>OZ024727.1:7614892-8938390 GCA_964016875.1 Fallopia convolvulus
CAAACGCCTCTTTGCATGCCTCATTGAACTCATAAGGCACATCCTTCTTCAGCAAATCACACAATGGGGTTAAGATCTTGGAAAAGTCTTTAATAAACATGCGATAGAAACCTGCATGGCCTAGAAAAGAACGCACTTCACGCACATTAGTAGGATAAGGCAAAGACTGAATGATATCAATCTTTGCCTTATCGACCTCAATACCCCTGGATGACACTATGTGACCTAACACAATGCCTTGCTCAACCATAAAGTGACACTTCTCAGAGTTTAGAACCAAATTGGTTTCTACACATCTTTGAAGGACTAAGGAAAGATGGTTTAAGCAGGCATCAAAGTCGTCTCCATGTACTGTAAAGTCATCCATAAAAACCTCTATAAAATTTTCAATATACTCAGAAAAGATGCTTACCATACACCGTTGGAAAGTACCGGTTGCGTTACATAATCCAAATGGCATTCTGCGGTATGCAAAAGTGCCAAAAGGACATGTAAATGTCGTTTTCTCTTGGTCCTCCGGTGCAATAGCAATCTGAAAATACCCTGAATAGCCATCTAAAAAGCAATAATAGGAACGACCGGTAAGTCGCTCAAGCATTTGATCAATGAATGGCAAGGGAAAGTGATCTTTTCTGGTTACCGTGTTCAGCTTACGGTAATCAATACAGACTCTCCAATCTGTCTGGACTCGTGTGGGGACTAATTCCCCATGCACATTCTCTACCACTGTAATGCCTCCCTTTTTGGGCACAACTTGGGTCGGACTAACCCACTGACTATCAGAGATGGGATAGATCATACCTGCCTGTAGCAGCTTCAATACCTCCTTTTTTACTACCTCCATCATAGGTGGGTTGAGCCGTCTCTGTGGCTGTTTGGATGGCTTGGCACCATCTTCTAGGAGGATCCTATGCATACATGTAGAGGGACTAATCCCTTTAATGTCAGCAATGGTCCAACCCACTGCTGTCTTGTGCTCTTTCAGTACCTGCACCAATTTTCTTCTTGCTCCTTGGAAAGTTTGTTAGAAATAATGACAGGCAAAGTGTCACCATCTCCAAGGAAGGCATATTTTAAATGCTCAGGGACCTGTTTAAGCTCAACTTCAGGTGCATGTACTACAGAAGGAAGCAATTTCTCGCTAGGGAGAGTTAGTGGTATGGGCCCAATGGCCAAAGCATCAGCAGGAGATTCACAGCAAGCACTTAAATCAGCAAGGATTTCATGATATCTATCAGGCAAATTGTAATCCATGCATGAAATTCCAATGTCATTCTCTAAAACAGATTGTAACTCATCACCATAAGTAGTATCAAAGACATCTTGCACAATGGGATCAATTACATCAATAGAACAAAGAGAATGATCATCCTGGGGGTATTTTATAGCATTATTCATACTATATTCAAATTTCTCCCCATCAAATTCCATAGTTAGGACACCTTTACACATACCAATTTTTGTTTTTGCAGTTTTCATGAAAGGACGTCCTAACAAAATGGTTGCAGCATGCACATCATGATCCATATCAAGCACATAGAAATCAGCAGGGAATATCAGATTATCAACCATGACAAGGACATCTTCAACAACCCCTTTCGGGTAGACTGTGGACCTATCAGCTAATTGAACAATAACACCGGTTTCATGCAAAGGTCCTAAGCCTAGTGAAGTGTAAACAGAATAAGACATAACATTAATAGAAGCACCTAAATCAAGCATGGCTTTATCTATTTTAGTGTCTCATATTATGAAGGGAATGCTAAACATGCCTGGATCACTGCACTTCTTAGGCATTCGCCTTTGAAATACAGCTGAAACATGTTCACTAACCTTAACTTTCTATTTCCCTTTTAATTTTTTGGTTCCTCTTAATAGTGCACAACTCTTTCAGAAATTTAGCAAATCTAGGAACGCTTTTTTAATAAGATTGAGCAAAGGGATATTTACCTCACACTTGGAAAATGTCACAAAGATCTCCTTGTCGTTCTCTGGCTTCCTTGTGTCTTTCAGTGCTTCAGGAAAGGGAGGAGGTGGCTTCTGGGAAACCATATAAGGGAAATCCGGACGAACATATTGGTCGTTGAAGTCTGAAGCCTGGCCGCGATCGCCATCTAAAAGCCGCGATCGTGGTTCTTCAATTTTTCGGGAATCACCGCCACCGCGATCGTTGCCCGGAGTGGGCGCAATCGCGTCTTCAATTTTCTCAAATCCCGAGGCCTCAGTTAAGGGGCCGCGATCGCCACTTGTGGGGGCCGCGATCGCGGTCTCTTCAACCGCGGTCGCTCCTTGTGGTGGCGGCGATCGCGGTTCCTCCGATCTCTCGTCAATTTTCGGTAATTCTTTTCCACTTCGTAATCTGATCACACTCACATTCTCCCTAGGATTGATGGGTTGTGCTGGCAATTTTTCAGAATCTCTGGCCTCCAATTTGCTTACTGTAGTAGCTAGTTGACTGATCTGAGTCTCCATATTCTTGATACTAGCTTGAGTGGTCTGTCCCATCTAGTCTACTGTAATAGCTAGCCTTGCAATCAATTCCTCAACATTGGATGAGTTATTTTGGCTCTGAACTAGAGGTCTAGGAACATAGGGTTGCCTGGGTTGTTGATTTCCTCCTTGTTGATGATTATATTGAGGCTGATTCTGATTCTCATATCTCAAATTTGGATGATATGCCCATCCTGGATTGTATGTATTAGAATAGGGATCAAAATGAGGTCTAGGAGGTCCATAGCCTCCTACAGCATTAACCTCAGCCTAAGGTTCCTGGAGTTGTGGGCAAGCATTAGTAGGGTGAAGTGTATCAGCATAGATTTCACATGCCTTCAGTTGTTGAGGGGTTCCTTGAATCATGAACCTCTTCATCATATCCTTTAACTCCGCCATCTCAGATCTTATAACAGAAGAGGAGGCCATAGCATTGACTCCTTTAGTGCCAGTTCTTTTTTTGAATTGCCTTAAGTTCTCAGATAGCTCAGAAAAGAGCTCAAGGGCATCTGCTGGTGTCTTGTTCATCAGGCTTCCACCACAAGCTGCATTCACCATTCTACGCTCTTCGTCCAGTAATCCACCAAAGAAATACAGTACCAGGTCTTGATCAAAATACTCATAACATGGACAACTAGCACACAGTCTCTTGAATCGCTCATGATAATCATACAGGCTCTCTCCAGCCTGTTGCTCAATATTGCTCAGGCTCTTCTTCAGACTGTTCTGTTTGGTGGCAGGAAAGTATTTCTCCAAGAATGCCGCTTTCATCTTAGTCCAGGTATCTATGGAGCCTGGAGAAAGATAGTAGAGCCACTCATTGGCTGAATCCTATAGAGAGAAAGGAAACGCCCTCAGCTTGATCTGGTCCTTAGTTACATCAGCAGGCTTCATACTTGAGCAGACCTGATCAAATTCAGCAAGATCCTTGTTTGGATCTTCTCCACCATGCCCATGGAATTAGGGTAAAAGATGGAATTCTAAACTACAACTAGGGAAAATTTAAACAACTAGTATAGTCGGTAAGTCGGGGTCAAACCCAAGAGACACTTGTAATTCTAAGCAATATTATTATCAACTATAAAGTAATAAAGGGGGGATTTTGGAATTCTAAACTACAACTAGGGAAAATTTAAACAAAGCAAAGCAATAAATCAAACAGGGAAAAGATTAGATTTCTATCAATTAGGGAAAACAATCCTATTTAAGTATCCACTTTTCTTCCTCAAGCAATTGATCATACATTCAAACAAGTTATTCCTTCGGTTATTCCTATCCTGATCAGAAATATAACATGGCAACGAGACATGAAAACTTAATATCCAAACAACTCATGTAACGATCATAAATAATATGGATATTAGTAATGAGAACAAGGATAAACAAGATACATGCAATTGAATTCCAACGAGTCAAACAATCAACATGCATTCAAATCTCTTTCTTAATTGTTTTAGTCCAACGAGTCCTAAATCAATTGAGTTGCTAGAAAGATTAGGCTTTGCTACGAGAAAACCTAGATCTAGCAATAGATAATATTAATTCCAACAAGTTGGCCAGACAAGCAGAAATCAACACAATCAATATAAATTACGCACAAGAGAAATTGAAATAACATGTAGACTTAAACCTGAATAGAAGAATCTCACAACAACTTGAGTCTGAAAAGCTTCAACTTGAATAGAATTTTTGGGAGTTTAGTTCTCCATAAGAGAGAAAATACCAAAGTCTCAATAATGGAAATTAGGTCTAAGAGAATACAAACAAAGGTTGAAAAGTAGGCCTAAAATAGTCTCGAACAAGTCGAAAATAAAAAGATATAAAATATAGAATAATAAACTAAGCAGATAAATCCAATCGCGCGTCAGATCCAGCCAGGCCGCGATCGCCATCAACCAGGGTCGCGATCGCTGCCTTTCTTCAAAGCGCGACGTGAATGGCGACCTCACACCGCGATCGCCACCAAACCTAGCCGTGATCGCGGCCTTCCTTGTCATCGCGGTCCTCCTCGGCAATCTTGATCTTCCTCGGTGACGTCCACCGCGATTGCCCCTAAGGGTGGCAGCGATCGCGGCCTTTAGCATCTTCAAAATCTTCAAACTCTTCATAACTCTGATCTCTCGGCCTTCAAATCTGTTCTTCAATAATACTCCTAATAGACCTAAAATACTACAAAAATATGTACTAAAAAGTCCTAGTTATGCTGTACAAAACACAGCATATCAGCTTTCATGGCCGAGTACTTCCCACCAAGCAAGACCACCGCTCTAACGAATGAGATTACCTCTTTCCGCCAAAAGGAAGAGGAGCTTGGAAAAGATTCAAGGAGCTCTTGAGGAAGTGCCCACACCATGGCTTTGAGAAGTGGTTTCTAGTTCAAGGATTCTACAATGGGCTAACCCATTCATCAAAGATGAGCATTGATAGTGTAGCGGGAGGAGCTCTCATGAGAAAAAGGATCCCCGAAGCTTGGGCATTGATTGAAGTAATGGCCATGAACCACCAGAAGTGGTCCAATCCAAGGTTTGAGCACAAGAAATCTCCCGGAAGGTATGATGTTGACACCTTTGATCTTTTAGCAGCTAAAAATGATGCATTGTCGGCTAAGTTAGATGCACTTAATAAGAAATTTGGTGCTATGAATGTGCATGCTAATTTGAATAATGTTGGTGTTAATAATCCTTGTGAAATTTGTGGTATGGTTGGTCACCTTGCTTTGAATTGTCAATATGTGAGTCCATCCTCTTCCTCACAAGAACCATCCATTGAGCATGTTGACTACCTCACCCAACCGAGATCAAGACCTCAAAATGACCCATATTCCAATACCTACAATCCCGGTTGGAGAAACCATCCAAATTTCTCATACCAAAACAACCAAAATGCCATTCCTCAACCCCCTCCAAGGCAACCTCCCGGTTTTAACCAAGTTCCTTATCAAACTCCACCTCCTCAAAAATCCAATCTTGAACTCTTGATGGAAAATTTCATTACATCTCAAGCAAGACAAAATGATGAGTTTAGGAACCAAATCGGGCAACTAACATCCAAGTTTGAAGCTTCAACAACTCATAATAAGATGTTAGAAACTCAAATCTCACAAATTTCTCAACAAGTTGCAAGTTCTTCTTCTAGGCCTCAAGGTCGACTTCTCGGTCAACCCGAGCTTAACCCAAGAGATTTTAAGGCAATTAACCTTAGGAGTGGAAAGAATTTGGAGGAGCCTAAGAGGAAAAATGTAGTAGATGTTGAAAATCTAGAAATGGAAGTTTCATTGGAAGAACAAAGTGAAGGACAAGAGAAGAGAAAAGAATCAAAAAGTAATAAAGAAGAGGAAGGTGAGAAAGAACCTAAGTATGTGGCACCACCACCCTACAAACCACCTATCCCCTTTCCTCAAAGACTTCAAAAGGCTAGGTTAGAAAAACAATTTGGGAAGTTCCTTGAAGTGTTGAAAAAGTTATACATCAATATTCCCTTCACCGATGCCCTTTCTCAAATGCCTTCATATGCTAAATTCTTGAAAGATATCTTATCTAAAAAAAAGAAGGCTAGATGAATTTGAAACCGTGGCCTTAAATGAGGAGTGTAGTGCTATTCTTCAAAACAAGTTACCTCCTAAGCTTAGGGACCTCGGTCATTTCTCCATACCATGTTTGATTGGTAGTGCTAGTTTTGAAAATGCTTTATGTGATCTTGGTGCTAGTGTGAGTGTGATGCCTTGGTCTATTTGTGATAAGTTAGACATTGGTGAATTAAAACCCACCAACATGTCTTTAGTTTTAGCGGATAAATCCATTCGGCATCCGAGGGGCATCCTAGAGGATGTTCCCATCAAGGTGGGCAATTTCTTTATCCCGGTTGATTTTGTTATTCTTGAGATGGATGAAGATACCAAATTCCTCATCATTCTTGGAAGGCCTTTCCTTGCTACGGCGGGCGCCATTATTGATGTGAAAAATGGAAAGCTTTCCTTGAATCTTGGGGAAGAAAAGGTTGAGTTTAATTTGCCAAATGCTACTAAACATCCTTCTTTTGAGCAATCTTTGTGCAGAGTTGATCTTGTTGACAACCTAGTGAAGAAGGATTTTATGAGGTGTTGCTTGCAAGATCCGCTTGAAAGACTCTTGGTGAGAATCAAAGGGTTTAATCATAAAGATTTAAATGTATCCTCAAGTACTCAACACATTGAAGAAAACTTGAAGACTTCACCTCAATTGTCCAAAGTTGAGAAGCTTGAGCAAGGACCAAAAGTAGGTATACTTGAAGAGAAGGATGCACCCAAGGTGAAAATAAAACATCTTCCTTCCATTCTAAAAGATATGATGAAGGGTCAAAGTGCAAAGAAGAAAAGAAATGATGACATCGAACATCAAACCATCCTTACATTCAAGAAAGGAGACCAAGTAATGCTTTTCCATCACCGTTCAAAAATGTTTCCGAGTACCAAACATACAAGGTGGTCCGGGCCATATATGGTGTATCATGTTTGCAATGGTGGGATGATTGAGTTATGGCACAAGAACTCAAGAAAATTTCAAGTGCACAAGATTCGACTCAAGAACTACATGGTTGGAGATCCGGTCAACAAGGGAGTCACCTTCCCCCTTTTCGGTCCGACGACATGAATGAAGAAGGAAGGTCTAGCTAGACCTTAAATGGCGCTTCTTGGGAGGCAACCCAAGCTCTAAGCAATGGTTCGGTAATTTCACTCTCCCTTCACTTTTGTTTTTCATTGAGGACAATGCATATTTTTAAGCTTGGGGGAGGGAGTGAAAATTACCTTGAATTGCATTTTTTTCTATCTCTCTAGTGTTAGTTGCATAAGCTCATGACATTGCATTTGCATTTAGTTAGTTTTGCATTAGCTTAGGTTCATGGCATTTGCATATAATTTAGGCCTTTTGATGGATCACTTGCGTTATTTCATTTGAAATATTTTGGTTGTCAAAGTTGCAAAAGATCATGAAGCAAAATTTAAAATCTTGAATATGTGTGACTAATTAAACTAGGGATGCTTGTGGTTATCTCTTGGATTTGGTGAACATTTAAATTCATGAAAAAAGCCGTGATTTTCTCTTTAGGCCTTAGGACTTGCACTTCATGAGTCCTCTCTCTTTTAATGTGTGATTTATCCATTGAATGTTCATCTCTAGAACTTGCATTTAGAGCCATTTTTCGAGGCCACATTTATACTATTGTACATGCACAAAAATGATTGAGGCAACTTTCTTTGATAACCCACTTTACCCATACCAACCTCTTACATTTAATCCCTTTTGTTTAGCCCCCTTTTGAGCCTATATTAGCCTATTCCTTTTAAGCACCACAAAAGCAATCTGATCCTTAAATTATTAGCCTTTTGTCCTTTCGAGGAAATAGGAAAATTCTATATTGACTTGCTTGTGTGGTTAGAAGCTAAGCCTGGGGGAATTCAATGTAAATGATGGAAGTGTAAAGTGTTTGGTTCAAAACAAAAAAAAAAAGAAAAAAAAAGAGAAAAAGAAAAAATAGCACTTCTCACATTACTTTGCAATTGAGTGCATGCATCAAAATGTTTGTGCCTTAATAAAACAATGGTGTGAAGTGTGAAAAAAAAGGGAAAAGAAAGGGAAGCGAGAAATGAAGAGAGATTGTGAAATATTTGGTGGGTTGTTAATGATATGAAAATTTCAAGGATTAGTTTAGTCAAGATAGAATTCTTCCAATATTCTTCGGACTAGCACCACAAGGCCAAATATAATCCCTACCCTTTCTCATTACCTTGACCCCGTTACAACCGAATAAAAGACCTCTTGATTTGTGTAATGTGCATGGTTTTTAGTGGTGGAGAATTAAGACACTGATGCAAGCTTATGGTAGATGACTTTCTTTGGATTGAAAATGAGCGAAACACGTCCCTCAAACACATGAGAGTGAGTGAATTACATTTTTTTTTCCATCCGTGAGGTCTATGAATTTTCATGCTAGCCAAATCTCTTGAATGACCACTTGCTATCTCCTATGATTTCATTGAGCACATATTTGACAATACAAAATCATGCTTGTATTTCTTTTGCATGGAGACAACCTTAATATTTCCTTTGGAATATCAATCTTTTGATGAGTATCCTTGCTTGAGGACAAGCAAGATCTAAGCTTGGGGGAGTTTGATAACATGTGTTTATAACGCCTTTTGACTTGATTAATCCCCACTTTTGTGCATAAAATATACAATTGCATGATCATTTTAGCATGATTATGGTTGTTTGTTCGGATATTTGCTCTCATTTGTTTTTGGTTTCTTAGGTGAAAGAATTTGGATTCTTCTAGGATCAAATGGACTTCAATTCAAGCAAAGAAGAGAACCCAAGGGATTCAACTTGAAGACTTAATGGAGAAGAATGAGTTACACAAGCCATACAAGCTAATGAAACACTCAAATCCAATTAAAAGTTGTCAAGATGTCTTCCCAAGATATTGCATGAGGTGCTCGTGCCACTCGGTATGCCCATGCCTAGAGCAAATGCCCAATTTCAACTTTCAGTTTTTGGCATGGCATACCCGTGCCAAACGGCATGGGCATGCAGTTTTCAGCACATCTCCTTTCTAGGGTTGTATCTCTCCCACCTTTTTGGTGGCTCATATAAATAGCTCTTGTAGAGACTTTTACAAGACCCATGCCTCATTTTATCTCATCTTTCTAGGGTTTTAGAAGACTTTCTCTCTTCCATTTTTCATCCTCTAATCTCTCTTAGATTTACATTTTCTTTTTCTAGATTTTAGCTAGTTTAGTAGTAGATCTAGTTTAACCCATTTTGGGGGTTTGTTTGAGCTCTCTTGTACTTGGAGAAATTGGAAGAGGAACTCAACCCCAACTTGTTTTCCATGGATGAATGAAGAATCAAGACTTGATTAGAATGATAAGTGTCTCTTATCCATTTATCTTATTTCTTGTTTTTCCCTTCATTATTTCCATGTGTGTGATTGTTGGATTGATTTCTTATGCCATGTTTTTGCCACTTATGAGTGAGTAGTTGCTTTTGTTGGGATTGGGGGTAGCCCAATGTTGATTATGTGATGTATTGGTGAAGATTTCTCTTTGGTTGAATGAGTTTTGGTTTACTACTCAATTCTTGCACACCAAGTGTTTGTGAAAATGCCTAGCTAGTATTTTCTCATATTTTGGATGTTGAGTATGCATTGAAAGATGATATTTGACATTGGACCTTCAAGAATTGAGCTAGGAATTTTTGGACCACGAAAGTATGCCTAATTTCCTAGTGGTTATTTATAATTGTCATTGTGTTTAATGCACTTAATCTAGGATTAATTACCGCGAAAGTAGGAATTAAGCTAGATTAGAGTAGTTCTTCCTTGCCTTGAAAGAGGATTGGAGATATTTTAGGACAATTGACCATGGTAGACCATTGCTTGCAAACCTTAGAGAGATTTTTGCTTGACATTGTATAATTCCATTGTGGTGAACCCAAACCTAGCCTCCCACCATTCAAACAACCAAAAACCCTTTTCTAGTCTTTCCTAATTTTATATTTTGTTCTTGTGTTTGCTTTTATATATTATAAAAATTCCAAATCCCAATCAATTGTTTGTGGTCTAGATTACTAGTTTATGCGAGATTTGTGATCAACGAGTGCTCCCTTGGATTCAATATCTTTTGTAATACTTCGATAGTACCATGCACTTGCGGGCCTATCAACCGTCTACCCGACCCGGTATTTTCACCCGATGGGTTCCACCCGAAGGCAATGGGTCGCGTCGGGTGCAGGTGGACTACTACCACCACCCGACCCGCGGTTGTAATCCGTCTACCCGACCCGGTATTTTCACCCGATGGGTTCCACCCGAAACCGACCCACCCAAAATCCGTCGGTTTTTGGGTCGCGTCGGGTTTTTTCGGGTGTTATAAAAAGATGTTGAAACCTAAGTTTATTTGTTTAACGAGTCAACCCGATGACTCGTAAACAAAATACACTTAATCCGTAACCCGTGTTTACGAGTCGGATTACACGCCAACCCGTTTAATCCATCTAATTAAACATTTTAAACTAAAATTTAAACCTATTTATATAGGGCCTACATAATAGATTAGCCCAAAAAATAGATTTAATTATAAAGCCTCAAAGCCCATCTCTAGGTTAGGCTTCAAAAACTTAACCCTCTTCTCCTCTCCTTCCCATTTTATAAGCTCCTCTTCTCCTCTCCTTCTTCCAATTTTTTGATGTGGGACAAAAAACCGGGCGATCGAGTCGGGTGGTCGGGTCGGGTGAACGGGTCGTGTCGAGTCGGGTGAGGCCATACCCGAAATCGTACCCGCTCCATCACCCGAAACCCGTTTTCACCCGGATTTGATCGGTTTTTTCGGGTCGGTTTTTCGGGTACCCATCGGGTGCGGGTGAAAGTGCCAAGCCTACGCACCTATAGCTGCAATCCATATTTTCCTGGCTATATGGAACTTAGCTACATGATTATTTCGCGCCAATTTTCCGACAAATTAAGAACTGAATTTAGCTTCGTAATATATTCGTTTCAGTATGGCCACAACTATAGCCACAAATCGTATTTTCATGGCCATATAGCCACAAACTTAGAATCGAACTTTGATGTGCTTATATTTCGCGACAATATTCCCCCAAATGTAGCCCCAACCATGAATTTCATGGGTAAACAGCCAGAAAATTTGAGATTTGTGGGGGATGTTGTGGAAGTTACCCACAAACTTAACCACACCGAAATTTCTGTATAAAACAAATGTATGTGCATCAAAATGTATGTGCGTTTTCTAGTAGTGTATTGAATGTGTGTGCATCAGAACTATGTGCATAAATATATATTTCTGCATAAAACAAATGTATGTGCATCCAAATAATCCTGGAAAAGTGCGTCTTATATATGTATTTAAATCAAAACCCATATATGTGTGTCAAAGCAATTAGAAAGTGCATCTTATTTATGCATGTGCATCGAAACTAACGATATGTGTATAAAAACTAGCTACTATATGTGAAAATCTTATTGATGCCCATAAAATAAGGTAACATAGAACAACAATAAATAAACAAAAGTTTGAAATCGATGCACATTTAGCTAGTTTTGAATGCACATAAAACTATTTTAATGTAGATCCTAGGCAAAACCGATGCACATGTTAGCCGTGTTACCCCAAAATAGATTTTTTAATTAGGCAAATAATTCAAGAATAATATGCACATGTCCTTTTTCATCTCTTTTAGTGAAAGTCTAATATAAGATATCCATTTTTTCGGGGAATGGATGAGATCCTTTCGTATTTACACAGAAACGACCTTTACAATTGATCTTTTTCCATCTTATTAATGGTATTACAATTTTTTTTATTAGCATTTAGGATTGAGAGAAGTGAAATTTGTGTTAGCTTTTTATATGGCAGTGGGTCAAATGCATATGTCTTATGGTAAAAGCTACAAACAAATCTTGATCGTCCGATTCGTCCGCAAAAGAAAAAAAATTACGTTTTAAGCGTTTTTATGCAGGCGGAATGATATGATGAGTATGAAAATGAGACCATAAAACATAAACCTTGAAATACTAAGTTATGAACATATACGACTTTATACATGAACCTCATAATCACGAACATGAACCTTACTATACCAAATTACAAACAAATGTACATTATATGTGAACCTACGATAAACTATATGTTTATGTCTAAAGTTTTAGATGATTACATGTGAACCTCGTCGCATTATAATATGAACATGTGCATCAAATATATGATCTTATAAATCGTTTTCTTTTTTAGTCCAGTAGAAAAACCAAGCAAACAAAATTTTCATTTGTTATTACACTTTTTGATTCTTAAAGCATTTTTTACACATGTGGAATGATATAGTCGAGTATGAATATGAGATAAAAAAAATATACCTTGTAGTACTAATTTATGAACATATGTGGCCTATATATGAACCTCATAACCCCGAACACGAACTATTAAAACATGAAATCTTGCAGTACTAAATTATTAATATATGTAAACCTACGATAAACTATATGTCTATATCAGTATTTTAAAATGATTACATATGAACCTCATCTTATTATAATATGAACATGTATATAAAATATGTGAACATCTTATAAAACATCTTGATTTCAAGTGCAATGGCAAAAACAAGTGAAAATTTTTGAAAAATGTTTTGATTTTTTACTTTTTTTTGTTTAGAAAAATTAAAAAATTACTATTATACCCATGTCTCTTTTAATCTTATCTCTTCATTCCCCTAATCTAAGGGACCTCATTTATCCCTAGTTTTCATGTTAAGGAAGAAGCATATCCACTTGAAACACCATTGTAGTTGTATAATTAAATAAATGTTAAGTGTTTGTTATTTTAATAGGTATAAAATTAAACTATCTAAAATAGATCAAAACCCACAACATTAAAATTTTAATTAGTGGATGAAACATGTCTTTCATGGGAGCTCTATATAATTTCATTATAACCTTTATATGATATGAACCTAAATGTTTATATTATCTAAGATTAAACTAGAGCCTTCCCGCATCTACTTAAACGATTAGGCCTCAAGAGTAGTACTTAGAGATCTCCACTATGACTCTCATGGGCAATTCCCTTCACCAAGAAAAATAGTTTCTTAGATATGAATATTACAACGGAAAAAATATATATTAAATACATTGATTGTCCAATAATCAATTGTAAAGTTAGCAATGGAACTTTCGAACAAATTCTAACAAGACATAACAACCAACTAGCCAAATGAAAAGCCAATTTGTTGTCCTAAGAGGGTAAAAGAATCCTAATTAAAGCAAATATCTCATCATAATCCACATTCATCACATAGAGCTTCATGTTACCAATAGGTCTCTAGAAGAAAATTGGCCAATTTCACAAAAAATGTTATTGAAACAAAGGAAACTCCTACAAACCACTCATCAAATGGAGTAATATCTATTGACCCAAGGAACAAGGTGGCCTAGGAATCATGAAGGCTGAGGGCATCACCATAACCCTCCAAATGAAATTTATATGGAAAATATTAGTTGAACCAAATAACATTTGGGTTAAAATAATTTTTGAAAAATATCTCAAAGGAATGCACATTCTAGAGTATAAGAAAAGGACCATTGTATTCTTGCAGTGGGAAAAACTCATGTATATGAAATATCTCTTCAAAGAGGGTCTCATATGGAATCTCGGAGATGGAAAGACAATCAAATTTTGGCAAGACTATTGGACAATTGATGACAAACTCTTCCAAAGATGCAAAAATACAATCTTGATGAATGAAGATCAGGTGGTCGTAGGTAAAACTTAGAACACAAAAAAATGGAACGTCTTACAAAAAGAAGACATAGTCCAAGTCCTCAATACATCAATCCCCACCAACATGATTCCAAACAGATTGTTGTGGGACCAAGTAGAAATGGCTGATTTTCAACTAACTTTGAGAGGAAATTGATAATTGGGAACAAAAGAATAACAAAAATGGACTTAAGATGGATTTGGAAACTAAAAATTCCACCAAAAGTTAAGACTTTTTGAGTGACATGTAGCAGTAATACTCTCTTGCATTCACTGTAATCACCCTATGAGGACCTGAGATATGTCCTCTTCTAATGCCCTCAAACACTTGACACAATTGAACAAATTGATCAAATAATCATGTAGACAATAAAAATCACCAATACTAATCTTTACACCGATCCAAATGTTGAATGAACTTACTTTTAAATTAAATAACCGACTCTGGCTATGTTCTAGTGGTGCACTTGTTTTTTTTAGTAGGAAAAGATTAGGCTAAGAAAAACTTAACCTAGGGCCTCCTTATGGATGAGGGTTTGAAGCCCTGTATGGGTCTGAATCTGATTAGCACTAACCACATGACGAAGGTCAATGATCAAATCCGCCACTTTGTTGCAATCACGAGGTGTAGTGGTGCACTTGTTACTAGCAAAACAACCACATATTCTGAAAAATAGGATGAAGAAGAACTAAAAGATGTGTCATGGTTCTTCTACAAGCAACTACTTAACTCAACTCAAATAATGATGAATGAAGAGGTACCAACCTCTCTTCCCCATGGAAGAAACAAACAATGAACAAGATGAAAATGGAAAATACATCAAATGGACTAGACCTCAAATAGGATTTATAAAACTCAATTTTGACGGAGCCAAAACCGCACCTATTCCTCTTTTGGTTTTATTCTCAAGGACTCAGACGGAAAAGTTGTCTCGTTGGCGAATGGAAAATGCGGAGGTCATATTTTAATTAAGGTTGAGACCCTTGGCCTTAGGATTGGAGCTAGTCAATGAAGCACTCCGTTTAGGTTACTCGAAGATCGAGATTGAAGAATAAAGTTGACAAGCTTTTCCTCGTTAATCCCATCGATGGCATTTGGTGATATTTGTGGGAGGTCGAGCTTATTGTGGAAGACATTCTAGTCTCTCTCTAGAGGTTCGAGATAAGACGATTGGCTCACATTTTTAGGGAGATCAATAAAGTGGCGGATCACATTGCGAAGAGCCAATCCCCGACCTCTATCCTAGTCACGCAACTCTCAACGATCTTGAAAATCTCATCAATTTGGATATACTAGGATGACCGACGATCCGTTAAATCGACCCCTTAATTTATTTTCTTATAAAAAAATATCATGCATGTGAGTTAGGGTGTGTTTGGATGATTAGAGTTTATGCATTGTAATGTATAATGCTTAATATAATATAATTTTTAATTTAAAATTTTGAAACTTGTTTGGATTGTTTTGAAATTTTGAACTTTGGAAAAAATTTCAAACCAAGTATTGTACTTGGTTTTTGGTCCAAAAACCAAGTATTGTACTTGATTGTACTCAATTGTACTTGATTGTGAATATGAAAAAGTTGATATCAAACACACCTTTGTATAAAATAAGCTATAATGCATAAATTCATTATAATACTTGTAGCCAAACAAACCCTTAGAGTAAGTAGCACACACTCCAATTAATGCCAAGAAATTTCGACCAAAAAAACATTAATGCCAAGAAAGGAGAAGTATCCACAGAATTCTCGATCCAATCAGGTAGCCATTGACTGAAAAAACATCCACAGCTCCATCACATACATGGATTAAAAACATCCACAGCTCCAATCAGGTAGCCATTGACTGAAAAAATATAATGTATAACGTGATCTAAAAAAACATTAAATGCATCCACAGCTCCATCACATACATGGCACCCATTGAGACGCTAAATGCAGTGTACATAGGAGTACTGTATAAAATTCTATTATCCAAAACATCCTGCGTCAGATTATTTTGTCATCACTGATATTTCGGGCCACATGTTCCCCAAAGATTAATGATTAGATATTTAGATCACGTTTCACCTGTTTTTCTCCAAAAATTTCCACTTGTACACCAGCTAGTCGCTGGCAATATTTCTCTCATCCTCGTCTAAATTTTCTTTTAGATAATATTCATCGAATTTAAGTATCAAATAAATTCAGCTAGGCCGAAAACAGAATGTGAACTCATCAAATAAATTCATCGAACTTTGAGGTTGACTTCATTCCCGGAATGAATAAAGTCTATGAGCAGCTTTTGTATTTGAGAGAGCTCACATGATTTCGTTTCCCCTACCAAAAACAAATGGTATACAGTCCAATGTATTAGGAAAAGAGAATTTGAACTTGTCAAACCATGATCTATGTACGTGTACGGATAAACTTCTCTAGTAGTCGTAATCGAAAAGAAAAAAGGAAAATCTCTGTGGTGGCTATAAGGTATTTAATTTTTTTTAGTTAATGAATATGCATATATTGTACGTGTTTAATACTAATAACTTTGAGATTTTACAAATTCCACGTGATACTCTGAAAGTACTATAAAACTAAAAAAAATATTAATTATTTATTGTAAGATCATTAGTACTTAAATGAGTTGTCGACTCCTGCAAAGTCGTCGACTTTGAGTAAAACAACAACCGAATAAACAAACAGGAAAGACGTTACCAAACTGTTAATGACAAGCAATGTATAGTGGAAACTCTTTTGTAAACCAACTAGTTTACTTAGATAAAAACCATTCCCTTCCAAGCTTCTCACTTGGTCGGATTTCAAGAGTCCTTAGACTCGCTCTACTGATTTCTTAAGGGTTGCAAAGCTCTCCCGTGTACAAGAACGAATGCCACACCCTTGAACCACGCTCTACCTTTGCACTCACACTCTCAATCTCACGCTATGCCTAAGAACACTCGACACACCACTTGCACAAATCTCACGTACAAGTTCACTCTTTCTTTTTCACAAGAATTACAAATTACGCTCAAGATCTTACCTTCTATCCTAAACACTGAGGTATTTAAGCTCGAGTAAGAGAGATCTCGTGTGTATCAAATCCCATTTGATTAGGGAAGTGACACACACTCAATCTTTACATATCTTTCGTAATATAACATGCACGCATACATAAAATATTTTAGGAGAATCAAATCGTTCTTCTTCTGATTTTAGCACTCTTTTGAGATGATCTTCTCCTAAAATAAGCGCCCCAACTGTCTGCAAATACACCCACACAATCTGTGCGTTCCTTCCTTAAATAGATTTTCTGGCCAGCTGGTCAAGTTAGTGACTTTGTCGAGTCGCCGACTCGACTTGCAACTTCGAAGTCACTGACATCTTGGAACCATCAAAAACACTTAAATCTTCTAACACTTATAATTAACATATTTTTAGTGTATTTAAAAAAAACTATCTAATCGTTTTTAGAAAATCGCCAAATTTTATAACATTTTATGAAATGTAAAAAAATCACTTGTTTACTCATTTTTCATGAATATTATTATTATTTTAAAAAGCCATTTCATTTTTTCCTCATAAAACATCGCCACCGTTTTCAAATTTAAATTATAAAAAAAAAACAATTTTCAAATTATCAAAAGAACATGCAATTGTGAAAAAATCCACCACTTTTATCTTCTTTAAAACGAAATTTAAATTTGGATTTTTTTATAAGAGTTAAAAATTTTAAGGAAGAATTTTCATTTTTTTTGGAATAAGTGGGTGATTTTTTAATGTTGTTTTTATAAAGGAAATGAATTTGATTTTTAAAAACCTTATAATGTATAGAATCCGGAAAATGTGTAAATAAAGAAGTTCTTACAATTTTTCTAAAAAAATTAAAATTATGCGATTTTCAAAAAAAAATAGTTTTTTTAAATAGAGTAAACATAAGGTAAATTTAAGTAAAATGGTAAAAAAAATAGGCAATTTATATATGTTTTTTGGTTATTTATAGCAATTTGAGGTGCCATGTAAAATTTGTGAAAGTTTAAGGTCACCACGCAAACATTTGCAAAACCTCAATAGTACGTACTAAGCAAAATTTTGGAAAATCTTGGAAACCACACGGAATATACAATACCTCGGGGCTACCACGTAAAGTTTTCCAAAAGGAAATACAACTTCGTTATTAAAAATAAGTGGTGACCGACTTCGTACCGTTTAATCCTAAAAAAAAGTTGTGTACTACTTCAACTCGCATTTTAAAGATGCTCTATTTTTTGAGAAAAATACGACCTTTAAACAACGAAAGCGCATCCCGTAAAAAAAGGTGCGCATGAGAAAATTAAGAACGTTGTTCAGATCAATACTTCATTAAAAGGAAAAATAAGGATGAATTCAGTGCGACCTAATTTTATTTGGAAAAAATGTGAGTGTTATACTAATTTTATTTGGAAATAAAAATTATACATACTTAATTATAAGATTATGCAAACACGCCTATAAAATTTGATTACACCGAATTTTTACACATGTTGCTATTTAATTAACGTGTGGTGTCAGGCGTTAATTTTTTGTGATCAAATGACCCACACAACATTCTTATTCTCTCCTAGGTGGACGTTCTCGCCCGAACCAACCCCTTAAACAAGAAGGTAATTAAAACCTCAAGATCAAGGTTATTCATGCAGTCATTAGAAGATATATCTTTTATAGTTATTTTGTAAGGATTTCTCTTACTGATTTGTTAACCCTTTCCACTAGCTTATTATCCATGCATTGTACCAGCAAATTTAGCATGGAACATGTGTATTATTGCACAAAAATTTCGTCTTTAATGCACTAATTGAATGCTCATTCCTCTCCCGCTCCAAACTGATTCTTTCAACCTGTAACCTGCAAAACAATGGACACAGGGGGCGAGGACCCCTTAATCCACCTCCGATGCCTAAGTCAAAAGAGCAATCTGTCGAATTGAACGTCGAGGTACAACAAGAAAGCAAGAAATCCAACGAGTATGGATATTCCTGAACAGTCGAGCTAAGCAAATATTAGCATGTTCAAGTTCTCAATATGCGCAGATATGCAACATGTGGCTCTCCCTATAGGGCGAAGACGTGTATTTATAATGGAAGAAGGAGAGTCAGGGGGGCCGAAATTTCTATCTATTAGGGCCGAAAATTATATCCTTTTAGGGCTGGCTAACTGCCTTAGAGCCCAAGCAAGGAATATTCTAACATTCTCTCTTGTTTAATTCTATCTTTTAATGAAAGATAAAATCTCCTATTAAATAGCATAACCACCATATTTAATATAATAGGAAAATAATAAAAACAATAAATACGCAATATTTAAGAAATACCTTTATGGTGATAACGAAAATAATTATGGTAGCTATGTTTATTTTACTCGCTCACATGTGTAAAATCTAAATTAGTCATTTTGTTATTGTAGGAAATATATACATCTCACATTTAGAGAAAAATATATTTAAAAGATAGAGAAATATATATATATATATATCTTTTTTATAAGGAAAGGAATTTGGTAGGTCACTAGTGAGCTAGTGACCGACCAAGGGCATCCTGGCGGATGAGGGTATGCAACCCCGAATCAACTGCGAGTGGAATAGAGGAGACGCGTCGGAAAGATCCAACGATGTAGTCCACCACCGAATTGCACTCACGATGAACGTGCATGATACTCCAATCCAGATTGCAGCGCCAGTCGGGATACTCCAATCCCGACGGTAGCATCGAATTGCAACTCAATCTCCCACGGGCAGCGCCAGTCGCCAAGCGCGGCTTTGAGCAGCTAAAGATTATCGCCTTCAATCTGAATCCGAGAGACACCATGACTAAAAGCCTCGAGCAGTCGCTGGCGCAAGGCGATAGTCTCAAAGATATGCATAGACTGTCGACTAATCAGTCCTCCGTCGAAATGGATAGGGGAGCCAGCGGAGTTCCTGAGGATAAAACCGAACGAGGCCACACCATCCGAGCTAACTGCACCATCAAAATTCAATTTAACAAAGTCATCCTTGGGTTTTGCCCTTGTAATAGTCTTCCGCTTGTGCTTGTTTCTCACGGACTGGGAAGACGTGCTTTGGTTTTCTGTGATTGATGTTAGCTTCTTGTCTTTGATCTGGTTATGGGTAAATTCACAAAGAAATCCGACATTGCTCGAAATCGGGTTATTGTCATTTTCAAAGATTCTCTTGTTTCTAGCGAATCAAAGGCTCCACCAAGCGTTAGTAAGGAGTTCCATTTCACCTTTGGTTGTTATTCCCTGATTTCGTCAAGGATTTGATGTGGTTTTTTTTTAATCACACAACGACACTTGATCGGTGATCCAAGTTAGTTTAGGATTTAACGCATTGAGGGTTTCCCTGGAGAACGGGCAAGAAAAAAGTATATGGTTAGTGTCTTCGACCTGGCTATTACAAGCGTCATAGCCTTAGTAACCGAAAACGTGCACTACAAAATACCAAAACGTGCATTACAAAACCAAAAAAGTGCACCATCTTGGGCATTCGATTGACTCGATTCCGATTGAACTCAATCGCTTCCTTTCCTCCACAAATGCTCCTCTTTTCAATTTCCCCTCGCCGATCCTCCCCTCCCCGCCTTATTGTTGGCTCGGATCCGACACCAGACACGTAAGGATAGCCACCACCTCAATCTTCTAGGTTTAGCCCGAGCCTCCCCCAATTTTTTGTTCAATGCGGCGGTCAACGCCGAATCGAAATGGTGGCCTCCGGGGGGCGGAGGAAGTGTCGAGGTTGCATGTGGAGATCGGTTGGGGGAAACAGGGTAGTCGTCGACATTGTCCATCGAGAGATTCGGGTCGGGGTGTTGGCGTATCACTTTACTTTGTCGGCTTAATAATGCACTTTTTGGTATATCTTAATGCACTTTTCCACCATAACGATGCACTTTTGTAATTTCCGAGAAATTACAAAAATGCCACCGTGTCCATATATAAAATGGGGGGAAGGACGTTTTAATCTGGGTCGTAGATTTGACCTATCGATCGAACGGTCAGGATGGTGCCTCATATTGCACATAAAGAGTGTTTTTCGTGTGATCCACACTCTAGAAAAGTGATACTCCGTATTTAACTATTAAATATGTGCATATTCTAATATTGATTTTTCTAACCAATATCCTTAGGACATAAATTAAGAATTTTGACTAGTATTATCTAACATATAATGAGAGTACATATTACATGAAAAACTATCAATTAAATGGGTTAGGCGAGCTTGATTTGATGGGGCAGTCCCGTGATTCACGACTAAATCCATGATCGAGTCATTAGTTATCCCAAACAGAAACTTTTCTGATTAATTATCCTAACATATATTTAAGAGAGTTTCGTATATGACTCTAAAATATGATCATTTTGATTTCGGATTATTTCACGTTAATTGTATTAAGAGACTTTTGTATATGACTCTAAAATATGATCATTTTGATTTCGGATTATTTCACGTTAATTGTATTAAGAGACTTTCGTATTTGACTCTAAAATATGATCATTTTGATTTCGGATTATTTCACGTTAATTGTATACTCCTTGACACATTCAATACTCCTTGATCGAAGACTTGCTGATGAATTTGAGGTATATAAAGTTGAAAGTTCAATCTAATAAAGTCGGACATAACGATACAGACATAAGTTGTCGATGACATTGATACGTCGACCGTATGAAATGGTTCAAGACTCACTAAGCTGAGTCAACTTGACTTTCGAAACCAACTACTCATTTCTAGTTGCATCTCGTTTTCTCTTATCATAATCACGTGATCATTCTTTCATTAAAGAAAGAACCGCCCTTTTCCTCATTTTTTTGTCGTTGGAATTTTAATCAATTGGAAACCGTCAAATTTGGGTCTAGAATATATGATGGGTGATCGCCGAAAGTGGAGCCAAGCTAGTCAGCTAAGACGCGGATCTCATTGTAATAACGTAGCACTAGTACAAGCCACTCGCTTTATCAAGACTTCTTCAATTTATTACATCCAACCGACCTGCTTTTTTGTTTTTGTTTTCTTTAGGACAAGGAACCCACATTCGGTGGGAAGCTCTGAGCTTGAAATCTAGCCGATAAGGACTATGAATCAGATAAATCGACTCACGTCGATCTGCTTTATTCAACTGTTTGACCCGGCTGTATATGGAGGATGATACATAAGACTTGGATTTTTACCCAAGTGAAGGGAAGGAGGCATGGATCAAACTCGGAACCTCCCAACGTCCCTCCATGTCTCATATCACTAGGTCACTCCATGTGAGACTGTTTTTAGATTTTTGACAGTAAAGTATACCACTATTTTTCTGTCCATGCGGTATAATATTTTTGAACATAATTGTCCATCACCACAATCTATTCTAAATAATTACTAAGACCAATATTCTAAAAATGCTAGGCGGTCCCTAGGTGGAGAGGGACCGCCTAGCGTCTAAGCGGCCTAAACGAACGCCTAGATGGACAAGGCAGTCTCCTAGACGGATTAGAAGGTTAGACGGAGTAGGACCTTCTAGCGCCTAGGCGAGGCCACGGAGCTAGGCGGAAATTTTTAAAACAATGACTAAGACTAAATCAAGATTTAAGAGAGACCAAATATTATCAAGACAAGTAAGGTATAACATTTTTTGTTCATGTGGGCATAATATTTTATAACATGATTGTCCATCATCACACTATAGATTAATGATTGTAATTTCCTAGATTGTGATTAAATGACCAGATTCTTTTTTTTTTTTATATCAATACAAAGTACGTACAATATTTCTGAACCAAACGAGGGGTTATTTTGGGTTTGTTTGACAAGACTTATTATATATCATTTATAATGATTGTGTAATGGTATTATAAATAGTATGATTTGGATCAATTCTCCCTCCAGGACTGCTATATTCAATTATGATAAATAGGGCTATAAGAGTTACGTGGGCTCCGAGTTAAGTTTTATAAATATGTGCTAATACGAGATTTCAAATTTCAAGAAACTTATTTTCTTCCAAGAAACAGATTCGGAATTAAAGTAAGGAATGAAAAATATGAAAATAAGAGCCTCCGTTCGTAAAATTTGTGAAAAATGTCGACTAATTCGTAGGCGGGGACGAATTATAGTAATTTGTTCCAACCCGAAACATAAACAACGACAAGGATAATAAGTCTACTAATAAAGGAGACTTTATAACGGACTCGATGTACAAATGATGTACAAAAAAAACAAGAAAACACCCGCACTTGAAATAGGACAAGACATAAGAGTGAGACTGTTAAGTCTAAAAATAACTATATATATATATATGTAACTCATTTGTAAAAATGGTTGCATACTGATAAGCATGTGGTACATGAAAAACTTCAATATAACGTAGAGCAATCCTTTCTCTAACAAAATGAATGTCCAACTCAATGTGTTTGGTTCAATGATGTTAAATGGGATTAATCACCAAGTATATAGTCAAAACATGGTCCGTGTAGACTAGGAAGGCAAGTGAAAGTGGACAATGAAGCTCCATAAGAAGGTTTTGGAGCCAGGAGCACTCGACCATCACATTAGCAATTAGTACCTTGTACTCGGTTTCAGCACTGGAATGAGATATGACAAACTGTTGTTTGACTAAGTCAACCTGGTTCAAAAACGATTTTTTTTACTAAAAAAAAATATTTTTTTAAACCCCTTTGGGTTTACGGGTTGACCAACAAACTCAACGGATTTTTTCTAAAAAAATTATATATTAATAAAATTATTAAAATATATATATTTTTAAATATTGCTGGTTGCGGGTCGCCCCCACGGGTTTAACACGCTCGACCCACAACCCGAAAAAAAAAAATCAATCCTTGCAGATCGGATCAGTTCGGGTCGCGGACGACCCGACCCGTTAAACATCTCTAGAAATAGCTATCGTGTTGTCTCGTATTTTGGGCGTGAAGAAGACCTATTTGTGCAAGCAAACTATGAGGCCTTTGTGGGTACCCCATTCGCCCACAAATTGTCTCTTCTTTTTAGGCTTCCTACAGAATTGGGCTCAATGAACAAATAATGGGTTGTAATCTTGGGTCATATCATGGGCCATTTTGTGACTCAAATCTATCCCAGCTGCCCAAACACTAGCACTGGGCCACTGGCCTTGTAAATAAGGATGCTCATGGCCTTGTACCATATTCATAATTAGCAAGTAGCCCCTCGTAAAATTGATTTTTTTCGACAATGTGTTTTTAGGGCATGTTAAGGATTTTTAATTAGAAAGATTTAGTTAGGTATAATTTTTAAAAATTATTTGACATTTTATTAGAGTATATTATTTTCTTTTTGCTCTTGAGTTTTTAAAATTTACATTCTTATATGGATAGATATCTACCCTAATACATTATAATGCGGAAATCATCTCTATTGAAAAAATTGTTAATTACTTTTGGATTTTGCAGCAGCTTTTGATTGTCTGGTTGTCAACTCATGGTTCAGAAAGAGGGAAGAATAGTTAATTACTTTTTAGAGTGCTTTAAGAATGACGCATATTGACTTTTTTGTGTCCAGAAGGGAGGACATGGGAAGGTGTCAGGATTGCATAGTTATTTCGTTCAAGGGACTGTCGACGCAACACGGATTGTTGGTATTGGATTTAAAGTGGTCGTGTAGAAGGAGGAAGGCAAACATTGTACCACAACCGAGAATTAGGTGGTGGCGCTTTTCAGAATCAAATGTATAGAGCTTCGTGAAAGGATTTTCGAGGAAGAAAGCGCTAAGGGGGCATGGGAAGAAAGAAGCGACGTCAACATGATGTGGGGAAAGATGGCGGAGTGTATTCGTAGAACGGTGTGTGGAGTGTTGGGCATGTCGAGAGGAATTTCTGGCAACAGAAGGGATGAAGTGTGGTGGAATGATGAGGTTCAAGAGAAAGTGAAGGAAAAACAACTAGCCTACAAAGCGTGGTAGCACAGTAGGGAGCCAAACAGAGAAGTGAGGTTGGCAGAGTATAAGGCATCGTGGAAGGTAACAAAGAGAGTGGTGATGTCTGCCTTTTTAGTTGTGTTTTTAGGGTGTGTTTTTAGTGTGTTTGAATCTTTTTCTTTAGTTTTGTGTTTTGTTTTGAGTCATTTGTGTAGGTTTTCGTATTTCCTTAAGATATGGAATCTACTTAAGCTTTGGTAGTGTTTTATAGGTTTTTAAAAGCTTATTGGAGCACTTTTTAGGAAAAGAGCAAAACCGAGGAGAAACACTTAAGGAAAAGCTCAAGGAACGAAGTCCATAAAGACATTAAAGATCAAGTGCGAGCCAAGAAAGAAGTATAGAAACTCGTTACAAAGACATAGGAAAAAGAATCGAGTCAAACGGAGGTGTAACGAACCCGCTACGGAAGTTTTACTCTCGATTGTTTGCAGTGCTGAACAGGGTCGGTACCGAGACATTCAAGGTCGGTACCGAGGTGCTCCTTGTCCGAGTTGGTGCAATTAATGTTATTTTTATCCCTTTAGATAGTTTCCTTAGGGGATATATCTTTTAAGAAGATTCATTTCCTTATAGATAGCTCTTAAATAGATTAGTTTCTCTATAAATACTCTTGTTCTAGCCTTTGTTTTCATCAATCCCACAATTAACCTAGTTTTAGGGTAGAGAGAGAGAGAGAGAGAGAGAGAGAGAGAGAGAGTGGGGGGCGTGGGAAGAGAAGGGAGAGACGAGTGGAGTTTGTGGATTGTGGAGGAACGATTTGTTTGGATTCAAAGTTGTAAGCTTTCTCTTTAATTTAATTCAGTTGTTCTTAATTATGATTAGTGAGTAGTCTTCTCTCTCTAAGGTTGGGGTTGAACCCAACAATGGTTGTGCATGCTTGTTTGTGATCATGTCTTGATTGTTTTTATTGCATGAATCTATTCTCTTCTTTTTAATCCTTGACACGAAAGTTGATAGGAAATTCTCATTCATAGTTGAAGCGAAAGTTGAGACTTTGGATCAGAATAGCTAATTAGGGTTTTGAAGCGAAAGCGGATCAACCCTAGTTGAAGTAGAAGAGATTAGATAGTAAGTTTATTGATTGGACAAAAGTTGATTGATTTACTTGCTTAAGTTGACGAAAGGTAGCGCCTTTATGTGATAAAAGCATGATCTATGTGTTTCATTAACGTTTGGCATGCATAATTATTGTTGCGGAGATACCTTTACCTTAGATTTCTCTTTCTTTGATAAAAACCCTTGCTTTAGATTGATTGATTGCGTGATAAGTAACAAAACTTAATACTGACTTTCTCCCGTGGACGAACCTGACTCCCTTGTACTCAGCAGCGTCTTGATTATAAATTTATCTGTTGTCAAGAAACCCTTTCAACAAATTGGTGTCGTTGCCAGGGAGATTTCAATAGTGCCAAGTTTTGTTCTTTTAGCGTTTTTTGGGACTCTATAGAGTCGGTAACGACCCCCCCAGGGTCGGTACCAACCCTATCGGCAAACCCAATTTTTCTTCTTTTGTTTGTTTTCAGTTTCACTATCGAGTCGGTAACGACCCTACTCAGGTCGGTACCGACTCTGTCGACAGATCTCAGTTCCTTTCTTTTCAGTTTTTGTTTTACGAGATCACTACAGGCTCGATACCGACCCTCTCTGAGAACCCGTTTTGCTTTTGATTTCGTTTTTGTTTTTGTTTTTTGCTTACAGTGTATGCCAGCTGAAGGACGCCGAGTTGTCTCTAATCCAATAGTATACTCTGAACCCGAGCGATCGTTCCACCGTAAATTACGAGAAAACAAGATGGAAGCATTACAAGCCGACCGAGACGCAGCAGCTGCTGAGGTTGAACGTGAACGAGAGCACACTGCCCATTTGCAGGAGCAGTTGAATGCCTATCCAAGGAATGCTAAGCAGTACATGCATCCAGAACTGAGGGTGCCAGAGTTCGCTATTGAGCTTCCTGAAATAGAGAAGACCTTTGAGATCAAACCTCAATTTATATCCTTGATAAAAAGAGCTCAGTTTGAGGGAAAACCCACTTAGTGCCCAATAGAACATATTAGAAACTTCCTTGATTTATGTGACACTATTACTGCTAACGGTGTCTCTTTAGAATATGTTCTATTGAAAGCTTTCAAGTGGTCTCTTGCAGGAAAGGCCATGAGTTGGTTAGAGAGACTACCTCCCAAATCAATAAAGAAGTGGGAAACTCTGCATGACTTGTTCATGACAAAGTTCTTCCCACCTGCCAAGACCACGAAGTTGAGGAAGCGCATCACCTACTACCACCAGCTGCCTAATGAGACCTTTGTAGAGACATGGGAGAGATTCAAGGAGATGCTTAGACAGTGCCCAACTCATGGGCAACCACAATATGTGCTCCAAGAGATCTTCTTCCAAGGGATCAATGCTAAAACGAAGAACCGCATCAACCTGCACACTGCATGCGGCTTCATAGAGATGGATCCTGATGAGGCGTGGGCATTGCTTGAAAAATTAACCAATTATGATGTGATGTATGGAACATAGCAAGCCTAGCAACCTCAAAGACGACTCTATACACCAAACAAGGATGAGGTTGACCCTGAAGTGAAGCACCAATTCTTGCAAGACGAGATCAACCGCCTGAAAAAGCAGGTAAGTTATCTTAAATCATCTCCATCTTGTCAAGAATGTGGGTCTCAAGCCCATGCTACTTCTGCCTGCACTAACTTGCAACAGGTACGTGCTGCCGAGGCATATGAAGAAGCTAACTATATGTGGAGTCCATATAGGAACCAAGGTAATACTTTTTATGCAGGGAGGAATAACAATCAGCCCACCTGGGGCAACTATGGCCAAGGGAGCCAACCCCCTCAACAAGATCAAAGGGTTCCACCTTATAGGCCCTCGGGCTATCAAGAGACACCATCGTGGGTGAATGGACTTCATGAAGAGATCAATGGAGTGAAGAATGAAATCAATAGAGTCCGAGTTGACCTAAATAATCAGATGAAGGGTGTACATGCCCAATTGGGAGAGTTCGATACATGGAGAAAAAGCATCAACTCCCAACTTGGCAACCTTGCTGCACAAGTTCCGAGACCTCAAGGACAACTCCCGGGTCGCCCCGAAGAGAACCCGAGAGGACACATAGCAGTTGTACACCTCCGGAACGGTTTGTTTGGATTCAAAGTTGTAAGCTTTCTCTTTAATTTAATTCAGTTGTTCTTAATTATGATTAGTGAGTAGTCTTCTCTCTCTAAGGTTGGGGTTGAACCCAACAATGGTTGTGCATGCTTGTTTGTGATCATGTCTTGATTGTTTTTATTGCATGAATCTATTCTCTTATTCTTAATCCTTGAAACGAAAGTTGATAGGAAATTCTCATTCATAGTTGAAGCGAAAGTTGAGACTTTGGATCAGAATAGCTAATTAGGGTTTTGAAGCAAAAGCGGATCAACCCTAGCTAGTTGAAGTAGAAGAGATTAGATAGTAAGTTTATTGATTGGACGAAAGTTGATTGATTTACTTGCTTAAGTTGACGAAAGTTAGTGCCTTTATATGATTAAAGCATGATCTATGTGTTTCATTAACGTTTGGCATGCATAATTATTCTTGCGGAGATACTTTTACCTTAGATTTTTCTCTTTGTTTGATAAAAACCCTTGCTTTAGATTGATTGCTTGCGTGATAAGTAACAAAACTTGATACTCACTTTCTCCCGTGGATGAACCTGACTCCCTTGTACTCAGCGGGGTCTTGATTATAAATTTATTTGTTGTCAAGAAACCCTTTCAACAAGTGGTGGTAGCTAAAGAGAAAGCGTTTGAAGGTCTGTACAAGGCTTTGGATGAAAAAGGGGGGAACGAGTTTTGTACAGGTTGGCCAAGGCAAGAGAAAGAAGGAGATGAGACATAGACAGAGTGAAATGTATCAAAGATGAGGATGGGTGAGCATTGGTGGATGACACACAACATGTTAAGGTTATGGAAAGGTACTTATGTGGGATTCTGAATGAGGGACATGAGACGGATGAGGGTCGGCATAGTCCAACGGGTCTAGACAACCAAGAAAAACCCTTCTGCTTTTATAGGCGGTTCTCCAAGGAAGAAATAAAGAAAGTGATCCGCAAAATGGGTAACAAAAGAGCAGTAGGACCGGATGAGATTCCGGTAGAAGTTTGGAAATGTCTGGGGGAGAGAGGACTAGAATGGTTACCAATGCTCTTCAGCGAAAATTTTAAGACGGCTAGAATGTCGGAGGAGTGAAGGCTTAGTAAGTTAATCTTGCTATATAAGAACAAGGGAGATGTGCAACAGTGCAACAACTACAGAGGTATCAAGCTTTTGAGTCACAAAATGAAGGTGTGGGAGAAGGTCATCGAGTTGAGGTTGAGGAGACTAGTCAGAGTGTCGGAGAACCAGTTTGGTTTTATGCCTGGGAGATCGTCTATGGAGGCTATCCACCTGCTGAGAAGGCTAATAGACCGAGGAGTACAAATAGAGGAGGAAGAATATGCACATGGTTTTTATCGACATGGAGAAAGCTTATGACAAAGTGAGCTTGGCAGCCAAGGAAGTATCTGGCACGTTTATCATGATCGTTAGAGGCATGTGCGAGGGCTCGTTGACTAGTGTTTGTACCTTAGGAGGGGACACAGAGTATTTTAAGGTGGAGGTGGGTCTACACCAGGGCTCGTTGACCAGTGTTTGTACCTTAGAAAGCTTTTGTAATGAAGTTTGTGTCAAACAAGTAACAAGAGGTTTTTTTATTGTAACAAAGTATAAGCATGCAAAACTAACAAAGCAATATAGGTTATGAATAACAATATTTGGGAAGGTAGCTAAGACAAAAAAAATATCCATAATCGTATGACAAGTTGATCCTTGATTTCAATTCAATATCACATGCAATGGATTTTCCAATTCCTTTTCAATTTTAACTAACAAAACAACCAAATACTATTAGTTCTAACTAATTAAACAAACATGAAACCATCAATGATTCAGTTTAATAGCAACAATAAGGATAGAAATACAATAGGTTACAATTCTAGCATAAAACAGCTAGCGTTTACCCTAGAATATAAATCAAATCTCTTCAACATATGACTAGCAAAACCAGATACTAGTACGATACAATTACTAGTTCAATCTAGAGATGCTCAACCAATAACACTCTAGATCTAGCAATATATCCAATAACAACAAACCCTAGTTGATGATGCGTTCCGCCTTTTAGGTGGATCGGACGGGTGCCCGATCTAGGCTCGGAAGGGCCTCAGATCTTCTCCAACGAATCATAACCGGGATAAGCGCGAACCACATGGTGGCTCGTGAGGGAAAACTCGACAGATTGAGTTCGGGTGGCCTAGGGCCGAGACGAGGGTGTTGGGAAAAGGGATAGAAAAGGGTCGGTTCAAGAACCGGGTTTGACGCCTAGGCCTTAGGGAAGAGAAATTCGATTCACAAAAAGCAATTTGTATATGGCAAGGCGTAATTAAAACTGAGTACATCAAGTTGTTTAAATAGAGAATGCAAAACCTAACTAGGTCTAGCTAATGGGCCTAACTAGTTATCGGGCCGGCCTCTTAAGCATAAGAGGTCACACACCCAATGACCCAATATAGTAATACTATAAATAGAAACTAGATATAAATGGAAAACATGCCAAAATATTATAACAAGATGGAGGGTTATAATATATTACTTTAGAGTAGGTATGGCAATGGGGCGGGGATTCCCCATTGCAGGTATGGGAATGGAGATTTTTAATGAGGATGGGGCCGAATATGGAGGAGAAAATAATTCTCCGTTAGGGTATGGGGACGGGGATGGCCACTGGACGGGGATAAGTGTCCTTGTCCCAACCCCCGACCCGAACCCGAGTTAAGAGCGTCACCCTACGAGTTAAGAACGTCAACTTTTTTATGATTATTACATAAATATTACAAATAGCATTTTTAAGAATAAGATAATATTTGTATACATTTGACTAATAAAATATATTATTATAACTAAAATAAATTACATATATGCAATATTTAATTTAATTATTTGTAATATTTTTTATTATATAAATTATAATGCATATATTTTATGCACCTATATCATATTCTACACCATCAATGATGTGATTGCCCCTCGGATTCTAGGTTCGATCGCATCTTGACTCAAATTTTTGTCTTGAATTGGGTCTTTCAACTCCGATCTACTTGAAATGATGGCGGAAGCGAACTGATTTGGATAGAAACCGAACTAGATTAGATCTAGATCGACGAGGGAGTAAAAAGAAAGGATCGGATTGAGTCTGATCCTAGTGCTGGCAAGGGGGCTCGGTCGAGAGGGGCTATTAGGGTTTAGAAGAGTGGGACGCCTAGGCCTCGAGGAGAGGATTCTCAATCTCAATAGGCAAACCAATACTAAGCGTAAATAATACAATGAGAGTCATGCCTCTTATATAGAAGAAGGCTCATGATCGAAACCCTAAGCTATTATGGGGCGGACTAGGGTCAACATGCTAGGCCCAATGTCCGAAGCCCGTAAACTAAAAATAGTAACTAATATAAATAGAAAGGTGCAACAAACCCTAATGAGCTTTATTCTAGCTATCGAGCCAGTCTCTTAAGAATAAGATGACACACGTCGAATATAGTAATACTATAAATAGAAACTAGCTATAAACATGAATCCAAGGCGCACACAAAGGTCTCGGTAGACTCGAGCTCGTCATGATCGATCTAGGTCTAGGATCGGATCGCATCAATCAACTAGATCGCATTTTGGCCCATTAATTTCGGTTCGAGTTTCAACTAAAAAACTTCGATGGGTCGTGTTGAGTTTTGACAAGTCTAGTTTAAAAAATCCGTCAAGGTATTTCTAATCTTGTAGAAATTGACCTTTTAAGTCCTTAACTAATATATTATAGATCATTGTCCTAAAAAAAGAGAGAAAAAGCCTTTTATGCCTAAGACCAAAGCAAGAATCGGGTTTAAGGTCACGTCAACTATTTAGATAGATGGTTTGGAATTGGAGGTACTAAACCGGCATTGACTCGAAGGAATGGACGTCAGCAAGATGAAACCCAAAATTAAGTAGAAGCCCGTTTTCCAAACTTGCTCCATGTCTTGAAGTCGGCAACGGACTTAATCCGTGAAACGACGCCAAGATCACCAACTAGTATTCCAACAAGCGTCAAATGATTATATACCAGCTCTAGCTCAATACATTAAGATTCAATTATTGGTAGACCTGGGCAAACGCGGACCCGGGTCGGATATGGGACGGGCTTGACCCTAAGATTTTGTCCATTTATATGGACTCGGACCCGGGTCGATACATGGTTACGGGTTGGAAGCATTGTCCACGTCCGCCCATATTGGCGGACCCGGATAGCCTGCTGGACCGGGATAGCCCGTTGGACCCATACGTTTTCTAGCAATTCAAGCTAGTAATTACAAAAGGTATAAAATTGTAATTATTTGTTAAGACTTAATTGTATATTAATATTTGACCCATTTTGATATTCAATCCGTGATCTGTTCAAATCTGGCAAGCCAACCTTCATTCTGAAATTGTATTGACCAAGGGAGGATTATTAATTAGTTTTCTTCAAAAAAATGGAAAGATAAATATCAATCCAAGAAAGAAATAGTATAGGAAAAATATAAATATCAATCCATTAAAGCTAAACAAAGCCAAAAAATAACCTACAAAGAGATTTTTTTATATAATACACGAAAGAAGATCATCTTAAATCATGGGTGGGTAATAAATTTAAAATTTAAAAATATTTTTATAATATATATATATGGGCCGAGCTTATCGACCCTATAGGGCTAAACACCTAATCCACATCCGGTCCAATGGGTATGCGGGCCGGGCTTTAACAGCCCTTTAGGGCTGACAATTTTGTCCATATCCTCCTATTTTTGTGGACGGGCCGGCCGGGCTGGGCGGGTCGATCCGCTTTTGCCCATGTCTAATTATTGGTATGGGAAGGAATAAAATAATGGAGTGAGGATGACACCAAAAAATATAAGCAAGAAAAAAAACAAGACAGTTAGAAAGCCAAAACATATAGGATGGAGGAAACCTCTGACCGGCTATTGTAAAGTAAATTTTGATTGCTCTAAAACTCCCGAATGGGTCTTCGACAAGTGGAATTCGGATTGAATACCTATATGCGATGCGTAAAAAGAGGGAGATAACCAGACAATCTTAAATGTGGTGCGTAAAAAGAGCCAATGCCCTTTGAATTCGGATTGAGTACCTGTATTAGCATCCAGACAAACAAGCACGTACTATATAAATACGATTTATATAAAATTCAAATGAGGGACACCAACTTCAAACAATATTAATAATATTAGTAAAATGTGAAAATAAATCCAAGCAATAATGCTAAAATTGTATATGAAGGGTTATAACTTATAAGTATTACTTTGGAGCATAATAATATTTCATCACATGTAATATGATGCACACCGTTTTATTATATAATTATTCGGAGGGTTAGGTTTAGAGTGGGGACAATCATTGTCTTATATACTGTCTTATTCTAGATACTGTCTTATTCTATCATAAAGTGTAGGAGTATTGATTATAATTTATTTGAAATTGTATATAAATGGTTAGGCTTACACTTCATAGTACGGACAAATAATGTTGTACACTTGCACATTTTTTATAATAATATCATTGTCTTATATGTTGTGTGGATAATTTATAATTTTAAGCTTTGTTTTTCTAATGTTTTATAAAAATGTTATTCTATATTTTTCATATATTTTATATTCTTTATAAATAATAATGTTTTTATAAAATATTAAAAAGAACAAAGCCTTAGTTTGACTCTTAGAATCAGTGATATAGTGGGGTAAGTAAGTGCTTGTTTTGTCAAATTTATAATTTTAAAATGGAGCATCTTAATGACCTATTTTGTATAAACTATACTATTATGTTAAATGATATATCAATTTTGGGAAATATAGGTTAACATTTGATGAATAATATTGAATTTCTAGTTAGATTTTAGATTCAATTTAGCATTAATAAAAAAAGAACTTATTGCTGAAATAATGCTTCTGTGCGAATGTGTGAAGATGCACACATTGTATAAAATATATGCACACATTTGTAAAAGAATGATGAGACCGTATTTTTATTAAAAACTAGTGTTAGGCCCTGTTCTAGTTATTATTAGAGATAAATATAATAATTTTTAATATTTGAAAGATTACTATAAAATTATAACATATAGATACAATAACTTATAACAATCGAAAAGTAATTGTCAAAATCAAAGTGTTTAGAAAAAAAATCGAAAAGTATTTTTTTTAGTGAAAATATGTGTTTATCTATTTCACATTTGTGCACATAATGCATTTATTAATAAATATTAGATACGTGATCATTGACCAATTGATCATTTTCAAACTTCACTTTTGGGATTGTTCGATTTAATACTTAAACTATACACATTGCGACTTATTAGACAGATGAGCGTTGATATGACGATTTGCGTGAATATCACTCTCTCAGACGAATGTAGAACTTAATGACGCTGATGTGACACCATACATGACACATTCTTTTTATTTTTCTTTTTTCCTTTTTTTCCCTTTTTCCCCTTTTTCTTATTATCTTTTTCTTTTCCCTTTTTCCTATTTTTTATTATAGTGGAAAACTATACAAATTACATAAAGTTGGATGGAAGCCTAGAAACAAGCTGGGCCCCCACACCCTTCTGAATGCAAAAACTCAATCTATGAAAAACAAACGCACTACTCTTAGCATTGTTAGAGTGACTAATAGAGAGAGCCTTAATACGTGAAAGAGTGTCCAAAGCCTCCTTATCAAATTCCTCAAACGTAGAAAAAGCGAAAGGGATAAATTTATATCCCTTCTCCTCACATTTGGACACATACTTCTTCCTTTTCCTCTCCACTGCGTTGTACAAGGCCAGCCTAGGCGCCCAAGAACTCGCCCCCATACCAGCAAAGGGAGAGACCCCGGTCACATCCACACAAACATCCTTACCCTGAAGCCAATTAAAGAGTAAAAGGTCTGCAGGCCTAAGATTGTTATTTTCCTATTATTATTATTATTATTATTATTATTATTATTATTATTATTATTATTATTATTATTATTATTATTGTGAAAAAGTATACAAATTACATAAAGTTGGATGGGAGCATAGAAACAGGCTAAGCCCCCACACCGTTCTGAATGCAAAAACTCAATCTATAAAAAACGAACGCACCACTTTCCTATTCCTATTTCTTTTCCTTTCTCCTTTCCCCTTTTTCTTTCCCCTAGCCTTTTTCAACTTTGCAAGCAATAAGGACGATGCCTATGTGAATCCCTTTTCGACCTTTGCCCCCATTGTTGTGACGCTGCCATGTTTGATTCACTCTCCTTGCGGTGATTGCGCCTCCAGTTATGCCGATTTCGAGGTGTCAAATCTACTGTCAACTTTCGAAATAAGCAACGATCAATGTAGGATGAGACCAAATCTGCATTTTCCCTGTAAACTTTGTCTTAAACAATCCACCTCTTTCCCTGGGTTCTTTTTCAAAATTAAGCCTAAATTTGGAGTGCCCATACCAAAATTTACTAAATCCTTTCATTCTTGTCCCAATCAACCCTTAAAGTAGTTTTACCATTTCGACCTGCTCACGACCTCCTCTTGCCAAATCCCCTAGTACGAGCCTAGGTCAACAATCGACACCACTTGCAGTGTCGTTGCAACCACCATAAGTCGCATTCGCTATTGTGTTGTGTCGCCGTCACCGCCATTGTTATCATACCACTCTGCAACATCCAAAGCTCAAGGAAGAAGATGATACGCTCGACCCGACCCGCCATTACTCATTATTCGTTTCATATACAAATCACATTTGATTATTATTATTATTTAATCAATCAAATAGGTAAATATAACATTGAAGCTTATTATCCTACATGTCATGCTATATTTAACGTGTCATCGTGAGTGTATATTACGACATAGAATCTTACATTTCTATGTGTGTATTGTTCTCACATTTACATAAGGGGTATTCATTCTAACGAGACCCTTGATAAAGTGCATATCGTCACTTTTAATTAAAGTAATTAATTTTTAGTTTCCAACTCTATTTTTTGTGAAAAGGAAAGAATTTAGAGGAAATTGGCGGTTCATTAGCTGCCCTAGAACATCCAAGTGAATGAAATCTTCAAGATCTTTCAGCACTTTAAAAGTTGGGGAATGGAGAGAGAATACCATCTTCGCGATGTGATTCACCACACGGATGATCTCCCGGAAGATGTGAACCAAACTACGAACCTTGGGAGGGAGACCAGGATGTCCGCCACGATCATCTTGACTTTCCACGTGCAGAACCAAATGCAGATGATATTAATGAGACTAAGCTTGTCACCTGCAATCTCAATCCAAAAGTATTCAAAGTGCAGTGATTCGTTGATTCCACTTTTGAGGCCAAGGGCCTCATCCATAAACATAGATTGGTCGCCATAGCTTCCATTCGCCAACATGATGCCCGTCTAAGTCCCTAAGAATGAAATTAAAAGAAGCATGACCAGAGAGGCATTTTTAGCAACATCGAATTTAAGTTTAATAAAACCTCGCTGAAGTCTAGTCCATTTAATGTTTTTTACGTTTTCGTCTTATTTGGTACCTTGGGAGTTTGTGTTGGAGGAGTCCCCCTCTCCACAAACTTGTGCAGATTTCCAATATTATTGTTGTTTGTGAAAGAATCTCACAACATCATTTAGCTCATCTTCATCCTGGTTACGGAATATTTTCCAATTTCATTGGTACCAAATGCACCACTAGAGTAAGGCAAGCGTATCAAATTCATTATTGTTTATGTTATCTATAAGATGATATAATAAGTGGATCGTTCTATGGTTTGTGTTGGTATTTTTAATTATTCAATGAATATTTCGATCAATTTGTTCAATTGTGTTGAGTGTTTGGGGACATCGAAACAAGATGTGTTCAGGTCCTTAATTAGAGCGGTGGTTACAATGAATGCAAGGGAGAGTTATGGCGTTCAAATAACCGAGCTTTTGTTGACAAACTGTTGTTTGTAATTTTCTACATATATTTTTTGACTTTCAATGGGATATTTAATTTCGAGGTCCATTTTAATAGTTTCTAACTCAATTAATATTCTAATTATACCTTATATAAGGATTAATACTTCTTTTATTATGATGATATAAAGGGTTGTCTAGTAATAATCTAATTCTCATAAATGTATTCAAAACTCTAAAATATTTAAAAAAAATAAATGTATAGTTTTGACATTAATGGAATTGTGGGTTATATAACCTTTGATATTTTTTGGTAGAAACCTTTGGTTATATTACCGTTGGTTATTTTTTTTGTAGAGAACGTTTGGTTATAATTTGTCGAGCTAAGAACATCCCCAACATTTTTTCAATTTTTTTTTTCAAAATGGAGAAGTAAAAACTATATTCTCTAAAATTTTCCTGCTCCTCATCCACAAGGTTTGGGAGTCAACTCATGTTGATGTAAAAATTTTCTGTTCGGAGATTCACATGCCAAAGTCGTGTGCGGGTTGACGTACGAAGCATTAATGAACCAGTGGACAATAAAAAAAAATCCATCATTTATTATTTTTAATTATATTCATTGAAATACTATATATACAATATTTATTTAATAAATACATAAATAATACTATTTGACTAATAAGGAATTGAAAATATTATACAATCCGACTCTAATAAATAATAAATGATTTTTTATTTAACTAATAAAAAAATAAAAAGGTCAAATAAAACAATTTGGAACTTTTACTACCGTTCATTTTTGTAAGGATAAATATATGAAAATAAATAAATTTTCATACAAAAAATATAATACAAACCCCCTAATTAAAGTGATGTTTTACATAAATTTTTGTAAATAAATTCCCCCCTAATTAAGCGCATCCTTATGCTCATTGGCTTTATATAATGCCTTGAGATGGATTTAGTCCCTATATCAATTTTGGTGCATTATAACTAAATTGAGTTATTGTTGTCACATAGCTGAATTGCATTTTTCTTAGGCCTAACAGGTGCATTCTCCAAACATGTTAAGGTTATGGGTGCCCCCATCTTGACCCCCAAATTCCTCTCAAGCAGGACTATATTGGGCGATGATGATGATCATGAAATTGCCCCCTAATTAATAGAAAGTGTGATCCTAAATAAAAAACAATATACTCACTATCTTATAGAAATGTTAGAAATTGATGGCTAATTTTCGACTATTCAAATAACTAGTTTGAAATAACTAGTTTATGACATGCGCGCATAGGTTTTTTCAAATAAATATTATACTATTAGTTTAAATAATATGTAGGTCATGAGATATAAGATTAAAAAATAAATTGAATTAAAAAATTATAAGTTTATATTAATGGATTTTATTATATATTTGATTCATAAATAAAGATTTTTGGATTTGATTGGGAATATAAAAGCAAATAGATGAGCTAACTTTATTTGCTTAATTAGACAAACACAAACTTTTAAATTTAAATGAAGGTGCTTGTACGAGAATTCCCACACATGTATAATTTAAATCTGACTTTGTTAAATATGTACTTTAAGTAAGTGTTATTCTATGAAGCGACATACAATTGGGTTGAGAATCATTAATCCAATCAAATATGTTTTATCACGTGATATTCCAATTACAAACTCAAATAAAACAATTACGAAATTGTGCTCGACGGTAACGACAAATGGGAGACTAAGAGAAGAAATAGATGTTTTGGAGAAGTATTTTAAAGATTTGTCCTGAACCAATTTTATATGTGTACAATAAATATTGTTAGGTAGGATCATTGCATGTATTTAAAGTGATAGTTTTTGTCTCACCTAAACCGTTATGGCCAGTGTGGCTTTGGCCATAACGACCAAAGTGCATTATGTCGTTAAGACCAGTATGGCTTTGGCCCCGATCGAGGCGGGCGTCAAATTAGGTGTATAAACTAGGCTATAGATAGACCGGATGTCAAATAAAACCTTCCTTATTTATTAGAGGCTCTTATAAAAATAATAGTAGATGTCTATTTTTTTCAATGAGTATTTAAGTGTATCCTTCTCCCTTATAAAAGTAATACACCTGAATTTTTTTACTTGGTGGTATACATATCTTACAAATCAAAATTATACAAGTAAATTAAAATTAGAAAAAATAAAGGAAAAGAAAATAATACTAGCATTGCCCATTGCCGATGACTTTCATGATTTGGAGATGCGATCGCCATGTGCTGATGATTCAGCAATAGAGTTTTATTTCCGCTTCATAGATAACTTGTCCTTCAATAAATACGCAGACTCCGTGACTCTTCTTCTTACAGTATACAGATTATATCTCCTACTTGTATAATCAGCAGCAAAATTTCCCTCTGCGCTTCACACGGACAACAATGGCGTCTCCCGGCGTGGTCGGCTTCCTCGGATTAGGCGACATAAGCTTGCAATTGGCTGCGTCGCTTCGTCGATCTGGTTACTCCGTTCAAGCCTTCTGCCCCCAGGTATTTTTCCTTTTCTCTTGTTTTGTGCTGCTTTTGTGCAGTTGTTTTTGCTTTTGTTCCGAATTTGATGTTGAATTAGTTCGTGTGATTGAGGTAATTCTTTGCACGGTGAATCGTGACTGAAGTGGAATTGTTTCCGCGCTCAGTCGATATTCGGTATCATGCCTGCAGAATATCGTAATTTGAGGAGACAACTGAATGTGATACAGTTGAATATTGTTGAGACTTTCTGGAAATGGTGATAGTTTCTGATTGAAAAGCGTTAGCATGAAATGATCACGATCACATATGATCCTTATACTACGAAATAAGAACGGATTCTAGGAGTAGTTGAAATATGACAGTATGTTTCAAATATTCTACACTCTACAATTAGTAGAAGTCCACGAAATGCAAGATGTTACAGCAGATTTAAAGTTTGACGTAGCAATATCTTAGATTTGTAAACTTGGAGATATCAGTTCAAAACAAGTGTTCTGTGTTTTCTTTTTCGATGATCTAGTTGATACTTAATGAGTCAACTGAGGACTGTGTAGTTCTATATTATCATATCACAATTCTGCCATATGTCATTCTCAGCTCCTGTAGTTTGATGACATTTTGATCTTGGATTGGGAATTTATCAACCATATTGGTCTCTTTACTTTATAAGTAAAATTAGTTACATAACCAAAGGCAAAAATAAAAAACAGCGGTCTAAGTTATCTGGATTCTTGGAGAAAATTTGATTCGCTCAAAAGCATGAGCATTTCCATAGCAGCACTAAACATTGTAAAATTGTTGTCTTGTGCCCAAAAATTTTCAATATTAGACAACAGGGTTTGGACGAAATGATTAAAAGACCTCTTTAAATTGAGAAAAAAAATTTAGACTAAAATTCAAGTTTGCCAATTTTAATATCAACTAAATACTTGATCAGATTTATTATGGATTACATTTTTGTTCAATAGAAAAATTTTGGTTGAGAAGAATGTATTTGACCATTTAATTTTAGAGAAATTCCCAAAACATTGAGGTTATGAGTATTCTATTCCCAATATAAAGAAAGGAAGCTACTTTCATTCTCAGTGAGGTAGTAAGTGCTGACCAAGTTTCAACCTTGGGTTTCCAATTTTCCATGATAGGTGTATGTATGTCAATGATGTGATTTTTGGATATATTGTTATAACCATATTTATGCAACTACTTCTTATTTCTCAATCACTAATTTTGTAAGTTAAATATCAAATAAAATTACTAATTTTTTATATAGTTTGGTTACGAATCTGATTCTTATTTGAGAATATGGTGTCTATCTAAGTTGCTTTTATTCTTTATTCATGTTCAGATGGATGACGACTCAATGAATGAATTCTTAAAGCTTGGAGGAACCAGATCTGCCAATGCAATAGAGGTCGGAGAAGGTAAAGATCATAGTTCACCCTGTATTACTGTGCAAGTGTGGATATTTGTCCTATCTCTAACTCTATTGGGTATGAGATTTGCTGACAATTTTGTGATTGCCTTCTCCAAAGTGTCATTAGAATGATGCATTTCTGTTGCTGCACATTTGTTCGTTTTCTTTCTTAGAGCTTGAGAAGTATACGTAAGACTGAAAATTGCACAAATTGTTCTCAAATGTGATATTGTTTTGTTCTGATGACTTTTTTTTTTTTATCAACTTTACTGAGCCAGCCTTCACTAAGGCAGTGCATTTGTCTTTTTTTTTTCTATATATATAATAAAAGACAATATAATGATGTATCCCATGATAAACAATAGCAACTATCAAGTGCTATAAGGATCCTACACACTGTTACACCAGCCATCCCCAATAATTGCAATTAAGAAGAGGCTGTTTCCAGTTACCCAGTTTGGAACATGTATACATTCATATAATTTAATAGAGGCATCTAGTGTTGATATATCTTTAGAATTGTATAATTTTGTTTGTTTTGTTGGAAAAACTTGCTCTCTGACTAGTTCTCAATTCTCACCGCTTTATTTTTTCTCCCCTATCGGTGAGATGCCAAGCTGATAAAGAAACATCATAGTGCTTTCCATTGTCTTTTTTTTACTGGTATTGGTTTAAGATGCTATATATTACTTGAAAGCTATGTGATGGGCCAAGCTAGGTCTCAGAATGCAGCAAAGAGAAAGGTTATGCTTGTTGAACTTAAGCTTCTAAGTTTTTCTTTGTTAAAACTTGAAAGTGTGGCATGCTGAAAAGATTGTTAACATTGGGAAAATTTTGGCATGAAGGAAGATGGAGTAGAAAATATTACGGATGTCACTCTGTACTTGTCACACTTAATATAAACGCATTTTAGTCTTGATTAGTTGTTGCATAGATCAGCAGAAAAGGCTGAAGCTCGTGCAAAAAATAGAAATGGCTACCTCTGTGTACACATCTAGCTTTGCATGATCACTAGTTGATATATAGTGAAAGAATGAGTTGGCAAGACAACTTTTATGTTGCTGAATGGGATACTTGGAGTTTTTTCATTCATGTTGCTGAACGGGATACTTGTAAGAAGAATAGACATACAGGCCAATGTCAAATTCTTACAAATTTCACTGCAACCTCTTTTCCTGCATAGGTGTGATGGTTTTGTTTTTCTTTTTTTTGCCCGTGTTCATTTCCATTGATCTGGATCATGTACTTTTAAGATCAATTCCCTTGGATCTACATTGCAGTAATCTGGCAAAAATTACATGAATCATTGTCATCTTTGACAGCATATATGTGAATTTTTTTGTTTGATTTCTTTCTTCTTCTAATTTATTATATTGCCTTGCCATTCAGGGATTGTTGCTTTAGTCCTATGGATATCAGATCCAAATTATGCAGATTCCTTTTTTTTTGGTCAAGAGGGTGCTTTGAAAGGTGAAAACTTACTACTGTCATAGAAATGTATCCATTCATTTGATTGATGCATAAAACTTGCTAATATTTTGTTTTCCAGGGTTGAACAAAGATGCAGTTGTGATAATTCATACAACGGTATCTCCCACATGCATCCAGAAACTGGAACAACGTCTTGCAGGCAACCTATTCTTTTTTTTTTCTTTGCTTGAAGTGAAATTAGTGATCATATAATGCATACAATCAGTCATGCTATATTGGCTTTGATTATCAGAACTTTTGGATTAGTGTTTTTTTCCCTTATATCTGTGCATTAAGACATTTCATCCATCTTTTTTGTATGAGCACCTGGTTCTTTTTTAATACATCTTTTTTTGAGCAAGTTGTTCTTTCACTTATATTAGTTGCTATCATTGCTTGTTTAATAATCAATGTGAATTCTTTTTTGTTTTGACAGATGAATGTGGTGGGAAATTCATTGTAGATGCTTATGTAACACATGGAAAATCGGAGGCCTTAAATGGAAAGATAATGGTATTAACCTTCTCTCCTACAGTCAAACATTTTTATTCTGTGTACTTCAATTGTCTTTCCTGTCAATGCTGCGGTTGATTTTTTTATCTGCGACCCCCTATGAAGTTAACCTCGTCAGGGAGGCCTGATGCAATTGCCAAGGCACATCCAATTCTTTCTGGTAAGCATTTCAAATCATTGTTTTCTCTGTTCTGGTCAGTATATTCGGTTTTATCTTTAGTTAACACTGAGATATGTGCAATCTTTTCCTTACAGCGATGTGTGAGAAGCTTTACATATTTGAGGGTGAAATTGGTGCTGGAAGGTGAGCTTTCCCATAAGGATTATATTCTTTGAAAACAAACACCATGTTAAAAAGACATTTAATTTGATTTTCAAGTAATGCAAGTTTTTCCTGGAAGTAGTAAAGTTCATCTTAAATCATAAGAATAACAATATTTAATGCTTGTATGGCATCCGTTTACAGAACTGCTTCCGAGTTTGCAGATATATATAAACTGAATTACACTCAAGAGATTGAATATAAGATTTTGTTCACCTTATTGTTCTGTGATATAAAATATTTCAGTAAGAATAGGTATGTTATTAACTTGAAAATCAAGCTACTTGATTTCTCTGATAAACTGTATAAATATATCATCTTTAAAGATATAGAGTGCTTGATTTGCTCTGAATTTAGCTGTTATTGAAGGTTGTTTACTAATCCTTTTTGGTTTTGCTCACAGTAAAGTTAAAATGGTTGTTGATGTACTTGAGGGAATCCATCTTGTTTCTTCGGTTGAAGCTATTTCTCTTGGTGTCCAAGCTGGAATTCATCCATGGATAATTTATGACATCATCTCTAATGCGGCTGGAAATTCATGGTGAGTCACGGATACTAACTTGTAGGTTTTTTATGTAATAATCTCTACATGCTTTTACATTTGGATTGAGAGATATGAATGTTTAAAATAGTGTCAAAGAAATGTTACCTTATTCATATGTTTTTTTCCGTGTGGGTATGTATAGAAACTCTATGCTTATTGATGGGATGTGTGTGTTTTATACATGTTATGGTATTCCACTGTTGATATGATGTTTTTCTGAATTCCAATCCTTAGGATTGATATGTGACCACAAGGATGGTACAAAGAAGTGGTTTTCTGACCCATATGCTATTATTTGAACAGTTTGGGAGTAGTTATGGTTTTTTATTCTTCCGGATTTCATTGTCTACTGATCTTGTTTTTAGATAGTTTTCCTTTATACACCTTTCGTTGCTTTTTGTTCTAGTTGCTTCTCTATTCTCATGGATGTTTCTTGCACCATCCTGCTTTTTATTTACATTCTATTAAATAAATATTTTTTTATGAGAAAACAGTTTCTTAATGATTGAAGGCTGAAGGGAAAACTTTATTTTCCCCTCTGGTATCTGATGACTGTTGTGATTCTTTTTGGAGAGAAAATTTTCTTCATTGCATGCTGCTCTTTACAGTACAGCCTTCCATTCTATAAAACACGTCAATTATGCAGGATATTCAAGAATGATGTTCAGAAATGGTTAAAGGGAGATCACATGAATTCCAATGCTTTGGATTCCATTGTTGAGAATCTGGTAAGTGCTTAATGTGCACAAAGATTCAGTTCTAGATGGTATTACATTCAAAGTATGGTTTTCTTTTTGTCCCGGTGTTGGTTTTTTCTTTTCGATACGATGTCAGGTTGATTTTACGACTGAAAAACCAATATATATTTTGTGTCTAAGAACATATTACCTCTTTAAATGAAATCCATGGATGTAGCATAGAGAAGAATCTCTGTGCTTGTAGCACTAGGCAGTAGGCACTAAAGGGCTGAATATAAAATGGTTCCATTTATAACTTGATTGATCCTTCTTAGGTATTGAGCATGTGGGCCTACCTAATAGTATAGTAGTACTTAAGCTTCTCCTAAAAGCATGGACCAAGAGTGAGAAGAATTGAGCAAATGAACTTCAGATTTTGCATTCAGTGATGCTTGGGTCATCTAAGAAGTCTAAACACGATGCTTAAATGGAATTCCTAACTCCTAGGTTTATTGGCAGAGAAGTGGGTTGGCGTTAAAATATTGTTAATTGTCTTTTTCTTGCAAGAATTTTCCTTAAAGGTTGCAGATTCTTGTAAGGAATGATTTTGATCAACTGCAGGATGAGTGTTGGTTATTTTTTATATGAGGTTTGTGTCTAGACTAGTGATGTCGTTAGCTCTGTTTCAGCCTTCCTTGAAGTCAAAGGTAGAGGGATAGTGTTCTCTTCTGTGTATGGTCCTATGTGTCTTCCTTTATTCAAGGAGCATTCTGTGTATGATATCTTTCTATTTTAGTTTCCCCTAGCTTTTGCCCTCACTTTCAATATACTTCTCTTTTTCTGTACTTCTCATTTATCACTTCTAAGTCCATATAGAGGTTGCCGGTATAGTCAACTATGTCATACTTTCTTGTGCAAGAATAGGACCAAAGCATAGAGTTTCAGATTATCATTCATTTTAAAACTAATTTTCAATAGGTGGTGATTCATATACCTTAGAATTCATGTTGGATTTTGCTTATCTATGGGGTACTTGTTGGGGCACAGCCTCATGCTCATTGGCTTTATACACTGCCTTTGAGATGGATTTAGTCCCTATATCAATGTTGGTGCATTCTAACTAAATTCAGTTATTATTGTCACATAACTTAATTTTAGTTTTTCTTGGGTCTATCGGGCGTACCCCCTTTCCCTTGGGCTGGGGTACCCCCATCTTGACTCCCCAGATTCCGCTGTAGGGGAACCTCACTGGTTCAATGTTGTTGTTGTTGTTGCTTATCTATGGGGTACTTGTGCTGTAAGATCCTTCTTTCTGGTTTTCCATGTATCTCTTATTGCTTTTAAGGGGACTGTTCTCGATGTGGCTAAATCCATCACATTTCCTCTTCATCTCCTTGCAGTTGCTCATCAACAGCTTCTGACTGGTAATATCCACTGTTACAGTTATTCTTCTTGTTGTCTCTGAAATGGAATTTTTAAAAATTGTTTGTTTTTACTTCAGGTTCATCACATGATTGTGGAAATACAAATGATGCTTGTTTGTTCAAGGTAATCGTCTTTAATAATTCCTCTGAAATTTCGACAGTTGGTTTGCTGCTGGATTTTTGGAACATGCTATTCATTTTGCCTGTACCTTCAAAGTTGATTAATTTCTTGTGTTGTTAAACAGGTCTGGGAAAGGGTCATTGGGGTAAATATTGATGAGGCATCCAAAAAAGAGTGCTATGTTCCTGAGCAAATAGCCCATCAAATCACTGCCAGATCAAAGACAGTTCATCGTGTTGGCTTTATAGGACTTGGTGCTATGGGATTTGGCATGGCAACACATCTATTGAGATCTAATTTTACTGTTATTGGCTATGATGTAAGAGGCTCTGCAGTTTTAATTTTGTGATTGAACTATAAATTGTTGATGTAGTTATGATATTCTTCTGCCAGCTGCCCTCTGAGCAGTTAGTGCTTAGAATAGTTGAGATGGAATGGGTTAGTGTTGGTACACTAGAGTAATTTAATTGCTTTGAGGCGTGAAAAGATCACTTTCTTTAAAGTGATATTTGTCCCCACTAGGATTGCTGTTGGGTTTCAGAGAAATCATTTTCTAAGAATACAACAAAGCTCTAATAGAAATAGACAGCAATTTCTAAGTCACTTCCTCTAGTTATATTCTGTAAAGAAGCATTTTCTCTTATTTTTAAGAGAATTTCTGAATTGCTTTAGAGCAGTTAATTCAGTTATAGTCGGTTGGGGTGGTTACTTGATCTCATCCAATTAGAAGAGATCAGAGACGTTGATCTTTAACAAATCAGCACCATTGATCTCAAATAGATCAGGACCATCCATTCCTAAGGAAAACTGAACTCCCCTTTCAACTAATCCATGTAGGAATTTCTACTGTTTATTTCATAAGTCTTATTTAATAGACTATTACCAATAGTTAGTGGAAGAAAAATATCTATCTGTCATACATTAGTTGATAGACAGAGCTCACTGGCTCTGAGTAAAGTTTTTGTGATTGATCTGCTGACATAAAAATATGTCAGCCCATAGCTGTTGATGCTATTTCCTTTCAAAATTCTAACTTATCTTTCTGGCTGGCAGGTCTATCAGCCTACACTAGCTCGATTTTTGAAGGAAGGTGGTTTAATAGCCAATGCTCCTGCAGAAGCATCAGAAGGTACTACAAATATGAGAACGCTTCAGTGCTTAGTAGATCCTTCTCACAGTAATTGTCAACATCAACATCATCTCCCAGTATAGTCCCACTCAAGCGGGATCTGGGGGTCAAGATGGGGGCACCCATAACCTGAACATGTCAGGAGGATGCACTCGATAGACCCAAGAAAAACTGAAATTCAGCTATGTGACAATAATAACTGAATTTAGTTAGAATGCACCAAAATTGATATAGGGGCTAAATCCATCTCAAAGGTAGTGTATAAAAGTCAATGAGCATGAGGATGCGCCCCATTCTCAGTAATTGTAATGCAAAAAATCAACTATAACACACAATAGAGAAATTATACACGACAAAGCACATGGTATAATTTTATGATATGATAAAATGCTTCTTCAGAATCTTGGGCCTTATTTCTCTCTTTTCATTCACTTACAACTTTACTTATACTTATCTCATTCTCATAGCATTCCTTGACCTTGTCTGAACGTTTGGTGTGATTTTGGGCCTTACATTTTTCTTGTGCTCCCTTGAGCTGCACTACCTTGTTGTCCTTAATTCACCCTCTATTCTCTATTTGGTTATATCAATGATATATCCATCCATAATGGTTCGATTTAGCTTCGTCCACCTTTCAGAATCATCTAGAGTCAATGTATACACACAATTTAGGTGATCAGTAATTGTATACACATGAAATGACATTTAATGGATCAATTCTTAGCTCAATCATGAGTATTAGTATTCCATAGCACTGCAGTTTCTTTCCTATTCAGAAAGATAAAACTAGTGGGAGGAGACGTACTCATTTCTGTCTTCTTTATTATAAATAAAGGTTTCAGTTTTTGGCTTGTAATAGTACATGGATCAATTTTATTCTATGATTCCTTTTGTTGTGTTCACATATCTTACCTATATGTTTCTTCTGTCACTGTGGCCTGTATTTTCTTGATGCTATAGCTTTCATTTCTGTTTTCTTGTACAATTGCTTCTATGCAGTCTAAATGGAATCCTCTATGTAATACTGGTATTTCTACAGGAGTTGATGTGCTTATTATAATGGTTACAAATGAAGCTCAGGCTGAAAGTGTCCTGTTTGGGGATGCCGGTGCTGTTCCAGGTACCGCTGTTGCTCATTCATTCCTGATACAGTAACTGCATTCTTGGCACTTAAATCTTTGTCTTTCATACCCTTTGGTTTTCCTGCTATGGTGGCAACATTATTAGCCATACAAATCCTAGAGAACTCTTAATTTGTCCCTTTTACCTCTGATCAAATGTTACTTTACTCCCGTTTCCGAAAATGTTACTTTACTCCTTCAAAGAATGACTTTTCAAAAGCACTAATAGTATGTGTAAGGTCAAGATTTCTAGGACAAGGAATATAGATTTTCTATCATGTGAAATCCCATGTTGGGAAGCATCTATGTAAAAGTTGATGTCGTGTCAGTGATTCGCACTGGTGAGACTTTTTTTTTACACATTATGATAGTAACTGGAGTTTCTTCATCTAGTTACTGGGCATATTTTTTCAAATCAAAGACGGCTACTTATTTTGTTTGGAGGACCATTGGTGTATTCTGATTTCTGACATGTTGAAGAACAAATGAGTCTCCACATATAGCCAAATTTAATTTTCATGAAGCGATGGCAGTCCGAGTGGCTTTCTTAAGTAGACTGTTTAATTCATTTAGTTAAGAAATCATTCAAAGGATAAGGCACAGTGACATGTATTACGTTCTCTACCTTTCAGCTCTCTCAGCTGGAGCATCTGTGATTCTTTCTTCCACTGTTTCTCCTGCTTTTATTAGTCGGTTGGAGCAGCGTCTGCAAGGTAAGAATGCATATTGTTCTTATATAATGTGCTGCATTATAATAGGAAAAACCAAAAGGTTTCATGTCGTATAATTTTATATATGTCTATGTGGAAAACGATTTAAATATAACTTAAGCTACAGTAATTTTCATCCCAAAAGTTTTTGAAATACAAATTTAATTCGTCTAAATTTCTGTCCTCCCAAATGTTATTAACTGAAATTTAAATATAAGAGACATCTGACCCTTCTTTCCTCGACCAAACAGAAAAATGAATGCTGATGGTAATTTGAAAAAGTCAAAACAAAGAAAACTTATTTCTATTTCTTCTTTGTAAACGCTATTAGAAAAATGCAGCTATTCTCCACATTAGGTGTTCTGCTGTAAGATGACTACATAAAGATTTGTTCTTCATTGGTGCTTCGATTTGTTATGTAAATGAATGGAACATTGGAAACTAAAATGAAGAGAAAGAAGTTCGTGTTTTTTTTTTCTTTCAATTTTACGAATGATGTATACTGTAGATCGTAACATAGTGATTTGTACTTTTTGGGTAATATGGTAGTCTGCTGTAGTTTTATGACGCCTTATCACATTTAGTTTGATTTACAGATGAGGGCAAGAACTTGAGATTGGTCGATGCTCCAGTTTCTGGGGGTGTTCAGAGGGCTTCCATGGGAACACTAACAGTATGAAGAATAACATTCATAATTCATTCTTGGTTATCCAATTTCAGAATTTAGTATAAGACTCCTCTCTATTCTAATGCATATTAAAATCATTTTGATCAGATAATGGCTTCAGGAACAGATGATGCTTTAGAAAGCTGTGGTTCAGTTCTCTCAGGCACTGTTTATTACTCATTTTGTGATACTTTCAAACATCATGCTGTTGGAATATTATCTGATCGTGCTTTACATGGTTTATGAACAGCATTAAGCGAGAAGCTGTACATTATAAAAGGAGGATGTGGAGCTGGAAGGTAATAACGTCTCTAGAGAGAATTCTATTTCTATTTGTCAGGGTATAGTTTGGAGTGATAGCTTGTTTAGGGAGATTCATGTATTAGAGCAGCAGCAAGTAATGGCCCATTTTCTAAAATTGTTGTTAATGAAAAATTCTCAAGCTATTAAGTTTTTGATCAGCTTATGAATGTTACTCTAAGATCATTATCAGATCAGAAGATTATTCGCTTAGAGGTTCAGTTAATCTGAATATAGCTATTTTTAAGAAATAAGTTTGATGAGAGTTTTTATTTTACATTTCAATTCTTTGATACTGCTTGGATAACTAGACTCACTGATTGAACTTTAAGTGATTCATTGTAATGCTATATAATTGGCTGAAGAAAGATGATCACGTGAAAATACATTTTTTAAAGAGCCTATATGATAGTCATAGGATCTCTATTTTCTTCTGCTGCTGCTAATCTTCACATTAGGGCAATATTTGCTACATGGAATTTTACATGTTTAAAGTGTCTGTCTTGGTGGTTATTAACTACCTTTCTTGTTTTTTCATTTCCTGATTTTGTGTAGCTGTGTTAAGATGGTCAATCAGCTCTTGACTGGAGTTCATATAGCATCTGCAGCTGAGGCTTTAGCTTTTGGGGCCTACCTTGGTCTTCACACAAGAACTCTTTTCGATTTTATAACAAATAGTGGAGGAACATCTTGGTAAATCAGCCTGTTCTTTTGATTTCCACAACTTCTATTTTATAATAACAATATATTGCTTATTGATGGTGTTGGCTAAAGCAACAGTACTGTTTAACTTTGGTGCACTGCTTTCAACAGATGTGACTAATGGTAGCTGTTTATAAGTGCTCTAAGCCTTGTTTATTTTTTTGTTTAGATTCTTCAAGTGAATCTGCAGATAATGTTTCATTTTCTAGTTTTCAATTAATATAGATCAATAGAAAATATTAACTCTTATTGGTCCAGTAGGATGTGTTATAGTTGGTGGTTCTGTGTTATATGTGATTCCTTGCTTCCTTCCTTCTGTATTCCCCTTTAAGATTCTTCACTTAGCACCTCATGGATTTAATCCGGCTTCCATCTATAATTTATCCCTTTTTTAGTTTATGGTGTGCATGTCATCAAACCCACAACACTCTCTTCACTGCTGCATTCCTACAACACTTTTGATGATGATCCTGGGAACACTAACCTTGAATGGATTTGACTAACTTCTTTATGATTAGTTTCCGTATCATAGGATGCTTGTCACATAGTCTTGGCTATCACCATACGAAATGTAATAAACTAATAAGCATGAGATACATGTTAAACATATTTGTGTATGGAACTTCATTTACTTGGAATATTATTACGCAAATACACTAATTGTAGAAGCAAAATGCTATTGTTGATATGACTATCCCCTTATCTATTGTAGTTATAATATTCCTAGTTCTTGATATATAATATGGGCCTTTTCGATACTCTTATTTCAGGATGCTTGAAAATCGTGGTCCACATATGCTTGACAATGATTACACACCACATTCTGCGCTCAACATCTTTGTGAAGGATCTGGTTAGATAATTTATTTTATTTGAACCAAAAAAATGGTGTTCTTGACAATGATTTCATACTGATAACACTGTAACTTTTGGTAGGGCATTGTCTCTCATGAATCCACAAGCAGAAAAGTTCCTCTTCACATAGCTGTTACAGCACACCAACTGTTTTTGGCAGGTGATAAAATGATGACCATATTTTTCATTGTTGCATGTTGAGTCGTATAAAAATTGAAGAATCATTTAATCTTTGGGGTTTCTTTATCCAAGATCTCTCAATATTGAATGCCAGTACCTGTAATCTACATTATATGTGTTAGCCACTGTTAGGACACGTTTTTTTTTGCCTGGGGACACTAATATTTTCTATGGTCATATTTATTACAGTAAAATATTTTTTTTCACTTGTACTTACTACTCAATAAAATGTAACTCAAGAATCAAGACCATGCAAGTAATGGACAATTATGCTTATGTTTTATAGGTTCTGCTGCTGGCTGGGGTCGGCTGGATGATGCAGCTGTTGTTAAGGTTGTACTAATTGCTTTAAAGTCTTACCTTATGTAATTTGAGGGATATTCCTTGTCCTTTTCTCTCATATTTCTGTTTCACTATATTACTCTATCTGGAGAATTTTTAAAATTTACTCAGGAATGATATGCTCGTATGTGTTACATAGGTATATGAGTCCCTCACAGGTGTCAAAGTTGAAGGGAAAGTTCCGAGTGTTAGTAAAGAATCCGTCATGAAGACACTTCCTCCCGAGTGGCCAACCGATCCAATTGAAGATATATGCAAATTGAGTCGGGAAAATTCAAAGCCATTGGTTGTTCTAGATGATGACCCAACGGGAACACAAACTGTTCATGACATTGAAGTTCTAACTGAATGGTATTTCCAATATACTTGAAGCTCCTTAACTAGAAGATTTAATTACTTGATTTCTTTCAACTTTTAAGTACTCTCTGTAGATTGCTGAAAATATTTCCTTATATTTGGTGGATGGATTGAGGACTTGTAGTAAAAACTAGCTTAAAGAAGTGCAGGCTCACTTGAACTACCGTTAGGAATTAGGATGCAATTTGAAAAAGGGTTACCTTCACTAAACCTAGTAACCTTACCATATAGGCAGGATCTACCATCAAAGATGAAAGGGGTTGATTAGACTACCAAGGGATGATTTAAACATCACTGTCCAAACTCCAAAATTGAAGATTGATCTAGAGGAGTAGAAAAAAAAAACTAATTCAATAATCGTGATCTTGATCTTGATTTGTGGACTGAATATAATGGGCACCATTTAAGATCTACAGTAACATTATTAGTAAGCATAAACTATGTCTAGCAAGAAATAGAGTACCACCACCAAAATTATTGGAATTGAGGATGCAAAAGGCAAAAGCAACAGGTGCTTCGATATGTCCACCTAACAGAACACAATTCAGAACTTGAATATTTTATGAAGATCAATCTGGTAGAAGAATGCTGAAATTTGGCTTATGCTCTACTATAAATTCAACCAACCCTTTGAAAGATCTTCCCTCACAGTTGAGTAGTTAGACCACTTAGAATTCAAAACCTTCCAAAGGCACTTTGATTTTCTTTCTATGACGTGTGTAATTCCTTGTTTTTTCGGCAGTTTGGATAATTCCTTACAATTTAATCTCATGAGATTTTATTGCTTTGAAACATTAGATCCAATAAAATGTCGTGATTCTTTATGCCAGAATGATGCTTTACCTTGCTCCTTGGCAAAAGTGAACTAGGAGAAACTAAAGAGCTTTAATATTTTTTTTTTGCCATTGCAGGGCTGTTGACTCACTTGTTGAGCAGTTTAAGAAAAAGCCTAAATGCTTTTTCATATTGACCAACTCTCGGGCACTTGGTCCTGAAAAGGTATTCTTTGGTCTCAACGTAATAATCCAAAAGACCAAGTTTGATTGTGTTTTCCACAATATGTATTTAATAAGTATTGGCTTCCAAAAATGACTTCTTGCAGGCCACTGCCCTGATAAAGGATATTTGCAGTAACCTATCTATCGCTGCTAAATCAGCTGATATCAGGGATTACACTGTAGTTTTGAGGGGTGATTCTACATTACGAGGACATTTTCCCGAGGCAAAGACATATCTATAAACATTTAAATAGTTGTATTTAATGCTTTAACCATGTCTCAACATGAGGCTGTATCATTTCACAGGAGGCTGACGCTGCTGTTTCGGTTCTCGGAGAGATGGATGCGTGGATCATTTGCCCCTTCTTTCTTCAAGGTGGCCGCTACACTATAGGAGATGTACATTATGTTGCTGAATCTGATCGGTATCATCTTTGATTTCCAACTGTCCATCTCTTCCACTTCTTTTGAGCATAGGAATTAGCCATATTCTGACTGCTTATGTGAAAAAATAATGTCATAAGGCTTGTCCCAGCTGGAGAAACAGAATTTGCTAAAGATGCTGCTTTTGGCTACAAGTCATCAAATCTGCGAGAGGTTTTATTTCATTCATCTTTTTGGAGATTCATATCTGGGTATGTATGGGATGGGGAATTAATTTAACTTAATTAATCTATTCTACTTACAGTGGGTAGAAGAAAAAACAAAAGGACGAATACCAGCTAGCAGTGTTTCTTCTATTTCAATTGAACTTCTGCGTTCTGGCGGTCCAGATGCTGTATGTGAGCACCTTGGTGGTTTGAAGAAGGTATATTACTTTTTATCTACATCTTTCTTGAAAGACAAGTTCAATACACACATTTGTTGCTTTGCTATAAAAAAATGTTTAGATTTCCTAATACTATCACCAGAGTATAGAAATACATGCCTTGCATGGATGCTCTTATGCAGGATTTTTCTCGTATATACTTAAGTCATGTGTCCTCTCCATAAGCTGCTGCCACTTGATGCCTGTAGTTATTTAGGATATTCATTGGTTTCAGGCTTTGCTGTTAAAGCTTTGCAATAAAAAAATGGCCGTCTGAACTTGGTGATGTTTATAAAGTTTGATTCGGTATATTTACAATACTAAAGGCATGTGTTGGATTATAACAGGGGTCAACATGTGTAGTTAATGCCGCCAGTGAAAGGGACATGGCTGTATTTTCAGCTGGAATGATAAAGGTGAATGTTTTCATATTTTTATGTAAATCACCTTGTACAGAAGGTCCTGGGAAGAGCCTTTAATCGTCTGTCAATGTTTATGTCAATCTCAGGCAGAGATAAAAGGAAAACGCTTTCTTTGTCGCACTGCTGCTAGTTTCGTTTCTGCTAGGATTGGGATACTGTCTAAGGCTCCTATATCTCCAAAGGATCTAGGACTATTCAAAGAAAGAAATGGAGGGCTTATTGTTGTGGGGTCTTATGTTCCTAAGACGACAAAACAGGTTGGAAGATAAGTCACGAGCACGTTGGCTTTCAGACTTTGAGAACTATTACTGTCGAAATACATGTGGAAATAAATTCCTTATTTCATTTGGTCATTTGCAGGTTGAAGAACTGAAGTCACAGTTAGGTGAAAGCTTACGTTGTATTGAGGTAACTAGAATTATTAGCTATCTCTGAAATTGCTTTCAAATTTCCCGATTTACCTGGTTTAGGGTAAGACATCTTTGAAGGAAGAACAGTACATTATATGTAACTATGTATAGGAAAAATTTCCAACCCAGGAACCATGTGGAGCCAAATATTTTCAACTCAATTGAGTTTAAGTTAATCATTTTAAACATATCCTAAAGGGAAACTAGAGTAAAAGGTGTGTACTAGTAAGTTAGTACCATGAGACTGACTTTTCCTCTTCTTTCAAACAGATATCTGTTGAGAAAGTAGCAATGAAGTCAACACAAGAAAGAGAGCAGGAGATTCAGCATGCTGTACAAATGACTGATATTTTTCTTAGGGCTAGTATAGATACACTCATAATGACCAGTCGACAACTCATCACTGGAAAAAGTCGGTCCTCCTATCTTTTTCTTCTCCATTTTGTGTGTCTCTCGCTGTTCATCTTTGTGTTGTTCTTGTGAGAAAATATGCAGATAGCATCAAGTGTCATTTCCATAGATTGTTGACTATAGTATCAACTCATTTATGTTTTAACCTGTATTGAATTAAACAATTGAATAAATAGAATTTAATTCAAACAAGATAACTAAGCTATGATTTCATGAATTCAGCATATTTGCATGTGAAGATGGATTTCTTGATATTAGGAAACTGACTTTTGATGGCTAATTAGGCTCCGTTTGGCACTAGCTTTTTGGGAGCGGAATTCCGCTAGATGGAGCTTAATTTCTTCAAAATCTACACCCTTGGGGGTAGGAGGGTGTAGAAAATGGGAGCTTTTCATCTAGAAAAAAAAAAAACCATGATAGCCGAATGTACCCTTAATCTCTTTATTCTTCCAATTCTACCATCAAGTATTTTGCAAATGGAACACTATCTAACTATTTTCTGCATATTTGCTCCGCAGCTCCTTCAGAAAGCTTAGAAATCAATTCCAAAGTCAGCTCTGCATTGGTGGACATTGTCAGCCGCATATCTACAAGACCTCGTTATGTTCTTGCTAAGGTAATTCCCATTTGTTCATATTTCCGTCCGCATGTATAACAGGCCCTGGTATAATAGCATTTCGCGATTTAATTTCTTCAGATTTTGATTTACATAATAACCACTATGTGCTTTTAAGCTGCCATTCCCAAATCATCTATGTAAAGCTCTCCCTCAAAATAATTTTAACCTTTTTCAAAAAAAAAAACAACGTGCTTTTATATAATGGACATCCAATATAAGCTAACATGGTTGAATTTGCATATTTGTGAGCCTGAAACAAGAATATTATGCCACTGATATCACAACAATAATTACAAATTTTTAGTATTTCCATCTTGGGTCTTCCGGGCGCACCCCCCTGACGTGTCAGGATAGGGGTGCCCCCATTTTGACCCCCAGATTCCGCTGGTGCGGAATTCTATTGGGTCAATGTTGTTGTTGTTGTCCATCTTGCCCAAGAACAAAGACATAATTTCTCATCAAGTCAAAGTAAGGCAATGTAGTTCCCAAACTAATTTATGGTGGATCAAGTTCTTTTATCTACTATGTGAGAACTCTGTGAAACTGGAGCTTGCAGCTTGGCATTAAGTCAATTTCTAACAAGAAACTTATGTGCATCTCTTTGTTCATGTGATTCACATGGTACAACCCACAGTATCTCATTCCTTAAATGGATTGACATTAATGTATATTTTCAGGGTGGTATCACATCATCCGATCTTGCTACCAAAGCTCTTCAAACCAAACTTGCTAAGATAGTTGGCCAGGCCCTACCTGGTGTTCCCTTATGGCAGCTTGGTCCTGAAAGCACGCATCCAATGCTTCACTATATTGTTTTCCCAGGTAAATGTCTTCTTCAATATGTTTTATTTTTATGAAATCCAGTGAAAATCATAATTTTGCTGCTACTGATATGTAAAAATGTTCTGTGTAGGTAATGTTGGTGATACCAAAGCACTGGCACAGGTTGTTAAAACTTGGGCTCGTCCAACCAGACTTGCATCAACAAAAGATATTTTGCTTGTAAGAATTCTTCAGCATTATCTCAGGGTATCCTTGCTGAACCTATCGTACTGACAAGTTCTCATTTAACATTGAAGGATGCCAAAAATAGTGGATATGCAGTTGGAGCTTTTAATGTTTATAATTTAGAAGGGGTTGAGGCTGTTGTTGCTGCAGCAGAAGAGAAACAAAGCCCTGCTATCTTACAGGTTAGCTCCATTCTGTTCATTTTATAGCTTAATTCTTAAAACGTACAAGTTATATGAGTACATGAATCTCTCCCTCCCTCCCTCCCTCCCTCCTTCTCATTTCTTGTAATTTCTTTCTTTTGTTTTTCTGTTGGTCAATTGCTGAAATTTCATCTGCTTCCTTTTGGCAGATCCACCCCAGTGCCCTGAAGCAGGGAGGTTCAACTTTGGTTGCATGCTGCATTTCTGCTGCACAGAATGCCAGTGTAAGAAGCATGTTCAAAGATGATGAATTAATAAAGCCGAAAGAAAAAAGAGCAATCTTAGTAACACATGTTTTTAATTTAATTATTAGTGTTAAAAAATAATTAAATATGAGGAATATAGTCAAGTTAATAATTCTTTTTCAGTTTAAATGCATCAATGCTCCAAAAAATTTGAATGTGTATTGCATGGATAGAGAAAGTTCCAAGCATGTATTTTAGTTGAATTAACTTGTTCTTAAAGAGACAACCTATTGCGCTCATGAAAAGTGGAGATGTTGATTGTTTTGTAAAAACTAAATCATACTGCAGTAATATTTAAAATAAACACATATATTGCAACATTGTTTCGTTCTGGCTAATTTCGTGCAATATAACTGACAACTGATCAAAATTCATCTCCGTCAATGCCAGGTTCCAATCACAGTTCACTTTGATCATGGGTCTTCAAAGGAAGAATTAGTAAAAGCTCTGGAGCTGGTAAGTTCACATCATAATATATGTGTACAAATGTATGCAAGTATGGTCTAGTAAAAAATGCAGGGGAGCGAACTGTTTTTAAAGCTTCAAATACAAATTTCATTTGTATTCATGTTTGAACTGTTATATTCCAGGGATTTGATTCTGTGATGGTAGATGGCTCACATCTACCTTTTGAGGAAAATGTTTCATACACAAAATTCATATCTAATTTGGCTCACTCCAAGAACATGATGGTGGAGGCTGAATTAGGTAGGTTATCAGGCACTGAGGACGACTTGACTGTTGAAGAGTATGAAGCAAAGATGACAGATGTCATTCAGGTTCTACTGATTTCCATTCCCTGGCATTGCATTTTTCTTTGTGGCTCTCAGTCACCCATGTTTCTAATCATTGTTAATTTCAGGCACGAGATTTTATCGATGCTACTCAAATTGATGCTTTAGCGGTCTGCATTGGGAATGTCCATGGAAAGTATCCTGCAAGTGGCCCAAATCTCAAGCTTGATTTGCTTAAGGTTGAGTACATTGTACAAAGATTTTGCTTTACTTAGTGTTTTGAATATTTGCATTATGCATTGTCACAAAAAAATGTGTACATATTTTGGTTTTATTTAGTAGTTCACGTAGAGAACGTAGATGATTCGCTATGGTACAAGAGTGTGGGATCAATTTCGAAGTTCTTACTTAATCTATCAAGCTGGTTCAGGAAATGTAACTTGAAACTAATATTAGCTTTTTCTTGTATGCTGGATCTGGCTAAAAATGATTTCATGCAATCAGTAAATGACATTACATATGATGTACTACTAGTTGAGACTCCCGAGTTCATGTTTCAACAATGATGTTGCAATATGAGCTGAAATATTTCACAACTTTTTTTATGGTAGAAAAAATATTTCATAACTTTTGTCTGTCTGCATTTTTTAGTAGAAAAATTTCTCATTTTAATGACTTTCGTTTCTCATCCCCAGGATCTAAATGCGTTGGCTTTAGAGAAAGGTGTTTTGTTAGTCCTACACGGAGCTTCAGGATTACCTAAAGAACTAATCAAGGTAAATTACTAATGATTGTCATGATTTTCCTAAATATCATAATACATTAGTGGTCCATAAACATATTCTTTTTTACTTTCATAACTGATTGGCTCCATGGTGGATTATGCATTATTAAGTAACTAAGGTGCAAATCAAATAAATGTATTTAAATGTCTTGAGCAGAGCTGCATAGATCTAGGAGTGACAAAATTCAATGTGAACACCGAAGTGCGAAAGGCATACATGGACTCACTGAGCAATCCTGGAAAGGACCTTGTCCATGTTATGGCTTCAGCCAAGGATGCCATGAAAGCTGTTGTTGCAGAGAAGATGATTCTGTTTGGATCAGCAGGAAAAGCATGAAAAAAAAACATTTGAATGGAGACAGGATTTCTTGCTTTTGTGCAGAATAATCAGCAGCTATTATGCTTCAGCTGTTCTTTGCAAATTGCAATCATAGAAGGAATCCAAGTTTCTCAACTAGCATTACATTATGCTCTTTCAAATAGATGTGTTCAGGCAGGTGTGTATAAGGGATTAAAATTTTGCCCATTGTACTGTTAGGGATTGATCATTGGTGTATAATCTGCTAATAAACAATTCTGTGATAAGATTGATCTGCCTTTGTGGTAAGATTGATCTTCACTCTTTGTAACACCAAAACTCTCAGTTAGGTTGGATATGTGTTGTTATTTTTCAGGTTTTGGATCACTTGTGGTTGGATATCAGGTAAAGGTGTTGATTAAACTCAATAAATGGAATTGATTTTAAAAATATAGTTGTTAAATTATATTTCAATACCTAGATCATCTCAACTCTCATTCGTAGTACAATACTAAACCAGAAACTAAGTTAATACAAAATTTTGAGCCATTTGTCACCATTTCCGCTTAAAATTATTTTAAGGCCAAATTGTTTAAAATAACACAAACTTTAGCTTTAGTTGCTGAAAATAACAAGAACTTTTCAAAAAATCCAAAATAATCATAAACTATTGAGTTGTTGCCAAAAATAGCACAATGGTTACCACTTACGATTGTACCCGGTAAATTGATGATTGGACAGTCACTAATGCTTACATGCAACTAATTTTTTTTTTATTGAATTACCAAATTTAATGCTCAATGACTCTACCTAACGACATTTATTGCATGCAATAAGAACCATCTCTGCCCAAAAAAAGTTCAAACCCTCTCTTTTCTTCTCTTCTCCATTCTTTAAAAACTTATTATTTAGAATGTCTAATGAAGATTTCATCTACAACTTTGATTTGGCGGAAAACTCATTTAGAATAGAACACGATGAGGTAATTTGCTTTTTCTCAAAATTACAATCCTTGTGCTGTGATTTTGAAACCTCAATGACGCGAGACAAAGAATTTGTGCAATAGTATTTGTCTAGTTTTTGAAACTGTGAATCATGTGAAGTCTTATGGTGAAAATCTGAGTAATGAAACTATTGTTAGCAAAGTGTTGAGAAGGTTAGCGAAAAGATTTAATCATGTGGTTGCGGCAATTGAGGAATCAAAAGATTTGTCTACTTATACTTTTGATTAATTAATGAGTTCTTTGCAAGCCCATGAAGTCAGGTTTAATAGGTCCGAGGAGATAAGTGTAACACCCCGACTTCCGACGGGATGTTACTTAGAAATAGACCTTACTAGGTACTATTAAGTAGGTTGACAACTACACTTTAGGATCTTGCAACGCGGGCACGACGAGAAAACATAATAAAACATCCAACCTTTTATTTAGTAAAACTTAGAAAACATAGTCATGCATGCATTCCCGAAAAATATAAATACTCAAATCCGACACAACACTTACGAATACTGAACTATTCAAACAAAATAATAATAATAAGTGAAACATAATACTAACTCCATCTTAACAATAATAAAATCAACCTCCTAACTATCATAAATAAACTAGCGTAAAACCCATCCCACTATGACACGCGCTCTTACCGCTCCGGCCCGCCATCTGGCTTCGGTTCCTGCACGGCTCCCTGATTCATACCTGGAACTGAAAAATATTCCCCGAAGGGTTAGCTTCTAATCTACCAAGTTAGAGAGAATACGGAAATTGCAAAACGTTTTGAAACCATTTCTAAAGTCAGCATACAAATCCACAATCGCAATCATAACTCTAAAGGCCAATACCTAAATTAGTTATAATCAGTCACACATAGCCACATACACATTTACAATCACAACCTCATAACAATGCAATTCCTCCTTTTTCACAATCCGACTTCCAAGACGCTCATCACCGCGCCGAGTGCAGAGGCAGGCCCTCTCACTCCACTTCACAATCTCCCTTCTAACCCCGGCTAAGCCTCCACTGGAGCACTTGCCAAAACACATAGATAATAATTTTCGTTTTGAAGGGGCACGGTTTCCCGATCACACGGGTCATACATAGCCAACCCTTCATCTTCGCCAGCTACGATGGGCCGTGTCGGAAACGGTACCAACACAGAGAAAACGTTCCAAAAATATCTTTCCGATAAAATACATTCAAACCATTTTACGCACACGACAATTCAAGAAGTTCAAAACAATTTAAAAAGGTGTTCGGGACTATTTCCCAAAACCCGCCCTACAATAACGGTACGCAATCTAACAGGATAGAGAAGAACCGAGCAAGTCGAAAACGACTTACCTCAGACGAAGGATTCTTTGGCGTGGAGAAAACTAAGATCTTGGGCAAAAGCAGTTCCCTAAACATAATAATGAGAACATGTAATTATTTAACCGACCACCCTATACCGTAGCGGGTCCAAATTCTGTAAATGATACTATAACCATTTATCTACTCTACCCATTTACGAACCAATTTATTTTAATCCAACGATAACCTATTATCATATTTATAGGGAGTACTTTTAAACTTATTAATTCATATCAATCTACGATCAAGCTTTTAATCAAACCAAGTGATCCACATTAATTAATGAACCTCGGCCCAACTACAATCTAAGTGGATAGCTAACCAATTGAATCACTTGTCTACCTCAAACCCACTAATAAAATTAAAGGACACAAACCCAGCCCAAATCCTCTCATGATCCGTCTCCCCAGCCCACTCTCCTAAGTCCACCTAAGGGCTTTGACTTTTCAAAGTGGGTCCCCTCCCCTATCTTCATCAATAATTCCTTCTTCCTCTCTCTAATGCACACCCGAAACTCGATCTCCGTTCAACCCAGTTTTCCGACCCAAGAACAACACAATGAAACAAAGGAGAAGGACTCATCGGTGGTCGTCTCTAGCGGCGATCGATGACGGCGGCGAACTCCGACGATCTTGTCGGCTCTCCTATTGACGGTTTATCCTACATGGATGTTGCAGAAATTGATCGGGCGAGAAGGGACAATGAAAGGAAAGAAAAACAGAGCTTTAATGTCGCTGGGGAAAGGTCAAAACAGGGGATATGAATGGTGTCGGCTTACCGGGAAAAATAGGCGAGTTGACGAGTCCCGAAAACGCGAAGCCGTTGTCGACCACGCTGGTTGAGAACGATGGAGGACGTCCCTGAGCCTAAGTGATTGAGTGGATTGACGAGAGGGCAAGGAAGTCGGTCTTGCGGTGGTGAGCACCACGACGATCGAACGCGAAAGAAGAAAAAACGAGGAGCCATTTTGATATGATACTCGAACGAGAAGGAAAACGAATCGGAGGGGATCTCGGGTTATAAATCGTTCGGTACGGAGGTCCAAGGTGGAGTCGTAAAAGATAGGAATTTAGGGGTAGAAGATATAATTAGTTAGGATAATATATTAATCTAAATTAAGATAATATATATTGATTAGAACGTACTGTATTGGCTTTGTCTATGGCAAACAATTTGTTAACTAATAGGGTTATGTATTCGTTTGAATTTTTACTTATGGTGCAAGGAATCCTACTTGCTTGCCAAACAAGAAACTCATTTTCCCGATCCTAAGGGAAAACGAATCCGAGTATTACAATAAGAGAAGAAAAGTCATTTAAAGTGAAGGGAGAGACCTCCAACAAACGGTGGTCAGAAGAAGAGGACTCCAATGAGCAAAGGAGTTTCGTTAAGTGCAATGTTTACAAGAAATTTGGCCACAAGGAAGATGATTGTTGGCATAAAGGGAAGCATCAATGCTTCAAATGCAAGAGGTTTGGACATGTGCAAAGAAATTGCAAGGTCGTTCAAGATGAAGATCAAACAAACAAGGCGCTAATGGCGCAAGAAGAACGTTTACTTTGAAGGAGAGAAGTGCTCCATTCCATTAGAAGAGGATGTGAAGTGCACTCCGCTGTGAATCAGAAGAAGGGTGAGAAGTGCATTCAAATTTGAAGAATTTGAAGAGAAGTGCTTCAATCTGTATCAATGCAGAAGCAAGTTTGAATTAAGGGGATGGTGTTGAAAATATAATTCAAGCTTTAATTAAATTAATTACTAAGAAGTTATTATTGTATGTTGCTGAAGTATCGGTTTGTTAGTTAGTGGAATAAGTAGCGGATTAGCCTCTTTCTAGGATAGTGGTTAGTATCTTGTAGTGGATAGTTATTTTATTTAGTTTATTTAAGATATTGTACTTCCTTGAAATGAAAAGTGGAGAATTTAAGAAGATTCACCAAATCTCAGGTCTCCCATCAGTATTTTTCTCTTTTCTATTACTTTATTCAACATCTAGATATCACATATCTCATGAGTAATGTTTGGTAATACAATTGTGATATGAAATACCAATTTTTTTTATTTTTTGTAAAGTAAGGGTAATTTTGATAAGAATCATAAGTTACAAATATAATGATTTTTCTTACAATTAATATTCCCTCTATTTTCCAATCAAAGGGGTGGGGCAAATTAAAGAACAACAACGAAGATAATGAGTTTCATATTCCCAAATTAGAAGAGCATGAATGTACTTCCAACAATAAAATTGAATGTGAAAGCATGACAACAAACTTAAAAATAGGGCATTTCTATCTAGCACCCACTCTAAAAACCTACTCAACACCCACCCTACCCCCTATTATATATAAATAAAAACTAATTACAATTTACAAAACACACTACTCTCATTTTTTCACTCTCTTCTCCTCCTCTCTTTAACTCTCTCATTCTATACAAGATTCAAGGGGATTGAAGGACTTCAAATCAAGTTTTTGGTGCATATTACTCCACAAAATCCACTCCTAGAACAATCATGGTAAGTTATTTCTACAAAATTCATCCAATTTTATGTCCATTCAACTTCTAGATCTAGGTTTTGCAAGAATGACATTTTTTTCTTTCAAATTGTGCAAAGTATGATTTATATTAAAGATTTGAACCCATTTTGAAAGATTAAACCGATTTAGGCAAGGATTTAATGGTCGGAAGTGAAAATCGGGTGAAAAACGACCATAAATATCAAGGGCGTTCGAGGTTGAAGACGGCGCTGGCTTGAGGTTGAAGACGACGATGGTCGTGACGACCATCTTGTCTTTGGCCGTAACGGCCAACAAGTCCACAGTCGTGACGGTTGGGACGGTTATGGACGTGACGGCTTGGATGACAATGGTCATAACGGCCAGTATAGCCACAGCCGTCGCGGCCATGGTAAGCACAACCGTTGCGGCTGAGTGCTTCTCAGCCGTAACGGCTAGCCCCGAAGGTGAATTCTTAATTCGACCTGAATCATATTTTTTTTTCGTATGTCAACGTCGAGGTGCTTAGAGACGGGTTTAGAGACTCGGTTCGCTCGTTATCGACGTCATGAGGCGCGTAGTGAGCAGATGGCACCGATTCCTTTGGCCCTGGAGGTTCTAGAGGTCCCTGTGGCCCCCGAGGTTCATCCCTTTCCGGTGTTACCCTACCACTTTAGACGGGGGCAGCGCCGGACCTTGTTCGACTCTTCACAGCACGAGAGGGGGAGTAGTTCACAAGATCAGACACCAGTCCATGCTTCTACTGCACCGACACCACATTCTCGGCATGGACGAGGGGCTGGAAGGCGAGGCACAGACCCTGTGCCAGCTCCGGCGGGAGGGTCTAGACTGAGGAGACAGATCCGACCCGGTCAGCATCATTGGATCGAGCCGTTGCTCACCCATCCTGCACCAGGAGATCCCGGACTTACTATTGGGCTTCGAGGAGCATGTGGCCCACCACATATACGCTGACAATGTAAGTAATTTACTTAAAATGTATGATAATTATGTGTCATATTTATGTTTCAATTTGAAATTAAAATATCTTATGTACTTTAATGTATTACAGGAGCGTCCTCGAGGAACTCTAAAGTATCAGTTTCGACGCACACAACTGACAGACTGGCCACAGACGGGATGGCAGTTGGATTGATATTGTATGGGCCACGGGGCTTGCCCATCTGTAGAGTATTACGCACCAACAGGTTCATACTGGCCTTATAGATGCATTTATTGAGCGATGACATCCAGAGACCAGTTCTTTCCACATGCCATGGGGCGAGATGACGATCACGCTTCATGATGTTGCGCTCATCCTCGGCCTTCCGATCGACGGGGATGCAGTTCTGCCAGACGGAGATGCTGAAGGCTCTTAGAGATCCCGATTCGCAGAGTTCTTTTAGATGGATGATGATTGGATGAGCCGCCCACATTTTGATAAGGGCGGTGTTGCACATGCACATCTCAAGGACTATTGCATGGACCGGAGGCGCGGGGGTGGCCATACAAACTAGAACCAATCTTATGGTTGTGAATAGCATAAACAACAACAATCTTCCATGCTCCTCCAGGCTTCTCTTGACACTTTAATCTAAAACGACATCCATATTTCTTGTTTTGGAATCTCTTGCGAACTGACTTATTTTCACTTTTCGATGGGGTGTGCTTGCCCTCTCTCTCTCTCTCACAAAGTAGCCATGTCTTTCCAAGATGAGTCATATCTGACTTTCGATCCCGACCTATTATTATGCACATGTTATTTTCGATACCGACTTGGTTAACCCAAGAAATGGCCTCCTCTCGGGATTCAAATGCTGTATCAGTGGTAAACAAATACGAATAATATTCTCACACCTCCTCTACAACCTCATCTGTGTGATTTGCAAACTGCAGATGACTACTCAGAGGTGGAAAATCGAACATGGCCGGTATAGACTGTACGTGCTCAGTCGGCACTGTGCATGAGGTGGAAAACCGAACATGGCTGGTGTAGACTGTACGTGCTCATTCGGCGCTGATGCATGAGGTGGAAAACCGAACATGGCCGGTGTAGATTGTACTTTCCACGGTTGTACTGGTATAAACCCCGGGAATCCGAACATGGTCGGTGTAGACTGTATGTAGTCCGGTGTATGAAAAAATTGCTCCGACGACAATGGAGCATGAGATGGGAATCCGACAACAGGTGTACTTTGGACATAATTTGGAAATCCAAACACGGTTGACGTGTCCGACACATTTTGATACGTACTCTCATCGTTTATTTGAAGATCATTTAGCTCAATGTATACCTCATTTTCCTCCTGTAATGTTGGAAAACAAGCTGTAAGAACTGGTCGTTGAAGCTAAACGAGACGCGACCGTTATGGCCAAGATGGCTTTGGCCATCACGGCCATAGCACTACCAGCCGTAACGATTGTGTGTGCTATGGCCATGACGGCCAGAGCCATAATGGCCGCGTCTCGTTTCCTTGCCAAGATGACTCGAAGAAGCACAATTGTTGTCGTGGATACAAAACTAAAACCAGGGCCTCAACTAGATACAAAACTAAAATCACAAAACTAAAACGAGGGTATAACAACTTTGGTATGAAGTAATTACCTCGTTGTGATCTATTTGAAGCGAGTTTTCCGTCAAATTATAGTTATACATGTAATACTCATTGGACATTGTTTTTTATTGTTTTTGGAGAGAAGAAGAGCATAGAAGATAAGAGAGGAGAGTGTTGGAGGGTTTGAGGCTCGAGTTTAATGTGTATAATGTTAAAAAGAGCGGGCAATAAATGTTGTTAGATAGGGCGTTGACAATAAATGCAATTTTTTTGAATTTATTACACATCTGCCTGTTACAGCCATAACTAATATGGCCGTAACGGCTGGAACAGCCACAAGGCTTATGGCCGTTACGGCCGTAGGGGGCGCCTCATAGGCCTGCCACCCTACCCCCTAGACCGGGCGCCAAATAAAATCTTCGTAAAAATAGCATAACACCAAGTTGGGTGAAGAAGATTTAGATGGTTCTTTGGGACGCTCTTGAGAAAGAAGAGTTGATGTCAATGACCTCCTGCTTCAAGATCTTTATTATTGGGTGAGTGTAGGTCTTAGTGTTGAACAAAAATATGAAAATATTCGCAAAACATATTTTGTTTGATTCTTTAAATTGAGTTCGACCCTTTCTTTTTACCCTTTTGATTGAAAGTCATACACGTACAAAAAATTGGTTTGTTTTAAGATTTGGGCTGCACACATGTTTTAACGGGTTGCCTACGTATCTCGTTAAAGAGAATCAAGCCTTACGTAGTTTAGAGTGTTTTGGTTTTTTTATTTGTGTGTGAGATTTTCATGCATCAGAGGCATGAATGTAAACCCATCTTCTAGGAAGGGTTGTGTAGACCACTGCAACTATCATTTGCATGACGCGAATGGTACTAAAATCACCTTCTAGGAAGGGTGATCTAGTCGTTCGCATTTGACATGCACAATTATTTTTAGTGCGTTTTTTGGATTTGGAAATTTTAGTTCGATTTAGAGGTGGGACTGTACTCGATAAAAATTTGCGTCGAGTTACCTAGGTAGCCTTTTTAGGCGTCAAGTCTTTACGTAGTTCTATATAAGAAACACTTGAGTGGATTTAATTTGTTGACCTAATTTTAAGGAAAAATTACTCAAAATAATACCAACTTTTGCCTATTGATCCAAAATAATACGAACTTTTTAAATTGACTTAAAATAATATCAATTTTCACCGCATTAACTAAAAATAATACTAACTTTCATTTTATTAACCAAAAATAGTATAACGGTGTTTTTTGTGAAAATTTTGGCGAAATATATAATGTGGCCATTGAAATATGTTGGTTGGTCATTAATAATACCAACTTTTGTTTGTACCACAAGGTGAAATGATAATTTATATAATGTAAATCGATACTATTTATATGCAAAATGGTAATTTATATGATGATGGTGAGCAATAATCACATCAAAATCTTAGCCATCAATATTTTTGAATGTTTAGTCAACAAATTTTGATAGACACGTGATATGTTTTGCTGAAATCTCCACTGAAAATGTCTTTGTACTATTTTTGGTTAATACAATGAAAGTTGGTATTATTTTTAGTCAATTTAAAAGTTTGTATTATTTTGTGTCAGTAGACAAAAGTTGGTATTATTTTGAATAATTTTTCCTAATTTTAATCATAACCAAAAATATTTTTGAACCAAGCTTTGTGCATTAAATAGTTCAATTTTCATGTTAGCCATAATTTAGTTAATAAAACATTTTTAGTGGGTCACTTAGAATGGGCTTTACTCAAATTTATGGGTACACGTGTTCCAACTCATGATCATTTGAACCCTCGAATAGTTTTAATTAGTCTTGCATGATTTAATTAGATACATCCCCAAGATTAATTAATTTTTAGAGAGCTCCTCAAATCTTTCAATTTTGGAGAAAGATTTAATATTGTACATATAATGTGACACTATGACTTGTCTTGTATAGTCACATGCCAATCTAGTCAATTTTCACATTGTTCGTACGTGTAAACCTATCAATTACTTTTGTATTGTTTTTTTTTAGCTAGCTAGTCTGTATTTTTTTTAGTCATCAATTCACCACCAGCTATCTACAAACCTATGTGTAGACTATTTTCCCGGCAAGGTCAATTTTGTGTTGCGCACTTCGATATGGGCGGATTTTCGTCCCGCACAAAAAAAATGGCACAAATATGGACGAGTTTCAATCTCGCACAAGAAAATGGTGCAAATACATGGGCGGGTTTGAAACCCGCACAAAAAAAACCATATATTTATGGGCGGATTTAGAATCAGCCCAAAACCGGAGTGCGCATCCGAAAAACCAGAGTGCGCAAAATTTCACCGATTTTCCCTTGTTTCTTTCTCTTTTTGTTTTTATGTTTCCTTTTGAGATTTTTTTTTGTACATGATTCATTTATATTTGGGAACCCGAAATTAAACACAAGCAGACTGATTAATTATTTAAATTGGATATTAATTAAGATCTCAATATGGTTTGGGCTTTAAGTAAGAGAGTATGACCTAACCCACATATATTTAACTTGCTAGGTTACTAAACAAGATAATTAATTAGCCCTTTCCTTTTTTTATATATATTGACTTTCCTTAATTTAAATTCAAGGATCAAATCAAATTACTTTATCCAAAAAATTCGGGATTCACTTTGGATTTAATTTAAAATATAACACATTTTCCTTTTATAAGAAAACAAAATTATCTCTTCTATATATATTAACCTCGGTTTCTTTTCACGAGAACACTCGTTTATTTGAAGATCCAAATTAAGGGTAAACTCAACACTTGATTTTGTACCCCTTTGATTTAATTTAATAGCTAGCCTTGTACAATACGCATGTTATGTATTTTGGCCCATCTTTTCAAAGTACACTTCTTTCTTTTCTTTTCCCCTTTTATTTATTTATTTTCATCCAGAAAAGTACGTAAGATTAATGTCTATAGAAACCGATTTTTCAAATCTCTAAAGAAAATCAATTGAATCCTCGTTGGAATATGTCAATCGGTGTAATGGTTAAAGAGTAATTACTCTTAAATTTAATATTGTGTGGAGACCCGAAAGTAATTACTTTCAAATCAACCACGCTCCTGGATGTGATGTAATGCTTCGAGAGTAAAATCCATCGCTATTTTGCTTAATGTGGAGACCCGAAAGTAATTACTCTCGGATCAACCACGATCTTGGATGTGATGTGATGGTTCGAGAGTAACTATTCTCAAATCCATCACTATTTTGCTTAACGTGGAGACCCGAAAGTAATTACTCTCGGATCAACCACAATCTTGGATGTAGCATAAAGACCCGAAAGTAACTACTTTCAGATCAACTATGAACAGTGGAATGATGGAGAGATAAGAAAGTAACTACTCTCGATATCCCTTTTTGAGTCTTTGGTAGGACTATTTTGATTTACTACATCACACAAATGAACTCAAAAACCCTATTTATTAGTGTATAAAAGAAACAAATGAGTTAACTTGAAGTGCGATCATTGATATTTTTTTTAACTGAATCTTAGAATATCAGTTTGATGAGTGACCTTGATTTAAAAAAATAGGAAAAGACTCTTTGAAAGAATATGATAAATTGGATTGTTGGAATTTGCTCCACGAAACCCAAAACCATCTTTGAATTGGAGGAATATAATAAGACAAAAAGACATGCCCATGGGATAAGGACCACCCTTTTGAATTGTTTATTTTGCATAAAGAAAGGCAACCCTTATGCGCATGAGATGATTTTTGGACTTGTAATTTCACACTAGGAATCTAGGACAAAAAAAGAGAACGATTTGAATGGTGTCAAGCCAAAAAAAGGTTCAAAATAATTTTAAGAGAAGGCATTTGAAAAGAGAAAACTTAGAATTGTACTCATGGGTAGTAAATCCACATGAATTCTTACCGTAAAAGACTTTGAAACTTGCAGTTTGAAAGTTACTTTTTTTTCTCTCCTGCTCTCTCTTTCTTCTTTTTTCTACTCTTCTCGTTTGTCTTCTTTTTTGTTCCTCATACCAGTTTTTTAATGGATGAACGGGAGAAGTTATACAGTTAACTGCTCGCTAGTTCATTTTTAATAAAGAGAAAACCTTGACAATTGAGCAATACTTGAGACTAGATCGTTGCCTTGAAGAATTTACTGCTTTCTTTTCTTTTCATGGTCATTTTAGGATCAAAACTGACAGACTTATAAAACTTAGCGTCAGCATAGTTCACACTTTCTCCATGAAATGGATTTTGATCTCCTCGGATAGTCTTTTCATTTCCATTTTCATCAGTGTATTTTAAACATTGATGAAGCGTGGAAACAATACACTTATTAGCATGAAGCCATGGTCGCCCCAAGAAGGCATTATAAAGATCTTTTAGTCTTTATAAAGATCATCGATGTCCATGTTTTTAGCATAGTTTTAGTATGTTTTTCTAGGTCTTTTAGTCTAGTTTAGTTTTGTTTTTGTGAGTGTTTTGTGTCTTTCTAGTATAGTTTGCATATTTTGTGAAAAGTATAAAAACTACGCTATTTGTGTGTTTTTATGTAGGTTTTGAGGCGGATTTGGATGCATTCAAAGGACATTAGAAGAGAGGATCAAGCTAGGAAGAAGGAAGGAAGAAAGTTATGGAAGAAACCCTCGTAAAATCCAAAGGAAGAAGGAAGAAACATGAGAAATCAAGTCAAGACCCACCTCGATATCGACCCTCTGAGGGTCAATATCGAGGCACTCATCCCAGCCGCCCAAGATAAAAGGCCCATTAATTGCTTTTATTCCACAATCTTTTATCTTTAGTAGGTTTTGTTTTTATGGAAAGTTTTTAAGAGGGATGTTCTAGTATAAATACTCTTGTTTAGACACAATCTATGGGCTCTCTAACGTTAGTTCGGAGTTAGGGACGCCTCCTAGGGTTTGTTTACACGTTATTTTGAAGACAAGTGTTGCTTGGAGCACAAGGAAGAAGATTGTGGGAGAATTTCTTGTGTTCTAGGTGTGTTGATAGCTTGCATATAGGTAGTGTTTAGGATGCATATTTATGTTTATTTTTCTTGGTTTTAGTTTAGTTTAGCTTAGTTCTTAGGTTTTCTAGGAAAATCGGGTTTTGTGCTTGTTTTGTTCGGTTTTGCAGATCTTTAGGTAAACAAGCATAGACGGGATGGATCTTAGTGGAATATGGAGGTGTTTGAGGAAGCTTAGAGTGATACAAGTGAAGATCAAAAGATCCAAGGCCCAAGAGCTTTTGTGAAAAGAACGCTTAAACTCGGGCCATGCATTGGAGACTTGTTTTGACACTTTTATCTTGCAATGCTTGGTTTGGGAGCTACAATGGTCGGATGAAGCTGAATTTGCTATCACTAGAAAGCTAACTCGAAGAGCTAATTCATATTTTTACTCTGAGTCCAAATTCTAACTAAAAGGGGGGTGAAAACAGCCTCTAAAGTGTCACCTAAATGCTGAGCCGAGAAGTGCCGCGAGCACATTACACAATGTGCGCGGCCGCGCCGCCCAAGAAGGAGACCGCACCCTATGTTTCTACACGGAGAAGTTGGGCCGCGTGTTTGGGCTTCGAGATGGGCTTAAGATAGATCTTGACCGACGTGTTTTATTGTATTTCGGGATATTTTGATCTTTGGATATCTTAGGGTATTTAAACCTTGTCTTTAGTTTCTCTTTCATAACTTTGAATCATACTTTTGGAGGCTAGGTTTTCTCTCTTTCAAGGAGCAAACTTTAAACCGTTGTAAGTTTTTCTTAATTTTAATTATGCATTGCTGAATTCCTTTGTGTTTGGCTAGTTATTGAAGTCTTGATTTGCATATTGTTGTGAGGTTTGATTGATTCTCAATGAACTTGAATAGAATTTATTCCTTGTTCTTAATTGAATCTAAACTAGGGTTTTGTTAGATTGATCACCTAATTGAATTTCTAGTTATAACTGAATCTTATTAATTACCGGTCGGAGTTAATTTGATCAAGAGTAGAACTTTTATCAATTTAGTACCGGTTGGACTATTTGATTAAAGAAGGGAATAAATTCACAAGTCACTTAGATGTCTGGTTGCTCTAAGTGTTTGTTTCTATTGATAACTTGAATCGTTATGCTGTTGTCTAATTGAATCTAGAAGGTCTTTTAGGTTGTTAGATGATTAGGGTTGTTAGACTGGTAGTTCTATCAACTAAATCTGAAGTTCGGGTCATAATCCTTAGTAGGGTCATAATCCACAATAGATTATTCAAGTGAGAAGAGAATCAAGAGAATCGATTATCAACAAAGCAATGTCATGATGGATTTAACTAGTTGAACACGCTTGTCTTTCATATATTACAATCATATTTGCATTCATATTTACTTTCCAGTTTGCATATTAGTTTAGATAAATCAATCATAAACCCCCCTTTCACTTAGTAATATTATTTAAATACAAGTAATCTTAGTCCATGTGGGTTCGACCCTTGCTTCCACTATACTTAGGTTTGGAAGTTAGGATATTTCTTTTACAGTGCTTTTACATCGACATAAAAGTGCTCTTCATGTGTTCTAAGACAAGTTTGAAGTTTTAATTCAAGTAAGCCTTTAGTTTTAATTCAAATTATGTTTTCTCTTAATCTCTTTGTTTGTTTATCTTCAATCATGAGTGAGTAGTCTCCTTTTCTAGGGTTGGGGTTAGAAACCCAACATGATTGTGCATGAATGGTGATGTGATGAATGAATTGAATGCCTTTTATCTATTCTTCTACTTGTTTGTGCAAAAGCTTTGACGAAAGTTGAAGTATTTCATGTTCCTAACTTGATTGAAAGAGAAAGTTGTGAATTTGAATACGAGATAAAGTTCGAGACGAAAGTTGAGAACTTTAGATCAAAGCAAGTAGATTAAGTGAATTGATTTGTGAAGATTGATTGTTTTGCTTGATTAATTCAACGAAAGTTATAAATTTATGTTAAAGACATGATATTTATGATTTATGTTATTTGAAATTGCATGATTATGTTGTGGTGAACCCCTATCCTAGAATTTTTCCTTATTTTTGAGTCGAAATCTAAATCCAGTTGCTTCGATATCGACCCTGCCCAGGTCGATACCGACCTGCAATTTTTCCCTTTCTTCGTTTTGTCTACATAGTTTTTCTGCTGCATTCATACCTCGGTAACGACCCTGACAAGGTCAATATCAACCTCTTCCAGTGCATTTATTTAGTTGTTTTGCTTTGTTCTTTGCTTTGTTTTGCCTTCTCTTTTGCTTTCTCTTTTAGTAATCAACCATAACCTTGCTTCCCGTGGACGATCCTGACCTCCCTATACTCAGCGGGGTCTTGACTACAAATTTATTTGTTGTTAAGTAAATCCCTATCAACAAATTGGCGTCGTTGTCGGGGAAGCAACAATGTTGTGTTTGATTACTTGTGGGTTGGGAATAGCCCAGCCCCGTTTTTATTTCTAATTTGTTTCTTTTTGTTTGTTTTTCTCAGCTTATGCAAACAAGAAAACACCGGCTTGAATTGGATCAAACAGATTATTATTCTGAGCCTGAACGTGTCCTTCATCGCAGGAGACTAGAAAACCGTACAATGGCCGCTACACCTGAGGAAATGGCCGAGAAGATAAATGCCCTCCGTAGGCAGATGGAGGCGTTGCAAGCTGATCGAGATGTTGCTACTGCTACCGTTAATGCTGCTACTGTTGCCGCTGAATGTGAACGATTAAACACAAATCGTTTACAAGAACAATTGAACGCTATCCCAAGGAATGCCAAACAATATATGCATACGGAACTAAGGGTGCCAGAATCAGCAATAGTGCTTCCAGAGATAGCAAGGGCTTTTGAGATTAAATCTCAGTTTATATCCTCAATTAAGAGGGTTCAGTTTGAGGGAAAACCTACTATGGAGCATATTCGTAATTTTGTTGATTTATGTGACACCATTGCTGCTGATGGTGTTTCTTTAGAATATGTCCAACTAAAATCTTTTAAATGGTCTCTTGCAGATAAGGCCCTGAGTTGTCTAGAAAGCTAACCTCCTAGATCGATAAGGACGTGGAGAACCTTGCATGACTTATTTATGACTAAGTTCTTCCCTCCTGCCAAGACTACGGAGTTAAGGAAGCGTATTACTTCTTATCACCAGCTTCCTAACGAGACATTTGTGGAGACATGGGAGCGATTTCAAGGAAATGCTGAGGCAATGCCCCACACATGGACAACCGCAATACGTTCTGCAAGAGATATTCTTTCAGGGTATAAACGCTGAGACAAAGAACCGCCTCAACTTGCATACTGCTTGCAGTTTTATAGAGATGGAGCCTGACGCTGCATGGGAATTGCTGGATAAATTGACCAATTATGATGCCATGTATGGGACCCAACAACCGCCCCAACCTCAAAAACGGCTCTACCTCCCAAATAAAGATGAAGTTGATCCCGATGTTAAACATCAATTCTTATAAGATGAGATCAACAGTCTGAAGAAACATGTAAGTTTTTTGAAAACCTCTCAACCTTGTCAAGAATGTGGCTCTCAAGCCCATAGTACTTCTGCCTACACTAACATTGAACAGGTTAGAGCCGCTGAGACATATGCTGAAATGAATTATATGAGAGGGCAGTATAGAAACCCACCTAATAATTATGATAGGCCAAACAATTATCACAGCTGGGGAGGTTACAATCAAAGTCAAAATCAAGCATCTCCACCACAAGAAAGGAAGGCTCCTCCTTACAGACCACCAGGATATCAAGAGGTACCTTCATGGGTACAAGGGCTACAAGAGGGAATTAATGGAGTCCATAATAAATTCAATGACGTCCATAGCAAGATTGATGGAGTCCAAGCCAACCTTAACAATCGGATGGGAGAGTTCGAGTCGTGGAGAAAAAGTGTAAACTCCCAAATAGGCAACCTTGTTGCACAAATTTCAAGACCTCAAGGGTAACTCCCGGGCCACCCCAAAGAGAACCCGAGAGGCCAAATTGCAGCAGTCCACCTCCGAAGCGGAAAAACACTACCGGACCGTGCTGAAGCCAAGGAGAAAGAGTCCGGTACCGAGGACGAAGACCCCAACAGGGTCGATACCAAGCCCCAGCAGGTCGATACCGACCCCAACTCAGGTAAGTCTTCACCTCCAGACCACTCTCTTAGTCCTTGGCTTGGTAGCGACCCCACAAGGGTCAATACCGACCCTTCTGAAGCCTGTGTTGGTTCCGAGACCGGTGAAGACTCTTCCCTTTCCTTCTAAGAAATCTAAGGATTCAACAGAAGGGAAGTTTAGGCGTTTTGTTAAAATCCTTCAGGGCTTAAATATTTCCATCACATTCGCTGAGGCCCTAAGCGAAATTCCAGCTTACACAAAATTCTTGAAAGATATTCTTAGCAGGAAGAGGTCTATATCAGAGCTGACGAATGAGGTCCGATCCTTGGTGCTTCCTGAAAAGCTAGGTGACCCAGGTAAGTTCGCTATCACAATGGGGATTGGTGCTTACAAGTTTAAAGCTTTGTGTGATTTAGGTGCCAGTGTCAGTCTACTACCACTCTCTATTTGGTCCAAGGTCAATATGAGACCGATGGAACCTATCAATATGAATCTCTACATGGCAAATGGATCATGCGTCAAAGCCAATAGAGTCGTAGAGGATGTCATTGTGCACCAAGTGGGCAAATTCTTTGTTCCCAACGACTTCATAGTTATGGAGATGCCAGAAGACCCTGTGGTGCCGATCATTCTTGGACGGCCATTCTTAGCCACCGCAGGGGCACGTGTTGATGTTAGAAAGGGACTCCTCACACTTGATATTGGGGAAGAGAAGGTCGAGTTTTGCTTCAATCCTGCCGTAAACGAGGTTGCTAAGAGTAGTATTAAAGAGCCTACTGACCCAACATGGATCGGTAACGACCCTTCTCTGAGTACAAAAACAAGACAGTTCAAGGAAGTCACACCCACCAAGAAGCCTACCGACCCACCATGGGTCGGTAACGACCATTCTCTAACGGATCATAATGTTGGGGTCGAAATCCAGTCCATTACCGAAGCTCTAAGACAACCAGCAGGGTCGTTAACGACCCCATCTACCTTGGTAACGACCCCCTATTTGATCGATCCCGGCGAGTCTTCTTACTCTAATCCAATTAATTCCGGTCATGATCCTTTCTTATATCCTTGTTCTATATCCCATCCTACTATTCATACTGTGAAAGAGTCGACATCCCCTTGGTTTTCGGATTTTTCTAACCCTATGTAGGACTTCCAAGTGTTCTTATCGATGATAGAGGACCACATCTCTTGGAGAGAAGCTTTGATGCTTTTCCGACTAAGTATAGGATTTCTCAAGATCCCTACAAAGCCGAAAAGAAGCCACCTTAGAGTCGAAGTAAGTTCGTCGGGCTAACAACGTTAAAAATAGCGCTTACGGGAGGCAACCCGCTTTTTGTTTTTGCTTTCTTAGATCTTTTTGCTAGCTTTCTTTTGATTTGTTTTTAGGACTAGATTAAAGATATTCGGAATAGAATTGATTTGCTAAGTTATACAAGTGAGATTGGATAAAATCAAAGCGGCTCAGTGGCTCATTAATGACCCCCACAAGGTCGGTAATGAACCCTGCGATAAACCCGACAAAAGTTATGCCGACTACGATTTCTTTATCAATGATTCCCCCTTTCTTTCAAGTGTTCAAGGATGTTTCCACCGCTTCAAAATTAATCTTGTGAGTTCATTTTCTTTTCCCTACTTCTTTATTTTCACCTTTCTTTGTTCTAACGGTGGGGACACTATTAAGTTTAAGTATAGGGTAGGGAGGGAAAAGAAAACTCTTGTGTTTGTCTTTGTGTTCTGCATGTGTTTGAGTGTTTTATGTCTTGCTTTGTCTTGTGCTAGTTTAAATTGGTTTTAGTTGCTTTGCTTTCCTTGAAAGAAAAAAAATTTGAAAAATTTGAAAAATACAAAAAGATTTTTAGGATTGATAAGTACCCTTGTCTTATGGTTCTAGGATGGTAATTGCTTGCATAATCATGTAAATCCATTTAGCATGTCTTTGAAGGTTTAGCCCGAGTCTACCATAAAATTGTTTTTGTGTGAGTTTTTAGCTTGTGATGAAACTGAGCATGTATAACTTTTAGCATGAATTTAATTGCAATGCAACAAAATGATCTACCTTGTGAGTTAATTTTGGCCTTATAGGGCAAACATAAAAAATCCCTCTTCTCTTTTTTGTGTGATTTACTCTCTTATGTGTATATTATCTCTTGCAATTGTGATAGTATATCGATTTCTCGAAGCCTTTATAAGATTTTAGTTCATTACTTGTGAAATCATATGATGGAGAGCTTATTTTTCATGAGCCTTATTTAATCCTTATCCACCCTTACGTTATCCCTCTTCTTTTAAAGCCAATTTCTTTTAGCCTTAAAGCCTATTTTTTAAGCTCCACAAAAATAGATTTCGAGCCGATTTAAGCTTGACCCTATCCGAGGATTAGGACTTAGTTGGTTGGATTTGTTTTGTGAGTTTTTTTGCTGGTTCAATTAAAAGGGATTGGGATGGGTAGAATGGAAGTCTCAATGTTCAAAAAGAAGTTGTAAGAGTTGTTCAAAAAGAAGTTGTAAGAGAAAGGATTCTTGGTTTAAAGAAGGAATGCACAAGTAAGCAAAAAGAAAAGAATGAAACTGCGACCCCGTTACTAACCCTAGTAGGGTCGGTATCGACCCCCCTCCTTAGAAAAAAAATCAGAAATTCATTGAAAATTCAAAAAAAAAAAGAGGAGAAGAAAAAGAAGTGAATAAGTGCAAGCAAGACAAAGGAAAAAGCCAAGGATTCTTTTGTATGTGTGTATGAGACTTTCTAGGATGAATATGGGTTGATGAGAGTGAGTTGAGCTTCAATGTTTATAGAGTTTGGTATATTCTTTTGATGTTGTTGAGAGGATGATTTGACAACAAATAAAATTTATAGTCAAGACCCCGCTGAGTATAGGGGAGTCAGGATTGTTCCACGGGAAGCACTGTTGTTTGTTTACCAACTACAAAGAAAAAAAACTAAGTAAAACAACACAAAACACCTACGACCAACCTCGTTAAAGACTTTGTCAGGGTCATTAACGAACCTGGATTACACTACTAACGACTTCAAACACAGGTTCGGTACCGAGGCAACGAACTCAGTAACGAATGTAACGAGGAAAACTCAAATAGGAATAAAAATCTAGGACAAGGGTTACCACAACATAGTTATGCATATAAACTCATAAGAAGATAAAGATCATGCCTTTAAATAGATAAATTCATCAACTTTTGCTGACTAGCAAGAAAATCAATCTATTCTAATAAACTAATTCACTCAACTACTTGTTTTAGATCCAAAGCTCGAAACTTTCGTAATCGAACAATATCAACCTTCAAGTCTATAACTTTCTTTCTCAATCAAGTTAAGAACTCAAATTACCTCGATTCTCATCTAGGCATAAACACAACAAGCAATCTAAAAATAGATAAAAGGCATTCAACACTTCAACTTACTCATCAAACATGCATAACTATGCCGGGTTTCAACCCCGACCCTAGATAGGAAAACTACCAACTAATCATAACTATAAAGCAAACAATTTCAATAAGAGAAAACATTGAAAACAAAAACTAGTTCAAATTAATAAGAAAATTATCGTTTTATAGACTTCAGAAGAAACCGAAAAAAAAACAAGAATACCGAATAGAAGACACGATTAACGACCCTGGCTTCGCTCTCGTTCCACCTCGAGTCAATGATCCTCCACTCGACTTCTCCTCTCTCTCGGCTCTCCTAAAACTAATCTCCTAATCGCCACTCCCTTTCTAGGCTAGAAAGAAGGGTATTTAAACTAATAAAGCTATCTAATAAAAAAGCTAGAAGATAAAAAAACTTTCCTAAAAGATAGAAACTAACCCTAAAAAGATAGAAAGAAAATCTAGAAAGATAACAAGACATAAAACATAAAATATAATAACCCTAAAACTCAATAAAAACCCTACCGACACGGAATTAACAAGATAGATTTCCGCACAGGGTTGGTAGACATAAGATCTCTCGAAAAATTCTATCTCTAAGTCTCGTTAACGACCCTTCACAGCCTCGTTAACGAGCCTAGATTTGGTTTCTTCAATTCTTCAACTCTAAAAGCCTGGACTTCGACTTCTCTATCTTCATACTCTCCCGTCTTCCACCATAGTACTCCATTCAGCTCCAAAAAGCGCTCCTTCCTTGCTCAAAACCTACAAAAAGACACAAAACGGAGTAGCTTCCATACTTTTCACAAAATATGCAAACTCATCCAAAACACACAAAACTAACCCTAAAACTTATTAAAACTAAACCAAACAAACTAAGAAAACACACTAAAAACTAGACTAAAAACATGAATATCAAAATACCCCATACTTAAACTTGCTTGTCCTCAAGCAATCACTAAACATAATCAAAACCAAACAATCATACTCATCAAGCAAATAGCCATCATCTAAAAAGCAACTTCAACATATAGCAGAAAATAACAAATGACTATCAATGTCATCACACGTTTATGCACCAAATAGACATAAGAAAATACAATCCAACCTCACAAGGGTAATGTGTGTTTCTCTCAACTCTCAAGTGTTTAGACTTATAAATTCAATCCCTCAACTCATCTTATATACAAAAACTCATAGAAATTGGAACTTATATCACCAAACTCTCCACCTAAGATTTGTCAAAACAAGCAAAAATCATCAAGAGAACTTAGGCTCAATGAAAAACTTCATAGAAGCTTCCATTCGGCCGGGTTGTAATGGGGCTTGGTAATAACAATAAGGCGTGGAAAATATTTTTGTCATGTGGTGCTAATAATATCCGGGAATCAAAAGACTCCTAAAAAACTCACATCTCACCAAAACTCTCATAAAAACAACATACCAAACTCTCTCAAACATTAAAGAACAAACTTCTCATTAACCCTTTTAATATCCCAACTAATCTTGCTTATAAATAAGAAAATTTTATTCATGCACATTTTCACTATTCAGCTCTTTTTCTTGTTTTCATGATCGATACTTTTTTTCCGAGGGGCTTGGTACCGAACCTAATAGGGTCGGTAACGACTCTGCATTTTTTCTTTTGTCTTTCCCTTTTACTTTTCACTTCTTTAGCAAGTGCATTCAAGGAACCAAACTCCTTTTACATGATAAACTACAAGATCTTTTTACTTACCCAACCCAATATTACCCCACACTTGAACCAATACATCTCACTCAACAAAAATATCACAATAACCAATACTAAGTCCTAATCCCCGGATAGGGTCAAGCTTTCATCGGCTAGGGAATAAATTTTTTTTTTGTGGAGCTAAAAACAAAAGGCTTTAAGGCTTAAATTGGCTTCAAAAAGAGGATAATGATAAGGTGGATAAGGATTAATAGGGCTCATGAAAAATAAGTTCTCTATCATATGATTTCACAAGTAATGAACTATAAATCTTATATAGGTCTCAAGTAATAGATAACCATCACAATTCCAAGAGATAATATGCATATAGAGAGTAAATCACACAAGAAAAGAAGAGGGATTTTTGATGTTCTCCCTATAAGGCCAAAAATAACTTACAAGGTAACAATTTTTGTTGGATTGCATTACTTATGCGCATTACTTATGCTAAAAGGTATACATGCTCAATTTCATCATATGCTATTCCTTCCTAAAAACAACTTCAAAACAAGAATCAGGCTATACTTATCAAACACATGCTTGCAAGGAATTATATGATCATGCTAGCAATTACTATCATAGAACCATAAGAAAAAGGGTATCTATCAATTCTAAAACTCTTTTTTCGAATTTTTTCCTTCGTTTTTTTTAATTATTATTTAATTTATTAAAACAAAGAACTACTTCAAAACACAAAAGACACTTAACAAACAAGACACTAACTTTTCTATCCTTTCCCACCCCATACTTAAAATTACAGTGTCCCCACTGTAATAAAAATAAGAAGAAGAAAAGAAAAGAAAAACAAAAGAAAGAAAACAAAAGAAAAACTTACAAGAGTGGCTATGATAGTAATTTATAGAGTGGCTAGGAACTCGGATGTGAGAGCCGGGAAGTGTGGTACATTCTCCTTCTTCAACAAGTGAGGCACACCGAGGATAGCAAAGGCCTCCTTGACATCATCATAGATCCTCATTTGCTTAGCACTCGACCTCGAGAACCACCTAGTATAGTGGTCCTTGTCTAGTATGGCATTGTAGCGGTCCGCTTGTCCTTGAGTGCGCAAGATCACGTTGTCCATGCGGGGTGGAGATAGGGACCGTTGAGTCCTCTTCTTCTTTTGGGCTCGGGTTGCGGCTCGGCTAGAACTTGCCATGTGGACCTACAAACAATACGAATTTTCCAAGATAAGATCCACTCAAATCATTAGACAAGAGACCCCATACTTGGTCTCGAAGTAGCTCTCGGAATGCCTTGTTAACGACCCAACCGGGGTCCGTAACGGATCTGGACTGATTTTTAGGCTTGATAATACGCAGGGTCGTTAACGAACCTGGGCAGGTCGTTAACGAGCCTGTGCGAGAACCAGTCACAAATTCCGAGTGTAAAATACTCCAAAATTAAGCCATGAATCAAGCATGCATCAGTTATAATCTTACGTAAGACACACAATCGGGTATACGCACCCCATACTTGCTCAATTACCCATCCCAAACATGCTAGAATTGCCCAAGAATACTCATGGTGAAGATCAAACAATTCCAAAACAAAGTAGTTCATGCTTTTCTTAATCAAATTTCAATGGAGAATCAAGCAAGAACAAACCCATAGAAATCAAGATCAACCACCAATATATCAAACAATAAAATCGTTGAGCAATCAATAAACATGCCATTCGATCTTCTATATGAACAAGATATGAAATTTTGACCCTATTAACCATGAATCATGCAAATAGAGAGTTAGGGTTTAGAAATCATACCGTTAGATCGAGAATTTGAAGAACATAGATCGAAAATTTGGGTGGTTAACAAGCTCGGATCTCATCGGTAAGCAAATCAAGGGCGGCGAACTCGTTAACTAGGGTGGGACTCCGAAGTTCGGTGGTGGTGAGATTTCCGATCGGTTGTGAGAAATATCGGTAGGATTCTTAGAGAACTTAAGCTTTTGGATTGAGGATTTGAGAGTGGAATTTTGGGAGGTTTGAAAGGGTTTTATAGGAGAGGGCTAGAGGTAGGGGAAGAGGTGAAAGGGGCGGCACATGGGTAAAGATATAAGATAGATTAGGGTAAAAATACTTACCTGTCTGTTTCGCCAATTCGGGGCGCCAAACCGGGTCGTTAACGACCTTGGGTTGGGTCGTTAACGAACAGCCGTAGCCTTTTTTGAGTGATTTCCGAGCCCAACTCCTGCATCTTGTTAGCTTAAAACTATTCTATCTTTCTACTTCTAAACTACTAGAAAAACTCAAAAGAAAATTAGGAAAAAGATCTAAAAAGAAAAACTAAAACTATACTAAAAGTACCGGGTTGCCTCATGTAAGCGCTATTTTTAACGTCGTCAGCCCGACGTACTTCCCTTGGCTCAAGGTGGCTCGTTTGCAGCTATGTTAGGGTCTTGAGGTACCCCATACTTAGCTATGTAGGCATCATTGGCTTGAGTCACTAAATTTGGTCCTTTATCTTCTATCAATATGCCCGGTATTCCTGGATAAGGGTTAGTCAAATCCGAAAACCAAGGTGGTCTGGACTCCTCTATAGCATAAACAGTGGAGCACGGTGTAGGAACAAAGTATGAAGAAGAATCATAACCATCATTAGCGAATTCATGGTTAGAGTACTCACTTGGATTATAGCCCTGCATGCGGGGCTCAGTAATGGGCCAAGGAGGTTCGGTAGGGATCTGTGTGAAATTTTCATCCTCTTTTGTACTTGGAGGAGGATCGTGAGGAACAGCTATGTCGAGTTCTGGTTGAGTCAACTCGATCTGTGCGGCCGCAGTTGGGTCATTAGAGTTTTGGTCAAGGCTGAATTCCACGCGTTCCTCTCCAATATCGAAAGTGAGGAGTCCTTTCCGCACATCGAGCATAGCACCTGCTGTAGCTAGGAATGGCATGCCTAGGATAATGGGAACGTGAGGGTCTTCAGGCATATCGAGGACGATGAAATCATTTTAAATAAAGAATTTTCCAACTTGAATGGGATAATCATCCACGACTCCTGTGGCCTTTACGCTTGATCCGTCTGCCATGTAGAGGTTCATGTCTACAAGCTCTAATGGTCCCATGTTGGCTTTTGACCAGATTGAAAGGGGAAGTAAACTAGCATTGGCTCCCAGATCACATAGAGCTTTGAATTTGTGGTCGCCTATGCCAATTGTTATGGCAAATCTCCCTCGGTCTCCTAGCTTTTCTAGTAGAGCAATAGATCGGACCTCATCTTGCAGCTCTGTGATGGATCTTTTCCTGCTAAGAATATCTTTCAAAAATTTCTTGTAAGCCGACATTTCGCTTAGGGCCTCAGCGAATGGGATGGAAATATTAATGCCCTGGAGACTTTGAAACTTGTAGTTTGAAAGTTACTTTTTTTTCTCTCCTGCTCTCTCTTTCTTTTTTCTGCTTTTCTCGTCGGTCTTCTTTTTTGTTCCTCAAACCAATTTTTTAATGGATGAACGAGAGAAGTTATATAGTTAACTGCCCAGTAGTTCATTTTTAATTAATTTCTTTTATTCTTTTGATTTATGTGTTGATGGGGAAGTTACACCATTCTGATAGAACTTCCAACCATGTACATATTTTTTTTGTTCTAGATGTTTATGTAAGCCTATTTTATATTGGACATATACAACATAATGGGTTTGGGCTATTGCTTAGCAGCCCAAAAACATTCGTCCTTAAAATTAATTTAACAAGGATATCGCAACTTTACTATTTTTTGATACCCACAATTTTAATAAATATAAGGCTAATTATGAACGTTTAAATTTCATGAAAATTTACCCCTCAACAGTTAGGAAGGAAAAGCCGAGAAAGACAAGAGTTGGGATAGGGAGGGGAGAAGAAAGGATATGAGCCATACTGCTTAGAATTTTAGTATATCAAAACACGAGATATGTATATGATATCATTTTGATATCTTTTGATATCCATATCTAGTTATACCAACTAACATATGAGTCATTTTCATATGCATACTTGATATCTAGATATGCATACCAAACGAGCCCTAAAAGTAATGATAAGGTTGAATGATTAAAGGTCCAAATGGATTGATTTGTTTAACAAATGTAAACATTCACTTCATAAACGAATCTCAATTATTTGGTTTCTTAAGCCCATTCTATTCAACATTAGGGCTGAAAATTACTTGCGAGTGACCGACATATTTAAATAACCGCCCAAACACAAGGATAAAAAACTAAACAAAAATGGGTGACGAATAGTCCGGGTCACAAGTGAAACAAGTTACGGGTGAGAGAATTTATCTTCCGAATGACTCGACCCATCACCCATCCATTTGAACCACTCGTTTTATTTTTATATGTACAAGTTTTTTTATTCGACATGCATATTACTGTATGGATTTGCATGTTCATTTCTTTATATGATGTATTGACCATTTACTTGTATAAACTTGATTATTGAATGCCATATCCTCGACGCCACACTCACTATTGATGATCATTCCAACATTGTACCATGGCCATTAGGGGTGTCCAAACCCAGCTAATCATAATTTCGGTTAGTTAAAATCATTGACCACAACCAACTCGTTAATCTTGGTTAACTGGGTTTCGGTTAACCGATTTTTTCGATTCGATTTTCTCATTTAACCATTTATGTAATTTTATATTTTTTTGAAAGTAAATATAGTTTATTAATCAAATCATAGAACCAGTACACAACAGAACTCAAAATCTATAGAATACATATCTAATTGAATCAAATAAAACTCGCTTATAGAAATACTATGATCGATGTAAATAAGATATGATGTTTCTACATATCCTCTTTCACATCGTTGTTTCTTACAACTTTCTACGAGGGGGTCTATCGATTGGTTGTAGTATTGAAGTTGGTCTTGATCCGATTCAGCTGATTGTAGACTAAGAATTGAAATATGTGAGATTGAATTCGGATAGGGAAAGTTGACTGGAACCGCGCCCCAATTAATGTCAGAAACTACTAGATGAGACTGATAACCGTCATGAAACCACCATCGTCGACAAAACTGGTCATATGCTAGACGGTACCGTAAATAAAATATAGGAACGAGATAAAACGGATGAACCGAACCTTATGGGAGAGAATGCTGATCATATTTGTGGTTGAGAGGGGTTTGTTTTCCTCTTTGTCGTTCGGTTGAGAGCGTTTCCCCGAACGTTCGGACGAGAGCGTTTATGTAATTTTATATTATTATAATACACTTGAATAATAATAAAATTATCAACTTTAAATAAAAATATTATCGCTATATTAGAATTTCAAAATAAATATTAGTTTTACATAATAATTAAACTGTCTATGTCAAATCAAAATTATAAAAAATAACGGTTTAGTCAACAAAAAAAAATCAATTTTTCGATTTTCGGTTCTATTTACGGTGCCCAACGCCCCAGTCGGACGGCCTAACCCCGGCCGGTTTTCAACTTCACAACGTGTTGTATTTCAAAATATTTTAGCTATCGTATTTTCATAACGTGGCATATCTTCATTGGTTGAAATACCACCATTGACGTGGCAATCATAACATATATTAGGACCAAGATTACCCAATCAGATCAATCGAGTCAAACACAACTACTCCTTTGTTGTAAGATTAGAGAGAAAAGGAAATGCACCTCCGGCGACAACGGCCGGCACCGCCGCGCAACCTCCTCATCGTATTGTGTCTCCTCCTCTTCCTCTCCTTCTCGCCCCTTCCGATCTCCGCCGTCTCCCGCCCCTTCGTCCTTGTCCTCTCCCAAGACGATCTCCTCGACTCCGCCGCTGCCCCTGAATCAACCTCCGCCGACGGCACCGGAGACTCCTCCGACTGGGACGAGTTCGGTGATGCTGAATCCAAGCCTGATGAGGAGCTCGACCCTGGCTCATGGCGACCGGTTCTGGAGAGCGAATTGAGCGCCAATTTCGATCACAAGACCCAGGAGGATGCTCTGTACTACTCTGGTGTTTCGAAGATGTTGAAGGCTGTGAGTTTAGGCGACACTAGGTTAATGGAGGAGGCTAGTTCGGAGATCGAGGCGGCGGCAATGGCCGGTGATCCGAATGCGCGATCTGTTTTAGGGTTTTTGCATCGGATGGGGATTGGAAGGGAAAGGGATAATGCAAAGTCGTTTCTGTATCATTACTTTGCGGCCCAAGGGGGGAACTTGCAATCTAAGATGGCGATGGCTCATACCTACGCTAGACAAGATGTATGTATTAGTTACTTATTTCGGTCTGATCTTTGAGCATTTCTACTTCCAGATAGTTGAATATGTGCTATTCAATTTGCGGTTAGACTTCATGTTATCAGTACCTCGTTGTTCCGTGTGTTGGCTAGAGTTGTCCTAGATCTTGAAAATTTTCTTATTTCTATGTTTTTGCTTTCCGGCAGATTTAGTCAGTGCACATCATGCACACATACATGGTTATAAATTTGGATGCTCTATATGTGTTCATATCATATCATTTGTTAGTCGTAAGGTAGCATATTCAAGGTATATCTTCTGCCAGTTCATACACATTTATTCTGGTTGAAGTGGTCACGGGTGAAGCTAGATTCTAGGTGAATGTTGATAAACGAAAATGTTAGTTGTATTTGTCTCTTCTATAAATTCTTCTCCAATTTGTGACTTAAGATTTCATACAACATAACACTTATTGTAAATTTGCTGTAGATTCTTTGGATTTAAATAGATTTGGTGTCTTCTTTTGGTTTTCTTTGTAATTATAGAAAGATTTTTTTTCCTTTATGCAAATTGCTTGCAGAATTTTATTAATTTATGCAATTTTGATGTCTGCAGATGTATGATAGAGCTGTTAAACTATATGCTGAATTAGCAAAAGTAGCTGTAAATAGCTTTTTTATATCAAAGGACTCATCCGTGATTGAACCAGTTAGAATTCATCTAGGTATGGAGGAGAATAAGGAAGCGTTGAGAAAGTCTCGTGGAGAAGAAGATGAGGATTTTCAGATATTGGAGTATCAGGCTCAAAAAGGGAATGCTGGGGCAATGTATAAAATGGGTCTTTTTTATTATTATGGACTGAGAGGATTAAGACGTGATCCTTCAAAGGCTCTGTCATGGTTCCTGAAAGCAGTCCAAAAAGGAGAACCAAGGTCCATGGAACTTCTGGGAGAAATATACGTTAAAGGAGTTGGTGTTGAAAGAAATTATACAAAAGCTCTTAAATGGCTCAATCTCGCTGCCAAACAGAAACTGTATTCTGCGTACAATGGCGTTGGCTATTTGTATGTTAAGGGCTATGGAGTGGATGAAAAGAACTTTACTAGAGTATGACCTCTCATTTCCTTTTGTTTTTCTATTTTTTTGCCATGATGCTTTCTTTTTTTTTTTATTTTTTTGGTCGTGCTGTTCAGACCTGCATTTCATGCAGTATCGAATCATATATATGCATTTCTGTATTTAGTTGTTGTTTATGCATACATATTGTCTTTCTACAAACATACAAAGCTGAAGGGGTAATACTTAAAGTTGTACTTTAGTTTACTTGACTATCTCAGTTGTAAAGGAACCGATAAAGATGAACATTTGCTTACTGCATTTTATGCTAGCTAAATGAAAACGGTTTGACAATTTGATAAAAGAAGTATGATCCGATTACACACTCCTGGAACTTGGTCTTGACCCATTGGAATTCTTGATTTTTTTTGTTACAAGTCCCACTAATATACGAAAGAGTGATGGATTTTAAGGGAGGTGGGATAAGTTGAGGATGTTGAAGAAGTGTTAAGGGGTCAACAATTACTGTGGTGGCTAGGTGGTATTAATACTTGAATGCCCATTATTATCAAACAAGAAGGCATTAGAATATTTGCATCTTACTGCTGCAAGCATAATTGTACAAATGTAACCTATTGCTTTGGTTGATACGAAACTGTTTATGGGAAACAGTGATGTGAACTACTGCTTGTTTTTCATGTTATTGTGGTGCATGGCAGAGAAGTAGTGAAAGCTGACATTTTTAATTCTCATATGGAAGGTGTAGAGTGTTTGTCCTACTAAAGTTCACTGATTAACTATGCAAGTGGACTCCACTTATAATTGCTGTTTTGATTGTACATATTAAGAGGCAATGTAAAGGATGGTTTATATATTTACTGTTAACAGAAGGATGCATGATGAGTTAATATTCTAGGTGCACAGACAGGGCATACTCTCTAAGCTTGAATATTAAAGTAATGGTAATAACGAGGAGAGTACCATGATTTATAAATGCACGTCTATAAATCACCATTGGGAGCTGTATATAATCTCAATGATGTCTTCCTTTAATTGATCTTTTTTCCCTTTTTCTTTTGATCAGGCAAAGGAATTATTTGAAAAGGCTGCAGATAATGGCGATTCAGGAGGTTATTACAATCTTGGGGTGCTGTATCTCAAAGGGATTGGAGTTAAGAGGGATGTGAAGCTGGCTACTAATCATTTTATTATGGCTGCTAAGGCAGGTCAACCAAAGGCTTTTTTCCAGCTAGCCAAGATGTTTCAAACTGGTGTTGGCTTGAAGAAAAATCTACAAACAGTAAGTTTTTTCGTTCCTTGTTTCATGCTGTTTCAAACCGGTGGCTAGGTGGATCAGAAAAACAGAAACAGAAAAATGAATTTACACTCGGCTGCATAGTTTTTGGCATGTTGTAAACATGCCCAAGTGTGCTGTATTGGGCTATGATTACAAGATGAACATGAGTTAAAAATACAAAACTATAAAAAAAAGAAAGAAAGAAGAAATGGGCATGTTTTAGACTCAACAAAAGATGATTATGTGTACATAGAATATGATTCTGTAAGTTTATAGTACTTGCGAAGGATATATAGCATAAGTTGAGAAGGATAAGAGTAGCAATGTTACTAACTTAAACACATGTAACCACACTTTTAGTTTTGACATTGTGATTATATGAGAATATAAATTGTGATATAATAAGGGCAGATAGATTTAGATAACAAGTTTAGAAACAAGCATGTTTGATATTAATGCTTTCTGAAGCCTTCACATGCAAAAGATATTTTGACATGTCGGCTTAAACAACAATGCATTGGTCATATCAGTGCTCAAAGCATGTTTAAGATCAGTTTTATCCTCAGATAAAAACCTGTAAAAAAGGAGACATGATATGTACTACTTTTGTTTTTGATTGATATATGTCAAACATATTAGCATATTACCTCAAAAAGATTGAATACTTGGAAACAGATTAGCATATTACCTCAAAAAGATTGAATACTTGGGTTGTCTTGTGACTATGTACTTCATGATTATTGATTCAGCTCCTATCACCTCTTGGTTAATTTGGGTTGCATCAACTGCAGAAGCATTTTCTGCTTACGTCTAGGATACCTTTTATGAAGAGCGTTGACCTATATTGAGTGTATTATGTGTGTGCTTGTAATATCTCAGTTGCCTGACTGGATCATATAGCGTCACATGACTCACATCTTAATTTATGTTACCTCTCTAATCTTTTATTTTAACCCCTAATTTGGGCAGAAGGGCTGCCCATAGGTTTTGTTGATCAACAAAAGGATGTAAGCGAAGATAAAAATGGGCTCCTGATAGAAGTGATGAATAGTTAGAGTTCCCTTCTTCATAGCTTATGTTCATTTTATAAACATAGTTTACTCTGTAATGTAATTTGAGAAGATATTCCTCCTGGCAATTTTCTCGCCACCTATGATTAAAAAAACAAAGAAAGAATATGTCTCTTCATAGTTTATGTTCATTTTATAAACATGGGTTACTCTGAGAAGATACTCCTCCTGGCAATTTTCTCACCACCTATGATTAAAATTCAAAGAAATAATATGTTTTGATATGTAAAGTTGTAAATATGATTTGTATCATTGATTGATGAAGTTCAGTTTGCAATATAATTTGAGAATACACTTGCAGTGTGAAATTATTTGTATCATTCTCAGGTCTCTTTACTTTTTATCAAGTACGTAAGAATTAAATTATTTGTATAATTTGAGAATAAAATTATTTGTAACACACATGTATGAATTGACTTTATTGCTGTCTCCTGTTCAATAGGCAACTGCATTGTACAAGTTAGTTGCAGAGAGGGGACCGTGGTGCTCTTTGTATAGGTGGGCACTGGAGTCATACTTGAAAGGTGATGTGGGTAAAGCATATGTTCTGTATTCAAGGATGGCAGAGCTTGGTTATGAGGTCGCACAAAGTAATGCTGCATGGATTCTTGACAAATATGGAGAGCGTAGTATGTGCATGGGAGCATCCGGCTTTTGCACTGATGCTGAAAGACATCAACGATCACATTCTTTGTGGTGGCAGGCCTCTGAACAGGGAAATGAACATGCTGCCTTGCTCATAGGGGATGCTTATTACTATGGACGGGTATGTAATCATACAAGAATCTTACACAGTACATTTTTAGTATTAAACACCTATTTTCAAAAATTATGTTTGATATACCAAGTATTTTGTACAAATGATGTCCTTTTTAACATGAGTCGTAGAAACAGCACATGAATTCAAAATTCAAACCACCACACAAATTTTAAAGTGTTAAAACTGCTTTTTTACCATAAAATCACATTATAACTAGAAATGTCAATATAAAATGGATTGCCAAGCAAAGCCTAAGGTTTTTTTTTGGCACTGCATATTATATAATCACATTTTGAGCTGTAACAAGTAACTCTTCCAAATAATGTCCTTTTTGCCTAAAAAATCCATTAAATGTTTTATAAACGAAATCTAATGTACCGTAACATTCTTCTTTTGAAAAAAAAAGATATTAACACTAAAAAACGCATTATAATTTGGTGGACCAAACAAGGCCTTTAACTCACCTCTTATTTGGTCCGAAATGAAATCCTTATTTGTCATCCAGAATAACGCTGTGTTCATTTTCTGAATCCATGTTCATATGCTATATATTTATGTTTTTTCTGTTATTTTTTCAATTGACAGGGAATTGAGAGAGACTATGATCGTGCAGCTGAGGCATATCAGCATGCAAAATCTCAGTTAAATGCCCAAGCAATGTTCAATCTTGGTTACATGCATGAACATGGTCAAGGACTTCCATATGATTTGCATCTCGCCAAGCGCTATTATGATCAAGCACTGCTGAGTGATCCTGCAGCAAAGTTACCTGTAACCTTGGCTCTCACAAGCCTATGGATAAGAAAAAATTATGCCGACAGCATCATGGTTAGTTCTCCTCTCCCTCACTTTCTTTTTAATTCTCTCTTTTCGTAGATGTATCAGAAAGTCAATCTTTCAAGGGAAAATTGTAAAGGAAACCCCAAACTTTAGGGTAGTTGCGTTTCACTAGCCCTAACCTTGCAAAATGCAGTAAATAGCCTAAACTTTTTCTCTGAAATTTTCCCAATATTTGACAAATAAAGGTCTAGAGTGGATCATTCAAGTTTCTTGCTTTCAACTAGCTGAGTACACGCGCTTCCTTGGTTTTTTTTTTGCAGGTTCACTTAATTGATTCTCTGCCTGAACTCTATCCTAAGGTGGACGTCTGGGTAGAGAACGTGATCATGGAAGAGGGAAATGCAACAATTCTAACACTCTTTGTCTGCCTTCTTACCGTCCTTTTCCTTCGTGAGAGACAGCGCAGGAACGCTGGTGCAGGGAACGTTCCAATGGAACTCCAGCCTAATGATGGTCTCATCATGCCACCAGTTAATTAGCTGCTTACATTGTAGTACATCTTCTTTTTATCATATCTCGTTCAGGTTTTTTCCCCATAGTTTGCAAGGCCATGGCTTTACAGGTGAGTTATAGAGGAAAAGTGGAACTTAAGCCAAGTAGATAACTATACAGGTCGATTTTGCCTTGAAGGGATGGATAGTGGATGGTCAAAGTTGGTTGATGTGTAATGTGTGTAAATCACTTCAAACTCTCCTCGTCACATTATGCATCTTCCGTGACAAATGTACCCTCGTCAGCCCAAGCTGGCTGGGAATAAGAGTGGGGGTAGAAACTCAAACAAGCATCGTACAAACTGTCAGGTAGCAAATATTTGAGAAGGTTTACCGGGTTTGAAACAGTGCACAACTTTCGTCCAAACTGTCAGTGTAACAAAATTGACAAGGTTAAGACTGTCGGAACTCAATTTGACTTTACAGTGAATGATATTCTACATTCTTTTGTGCTTGATTAGTACTAAAAGAACCTGTATTTGATCGATTATGGCGTTAATTTTGATTTATTTTACATGTCATCAATTGGTTTGGCATAGGCATAGTTTGAGCAGATCTAGATACATGAGCGGAGTTTGACTGATGTAAACAAAGAAAATTACGACAGACTGTATCAAGCAAAAACAAAGAAAAGGCAGGGTGTGATGAAATGAATCAAAACATGACTTTGTTTGGTGATTATATTGCAAAATTTGACCACCTCACCCTAATGAGATGAAATGTGTCCAAACATGAGTTCACATCAAGATGACAAGGCTCTCTCTAACAAAAACAAAACGAAAACAGGACTTGTGATTGCTGAATGAAAAATAGAGATTTAGGAGAACAGGTTATTTTACTACTAATACCAAATTGACATTCTGTTCACAAATGTAACAAGACGCGAAAGAAATGTATAAACCCTAGCTACCAGGAAGACTGATCCAATGAAGTTCAATCTCAACTTCACCCTGTTCAACTTTCTTCAATCTAAGACACATCTTTTGCATAATCTGTCCATGTAACCAGAAAATGCAGCTCTCCTCTGACAAGCAATTCTCTCCACAAGGTGGAAATCGCGAAATCACTGTCCCAGAAGGGAGCTCGGCAAGATTCATTTCTAAGGCATCAATGAATGGCTTTATATCAAACTCTGCTTCTCCCATCTTATCATCCATGCTAAAACTGTCATGATCGTACACCAACTGCACATGAATTTTCAAACAGTAATGATCAGATCAAATACACACAAGTCTCTTACTGTGAATTACCAACCCAAAACCCAGAATTAATCTCATATTTTCAAAACTTGTAAAAAGGTTCTTATCCTGATTGCAGATGGACACTAATCTAATCATATTACATATTTACATGTCAAGTACTTGAAAACATGTAGATTTGTTCTGACTTACCAGCTTTACAGTTTGATTAGGATCTGTGACAGCAAGAGTTAGGTCTTCATTCCACTGGGGATTCACATTGTTATAGATGACACTTGTCTTCAACCTCTGCACTAGTTACAAAACACGTACAAAGATGTTAATTCATGCACCAAAAAGCTTTCCAGAAGGTATCTATATCTCCCAAACTATCTCAATAGTCATATTTAGGTTTCTTTGTAGTAAAAAGCCTAAATGTTAAAAAAAAAATAAAAAAACCAGTGATTCGGAAAGGCACTAAAAATGGAGGATACGATGCATTTAGCCCAATAACCACAAAACAACCCTAAATCAAACCATTACACATGTCCTTTAATTACACTGTCAAAATCGCCAAAATTCAATTATATAGACAGGGGTTTAATATGACTGGATTAGACCAAGCTTATTGCATACAGAAATTAAATTGGTAAACCTAATTAGCATAAGGTTTGGGAATGAAAATGAATAAACATATAACCTGGTGCCCCAATTTGACGGTAACATAAGGATCGCTAGTACAAAGATCGCGAATGGCGAGATTGATCCCTCTTATAACCCTAACCCTCAGAAGCCCCAGCATATTCTCCGCCATTGTTACTTTTTCGTTACCAAGCCGATCGTTACGTTTGCGAATGCGAATTCCAATTTCAACTCATCCTCCTCTGGATTCTATGTGGGAAAGAAATGTCAATTCGAGATTATAAATATGAACTGCGTGCAATCAAAGGGTCGCAAATTAATTTGGAATATTAACGAAATTTATGATGAATAGTTTAATTTGTTTACCTGATTTTCGACCCTTCGTTGTTGCAATTACGAAGATGAAACTTTTGTCATCAAGTTTTTGCGGAGGAAGAAGAAAAGGGAATGGAACTGGAGGGGTTCATAATTTATTCGACCTTTGCTGATACGGCGGGGAGAAGAAGGAAAGCCAGGGAGGGAAACGGTTATTTTGAGAGGGAAAACCAAATTACATAAAACTACCCGCAAATATTAGAGATTTACAAATTATTAGAGCTCTTAAAATTTAACCCGACCAGAAATTTTAGGGCTAAAAACCGACTTAAAACTTATTGGGTAAAAAAAGACTCGAACTCGATTGACCCGAACATAATAGGATTAAAACTCAAAATTCATTGCGTTGACCTGATTTATTATTATTCTAAAATATATAAAATTTATTGTGAAAATTGTAATATATTTTAATGATAAGATGTATTAAAATAATATTTTATTATTAAGTATTATTATTTATTTAAACTATTATTTTAATAGTCACAATTAATTTAGAACTCATTGTATATTTTTGTTTTGAAAAGAAAATTAGATTTGATTTTCTATCGACTTATTTTTTGCACTTTTAGTTATACTTGAATAATTTTTAATAGTCAATAAATACACAATAATAGAAAAGATGTAGTATAATCCTATTTGTAAAATGGGTTTTGCTATTCATCGCCCCGGGGCGACATATAAGATCCTTAAAATAGTAATATATCAAGGGTTTTGCTATGAATAAGATCCTTAAAATAGAAAGTAATCTACAATTTTTATTATAAATTACAGGATATTTTAAAAATCTTTAGCATATCTTCTACTTAACAACTAATCTGTTAAAAAACTACAGTAATAACTACTTAAATCAATTTGTTATTCTGTAAAAATTGTCGACTTTTTTTTACATTTCCTCATCTTAGTTCCCATAACACAAGTTCTATATTGTTATTTTTAAGATCCAAAAACAAAAACAATGACTACATCTATAACACATTTGTATTAAATTTTTGCTTTGATCCAACACTAGAATAATTTCCGTACTACTATTATCATTATTAAGCTCGATCAATTCATTGGCTTCTGTTAAGTGTTAATTGTACAAAACTTTTTCCGATTCATTTAATAAATTTAAATTAAATAATTTATGCCAAAAATGGACTATGAATGAAGGCAATGACACACTGTGCATCCTTTGAATTGATCAAAAATTCGAACAAAGAGATATGTACACTATGTTGACGTCATTCAATAAAATACTTTCCTAAATAATTGAAAAATAATTTATTTATTAGTTGATTTATTTTAAGAAAAAATTATTTAAGGAGTGAGAGATATGATTAGATTTGGTGATTTAGGATTTGACAAAAATAAAAATAAAAATTAATTTATTATAAAAGGTATTGATATATTACTATTTTAAGGATCTTATATGTCGCCCCGGGGCGATGAATAGCAAAACCCATTTATAATATCTAAATATGTTAACTTTTGAAAAAAAATTTATAAACAACATTGATAGTTGTATTCTGTAATTGATCTTCACAATCACATAACCTTTGCTTTGTAGTAACTCTAAATATTGCACCGTATAGCTTACCATGAGTGAATACTGAAGGTATAGATCTACTTGAAAAACAATTGTCCTTGACTTTTATTAATGATCGTAGACTCGTAGGAAAGCAAATTATCAAAGGAAACTGTCTCCTCTAAAACCAAGACGGATATTGATACGCTATAATTATGCTAGCAGAATATATGGATATTAGGATAATTATGTTTTCCTTTTATTTAGAGATTTCATTTTATTTTTATTAAGAGTATCTTTTTATTTCAGCAATTAGGGTTTAGCTAGATATTAGAGTATTATAAATACTCCTTTAGGTTGTTATCGAAAAAATCAAGAAATCAATGAATTAATCAATTATCCTTTTCCCTAAATTTATCTTCCGTTCTTCAACCCCGTGGCAACCAACCACGTTTATCAAGTCAATCCCACATCGGGTGCGTCTCAAACCCTTGACCAACAAGGTTCCGATACGAATCCACACCGGATCCGTATCAACTGGTGCTTTCATTTTGAACACTATGTCTAACCCTAATGGAGGAGTTTCCGATCCGGTTTCAATCACGGAGATCCGTAATATGCTCTTGCAATTGAAGGATGACATGAAAAACACCCGCAGAGATCTTGAAGTTCATCGATGACGGACATATCTACTTTTTTTCCATCATGGGCATTCATTTCGAAGATGCGACCGCATCGCAGCGAAACCCCACGGTCAACGACCCCGCGCCCGCAGAAACAGATCTCGCGCCCGAGACAACAGATCTCGCACCCGCGGCAACAGAAGCCGCGCCCGCGACGACCGATCCCGCGCCCGCGGCGACCGATCCCGCGTCCGCGGCCACCACTCATGTCCTCGGTACCGATTTGGCGGAGGTCGTTACCGACCCGGTCCCGTGTTTTGCGTCTGCTGCCTACCCGCGCCTACTGCCGCCGCATTCTCCAAAAGTTTTGGGTTCGGGAACTTCTTTTCCGGAGTCTGATTCACCAAAGGGAGACTGGATTCAACTCGGTAGCGAAGAACGGTCGTTGATTATTAGTGCCCATGGGGGGTCACAACAATTTGAGTTTCAGATGCTGACTCAAGTTGTGCTACATGCTCAATGGGACCCTGGCGGATTAAACTCCAAGATTCGTTTCATGAGTCTCCTTCTGAGTTCCGACTTGAGGACAAGTCGATTCTCAACGGGGGAGAATTGATACGCTATAATTATGCTAGCAGAATATATGGTATTAAGATAATTATGCTTTCCTTTTATTTAGAGATTTTATTTTTATTAAGAGTATCTTTTTATTTCAGCAATTAGGGTTTAGCTAGATATATATTAGAGTATTATAAATACTCCTTTGGGTTGTTATCGAAAGAATCAAGAAATCAATGAATTAATCAATTATCCTTTTCCGTAAATTTATCTTCCGTTCTTCAACCTCGTGGCAACCAATCACGTTTATCGAGTCAATCCCACATCGGGTGCGTTCAAACCCTTGACCAACAAGGTTCCGATACGAATCCACACCAGATCCGTATTAGATATTGAGTATCTATCAAAATAACAATTAAACATATAGTTGTTGGAATATTCTTAAGCCCTCGTTCAAGAACCTTGGCCCCATAATCAAAGCCCTTCCACATGTAAGACGATCTCGGTTGCCGTTGAAACATGTCGATATCAGCCTGATGGTTATAGTACCTTCCCCTTATAACCCGGCTCCAGAGAGAGAGCGGTTCTTGCAATGACCGCCAAGCCTCTTCCCATCAAAATACCCGACGAGACAAATCCCCCAAGCCTCTTCGACACTCAAGCGATCCTCCTTTTTGATTCGGATGATGCCGTCGGCCGATGGCTCCACGTATTCGAGCCTCGCTCCCACCATTTGTCGCCCGTCTTCGTATTTCTTCATCCGTGATTTCTTCTCCTTTTTCCTCTTCTTCTTCTGGGCTTGGCTCTCCTTCTTGCCTTGATTGTAGCGTTTGGAGTTGGTGGCGGGTTGTGTTTTATTTTCGGGTTTGTAACCATAAGGGCCGATGTAAAGATTCGCCATGTTTAGGGATTCTTCGTAGGAACCAAAGGAGAATGTGTCTTCATCTTCAAGCTTTTCTTTGAACATCTTTGCAGGAAATGGAGAAAGTGGGAAATTAGGAAAAGAGGGGTTTTTTTATAGGTCTTTGTGAGAGTGGCTATGGGTTATTTTAGGGCGTAGAAGCGGAAAAAGAAACTAGAACAAGGAAGGAATTAGGGTTTAAAGAATTCGAAATTCAAATTTAAAAAAGAGCATAACACTCCAGTCTCCAGGGTGAAACGTGAAAACTAAGTGTACAAGTGTAAATTTTAAACATTTGACCCTAAAAAAAATTACTCCCTACCATTGTTCTAAAAATCCCTTCTAGGCTCCGCCTAGGGGCTAGAAGGTCTTTGCCCGCCTAGCTGTCCAGAGTGCCTAGGCACCCGTCTAGGACCGCCTAGGCCACCATTTAGGCCGTCTAGACGCTAGGCGGTCCCTCTCCATCCAGCGTCCGCCTAGCGTTTTTTAGAACATTGCTCCCTACATTTTACAATAGGGCCATTTTAGTCCAAAATCTCATTTTCACAATATAAGTTTATAATACAATTACTTAATGTTAACTATTTTCAAAAATAACATTTTAATTTATTTCTAGTTTTAATTAAGCTCACAAATCACGATCAATGAAAAATGGAGGAAGGTATGAAATAAACAATCATTGAAAAAAATATTATTAATTAATTAAAAGAGTATTGAAAATATAAATTAAAATCTCATATACTATTTCAAGCTTATTTTAAAACTTGTGCAAAATGAGAAAATATCTTTTGCCAAATAAATAGTATTAATTATTCACTTTATTTGTAGTCAATAAAAGAAGATTTTTTTTTTAAAAAAAGTGTCAATAAGTACAAATTTCAATGATAATAAATTTATCAATAACTAATTTCAAACAACTTCAAAGTGACATATTTTTCTACAAAACTTAAAAGCTCAAAACGACAATCATTTTCAAATCTTTTCCGAATAAAGGTAGTATATGTAATACATTAGGCTAACATTTTATTTATTGACTCCAACTATTGATTATGGTTGGAGTCAAATACAATATTTATACTATGTTAAACTAAATTATTATTTTATAATTTATAAATCAATATATGGGGTTTTTGGCCAAAAACCACATTTTAAATATGGTTTTTTTTAAGAAACCAAATTTTAAATTTTTTAAAGTAAAAACACCTTTTATAATACAAACACCTAAATTTGACCACCTTAAGTTATTTTTAGGTTAAATTTTAGCCTAACTGAACCAAAATATCCTTATACAAAATAATTATATTATTTTTAAAAATGTAAGGTGTTTTAGTAAAAAAAATCATAATTTAATAGATGTTTTTTTTAAAAGATACAAAAATTTGTTTAGTTGAATATTTTTATTCACATAAAATTTTATTCATTCTTAACTAATTAAAAAAATTAATTATTTTATGTAGTAATTAAAATACAACAATAGAAAATAAATTTGTAAATACTTTATATTCTTGCACTTAAATAAGGATTGTCGAATTTTTTTATTAGATTTGGTTGCTTATGTAGTAAAAATATAATAATAGAAGGAATTATTTTTAATTTGTTAAGTGTGAAATAAAATTTTATGTAAATAAAAATATTTCACTTAACAACTTTTTATATCTTTTAAAAAGAGACATCTAATAAAAAATAATTCCTTCTCTACGCTCGTTCATATATATGCATGTTGCTGCAATTCGAAGAACAATCTCAGATGGAAGCAGGTGCGCTGGCCCAATGCCAACCTACATCTGCTAACAAATAATCAGCTACACAAATTCAGCCCAATTCACATGATGCGACCCAACAACAACATCACAAAGTCAGATATGAAGCAGCCATAAATTAGCCCAAAACCGGATAGCTCGTCCATTTCCCACAATCCAACGAGAGCCTTTCACAACAACCTGTTGTACACTAGATTTCAAACTTCTCAACACATAGGAGAGACAAGCACGATCACATAAAGATTCTCTTACATACTTGTCACGTACAACATTAACCCCATATTTTACCATTCTCAATCGGGAAACGCCACCCTAATTTCCCAATTAGAGACAAATTCAGCTTCTTCATTGTTATAATGCCTAGACCACCACTCTCACGTCTCTGGCACACTTCGGCCCAACTAACAAGATGAAGTCGAGTCCTACTATCATCTCCTCCCCAAATAAAATTGCTCGTAAGCTGGTCAATTCGTTGACACACTTTATTAGGAAGGAGAACAGTGGCCCTGGAATAAACCGGGATGGAGCATAAGACCGACTTAGCGAGAGCAATTCTCCCCACTATGCTCAAGAAACGTCCCTTCCAACCATTTAGTTTGGCTGACACCTTCAGACCGACTTAGCTATAATAAAATTGTGTTTGTTATCATAACCTACTCCATCCGTCCTAATTTTTCCTTCCCACTTCATGTTGTGCGCAATAATTAAAGATTATGTATTGGAAAATGTTGAAGAGAAAAAAAATATTGGAAAGTGGGAAACATGTGTTGGAAAGTGGAAATAAAGTATTAAAAAGTATGAAAAAAGTATTAAAAAATGGTAAAGGGGGTAAAAGGGATAGGTTTTGGGATAATTTGGATAAAATGTAAGGATATAGGAGTAATTTTATTGTATCTAAAAATAGAAAGATGTAGAAATGAGAAAGTAATTTTGAGACACAAAAGTGGATGGAAAAGTAGGGCATAGGGAGTAGTTTTTTTTGTTTGAAAGCTATAGTTAATTTTAAAAAAAATTCTCCCGTGCTACCTTTTATTAGTGGTGTGCCCGGTTCCGGTTCCTCGGAACCCTGGAATCGGGACCGGAACCGAGAACCCCCCGGTTCCTCGGTTTCGGTTCCGGTTTTTTTCGGTGCTCGCCGGTTCCTGGACCGGTTCCGGTTCGGTTCCATTTAATTTTTTTTAAAAAAATTGAATTTTCTGCTCGCGATCGCGGATTGTGGTTATAATGGCTATTTTAGACTAAAAATTCCGACCGGTTTGGGACTTTGGGAAGAGAAGGGGGGTGAGAGAAGAAGGGCTTGAACTTGATATTAAGTTGCCTACGTATCCTCTCGGGGTCATAGAGGAATCAAAGCCCACGTAGTTCTCTTACTTTCGATATGCAACCCCGCTTGGCGACTTACCTACGGTTAAGGTGGATGTCGTGCTTGGTCTTTAAATGATGAGTGATGGTTCCATAACCTCCACCCGGCAACCATTTGTACCTCTTGGAACAATAGTTGCATTTAACCTCACATCGGCCTCGTCCATCCAATACGTTGTCTTTGGTGAAGTGATTTGTGAAAATTTTGAATTTCAACCCTCGGCCTTGGTTTTCCATACTTGAAAATGAATATGAAATGAAGTATTCAAAAGAAATAAAAGAATATGAGTCAATGAGATTGGTGTAAATTAAATTGAAGGAGAGATATCATATTTATATGGATAAATGGATTAGAAATAGCCGTTGAATTTGAAAAATATAGCCGTTGGAATGGATCCGCGACCGTGGTTCTCAAACCACGGTCGCGGAATGTGGGCCGCGATCGCGGTGATAGAGCACCGTGGTTGCGGCCCGTCTTCCGCGATCGCTGTGCGATCGCGGATGGTTGTTATAATGGCTATTTTAGGCTATTTTAGCCTATTCCGACCGGTTTGGGACTTTGGGAAGAGAAGGGGGTGGGAAAAGAAGGGCTTGAACTTGATATTAAGTTGTCTACGTATCCTCTCGGGGTCATAGAGGAATCAAAGCCCACATAGTTCTTATTACCTTCAATATGAAACCCCGTTTGGCAACTTACCTAAGACGACTCGGCGGAACCGGCGGAAGAAGCTTGGCTTGCGTCGTCCTCTATTACATCATTGGATGACTCCGTATAGTTCATTGCTTGTGATCTAATTTCCGCCCTCTTCCAATCGTCCACACAAACTTGGGCTTCCAATGCTTCGGGTGCCAATCTTGATCTTCTATCGTCTAAGATGTGGCCTCCTTGGATAAACTTTTGCTCCACCGCTACCGTTGAAGCGGGAACGACAAGTACTTGAGCGGCAATCCTTGCTAGTGTTGGATATGTGTTCTTGTGTTGCTTCCACCAATCTAAAATGTCAAAATCATCTATAAACTCAAAGGTAGTGGTTAGATAAGTATCGAGCTCCGTATGTGAGCTCGTGAATCTCGGTTTTTTTGTAAGAGTTTGCAACATACGAGACCCGACGGATAGAAAAGAATGACGAGATGAGGAGGACGATGGGGGTAATTGAGGCGTAGAAGGAACCTCACCACCCGTGCTATAAGTTTTGTACAAATCATAGATAAGAGATTTAACACGTTCTATAATGACATCAACATTGCAATTTCTATCATAATGTTCTTCTTCTAAATTTAACAACTCACAGTATTGATACAAAGTATCTTGCAAACCTTGCATCTTAAATCTTGGATCAAAAACACAAGCAACAAGATAAATATCAGGAATATATTTATAATAGTTCAACCACTTTCTCTTCATAAGTAAAATACCTTGAACAATGTCAAGTCGATCGGGTTGTGAAAGCCCTTCCTTAAAGGCACCCGCAACATTCAAAGCTTCAACAACAAACAAATGAGCACTTGGTGTATATGTTTGACTAAATGTATAAGATGCATCATTAAAAACTTGTAAAATCTCCACAATATCATAGCAAATATCCCAACAAGCTTTAATTGCTTGTGAACCCGGGATATGTTGAGCGGAAAAGGAAGCTAAAAGTTCTTTACAATGTAAACATTGATGAAGTAATTTATAAGTTGAATTCCAACGATGACCGACATATTTTGAAAAAAGTATGGGTGTTACACCATTCGATTTACAAAACCTCCCCCAATCACTTTTGGCCTTCTTTTTTAACCAAATAAAGCTAACAACATGCTTAATAGGTCAAGATATGGCCCTAAAAGTGTCAAACCATCTTGAACACATAAGTTTAAAATATGACAAGGACATCTTACATGAAAGTATTTGTTTCCAAAAACCGGTTGAAAAACTTGAATCAATTCACTAATAGAAGCGGTGTTGTTAGATGCATTATCAAATGAAATAGTGAAAACTCGATGAAGTAGTCTATACTCATCTAAAATAGTTCGTATAATGTTACAAATATTTGAAGCGGTATGTGCCCCATCAAATACTCGAAAAGCCAAAACTCGCTTTTGCATGTGAAAATGATCATCAATATAATGACATGTAATACCCATGTATGAATGAGATTGATAGTTATCACTCCAAATATCACTACAAATAGAAACACGAATATCATTTTGAGCAAAAAACCGAGATAACTCCTTTTTACCATTCGCATATGCTTTAAACACATTTTTCCTAATTGTTTGTCTTGTTGTTCGTTTATAAGCGGGTTGCAAATAGTTGGAAACCCAATCATTTATACCCACACTTTCCGCAAATTGAAATGGCAAATGATCAACACAAATAGCTTCGGACAAAGCATAAACACTACGCTCATGATTATAAGTAAATAAGGGAGATTGAGAGGAAGAACTTGTTAACCCCAAAGTCGAAATTTGTGTTTGACCTCGCATCATACCAAACTTGTCCGTGTTTTGCCTTCAAATGCTTGTTCAAGGTGCCATAGCCTCCATTGCGCTTCCATTTGTACTTCGAGGGACAATAGTTGCACTTGACAACATATCGGTCTAGTGCATCCAATTCATTGCCCTTGGTGAAATGCTTTGTGAAAATGTCGGATTTCAACACTTTTGCGGTTTGGTTGGCCGTAGATGCCCCCTCCTCCTCTTCGGTGTGTTGCTCATGGACCTCCTCATTGCCTTGTGGACCTTGGTTATGAATAGGAGCGGAATGAGGAACTTGTGGAGGAATGGGCCTAGGCATAGACATATGAGGAGGAATGGGCATAGGCATAAACATATGAGGATAAGGTGGTTGTGGTTGATAAACATTAGGATCCACTTGACTTTCTTGTGAACCACCAACACCACCATAGAATTGCTCGGCCAACAAATCAATAAAGCCTTGACCTTGGTTTTCCATGTTTCAAAAGATTAGGAAGGAGATAAGAGACTTGGAAGTAGTAAGAAAGGATTTGCAAGTTGAAAGCTTGTAGAATTACGAGAGTAGTAATAGTAGAGAGAGATAAGAGAGTATGAGATTGGTGTGAATCAAATTGAAAGTGAAGTATGGTATTCATATGGGTAAATGGAAGGAAAATAGCCGTTGGAATTCATGTGAACGTTGGAATATAGCCGTTGGGAAAAAAATAGCCGTTGGAACAGTGGCCGCGATCGCGGCCCCAAAACCGCGATCGCGGTTCCCATAGCCGCGGTCACGGCTCCGTTTCCGCGATCGCGGTTTCTATAAGACGCGACCGCGGCTTTGGGAACCGCGATCGCGGTTTTAGGACCGCGATCGCGGTGTGGTCCAACAGAATGTGTGTACATTCTGTTGCCAAAACTGCGACCGCGGATTCTATAAGCCGCGGTCGCGGTTTTAGGACCGCGATCGCGGTCCCACATAACCTCATACGAAGAACCGGCGGTTCCTCCGGTTCGGAACCGGAGGAACCGCCGGTTCTCCGGTTCTTCTAAAGGAGGAACCGGAACCGGTACACTACCGGTTCCTCCGGAACCGCCGGTTTTGAACCGGTTTGGTTCCCCGGTTCCGGGGAACCGAACACACCACTACCTTTTATGTCCTCTCCAATACTTTATCTCTCATTTTTTTATGTTTAATTTTTTTCCTTTTTATTTATCCAAATAAACTAGTTGATAAGCTAATTTTAATTACTTATCATTTTAACCAATTTATTAAGCAATTACTAGTTTATTTATACAAGACAAAGAGGATTTCTAAATGGTACCCACTCTATATATCCTACTCAAAGCCTACTCTACACCCTATTACATATATATAAAAGTTAACCAAAAATTACACCCTTGTCATCATCACTCATTTTCCCCTTTTCTCATATTTCTCTCTTCCTCCTCCAAACATCCATTCTCAAATTTACACTATGAATAAAAAAATACCAACATTTGATCGGTCTTGGACTAGAAAAACATGAAAATCAATCTTGGACACTTACTTTACCATTTTATTTCGTTCAAATTTATAGCATATATTGAGATTTATAATTTAGGGTTTAAGTTTTTATTATGTTTAATTTGTGAGTTATTTCAATTAATGGGTACATTATAAGCCATATTTGTAAAAAGAAAACTTTAGAGCTAAAACACCGACTGTCGAAAGGTAGAAAACAATGAATACTCGACTATCGTTTAGGATAAAACACCGACTGTCGCGAGGTAGACGACGATAGCCAGCCGTTACGGCCCAACGCGCTTTGGGCGTAACGGTCGTACGCGCTTTGGCCGTAACGGCCGTACGCGTTTTGGCCGTTATGGCCAAAGCGTAGTAGTCAAAATTGGTTTTAGTCACGTATCGTCGTAACTCCCATATATTAGTCAAAACAAATTTTTTATATTCGTATTAGTCAAATTATGAACCTAAAAAATTTGTTTTCAAAAAGATACGCACGTATACTGATCAAATCCGAATCACCCGCCATTTTAAGAAGAATTGCAATTATAGGAAGTTTAAATCATGAAATAAAAAGATTTTGTTAACAAAATCCGCAAATGTAGTATGTCAAAACTAGTTAATGCTTCGGTGATGAGTTCCCACGTGTGTTGAATTCAAATGTTATTTTGTTATAGTATGTACTTTAACTAAGTGCTATGTCAAGAGCAACTTGTAATCATTGTGGGAATCAATAATCTAATTCAAATCTAAATTATCACGTGATATTCCAAATACAAGCTTAAATAATATAATTATGGCATTGTGCCCGATCATAACAACCAATAAAACCAAAGGTGGATATCGGTCCAAAATATACTTTTTTATAAAAATATATCTTATATATCACATCAAATACCAATTAAATCTTCGCTCAAAAAAATAACAATTAAATCTATTTTTAATATATATGGGAGTAAGATATGAATATATAGAGTTCATGACCGTTACTTATCAATATATATGAGAGTTTTTTTTATATAAAAATAGTACTTACACTAACGCCGTAGCCGTAACGGACTAACGGTTAGGTAAGTGCTGCGTAGGCCTGCAAACCTACGTGTAGACCGAGCGCCAAATAAAACCTTTCAAGACAAAGCTAGGTCAAACTTCAAAGTGGGGATTTGTCTAGCCTACTTGGGATGATGGACAAAATCACAAAACTGAAAAATGGCGGGAAGTTGGTACTTGTGAACGAAGCCTGAAAAAAAAGATTAAAATACAGAGAACTGACGCCTCCGAAGGATTTTCCGAGTCCTCGCCGCCATTGAAGGGTGTTCGAAGTTCTAACTAGCCTTTTGAAGCGTTGCTTAATTTCCCCGGCGACCTTAAATTGCTTCTCCGAGTTCCCATAGAAAGATGAAATCTGATTTTGGGAGAATATGACCAGAGAAACCCTAGAATGGAGCCCTGGGAGGCGCTAGACTTGGACGATTCCGATCTGCCCTCTATCTTGCGCCCTTGTAAACGCCATCAGTCTCAACAATCCCAAATCTCTCTCGATTCCCTTTCAAGCCCTAATTTCCCCTCCCAACACCGTGCTCCCACTTCTCCCTTGCCTTCCGCCGACAATCAGCCGCCGCGGCCTTCTCGCCCCCTTATCCCTGGCCCTGCCGGCGCTATGCAAGCCGCGATGGATCGATTAGGTTACAGAAGTGAGGATTTTGCGAGGAATAGGGATGCCAAGATTTCTACGCAGGATTATACTAGGATGGTTGAGGAAGACGACGCTGAAGACTTCACGAGCGATCATTGGCTTTCTGCTCTGGATTTTCTCAGTCAAGAGGGTAATAGATCAGTAGTTGGAAATCGATGTTCGTTTTGTGTGTTAGGTCTTTCTTCTTTTTGTTTCTGATTAAGAAGTAAATTTTGTGGAGACTTTTTGTTCAGGTGTGAGGAGTACGACCAGCTTGAATGATATCAAGAAATGTGTGGACATCGAGAAGATTGACATGGTATTTCTCTGCTCAAAACTTTGGCAATTGATTGAGAGAAAATTGTTGGTTTAGTTCTGATTGAGAAGTTTAGAGTTTGCATGTCAATTATTCAGATGTCATTCTGTTAATTAAACTCCAGTCAATCTTTCATATGCTTTGTTTGAGTGTGTTAAAGTTGACACGTTAATGTTGCTTTGGTACTATTTGGTGGGTTTTTTAGGTTGTTGCCATGATCAAATGTTGCACTCCAAATGGTTTGGGTGACTTAGTGGTTGTTTTAAAGGTGATAAGCTTTTTTTAAATCTTTTCATATTCACTACTGCAAGAATTCATAATACTTACTATGTATGTATTTATCTCTTTGATTGTGAATTTTAGGACCCAACTGATACAATTCATGCTAGTATACACCGCAAAGTCCTAACTGAAGGAGACTATGGGAAGCTAATTGCTGTTGGCTCAGTATTAATACTTCAGAAGGTTTGACTTTTCATTTGGCATTGTTGTACTTGTTGGTTGAAAGAGATTTTTGGGTAAAAAGTTTTTTTGTGTGTGTCTTGAAAAACATAAAATGGGTGAAAACCGAAAAGTGTTGTATGTGTCTTAAAAAACGTAAAAAGTAAAAGGTATACAAAGATTTCTTGAGTATTGTTTTTGGGTAAAAAGTTGTTTTGCCTAACAAAGAGAACAAGGTCTGGTTGAATGAGAAATGAGAATTGCTTGATCTGAACTGTGTACTTTTCTGTATTGAATAGTTTTTCTCCCTTTTCTGAGCATTTACCCAAGTTTCTCTTCACTGGGCGAGACAAATGAACTATTAACTTGCTACTTATGTGATTTTATCATCCTGTGACATGTTTGATGTTTCTTCTATGTATTATCAAGGTGGAAAGTGAATTAATGACAGTGCCAAATGATTATATGGTAACGTTGTTAGATAAATTCAACTCTGGTCCTTGGTTAAGTAATAACTACTTTTGTTGATCTGTGAACCACAACATGACGTTTTATGTCTGTTTTTTAAATTATCAAGTCGTATGCCTGTGAACCATTTCAGTGTAGCATCTGGAAGATGGATATTGATTTGTACTGTACAGTTGTACTAAGATCATTACTAATTGTGAATGGAAATCCTTTAGTACTTGAATACTATTACTTGCAGAATGTAACCACCAAAAACATGATTTTTGCAGGTATCAGTTTTTAGCCCTTTGAACAAGTCATTTTATCTCAACATTTCACTCAGCAATGTGGTCAAGGTATGATTCTGTTTTATTTCTATAAGTTGCTTGCAATAACATTACCTAGTGAAAGATGAACTTGCTTGAGGGGGCGGTGCGTACACCTAGACCCCCCAGATCTGCCTGACGAGGTATACTGGGTAGTGTTTGTATGGTTAGTATGAATGGGAAGTTATTATGAATTAGGTGCATTTAAGTTTTTATTGCTTGTTATCAAGCAGTGAATTGGAAATTTGTGATGGAAAAGATTTCTTTACCCATGAAATTGGTATTCTTTGTGGTAAATTCCAGGAAAGTGATCCTTTTTTCCTTCCTAAATGTGGATTCCGCTTATTTCTCATAAATTGTCAAAACCCCATCAGATAATTCCCCAACAAGAAACAGGAGGAAGAGTAATATCGTAAACTATACGCTCTGTGCTATATTATGCCCTGCAAAGTCCCCTACCTCTTTGAAATAGCTCCAATAACTCCATTAAGTTAAATGCAATTTTATTTTAAAAAAAAAATTTTTTTTTGTCAAATATTTCACCATCAATTCATCTTTGAAAATTTAGTAAAAGTACATACTGTAAAAAACTAAAAATAGTATTATTTGCATCCTTCTAGCTGACTTGAGAAATTCTCATACAGATTATTCCTAAAGATGCTGGAAGGGAGATCTTCTCTGTTTGCACAGCTAAAGATGCTGCACCAGGTGTGTGGTTGTGTGATGATCTACTTAATTAATGAATTTGTAGTTTCCCTGAAATGATATTCAAATGTTGCTTATATATATATATAATTTAATCTCAGCTCCTATCAGTTTTAATAGTTGATCCGAATCCTTAAATCTTCTTACAATATTGTACTTTTGTAAATTGTCTGATTGACACCACATTCTATCATTGATAGATTATCACAAGAATTCAAAGATCCCAGAGCAGGTTTCATCGGGATCTGGAAGAACTGCAGAAGCCAATACAGACATCCAGCTGAACTTTAATTTCAATGGTAGACAATCTTTACAAAAGCATGTCAGTGAAGAGAATTTGGCGTTAGGAAGTCAAATCAATGTTGACCAAAGTAGCAACAAGTATGCTTCATTGCAGCACCGCTTCATGAGAGATCATGCTGGAAGTACCATAATGAAGAACCCAACTGAGGTAGACTTAGTTTCTGTTAGTCAAGAAGCTGGCATTCAACCTGATATTGATCTCAGAGATCCAAATGTTGTTGAGAACCTTGATGATGAACACCTTTCTGCTGCAAATGCTTTTCAAAAGCAAACTCAAGCAAAAGAACAAACACCCCCTGGAATCCTGTCTGAGAATCTTGTTGGTGAAGAATTAGGCCGTGAGAACGGTGTTGAAACTCAATGCGAAGACAAGCAAGATAGAACTGGAGAAACAAATGGGTTTGAGAAGCATAATAAACCGTCTCAATCAAAAGCTTCATTCCAGCTGTGGACAGATGATCAGCTTGATATACTCGACATGGATGATTGATCTGGTATTATTCCGTCCTCAAAGGTATGCATTCAGCTTTCTTTCTTCCTTTTATTAGAATAAAATTACTAGCATGTCATTACTAGGGCACTTTGGGATAGTTTACGAATAGGTTATTGTAGAGAGTAGACTGTTTTCTGAAGATGTAAATTTACTGAACTGGCACTTAATCAGCTTACAACTAAAAACTTCTAGTGTGGTTTGGAAGTACTTTCAAATTCTGTAATTTGGAGGGAAATTATGCCTCATAAGATCTCTCTAAAATCTCCATTTATATGAAATTGTTTGAATAAGATAAGTGTGGGGTGGTCTAGGAAGAATTTGATCTGATATTATGAGATTTAAATCATGTTTAATTAGAGGAGTTAATCAATGGCTTAAAGAATTTATAATATCCACAACTACTATTTTGTTAAATAATTATTAGTTAGGTTGAATGTGAAAGATTTTTTTCACTTTTTTTTTTGTTCCCTTCATCCACACTAGTAGACCTTTCAAGGAAAATGTATTTCACTAACAACCAAATGAATGGAATCTATATGAATCGTGTCACAGCATATTTTGGTATATAGTGAACAAATCAAGTGGCTAGCTTTTGAAGATTTCCATTTATTAGCAAAAGGCTAAGAAGACCTGCGAAGCCCTTTTGCTTTTGTACAAAAGGGAGACACAAAACATCGACAGCCCATCCACACAACCCATGACTGCTAAAGCCGATCCAAGAAGAAAGATCTCCAACTAGGTCACAAATAGGTCTATCAATCTCATCAAGTCAAGTGAATTTTTTTTTTGCAAGCAACTGCTAGCAATATTATATGATTATGGACCTAAACATTGTTCTATCAAATTTATGGGGGAGAAGTTTTGACAATTTTACATAAAAAATAGTTCTACTCTTATTTTAATTTATATTCACTATGATCAACATCATCAACCAGTATAGTCTTGCTCAAGTAAGATTTGGGAGGTCAAGATGGGGGCATTCATACCCTAAACATGTTAGGAGGATGCGCCCGATAGATAATTTTAAATTATAATGCATTCCAAGAGTTAGATAAAATGTAATCTATAAAACGGTTCACATTTAGTACACATAAGGCTCACACTATAAGGTCTTGTTTGGTGAACTCATTTTAATACATTGTAATCAAACGAAATAATATCATAAAGTAGAGGATCTCATTGCTTGGCCACCTACCTAGCACCAGGCTCCAACCACATAAACATAATACTTTCTCAATCACCTTTTTTAGAAGAAATAAAAGAACAAGAAGAAATAATAACTTTTTGGTAGAGCCCTCCCATACCTAAAGATGATGAAGAAGAAGAAATAATTTGTGAAGTAGGCATGCGATCCCACATCCCATCGGCCATCGCCACCACATTCATCCTTTCTAGTTTCTAAATTGAAGCTAGAGCCCTCCTCCCATAATCCAATTTGCTCACCTGTTCCAAAAAATCCAATTATTTAATATGCTACAATGTATACTCTTGTCTACCGAATATATGCACTCTTAGGGCCTATTTGGTACCTTATTGGTGGATATTCGGAATCGATTTTGAAATCACCAAGTTTTATTCTGATGTTTGGTTAGTATTTTTTTTCTCTAAATCGCCCATTTCAAACTTAATTTTAGAGCGAATTGTGATGAAACATGTCATTTGATATCTCTCTCAATGTTAAGACTTGTACAGTTGGGTGATTTGGTTTCGACATATTTTTTATAAGACGTTTAGATTGTTGAGTATTTAACTTTGCTTGTTTTTTGTCGTTGTCGTTGTTGTTGTTGTTGTTAGTGCTCATGCATTGGATAAAATCTCTATTACTATTTCTAGTTTACTTTTGAAGAATGTGAGAGAACTTTTGAAGAATGTGAGGGATGTGGCCCTCATGGTATAATTACAACTTAACTATTCTTTTTATTATCAACAATGTGTGAAAGCATTACTACTTCTAACATACACCCTAGTTCCATACTTCCATATACATCCAACCCATTTTACTCCACGACAAATTGTGCACCAAAGCTCTCAATGTATAAAAAAAAGGGTCATACGTATATTTTAAACTCAAAATATCCCTCAAACAAATTAAGATGTAAACTATTATTTATAAGGAGGAAACACCCCACGATCTCCCAAAGGCCAAAAAGATAAGCCTCTTCTTCCATCTCCTCACTTCTCACTACTAACAAAAAATTTGCTTTGGAGACTCCAACGAGATCGCAAGAGTTTTATAGAGCTTCCCACCATCCCCATTTGCCCATTCCTATTCTCAAAGCTCCCCATCCCACTACAAAACAAAACTCAACTACCAACCACAATTCCAATACCAATACAATACATATTTTGACCCTCCCATATGAGTCAAGTATAAGTCGAAAATTGACAATAAGAAGAGTAACCCTTCAAGATGATAACGGGGAGAGACTTTTACCACGTGATGATGGCGGTGGTGCCGCTCTACGTGGCCATGATCCTGGCCTACGGCTCCGTCCGGTGGTGGAAGATCTTCTCGCCCGAGCAATGCGGCGGAATCAACCGGTTCGTGGCCCTCTTCGCCGTCCCACTCCTCTCCTTCCACTTCATTGCCTCCAACAACCCTTACCAAATGAACCTCCGTTTCCTGGCCGCCGACTCCCTCCAGAAGGTGGCTGTGCTGGCGGCCCTCGCCGTCTGGGCCCGGCTCTCGAGGCGCGGCTCCCTCGAGTGGTCCATCACCATGTTCTCGTTGTCGACGCTGCCCAATACGCTGGTGATGGGGATCCCGCTGCTCAAGGGCATGTATGGTGACTTCTCGGGCTCGCTCATGGTTCAGATTGTTGTTCTACAATGTATTATTTGGTTAGTCAGTACCACCCATTTTTTTTTTTTGGTAGAAGGAGAGACGACACTCTTAATATCATTATTTATTAAATTATTAAACTGAACGGGCGAATGATACGTCCGTACAGGTACACCCTGATGTTGTTCCTGTTCGAGTACAGAGCAGCCCGGGTCCTGATATCGGAGCAGTTCCCCGACACCGGCGCCTCCATCGTCTCCATCCACGTGGACTCCGACGTCGTCTCCCTCGACGGCCGGAATCAGCCCATCGAGACCGAGGCCCACCTCAAGGACGACGGCAAGCTCCACGTCACCGTCCGCCGCTCCAACGCCTCCCGCTCCGACCTCTTCTCCCGCCACGGCGGCGGCGGAGGCGGGTTCTCCTCCGCCACGCCCCGCCCCTCCAACCTCTCCAACGCCGAGATCTACTCCCTCCAATCCTCCCGCAACCCCACCCCGCGCGGATCCAGCTTCAACCACGCCGATTTCTACTCCATGGCCGGTGGACGGAGCTCTAATTTTGGCCCTGCTGACGTGTTCGGGCCGCCGGCGAGGCTGTCGAATTTTGACGGCGGAGGCGCGGCGGCGAATTATCCGGCGCCGAATCCGGGGATGTTTTCGCCGAGCAAATTGGGGAACGGGAAGAAGGAAGGGGCGGGGAGAGATGTTCATATGTATGTTTGGAGCTCTAGCGGTTCTCCGGTGTCGGACGTTTTCGGCGGTGGCGGAAATCATGACTATGTCGTCTCCGATCAGCCTATTAAGGAAGTCAGAATGGCGCCGGTTTCTCCCGCCAAAGGTAAATTTTTTACTATTGGATTTTACACGTACTGTAAATTATTTTTAATTATGTAACTAAACTTTGTAACATGTGTCTCATATAGGGTACTAGCCGATTAGGTTACTAAACTTGCAATTCATTTTCATAGCCAAAATTTGAATTTTGGAATGTTGTGTGTGAAATTTTTACATAAATATGTTTGTAAGAAATTTGAACTTGGAATGTGATGACTGATGAGTGTGGATATTATAATTAATTTGTAGGGGTGGAGGGGCAAGAGCAGGAAAGAGGGTACTTGGAGAGGGGTGAATTCAGCTTCGGGAACAGAGTGATAGTGGACGGCGACCACAAGGAGTCCGGCGGCAGTGGCGGTGGAAAGGCGGCGGCGCTGCCTCCGGCGAGCGTGATGAGTCGGTTGATACTGATAATGGTGTGGAGGAAACTGATAAGAAACCCCAACACTTACTCCAGCTTGATTGGCCTCACCTGGTCCCTTGTCTCCTTCAAGTAATTAACCGCCGATCTTCATTAATTTAATTTTCTTACTAATACATTATTAATTCGGGATGTAATAATATGTAGGTGGAATTTGGAGATGCCGGCCATCATAGCTAAGTCCATATCAATCCTGTCGGACGCAGGGCTTGGGATGGCCATGTTCAGTTTGGGTCAGTACACTCTACATAGTACATACATTCTTTGCTAAGCCATGCCATAATTACATTTTTGCAATTTCGGTTGTTGCGATTACTCATTCATTCTATAGTATATCATATCTCTGCATGTGGGTCTCATTATATCATCTAATTAATCATTAAAGGTGGCTTCATATATACTATAATAATTAAGGATTAATTAAGCGTGCATTTGTTAGTCAACTAGTGCTTCTCATCATTACTATACTCTCAGTGTGGGTGTGTGTCTTGTGATCAAGCATCTCTCCTCTCTGCTGGCATTGGCAATTGGGCAATTGGCATGCCACGCTCGTTTCTTTTCACTCTCGAATACCCCATCCCATCTAGGAGGTTCCGAGATTAAAAAAAAAAAAAAACTAGTATATAGGTTACTTCTATTATTGTCAGTTGTTTTTAGGATGAAATTTTATTAAAACTTATATGTTAAGTTCACAAATGCACGTACGACTTTCACACATTACACATTCTATTTATGGTTGATGGTGATGACGATCGATGAATGTACATACGGCAGGGTTGTTCATGGCATTGCAGCCGAAATTAATAGGATGTGGGAACAGGGTAGCAGCCTATGCCATGGGGGTCAGGTTCCTCATCGGCCCTGCCGTCATGGCTCTTGTCTCCGTCGCCATTGGCCTTCGTCATGTTCTTCTACGCGTTGCCATTGTCCAGGTATGAATGGACACACACACATACTTTATATAATGACGTACCCTAAGTGCTCCTTTGGTCGCACGCAGTATATAAAAGCATAAATGGAATGAAAACGAATTTAGTCCATTTTAATACAATCGGTGAATGAAATACAAATGCAGGCGGCACTGCCACAAGGAATTGTGCCCTTCGTATTCGCAAAAGAGTACAGTGTCCATCCCGATATCCTCAGCACAGCGTCAGTCTCATTTCCCCTAATTCATCCATTATTATATTATTATTTTGATCTTGGACACTACTCTTAAGAGTCGAAATGAAAACCTTATACTACTACCATAAAGTCTTAACTAATTCATCCATTATTTGATGTGAGTGATTTTATTTGTATTAATTCTGACATATTCTTGTTATTATCTTTTGCAGAGTTATATTCGGCATGCTTATTGCGTTACCCATAACCCTAGTCTACTATATTTTGTTGGGGTTTTGAAAACCCACGACCTACTACAAGAGATCCCATGACATGTACACGCGTACGTACACTAGTTGCAGATTTCGTATAATATATGTAAGTTCTGACAGTAAATTAATGTTGTACTCTTAATTAATTAGGAACCATACATTCACAGGGATCGTGTAATTGAAATCCATGAGTTAATTCCATGATTTCCATCTCTTGCTCGTAAAATTGTAAATTAATCAATGTTTACAAGAACAGAAAATGCAATATATATATACTGGGTATGTGATTTTGCTTCAAATGTGTATTTTTTCTTTTTAAGAAGAGAGCATCATTGCATATTGTGAAGTGTTGTTATTATATAGTGATCAATTGCTTGAACACTTAAAAAGGAACCTATATAGAGTCCGGTTCAGGTGCGAATGGGCGCCCAGGTGCGAAATAAGAAAGAACAGAAGCCGTTGGATCAAGAAAAATTAAAGGCGCTGATCATTTCACTTAAAAAGGGGAAAAAACGGCACGGGTGAATTATTGGCGAATTATTCGCGTATTTTTGAAAAAAAAACGGAAATAGGACACGCGCCCAGATTGTTCATCAGTATTGTGGATTTGTTCATCAATAATGTGGATTTGTTCATCAAAACTGTGATTTTGTTCATCAAAACTGTGATTTTGTGCATAAATAAGCCATTGCTTGTGCATCAAAAATCTATTGTTTGTACATAAAAAATGAACAAATGTGTATCAAAATTACATGCAATATGTTCATCAACATTGTGATTTTGTTCATAAAAAAACGAAAATATTTGTTCATAAAAAACGAAAATATTTGTTCATCGGTTTGTGCATATTTGTTCATCAGTTTGTGCATATTTGTTCATTAGTAATATCAATTTGTTCACTGGTTTATGCATATTTGTTCATTGCCTTTTTCATATAATTGTTCATTACTAGATGCATATTTGTTCACTAGTAACCTCAATTTGTTCATTACTATATGCATATTTGTTCATTAATAACATCAATTTGTTCATAGCTAAATAAGGCACAAACACACCTAAAACATAAGGGTATAATAATGAACAAATAAGGTTATATCCATGAACAAATAAGGGTATATCCATGAACAAATAGGGTATATCAATGAACAAATAATGGTATACCAATTTGTTCATAGCTAAATAAGGCACAAGCACACCTAAAACATAAGGGTATAATAATGAACAAATAAGGTTATATCCATGAACAAATAAGTGTATATCCATGAACAAATAGGGTATATCAATGAACAAATAATGGTATACCAATGAACAAAAAAGAAGTATACTAATGAACAAATAATGGTATACCATGGGTATATCAATGAACAAATAGGGGTATATCAATGAACAAATACGAGTATATCAATGAACAAATATGAGTATATCAAAACTAATTATACGTGCATAAAAAAACCACATAATATTGTATTCCTACACATAAATAAGGTTAAAAAATAAAAATAAAAATTAAAAAAGTTCGAAATCAATGAACAATGTTATCAAAAACTCAATGCACAATTAGTTAGTATTGATGAACAATTGGTGAATATTGATGAACAAATCGCTATTTCTGATGAACAAACTGGGCGCGCCTCATAAAAACGTATTTTTCGAAAAATTCGTGAATAATTTGGGAAAAATTCGTCCGTGTCGTATTTTATTGAAAAATACGCGAATAATACGGGAAAAATTCGCCCGTGCCGTATTTTATTTTTTTTTAATGAATGTTTAATCAGGGACGTTGATTTTTTGGAATGAACGATCGAGATTTATTCTTATTTCTCACCCAGGCGGCCATTCGCACGTGACTCTTTTTCCATATATATATTCGTTACAATATATCGTAATGGATTTTTTTTTGTTTTCGAAGGACACTGTCCAGAATAATCGACCAAAGATCTTATGATACTACCCTAAAAAGATCTTGATAATATTCGTTTATCATTACAAATGTCATCAAAAGATCTTGATAATATTCATTTGTTATCTTAAATGTCATCAAAAAGCTTTATGATGTTTGAAGAACTTTTTCAACTGTTATCAAAATGACATTGATGACGTTTTTCAACGGTAATAAGAAGTTCGATGACACTCATTTGTCATCACAAGCGTCATCAAAGAGCCTTGTCATGAGTGTTATCAAAGGGCATTGATGACACTCGTTTGTCACGTGTGTCGCCTAGAGCATCCCCACTAGAGATGAGAACTAATTACTAACCAAATCAAGTGAGAAATGGAAAAACTACCGCCCGTGGGATTCGAAACGGTAATCTCGAGACACTACTCCAACAACTTAACCGCTGAACCAAATGCCCGAAAGCCAACATCACGTCAGAATTCCATTTCCAACATTTTCATATTTATAATTGGTCAAATCAAATTGGCAATTAATTAGTTGAGTAATCCAACCTTCTATTTACCTTTTACCTTGTCTCTCCGGTGCTCAATTTATCTGCAGGAGTGTATATTGATAGAATTACTATCTTATATAGGAACATAATGATGAAAAAGGACAGAAAAATAACTAGCACTTTAATTTTGTTTGGTTGCTTATCAATACACAACTTTTATCCACCCCACCTGAATTTGTAGTTGTAAATGGGAAAAGCCAGATAAAAAAAGAAATAAAAATCTTCAATCACCATGAAACCCCTTCTTCAAGAGCACCACCATCCTAATTCCTCCTTGCCAAAGCCCCAAATCCGCACTTCTGTATTCATTTCGTGAGTGGTGTGAACAGAGTGCACTTCCAACACAACCATCATCCATTCTCGATTAACCCCTCTACCCACCAACACTCCACCAGCAAATGATCAAGTTGAGCTGAAAGCGAAATTTTTTCTTTTTGCTCATAAACAGAATTCAAACACACCCATCAACAATTTCTCAAAAGTCATTTAGATAAACTAAAACCAAGTCACTTAGGGAGAGAGGTAACAATCACTACTAACTCTCACAACACAAAATCAAGAGCAAAAAGGCAACAGTAGGGTAATTCATAAATTTACTTTTTAAAAAAACTATCAGGGTTGATGAAAATGAGAGTAAGAGTTCAGGGCTATTTTCTAGAATAACTTCATTTTAATGTACCATCCGAAAAAGCAAGAAATTCGGGGGTAACATTAGACCTGGACTTGGTTCCGCCGGAACCGGTGAACCGCCGGTTCCGGAACCGGCGGGAAACCGGCGAAAGTAGCCGCGGAACCGGCGGGTTCGGTTCCCGGTAAGGTTCCGGTTCCTCCCCCCGGAACCGAGGAACCGGCGTTCTGGAACCGCCGGTTCCCCTCTAACGGCTATATTTTTTGACCGGATTACAAAACCGCGACCGCGGTTTACCAGACCGCGAACGCGGCCTGAGACCCACGCGGTCGCGGTTATTTCAACAGAATGGTTCTGTTTTCGCCAAAATCAAAACTGCGACCGCGGGTCTCAGGCTGCGGTCGCGGTATGGTAAACCGCGATCGCGGCCCTCAAGCTGCGGTCGCGGTTTTGCTTTAAAAGCCAACGACTAGTTTTTAACGGCTAGTTTCCAACGGCTATTTCGTAATTCCAACGGCTAGTTGATAAATTTCTTCTATAAATAACCACTACATGATCTCATTCCCACCCACACTACCAATCTTTCTCTCTCTCTCAATCTCTCAAGTTTACAAAGCTCTCTCAAATCTCAATTCTCAATTCTCAACTCTCAATCTCTCAAATGGAAGAATTTCTTAACATTGATCAAATTTTTGGCTCACAAGAGAGTGCTTCAAATGTAGAATTTGTACCCCCTATTATCTTGGCAGAATTTTCGAATCCCAATCTCAATGTGGTACAACCGGGATCGTCCACTCCCAATGAAAATGAGGGAGTGGATCATGGATCCGAGGCGACCGAGGGTGAGGCTCCAATCCTTAAATCCGATATATTTACAAAACATTTTCGTAAGGGAGCTTATGAGGCATCTACCAAGAATATTCAAGTTCATTGCAACTATTGTCCTAAGCATTATACATGGGTGTCGGGATCGGGCTATGGAACATTGTCAAAGCACGTGAAGAGAGCACACCCCGAAAAGTTAGGCATGATGCGAGGACAATCCCAACTCTCCGGGTTTGCAACGTCTTCTTCCCTTAATCCTCATCATAACCCTCATTTATTTACTTATAACCATAATGATAGCATGTATGCCTTCTCCGAGTCTATTTGTGTTGATCACTTATCATTTAGTTTTGCCGAAAAGTTAGGATTTAACAATTGGATGACTAATCATGTACAACCCGCTTATAAACCGACTACTAGGAAGTCGGTAAAAAAGAATGTGATGAAAGCATATAAAACTCATAAAATGGCATTGGTGAGTTTTTTTGCTCAAAATGATATTAAAGTTTCAATTGTAGTGATATTTGGAGTGATCATTGGCAAAATCATTCATACATGGGCTTAACATGTCATTTTCTTGATGATCATTTCAATGTGCAAAAACGTGTTTTTGCTTATAGAGTATTTGATTTTTCTCATACCGCTTTAATGATTAGTAACATTATTCGTACTATTTTGGAAGAGTATAGACTACTTCATCGAGTTTTTTCTATCTTGTTTGACAATGCATCTAACAACACCGCTTCAATCCGAGATTTGGTTCCACATTGACAACCAATTCTTGGAGCGAAGTATTTTCATGTAAGATGTGTTTGCCATATTTTAAACCTTTGTGTCAAAGATGGTTTAAATATTATGTCGGGTTTAATTGCTCCTATTAGATATGTTGTTAGTCGTATGTGGGCTAGCCCCCGAACCGCCCAAGATTGGACGACATTTTGTAGTAAAAAAGATGTTCCACCCCGAACATTTCCAAAAGATGTTTGCCACCGTTGGAACTCCACTTATAAACTACTTCATGCATGCATGCCTTACAAAGAACTTTTGACTTCTTTTGCGTCCATATATTTTCCCGACAATCCCATTATTTCTCAAGTATGGGATTATTGTTATAGAATCTTAGAAGTTTTGAAAATATTTCATGATGCAACATTAACTTTTAGTCATGTTTATAAACCTTGTGCTCATTTGTTTTGTTTTGAAGCATTGGATATGGCAGGCGGTTGTTGTGAGGGGCGTAAATTCAATGAACTTTGTGGTGCTATTGATGCTATGAAAGTGAAATGGTTGCACTATTATAAAGTTATCCCCGATATCTATCTTGTTGCTTGTGTGTTTGATCCTAGGTTTAAGATGGGTGGTTTAGAAGCATGTTTGAATGGTTATTATGATGCATTAGAGTTGGATGTTAATGATGATATTGCTAGTGTTGGGGATATACTTAATAAAGTTAGAAGATCAATTGAGGAATTGATTACCGAATATTCATCTAGTGTTAGTTCTTCTCCATTACCTCCACATTCATCCTTCTCTTCGAGTTCGAGTGCCCTCGGTGCTACTAAAAGGTGGGGGGGGTAATCTTTTGCATACCCTTACCAGGAAACCAAGACATTCGAGCTCGAATGCGGAGTTTGAAACATATCTAACAACCCACTTTGAGTTTGGTGAAGGAGAATTTGATATTTTAGATTGGTGGAAGACCCACAAGAAGACTTTCCCAACCTTGGTCAAGATCGCGGCTCAAGTGCTTGTTGTTCCCGCCTCGACCGTATCGGTAGAGCAAACATTTAGCGAAGGAGGACACGTCCTTGACGCAAAACGTTCTAGTTTAAAGCCCGATGTCTTGGAAGCCCAAGTGTGCGTATGTGATTGGAAGAGGGCGGAAATTCGTCAACAAAAGGCGGAGGTATCCGAAACTTCCGACTCGGACGGGCAAGACGATGAGTCCCAATCCCAAAGCGCTTCGAATGCATCGACGTAGATGGTAAGCAAATCGGGGTTTCATATCGAAAGGTAAGAGAACTACATGGGCTTTGATTCCCCTATAACCCTGAGAGGATACGTAAGCAACTTAATTTTAAGTCCAAGCCCTTTAATTATCCAACTTTTTTTTTATTTTGAAGAACAAGCATTAATCGCGGATTCGCCTTAGTCCAATTTCCAAGCCCGGTTTGGGCTAAAGTCCAAACCGCGATCGCGTTTGACCATTACGCGGTCGCGTAATGAGATCCCACGACCGCGGTTTGGACTTTGTCACCCGCGACCGCGGTCCTTCGCGAGCGATCACGGTTTGTATTTTCCGCGATCGCGGCTTGACTCGGTTTTTTTAATTTTTAATTTTTTTAAGTGCCCGGTTCAGAACCAGAACCGGGTGGAACCGGCGCCGGAACCGGCGGAAACCGGAACCGGACCGAAACCGGGCCAAGGCCGGTTCCGGTCCCGGTTCCATGGTTCCGAGGAACCGGAACCGGACCCAGGTCTAGGTAACATCTGGAATTTCCCCAAAATTAAGTTCCGCTCTATAAAGTCTATAACATAAAGAATGTGTTTTGCTTATTCTTATGAGCAAGCAAGGTACAACATGTCAAAATTCATAACTTGTTAAGTTATAGCTCTAAAGCCATCGGTCTACTCTACATAGTCGTCGCTCTCAAGTCACCTTGCCAGTCCTCAACAAGGAAACCCCACGACCGCCCTCTTTTTCAAAGAATTGAAGACCATTGCAATGAACACCTTCGGCTTAGACTAGTTGAAGAAGTAAGGGGACTCCAAGACTTCTCTTAGATTAAAATCACCACGCTCAAGCGGAGGGGGGAATTCTAGATTGGGAAAGGACTTTTGGAAATACTCCACCAACTGTGCCAATCAAAAGGGAAAAATTTCATGTTGCAACCAAAAAGTTCAGTTCAGAGTCAGACCCAGCAAGAGAAGATTGGGCAAAAGTACAATTTACAAGTACTAATATGGTCTTAGCTTTTTATGGGTATTAATGATGCATATATAGAAAATCAACGCAATAAACATCAAACTTGTACTAGGAATTGAAACCAAAAATACTTACATCCTCCAATATAGGCAATTCATAAAGCTCAACAAACTTCTCCCTTAATGAGACTTTGACTACTAAAGATAAAAAAAATTGTGGAATAAAAGCAATTAATGAGACTTTGACTTGGGCGGCTGGGCTGAATGGGTCGATATCGACCCTCTGATATCGAGGCTGGCCGATCTTGGCTTGATTTTTCATATTTCCTCCTTTTTCCTTTGGATTTTGCGGGGGTTTCTTCCATAGTTTCCTTCCTTCCTTCTTCCTAGGTTTATCCTCTCTTCTATTGTTCTTTGAATGCATCCAAATCCGCCTCAAAACCTACATAAAAACACACAAAAAGCGTAGTTTTCATAATTTTCACAAAATATGCAAACTAAACTAGAAAGACACAAAACACTAACAAAAACACAATTAAACTGGACTAAAAGACCTAGAAAAACATACTAAAACTATGCTAAAAACATGGACATCAATAATCAAGGTTTGTATCGCCGATAGAAGATGAGAGACACGGTTAATCCCGTATTGATGGATGACATTGATGAAAGTAATGAGTGGTTACTTGGAAGAATGGATGAGAACTCTAGTGATGAAGAGCTTGTGTTTGATGAAGACGTGGAGTGTGGTTAGTAAAGCCTCCGGGGCCAATGAACCTGTTTATGCAACTAGAGGAACATCAAAGGCAATAACAAATGCCCCAAGGTCATCTTCATCTAAAGGAAAGGGTGTTGCTACTAGCTCTCGTGGAGTTGTGTTGGATGATGAGGAGAATGAGTTTGAAGAGGACATTGGCAAAGATGGAGATTATGTAGAGGATGAGGATGATGATGAGTATGAGGAAGATGATGAGGATTATGATGATGAATTGGATGACATCTAGTGCTTTAGGGAATTAAGGATCCATCTAGTACTAAGCATGATATTTTCTTTGATTTCCCTACTTGTTTGTTATGGATTTATTGTGTTTGTGACTTTGTGTTTAAGTACTTGTGTGTTTTAGTGTTATGTAGAACTAAATTGGCTTTCCTTTATCAATTTATGGTTTAGTATTATGCTGTTTTGAGTTAAATTATGTTCTGATGGCCACCTTGTACGTCACCCTGATGATCCTTTTAGCTACCGGGCCTTCGATGATGAGCTTCTCAGCCACTTAAACGCCTTCTCTCTCCTCTTGAAAGACGGGTGGTGTGACGCTGCTGTTGTACTCAATGCTCATCCATCAAGTACGTGTACGTCTTGTTCAATTTTCATCCACTCTGTAATTTGTATGTATAGGCATTGCATAATTTTATTTTCTGGTTTGAATTGTAGTTTATCACATGCAGAATTGCATGCATGCAATTGTACTTTGTGTGGGAGAAGGTGATCGGAATGCATTACACGAAGAGCATTGGCTAGGTTCCCTGTGGTGATTCCAATTTGGTTCCTAGCTATAATCTTCCTTTTCTTTGGGCCAATCAAATTTGTCGTGGGGGCCCTTTTGGTTAGCTTCACTGCCTACATCATCCCAGCTCTTGCTCATATATGCTCAGATGCAGAAAGGCCTCTGCTATACAGGTGTACACATGTATCTTGATATTCTTAATTGTTACAAACAACGCTAAATTCCTAATGTTGCTCTACATCCACAAAGTCCCGTGTTTACCGTGTCTTGATATTCTAATCATTACTCCATAGTTTTTTTTAAAGAAAGGCCTAGGTGACATTAAAGCTCAATTTTTGTTCCAAAGGATTGGGTAGCATGTGTTCTTGGGGTTAGTAAAGATATTATGAAGTTTTGTGATGTACTACAATTTTTTTTCATTCGTAAAACTGTTGGTTTATGTGAAATTTCCCTTACAATTGTAGCTAAGAAGAAGACTCTATCCTAACCTGGTAAACATATCCTCATCATTGATAATGTTTCAAGAGTGATGTGTTCGATAAGAATCATCAGTTACAGGCTTATTAATTTATAAGCAAGTTAATCATGTCTCTTTTATTCACTAAGAAATATCTGAAGATGTATTGTTTCCTATGGCCAGCTTATTATATCTTGTAGCCTTGACCAAATCTGTATCAACTTGACGAATGCGAAAGCATCCTTTGTTGGTATAGTCTTCTACTTCTGCCTTCCACGTATCATTGCATAATTGTTGCTAATCTGGTATGTGGCTTATGTTATTCCTTCTGATTGCCATCATAACTACAATTCATTATGTTGTATTGTTGTACATAGTTTGTTGTAAGTGTATTTATTACTAATAGGAAGGAGCAACTAAAGATGATATTAAGCATCTGTCAAGCTTTATATTCAAGACAACTGGTGAATCAGAGGAAGATAATAGTGAGATTGTAGAATTGCTTGTGGAATAATATTTTCAAGACTTAAAGTGTGATGTTGATAACCATGAGGAAATATCCTTCTTGCTGAGGATGCATGATGTAAGTTCATGCTCTAGATAGTTCCTCAAAAAATATTTATTAATATTATAGGAGAGAAGAATGGAAATTTATAGACTTTTGATAGCGTGAGCAATATATAAATGTCCTAGACGCTGTTTTTGTTGTTTGGAAAATGTGTTTAGAAGTGGAGAGGGCCTATTGATATATAGTGACAACACCAACAAGTGAAAGCACATTACAAAACCTTCTTTTGTCGTTGTTCAATCTCTCTGATCTTTTTGCTTTGATCTTTGGAAGCTGCATAATGAATATTATGTGATTTATTTCGCTGTGTTAACATATAAAAGCTGCATTTTATAATTTTTCCCATTTTATTGATGTCTGACCAATAGTTTAAACCTTTGATGTACTCTAGGAAAATGCCCAACCCAAAAATTTATCTTGTTGAGTTAAATTTTCCTAAGAATAACAGTTGAGAAGATGAAATACCAACTCACTCTGTCTTTTTTTAATCTCAAATCCTTAGAAAAAAAATAATGCCAGTAAAAAAAAACCTTGGGCTTAGCCCATATAAAAGGGTATGTCTGTTCACGATGGCTTGTGTGCAATATGGGTATCTGACAACATGTACGTGTCTGGACATGTATATCATATGTATTTGTGTGTGTGTTGAGATGGAAAGGGCAACGGGGATTTGAACTTCTCATATGATAAGACCATGAGGGATCATGTAGAATTGCTTTTATTTGTATTTTTTCTGAAGTACAAGGGTCAAGAGTCATCCTTTTAAATTATAAAGCTCTCCAATCTTGTATTTGAACATACTGGATGACCAATAATTAGAATGAACCTGAGAAATGATGTTGAGTCATGAGAAAGGATAAATAGCATGTTCAGGAATTGGTTCATTGAGAGTTTCAACAGTTGCAGACTTGCAATTGGCGATGATTGTAACAGTAACACTAGAGTATTTTAAGATAAGAATAACCTTGCCTCCATCTAATATCTGTCAACTACGTATATAGGATAAACAAAGAATTTCACTTCTAACTTAATCCAATCAACTGCCTTGAATTTTTTTACTTCTTCCATGAAAAAAGTCGTTGCTTTCTGCATTAAAGAGTTTTTTTCTTCTTGTTTGACACTTTAAACTGTTGTATTATCAATTAGAAACTTTGGTCCAGATGACCTTTGGCTTACTCCCTATTGTGGATGATCCTCTCTTCTTGCCAAACACAAGCTTATGTTGGATCCTTTTGGCAGTTCACTTCAGCAATAACGATTGAAGATGTCCGTAGAGAGGTGAAAATGTTGAAAGCTTTATCTGGTCACAAGCATATGCTGAAATATTATGATGCTTTTGAGGATGCGAACAGTGTGTATATAGTTCTTGAGTAAGATTTTTTCCATCTTAGCTTAGAAATTGATTGCATAAGAAATTATTTTTGTAACCTTATTGTTTCCTGCTGCAGATATTTTACTCACAAAATCCACATCTTGTGGCAAAAAATGTGTTTTAGTTCTTCTGGTTTATTATGGATTTCTGTATATTCGCCAACTTCATTTTTTTAGAAGACCAGGTTTGCCTTCATACTGTCGAAGAACAGTAAACTTCTGTCCTCCTTTTGCATTATTAGAAACATTCCTGAATACTTTTTTACAAAATCTTGGAAGATAGGAACCCAGCTTTGATGATAGAAACAATCAGTGATCCACCAATTGTCCAGTTGCATATATACCATTATTCTGTCACAAGTTAGTGGTTATTTTTTACTTTTTCATTCACAACAATCCTGAGTGATTTTCTAAAACTAAGGGACTTGAGCGTTTTTCAGGTTGTGTGAAGGAGGAGAATTTCTTGACAGAATTTTATCAAGGTAAACTTGTTGTTTATTAAAATAGTTAACCAAAACTCTAAAAATCAATGTTTGGGTATTTGCAATATGCTCAAAATGCTGGTTTCTAATGCTTGCTTGCCTGTTACAGAGGTGGTAGATATATAGAGGAAGATGCTAAATCAATTCGTGTACAAATTTTGACTGCTGTTTCATTTTGCCATCTTCAAGGTGTTGTGCACCGTGATTTGAAGCCAGTGGTACATCAAAGATACTTGCATCTCTGTAGGTTGACCTTATAAAAACAGATATGCTATATTTTTCATTGTTAACATAACCAAACCGTGCAGTTTCATCCATATGGATTTTGTTTACAGTTGCTCAGAAGAGTTTGATGCGGTTTCTGACTGTTTTGTTGCTCTGTATTCTTGGCAAAATTTTCTTTTCACTGGATGAAGATTCTTCTTTGAAGGTTATTTATTTTGGCCTTTCAGATTATGCTAGACCCGGTAATGCACCCTCCTAAATGATTATGCTAAGCAAAATCTATTGTCTAAAAATTGACATCTTGTCTTTTTTTAGCAAACATTATTAAAAATGAATTATTTCATCTTGACATGTTGGTTTTTATTCTTACACAAACTGAAAGTGACACGGGTTAATGTATGTTTTGCTGAATTCTTCTCCTAAACCTGTCTAGCTGTTGTAATGAGAATTTTAGGGCTTGCTTGACTCTCGTGATTTGTGATTTAGGGTTAAAAGCTTTCCAATTACGGTTAATCTGAATCGTGATGTGCCTTTTAAGGTTATTAGGTGAACTGGGTTGGGCATATATTGCACAACAAAACTGATGTCGTACTTGTTGGTTGATCTGATGCTATGCAGGTACTTTGTTCTGTCATGCTGGCTTGGAAGAGGGGAATCAGAATCTTGAGAGTTTGCTTTGGTGTTTCTAATGCTGAACACTGCAAATTTGCCCACAATGGTTTGATGTTTGCTTTGATAAATGTTAAAAAGATCAAATTTATTTGTTTTTATCAGATTGATGTGAGGCATTCTTTAAGAAGTGCGGCTGATTAGTTAGATAGGTGTCTGTGTGTTTCTGATAAGCTTCCTAAAGTTGTTTGTTTGTTAGATTTGATCTGTTAATTTCTTATCATATAGCCATGAAGAAGGCATGATAAGGTAGTCGGGATAACCCGCCAGAGATGGGTTCAGATTTTGTTTCTGTTAGGATTTCTCTACATCGTCTTCATGAGCTTTGAAGTCCGCCTTTATTTTAAGACTGTTTCATTGGACACCGATGATGCGAGGCCCGGAGCTGGATATCATTTCCAGAATGACGCTGTCTCGTGGAGGTCTTCCCACCGTCTAGATAGCGAGTAGGAGCTGCAGCAGAAGGCAGCTCTCATTCACCTGTTGAAGGAGCCTCGCCCGTTGAAGGAGCCTTTGAGGGTTTCGTTGCTCTCTCCCTCGTTCAATTGCAAACGACAATTGAGAGAGTACAAGACTGTTTCTGGGTTGAATTTTGATTGGAGGGCACTGAACAGCACAAAGAAGGATGGGTTCTCTGGACTGCACAAGTCTGCCACACTTGCTTTCCAATTGGGGGATATGTTCTGGGAAGAGCTCAATTCCGGGAAGTTACAAATTGATGCTGAGGGGAGCCAGAATAAGACCGAATTGTGTCCCAATTTGGTGTCCCTCTCAGGCCCCAAGTTACTTGATAAGAAGAAGGTGATTGTGTTGCCTTGTGGGTTGACATTGGGAATTGGGATCTCACTTAACAGTGGTGGCCAAGCCGAGGGGCGCTCATGTTGAGTATGATCCGAAGATATCATTGCTAAGGACGGAGATCAAAGTGTGGTGGTTTCACAATTTATGATGGAATTGATTAGATTGAAGACTGTAGATGGGAAGGTTCCACCTAGGGTTTTGCATTTTAATCCCAGGTTAAAAGGTGAATGGAGTGGGAAGCCCGTGATTGAGCAGAGCATTTGCTACAGACAACAGTGGGGGACTGCCCTTCGGTGTGAAGGTTGGAAGTCGAAACCTGAAGAGGAGACTGGTGAGTTTGGTGAAAACTTGAATCTCTGGTTTATGTAAATACTAAATAGACATTTTAATTACTTTTGCCGTAGACTGGCATTTCTGAGTATTCAAATCTGGTGAACTGGCAACTTGTGCTTGGTTATTGATATTTTGATCCTGCTTTCTTCCCCACTTAAATTTTAGATTTGTGGTTGACATAGTTACAGGAGAAGAATGGTGCAAATATTGTATCATTCAATGTTCTCTTTGTACTTTAATAGTGTGAAAGTGAAACTTAGAAAGATAATATGTCTAATATTTTGGTGTGATTCTATCATCTGATAACTTGTTAGAGTTGGAGATCTTATCATGTTATTGCAAGGCTATATTGCTGCCTTTTTCTGTGGATGATTAAAGATTTTGGATCGTTCTTGGACTTTGTGCAGTTGATGGAATGGTGAAGTGTGAGAAGTGGATTCGTGATGATGATCATGGAGAGAAATCCAACGCAACATGGTGGATGACCAGGCTTATAGGCAGAACAAAGAAAGTATCAGTTGACTGGCCATATCCTTTTGTTGAGGATAAGCTATTTGTTCTGACAGTTAGCGCTGGCTTGGAAGGTTATCATGTTAATGTGGACGGGAGGCATGTCACTTCCTTTCCTTATCGCACTTTTGAGTAAATTTCTGTATCTCATGTAAACTTCATCGTTCCTAGAAGGTTATCCTCTTGCCAGTTTTCAAAATGCTTTTTAGGGTTTCTCTCTTGATGATGCTACGGGGCTGACTGTAAATGGGGACATCGATGTGCATTCTGTATTTTCTGCTTCTTTACCATCATCACATCCAAGCGTTGCCCCACAAAAGCACCTTGAGATGTCTAACAGGTGGCAAGCTCCTCCACTTCCTAATGGCCCTGCAGAGCTTTTCATAGGGATTTTTTCTTTTGGCAACCACTTTGTTGAGAGGATGGCTGTGAGGAAGTCATGAATGCAACATGACCTTATCAAATCTTATAAAGTGGTGGCTCGCTTTTTTGTATCATTGGTTAGTAACTTAGTATTTGGGTTCTGACTTCTGAGAGATTGCACAATTTTGGGCTCACTTTTTTGTAGCATTGTTTAGTAACTTTTTTTTTTGGTAGAAAGCATTGGCTAGTAACTTAGTATTTAAAAAAAAACACTCTCGATAAAATTTAGGACTCACACTCGCCGATGGGGCACACCTCAAAGTCTGAAACCACTCACCTAATAACACTCTCTCGATTCAACCAAAAAAAACAATCTCGAGAAAATTTAGGGCTCACACTCGCCGCTGGGGCACACCTCGCTCTCAATTCAATGGCTATTACCTCATTCATCCGGTAATGTGTTTAATACTCCCTTAATTACTGCTACGTGAATAATCAATCTACTATTTAAGTCTGGTTACGTTGGAATTTTCCAACAAATTGCTAAGAGTGGCCCTAACACTACTTTGACCTTAAACCCGGTCACTTTTGCAGTCGCCGCTTTACATATGCTTATGCTTCGAGGTGGTGGTTACCCAAAAAAATTAACTAGGACAACGAAAACTGTGTTGGTCCGGTGAAAGATCAGCAGTATACAAACACCTGCTGGGCGCACGCCGCATCGTCTAGTGTTGAATCGAGAAACCACATTGTGAACAAAAACTTTGAGGTGCTTTCTCCACAATATCTCATAGACGGCCATCCAAAATATTGGTGGAAGTGTGGAGCTCCTGGGGCCTGTTCTGCATTTGAATTTATTAAAAGGGTCGGACTGGTTACGGAAGCTTGCTATCCAACCGACCTCAAACACCGAAAATTACCCTCATATCACTGGGTAATTTTTATACTATTACTAGATTATTACTAGATTATTCTCCTTGAGTGGTATTTATCAAATTTTCTTTGAATAGATTCTGCAGCCTAGGGTGTATATTGAGGGTTTTGATGTTATTAGTGGCGAGCTCGCCATTATGAGGTCACTCCTGACCGGACCGGTTGTTGCGAGTTTCGACGCTAGCAATATAGAATTCGCTTCCCTTACACATCATGTCGTCATACATCCTAATACTGAACCTGAGTGGAGGAGGTCATCACACACCCACCACCAAGTGGTAATATACGGTTACGGTGTTGATGAAGGAATTAAAGTTTGGTATGCAATGAACTCGTGGGGTACTACATGGGGAAACAAAGGTCATTTCAGAATCCTTAGAGGCGAAAACCTCCGTGGGATTGAAGAAATGGTCGTAGTGCCCCACATAAAAGCTGCTAATATCGGTAATTATTGGAAAAATCCTTGGCGACACCTACTATTTTGAGGTGTCGCCGACGACTGGAGTAAGACAAACAACTTTTGGAAAAAGTGGATGTCTGTAGTTGCAGGCAATTGCAGGTGGGTTCAGGCGTCTATTGTTTGCTTTATCCAATTTCCAATGTAACCTGCAATATTTTAAGAGTTTTACTTTTCAACTTTTGGATTTATTTAATTGGAAAGAGATAACTAAATGTCAGTAATCCAAAGTTAATAACGCATACGCCACTAATTACTAACCTAACATTTGAGAATTTATTTTTATGTTTATATTTCCATATTTTAAGAGGAAACTAACTTAGTGGTTTAAAAAAAACTATTGTTGCTACCAATAATACGGAGTACTCCGTATAAATTAACTAACGGTAAGATGTTTGTTTTCTCTTTAAAATCGACTAATGAATGTTTTTATTTTCAATTTACCCCCTATGATTCACTAATTTACAAGGGAGGATTGGGTATATACCCATTGAAACTTAACTAATCGTAACTCTACCCATCAAGTGCTTTCTCCACAATATCTCATATACGACATCCAAAATATTGGTGGAAGCGTGGAGCTCCTAGGGCCTGTTCTGCATTTGAATTTATTAAAAGGGTCGGGCTGGTTACGGAAGCTTGCTATCCAACTGACCTCAAACACCGAAAATTACCCTCATATCACTGGGTAATTTTTATACTATTACTAGATTATTACTAGATTACTCTCCTTGAGTGGTATTTTTCAAATTTTCTCTGAATAGATTCTGCAGCCTAGGGTGTATATTGAGGGTTTTGATGTTATTAGTGGCGAGCTCGCCATTATGAGGTCACTCCTGACCGGACCGGTTGTTGCGAGTTTCGACGCTAGCAATATGGAATTCACTTCCCTTACACATCATGTCGTCATACATCCTAATACTGAACCTGAGTGGAGGAGGTCATCACACACCCACCACCAAGTGGTAATATGCGGTTACGGTGTTGATGAAGGAATTAAACTTTGGTATGCAATGAACTCGTGGGGTACTAGATGGGGAAACAAAGGTCATTTCAGAATCCTTAGAGGCGAAAACCTCCGTGGGATTGAAGAAATGGTCGTAGTGCCCCCACATAAAAGCTGCTAATATCTGTAATTATTGGAAAAATCCTTGGCGACACCTACTATTTTGAGGTGTCGCCGAGGACTGGAGTAAGACAAACAACTTTTGGAAAAAGTGGATGTCTGTAGTTGCAGGCAATTGCAGGTGAGTTCAGGCGTCTACTGTTTGCTATATCCAATTTCCAATGTAACCTGCAATATTTTAAGAGTTTTACTTTTCAACTTTTGGATTTATTTAATTGGAAAGAGATAACTAAATGTCAGTAATCCAAAGTTAATAACGCATACGCCACTAATTACTAACCTAACGTTTGGAAATTTATTTTTATGTCTATATTTCCATATTTTAAGAGGAAACTAACTTAGTGGTTTAAAAAAACTATTGTTGCTACCAATAATACGGAGTACTCCGTATAAATTAACTAATGGAAAGATGTTTGTTCTCTCTTTAAAATCGACTAATGAATGTTTTTATTTTCAATTTACCCCCTTTGATTCACTAATTTACAATGGGAGGATTGGGTATATACCCATTGAAACTTAACTAATCGTAACTCTACCCATCAAGTGCTTTCTCCACAATATCTCATAGATGGCATCCAAAATATTGGTGGAAGCGTGGAGCTCCTGGGGCCTGTTCTGCATTTGAATTTATTAAAAGGGTCGGGCTGGTTACGGAAGCTTGCTATCCAACCGACCTCAAACACCGAAAATTACCCTCATATCACTGGGTAATTTTTATACTATTACTAGATTATTACTAGATTATTCTCCTTTAGTGGTATTTATCAAATTTTCTTTGAATAGATTCTGCAGCCTAGGGTGTATATTGATGGTTTTGATGTTATTCGTGGCGAGCTCGCCATTATGAGGTCACTCCTGACCGGACCGGTTGTTGCGAGTTTCGAAGCTAGCAATATGGAATTCGCTTCCCTTACACATCATGTCGTCATACATCCTTATACTGAACCTGAGTGGAGGAGGTCATCACACACCCACCACCAAGTGGTAATATACGGTTACGGTGTTGATGAAGGAATTAAAGTTTGGTATGCAATGAACTCGTGGGTTACTACATGGGGAAACAAAGGTCATTTCAGAATCATTAGAGGCGAAAACCTCCGTGGGATTGAAGAAATGGTCGTAGTGCCCCATATAAAAGCTGCTAATATCGGTAATTATTGGAAAAATCCTTGGAGACACCTACTATTTTGAGGTGTCGCCGACGACTGGAGTAAGACAAACAACTTTTGGAAAAAGTGGATGTCTGTAGTTGCAGGCAATTGCAGGTGGGTTCAGGCGTCTACTGTTTGCTTTATCCAATTTCCAATGTAACCTGCAATATTTTAAGAGTTCTACTTTTCAACTTTTGGATTTATTTAATTGGAAAGAGATAACTAAATGTCAGTAATCCAAAGTTAATAACGCATACGCCACTAATTACTAACCTAACGTTTGGGAATTTATTTTTATGTCTATATTTCCATATTTTAAGAGGAAACTAACTTAGTGGTTTAAAAAAAACTATTGTTGCTACCAATAATACGGAGTACTCCGTATAAATTAACTAATGGTAAGATGTTTATTCTCTCTTTGAAATCGACTAATGGATTTTTTTATTTTCAATTTACCCCCTATGATTCACTAATTTACAAGGGAAGATTGGGTATATACCCATTGAAACTTAACTAATCGTAACTCTACCCATCAAGTGCTTTCTCCACAATATCTCATAGACGGCATCCAAAATATTGGTGGAAGCGTGGAGCTCCTGGGGCCTGTTCTGCATTTGAATTTATTAAAAGGGTCGGGTTGGTTACGGAAGCTTTCTATCCAACCGACCTCAAACACCGAAAATTACCCTCATATCACTGGGTAATTTTTATACTATTACTAGATTATTCTCCTTGAGTGGTATTTATCAAATTTTCTTTGAATAGATTCTGCAGCCTAGGGTGTATATTGAGGGTTTTGATGTTATTAGTGGCGAGTCGCCATTATGAGGTCACTCTTGACCGGACCGGTTGTTGCGAGTTTCGACGCTAGCAATATAGAATTCGCTTCCCTTACACATCATGTCGTCATACATCCTAATACTGAACCTGAGTGGAGGAGGTCATCACACACCCACCACCAAGTGGTAATATACGGTTACGGTGTTGATGAAGGAATTAAAGTTTGGTATGCAATGAACTCGTGGGGTACTACATGGGGAAACAAAGGTCATTTCAGAATCCTTAGAGGCGAAAACCTCCGTGGGATTGAAGAAATGGTCGTAGTGCCCCACATAAAAGCTGCTAATATCGGTAATTATTGGAAAAATCCTTGACGACACCTACTGTTTTGAGGTGTCGCCGACGACTGGAGTAAGACAAACAACTTTTGGAAAAAGTGGATGTCTGTAGTTGCAGGCAATTGCAGGTGGGTTCAGGCGTCTATTGTTTGCTTTATCCAATTTCCAATGTAACCTGCAATATTTTAAGAGTTTTACTTTTCAAGTTTTGGATTTATTTAATTGGAAAGAGATAACTAAATGTCAGTAATCCAAAGTTAATAACGCATACGCCACTAATTACTAACCTAATGTTTGGGAATTTATTTTTATGCCTATATTTCCATATTTTAAGAGGAAACCAACTTAGTGGTTTAAAAAAAACTATTGTTGCTACCAATAATACGGAGTACTCCGTATAAATTAACTAACGGTAAGATGTTTGTTCTCTCTTTAAAATCGACTAATGAATGTTTTTATTTTCAATTTACCCCCTATGATTCACTAATTTACAAGGGAGGATTGGGTATATACCCATTGAAACTTAACTAATCGTAACTCTACCCATCAAGTGCTTTCTCCACAATATCTCATATACGACATCCAAAATATTGGTGGAAGCGTGGAGCTCCTAGGGCCTGTTCTGCATTTGAATTTATTAAAAGGGTCGGGCTGGTTACGGAAGCTTGCTATCCAACTGACCTCAAACACCGAAAATTACCCTCATATCACTGGGTAATTTTTATACTATTACTAGATTATTACTAGATTACTCTCCTTGAGTGGTATTTTTCAAATTTTCTCTGAATAGATTCTGCAGCCTAGGGTGTATATTGAGGGTTTTGATGTTATTAGTGGCGAGCTCGCCATTATGAGGTCACTCCTGACCGGACCGGTTGTTGCGAGTTTCGACGCTAGCAATATGGAATTCACTTCCCTTACACATCATGTCGTCATACATCCTAATACTGAACCTGAGTGGAGGAGGTCATCACACACCCACCACCAAGTGGTAATATGCGGTTACGGTGTTGATGAAGGAATTAAACTTTGGTATGCAATGAACTCGTGGGGTACTAGATGGGGAAACAAAGGTCATTTCAGAATCCTTAGAGGCGAAAACCTCCGTGGGATTGAAGAAATGGTCGTAGTGCCCCCACATAAAAGCTGCTAATATCTGTAATTATTGGAAAAATCCTTGGCGACACCTACTATTTTGAGGTGTCGCCGAGGACTGGAGTAAGACAAACAACTTTTGGAAAAAGTGGATGTCTGTAGTTGCAGGCAATTGCAGGTGAGTTCAGGCGTCTACTGTTTGCTATATCCAATTTCCAATGTAACCTGCAATATTTTAAGAGTTTTACTTTTCAACTTTTGGATTTATTTAATTGGAAAGAGATAACTAAATGTCAGTAATCCAAAGTTAATAACGCATACGCCACTAATTACTAACCTAACGTTTGGAAATTTATTTTTATGTCTATATTTCCATATTTTAAGAGGAAACTAACTTAGTGGTTTAAAAAAACTATTGTTGCTACCAATAATACGGAGTACTCCGTATAAATTAACTAATGGAAAGATGTTTGTTCTCTCTTTAAAATCGACTAATGAATGTTTTTATTTTCAATTTACCCCCTTTGATTCACTAATTTACAATGGGAGGATTGGGTATATACCCATTGAAACTTAACTAATCGTAACTCTACCCATCAAGTGCTTTCTCCACAATATCTCATAGATGGCATCCAAAATATTGGTGGAAGCGTGGAGCTCCTGGGGCCTGTTCTGCATTTGAATTTATTAAAAGGGTCGGGCTGGTTACGGAAGCTTGCTATCCAACCGACCTCAAACACCGAAAATTACCCTCATATCACTGGGTAATTTTTATACTATTACTAGATTATTACTAGATTATTCTCCTTTAGTGGTATTTATCAAATTTTCTTTGAATAGATTCTGCAGCCTAGGGTGTATATTGATGGTTTTGATGTTATTCGTGGCGAGCTCGCCATTATGAGGTCACTCCTGACCGGACCGGTTGTTGCGAGTTTCGAAGCTAGCAATATGGAATTCGCTTCCCTTACACATCATGTCGTCATACATCCTTATACTGAACCTGAGTGGAGGAGGTCATCACACACCCACCACCAAGTGGTAATATACGGTTACGGTGTTGATGAAGGAATTAAAGTTTGGTATGCAATGAACTCGTGGGTTACTACATGGGGAAACAAAGGTCATTTCAGAATCATTAGAGGCGAAAACCTCCGTGGGATTGAAGAAATGGTCGTAGTGCCCCATATAAAAGCTGCTAATATCGGTAATTATTGGAAAAATCCTTGGAGACACCTACTATTTTGAGGTGTCGCCGACGACTGGAGTAAGACAAACAACTTTTGGAAAAAGTGGATGTCTGTAGTTGCAGGCAATTGCAGGTGGGTTCAGGCGTCTACTGTTTGCTTTATCCAATTTCCAATGTAACCTGCAATATTTTAAGAGTTCTACTTTTCAACTTTTGGATTTATTTAATTGGAAAGAGATAACTAAATGTCAGTAATCCAAAGTTAATAACGCATACGCCACTAATTACTAACCTAACGTTTGGGAATTTATTTTTATGTCTATATTTCCATATTTTAAGAGGAAACTAACTTAGTGGTTTAAAAAAAACTATTGTTGCTACCAATAATACGGAGTACTCCGTATAAATTAACTAATGGTAAGATGTTTATTCTCTCTTTGAAATCGACTAATGGATTTTTTTATTTTCAATTTACCCCCTATGATTCACTAATTTACAAGGGAAGATTGGGTATATACCCATTGAAACTTAACTAATCGTAACTCTACCCATCAAGTGCTTTCTCCACAATATCTCATAGACGGCATCCAAAATATTGGTGGAAGCGTGGAGCTCCTGGGGCCTGTTCTGCATTTGAATTTATTAAAAGGGTCGGGTTGGTTACGGAAGCTTTCTATCCAACCGACCTCAAACACCGAAAATTACCCTCATATCACTGGGTAATTTTTATACTATTACTAGATTATTCTCCTTGAGTGGTATTTATCAAATTTTCTTTGAATAGATTCTGCAGCCTAGGGTGTATATTGAGGGTTTTGATGTTATTAGTGGCGAGTCGCCATTATGAGGTCACTCTTGACCGGACCGGTTGTTGCGAGTTTCGACGCTAGCAATATGGAATTCGCTTCCCTTACACATCATGTCGTCATACATCCTAATACTGAACCTGAGTGGAGGAGGTCATCACACACCCACCACCAAGTGGTAATATACGGTTACGGTGTTGATGAAGGAATTAAAGTTTGGTATGCAATGAACTCGTGGGGTACTACATGGGGAAACAAAGGTAATTTCAGAATCCTTAGAGGCGAAAACCTCCGTGGGATTGAAGAAATGGTCGTAATGCCCCACATAAAAGCTGCTAATATCGGTAATTATTGGAAAAATCCTTGGCGACACCTACTGTTTTGAGGTGTCGCCGATGACTGGAGTAAGACAAACAACTTTTGGAAAAAGTGGATGCGTGTAGTTGCAGGCAATTGCAGGTGGGTTCAGGCGTCTACTGTTTGCTTTATCCAATTTCCAATGTAACCTGCAATATTTTAAGAGTTTTACTTTTCAAGTTTTGGATTTATTTAATTGGAAAGAGATAACTAAATGTCAGTAATCCAAAGTTAATAACGCATACGCCACTAATTACTAACCTAACATTTGAGAATTTATTTTTATGTTTATATTTCCATATTTTAAGAGGAAACTAACTTAGTGGTTTAAAAAAAACTATTGTTGCTACCAATAATACGGAGTACTCCGTATAAATTAACCAACGGTAAGATGTTTGTTCTCTCTTTAAAATCGACTAATGAATGTTTTTATTTTCAATTTACCCCCTATGATTCACTAATTTACAAGGGAGGATTGGGTATATACCCATTGAAACTTAACTAATCGTAACTCTACCCATCAAGTGCTTTCTCCACAATATCTCATATACGACATCCAAAATATTGGTGGAAGCGTGGAGCTCCTAGGGCCTGTTCTGCATTTGAATTTATTAAAAGGGTCGGGCTGGTTACGGAAGCTTGCTATCCAACTGACCTCAAACACCGAAAATTACCCTCATATCACTGGGTAATTTTTATACTATTACTAGATTATTACTAGATTACTCTCCTTGAGTGATATTTTTCAAATTTTCTCTGAATAGATTCTGCAGCCTAGGGTGTATATTGAGGGTTTTGATGTTATTAGTGGCGAGCTCGCCATTATGAGGTCACTCCTGACCGGACCGGTTGTTGCGAGTTTCGACGCTAGCAATATGGAATTCACTTCCCTTACACATCATGTCGTCATACATCCTAATACTGAACCTGAGTGGAGGAGGTCATCACACACCCACCACCAAGTGGTAATATGCGGTTACGGTGTTGATGAAGGAATTAAACTTTGGTATGCAATGAACTCGTGGGGTACTAGATGGGGAAACAAAGGTCATTTCAGAATCCTTAGAGGCGAAAACCTCCGTGGGATTGAAGAAATGGTCGTAGTGCCCCCACATAAAAGCTGCTAATATCTGTAATTATTGGAAAAATCCTTGGCGACACCTACTATTTTGAGGTGTCGCCGAGGACTGGAGTAAGACAAACAACTTTTGGAAAAAGTGGATGTCTGTAGTTGCAGGCAATTGCAGGTGAGTTCAGGCGTCTACTGTTTGCTATATCCAATTTCCAATGTAACCTGCAATATTTTAAGAGTTTTACTTTTCAACTTTTGGATTTATTTAATTGGAAAGAGATAACTAAATGTCAGTAATCCAAAGTTAATAACGCATACGCCACTAATTACTAACCTAACGTTTGGAAATTTATTTTTATGTCTATATTTCCATATTTTAAGAGGAAACTAACTTAGTGGTTTAAAAAAACTATTGTTGCTACCAATAATACGGAGTACTCCGTATAAATTAACTAATGGAAAGATGTTTGTTCTCTCTTTAAAATCGACTAATGAATGTTTTTATTTTCAATTTACCCCCTTTGATTCACTAATTTACAATGGGAGGATTGGGTATATACCCATTGAAACTTAACTAATCGTAACTCTACCCATCAAGTGCTTTCTCCACAATATCTCATAGATGGCATCCAAAATATTGGTGGAAGCGTGGAGCTCCTGGGGCCTGTTCTGCATTTGAATTTATTAAAAGGGTCGGGCTGGTTACGGAAGCTTGCTATCCAACCGACCTCAAACACCGAAAATTACCCTCATATCACTGGGTAATTTTTATACTATTACTAGATTATTACTAGATTATTCTCCTTTAGTGGTATTTATCAAATTTTCTTTGAATAGATTCTGCAGCCTAGGGTGTATATTGATGGTTTTGATGTTATTCGTGGCGAGCTCGCCATTATGAGGTCACTCCTGACCGGACCGGTTGTTGCGAGTTTCGAAGCTAGCAATATGGAATTCGCTTCCCTTACACATCATGTCGTCATACATCCTTATACTGAACCTGAGTGGAGGAGGTCATCACACACCCACCACCAAGTGGTAATATACGGTTACGGTGTTGATGAAGGAATTAAAGTTTGGTATGCAATGAACTCGTGGGTTACTACATGGGGAAACAAAGGTCATTTCAGAATCATTAGAGGCGAAAACCTCCGTGGGATTGAAGAAATGGTCGTAGTGCCCCATATAAAAGCTGCTAATATCGGTAATTATTGGAAAAATCCTTGGAGACACCTACTATTTTGAGGTGTCGCCGACGACTGGAGTAAGACAAACAACTTTTGAAAAAAGTGGATGTCTGTAGTTGCAGGCAATTGCAGGTGGGTTCAGGCGTCTACTGTTTGCTTTATCCAATTTCCAATGTAACCTGCAATATTTTAAGAGTTCTACTTTTCAACTTTTGGATTTATTTAATTGGAAAGAGATAACTAAATGTCAGTAATCCAAAGTTAATAACGCATACGCCACTAATTACTAACCTAACGTTTGGGAATTTATTTTTATGTCTATATTTCCATATTTTAAGAGGAAACTAACTTAGTGGTTTAAAAAAAAACTATTGTTGCTACCAATAATACGGAGTACTCCGTATAAATTAACTAATGGTAAGATGTTTATTCTCTCTTTGAAATCGACTAATGGATTTTTTTATTTTCAATTTACCCCCTATGATTCACTAATTTACAAGGGAAGATTGGGTATATACCCATTGAAACTTAACTAATCGTAACTCTACCCATCAAGTGCTTTCTCCACAATATCTCATAGACGGCATCCAAAATATTGGTGGAAGCGTGGAGCTCCTGGGGCCTGTTCTGCATTTGAATTTATTAAAAGGGTCGGGTTGGTTACGGAAGCTTTCTATCCAACCGACCTCAAACACCGAAAATTACCCTCATATCACTGGGTAATTTTTATACTATTACTAGATTATTCTCCTTGAGTGGTATTTATCAAATTTTCTTTGAATAGATTCTGCAGCCTAGGGTGTATATTGAGGGTTTTGATGTTATTAGTGGCGAGTCGCCATTATGAGGTCACTCTTGACCGGACCGGTTGTTGCGAGTTTCGACGCTAGCAATATGGAATTCGCTTCCCTTACACATCATGTCGTCATACATCCTAATACTGAACCTGAGTGGAGGAGGTCATCACACACCCACCACCAAGTGGTAATATACGGTTACGGTGTTGATGAAGGAATTAAAGTTTGGTATGCAATGAACTCGTGGGGTACTACATGGGGAAACAAAGGTAATTTCAGAATCCTTAGAGGCGAAAACCTCCGTGGGATTGAAGAAATGGTCGTAATGCCCCACATAAAAGCTGCTAATATCGGTAATTATTGGAAAAATCCTTGGCGACACCTACTGTTTTGAGGTGTCGCCGATGACTGGAGTAAGACAAACAACTTTTGGAAAAAGTGGATGCGTGTAGTTGCAGGCAATTGCAGGTGGGTTCAGGCGTCTACTGTTTGCTTTATCCAATTTCCAATGTAACCTGCAATATTTTAAGAGTTTTACTTTTCAAGTTTTGGATTTATTTAATTGGAAAGAGATAACTAAATGTCAGTAATCCAAAGTTAATAACGCATACGCCACTAATTACTAACCTAATGTTTGGGAATTTATTTTTATGCCTATATTTCCATATTTTAAGAGGAAACCAACTTAGTGGTTTAAAAAAAACTATTGTTGCTACCAATAATACGGAGTACTCCGTATAAATTAACTAACGGTAAGATGTTTGTTCTCTCTTTAAAATCGACTAATGAATGTTTTTATTTTCAATTTACCCCCTATGATTCACTAATTTATAAGGGAGGATTGGGTATATACCCATTGAAACTTAACTAATATTTGAATTGGATATATATCCATCAAATCCTAACAATATTGTATAAATCTCTTTGATACGGAGTATTACCAAAATTTCATTGATAAAAAGATTTATCAATTAATTTCCTTAATTAATCTCCCTAATGAATTTATGTGTGTACCTTGCAATCTCTTCTCCTAGTACAGTCTTTAAGCAGTTACCCAAAGTTAAACTTAAAAGCATTCAATGTAGTATAAAGCTAACCGTTCCCAAATTCAATTGCCACCAATTTCAAGGAATATTAATTATTGAGATACTATACCGAAGATTATCTTTGTGATCATACATCTAATCAATTATTCTTACAAAAATGCATAAAAAGCTAGTCAATAATCAATTATAGCACAACATTGTGAATTATATAATGCAAGAATATACTGTAGCAAACGATTATGTGAACCATGAAATACTTCGGAGAGAATGAGATTCTTCGGAGAGCCTTTGGGATGAGGAAATACTCGTTTGATTTAATTCAATTTGATATGTACTTTTTTAGATGTTGAATTCTGATATAATTATTATATTACTTTCAATTAATTTACTAAAAAAAAAGAGGGACGAGGAAAAAGAATTTATTCATCCATTCAGGGGTCTCCGGGCTTGCACATGTATAGCCCAGTAGATGTATATATGGCCCAATAGTCATAACACTGGTTCACATATATGTCCAATTTGGGCCTATGTTTTCAAAAAGATCGGGCCATGTATTTAGGTACGAACAATTTCGTGAATTTATTCAGCGATTTATGGCTACGTGTGAAAACTGAAATTATTGTACATATTGCTTAATATTATTGGTATAATTGGCATTGTTTTTGTTATAATTAACTAACACTCCCTCCGTTTTGTTCTACTTTACAGCTCATTGCACATATATTAAGACATATCCTATTCTTACTAAATTACCCATATTAAATTCATATTGGTAAAAGGTGAATGGTGAATGCATTTAATGTGTCTTGCTTAAGCATATTGGAATTAAAGCATTCTTGAGTCTTGTTTGATAAACTTCCCTACAGTTAAAAAAAAAAAACGTCCCATGGGCACTGGCCCCATTTTCGAATAGCATTCAGGATTGTCAAGTTGTCTCCTTATATAATTCATGGCCCGATCTATATTGGGCCCGCGTGTTCGGAATATTAGGCCCATGTATCCAGATAAAGTTCCATACCTTTATTGAATTGGGCCTTAAAGAATATGTTGGACGCTATATCTCCTAGAGGGGGCTAGGAATAATTAAATATTGGGGAGGTGGCGGAGTTGGCGGCAGCGGAGGTGGTGATGGTGTTTAGCGGGTTAGGTGGTGATGATCAATATGTGTTAGGTGGTATTAGCTGTGGGGGTGGTGTCATTGGTCATGTTGATCACGTTGGTTCATCGAAATTGAAATCGATTCTGATGACGGTGATGGATGGTTAGGGCCGTGGCGGTTTGGTTGGTGATGATCAATGGTGGCATGGGTGGTTTAGTGGTGGTGGAGATGGATGAGGTGGTGGTGTGGTGGCGATGGAGGAGGTGGTGGTATGGTGGTTGAGCATGTTGATCATTGTGGTTCATCGAAACTCAAACCGTAAAATCGAATCCGATGACGGTGATGGATGATCGGGGTGGGGGCCGATTGGGTGGTGATGAACAATAGGTGGCTTGGGTGGTTTAGTGTTGGTGGCGGTGGAGGAGGTGGTGGTGTGGTGGCACTGGTCATGTTGATCATGGCGGCTCATCGAAACTCAAACCGTAAAATCGAATCTGATGACGGCGATGGATGAACGGGGTGGCGGCGGATTGGGTGGGGATGATCAATAGGTGGCTTGGGTGGTGGCGGTGGAGGAGGTGGTGGTGTGGTGGCATTGGTCATGTTGATCATGGCGGCTCATCAAAACTCAAACCCTAAACCCCTAAAACCCTAATGTCAAAACCGTAAAATCGAATCCGTGACGGCGATGGATGATTGGGGTGGGGGTGGTTTGGTGGTGATGATCAATAGGTGGCTTGGGTGGTTTAGTGGTGGTGGCGGTGGAGGTGGTGGTTTGGTGGCATTGGTCATGTTGATCATGCCCGGTCATCGAAACTCAAACCGTAAAATCGAATCCGACGACGACGATGGATGATCGGGGTGGGGGCGGTTTGGGGGTGATGATGAATAGGTGGCTTGGGTGGTTTAGTGGTGGCGGCGATGGAGGAGGTGGTGGTTTGGTGGCATTGGTCATGTTGATCATGCCCGGTCATTGAAACTCAAACCGTAAAATCGAATACGATGACGGCGATGGATGATCGGGGTGGGGGCGGTTTGGAGGTGATGATCAATAGGTGGCCTGGGTGGTTTAGTGGTGGTGGCGGTGGAGGAGGTGGTGGATTGGTGGCATTGGTCATGTTGATCATGCCCGGTCATCGAAACTCAAACCGTAAAATCGAATCCGATCACGGCGATGGATGATCGGGGTGGGGGGGTTTGGGGGTGATGATTAATAGGTGGCCTGGGTGGTTTAGTGTTGGTGGCGGTGGAGGAGGTGGTGGTTTGGTGGCATTGGTCATGTTGATCATGCCCGGTCTTCGAAACTCAAACCGTAAAATCGAATCTGATGACGGCGATGGATGATCGGGGTGGGGGCGGTTTGGTGGTTATGATCAATAGGTGGCTTGGGTGGTTTAGTGGTGGTGGCGGTGGAGGAAGTGGTGGTGTGGTGGCATTGGTCATGTTGATCATGCCCGGTCATCGAAACTCAAACCGTAAAATCGAATCCGATCACGGCGATGGATGATCGGGGTGGGGGGTTTGGGGGTGATGATTAATAGGTGGCCTGGGTGGTTTAGTGGTGGTGGCGGTGGAGGAGGTGGTGGTTTGGTGGCATTGGTCATGTTGATCATGCCCGGTCTTCGAAACTCAAACCGTAAAATCGAATCTGATGACGGCGATGGATGATCGGGGTGGGGCGGTTTGGTGGTTATGATCAATAGGTGGCTTGGGTGGTTTAGTGGTGGTGGCGGTGGAGGAGGTGGTGGTGTGGTGGCATTGGTCATGTTGATCATGCCCGATCATCGAAACTCAAATCGTAAAATCGAATCCGATGACGGCGATGGATGATTAGGGTGGGGGCTGTTTGGGTAGTCCCGCCGTCGACGCATAGACAGGTTCCACGCGCACTCACAACACCACGTTGACACCACTGCATAGTCAGGCGTCTCCGGCAACCGGCGGCGGCGCCGGGCAACCACGCCAGCACCGGAATGGTGGCGGCCACAGGCGGCACTCCCCCAGCCACCAGAGCAACGGCGTCGACACCATCACCCGCGCCGCCGTGACAACCACGGCCACGCGCCTCCATTGCCCAGCCGTCAACGCATACGCAGGTGCCACAGGTGGCACTCCTCTAGCCACCAGAGCGACGGCTTCGTCAACGTGACGCGTCGCCGGCGGAACATTTACGCTCACGCACCGCCGCAGGCAGAACCACTTTCACGCGCGATGGCCGTCACAACCTCGTTCACGCGCCTCCGCCGGAACATTTACGCTCACGCGCCGCCGGGGACAGAACCACGTTCACGCGCGGGGGCCGTCACAACCACGTTCACTCGCCGCCGTGGCACCGCCGTCGACGTAAAGACAGGTGCCACGCGCACTCACAACACCACGGTGCCACCACTACCTCTGGCGTCTCCGGCAACCGCCGCCGCTTCCGGTACAACCGCCCTAATGTGTCAATCGTTTGGCGGGAATTTGTTTCACTTGGCGCCTTGGCGGGTAAATCAAATGTTTTGGCGGGCCCATATTCAATATTTGGGCGGTTTCATTTTCCGAAAATTTTTGGTTGCATTTTTTCAGCCACCCATTTCCCCCCCCCCCAAAATTGTACTCATTTTTAGTGCATCTATTTAAACCTATTTGGTGACCCGTACGTGCGCACCTAATTTCTAAAGACAAAATCCTCTTCTTTTTTTTGGCCACTCTTTCTGGTATAAACTTAAACTCCCTCTCCGCCCAGCAAAACAGCCAAAGCTCGAATTGGTAAGGAATAAGTAAGCCATGGACCACCACACCAAACAAGCATTCACCGAAAATGGATCTGAAACAGGTAAAACATGTGGCGTGATAGGTGTATCACGCTTGCCCTTTTTGAGTAGTTTTGACATTTCCTATTCTCTCCCTTGGATCTAAAACAACGTTTGTTTGCAGGTGCATCTCGGGAAAAAGTGCATAGTCTTCTTGAGAGGGCACTTGCGAATGCAAAGAAGAGGCATGAACTGACTGGCACTGGCATGCCATGGTGGGAGGATAGGCGTACATTAGAGACGTTGGACAAGGTACAAATATTTTAAATAAACACACACCTTTTACTTGAATTTAAAGATTCATATGTTTTGTTTTATGTTGGATTAATGTAAAACCAATTATCAGTTGAAAAAGGAGATCCATTCGTTGTACTGGGAGGCATACCGTGCGTTTGTCGACGACGAAGAGGTATAAAGGTCTAAACTGTAGTTTACACTCTGTACTTATATTCGGACTCATGCCTGCTGAATGTTTACATGATTCCTATTTAATAAACTAAAGCCGTTTGGTGCTTTCAGGAGTTAAGGAAATTCAAGGAAGCGACTTCGGGATACGACTGGCCTGAGTCCGACACCGCGTAATTGATCATGTGTTTGGAATTTCGGAAATGTTTGTTTGAACTCATTCCTAGAATAAAAACTTATAAATGACTGTTTGTTTACGTAATTTATTAACTGTGTAGCATGTTTATCAATGGAAAAAAGAGCATCTCTGGCTTTTAGGATAATGCCTTTCTAGTTTCTACACTTTTTTACTCTGTTTTTCCTCAATAGAGAGACTAGCTCTTACAACTTGATGAATCATAAATCACAAATAAATGTCTATTTTAATTGCTTATTCTTGTCTAAGTGTGTCTACGGGACCTCGAATCGACCTTCGTCACCAGTCTACGGGAGCTCGCAACCACCACCGTGACCAGGTATGTTCCGTTCTGAATTTCCTGGGTTCTGCATTCAGCCAACGAGAATGGGTTCTGCATTGTGAGCCTCCATTGCTGAGATGGCTTTTCAAAGCACATACCCAAAATGCCAAGCTTGATTGCTTTGTAATCTGATTTCGTCTAATAATCTTCAATTCTGAATTGAGAAGAAGCCACCAAGTAAGGCATCAACAATGTTTGCAGGAACCAGGGATAAGTGTGTAGGTTGTACAAAAACAGTCTATCCAACAGAGAAGGTAAATCCAAATATCCAATGCTGCTACACAAAGACAATCTTCAATTTTGTTAGCTCCTTTATTTTGTTCTCAATGATTACTTATAAAGAAATGTATTTGAATTGCTATGAAAAAAGGTGTCGGTGAATGGAAGCTCAAACCACAAGAGCTGTTTGAAGTGCACCCATGGAGGGTGCACCATAAGCACATCAAACTACCTTGCACACTAGAGCCGGCTTTACTGCAAGCACCACCATGCTCAACTGATTAAAGAGAAAGCCAATCTCAGCCAACTTGAAGGTGACTCTGAGAAGAGCAAAGAAGTTGCTGCTTAAATTCTTAAAATGTCACACACAGAACAGATTGTTTGATGTTATTTCTCATTGTATTTTCTGGGCCCACACAATTTTGACGGAGAAAACCTCTTCCGTCTATCAATATGAAATAACAATACAATGTTTATCCATGAAAAAGTATCCAAAAGAATTATCTTTTTCACTACGGACTATTTTATAATATTTGTCCATTTGAGATGCTGTTTTTTCTAGTAAAAGAGTCTTGATTTATTTTGTACCTTTATTTTAGTATTTTATTAATATATTATTCTAGCATCTAAAAAAAGTTAAATTCATAAAAATCCTAAAGTCAATTATAACTTTTGAAATAAATAACGAAAATAAGTTTCGACACAAGTGAAAGCGCTAGTATGTTCCTATACACGTACAGATTAACACAATATGGGACAACAATTTTAAGAAATACTCCGTAATACATTTAACTCCATCTGTACGATACAAATTAAGCAGTGAGTAGATGAAGTCAAGAATGCTACATTATTCTTCCTAGTAGATACAATCAACATTCAGTGTCCAGTTATAGTGCTTTATGTTTAAGAGGTGGGGGACTCCAGCGGAGTTCATTTAACACGGTAGTAGGTGGTTGGTAAACCTCATATCAAATTTAATGCTCAGTCTTAGGGTTTGCACTCAGTGGTGGATTGTAAATACAAACTCTCCTTCATTTTCGCCAAGCTACTTCAGTAAACCTCAGCTTCAACTTTGTTTACACACGCTTTATTTCTCCCCCTTCAGAAGAAAATGTCAACTGGCGGGTTTAACGATCTTTGGGAACTTCTCAGGGAGAAGGAAAACCAAGAATCGCAATATGAGGGCGGTAAGACATGCACTTTTCTTTGCTTCTATGGCGTATATGTATTTCTTCCCGACTTTTACACTTCGTGATTATGTATTTCAGAGCGGCTTACAAATTATCTGTGGTGGATGTATCGTGGAAGATACATGATATTACTCCTGCAGGATGCTGACCGGTATGTCCGACAGACCCGCGAAAGCCTCGGCGTTCAGAGCCAGGAAATTTTCACCGCTTCCACTGCTACAGATGAGGAGAGCCGTCATGTTTTGGATACGATTGCTGAGGTAGTGTATATATAATCTCAATACGACTTTAAACATCAACGTTTGGGTGGGTGAGGAATGGGTGCCACCAACTGTGCTAACATAAACACACTTCTTTGAACGTTATGAATCAGATCAATGCGCGGCTTCGCAAGCTTCAAAAACATGAGGATTTCATATTCGAAATCAGATGCAAGACTAGGGACTATTTAATTGCGTATTCTTTTTAAGGTAAGGACTAGTGTGTTACTGTCATCCGTTTCCTCTCCGCTGTGTTGGCATATGTTTGTGTTTGCATGTTTATGTCTACCTTTATTTCGATTTAGTATTGATACTTCGTTATACTATGGTGTGGTTTAGTATGGGAAGGTAGTTTATTTATATGTAGTGAAAAAATAGCGTTATTTCAGACCACTAAATGATTGTTCCTACTTAGTTTTCTTAATATATAACGGTCTCTACCGCCCTTTTCGATAAAAAAAACGATTGTTGTGATAATGGCCCAAATAGTAAAAACATTATTTGAAAATTGACACGTGGCTCAATTTTTTACAAAGACTTGGGTTTTGCTTAGTATTGTCCTAGGTAGATTTTAGTGACTTTGTTTGTTGGGTTGACAAAATACAGTAAAACCTCTATAAATTAAAAATGTTGGGACTATGATATTTTATTATTTTATAGAGATATTAATTAAATGATAAATTAATATTTATTAATTTAAAGAGTTGTAATTGTAATAAGAGCTTTTAAGATGCACTATCATAGAAGATTTAACCGTATGATTTTAGATAGCTATGATTTGTGAAAACAATATTCATGAACTTAAGATTATGATTAATGAGCTTTGCTATCTTAAAAAAATGGACGTCAATATATAGCCTATTGATTACCCATGTAAAATTCATACATGTTAGGGGTCTAGAGAATAACAGAAATTGTGACTAATAGCTTGAAAATAAGGTTAATGATGAACTTGAAGACAATACAGTATGTTTGGAACCAATTACTCAAAAGGAAGCACTAATCGTGTCTAAAACTCTTCACAAACTTTGGTGCAATTCGAGAACACGATGCTACAAATGTTAGATGCAATAAGAAAAAGTTAAAGATGAACCTCAAATAGACTTAACAGCACTAAAAGTTAAAGATGAACCTCTACAATTGAGTTTTGTAAAGGTCCTAGTCTCCTAGATCTTAAAGGCGGATGATACCATATAAGACTATATATGGATAATAATGAAGACTTGTATTACTCATGAATGAGTCTATTTTTTTCATTCAAACATGAATGAGTCTATTATTAGTAATATGTATTTATTTATTTAGAACATGTTATTATTATTGTTAAGAGTTGTTACCCTTATCTTATCCATTACATATTTATACTAGAGAAGTAAATAGAGGTAAATAAATGCACAAGATATTGTGTACATATCATGTTTGTTAATTTTTTAATAGGAATCAGCAGTCCAATACGAGTATACGACCAAGTCATGAGTCTTTTTAGTTTTTTCTCCCTTTCTTCACATCTCTGCCCTTCATTAGCATAAGAACAATTTGTAGTGATATAAAAAATGTTTAAATGATTTGCACGCTTTGTTTACTACTGACAGTGTCGTTCCTTGAGTTTGAAGTGAAAGAGCGAGTGATTGGATATCAAATTTGCCACTACAAGTTTAGTTTAGTGATTTTGATTTTTGGTGTGTATGGTTTATTGTTTGGTACTTATTGTGTTTCAGTCCCCACTTCAACGCTTTGTTTTGCCGATCATAATCTTCACATTACTTGACCAAAATACAGAATCAGGGGTGATGAGTCTTCAAACAACAAAAAAAAAATGACAACAACAAACATACCGAAAACCTTAACACACACGCCCCCTCCCTCGACCAGTTGCCCCTCCCACCTACTCCCTACACAGATCATTAAGTTCAGCAGCCATCACGTCTCTAAGCTGATCGCACGATAAGTTACTCGTGTCAGTTGGATCATTCAACTGGTTGAGGATCTTGGTCCTCTTGTAGAACTTTCTCTTGGCCTCGGTCGGGTCACACCGGATGTCCTCCGGGCGCACGTGGAGAGTGTACCTATTGAGATATAAGAATTTAGGAAATTGCATAACTTTTATTAATTATGAAGTTACGTACTTATACAAGAAATCCTAACAACAAGATAATAGACTAAATTTAAAATATACTTAAATTAAATCTATTCCTAATAGTACCTCTCGTGCAACATCATGAGTTCAGTGAGGGGAGTCTCCCTCCTCTCCACTGATCCATAGAAGGCTTTGTCGAGCCACTGTATACTACCGTTCAAGAGAACACGGTCGATGAGCGCATAAAACTCAAACTCCATGCATTCGTGCTTGTGCAAGAGGGCGTTGTAGCGGTATGCGATTTGCTCCGGCAGGGGCTTCGCAAACTCTTTCGGATATTGGACGTCGTCGGCGTTGCATTTTCGGGTGTACCTGGAGGAAGGTGTTTTAGGGCTGTCAACGTTTTTGCGCGGGGGTTGGGATTTGGCGCCCTTATCCATTTTGTTGTTCGTGCTTTGTGCTAACTGCTAAGTGTGCAACTGCAAGGGTGGATGCGAATGGTTATGCAATTTTGTTTTGGTTGTTAATACTTATATAGTGGAATCAGAGATGGCCTATAAACTGTTGTGTAATTGGGTCTGTTTCATACAACCAATAGGAAACGTTCTTTCTTTTCTACCAAAATGAAAGAAACTTTCTTTTTTTACGTTAGTTGGTGATTTTTCCACCTTATTCTTTTGGGCTCGCACCTTATGCAGACTCTGTCGGCCCATTAATAAGGCCCACTACGGGGGCATTAAATGCGAGTGCCTCAGTGACTGACGCATGACTCATGACTGGACTTTGACGGCGAGTTGGCTAACAGCTCATTGCCATCATCACGTTTTGGATAAAAACTACATGGTTAAAATTAAGACTTCTTTCTACCAAAAGAAAATACGGAGTACTAAATTACCCACAATGGTGAACGTCGAATTATTTTGTTGTTTTTTCTCAACCACATCATTCATAATCTTTCATTCTTTTTTCCACAATCAACTCTTTTTTATGTAAAATCTTTTTTCTTCCCATTAAAACGTAATTGTGAATTCTCACTAAATCTATATTACCCAAGATACTCTTACCTTCTACTCCAATTTTGATTAAAAAATAATATTTCCATCTTATCTCGTTTTAGTGATTGAGTGTTTTCTTTTCCCATTTCTTCATTGATTCTCCCCTATTTGTAAAGACCTCTGACGATTTAATCTTATTAATTTACTTTTCTTCTCAATTTCTACAATTTCATTTAATATACTTTCTTTATTAAAATTGCATTTTGATTGGTAATTCAATTTAATTATATACAACAATATGATGGAAAATATGGTTTGGGGCCTGATGAAAAATATGGAAAATACCATTGACAAATTACCTTTAGTACCTTTAAAGCTTTTTTAAATACAGTAGTTTTTTTCTAAGAAAAAAAATACAGTAGTTTTTTTAATTGTATTTAATAGGGCGAAAAGGAAAATGGATAACAAACAACCAATATTATAATTTGATGGATAAATAGCTAGTTTTTAAATATTAAAGGATATATACCTCATTTTGAAAGATTTGACGGACATATGTACAATTTTCCCTTAATTTAAAGAGATTAATTAACCCCACCATACAAAAGTAGACCCCACCAAGCTACCATGCAATCTTTGGGGGCATTACTAGAAAATAGTCATTTGCCCATATTTAAAATTGTAGAAATCACCCACAACTTCTTTAAAGGTGTAGGTAAAATCAACAGTTAAAAATGTTACAATGGACTGTGGTTATATGGGGGCGCGGGAAATGAAATAACAATTAAAACCATGGCAAATACTCACACTCATAACTATAAAAATTAATTACAAATTAAAGTGTTGCAATCAGTGTGGAAAGAATCCACACTCACCTTCAACGAAATCACATATTTTAGTGTTGAAAAAATTAAAATAGGTATAAAATTAAATAATTAAGTTTATATAGATACAATATTAAAAGTTTGGATATGTGGATATATATTGATAAAATAATTAATTTAATTAATTTTTATTTTTTTCATTTCCCAAAATCTATTAATTTATACACAATAATTATTATTTTACTTTTGCCTACATTTTAATTAAATCATCTAATATATGAATTCAAATGCCTACTAATAAACAAAATTCAATAACAAACTTCATAAAAATATAATTTTATTTAAACATATTCAAATACCTGAAAGAAAGAGATACAAACATGTCTAACACTAACTAAAACAGGTCTCACTTCTTAATCTTATTCCTAATCCATCGAAAACACTTTTATATGTGGAATACTTGAGTGTGGGTATGAGAGAGTTTTCTTGTAGTGAGGAAACTTATCATTGAAATTGATAAATTTTAAAGTTCCCGGGAATTGTATTTGCATGGAAATTGATAAATTATGTTTGGTTAAACTCTAAAGTAATTCACATGAATTAATGGGGGGAAATTATCTTACCTAGACCCCTCTAGGTAATTTGTATTTCTTTAAAATGGAGGAAATAGAAAATTACATGAAATGGAAAATCGTTCATGAGATGAATTCTCAAGGAATGATTATAGTTGACATTAATTTAGAGAGGTTTTACTCTAGGTAGATCGATGTATTTCCAAATGCGGTTACCCTAAACAATTTCCAGTGCAACTTATCTTTAAATTTTCATAGTTAGAGAGTTTATGTGTCTAATAAACACACCCAAACTTTGCTTCAACGGAAAATAAAACGATTCAAAATAAAGGGATTTAGTGATTAACAACATCGTCAGTTCGTAACTTATCATAACCGCATGACAACTTCGATCTAAAGAAAACATAAATACACGCCGCCCACAATCATAAACACCCATGCAAAATCGGAGATCCCACAACGCATGGCTCGCTGGCCTACATCAAATTCGTGTACTCCTTCGATATACGAATCGCTTGGGCTGCAAGCTATGTTGTATAACACGTTAAGGAATTGAGACAATAAAAACATTAAGCACGAGTTATTGAGTTTTGTTAATGAAAGAAGTTTAGGGTCTATTGTTTCAAACCTCTTGGAGGGCTGTCCGTTGCGTTTGATGGTTCCGTGCTGGCCAATAAATGTACATTTTCCCGCAGCATGGCTAGCTGGTCATCCAGATTGTCGAGCATTTGTTGCCTGAGTTCCCACTTACGTATCGCCCTTTCTCGAACTGCCTTCATATCTTTCCCAAGCCCTGTTAGCAACAACATTAGCGGCACCACCGTACCACTAATTATTGTGCAATGGGTATACACTAATAATGAATACATGTTCGTTAACCTTGAATGAATGATTCGTAGGAAGACGGGAGGGACTGGAATGTGTTGTCCGCCACCATGTTTAGTTCTAATGGCAGCGAGAAAGAATGAAATTTCCTATTGGGTTATGCTTGTTTCTTACGGAGTAGTATAGTGCAAGCCAAAGATTTATTTTACTATTACCCTTTTTTGGGGTGCGCGGGAAGAGAGCAATTCAAAAACTTGAATGCGTAAATCATCCTAGTACAAAGGCCAATCTCTATATCCTACATGGCGTCGTCTTTACTCTGCCGCCTAGGCGTTGATAATTCCATTTAAAATTTTTTCCCCTCGTTTATTTATACTACAAGTGTTCACAATCACAGCTTATTTATAATAGGAAAAATTCCTCATAATTATAATAGCCACATAATTAAATCATTAAACCATAATTTTACTTTGCAAAGTAGTTCATCATAATTAATACTCTTTTCATTATTACTTTAAAAAAAATCGACACAAGTAAAAAAGATTTCGTAACATTTTTTTAAAACTTATGTTATAGCCTCTCACCTTTATAATTAACCGCATAAAAAAAATAGATCTCTTCTGTACAGTGGCTTGTGGCTTAAAACCCGAAGCCTCCGTCTTGAATTTGAAGGCGTAATAAAAACCCAAAACCAGGACCACATGTACACGTGGTAGTCTTTGGTGCATTGGATCGAGATTTTAATCAACGTATATGAAATTTTGGTCGAATTGGTATATTTTCATTCTTTTAGGTATTTTAAATCCAAAAAAATCAGACTCAATTTACAAAAAGTATTTATAATATTTTTGTATTGTTTTTATTTATTTATAGACACCCATTTTTATATGTTTTGATTAAAAGTAAAAAATAATATACATGTTAAATACAAGTAAAATAATTATTTAAAAAATCTTTATATATTTTGGATAATTAAACTTATGTGTTTTGAAAATAATATACTTTAATAAATATTATCCGAAATCAACCTAAAATAAAAAGCTTAAGATGTATATTATTATATTATAAATACTATAATTGAGTAAATAAAGATTAAAAATAAAAATAAAGTAGTGGATTTTAAAGAATAGAATGGGGATGTGGGTTGTGGAGATAAAGTAGGAATGAGTTTTAAAATGAGGTGGATGAGTGAGAAAATTGATTTGGGGGGTTAAAAATCCAAAAGTGGGCTTTGGGTTGTGGGTAGTCTAAATAATTCATCCATAACTTCCACGGAGTACTTTACAAAGTAGCTCATTTTAACACTTTTTTTCCTTATTATTTTTGAAAAAAATTTAGACAAAAAAAATTCAGAACCTTATTATTTTTCGTTATGGGCAATTAGTTTTTTTAATACCCAAATGTCCAAATTGGTATTTCGGCCTCCTGAAATACAATTATGAAATACGTTTTCAAAATATTAGTATATTACAAATATACAATTATTTATAGAGCTCCTTCGATGAAGCTTGTCATGCAAGCCTGTCTCTGATGATACTTCCATTTTCCGAGAGCCACTGCCGTCTGCGCGGATTTGATGGGTGGCAAGTTTTTTCAAACTAGCACTCGAGCACCCTACATATATAGCCTTTTTAGGCTACAACTTGTGTATTTATGTATATTGTTTATTCATGCTAATCTTAAAACTCTCTCCGGGCATTCCCAAACACAATTATTTCTTTTACGGTTCGGCTAATATGTGCCCATGGACACACAATAAAAGTGTTAATTTGGGAAATTATTTCAAAACTATTCCCTAAATTGGAATTAATAAACCCTTTTTAAAAAATCAAAATTAACAAACAATATCCAGATTTACCAAAATTAGAATTCTAAATGTGTGCCCATGGGCACACATTAAAAAAATCCTTTTATTATTGTTTGTTCTTCCACATCATGAGCCCATATTTTTCACAAGCAACACCATTATTTTTTATTATTTAAATATATACACAAAATTGGTCTCTATGAGTAAATAAAAAAATATGAATTTTGGTATAATTTTTTTATATATTTAACATAATAATATCTCAAATGTGACATCTAAAATAAATCACAAACTCTAAAAAATACCAACCAATAATAATATGCCACATGACACTTAACCCTATGTATTAATTTCTCTCTCCTAATGAAAATGGCACATGAGCCCAAAAATGAGAGATCATATTTCGAACAAATGATCTTTGGTTATTATATTATAATCCAAACAAATGATCTTTGGTTATTATATAATAATCTATTCATTGATTTACATCTGAAATACTTTTACCCTTACAGTATATGAAATGAAATTTTATAAATATGATTACCTCAAAGATTATTATTCTTTACCATTTTTAACTAATAATTATGAAATACTTACCATATTCAATTAATGAGTATGGGAATATTATTCAAATTTTTTAGTACTATCATTTACCTATTTTCATAATTAAAATAATCTTCTTGTTTTGAACATACTCAGTAAAAGTTGCTAAATATGCTGATTATACAACCATGTTAAAACCATGCATATTATTTGGTCATACTTTATCAATCCAAGGAAAATAAAATAGCCCAATTGCCACATCTCTTCGTGTGAAGCATTGCCCAAGACCAAAAAATGTTTGGTCATCACTGTCTTTATTGTGTGCCCATAGAAATTAGAAATGCCCTTTTCATTGACCTCTTTGTGTGGCCAGTTATTTCCCTTTTCATTGACCTCTTTGTGTGCCCATCACTACAATAACTGCAGCAGTTAGAAATCCTCTTTATAAAAAGGGGGCCACACACATTGTTAATTGTCGTCAACCTAAATCTTCTCCTTTAAGTTATTTTCATTCACTCCCCCACTACCAAACCCTAAGAAAACTCCAACCAAGAAAAAGCACCTATGGATCCAACCGGAGAATCATCCAACCCCCATGTCATCGTTGCTGAAGGTTTCCTGATGTGGGACAGGAAGGTCAAACTGGAGGAGGAAATTCGTGCAATAAAGGGGGCGTTGGAAATGTTTGAAGAAGTTGATCGTCTGAGAGGATAGGTCTTGAGGATGCCATGGGGCTGGGCTGGCACGGAAGAGGAAAGAAAGAGGATCGATCTAATAAAAAAGGTATCTTTTTTATTTTTACAAATTCACCCAAAGTTGTATATCCGTATATATAGTACGCCGTAGTAACATGGCGGGTATAAAACTGAACTGTCATATGTGTAATTTTTTACAGGCTACCGAGTTGCACAAAAAAGCCGTGGATGAGACCAACCGCATCGCCGCGGAGGCAAGGCAAGAGCAAGAGGATGACGACGATTACTTGGTTTGATATATTGTAATTTCGTCATGTAAACTGTATCTCTTGCACTTGCTTTAATGAACAAATGAATGTTGGTTGCACTTTGCTTCTACTTTGGTGCATGCAACGCTATTAAATGCATAATCCACGTAAACATTGATTCATCCACGCGTTAAACTTCACCGAAAAGACAAATAAACTCCAACTGAGAAATCCCCCTACAAAGAGAAGTAACTGCGATCATTATGACCTGTGAAAATGCACGCCTGACGCGTTTAATCGTCACTTAAATGGTTAGGATTCCAGGCAGCGATCAAATGATCAATTAAATGTTGCGTTTATGATTGTTTCCACCACAAATCTTCCAAATATGTTTGGATGATTATCGATCTATAACAAATATTTAATGTTTTTACAGCGTTCCATAATCCACGATTTGTGTAGATTTTAGTTTTCTAATATCTTCTCCATAACTAAATTATCATATTTTATACAAGTATATTTTTGGTTAAGATTTGTGTCGATTTAATCAACGATCTTAGTTTCGTACTCTTCGATTACATACTTTATCATCTTATCTTATCTTATATACATATAAGATTGGGTTTTGCCACCATTTATTGCTCTCATTAACTATACTCACAATAATACCTATACTCAATATTAATTTTAAATATTTTTAATCTATCTATATACTATTACTAAACTCGAATCTCTCTATCCTATTTGTCGCCCATCTAACTATGCCACATAAGCATCTTAATTTTTAAATTTACTTCTTTAGCCTTTCTTCTTTTTAGTATTTACAATCCTTAAAAATATTTAATAAAATAATATTACTATTAATATTAATATACAATGATCTACTACTTTTTTAGGGACAATCAATACATAATATCTCTAACATAAAATGATCTACTACGTTTTTATGGATAAAATTTAAATATTATATAATTGTACATCATCACTTTTAATATGTATCATTTTTTTTCAATGGCAAGTCTGAACTATCCATACGTAATATTTTTAATATCTCTATGATATATAAATTAATCAAGAGTGCTTCCTACACAAAAAAATTCCCAAGTCATAGTCGTGTACAAGATCGAATAGATTGTTCATGAGCGGTTTAAGTGAGATAAATATACTTCATAAATAGCTATGATTGTTAAATACATAGATTATAGTATTTGGAAAGACTTATAAGTGAGATAATTTAATTAGTTACATGAGCGGTTTAAAAAAAATTTACATTAAATATATTGTTTAAGAAAAAATAAATATACTTCATAATATTAATATTGGATCCATATAATCATTTTGTACATCAACTTTTGACTTAAAAGAATGCAAGATGACCAAATAATCAAGGAAAATGCCATAACTAAAAAATGTAAAAAAATCTAAATATTGTTTTACGAGAAATTTGCCCCGTGCGTATGCATGGGCATCACCACTAGTTCTAGTAATATTTAAGATTTTAAGGAATTGATAATCTTCAAAGTGTAAAATACCAAGGAAACTAACGGATAATCTTTGGTCATTATCGGATAACATTAACCCTCAAAGGTTGCCCAAAGTCTTGGGCATCAAAGAGAGGCAATTAAAAAAGGACACATGTGGCGTGATATATAACGTTTAATCTTTCCAAGATTATACTGGAGTATTTTAACTTTGGAAAAAAAATAGGAGTAAAGTAAAAGGACATACATTATATTCTGTTTTGTTTTTATTGGGCAAAGAAACAGCCTACGTTATCATCTTTTGGTGGTATTGGTCAAAGAAACGGCATGCATTACATTTACTGCGCCACTAGTGCACGCTGTATCACATGGGTAATAGTGCACATATTCCTTACAATGAAAATGAACCCTACAAAGCCACTCATATCATCTTTCTCATTTCTCCAACCAGAAAACTCCTCTCGTCGGTCTCTTCATGCCTTGGAGAACGCACAAGGGATAGACATGGGCGGTAGATTATGTGCGCGAATGGATATAACTTCTGTCGGTCCGGTATGCTCCTAATATTTTGAGTTATTTAAACAGGATTCTTTGTCAATGCATATGACCAAGTTTTGGTATTATTTTCCAAGCGCTTCCAACATACCCCGCCATATTGTACTTCACGGTGAATGGACGATGGATTCTCTGCATGTGCATCGCTTCTATCGGACCGGTATGTTCCCTCATTGCTTAAATTCCAATCAAATAAGGCTAAAATGTGAGTGCATCCAACGCTTGCTTTATTTTTGCCATGCAGGTGCTTCCAACGGGCGACGCGATCTTTGCTTAAGTCATCTGGTATCCCTTCCTCTACCACCTTGGGCTGAACGGAATCGGAGTCGGAAAGGAGGGGACACCGGAGGACCAGATGATGTGCAAGGGACCCAACGCGTTACCACTTTCCCGTCGTAAGAAAACGGATTTATGAACTCTATTGAGGGCGTGTTTGGATACCCAAGGTAATTCATTATCTTGCATTAATGCAAACCTGTCATGGCTTAGTCCAGCATTCTCAAGGTTCTCCAATGATATGAGTTGATCATAAGGCAATTTGATATGTTCTTCTAATCTCAAGAAACAATCCTTGAAATCTTTGATGGACTTGCAAAGATAATATTCCGAGCGAGGCCAAAGATTTCAAGGATTGTTTCTTGATATTAGAAGAACATATCAAATTGCCTTATGATCAACTCATATCATTGGAGAACCTTGTGAATGCTGGATTAAGCCATGACAGGTTTGCATTAATGCAAGATAATGAATTACCTTGGGTATCCAAACACGCCCTCAATAGAGTTCATAAACCCGTTTTCTTACGACGAGGTACGTTTGGTCTCTATTAAAATAGTTGGGTGCCCTTGGAAATTGCACAGGAAGACTTGGTGGCTCGATACAAGGAGACATGGTTAGATGAGATCTCGCCCGACCAGTATAAGCTTCATCAGCACGAGACGTGTGCGGCATCCATTCGAAGTGCTATGGATGTGGCAAGAACAAAGATTCGACACGACAATCTTCTAAGTTCGATATGTTTTACCAAATCATTAAGTATCTAGGAAGCAAACAATGACATATGTAAAGGACCCTTTGTAAAATGAACTATGGTTTTGAAATGTTTACACCAAGTCTAGTGTAATAACATTTGTAATTGATTCAGTTCATCCTCTCCTATATGGGTTCATCCTCTCCTGTATGGGTTTTAATTTATATTTAAGCAATTACATAATTATTTTTCTCGGATAATATACTTGGAGAGGTCATGTATGATATATATGCTTGGGAGAGGTGAATGATAATGTTTTTGTTGAAGTCCGATTTGGATGAGGTCTTTGGCAATTTGGCTTGAAGGCAAATGAATAAAATATATATGGACGATGGTGAATTGGTGATGATACTGATACACCTATATTTATACAAGTTAATAATGTAACAATGGCAGGAGATTCTTTACGAAACAACAGTGTGTTTGTTCAAGTCAGATTTGACTGAGATCTACCTATTGAAACACTTTATATATTGAAACACTTTATACAATGCTCTATGGTTTTAGTCGAAATCTGTCCCACAATATATGTGGTCTACGTTTTTCCATACTCACATTTAATACTTTGTCATGCATCCTCTCCAATATGAATATGATAAGGCAAATTACAAGGTGTAAGTGCAAACCCTAATAAGACTGAGCATTAAATTTGATATGAGGTTTACCAACCACCTACTGTGTTAAATTTGATATGGGGTTTACCAACCACCAACCGTGTTAAATTTGATATGAGGTTTACCAAAAACTTAACATTTTTCTTTTTTGTTTTATTGGGCAAAGAAACGGCATGCATTAACTTCTTTTGACCCATATTGGTCAAAGAAACAGCATGCATTACATTTACTGCGCCACTAGTGCACGCTCTATCACGGGGGTAATAGTGCACGTATTCCTTCTTTAAAAACATAACGATGGACATCCAAGCCCTACAATGAAAATGAACCCTACAAAGCCTCTCATACCATCTTTCTCGTTTGTCCAGCCAGAAAACTTGAATCCCCTCTTTGTCAATGCACATGACCAAGTTTTGGTACGCTTCCAACATACCCGCCATATTGTTCTTCACGGCGAATGGACGATGGATTCTCTGCATGTGTATCGCTCCCAACTGACTAGTACGTTTCCTCATACCCTAAATTCCAATTAAATAAGGATAAAATGTGAGTGCATCCAACGCTTGATTTATTTTTGGCATACAGGTACTTCCAACGGGCGACGCGATCTTTGCTTATATGATACTGGTGCATTATCCAGTTGAGGTTTACCAGGATCTCCAACTAGACGGGTTTGATATGCCCAGTCTTGACCCATCGCACTCCCTTCTCATCTTTGATCATCCGTATCTTTCTTGTTGTACTGGATGATGATGAATGTGCCTTCTTTTTTTTTCTAAGATTTTTTTCTTGAGATTAGAAGAACACCTCAAAATTTCCTTGTGATGAACTCGTAACTCGAGGCTGCGCGGAGGATAGAGTTGTACAAAGAGCGAATCTTCAAACGGGTCACGCGATCTTTGCTTACTAGTCCGGTGCCCTTGGAAAATTCACAAGAAGATGACTCAAAGTGCATTGTCCATTGGGGTAGTAGTTTACATTATTTTTGCCACTACTATGTTTTTTTTTGGTAGAATTTGGCCACAACTATGTATGATATTGATATATATGCTTTGAGAGGTGAATGATAATGTGTTTCTTCAAGTCCGATTCGAATAAGATGTATTTGGCTATTTGGTTAGAAAGCAAATGAATAAAATATATGGAAGATGGTGATGATATTGAATGACCTCTACTTTTAGAATTGAATAATGTGACAATGGCAGGAGAATCTTACAAAACAGTAGTGTGTTTGTTCAAGTTCGAATTGACAAAAGATTGATATCTTTTACCAATTTACATAGGAAGAAAACAATGACATTTATAAACACATTGTAAAATGAAAAATAGTTTTACGTTAAAATGTTTAGATTAAGTTTGGGTTTTAGTTTTTCCAACCTCACATTTAATAATTTGTCACTCTTGGTATTTGGATATCATTCAATTCATCCTCTCAAATATGAAAATGAAAAGGCAGATTACTAGGTGAAAGTTTGATAAATCAACTTTAATTAAGGAATGATTGATGTCATTTGCTTTGTGTAAACAACTCAATCACAAATTACAGTAAGCTGGGGAAATTAAGAAATCAAAAGTATAATTTCAATGGAGAATCATGTATGTATGAGTCTAGGGGAGACACTTACAAATTAAATTTTCAATTTCAATTTTCCATTTATTATATTCTCAGCGCCCCCTAGTGTACCTATATTCACTATTGCATGATGTATCACGAGGGTAATAGTGGTTGCTTTATTTCTGCTTTTTTGGTATAAACTATTAACTATCACGGACGTAATAGTGAACGCTTTCCTTCTGTTTTTTCTTTGCGAAATTTCATTTGGTGCCCCTAAGTTTTTGCCTTTTCCCTTTGGTGCCCAAGAAAAAAAAACTTATTCCTCTTGATACACTTGAGGTTTTGACTTTTCCCGTTGACGCCCCTCCCTGGTTCAAATTAGCCAATTTCAAGCTTACCATTACGTTCATCACCCTTACAATTAGTAGGATTTGACTATTAAAACATCAAAAATAATAACCAGACTACATCAATTTAAATTCCTAAACCCTAATGGTGTAAACAACCCCTTAAATTAGAGGATTGTTTAAAAATGAAAATTGATCTAGTTTGGTTATGAATTTAAGTGTTTTAAGAGTTGAATCCTACTAATTTAAGGGTGATGAAAAGGAAAAGGCAAAACCTTAGGGGCACCAGATTTAATTTTTTTTTTCTTGGGCACCAAAAGGAAAAGGCAAAACCTTAGGGGCACCAAATTTAAATTTCCCTTTTCCTTTAGGTAGAAGCAGAAGCACGTATTCCTTCTATAAATACAGAACGATGGACTTCCAAACCATACCATGAAATGAACCCAACAAAGCCACTCATATCATCTTTCACATTTCTCAAGCCAAAAAACTTTAATCCCCTCTCGCCGGTCTCTTCACGCCTTGGAGAATACACAGGGGATATACATGGGTGGTGGCCTATGTGCGCGTATGGATCTAACCTCTGCAAGTCCGGTATGCTCCTAACTTTCTGAAATACTTCAACAGGGTTCATTGTCAATGCATATGATCGACGGATACATTGTTTTGGTTTATAGGTTTTCCCAACGGGCGACGCGATCTTTGCTTATTTGTTCAGTGCCCTTAGAAAACGCTCAAGAAGAAGATCACAGTCCTTGAAGTGTGGAAAAACAAATAGATCTTCTATTTGAACATTTTCTTAGGGTTTAGGGCTTTCTTGTTGCACGCCTCCTGAAAGGAGGAGCGGAAACACCGGACACGTACACCACCACCAGACGCCCGCGTCCTCTATATTGTGTTCAGGGACTCCGCAACCTAACGGTGGCAGGTCGGGGGTCGGGCTTCCGGGTTTGGAGGTGGAGATTCATCAAGTGGGATGGAGAAGGGGACTACTACTTTGATGATCAGAAATCTCCCGAGCAAAATGAAAAGAACACAAGCGTCCTCTTGTAATACAAGGGTTTTAACGATAGACGGGTTGGGCATGTGTCACATCATACCCATCATCTCCTCTTTCAACGGTAGAAAAAAGATTTCAATATAAACACGAGGCACGGAGTTCGGAACCCAAATACATGCAAACCATGTAATTTTGGTTGGGAACATTGTGCCCTATGATTAAATTGAAATCTTTATTTCTTCCGTTGAAAAGGGGGATATGGGGATGATGTGACACATGCTCAACCCGTCTATCGTTGAAACCCTTGTATTAAAGGAGGACGCTTGTTGAAACATGATGAGGCAACAAATGCAATAGGAGAGTTATTAGTTGTAGGGATGATGTTGTGTGCCATTGATGAGTAGTTTTTGTACCTCAAGTTTTAGGAAATATGCAATCAAGTTTCATAATTCTATTTGGTGTAGATCTCATGCAATGATATTAGTGCTATGGCATTGGTATGTATATGTTTACCATTGGCAAAAAAACAAGTTTGACACTAACACATAATTGTCAACGAGAGCTAATTTCCTTTTAGTTGTTCCTTGCTTGAGAATCATCTCAAATAATTCAATTTGAATCACCTCAAACCCCACAATTTAGGTTGTCATTGCCAAATCAAGTAAAGGATCATAAGGTGTTGTTTGTGTTTGTCAAACACATGAAATCAAAAGAAAATGCAGCATAACATAGCAAATTATAATCACATGCAATATCCAAAGCCAAAACAAAATAAATTATAACCATAAAAGGGTTGTTACTGCACATATAGTAGTGTCACACAAAAACCTTCAAATTGTTTTCACCCCAACCACCAGAATCACCATCCCAACCACCATTGTTCAAGCCAAAGAAGTTCCTCCCAGCAAAACCATCAAAAAAAATAGTCTTCCATCCATCCAAACAACCATCAAAGTCTTCAAAACAACCTTCAAACATATTAACAAAAGAACTTAAAACCGACAACACCAACACCTTACCTTTTCCTCTTCAACATCTTCTTCTCCTTTGTGGCCTCCTCAAGCTCCAACACCTCGTCCCTCATGTAAGCTCTCATATACTTCTCCACTGCACGGTGCACGACCTTCCTTTTCGTTGTTATCCTCCTTCCCGTGCTCTTGGAGATTTGGGAAGCGTGTTGCAGGAGCTCTCGGACGTTGAAAGTTTGCTTCTTCCTACCCAGACAGTAGGGGCATTGAAGGGAGCCATCTTTCCTCCTCAATTGATCAGTTCCTTGAAGAAGATTGTAGTAAGGGTTGTCGGGCTTGTCAACGTAATCATCAATGTCTGAGTAATCTATGTCAGTGGATTCAGATTGAACGTCGTCTGCGAGGTCCTCATCCTTTTGGAACATCTCCTCAGCCTGGGCCAATTCCTCCTGTGCCTGGGCCAGCTTCTCCTGTGCCCTTAGCATCTCCTCTTGTGCCCGGGCCAGCTCCGCCTATGCCTGGGCCAGATCCGCCTGTGTCTTCTCCATCTAAACATGTGTTAATGAAATTAGTAAAGCAGGGACTATAAAGAATGAAAGGTGTGCTATAGGAACAGAATTAGTATTTTTTACAAATTAGTAATGAAAAAAAAGAGTGACATTTGACCCATATTTTCATGAATTGACCAATAATTTGCTTATTTATCCAATATATCAACAATTTACCCATATTTTCCTTATTTAGAAAAAAACACCTTTCTAAGAATTTATCGAACAATTGACCCATATTTTCCTTATTTACCCAATATATCAACAATTCTATGCCATATTTTTCTTATTTACAAAAAAAACACCTTTCTATGAATTTATAAAAACACCTTTCTATGAATCTAGACCATACTTTCCTTATTTAGAAAACAAACATATCGATTTTAGACTAAACAAAATCAAGAAACCATATCCACATCCACCGGCCATAAACGACAAATAGTATAGCCCTAGATTAGAGAAACAACATGCAAAGGAAGGACATTCACAAAACCCTAGATTTCAACCTTGTATCAATGAAGGACAGTCTCAATCGAATGATCAATTAAACCCTTTGGAACTCAATCGACTACAAGACCCAAACCCTAAACACAATCAATAAACAAAATCAATAAACAAAATCAACATCCAACAGCCTCAAAGGACAACGATTTTAGACTACATTTAAAACAAAATCGCATGCAACACATGAACATGCCAATTGATGTATTAAAGACCCAAATCATGCATGTATAAAAACACAATCGATTCACACCACAGGGAAGAGGAGGAAGAAATGGACCATGCCAAGAAGGGTTGAAGAGAGTACCTTAATTTCAAAAAAATGAAACTTGGGAGGGTTGAAGTCTTGAAGAGATTTTATCTTCTATCACGTCTCAGACAAAAGAGGAAGGAAGAAGCGGATAAAGTTGAAGAGAAGGAAAAAGGAAGGCGGATGAAGTTGAAGAGAAGTTGATGAGAAGTTGAAGTGGCATGTGTCAAACAATAACTCCCTCTTTCTTAAAGCGGTTAATTTTTCGAATTTACTAAATTAATTAAACGAAAATATTAACCGATGATTCAAATTACCACCCTAGTTATCCAAAGTATTGGGTTGGGCCCCCGTTTATACTAAAGCCCAATTATGCGGGCGGGTTTTGAGAAACCGGGTTCGAATTAGGGTTTCCATAATAGAGCAAATTAATACTCCCTCCGTTTATGAAAATATGATGTTTTAGGGATTTTTTTATTGTTCAATAAAATATGATGTTTTAGCTATTTATGTACACATTTTTCCAGTTTTACCCTTCTGAAAAAAGGAAAAAAAAGCATAGAAATCAAACCAAATCAATTTAGAAACATTAATTTAGGAAATTGTACGTTAAATTGGATGAGAATTGGGAAGGAGTAAATCTAAACCAAATCAGAAAATATTCCATAATTTAAATTTAAGTAAAAGTAAAAAATTGATAAGAAGGGTAATTGAGTCAAATTATGTACTTTCTTAATTTTTAGGATTTAGGCTAAAACATCATGTTTTTATGAACGGAGGGAGTATGTTGTTATTGTAACGAAATATTTGGGTAAATTAATTTTAATAAATATTACTAGTATTAATTTATTAGGGAACATATAGTATTGATTTTTTTGTCAATGCTATAAGTAAAACCTTGTTTAATTAAATGCTTATTTTTAGTTGAAAAAATCATTATTTAAGTGGTGAGAGACCCATTTGGGTCTCTACCAATGGAGATAGTCATGCAGACTTGGACGATTGAATTTACTTAAATTTAAGGGGATGCCGAAAGATAAGAGTGCAATTTATTTATAATAAAAGGAGAATACAAGAGAACCCTACATAGACCGCTTAACCCAAGCGGTAACAACTCCCAAATCGTACTTGGAACTCATCATCTCCTTCTGCAGATCGTCCATTTCAATGTTGATCTGGACCATCGCTTTGATCTTACCCATGTAGGCATCAGGGGATGAATCATCCATGGCTTTGATCTCCTCCAACCTGGCACGTAAGGAGTGAAACTTGTTGTTGACTTGTTGCTGCTTCTCCTTCCATTTCAGAAGCCTCTCTTCCATGGGTCGATCTCTTTCTTTTTGATTTGTCTCCAACTCTTCATACGATTAACAAAACAAAAGCAATCAGAAATTTCGTAAATAATGGAAAATTCAAATCATTTTAAAGAGTTCTTACCCTCCAAATACCGGTCATCAGAGGCTTTGTCCTTGGCAAAGAATTATTTCATCTTCACAGAGAAAGATGGGGATCGGTCGCCGTTGTAGTTACCTGCCATCTTAAATCAGTTTGGAGTAGATTAGGTTAAGAAAGGTGCTGGAGAAGAAAGCTCAAGGCGTAGGGCAAGATGGGAATGGTCTTGATACTACTACGTATTTATATTGTTGATAGAATGCAAAGGGTCTTCATACTTTTTTTTGGTGGAAAAAGGGTCTTCATACTTTAATACAGCGTGTACGTGTTCCGAGCATAAATTAAATGCACACCAACCCCATCGTTGACAGCTTAACACGCAAGAATTAATAATAAATGCCACATCTAATAAGTTCATGAATTTGGATATGACCGAAGAAGATTCACCATGTTTACTTAAATGCCAACTACTACCACCACCGGGTTGAGTTCTACTGCAGTTATTTATTGGTTGAAGATTTCTATCTCACCAAATCTGCTTTTTGTTTCATACGGGTCTAGTGGGCTCCCACACCCTAAACCTCATATTATAAAAAGGAAATAAAAACAAAAATAACTGGTCCTTTCTTTTCTTCGTCCAGGCCCACATAATTAGGGTTTGCTCTATTTGAGATAGCGGTATTGTTCCCCAATTCATCCCTTTTGTCCCCCTCATCCTAATCAGAGCTCCTCTTGTCAATCCCCTCTCTCACGGTTGTTGACCAATTTTGTCCTCATTCCCCGTTCAATCACCAAACGCCAATTTTACTCGATCATGTTGTCATCCGATTCGTCAATGTCACTGTCGTCAGACATGACGGATGCAAGCTCCACCGATCAGGCTTCCCCAAATCGGGAAATAATCCATCCCACGTTCTTAACCTCCGACTTTTGGGCCTATTCGGAGGATGCAGATGTTCATTCGGCCTTCGCCATGCTCCAGGCGCAAGGGTGGGGCCATCTTAATGCAGACTTTGAGACTGTCTGCGAACACTCCATGAATTGGTTTTATAACCGATTCTCGTTTAGGGAATTTACGCATTTAGATAGAGAAATACCCCTCTGTCATTTGCAAGTAGATCCCAACACACAGTATTTTCTCGCTCCTGGCTCTGTTGCAGGCGCGCTAGATGTTCCGAATGATGGTGCGTTCAAGTGGGTATCTGATGATGATTACTTGCCCGGATATGAGGGTATGGTCGAACGCACCTGTGGAGTAACTGTGGGCCATGATCGGATTATGGACTCTTCAAATCTGTTCAGGCCAATGAAGATCCTACACACCTTCATCATCGACAACCTTCTGCCCCGGCATGACAAAAAGGATTCCGTCACGAGGCAGGACGTTTGGATCTTGGATTTACTGGGGAGGAGGGAGTTGATCAATCTTCCCTACTTGACCGTATACCACATTTGGGGCAGCAAGCTACGCATCGACACGCCCCTTCCTTACCCTGGTTTGGTGAAGCAATTGCTCGAATGGTTTGGACTGTACGGCCGGTGAAACGTGCCAATTCTGGAGAAGACATTTGGGAAGCCGTTCATTCTTGATTTTTAGAATTTTCTTATATTTGCCTAATCGCGTACATATCTGTTTATTTTGTTGTTTTCTTCTGCACTTTCATCACGGATTCTCGTTTCCGTTTCAACATTGTGATATTTAGTTATTGTGAATGAATATGCAACCCTTTAAGTTTATGTTATGAAATAGCTGTCATTATCATATATAACCCAGTAATGAATAATCTATATCGCTTTCAGTTTATTTCCTTTACAACAACTTCATTTATTAAAAAACACATAGTTTCCTCTAAAAAAACACATAGTTTGACAAAGCACATGTGGTTAATTAATTTTAAAATTATTTAATAGAGTAAAGAAGAATGAGTAATGAAATTTATTGTAAATATACAAGTAAGTTTATTGAAAATGGAAAATTCATTTATTGAAAATTAATTGCTGCAAAATTAATTTCCAACAACAAAAAAGTCATTACAAACTACTCCCTCCGTTTGAAAATACTACGGAGTATAAGATCTACCCTAATACATTACCCACATTGGGAGAGACCCATTTTGAGGGACTATGAGGGACTCTCACACCAAAAAAGCCATTTTTATTATATTTTATTTTATTTACTATTGTAAAGACTCTTTGAGAGCCCCTCAATGGAGATGCCACAGAACCCAAGTCTATTGTAAAATTTGCGCCACGTGGAATTTTTGAATAAATTAATGTGAAGTTATATTTTAATAAATTTTGTACCAACTTATTGTATTCTTGCTATATATACTAAATAGATAACATGTTTATATAATTTTTTTATATATATAATTTCCTATCTATGGATTATGTATTAATTTCCTATGAGATGATATTTTCCATACTAATTTAATATTTTTATCTCTTAACAAGATTTAGGGTCTTAATATTTTTTTTTATCTTTTAACAATAGATAATAAAATAGTTAATAGATATATTGAAATATTTGATAAACTCTAAATGTACGTACATGAAAATTAATAAAATATGAAGAATATAATATTTGATTAAAAAATTATATACATTCTACGACTAATAAATTACTTATATTAAAGTTTATAATATATCTTTTTATTTTTTTATTAATATTCTATTTATAATGTCTATAAAATATCGAATCGTAGTCGTACATGGTACGACGGGTAAAACTAGTTTTCTAGTAAATTTGACTAAAACTAAGAAGGCCTATAAATTTCCCAAATTATCCGCAATCCTTTAAAAGATTTAGTATAATTAATCGCTATTATTGTCATTTTATCAATAAAATGACACTCCAATTTAAATTTCAAATACATAACACACAAGATTATGTATAGAAGAAATGAATGTGACCTACTTACTGGTAGAAAAATACTACTCTAAAGTATGTTAAATTAAAATGTTGTATAGTAAATTAAAAATACTACTTACTTGACATATGCATGGCAATATAAAATGTTGTATAGTAAATAACATATTCATAGATAGAGGATGTGTAAAAAACAAATGTAGTATCAGTTACTTATTCATTATATAAATATCATTTAGATGTAGTTGGCTATGATTTTAAGTGTTTTAGGCAATATTAAAAGGCCTAGTTAAAAAAATAGGCCCAATATATGGAAACAATCAAACTCTGCTAATCGATCAATGGCCCAACTTTAGGTATTACTCAGAATGGAACCCACATAGACGAGCTATGGGGGCAACTGGTTCATAGTTTCAACAGCAGCACTAAAGCAAAACCAATATGAAAAACAACAAACACATTCGTAGTTCAAAGACATGCAAGGGAGTGAAGGAAATAAATGTCATATGTTGGCTTTTACAAATTAGTGCCAGCCAAATGAGGAGGTATTGGATAATCAGCATCCAGTTTCGCCTTCTCTCCATCAACATTAGGCGAACTGTGCTCCTCCAGTATCTCCACACGTCCCAACCTTCTGTAGTAATCTTTAACCTTCAATCGTGAAGATTCCACATCCCCCAATCTCGCCTTTGCTTCTGCAATTCTTCTCTCTGTTTTCGTCAATTGACATTGCAGATCCAAGTCCCTTTGTGATGATATCTCATACAGCTGAAGTAGTTCTTCGTACTTTGCTTTGCACTCATCTATGGACTCATCTATGCCATCAGAGCCAAACACAATCTCCTCCAATCTAGCTATCCGAGCAGCCAAATCCTTTCCAGGTTTTGCCACTTCGCCCATTGCAAGTGGCCGTTCAACTTCGTGTTCAACATCCGAATCACTGGATATATCAATACATTCCACCACCTTTGCACCGACTGATTCAATACAAAAGTCGTGGACAAATTCATTATAAAAAGGTACATTAAAAACAAGGAAAGGAACAACCCCTAATTTGGAAAATCACACAAACATAACCCTAAATTTTTTTTTCAGTTGACGCCAAAAAATTGACCATAGGAATAAAGGGGATAACCTGCACAAGAGGATGAGCCAACAGAGTCTTCCTTCTCCGCAGCAGAAGGGAAACACAATTCATGGAGGGCCTCCACGCGTCCTAAACTTTTGTACACAGTTCTTAGTTTGAACTCTTCTTCCTCTAACTGTTGTAATTTCGCTTGCACGCGATCAAATTTCACTTGTGATAACAACAATTTCGTTTGCAACTCGGCCCCCTTTTTCAAAGACGCCTCATAAATGGCTTTGGCATCAACGCAAGCCCTTCTCCAATATGCCGAATTTTCGTGTCCCTCTCCGCTGGATTCGAATCCACTCCCTAAATCCATATCCGAATGGAAAGAAATTGCAGCGACAAGTTCAATTGGAAAGAAATTGCAGCGACAAGTTTACCAAGCCCTCAAATAGCTCTAGAATGAAAACTGGTCCTTATCCCTGGTCTTTTTAAGCAAAGGAGTTCTGAATCGACGACGCTTTCCTCTTTGTGTACCTTTTTTTTGGAACGCACAAGGAAGTGGCCTATTGGGCCGGTAACAAATTGGGCCGTTTATTAATCCATTGCCATCTCCGTGATTCTCCAAATTCGTTACATAAAACCGCCTTCAGAACTAAAGTTGGAATGTCCCTGCATATTGCACACACAAATGGTTACTCAAAACAGTTTCGCAGTAATTGTGTTCTTTATTTTTCGAGCACTAATCGTATTTACGTACGTGATTAGGAAATTGATAATAAGCTGGCCCCCGCGCCAATTGCCTTAAAAATGTCGTCGTACTCCTATCCGAAGATTGCCCGATTGGCCGGTTCCCCTGCCACAATAAATACATAAGATTAACACTACACAAAACATAGGGAATACATTCGATAACAACTCGATTTCTTACCCGTTGATTAACATGACTGTATAGTTCATGGGATGGCATGTATGTTGGCTAGGATGACATATGTGGATGTGGGCGGTTGTGGTACCACGGAGGGCCTGCATTTGCAAATGAGTAAGCTGATGGTGATGGAGGTTCGGGTTCCCTCTGTGCCGCTTGGTTCCGATTATTCTTATCCTGCTCATAACCCAACCTGTTTCTGCGTTTCCTACCCTTTTTCCTTTTATCAACTGGGTCCAAAATGGGATCTCCATCCCCAGTCGAGGCAGCTTCGTCGTTATCTTCCACTACAGGGCGAGGGCGAGGAAAGATCGGCATTTTTGAATAGCATCTACCCACGTTCTCCACGACCTGTGATTCCAGACCATTTACGGATCCTACCGTGGAATTCCCTCTTTGAATTATGTCCAGCATAGCCTTCTTAGCCGCCTGAAATGAACTGTCATCGGCAATTGCAACATCAGAAAGTTGGTCCCATAATGCACTCAGCTCGTCCCACCTTTTTAGCTGTTCCGGCCTATTATGCAGGTCACCATTATATGGAAATGTCACCTTAACATATTTTCTAGGCACATCTTTTCGCCGCCTATTGAGGATAAACTTATCAAGAACAAATGTCAGTTCATCTACGTGAAATACAGTCAAAATGTGGCAGCACAAAATTCCCCTGAACTCAAAATTCTTGCACTGACATTTAAGATCCACATTTGCCTTATCATAGGTCACCCTCGCATTGCCTTATCATAGGTCACCCTCGCACTCTTGCGGATGACAATACCGCGTTTGTTGGGCTTTTTCTTTTTGATTACGTATTCAACTATGTCTCCCCCGCCATCGTTGTGTGTGTTTTTGCTCGCGACTATAGTGTATAGAAGTTCAACAACCTCGTTTCGAAATTCCTTGAACTTGCCTGTGTTGTACACCTTTTGATACACAACCTCAAAAACATGAGATGTCAAGCACTGCTCTGGGGAATTAATAGACTTAAAGTCCTCTCTTTCCTCCGCCTCGACCCTACTAGCCACAACAGATGCGTACTGCTTCACAAATTCCGTCAAGGTTGTGTTCGCATTCACGTACCCTTTGAAGAAGTTGTTCATACCCTCACTCCTTTGCGTGCTGGACATACCCGCCCAGAAGTCATTCTTGAAATAAATAGGAGCCCACTTCTCTCTAATTGTATACATATCACGACACCTTTGCTAGCCCGGAGGTCATACCGGATTAATATAGATTGCCAAGCCGTTTCGAAATCAGAAACCGTTAGTGAATCCTGAAGAGCAATACGGAGAGAATTGGCAATTTTGCTCCATCTTGGCTTCTGTCGTAAATGTTTGGAGGCATTTCGTAATATGTGCCATATGCAAAGTCGATGCGTTGTGGTTGGGAGGACTTCCTCTAATGCGCCCCCTGCCCATTGTCATGCGCTAGAATTGTTAATTAAATGTTCGTACATACAGACAGATAAGCAAACATTACATAACATATACGTCGATCAGCATGAATCAGAGTCTTACAAACTTATTGCTCGGCACTGATCCATGATGATTCCTTTGGGAGGCTTGTCACCCATGCATGTAAGCCAAGTTTGGAACACCCATTTAAAAGTGGGAATATCCTCCCCTGATAGCAGAGCACATCCAAACAGAATGGACTGCCCGTGCTGGTTAACTCCTATGAAAGGGGCAAATGGCATGCCATATCTGTTTGATACATACGTGGTGTCAAAGGAGACAACATCCCCGAAGTCAAGGTATGCTTCTCTGCTGCGGCCATCTGCCCAGAAAACATTTTTCAACCGGCCTTTGTTATCCACGTCGGAGCTGTGGAAGAAATTGGTGTTAGTCGCGCTCATTTTCTCGAAGTACTTCCTCACTGTTTCATAATCTCCACCCTTCATTTTCAGTCTTCTCACACTGCCTATTAAATTCCTACAATCCTTCTCACTAAAGGGAACATTAGCATGCCCCCCCCCTCCTATGTACAAATGAATTGTAGCTTTTCGATACTAGCACACCGGCCCTATCGTTTTCCAATATTCTCCTCCTATCGGCTTCGCTTATCTGCCTGTACAATGGAAAGAATCTAATTTTCTCAGGTTCAAGAGGATGGTTATGCTCAAGGTGTACCGAGGTTATCCAATAATGTCCGGTCCCTGGATCCCTCTTTATTACAACCCTGCATTTACAATCTGTCTTTGCGGTACTTCCTGGCTTTGATGGATCTTTTGATTTGGAAGTGAACTTACCCTCTTTTGAACAAACTATGCATGCATAGTTTAATACCTTGTCTCCTCCTTTGGTATAACGGGTATTGCGTTTTCTTATTTGAAATCCGACCCTTTTTGCGTATGCAAAACAAAAATCGTATAATTGTTCAAATGATGCAAATTTGCCCCCCTCAGCTGGATCGAGATCAACCTCTTGTGTTGAAATATCAACGCCTTTGGCACCGTCGTCAGCACGAAAATCAGAGCAAGGGTCATTCAAATCTGGAATTTGCGATTTTTGAACAAGAGGTTCAACATTCAGGTTTGGTCTCTCCCCTGGATTTTGAATATCTTCATTGTACTGAACCGGAGGTTCGACATTCAGGTTTGGTCTCTCTCCCCTGGATTTTGAATATCTGCATTGTACTGAACCGGAGGTTCAACATTCAGGTTTGGTCTCTCCCCTACGGATTGAGTTTGTAACCCAACAGTTTGCTCGACATCTTCCTCATCCACGGGTAACTCGTTACTTCCTTCAGATACTTCATCGTCGTCCGACGCAGATGAATAGACGTCGATTTCATCCATGAACTCCTCGTGATCTGATAAAAGATCTTCATCTTCATCTGCATTTACCACAACATTATATACGATTACACATTTTAATATCCTGAATACAAAACCCATATCAAAATTACAACTTAGAAAACACTCACCAATCTCAACTGTATACTCCGGATTTAGATCCATTCGGAGATCGTGGCCTTTAATCTACGTTAATCGTAATTACGTGGAATTTCGGATTGAAACTAGAACCCAGAGATCTGATAAATATTTAGCTAAATTGACAAGTTTTTATATTTTCTCTTTCACTTGGGGATTACGCATGGTTTGGGCGGGAGAAAAAGTTGAATTTACCGCCTAAAATGCAAAAAAGTCCTTTTTATTAGTGTAGTAATTAAGCATTGGGAATCTCTTAAGCATTGTATTTAGCTTTTCTCAAAAAGTTTTTTTTGAATAGTTTACTACTTTTTTTTTCTGACCATAACTATTCAAGAAGTCCACTTTTTGAATTGCAGAAAACTTGCAGAGAATGTGGCAGAGGGTAGCAGAGGTACTTTTTATTTGTCTTATTGAGTCGTCTCCATCGTCTCCCAAAAGTGTCATCCCATAAGCATTCTCCGTAATTATTCATACACTTTAGTGCTCTTTTTGTTGCTTTTACACCGAGCTATGATTACCTCTACGGAGTTAAAATTGTGAAACCTGACTTGCCTATTTTAATTACAGAATCTCTGTGGAGTGATGGCATGAAAGTGGATGAAAAGGATAAAGATCAGGATCAAGTTTCGAAGGCATTCGTCGAGCACTACTACTCCACTTTCGACACCAACAGGGCTGGGTTTGCCAATCTCTACCAGGATTCCTCCATGTTGACCTTCGAGGGCGAGAAGATCATGGGGATTCAGAACATCGTGGGCAAGCTCACCAGCCTTTCCTTCCAGCAGTGCAAGCACAACATCACTACCGTCGATTGCCAGCCCTCCGGCTCCGGCGGCATGCTTGTCCAGCTCCAGGTCGTCGGCGAATCTCATGCTCTTAGGTTTAGTCAGGTATTTATTCTTTGGATTTCGAGATTCGTGACTTGGCGTCTACGATTTCGTCTTATCGTTCCTAGCTTTTTTGACAGTGGTTTGCGATTCGAGTTGACGATCTTCCTGAATGTGCGTTTGACGATTTGATGTTCTATAAATTGTTATCTATCACTAAATTGAAATACGGCTGGGTAGATCTAGGGTTCAATGTCTGCGATGTGTGTTTAATAGATTGAGATACGCGCTCTCTGTGTCACTATTGATCTGTCTCTGAAATTGGCTTTTCATGCTTACTCCTTTTCATCTGAATGATGCCATAGTAGAAACATGGAATAATTGCACCAAGTGCATTAGGTTACTCCTCTACACAATAATTGCTAGCTTGACCTCCCACACTACTCATTCGTTAAAAGCTTGGCACCAAGTGCATTAGGTTCAATTGCAGGGTCTTTCTGTGCATCTCTGTGCATGATGTCAAGGACGCTGTGTGGAAAGAAAACATTAGAATAAAATCAATAATAGCCTTTCTACAGATACTAAAGAAGCTATTAAGGTTCTTCTATAGGGGAGGGGGGAGAGGAGGGGAGTGAATAATCATATATGATGGTACAACAACTTGGAATTTGAATACACGGGGATGATATGGTGAAATAAGTATGTTCAATTTTATTAAATACAGACGTTGTATTCAAATAATTTGACAAAGAAACAGCTTACCAAGCAGCAATTCCTGAATAAACATCTGTCGGTTTATCCCCAACCACAAGATTGACTGCTGCAGCTCCCAGCTAAAAAACAAGAAAAAAAAAATCCAAGTAACAGAAAACAATCAAATAGGAAAAAACAGGAGACCTACTAATTACAAAGCTAATAAAAATATCCAACATAAGTAATCAAGGGCGCAATTCACGCAAGATTACCACTCAGCTGATAAATTCAAAAAAATATTTTCTTTCCACACAATACTTATTTCACCGCTTTGTTTAATTTGTCACTGTTTAATTTTTGTTGTTCTTTATGTAGGAGGGGGGTGGGGTTCAAATATTCAATGCATATAAATATACCATAAGTGCTCAATACCTTGTCTCTACCAAGGGCTGCATAATGTTGAAGGCCATTGCATGACCCATCCTTTGCAATATCAGGTAAAAACACACAAATGACACGTCAGATCATGTCAATGGTTTAGACCAAGCAAAAAAAAAAAACTCAACTAAAAAAACTAAGCTAGAAAGCAGTTCTATTAATTATTCTTGATTTCATATGATAAAGCTACATGAAATATGGAATCGGATCTTAAAAACTTGTCATGGACTATACTCCATACACACCAAAATATGTAAAGAGAATTAGATCAGCAATACATTAATCTCAAGAGAGAATTTATAAGCATTTAATTAATATGTGCCCTGAAAGGTATAGTTTAATTAATTAAGGAAAAACTAAAGGAATCCTAGTTAAACCTAAAATTCAAATTTCAATAAGATCCTAGAAGTGACCAGTACCTGATGAACAGGCATATATGAAACATAAGCCTCCGGTGATGGACTTCTCAAAGCGTTTGTAAGATTTATACATGCTGCCAAACACTGAAACGGGTCTTCAGCACCTAGCCACCATCGGTTTCCTTCCAAAGGCTTGTCCGCAGAATCAAAAATGTCATCCAGATGATTCTCAGTAAAAGCTGTTCTTCCATCATAGGACAGTTTGTCAACTCCGCCAGCATATAAATTGGCCAAATGGATTTTAAGCCAACGTAGACCAGATTTTCCAAGAGGCCTCCCCTCTGCAAACTCAAGAATGCCTCGACATAGACCAGAACCAAGATGGTTTAGGTGAGGATGCATTGGATATGCGCGACCACGAAAATCAAGATTGTGAGGGTAATAAAAACCATCCTCGTCCCGAATCTTCCTAGCCACCTATTATTGCATCCATGATCATGTGAAAAATTATCCAGCAATCAACCAAATTAATTAATTAATTTGCAGATGGAATATTTAATTAATTTGCAGATGGAAAAAGGTCACAAATCATCTTGTACGAATAGGTGCTCACAGCTAGTTTAAGCTCTATGTCACAACGCTGTGAATGCCTTTCACGGTTTTCTTTCCTCACATTCTTGACTTTCCACTTCCATTTCTTAATTTCCTTTTCATCTTCCGTGTCTGGCTCTTCTGGCAAAGCCTTCTGTAATACAGTAAGAAAAAGCAGCGTATTAAAGAAGAGAATCTGAATGGTCCATAGGCCAACCTGAACACTGGCAGAAACAATAGCAGAAGGATGAAATGAGAATTGTTGAAACAGAATCTTATTTTTTTTACGAGTAACTCACATCTTCACGGTCAACCAGGTCAGCTATACAACCTCCACTAGCCCAAACTCTGTCTATAATATCAAGCATTCTTTTGTTCACCCTCCATTTAGTATTGCCCAGTGCATCAAGAGCCTAGTTATATAAGGGGAGGAAAGGATGAATCAAGCCACACAAAATCATAATATAAAACAAATTAAAAGCAAAGGTCCTTTCTGTGGCAAGATAACTTGGCAAGGGAAATAAATTTAAGAATTACTCTTCCAACATCTGTGTAGTTGATAGATACATGTAGCTGAAATATGTTATCAGTTATCGCAGCTCTAAAATATTAATCACTAAAAATTAAAAAAAAAAATAACCTTCAGGCTTCAGATTCTCATACCTCAAACACATGATCTAACTGCTTAAAAGGGGCTCTTTTAATTGCTTCACGTTGATGTTTTGCTCCATATGTACGCATTACATAGGATGGAAGAAAAAAATATGCTCCTTTATCATAACTGCCAAAGTGAAAAAAAAATACATAAAAACAGAAATCTATGAACTGGTCTAGAAGAACCCAGCGCCAGAGTTCATCATTAGCAATTTCCCATACCATACATTTTCTGCTATGAAATTCCCATTTTTTTCAAATAGAGCAACACCAACTCCAAGAGCATGCACAAGCTAGAAAATATAGGTCTTCAGGTTAGATTACCATTACTGCATCCTAGTCAATGAGCTATACTAGTCAACTCTGAACAAAAGTTACCATGTGAATCATATCCCTCAATATTTATGAAAACAAACTAGGAAGAGAGCAGTTCTTCTCTGGCAAATACTTGGAAATTTAAAAACCCCACAATAACAGTGACTGAAACAGAGAGAGACTGAATTCCATACCCTATCCACTTGAGTGGAGGAACCAACATTGGCATATACGGAATTACCATGTGCCCCACCTACAAGTACATTTGCAAGAAAATGGAAGAATTATTCAATTGGATAAATCAAATGTAAGCAAGATGTTCTGTCTGACGATGCAGGAAACATTTTTATCCTGTTATACCGTGCTCATAACAAAAATTTAAGCCTAGCACTCTAGCAGGAACAGCAATGTGCATTTGAGAGAAAGGATGAAAAAATGCTATGTACATACAGTTTTCTCCAACCCTTTTCGAACTAGTGGATCACATTCAATGATGCCATACTTCTTGCCATTTTTCCTGATCAAAAAAGAACATGAGTTGGTAAGACATGAAGAATATACATGCTTGTGCAAAATACAGATGAAGTCATCGATGCAAATAAATTCCATTCTCACTGTTTGTCAGTCTGAACAATTTTGTTGGTGTGTATAAATGCAGGTCGGACGTCAGGAAGATCATCTGATTCTTGGTTAGCTGGATGCTGTATATAAGCTGTCTTCGTTAGCAGATGAATCAAGCGTGCACCAACCTGAAAGTAGAAGTGTGAGGCATAATTTCATGAAAACAGTCGCATAGGGACAATGATGAAACTGTCAACATTTGCAGCAAAAAGACAGAAGAACTGATGCAGAAAACATATACTTGCCTTAGCATGAATTTCCACACCCCACGGCTTCATATCATCATGATCCTTAACTATTTTCCTAACCTTGCGCACGTGATGCTGTTTGATTAAAGAGTTAACTTTTTTCCTCAATCTCTCTTGGGTTTTCATGGAAGTAAGAGAATCAGGTCCATCTTCAGTTGTCGCAGCTGTCTTCTTGTTCTTTGTCCTCTCAAAGAACCTATGTATTCGAACCTGATACACGATTCAGACTGAGTTAAATCAAACATAGTTTGATAATAAATATGGTATTATAGTCAACTACATTATCTTGATAAGTAAGGTACAAAATTCTTGCTTCCTTCTTTTGACAATAGAGCAGCAGATGCAAGAAATTCCTCAAGAACAACATGGATTATCTAATGGCGTCACATAATTCAAAGGCTTTAAAGTTGAATTAAAACCAGGATAACTATTTTAAACATCAACTCTATAGATTTGCCATAAAGACGATCCTGAACTAAATCCTTTGATTTCTTCCATAAGACTTAAACATCTTAGATCCAATTTCCATTTTCCAACGCTCCAAGTGCTAGTGTGCTACAGACTTGATCGAATTATTAAAAAAAAAAGTAAGAAAGAAAGAAAGAAAGAAAGAGAAAGACTTAAAAATTTAATTTTTTTGAATGAGTGGATAAATTCATTCAAAGGGTAAAGTAAAGTTAAAAAAAGATTCTAGGTGACCTAGGTATTACAAAGATTCCCAATCCCTAGTTTCACAAACCAATTCCTAGAACATCGATTATCCTTAAACCATCTCCAATTTCTTACATGATTTATAACAATACTAGCACACTCACTAGGCTAAAACACGTGCAAATTGTTAGTACATTTGTAAATAATCAATGTGAAACAAAGCTATGATCTGTCAAATTAATTCCATAAATAGTATAAATAAGTCCAAATCGCACTTCCAGTTTGTCACTATACCATAACATCAACAAAGTCCCCCAGCTAGAAAACATATTACACCTCTAACACAGAGAAAATTCTCAATCTAATAACCTAACGAACATAACATGAACTTCAAAGCTCAAAATTGCTATTGGTACTATTTTCGCACAAAACTCACCTCATGTTCAATAGCTTCACCAATTTGGCAAGCGGCCTTGACCACCAAGGCATAGCTATGGTCGCCACTCGCCAGTCCCAGACATTAACAATCCCATCATGGTATGCATGGTGATAACAGCCATCATATCAGCTGGCAAAAGATCCCAATACGGAGCATATGGCACCCGGGTCTTCCTTCCCTTGAAGGAATCCTGCTCAGCCGCAATGGCATTCCTTAGAGGCTCAAACCAGCCAAGAAACAGCGACTTCATGTACGGCAAATTTGGGGCAAGCTTCTGCTGACACATATCGGTCAAAAGCTCCTGGTATTCCTTGGCCGCCTCTTCCCAGGCCTCTGTCTCCGTCTTCACCTGCCTCTTCTTAAGGATGTTATACTTCCACTGACTCATTCCTTCCACGAGTTGTTTCGGCTGGTCACTCCTCGGCCTCGGAATGCTTGATTTTCTAGACTCATGGTCCTTAATCACCAGTTCACGGATCTTGTCATCATCTTCCGAAGACGTCACCGCGATTACCTCAGCGGCGGTGGCGTAGAGTTGGCGAAACCCTAGAAACCTAGAAGTGTTCACCGACGAAAACAAGAGCTTCGGCCTAAGAAAATAACAATTCTCTATCGAATTGGAAGAATACGCAACAATTTCATTATGGAAACTAGACCTCTGAGAACTGGATAAGAATATGGATGATTCTGAAGAATTCTTCAACCTCCTCAGGGAAGAACTAGTCTTTAGAGCTCTTCTCCACATCGTCGATAGAGTGAGTCAGAAGGACAAGCTGAAACCAAGCGTGTGGAGGTTAGTAATGGGAGCTTCTTATACTCTTATAGGCATCCAACGCTTTTTGCAGAATCTGATCTGGGAAAACGGGGAACGTAATGCAATGATAATGGAAGGAAGGAGTTGAAGAAAACAGGAAAATGAATGAACGGGGCGATCGGTGGCTTAAAACCCTTGGCCAAACCTTCTCAATTGGGTTCGATTTCTTGGAGCGGGAAACGGTTAATATAATCCGAAAAACCTTTCGTTTAAAAATAAACGCATACCGGTTTTATAGAAAACCGGTATCCATCTTAGACCCCGAATACCGGTTTTTATAAAAAAATCGGTATCTGTATGCTAAAGACAATTGAAGGGCTTGGTATACCATAAAGCTAAATTATGTGTTTTTCATTCAGTGCACGGCAATAAACCCTGCTATGGCAAAAACCCTAAACCTTTCTCACCCGTCATCTCTCCGTGCTATCAAACTTATTCAAGGATACGCTTCGAAGAAGATAATGGTACGGCTCATTGCTTCTTATGTGGATATTTGAGCGGAATATTTGGATGCATTTGTTGATGTTCTATTAAATTTGGGTTTTCTTTCGCTTTAGATAATTTGGGGTTTCTTTTCGCTTTCTTCTCTGGGAAAATATTTCAAACACCTTAATGGCGTCTTTTCAGATTCATAGAAGTGTGTTGGCTTCAAGTGCTACCGGTCGGTTTCGCCCTCTCATGGCTAAGGTATGTTCTGCTTTCTACAATTGTGTGCTTGTACTCCTTAGGGTGTACTTTGAGCTGTGTTCTCTTCTAATTGTTTTTTTTTTCCTGATACTTGCCTAGTTAAACCAGCTCGTAGTGGACTATTATAAGCCTCCATAAGGTTTAGGCCAAGTTTTTACTTGAATGCAGCCATATAAAAGTGCCTTTGGAGTTTGGATGTTGTTTTCTTCTTCGAAAACTGCCTATTTTAATTTTCCATGCACAAGTGTATTCGAAGATGTATGAATGATAACTACTATATCCATTGGCGGATCCAGATTATTCCGGGTGAATTGTGGACAAACCTAATGGCAAAAAATTTATATACTAGTTTAATTCAACACACCAATGACTAATCTAAACAACTCTTAATAAATATTTCAATATTAATCTAGTAATTTCAAAATTCGCATTATCAAGTTTATTCTAATTGGGTGATGTTATTCATTGTGGGTTGACTAATGTTTGTATATATTATTTTATATCTTCTTTGGTATATAATAATTAAAAATATGAGGAAATGAAAATTCTACAATTTTGTTATTATTAATATTCAAATTGAAATTAAATAATAATAATATGTATTTTTTTATATTTTAGAATTTAGAGTTCTTGATTCTTCTAGAATTTAGAATTTTTATTATTGTTATTAATGTACAATGGCTGCATCTTCTTGCTCATTGGCTGATACAATGCCTTTGTGATGGATCATGGATATGTCCCCTATATCAATTTGGTGCATTTTAACTAAATTCAGCTATTATTGTCACAAAGTTGAATTTCAGTTTTCCTAGGGTCTATCGGATGCATCCTTCTAATCGTGGTATGGGTGCCCCCATCTTGACCTCTCGGATCCTACTTGTGCGAGACTATAAAAGGGTGATGATGATGACGTATAATAAATCTTAGGGTTAATAGTTTAAAATATCCCAACTTTTCATTCAGCTGCACTCATTCAGTTCAAAATATCCCAACTTTTACAAAGTTTAAAAGCTTTTGAGTTATTACACAAGGATGACATGTCCAACATTTGTATGCCAAAAACAAAAAATTAATTACGAATGTTTTTAAAGCTTGTTTGGGTTTTTAGTTTTTTTCTTAAAAAAAATTAGGCTTTAGTTTTCCATTTGCTAAAAGAAAATTTGTGTTTTATGTTTAATTTAATAATTTTTATTTAATCAATCCTTGTTATGCTATCTTTATTGTAGTTCAATGATAAATAACTAATTGGTATTGCAGTTAAAGTACCAAGCATTTCAGCCTTGTTTGGATGTATATTCACGGGTTAAACGGTACGGATTTGGTCATATTGACAGAAAGAGCTCACAAATAAGATTTGTGAAACGCAGGACGCATTGCAAGGACTTGAGTAATTCATTCACCAGTCACATAGTAGGTCCACAAGTAGGTTCTTTCCTTTGTAGAAATGCCATGTTTGGGTCAAGGACTGACAATATCACTCAGTATCCATCAAGATTCTGGTTCATAAATCCTGACATTTATGTTAATACTTTGAGATACACGCCTTCTTGTGGTGCTACATTAAGTACATATCATGTTGGGGCTGTTTTTAAAAGGGCATATTCTACAAATGTAAAGCCAATATCCCTAAAGGTAAATGTTGTAGAACCCTTCACAAAAAAGGGTGTAAAGAATGTCCGCAAAAAGGCAAAATCTGGAGCTTTTTGTACACATCAAAAGCAAACAAAACCTTTATCTGCGCTGACTGGTTTCACTCCACGAGCGCGGCCAAGTAGCAATTCCACAAATTCAAGTGAAGTATCAGTTGAAGGTGGAAAGAAAGAAGAATCCTTTTCGTCAGGCATTAAAAACACAGATTCCAACACTGGCTTGAAAAACAAGCGACAGTCACGAAGCAAGAAAAAGAAAGAAGAGCTTTCTTCAACTTCTGATGTTGATAGCTCAAAATGTCCGGGAAAGGATTCAACGACTAGAGTTGAGTTGACAAGGGTAATCAAAATGAAGAATTATTACCATTGTATCCCCCTAGAGGGAAATCTGTTGTTGTTGTGGAGTCGGTTACAAAGGCAAAGGTTATCCAAGGGTACCTTGGTGACATGTATGAAGTCATACCTTGTTATGGTCATATAAGGCACTTGGCTGCTAGGTTAGGAGCTGTACGACCTGATGAAGACTTCAGTATGGTTTGGGAAGTTTCATCTCCTGCTTGGGCTCATCTGAAGAGTATTACGGTTGCAATTACTGGGTATGCTCTCTCATCTTTAACTATAACCAGTTAATTTTCTAATGAAGTATGAATTGGACCCCTACTCCACTTGCTTTGGAAACCCTTTTTTGTTTGGATTTCAGTAAGTTCATTGTTTATTTATTTATTTCAATATTTACTTCTGACTACGGTGCCTTGGAATTCTTATACCTAATGCTTCAATTTCTTGTTGGTAAATTAGTTCTTCCGATTTCCTAATACATGTGTTGCATCTATGTCTCAGAGCAGATAATCTCATTCTTGCATCAGATCCTGATCGTGAAGGGGAGGCAATAGCTTGGCATATTTTTGAAATGCTACATCAACAGGATGCTTTGCACAAAGATTTAACCATTGCCAGGGTGGTATTTCAAGAAATAACTCAGTCAGCCATCAAAAATGCTCTGCAAAGTCCAAGGTATATTGATGAAAACTTGGTCCAGGCCTATCTCACTCGACGAGCTCTAGATTATTTGATTGGGTTTAACTTATCACCGCTTTTATGGCAAAAGTTACCAGGTTGTCAACCTGTAGGTAGAGTACAGTCTGCTGCACTGTCTCTCATATGTGAAAGAGAAATGGAAATTCTTAAGTTCAAACCACAGAAGTATTGGACTATAGATGCTTTGTTTAAGTCATCAAAAGCTGACAACTATCTTATACAATCTCACTTGACTCATTTTGACTTGAAAAAGTTAAATCAGTTGTCTGTTGGTCCAGAGTCTGAGGCGAAGTCCATTGAGCAGACAATTAGTTCATCAAGTTTCAAGGCAATTGGATCAAAAAGAAGCAAAGTAAACAAGAATCCTCCTGCACCCTATATAACATCCACACTGCAGCAAGATGCTGCAAATAAGTTGAGTTATGCAGCTACATATACAATGAAGCTTGCACAAAACCTCTATGAGGGTGTCCATTTGTCCAATGGCAAGGAAGGACTGATTACATACACAAGAACAGATGGCTTACATATATCTGATGAAGCTTTGCAGGGCATTCGCTCAATGATCACAGAGAGATATGGACAGACGTTTGTCTCTGCAAACCCTCGTAATTATATAAAAAAGGCGAAGAATGCTCAAGAGGCACATGAAGCTATTAGGCCTACAGATATACAGAGATTGCCATCAATGCTTGTTGGAAAGGTTGATGAAGATTGCTTAAAGTTGTACACACTCATTTGGTCTCGCACTATAGCCTGCCAAATGGAGCCCACTAAAGTAGGCCTGTTACAGGTGGATGTTGGAGACAGTAAAGAGTCCATTGTGTTTCGTGCTGCATGGTCTAGAGTTGAGTTTCTTGGATTCAGGGCAGTTTATGAGGACAAAGAATCTAGGGTCATAAAAAGTGATGAAAATGAGGCAAAAGATCTTGACCAAGTGTTTATGACTCTCAGTGATTTGAAAATTGGAGATCCTTTAAATCTTGGTGAAGTGGAACTTAAGGACCACCATACTCAACCTCCACCGCGCTACTCAGAGGCATCTTTGGTTAAAAAGTTGGAGGAACTTGGAATTGGTAGACCGTCTACATATGCAGCAATTCTTAAAGTTTTACAGGATAGGAAATATGTAACCATTAAAAGCCAAGTAATATATCATGAGTTTCGTGGCCACTTGGTGTCAGCATTCCTGTCTAATTATTTCTCTGAAGTAACAGATTATAGCTTCACTGCTGACATGGAGACTAAGCTTGACAATGTCTCCGCTGGCATGACTGAATGGAAAGGGCTTCTGAAGGATTATTGGACTAGATTCAACTGTCTCTGTGTTCGTGCTGGTGACGTTAATAAACATCAGCTGGAGAAGATGTTGGAAAGAACTTTTGGGGATTCCCTCTTTTCCGCCCTTCCTCTTGACAGACGGACTTGCCCTAGTTGTTTGAAGGGAACCCTAGTATTCATAGTAAGCAAATTTGGTACAGGTTATTTCATTGGTTGTGATCAACGCCATGGATGCAAGTAAGTCCCCAACATTAATTATTAGTAACTTCTATCTGAATTTGCTTGCATAATTTTACTCAATAATTCATTTAGGACATGTCAAATAAGAAACTTTGTTCCCATCTTTCATTATTTCATTTGTCTTGTTGTTTCTTCATGGTTGTTTAAACTTTGTTCCTTTATGGCAGATATATTGCTAAGACTTTATATGATGAAGAGGAAGAGGGTGATGCTCCTGAAGCAGACAAGTCCTTGGCGGAGCCAAAGTTGCTAGGTGTTCATCCAGTTTCTAGTGAAAAGGTCTAATCCCTTAACTTTTGGTACAAAGGAACTATTTAGATTGCTGTTCTTATAATTTTTGTAACCTTATGGTTTAAGGAGACGTGTAGCTGAAGCAGTGAATTCTTTGTTTCAGGTCCTCCTTAAAACTGGACCTTATGGCTTTTATGTGCAACTTGGTGAAGATAGGAAGGGATACTCGCCCAAAAGATCATCAGTTTCCCAGGTTGTGAAATATCATAAGTTTGTTGTAACCTTGAACGAATTCTGCAGTAACATATTTATGAAATTATGCATGAACCATAAACCCTCTGATAAATGAAATCTTCAATTAATGTCTTTGATGCTATATGTTAGGTCATAAATGTGCTTTCATCTTTGACCTTTCTAATATAGCAATGCTCCCTGAACCGTGTATCTTTCAGATCAAGGATTCCAACTTAATTACATTAGATAAGGCTCTTGAGCTGCTTCGCTATCCCTTAACATTGGTAAGGCACCTTTAGTAACCTTCATCAATATACTATTGTTGCTTTTCTAGTTATTGTCATCTAATTGCTTGCTCTAAACATTCACGTTTCGTAGGGAAATCACCCTAAAGACGGTAAACCAGTAGTCCTGAAGATTGCAAGTAAAGGATTCACTATCAAACACGGAGGGGCAAATGCTAAAGTGCCAAAGGTATTATTTACAAAATTTCTGTTTTCAAAGTTGTATCTGCATTCTTGCTCTAGCTCCTCAGATCGCAAAATGTCGTGCATTCATCTTCTATGGAAAAGTTGATTGCCAAATATACTGTCCAGCTCACTGTGATTATTTTCTCAAATAACCTTCTATATATATACTGTTTTCTTCTTTAATTTGATTTAACTGCTAAACGCAGGAGATAAACCCGAATGATATCACCATGGAAATTGCATTGAAGCTGCTAACATCTAGTGAAATTACACAAGGTTGCCGGCCAAAGAAAGAAAAGTCACGTAAGCAAATGGCTGTTGGGGCTTTATAGTAATGGGATACCAATAAATTACATCTTGTGAATGCAAATTCAACCTAAACGGTAAAGATGATTGTTTCGGGGCCACTAGATAAAAGGTGTGTACCTTGCTTTTTTCTCTTACAAGATGAAAGAGCATTCGAGTTTCATGTTTAATTTTGTTGTAGACCGATTATGTACAGATTAATTAGTAAAAGAATTGTTTTGTTTGTAGAAAAAAAAAATCAGAATGGGTTTTTCTAGTTGGGAACTGGACTTTTTTTCCAACATAGGCTCTCCAAAGAAAATAATTCTTAAATTAGGCTTGGTTTTTCCAACATGGGTCTGAATCTGATTGGCTCTAACCGAATGCCTAACGTCAGTAATGAAATCAACCACTTTGCTGAAGACATGAGTCACGAGGTACATGAAGGAATCGAACAATCTCAAATGACTGCAAAGAAAATATCAATAAAGAAAATATCAATATATAAATCTAGTTATTATAATCTATAAAATTAGATGAATAGAAATAATAATAATTTAAATTATTATAATGTTTATTATTCAAAAATGATATTATTTTATTCAAGTAATGTCAAGTTGTGCAACTTTTACAGCATACATAGATTTCTGCTTTATAATTTATTAGGTAGATGGTCCATGATCTTATCCAGAATTTTTGTTGTTACAATCTCATTCAAATCCTGTAAACGTCCTTCCAAAATCTAATCCACACACCCGATTATGCATGCATCATTTTTTCCATGAATGAAGGCATTGCCCATGTAAACATACAAACCAGAAGCAACATTTTCATTAATATCCAACATTCCAACACACACAATACAGACATAACTTTTGGAACCTAGAAATTGTCCCACATTATCAACCAACATAAAGCCAAATCCATACATACTAAGCTCGTTGCCTTGAGCAAAATGACAATGGCTTCTAATTTTACAGTCATAACCTTGTTGTTCCACATATCTATAGCTAGCAAAATAATTAATTATAGACCTCCTTAGTTTTAAGACCAAGTGAAAAGAGTACATTCTTCTAAAATTCAACAAACTATAGTCTGGAAACATAACACAATAGTCTAAGATAGTTTTTGATGAAGAAGGGAGTTTGATTTCAAAGTTCAAACACATCTATTCAACTCTACGATTTCAAGCTTGACCAAATCACTATTTAGGTTTGAGTTTTGGTTTCAAAAGAACAAAAAGTACAAAGAGATTCATTCGTTTGGGTACGAGTGTTATGCGAAACATTCCTCATATGTAGGTAGATGTGGAGCTCCACCTAAGTGGGATATAGCCTTTAGAAAGAGATGTGGAGCAACACAAATTGCGTCGCTGTTAACCCACTTTATTAAACCAGCATCAAGTGTTGGGCTAATAATGATGAAAATTGGCAAGGAATGACAGCTCAAAGTACTTGCATGCTTTTCATTCAAGTTTTGGTCCCTAATTTCAGTAGTTTTCACTCAGCCACACACAATACAAGTGTACATTTCCTTTTCCCAGCAATAGATAAATATAATAGGATACACAATACAACACCAAAATTGTTTCTTTAAGAGTACAAATAATCACCATGAGGAACCCGAAAATCCTTTGGAAGGAGTGAAAGGAGAACATAAATAGAATTTTTTTTAAAAACAAAAAACAAGAACTTTGCTTCAAAGAATCCTCGTTGGTGAGATCTCCATCCAGAGTAGTAGGTCAAAGACCAACCCAGTACGATCGACCGTTAGTATTATGGATTGGTGATGGTGTAGGAGAAGTCACACACCACTCGTACCAAACCTGCATGGCATTCAAAGAACAACATCAAGTCGGTCTATAAAACACTTAATACTACTATACAAGCTTTGGTAATTGACTAATTGTCAGTGTTCTATAAAACCCGCCTAGGCCTCGCCCAAGCGCTGGGCGGGCCCTAGCCTGTCTAGCCTTCCAGTCTACCAAAGTGCCCCATCTAGGCTGCCTAGGCACTAGATGGCCCCTCTCAACCAAGGGGCGGCCTAGCTTTTTTTTTTTAGAATGTTGGTAATGGTTACTGTAGTACGTCAATAAGTAGCTTATAAGTCATGCAATGCAAGATGTAATATTTTGGGACAAAATCTTGCAATTTTATTATCCCTTAAATTAAAGGACGAAAAACTAAATTTAGACTATTTTGGAAACAACCTTCATATGTGCGTTCAATTCTAAAAAAGACATTCATTAACAGTGGGAGTAGTTTTCTAAGCTAAAAAACAATTCATTTACATAAGCTAGCTGATCTCAAAATAGCATTTTACGAAAAAAAAAAAATGTATGATAACCAATCAACGTGCACATTAAACTGAACGGCAATTGACGAAAGTCAAAAACAGAAGCCAAAACAAGAGTGTCCAGAAAACCAAGTGTAAAAAGAGGATTTTACCTTGGTGGAATTACAACATCGCCACATGTCGAACTCTAAGGGTTGACCTCGGCGTACACAAACTGGCGTCCTCAGAGGGAAAAATATGGGAAACCTAGATAATGGCAGCAATTAACAAGCACATAGTAAGCCTAGTACTAGCTTAAAAAACCAACCATAATGTTTACAAAGATATGCATCAAAGAGGGTAAGAGAGTGTTCAGTGTTCATTACCAACTAAACATATTAGGTGTTGCAGTTGTTGGCTCCATTCCTAGATGGACATCCTTGTAAAGAACTGAATCAAAGTAGCCAGCAAATCCTGACAGAGAGCATTGCATATCAGTTAAATTACCTCAATAATTACATAATTGAAATAAGTATTTTATCAGTTGGACCAATATGGACACTTGTAGAACCAAACCAGGTTGATGAAAGAATAAAAGACCAATATGGACACTTGTGAAACCAAACCAGGTTGATGAAAACTTCAACAAATAAAAACTTCATCATCCCATAGTCTACACACTACGGTGTCCGAGACAAATAAAAACTTCAACAATAGCAAACTCTTCTTGGATGCTAATATTTTTCATCAATTTGATTCTAGGAAAGTACACAAAAACTATAAGCTTTCACTTTAAAAAGGTTATGATGTCAAGGCATTAAAAATTAGCTTTAAGCTCTGAGCAATGTGTGAGTATATGAATAATTCCTGGGAAATAATATCTTTCTATCAAAGGCCATCATAATCAACAGAGAAAAGCTAAATTCCACCAATTTCTGATCAAAGACAGACTTGAAAGAACATACCATGCACCAAGGCTGATCCCGTGTCATCAGGAATCTCAAATTTCAACTTCGTATACCGCTGGTTGTTTTTAGGCAATGAGTTGTCTGGGTGGGTAAATGTGAATACCTACCACATCATATATGCCAAAATCAGAACAAGACTGTACAGAAGTTTAAGAGGCAAGGAACATCTTCCCAAAAATTAGGTAAGACCTACAAAATTTATCAAAAAAGAGTTGTACTAAAGAGATGTAATTAAACGCTTCAGATCAAATGAAAGGGACCAATATAGCGCTAGAAGGTTTGAAAGTTACAAAGCAGCCATTATCAACTTCAAGAGTTCTGTAAGGTGTGAACTATTGTAACAAATTTAGAACATATGTTTATGTTTCATATGGTGTGTGTGAAACTCGGTATTTATTTTGTCTGAGCTGCATGAAAGTAGAAAATAGGCATTCAAAAAATTACAGAAATTTTCTGTGCATTCACTAGATTCTATTTCTTAAAACAAGAGCAAAAGTGACACTGTGAAAAGACGAGAACTTACAGGTTGACATGGAGCAAGCCGTGCTATATTGTGAAACTTGACAACATATGCAGTTTCAAAGTGTACAAGCTCTTTATGCGATTTAACCTATAGAAGAAAGACAAGCAACTAAGGATCAGACAGCAAGCACGTTGGAAGAAATACAAAAATGAAAAGGGCTCACATCATTGTACAGCTTTGATGCCGTAATTGGTTGTAGAAAGCTTGTGTACCTGAAATCAAGGTCAAACAGTAAGCGGGAAGTGTTGGAGGAAACCAAAATCATTATTTGGACTTTAGATGGCAGAGATGCCAAGACAAACAGAGGTAGTAACTGTAACTAGCAACATATAGTATCAGAGCTTAGAAAGAGCAGCAAGTTGAAGAATGTACTTCAAAATAATGGACATAGATCAAATTTTTACTAATCTAGATAAACCTGTATTCCAAATTTCCAATTTAACCCATAAAAATTTGGACAAAAATAGTTGTTCTGCAACAAATTAAATAAACAAGTGGCCCAATTAAATGCATTGAAACTATCTACTAGGATTTGGTGTTGCTAGTGAATAAGCATATTAGATTTCTTCTATAGCAAATATTAAATATTTTGGACTGCTTTTTGAATATTATATGCTGATCAAAATCCAGGAAGAGGCAGTGGGTCAAGCAAGGCTACATCCAAACTGCACTCCCAGTATGAAAACTTGGATTGATGCAAGACCTAAGATCTATTCCACATAGCTTACATACACATGTCAACAGAAAAGTATCAAACAATGTCCTATGTATATCCATGATGCTCATGATGAGGTTCAGGATTATTCACAACAGCCAAACAGCTTAATGGAGGTGAAAGCTTGTTATTTGACCAAAATGTATCAATTTTCATGTTGAGCTTGATCATAATTAGCACCAATCCAAGGAAATATAGAAAAAACCAATGTGTCACAATTTTTATGTTGACCTTGAATAAATTAAGCATCCATCCGAAAAAAGTATATAAATAAACCAAGGGTAGTGACATACGATGATGGAATTGAGATCCCATCAGATTTCAGAAAGCGCTGTGCACCATCAAGGCATTCAGGAGACAGTTCATTGTCACCAAAAGAACCAAGCAATTCACTGACCTACACCATAAATGAGGTAGAATCAATAATACATCTAGAAACGGCTCACACAAAGATGTAGAAACTTTACTCCAACCATACCAAAATGTCTGCTTTCTCAGGAGCATCCCAACAACGCATGTCACTGGATACAATGGTCACCAAATCCTCCCATCCTTCTAGTTTGACCAAGCTCTGGAAGAAATTTCACTTAAGTTAAAATCTATCTTTTAGACCAGCAACATTTTGCCATACAAAATTCCAAAAATATAAATTTTTAGCATAAATATGCAAAATGACATGAGATGTTGGTAAAGCACACATGGATCTGTGTGGACTTAAGACTTCACATGTCCATGCACAGGGAAAGGGGTGTAAACTACAATTCTCCAGAACTGCAACCAAGTGACCATGTCTTTTTCCCCCAAACAGAGTAGAGATATGTTATCAAGGGCAGCTTTTAATGCTTATTATTTTACTTTAACAAATTTGCTCCAAACAGACAACCCTTATCTATGCTCATCAATTCATGGCATAGATTTCACATCAATTTTAAGATAATCTTGCCTAGTTTCTATGCTCAATTAGTTAGTTACAAGACTCACAGCAGATGTTCTAAGAAACGCTAGGCAGCCCCTGGGGTGGCCCAGGTGGGACCCTAGGCAAGCTGGGAGGCTAGACGATTTTCTGTTTGCCTTTGAGCACATATTAGCCATCAACAAATGATACTAACTTTACATCATTATAAAATTCATGATAGTTAAAATGTCTAGATCGATTTTCTTCATTACATTGACAAACTTGAAAATAACAATAGCAATTATATTACATATTAACACCTGTAGAAATGGTAATATCTAATGATCACTTAGACCACAACAACACCAACCCAGTGTAGACCCTGCCCGAGGCAGGGTCTGGGAGGCCAGGATGTACCCACCCTTTCCTCGACCTAAAGATCGAGAGGGTGTGTAAGAGAGGAAATCATTATATAAGTGATCATTAGATGATCATTGATCATCTAATGATCACTTAGAAAAGCATTAAATTCAGAAATCATTATATAAACCAATAGCTTAGATGAGAGTTAAATATTTGTCAGAGAAGATCTTCATTCAATCGGTTATATTCATTCCATTCCTTGTAAAGAAAAAATGACATAGTTCAGCATAATGATGATTGGCTATTTCACTTACATGAAGAGTAATGACTGCATTGGGATTTTTCTCCACAGCATAAATTTTCAACTTCCTCCCAGTTTCCTCTGCTGCCTACAAAGCATAAGAGCAAGTAAGAAATGCAGAATTGTGAAATAGAAAATAAGCAAGCAGTACAGATTTTTGACACTTAATTCAATTAGACAATAGGAGCAGCTGAGTGAACCTCTGTATAATGTGAGAAAAGAGTACATACAATCCTTAAGCCTTATATAGACACTGCCAAGTATCCACATAAATCAGGATTCTACTTTCATCTACTCAAAATTAAGAGCCTTTTAACTGAACCAAGGGTAGCAACTCATCTCAAAAAGTTGAGACTTCCATGTATCCTAAACAGCCACTTATGTGAGAGAGGGTGCACAAAGACGTAAGCTAATAAAAAACCTAGAGATAGTATATTTGTTTATTTCTTCATTTGGAGTATCACAAAAGAAAACCTCGACGTACTTCATCAAGGATAGACAAATGCAAAGATCACTCGTGACAATGAATCCAAGATATGCAAGAAATTAAGCGAAAAATATAGAAATCCAAAGCTAACAGTTTTTAGCTCCATAGCATTACAAACAAGCAGTATGATGTAATTAATTACTTAATCAACCCGAATGAAACCCACATAATCAATGGAAATGAGAGATGAAAAGGTGAATGAATGAACATCTATAATCTATTACATGAAATGCTACCAAAACATTATGCAAGTAGTAAGATGGGAAAAAAAAATTGTCACAGGGTCACAGAGCTATATACTTGCAAGGTTCAGAGTTCAACCTGCAAAGCTGCCCTCACAAGAGGTCCACGTCCAGCTCCAACAACCATCAGGACCTATCAACAATTAACCCAAGCAATGTTAACAAACTTCATTTCACAATAAGAACCCAGATAATAAAAATCCAAAATTATGCATAAGCTCAACAAAGAATGAGATTGTTGGCAAGGGAGGCTAGAAGGTGTTGAATAGACTTACAGTAGATAGATGTGATGCTTCTTCATCGGGGACTCTATCAGTTAAGGCTTTACAGATTGCCTTCTGATACTGCCAATGGACCATAGTTGATCAGAAGAGACATCAGAAATAACAAAATAAAAACACAAACAGGAATAGAAACAAATAACACACCTGAGTGTATTTCGTCATATCTTTTTCGAAAGTTTCATAAGTTTGGGCTTCCAGGTTATCCATAAGGGGCTACAGTTGAAAGCATGGATAAGTTGCAAAGAAAATGCAAATGATATGGTAGAAGTCAGATATTTCAAACTAAGCAATTCAACTGCCTGAGCTGAAACTCACTTGTAAGGGAGACTGTAAAAAATCTCTGTAACCTATCTGCAAATAAAAACCAGGACATTTAATAAGAAAATTTCTTTAAAGAGAGTGGAGAAAAGAAAGGGGCTAAATTGGTGGAGAAAAAGAGAACATGGCAGAGGCAGCTACCTCATAGCGCTCCTGGTCAGGAAGGGGATCCATTTTTTGGTAAAGGTAACCAATATAATCCAGATATGTTCTTAGGAGATGCTTTTTGTTATCTGGAGAATGAAAAAAGGTAAGCTACAGCATTTTAAAAATTAATACAGACAGCAAATGATACGCTCAAAAGATTCTTTCATTTCGGCCATTTATAGTTTAAAACCAACTTAGTAACCACAATCATTGAGCGGACAGGGATAGGGTGAACAACACAGGGGAGCAATAGAAGTTCAAGGTTGAGCATCACTTTTTTCCACAGATTGAAGAATCAAATTTTCTTTGGCCAGTTGTCATACTCAATTACTCATATCTCAGCCAACAAAGGTCTACAGACCTAGAAGACAGTACAGCATGAATAGCACTGAGTATGTAAATTGAACAACTAATAAATCTGTCAGTGTGCATTTGTTATTATTTGTAAAGAAATTATATCAATCTTATATATCCGATGTTATTATTGTTATAACCTTGTAAATAAATATGCAAAGAAGTCTGCAAGATTACAAGCTGCACCAGATCCTCTTTTTATAATGAAAAATGAAAAATAAGGAACTAATGCTCCTAATAAAAACAATAACTTGAGCTTGTATTAAAAAAGCCACATGAGACATCTCCGCAGAAGATGCAATACCATAAGACTAAAAGAGTGCACAAATGACTTCATGCTGCAACTCATTCTAATAGTTGGGTGTTTTTAGCATGCTGATGCTGTTCAACAAATAAGCATGTGCATCTCAAAGCAACAAGAAAGCGATTTACACAGTGATCCAGAAGATAAACTGCACCTTTTTTCTCCTTAAACAAAACATGACAAATTTGCTCTCACACTTTTGAGAAACTTACTTTTAACATCCTTGTCTGTGTGGTTATCAGGATCCTCAACTTTTCCTCCTTGAGTTGGTTGTCCCGCAATAACAATCTGGAAGAAAAGTTTATATGACCATTAAAGTTAAACACCAAGGACAATGTTTGTTGCAAATCACAAGTTAAATTTCTTGACACTACGAATTCCATTTGTTATTAGTACAAGGATAACATTATTAAATTTATTTTAAACTTGACAGTAGAGCAGTTAGAGACTAGGAACTTTTTGCTGGTGAAGAGACTAATATAGATTGTTGAAAGTATCTATATGGCAAGCACATAACCATAGTATGATCACAATAAATCAAGTTATCATAACAGACATTCCAATAACAATTCATTAATCTTTGCATATTCAATTGCTTAACATCAATTATGCATGAAATTTGACGTAAGTGACTTGAGGAAAACATGTTCATACTATGAACCTATTTCACTCAAGATTAAGCAAACACCAAGCACAATACAGAAAATCCGTAACCAAGTACTCAAATTAGAGCATTCAGATCCACTAACGAGTGACGACTAGGATAAAAGAACAGAAACAAGAGGACACCAATCCATCTCAGAATTCATAAAGCCAAACTATTTGTATGATGTGGCATTACTTGGAAACCAGTATTTAATACATTCAGATGTTTACCCACTAAAACCTAATTCAAATCTCCAAATGTGCAAAATAAAGATTACAAGTTTATGCAACATTTACAAGAATCTACAATATGATGTACAAAGATAAATACAAACCAAAAAACTCGAAAAAAAAATTTTAAAAAGGAAATTCTGCCATAGCTTTTGAGTAATACCAATAGTGTTAGTGTAGAAGACACAATGAAATATATTACACAATTAGGAGCAATTACCTGTATTGAATGACTGAAGAGCTCAGTTACAAGCTTTTGGTGGCGCTTAGATAAGCAAGGATATCCCCGAGCATTTGTAAGAAAAGACTATGCAATCAATGCAAAAAAAAAATGAGAATGTAGGCAATAATAGATAGAAAATTGAAACCACAGATAAACATAGAGAAAGAAAACGATTGATGAGCCTACTCACATTAGTATGAACAAAGGCTGAGCGTACAGGCTCACCAAACCAACGTGAAAGAGATTTTTCTGACGGCAATGAACTCCTACAAGAAGGAAACTCTCAAAATCAGAAAAATGAACATGGGGCAGCTTAACTGCAGTCAAGTTTAAGTCTCTTTTACTCACTGAATATCAAGGGCAACTGAAAGCTGACAATGATGCTCACAGAGAAGACGAAAAGAATTCCATGTTTCCCAACAATCAGTTTGCTTTCCAACCTAGGGAAGAAACAGTGCTTCAGTTACAAAAAAATTGACTTTTAAGCAATCTCATTTCAGATCAGACAGGGATTACAACAGGCAAGAAAGGATGCTTCAGCAGAACCTCTCTTCTATAATAATTTGGACACTCAGACTTATGATTACAGGCAACATGGAATTTGCTCCAGAAAGGCTACTTAAAGTACACAAATTTTGCTTTCAGAAATAGAGTCCACAATTAAGTTGTTGCATAGATAAGTACAAAGATAAGAATTTGCAACTTCAAGTCTAGAATAAAGCCACTTTGCCAGCATGCTTGTGAAGTTCACAGGAAAACACAATTAGCTTTCACAGATAGGCTCAAAGAAAGAAATCACTTCTATGCCTGTATCCTCAAAGAAGTACCACTGGAACCTTTAAGTTTGGTTGTCTAAAGCACTTTCTTACAGTTATATTATATGAAACTGGAGCAAGGTCTAAATGAAGATTCAGATGATCAAAGAAAAAGGCCATGCCAAACCGGACAAAGAAGCATTATATACTATCATCTACTCATAGTAAGAAGTATGTTGTGAAAGGCAACTTACAGACACATTATTGTCAACAGCATCATCATCGTCATTATCCCTCAAAGGAATCCTGAGCCACAACTTCAGTACATATGCAAATGTGAGAGCAGTGTCAATAAGATGCTAAATCATCTTATTAAGATGATAATATATTTTTACCTGCATCTGGTTTAATCCTTGTAGAATCTGATTCACACATCTGGCATAGTTAGGACATTGGTCACCCTTAGGGGTTGGGAGAAGGCATGCCTGATAATCATTAACACGAGCAGAAACAAATATTTAGTTGTAAGAAGGGATGCGATCGGAAAACACACAAGCACATATTTAGTTGTAAGAAGTGACTGAAAAACTTTAATTGTTGGTTTCAACATTGTGTGCTTGTAATAACATCCTGAAAGGATAGCAATAGGCAAAGCATTATATAAATCATCACACCTGCAAAGAAAGATGTGAGGCCCAAGCTATTTCTTGCTTTAGAGCAGTTTCAGAATCATTTCGTAGCACTTCATCTTCAGCATCCAAGTCAATCCACGAGCTGATTTTCCCTAGATATTAAGAAATGTAAGTTTTCATGGAAATAAAAATCTCTAAGAATACAGGCAGTCATTATAGCTCATACAAAAACTAATGCCATGCAAGCAAGATGAAATATTCAGTGCCAACTACAAAGCCAATTAATTACACTAAGTCATCTGAAATCACTCTCTCATGTATGTGACCTTATAGGGGATCAGATGGCAGATTTTCACACCTAAAAGTAACAGCTATAAGAAAGGCTTCATTGCTAATTAGGCCATATATTGCTTAAAGAAATTCTGGGGTTTTTTACTCGTTTCCTCACTTTATGTAGGATGCCTTACCCTCAATCAGCCACACATATAACTTCCACATATCATTCTAATGTCTCCTATCCAAAGGAAATTAGCCTTTGCTTCAAAAAATGTAGGAATTAGAAGCTTTATCAGCAGTAAGCATACCAACTACATGACTACTCCACTGAGAAGGGCTCAAAACTAAGTCTGAACCAGCAACTGGAAGTGCACCATATTGGTTGTCATCCTTGCTCCTTAAGCTTGGCCTGTAGGCAGGATCCATCTGCATAATCACATAAAAAGTTTATAACTAAGACTCTTTCAGTAGTAATTTGTTAGGCCAATAATCACAATCTGACAAATATGTTCCTCTAGCACCTGATTTTGAGATTTTCATTACAAATTTAATATAAAAAATATAGAAAAAAATTACGAATTATAAATTCTTAATGCTCCAAATCTCCAAAAACATAGTTTGCTTGCAAAGTCTGATTGACACGAAACAGTTTTATGTTTAGATTCCAAATACAACAGTTCTCATATGCAACCACCTTCGAGACAAATTTGTTATAACGAAATTTGTATTCAATATATATCACTCAAGTAACAAACATAACAAGCCAGCCCCTGCACATGAAGCAGAAGCCATTGATTCATTTTACAATTAACAGTAAACAGTTACAGGCATTGTAGGGGTAAATAACAAAAAAAGATAATGGTTTTCTTCTTGCGAAAGGGGGAAAAATCGTTCTTATGTGGTATATTAACAATCCTTTAAGCCAATACAAATAAACATACAAACATAAGGGCAGGTTGAGTTACTTAGACAACACTTAATCTAGTCTGAAATAGTTAGTAGCATCTCTTATCGTTACACAAATGAGAGAGAAGCGTATGATAGGTTCAAGCATGTATTATTTCTTCTCTCTGCAACACCAATTTGCTGAGTAACTCCCAAAAGTGGGCAACTGTACTGTCATGGCTACTTCGGACCTAGCCTAGTATCAGCAATCAAATGCAAACGCAAAAATCCCAATTGTCCGAGAATTTCCCCGCCAGAACCATCAGCAAATGCAAGCACAATTCCAAGTGGCTGAACGGAATTACAACAAGAGCAATAAAAACATCAAGCGGAAAGGGGGAGAACAAAAAATCTGCAGCACTAACCAAGGGAGCGACGACAAAGTCGAAACCGCCATTGATGTTGAAGGATAGGAGGTGGGGCATGTCATCAGAGAACTCGGACTCGACCCCGCAGTAGCGGGATTCACTCTTGTCGCCAGGCCTCTCACCGAGCGGCATCTTGTCGTTTGTTCTTTCTTCGACGGAGAAACAGAGAAAGAGAAAGAGAGTGTTGTGAACGCTCGCTCGCTGAAGGTAGGGTTTTGTAAGGGTTCTAGGCAAGACTGGTTACGTTGAATGTAAAATTGTTTAGGGTTTTTCTCCAGATCAGGAAATTCTTTTTGGTAGGTTGTGCATGTTACCACTTAAACTAGTTTTTCAACTAGTTCTAGTTGAAAGAAATTGAAAATCAGTGTTTGATGAGGAAAAAAATAACTAGATTAGGAAATCTTTAGTTTTTAAATTAGTTTTAAGTAGACCTATATTTATATCTATACTATCTATCTATATCTATATCTATACTAGTAGAAAATTGCTAGTGAATGCATTACAGACTAACATTAAACATTTAAAACAATGCTAAATACACGTGCTAATGTGAGATTTTAAATTTTAATTGGTGCAATTTGATGTGTTGAATTGGTTTTATAATTTAGTACTAATTATTTGTATTTGTTTTGTCTTTGTTTGGCATGTGGAGCCATTTTCTTACAATGAAGTTATTTTGTTTAGCATAGAAAAAATGAATTAGTCGATGCCACATATCATGGCCACAATTGTTGACTTGATTTATTTTCAGCATGTCTACATGTTTAGTTGTTTTATTTGTATGACAAAACTTATAATCATTATTATCTACTTTACAAACAAGTAAACTATTAGTAGACAATTTCGAATTGAACTCCTTATAATTTTATGATTGGTCAATATTAGATTTATTTTGGTGGTGTCATTTACTATGCTACGTGTTTGTTGTTTGAAGTATTCAATTTCTTATTGTCAACATATGTGGAGCAAAACATAGTACAATTTTTTTCATCCATGTTAGTACTTTTTTAATGAATAATATAAATAGAAATAAAATTAATAAATTTAAATATAAGTAAGAAGTGCAAAAATACAATGGACACGTACAAAAAGTACAAAAAAAAAATTAAAACGCCTATAAAATGGGGATGGAGGGAAGAAAAATCTAAGGGTAAAATTGTAACTACACACATATATAACGGCTTTTTTGACGTAATAGTATCGTGAGTGATCTTTGGCTAACAGAATGCCTTATGTGGGTGGTTTACGATAATATGGCAAAAAGGGGTGATTTGAGATAAATACCCCTATCGTAAGGGTGGTTTTCGCTTTTTTACCCAAAAAAATGAAAATCGTATTGTTCAAGATATACATTTCGGGGGGGGGGGGGAGGGGGGGGGGGGGATTATGTTGTTGCATTTTTTTCGGTAGGAATTTTGGGTATGACCGTATGAGATGCTCTTTTTATTAATATAATAATTAATGAGGGAGTGAATGCTAGAGGAGAGCATCGATGCTCTTTATGGGGAAAAGAGCATCAGTGCTCTTTTACGGATTTGCAGTTTTTTTTTTTTTTTAAATTCATGTTCCAAAATGCGGCGTTTTGGCCAAAGGGGGGCCAAAACGCCGCGTTTCACGCTACCTTCTCCAGAGAGGCGCCACGCGTCGCTCTATGATTGGGCGATGCGTAGTGCTTTTAATACATTTAAAATGTATTTTGGCATTTGTAAACTTAAAAAAAAATTACCATAAGTCTATATTTTTTTTCTCTACATTTAGACATTCATTTTGACTATATTTGACATATTTTTAAAAAAAATGTGTATTTTGGGTATGTTATGGTAGGTTGATGAAATTTAATTGCTTAAAATTTGTAATAATTTCAAAAAACAATTGTGTGATTTTTTGTGTCTACAATAATTTTGTTAATATTTTTTTAAATGTATTTGTTTTCTAAAATAATTTTGTGAATAAATGGAAAGAAATTTAGTTAGTTTATAAATTAGATTTAGTTATACATGACATTGGTAAAATCAAGATTTAAAATACATTCAAACCAAAAAATTACATGAAATGCAACACATGAATAAAAATACATAAGTGAATAAGAAGAGATTACTTCTTAGAGAGAGTACTTGGAAATAAAATCAAACATATGAATGAAAATACATAAGCGAATAATTAAAAGTAACACATAATATAAAAACACCCTAATTTTCACCAAAAGCGGGCTCATTACGAAGAATTTCCCAAACATGCTCCTTCTTAAATTGCCCTCCACTAGTAGTAGCATAAGCATTATGTGCCATTTGTAAAATATCTATTTCATCGCCACCAACATTTACTTCAAGGACCTGTGCATAATAAGAAGAAAAATTAGAAACGTTTTTTCTTACCTTGTTCCATCTAGCCTTAAGCATGTAGCACTTCTTGAATGTTGGTGAGGTTGGAAATTTTCCATGTAGTAGGTCTCAACTCGTCCCCAAAAAGTTTGATTGACATTTGCATTAGGGATATTAGGGTTTATAGATAAGAGTGGTAGTGTGTGACAAATGAACACATTTTACACCGAATTTATAGAGAGAGATGGTGAAAGTTATATGGATGAATAATTATGGAGGAAAGTTAGATGGAAGAATAAATGTGGAGGAAAGTTAGATGGAAGATAGTTAGATGGAAGAATACATTTTGACCGAAAATTAGACCAAAGTTGGGTAATTTTTTGGCTATAAATACATCTAGCCTGAGAAGGTTTCCAATAAGTCATACCATCCATTTCTCTCTTTCTGTGTTTCTAATATCCCTCTCATGGATCCGAATAACCCCTCTCATGGATATCAAAATAACCATGTGTACCCTAACTTTCAAAATTTAACCTTTGTCCCAAACTCTCGACTTTTACCAAGCACAACTCACTGGAAATTCTGGATAGTCTTCAAATTCTACTCCAGGAACAGCCGGAAGTACATCAACACAAAACTCTCAGTCTTTTGAGATTCCATCTTTTAGCACACAACCAGATGATGCAAACGACTCATTTGAAGAACAATGTCAACACACCAGTGGTGGTGGTGCTCCTGGTGCTCGTCGTCGTCGTGGTGCTCGTGGTCGTGGTGGTGGTGCTCGTGGTGGTCCAAAAGTAATGGTGATTGTTGATCAAATTGGTTAATTTAGTTCTTGTACTCAAATATACCTTTCATTCCACTCAGAATAACTTAGAATCCTCAGAATAACTAGTATCGATGAAAACAAAAATCATCTCTGATAGTTAAAGAGCACAAAACATCCATACTCCTCAAAGACAAAGTAAGGGAATATACTATTCCTTACAAACATTTCCTAGATTGGCTTGGTAATCCTACTTACAAGTGAGCAAGAACCCCAACATTGACATTTTCTGGTTCGGTTGAGATGTAAGAAGGCAATGTTTAAAACATATTCAAATCCAAGTTATTTTGAATATAGTCGCGAACATACCAAGAAAATCCTACACTGTCAGTCTTAAGACAGAAGTTCATTGCAACGAGCTTCTCCCTTGTAGCTCGTGGTATGCTTCAATCAAACTTACAGAATCCCAAAGCATACAGAAGATATTGATTCTTAAAGCATGCATCGAAGTATACAAGAAAAGAAACATGCCTACTCAGTTCATAGCATATACTTCAGACTTTAAAAGTAAACAGATGATATTGATTCCAGAATTCAGTTGAGCAAATGAGAAGCCGGACTAAGTTAAGGAGTGCCCAAATACAAGGTAACCTTTCTATGATCTGTGTATGGCAATTTCAGTCTCCAGTCTTTTCGTTTACGACTTAGCGGTCTTCCCTTACTTAAGGGATCCCTATTTTCCTTCACATCTGCCAACTTCCACACACAATGCTCTGTTTCTGGTTCAATTGAATCGATAAAGAAAACACCAATTTTTTCCTCGGATTTAGCCTCCTCGTCTTCAACATAAGACACAACCATAGGGAAGTCATAGAACCTTTGAAGATCATCTGGTACTCTTAATAAACGTTCTGCACCCGGAGAAGACACCTTCAAGAAAACTATATGGTAAGTGCCTGTTTGGTAAGGCGAAAATATAATGATTTATAATGCATTGATATAAAGTATAATGGCTCATACAACTCAAATGTCGATTGATCAATTACTACATTTTGAATTATAATGCTGATGATGCATAGGCTGTTTATATTGCATGGTACGTGAGCTGGGTTCAGAACGTCGTGAGACAGTTCGGTCCATATCCAGTGTGTGCGTTAGAGCATTGAGATGACCTTTCCCTAGTACGAGAGGACCGGGAAGGCATCCAAATCAATTACTGCATTTTCATAAATATAATTTCCATATTTACAGTTATGAATAGTCCCATCTTATTAGACAGATTAAAATGTACATCCTCTGCATCTCACTAACATGGAAAAGACTCAAAAGTTGCAAAAGAGATGCACGGGGTCATTTACCTCAAGTGCAAGGTCATCAGGAATCTCTCCCTTGGATCCTTCTTCCTCTAAGCGTTTCTTGTATTGTCGGGAGTAGCTTTCAATTTCTTCTACACTGGGGCATCCGTAACTGACATGCAAAACTCCCACCATCAACAACTTAATACTGAAAAAGGGCAATCAAAAAGCTTATTCTATTTCTTTTGTGTTCATTAAACTAAAATGTTTAAGCAACTCAGTTTATCATTGTATCTCCAGCACAATGTTATAATCATTTCTCCACAAGTATAACTGCATCCTAACAGGCAATGCAAAGAATATATTTATCCATCAAATTAATCAATAGCAAGATCATTTTTATCACTGAGACCATAAGGTGAATTGCCCTCTCCGACTGATAAAGATCAAAATATGGCAGCCCAAGATAGGAAACACGATATTATCTTATAGCATGGATGAAAAAATGGGACCAAGTAGTATTAGGGCTAATAAAAAATAATTTGAACATACTCATTTGATAGCTTGTCAAGTCTGACATAAATGTACCCTCGAGGAGAAACCTTAAAAGCAAACAGCTTCATATCATCGCTAAATTGGCTTAGAACTTCATGTGCAATAGACAGAACTCGATCACCCCACGGGATGTTTTGTAGCACAACTCCGCCACCATCTCCACCATCACCAATCTAAGATTTTGAAGATATAAGCAAGTTAGAATAGAAGGTCACAAAATGGAAAGCAGTATGGAAAAATATTCTTTAGATCTTAAATGATGTATAAATACCCGATGTTCTGTCTCCTCCTCTTCTTCCCATTCCATAGGACCATCCTCTTGCTCTGTATCATCTGAAACTATTTAATACCATTTAGATGTTAGGACGTACAGCAATAACTCAGGTCATGCCAAGTAATGTTGTGGGCACGAAGGCTACAAATGCACTCCTCATCAACAGAAATATCAAATTGGCATATCTAAATGAAAGAAAAAAATTCAACATTTGCATTCTAGCCTGTATCATTATGTTTGCAACCCTAATATATGTCACCCATTCCCTCATCTCACGTCCTTCCAGAAGAAAATGCAAGTGTAGGCACACTACTGGCTGGCTACTGCCTCCTGTTCATTGTGCTGTTGATAATAAATTGACTTTTACCACTTACAATCTCGCTATCTGACTATACCAAAAGCATAACAACATTGTGCTTTCTTTCATTTGTATAGTTGAGGAATTTTTTATTGCTACAACATACAAGAACCAGCTTGTGACTGACAATCATGAAAGAAACATAAAGATTGAAGATGCCCCTTAAAATCCGATCTGATGTCTACACTTTTAGCAAGCACATTCGGAAGATGGCAACCAAAAACTCATCAGTGACATTATACCCTCAACCTCACATGAAAATTTCTAGGCTTTTGTTTTGGCTCAAGATAAAACTCAACATAAGAATACAATGATACATCAGGAGCTCAGAACGCAGTTCAAACTTCTACCTAGGGCAATAATCAAACATATAACGGGCAACAATATCAGCGAGCGTGCAATCAAAGGTGCATCTTTTACGCAATCAAGGCAAAATATTTACAGCAGCAAGTCACAATTAGATACAGAATAAGAATCAAACTTCCAAGCAATGTCAATGCCGAAAAATTCGTAGGAAATACAAGAGCAAGAAGACAACAGCCACAAAGTAAAACGGAAGAGAGAGACTACACTGTAACTGGTCATCTTCCGCGCGCTTGGGTTCCTGAGAGGAAGCTGTAGAAGAGATATGCCGAAGTGTAGGGAGAGAGGGGCGGCGTGAGGGAGTGGAAAACCGCCATTGATTGAGAGCCTGACACCTTGTGGAAGGAACTTTATGTTTAAGTGAAATTGGGAGAGGAAGGATGGGAGAAGGGTTTGATCGAGAAGAAAGCGGACGCTCTACTTTGAGCAGCGTGTTCAACAGCCTTTTCATTTTTTCTGCACTCACCATCAACGCACACAAAAACCCTCCTCAAGTCCTAATAGAGAGAGTGGCCAATTTAGCTCAACAGTTGCACATCGCAACATTTGAAAGCATCAGTAGTCCCTTTCTTTTTTTTTCAATTTTTTTGGGTGAATTGCAGAAAACCACTCTTTGAATAAAATTATAAACCGACCCATCATCTTTTCATTTAGGGACAAAAATGCCCAATTTGTGTACATAGAAGGTTTTGAAAGTTATAAATTTTTTTCTTAAAGGATTAAAACATTCAAAAGTAATAATTTTTTAATCTTCTTTAGGTTCTAAAACATTCTTATAGAAAATCAATTTCTTATGTATAAAAATATATTGGTAAGATTAATAACCTTTTGAGTAAGGTTCAAAGTAATAACATTTATAATTTTTTTAAATTTTGTTCGTACACGTATTTGACATTTTTTATCCAAAATGAAAAGACGATAGGTCTATTCACAATTTATCCTATTTATGGATATTTTGTGGGTAGAATGCGCAACGAACCCCAAATTATAAGGTATTATATGAAATTCGGAAAGGTCGGTGTAGAGAGCGCAACCACCTCAAAGGTTCGGGTATTTAGAGCAATTTTTCCTTTCACAAATTACGTAAAAAAATCCCCAACACAAGGAGAACACGGTGACGAAGGCGACTTGATCGATCAATCGATCGATTTTGATTTCTCCTGGAGGTGAATTGGCATCAGTGACCCCAAGCCTGCTGTGAAGAAGCACTTCGTCCACCTCATCGCCAACCTTTGCGCCTCCCATGCCGACACCACCGCCACTCACCTCGTCAAGATTGTGTCTCACATCGCCAAGCACCTACGGACCCCGATTCGAGTGTTCGTAATGCTTGTCGTGACGCCATTGGGGTTCTCTTCACCGTTTACATTGACGGCGGTGGTGGAATGGTGGGGCAGGAAGAGGAGAGAACGGCGTCGTTTCGTTGTTCATGAAGCCGCTGCTGGACTAGGGTTGTTCATTGGTTCGGGTAATTCAGTTTTTACCTGAAAACCGAACCGAACCGAACTGATCCAAGGTACTTCGGTTCGGTCCTTGGTTCAAGATTCTGGCTAGTTCGGTTTGGTTCGGTTCGGTTTCGGTTCGGTTCGGTTAAACCGATCTATTTTAATATAAAAATTAAAAATACCCTTACTAAGCCTTACCCATGTAAGGATGTAACCCTAAATCCCATTTTGCAAGTTTTGTATTGCTTTGTTTATCATTTTGCAAGTTTTAGTTCGAATGGTTTGAATGATTTTAGTTCAAAATGATAAAAATAGCATATCTTAGTTCGGTTTTTTAGGTTTGGTTCGGTTCTAATTCGGTTCTAGTTCGGTTCGGGTCAAAATTGATTCGGTTTAGTTCGATTCTAGTTTGGTTTAGGGTGTTATGTTCTATATTTTGGATCGACTTTGTACCTAATCTTCTACTTCGGTTCCTACCTGAACCAAACCGAACCGAACCGTACCAAAACCGAACCGAACCGAGCTTATTCGGTTCGGTCCTTGGTTCCGAAAATTCTGAAATTCGGTTTTCGGTTCGGTTCGGTTTTGGACCGATGAACAGCCCTATGTTGGACGCTTTGGAGGAGAACGACAAAGGGGTTCAGGAAATGTCTTGAACCTCTGTGAACGCATCATTGCTTTGCCTTCGCAAATCTCCAACAGAAACAATTTTGGAAATTTGATTACAACCCCAAACCCTAGATTTTAAAATTTTGGGTGTTTTCTTACCCGAGAAACCAGATCTGATAATACCGAAAAATCAAATCGATCTGATAGCACCGATGTCAAATCGCGAGAAATCAAATCAATGAACGACCGATCAAGTTGATGTAGCCGTCGCCGTAGTCATCACCATCTTCGTTCAGCTTCCTCACCAGATCTGGAATGAATGAGTGAAAAATATTTATTGAGATAGATTATTAAGGGCCGCCGAATACATAGGTGGACCCCTGAACTTGTAACTTTTGTTCTGTCATATCCCCGTACTTAAAAACCTACTATTAAACACATGAACTATAAAGATTTTGTTCAAATAGACACTTTTTATTTTCGTGAAGCTGACGCGCGCTTACTTGGCTTCAAAAGTTGCCATGTAAGCGCCACATACTCCAATCTTATTAAATTTTTGCCACATAATCACCACATAAGCTCCATAATTTTGCCACATAACCCCTTTTTTAAATAAAAATACTTCTTATGTCTTTTTTTAATTCTTCTTAGAATTTACTTTAAAAGAAAAAAATTACAATAGAAAGGGGGAAGAAGATTGGAAGCAGCGGAGGATTCGAATTCTTCTGCTTGACCATCTCCGAGACGGCGACAACTTCTTTAGCTTTGCGGATCGACGGTGGCGGACATGGGAGGAGGATAAAGTCTGGGCATTGCGGAAACGGAAGTTTTGGGCAGATCCAAGGAAAGATGTGGGTGGTGATGATTTGAGAGGATCAAAGAAAGGTTTATCAGAGGATCTGACTGGGGCCGTCAAATTCAGGGGTTGGATGATTTTAGTGGACGCGAATGATGAAGGCATTGTGAGCATACAGATCTGCTGCCCCCTCCAATCCAGATCTTTAGATTAGATGATGCCAATTCCGAAATTTGGATCCAGATCCGCCTCCTCCTCCAATCCAGATCTATTGTACCGGAATTTGGAACCAGACGAGATCCAGATCTGTTAGGCCACAACGAAGAAGAAGAAAAAAAAGAAAAAAGAATTTGGAACCAGACGAGATCCAGATCTGTAGAACATCCGGACATGAGGAAGAAGAAGAAAAAAGGAAAAAGGAAAAAATAAAAAATAAAAAACCGGATATGAGCAAAAAAGGGTTACAAATTAAATTTTATTTGATTATTGAATAATTTTATTTTATTTTTTAATTATAGCCCATGTCAAAAACTTTAGGTAGATAACTCGCATATCACTCGTGTAACAAACACGCGCTATGCCACGTCGGCAAAAAGGGTTTAATTGAACAAAATCAGTAAGTTGGGGTATTTTTAGTGGGTTTCTTAGTACAGGGGTCTTAAACACTGTAAGGGATAGAAATTTCGGTATTATCAATTCCGTTGTAATATTTCGAGAATACTCATGAAATCAGGCTTGTACGATAAATATACTAGTCGTATAATGCTTATGAACTTAAACAGTGTAAGGGATAGAGAACCAAATGACCTAAATGATTCACCTTTGGTATTATGTTTTTTTGTCAAGAAACGGGACATGACCTCCTGCAGAAACTAACTTTTATTAAGCAATAGAAATAGTCTCATTAGGGGGTGACATTAGTTTGGAGAAGAACAACTAGACTAGGAATCTGAAAAAATTCAATAAAAGAAGTGTATAAAATCAAAAACAAATTAGTTAGAGCATTAGCAACCCGATTAGCTGATGTTGGGATGTGCATGATCTAAACTTTCCAATTAGGATCTTGAATGAGCTGACCTTCTTGTAGGAGATAAAAACCTTTATTAGGCATAGAACGAGGCATGGTTAAAAATTTAGAAGCCAAGAGCGAATTAGTCTGAACTTGTAGATGCGAATAACCCATACGTTTCGCAATGCTTAGGCCTCTAATGATAGCTGTAATTTCTACAATAGTAGCCTCATTAATACCACTAGTGAAGCTATAGGCATGTAAGAAGGTCCACATATGGTCCCTGAAAACACCACCCCCACCCGAGGCCCCCAGATTGCCCTTAGAAATGGCATCCGTATCAAGGGTCACCCAGTTCACAAGCGGTGAGGTCCACGATGCATTCTTGGCTGACTGAACACGATCCACATTGGCAGCAGAAGCCCGCTTGCAAACAGCAACAACAAAATCAAAAGCTTTAGTGAGCGACACCACCCTCGAAGACAAACGCAGAATGTCATCCATACCATCAAAGACCAAAGAGTTTCGAACTTTCCGTGCTTGCCAAATCATCATAGCAAACGCACTCCACTGATCAGTCTTTTGGATATTACTATGGATCCAAGACGTAATATTCATCTCAGAAAGAAAAAAAAATTCGCGGAAAATTATTGCCCCTAAGCGCTAACCAAACATTCTTCACATCCAAACAGTCCTGAAGCAGGTGCAAAGCTGATTCAATGAGACCACACCGAGGGCAAACAACAAAATGTGTCAAGTGCCTTCTTTCCCATGCATCATTACACAAAAGAGAATCGTGTGCCACAATGTACAAAAAATGTCGAGCCTGTTGCTACGTTGGTACTTTTCCAGATTTTGGACCAATAAGATCAGCATCATGGAACTCTATTGGCCTGATTAAGTCTCTAGCATACCCGGAAGTAAACACACCTGAACGAGATTTGTGCCAGTAAATCTTATCAATATAGCAAAGCTGTTGGCATGGACTGAAACAGAAGCCAAGCTTTGCATCACACTCGATGGGAGGTAAGGCGTATATCATTCCAATTCCAGCCTGAACCTGAATAATAATCTACCACCATCATACCATAAGCCGTTTCTAGGACATCAATTAAAGCGACGTTGATAAGAGCATTATCAGTGAGTCAAGACATGAAACCAAAACAAGGTAGCCTCACCATTCATTTCCTATCGACATGTCGAGCCCCTAATTAGATAATATGTGCTAACCATGCATGAACCACCCCCTTCCACATGTACGAAGACCGTGGTTTAGGTTGGAACATATCGATGTCAACTCTATTGTGGCAATACTTGCCCCGGAGAACTTGACTCCAAATGGCGTTCTACTCTTGTAGAAGATGCCACCCAAGCTAAGCAAGCAACGCCGAGTTGGAGAGTCTCATAATAATTAATATTCAAACCACCCAACGCTTTCGATCGAGAAATTTTTTCCCACCAGATCAGATGTATTTTGCGGCTATTTTGAGTCTAATTAAACCCCACACAAAATGTTGTACTTTCTGATCTATAACATCACAAATTGATCAAGGTATAAGAGTGGATTGCATAACATAAATATGCAGACATAAGAGAACCGAATTAGCAAGTGTAACCCATCTTACACCCGATAAATACTGAGATTGCCAACCCGAAAGCCTCGCATTTACCTTATCAAGAAGAAAGATGTATCGGTCTTTGGAAATGTTGTTGCAAGCATTCGGGACCCCCAAATAAGAGTCAAAATCTTCGGTTATAGGCATTCCAAGGATGGCGTCGATTGACTGCTTGTCCCTTTGGCCAACCTTTGCCGAGAAAATCACACTACTCTTACCATAGTTGACCTCTTCACCGAAAAAAGCCAAAAAACCAAAGGCGATTTCGTAAGACAACAACGTGATCAATCGAGGCCTCGAAAAAAAAGGATTAGATCATCCGCAAAGAATAAGTGGGAAAGAGCAACACCACCCTAAAAAATCGGCCACCAAAACGCCTATATTAACCGCATGTTAGATTATGTGGGAGAGGTATTCCATGCAGAGCACAAATAAATAAGGCGAGAGCGGAACACCTTGACGGATACCACGCGAAGGCTGAAAAGAACCTGCCTTGTAGCCATGCCATAAAAGCTCCATGGATCCTCGAGATTGGCATTGCATGATAACATTGATCATGCTCTTCGGTAACTGCGCACGAGTAAGGATCAAGCACAAGAAGCTCCACCTAACCCTGTCGTATGCCTTTGAATGATCAATCTTGAGCATCATAAGGTTTTTGGAAGTTTGATTCGAGGCAAAGGAATATTGAAGAACCTCTTGGACCACAACCACATTATCGATGATATCTCTGCCCAGAATAAAGCTCGCTTGGGCTGGTGAGATAAGCAAAGGCAGAACCGCCTTTTGAACTAATTATAATAGGATTTCGTACTCTAGCCATAGTTAATGTAGATATGAATGTTCCTCTTTCCAGGAAAGTCTTCTTCCTATCTGATTTTTCCTTTTGATTACGTGTTAATATTTCATGTGATCATAAGGGATTGGGCGTAATCACTTGGGCAAATACTTTTGCTATGTCTCTTTGGTGAATTTGGAAATGGCGTGATTGTCTTGTTTTTTAGGAGGGACATTTATGACCTCATGACGAACGTATTGCTTTTGTTTAGCAACAAGTGGCATGGTGAACTATGTTATGGCTACAAATCCTCTTTCTAATCGGTGTGCATTTGATCGTCTTGAAGAGCATTATATCTCATGGAAGCGACTGTAGTAGGAATGGCTTAAACTTAACACTGATGGGTCCATTAGAGATGGTGGTTTGGATGCTGCTGTAGGGGTCATTCGTGATAGTGATGGTAGGTAGATGGTAGGCTTTTTCCATAACATTGTTATTTGTACTGTGTGCATGACAGAGTTATGGGGTGTTTTGTAGGGTTTGAGAATTGCTTGAAACAAGGGTGATGCATTCCGACTCCGTGGATGGGGTTGTTTCACCTAGAGTAGGTCGGATCTTGTCTTGGATGGCAAGTCACACCTCAAGTCTTGGCCAATGTGGAATCCTAGAGGCGGAATCTCTAATTGTTTTGCATGAAATCCTTGATGAGAAGTTCAACACAAGAGAGTGTCGAAGCTTATGCGAGAATCTCATGACTAGACACTCGACGTTGGTGGCTCAAGACTAGCGTGTTAATGGTGCGTCGGAGTGAGACCTCGGGACTAGGACTCTAGCGATGCTAGGGGTAAACGAGAGCCTCAAGACTAGATCTCATTCGTAGTGAATTCGACTCAAAGAGATGAATCAATCTATGCCAAAGAGATGAATTCGGTTGTGTTCAAACATGAAAATAAAAGATAGAAAATTAATGGTGACACTCAATCCAAGCAAGGAGGAATATCTCAACTCAATTACTTAAACTTGGAATTGATTATATTACATGAATTGAGTTTATATAGCGAACTACTCCTAATCTAACTAGATGACTTACAAGATAGAAACTTGATAGAAGATAGAAAATATCTAGAAACCTAAAACTAGGCTAGATCATGTTGGCACACATGGATGATATACCTAGCTATGCCCAAAATAAACATAAAAACAACCTCTAAAATTAACAAGTGATAATTAAGGAAACAATACAAAAATACTTAGAAATTATTAAAGTGCCAAAAGATTGTAATAACTGTGGTTTTTGAGGATATTTTTGAATTTTTCTCGGATATCCTTTTAACCTCTTTGTTCGTTTTAACGCTTAATCCAATATTTTTATTGGAATTTAAATCCTAGAAAATTTATGGTGATATCCTAAAATCATAAAGAAATAATTTTATAGATCGGTGCGAATTCTAGGATTTTTCAGTGGAAAAAGAATATTTATTGGATAAGCCGTCTTTTTAATTATGTACTGTAAAGGTTTTAAAATACAAAACGGAAGTCTTAAAAATTGAAGGTAGCAAGATAAAATCATGGAAAATTGGTTTTATTGGTCTAAATAATTTACGGGACGATTTGTATTTAGTAAGTTTTTCCATCCGAAATACATAATTTTACCTCTTTAACGCGAGTCCCGTTCCGAGACGGGTTTGGTTTTATAAACCGCCTCTTTCTTTCTTAATAGGGAAGGAACCAAAGAGAAGAGGATTAGGATGGATTGAATTCTCATCCACGGCATATCTATTTAGCCCCGTCAAAGTCTATTTTTTTTTGTCTTCAAAAGAAAGGAAGGAACCGAGAGAGAGCGGAGGACGACGAACTCGGGAGCTACTTCACCGCCGGCGTCTTCTTCTCCTCCGCCTTCTCTGCCGTCCACCACCCTCCTCCACCACCTCTTCTTCTTTCCCCTTGATGGGCTCGTGCTTGCTGCAGCAAAACCAAGAGAAGAGTCTGCTCGGAACGACCGGTTCGTGAGGAAAGAATTCCACGCCACCGTCGACCTTCTCTGCCTTCTTATGCATCGCCGCCGGCGACCCCCAACTCCTCCGACCACCAACCACCGCAAGGGTTACTCCCGGGAAACGCCCAGCCACCCTCGAGCTCGGGGATCGAGCCACTATCGAGCCAAACGAGCCATGGGCTCGAGTGAAGGTATATATGATCGAAATTAATTAGCGGGTTGGTTACGGAGCCACGGTAAGGGCCTTTCGGTTCCGCTTTGCTAATTAAATTTATGGTTTTTATAATCTTGACGTAGATACGGTCTCACAGGTTCAAACCGCTCGAGAAACGGACGTCAGGATCTTCAGTTATAGCGAATACAAGTTTTGATACCGATTGACAGGTAAAGGACTTCGGATAATTACTCAGGATTCGTTGTTAATCCGTTTGATTCGAGATTTGGTCACCTTTAAGAACTATTGCTAATGAACAATTTTTATTTAGAAAATTGTTTCAAAAGTGAAGCGGATAATTAGTTATAATTCCGCCAAGATGGCTCCTTAAAGCATGATAACTAAGGATTAATTATAAATCGATATACGGAAATCAAATCGTTTATCGATTAGGAAGTTGTAGGATTTGAGTATACAACTAAGAAGTGTTCCGTGAGCTCGTTGTTGAGAAATCCTTTTATTATATTTGGCAGAAGGATGATAAAGATTACTGTTGGAATTGCCAAAGACGTTGAGCACGCCTTCTAAGGCAAGTGGACGATTCTCTCTTGCGTTATTGTTATTAAATGAGGAATTGAATCCCATTTAATATTTGCGTTGGGAACAACTTGTATGATTAATAAAATATGATAGGTTGTTGTTTTGTTTGAAATAATGACCATATTTTTATTCATTCAGTTTCGCGCTAGAACTGGATTTAGGTCCGTTGTATGTGACCTTGTATGTTTAGTTGTCTCATGCTGAGACATTGATATGAATTAACTTAGTTCAGGGATGTGAGCTTAGTCTCGGAAGCATCTCTTTAAAACTGGTATTAGGCAGTATCAATATTGATATCCTAATACTTAGGTCATGACCATGGCCCGCTCTACGCTTGAGGGGTGACTATGCACTCTAGCTAAGTGCATTTATTAATATGTGTCGGTAGAAGATTATGGATGAAACAGGCCCTCTAATCTCTCCATCATTGGGACCCGTACTATTCGTTGTTCAAGGATGAAACATGCCCTCTGACCTCGATAGTATTGTGTTCCATTCAATATGTGTTGGTAGTGGATTATGGATGAAACAGGCCCGTACTATAAGTTCTAAATGGTTGTAGAAGTTAAAGCTTAAAGCTGATGGTACACTTGAAAGGCACAAAACAAGGCTAGTTATAAAAGGGTGTACTCAAAAGGCTGGCATAAATTACAATGAAACTTTTTCTCCAGTTGTCAAAATGACAACTATAGAGCTTTGGTCATTTCTGCAGTCAAGAAAGGTTGGGAGCTCTCTCAATTAGACATCAACAACGCATTTTTACATGGAGATATTGATACAGAAGAGTACATGAAAATGCCCTTGGGTTTAGCCCATTTATATCCCAACAAAGTGTGTAGGCTCAACAAATCATTATATGGCTTAAAACAAGCCTCACGACAGTGGTACAGTAAGTTGTCTACATCTCTTCTCTCTCAAGAATTTTCTCAGTTTGTCAATGACTATTCTTTATTCCATAAGAAGTCAGATTCAAGCACCATTTTTCTAGTAATCTATGTTGATGACATTTTGATTACAAGAGATAATCCTTTTGAAATTCAGGCTTTAAAGCAGTTCTTGCATGCTCAGTTTAGCATTAAAGGGCTTTAAAGCAGCTTTTGCATGCTCAGTTTAGCATTAAAGATTTGGGCAAACTGAATTATTTCCTTGGTATGGAATTTCTTTATACTGATCAAGGTATAGTCATTACACAAAGGAAGTTCATCAAGGAGGTTCTAAAAGAATTTTGTCTAGATTCTAAGAAGATTGCTCTGGCTCCTTTGGATAGTCATGTCAAGTTGAAAGCTTCTACAATAGACTTCTTATCAGATCCAACTCCTTATAGAAAATTAGTTGGCAAATTAAATTTTCTAGTAAATACAAGGCCTGATTTGGCCTTTACAATGCAACATCTTTGCCAATTCATGCAAGCTCCATCTTCAAGTCATTGGAACGCAACTATGCAGACTTTACAATATTTGCAAGGAACTTCTTCACTTGGTATTCTTCTCAACTCAACATCTGATTTCACATTACAAGCTTATTGTGATTCAGATTGGGCTTCATGTCCAACAACTCGAAGATCTGTTAGTGGTTATTACATCACTCTTGGTGTAACTCCTTTATCCTGGAAATCTAAGAAGCAAGTTACAATTTCATTGTCTTCTGCAGCAGAATATAGATCTCTCAGATGTGTCACATCTGAACTTGCTTGGTTAAGTAGGCTCCTTCATGAGCTTGAAATTCCAAACATGAAGCCAATACCAGTCAAGTTGTGACTCTCAACCTGCCACTTATATTGCTAGAAACCCGATTTTCCACGAGAGAACCAAGCACATTGAGTTAGATTGTCACTTTGTAAGAGCAAAATTATTAGAAGGCTTAATTAACCTTATTCATGTACCAACAAAAACTCAACTTGCTGATGTCTTTACCTTTACCAAGTTCTTTACATTCTAGAGTCATAGACAAGTTGGGTTTGATTCCTTTAGAATCACCCTCCAACTTGAGGGGGATGTTGACTAATAACCGGGTTTGACTAAACCGGTTTGCATAAAAGCTGGATTTAAGCTCTTGTAACAGATTCAATGAATAATACAATCTCTTCTTCCTCTTCTGGTTTACTCTGTTTTCTCTCGTTCTATCTTGATCTCAAGACTAATACTAGCGACAACTACTACTAGAATAAACTTGAGTTGTTTCTAAAACTAATAAGAGAGTGCTGCCTTCTTAACCGAGAAATGAATGCTTCATCAGGCTAGCATCACTAATATGAAAAAGCGCGCTAATTAATTAACATATCAAAAACCAATTCACATCTTCATGTTTGTAAGGAATTATCCATTTGCCCAAAAAAAAAAGACCAGTGTTATCTGGGCCAATCCCAGAATCAAGAGTACATCACATTCTTCCATGATCTCGAGCAACAAGAACCCTAAACGACAACACATTTAGGGATTATTCGAGTGAAAAAGTTGAGAGCAACAAACCATTCACCTGGCTCAAACCTCAGCTCCTACTTCTTAAGCCCTCTTCCTAGACGACGAATCACTGAGGGAATATCTTTCAACAAATGACGACCCCCAGTATACAGATGATAGCATAGGGCTAGGGCAGTCAACTCGGCTGAGATTAGGACGAGCTTTGATGAATAGAAGAAGAAGTTGTAGACATTCACGAAAGTGAAGCTTATCAGACCTATTTTCATATAAAGAAGATAATAAAACAAAACTACAGCGGTCAGGAAAATCCCGGAGATTCTATGGAAAATTGAAATCGTCGAACTGGATTGTGGCTGATAGATAGGAAGATGAGGAGATAAAGGACGGAATGTGATTTGCTGTTCCGTGTCCTTGGCAGAAGCTTGAGTCCGATTTTCAGCTGCTGTTGAGAATACCTGAGTGACCAAAGTTCAACATCAGAATGGCAAGATGCCATGACTCAATAGTCAGTCAATACTAATAATATGAATTGTAAACCACATTGGACTAACTAGAGAACATAGAGAGCACCAAGCATCGAAAATTTGAATACAAACTGTTCATTCGGTAATAAATCTAGAGAATCTTTCCAACTTCAAACTCTAATCCTATGCATACTAAAGAAAAACCAGTATCAAATTTTAGGATCTTTGAAAGCGTTTTATAGAGCCAGTTCTTCTAAATCATGGTAGTAGTTTCTAAATCCGAGCTCATATAGTAAAATTAGAATTAAAGATGGATTCTAGGCATTACCCGACTGTTCATAGTAGGAATAGCAGTATTCCTGTTAACGAGTCCAGTGAATATATCATTACGCAGGATACCGCTTTGAATTGCAGCACGCATAGCAACAGCTTCATTTGGGTTCACTCCTTTAGTAGGGCTCCTTCCTAAGATCTTAGAGACTCTCTCTTGCACCTTTGGTACACGGTTCATGCCTCCAACCAGAAGGCCCTCGTCAGCTTCCTTCAAGGATACTCCAGCAACCTTTAAACAGTTTGTCCCAAATCAGAAGCATCAAGATCAAAGACATTTTTAACTTTTAAGATTATTAGCAGTGCAATTTCAGCAAAGAAAAAAGATCTAACCTTGCCCTCCATGACTGCAGCACAGGAGTTGGTGGTAGTACTCAAATCAATACCCATAACATCATTGCCAGCTGACCTTGAGCTATAGACAAAAGGCACCAAATCACCATTACATGAGGAAAGACATCATGAAGAAACAAATATACTAGTTAACACATTAAATGATAGTTTACCTGAATGGTCGAATCAAGGACGAAAACCTAGATCCAAGAAGTGGAGTGGGGTGTGATTCCCCAGCAAGCTGAATTTCAACAAATCAATTCTCATCAGGCAATGGAATAGCATTCAGATCACTACATATACCATAATACTAGCAGACAGAATGAATCTCCCGGTGAATTAAAAAAAAGATTGGGAACATAAACCCCCAATCGATCGCAAAGAGTGCGACAACCAAAAAATCATATCAACTAAATGAAACGAAGAAATCCATCTAATGTGATTTTACTTCGCCAAATCAGACACCCGTATTCACAAACTGAGAATGAATTGCTATCCCCCCTTCTTGAAACCAACAATTTCCCGAGAATAAATAATAAGAAATCGCGGAAAACAAAAAAGGGTACATAAACATGAGATACATACAGATGCAAAGGAGGAGGAGGAGAGTGAAGCGAAGTCGCGGCGTTGAAGAGATCGTCGTAGGAGAAGAGTCGCCATTAGAGGTGAAAGATGTGCAGAAGATTGGAGCCGGTTCGGTATCGGCGGAAGGAAATGAGGAAGGAAGGAGGGTGCGCGTGAGAGGTAGCCCACGTGAGAAGCTTGTAGATGCCCACCAGAGTCGTTTTTTTTTTTTCCTCTGTTGAATGGGGGAATACATAGGGTGTTAAATGAGGGTTATCGTAGCCGTTGGATGGAGCAAATGAGTGGCTTAGATTAGAAGATAGGTTTTGTAAAAAAAAAAAAAAGACATGGCACCGTAGAAAATAGGTCCCCGTTTGTTTCTAGATTAGAAATCGGGTTGGAATTAAGAATCAAGTTGGAATAGGAATTATAATATATTCATGGAAACGCTCTAGGGTTTTGGGAGTTCTCCTGGCGACTGCGTTTTCACAGTTTCTTGGCGTCTATAACCTCTCTCCGGCGAGTGGTCGTGAGAGCTAGAGTAGTCCCGCCGATACGTGCGGATTTCATCGTGATTGTGTGTGTGTGGATCGGTTACTGAATCTCAAGGAAATAATGGTAGAGGAAGTGATACAGGATCTCCATCTTACTGAAAATGAGGCTCAGGAGATTGAGATTGGGGGAAGGACGGAATCAGAAGGGCAGGAACGAGACTCAAGAACTTTGGTGGGAACTCTTCTCACCAATAGACCTTTTAACTCGTATGCCCTAAAGACGACGATGCAGGGTGCGTGGAGACTAAGTAATGGCTTTGTGTTCAGGGAGTTACGTACGTAGTAACTTGTTCATATTCCGCTATGCTGATGAGGGCGATAAAGAAAAGGTGCTAGCAGGTGGTCCTTGGACTTTCGATAAGGCACTGTTGGCATTGAAAGAACCAGGGACGGATCAGGCGTCGAGAATGATCATTGATAAAACGTCGTTTTGGATAAGGGTTTATGACCTACCGATCGAAGCCATGAATCTGGACACGGCGAAGGCGATCGGTGGAATTTTCGGTGGAGTTGAGGAGATAGACGATCCATAGATGCTTAGTTGTGCAAAGTTCTTAAGGCTGAGAGTACCAGTTGACTTAACTAGGGCTTTAAGGAGGGGTGTAATGATGAAGTTTGGGGGCAAACGCATGTGGCTTGAAATTAAATATGAAAGGCTGCCAAATTTCTGTTATGCATGTAGAGCGGGATTGCAATGACAATGAAGCTCGGGAGTTGCAAGGTGAGTATGGCAAGTGGCTACGTGCTTCACCGCTGAAATCATTGCATGCTAGTGAATTGGCTGAGAGGGAGAGGGAGAAGGCAATTCTCAGGGGGAAAAAAGACAAACAAGTAAAAGGAAAAGGAGAAAGTGGGGAAAAGAAAACTAGAAAGTCCCTGGTCGCGTTATTGGAGGATGAAAAAGAGGAGTCGAGAAGTAATACTCCAGTGGTGGAGACAACAGAGGTGGAATTAGGGGTGGGAACTCTCACAATTCAGGATAAAAGGGGGGAGAAGAAATCAGATGAGGGGGAGTCTTTTAAGACTCACCAAATTCAGGAAAAAGAAAAGCAAAATGGAAGGAGTGAGGTTGAAAAGGGCGAGGGAGGGGGTAGTAAGTCAAAAAATGATGTGGATAAGGAAGGTGAGGGGGATAATAAATCCAAAGGGAAGGAAGTAGATTCGGATAAGGGGGAGGATGACAGTGGGGCAATAAAACAAAAAAAAGGGGTGGGACACAGAAAAGGAGAGCAAGAAAAGAGGGAGATATGGGACAGGTGCACGAGGATGTTGGAGTCAAAAGAAAAGATATGAGCAGCCCTATGAAAATTGATGGGATAGAACAGGCACACAAAAAGATTGTTTTATGGTGGGGGGGGGGGACGGGTGGTCTCCCTTGCCGGGAGCAATGATTTGCTTAAGCTACAATTGTCGGGGATTGAGGATGGCCCGAGCAATTGCAAGAGTCACGTCTTTAGTGAGAAGAGAGACTCCGGGGGTTGTTTTTCTTATGGAAACCAAGTGCGACCATAGGAAAATGGAGGAGCTGAGAATAAAACTGGATTTTGGAGGTTGTTTTGCGGTCGATTGTGTGGGAAAATCGGGCGGCTTATGTTTATTATGGGGAAAAGAAGTGGAGGTTTCTATTAGCTCGTATACAAGGCATCATATCGATGCTTGTATGGTTCAGAAGAATGAAGGGAAGAGTTGGCGCTTTACGGGGTTTTATGCTTGGCCAAATAAGGAGGAGAAGCACCACTCATGGTCCTTGTTACGCAGAAAATGAAGATGAGCATGAGGCATGGTTATGTGTTGGGGATTTCAATCAAATTTTAAGAAGAGATGAAAAAGAAGGTGGAAATGAACCGGACTGGAACGGGATCATGGAGTTCAGCAGTGCAATTGATGAATGTGGATTGGCAAAACTTCCTGTTTCGGGGCCAAGGTACACATGGGATAATGGTAGAGATTGTAATATTCGCTAAATTCTAAATAGAATAAAATAGGTAATTATCCCAATAATTTTTTTCTCTAAAGTAGAGAATTTAATAATCTTTATAATCACATATTATATTATGAAAGGTTATAAAAATTTACTACATGACAATTAAGAATTTAATTAAATATATTAAGTAAGTGGGGAATTCATTTAAATAATCCTTGTCTCTTTAAAAAGAGAGTTTAAGTAATTTAAATTAAATAAAATTAAGAACATTGTATAAAGGATTACAAGGTATGAAAATTATTCAAATAAAATAAGACTAATATAATTTCCGAATTTTATTAAGTAATGGAGTGTGCAAGACTAAAATAGTACAAAGAAAATTAAATAAAAAGGAGGCAAGAGCCGGGACTCGAACCCAAGACCTCTCACTCCTTTCATACAAGCACGCACTCCTCAAACCGCTAAGCTATTGTAATTCATCTATACATTAACCCATTCTTTTAATAATAAACTATCATTTTCTTCTTCTTCTCTAAACAAGTCAAATTGATGCTTGATTGATGTGACACTCTTCCAATGCATGTGAATTTGCCTCCCTCTCTTCTTAAGTTGCTTCAAAGACCATCTAAAACCATCATCATCCCATGTCATCACCAAAGAAACACACTCTCCTCCAATCCTCATCAATCCTCCCCTTCTCCATTGGTCAAAATTCATTTCCATGGATCACCAAAATTGCTCTCTTTGCCTATTTAAAGGGCTGATTTTCTCATTAGAATTCACACATCAATTCTCTCCCTCTCTTCTAGCAAAGTGCTACTCTCATCTCTTAAAAAGCAGCCAAGAAAAAGCTCCATAAAACTCTAAATTCCTCCATTGAAATACCTTCAAACACCTTCAAACCACCCCGGGGCCACCATCGAACCGTCGATGGACCACCACTGGACCGCCGAGCCACCCCGAGCCGTCGCCGTGCTGTCCGAGCCTGCCTTGGTGCGCCGGCCTCCTCCTATTGAGTTCTCCCTGTGTCTTGTTTTACAGATGCGATATTCTGTAGAACAAATAAGGTCCAAATTTCTTGAATTTTTTTATAAAATTAATTTATTTGTCTTTCATGAAAATTTAATAGTCTTTAAATAATAATAATGAATTTTTACTAACAACCTAAAATAAATAAAAGATCTAGGATCTTGTTAGTTAGTTAAGATAAATCCAAATAATTACTTTACCAGTATAATTTAAATATCATGCATGTTGTTTATGATATAAAATAAATCTTATGACATAAGTAATTCTTAAATAAAATCATAAGCCTATAATCTTTATATTTGTATATATTGGGATAATAAGACATATTCCTAAGTATATTAGATTTAAAAGATATCACAATATAAAAGCCCTAAGTTTATTCTTATCTTCACTAAAGTAAATTAATTACTCTTTTATAAAAATAATAGCCTTTTATGATATTGCTAGATTGACTAAAATAACTCATTAAAAATATTGCTACAAGATCTTGTTAGTTGAACATATAAAAAAAAAACTATTAAACTCATTATACTTAGATAAAGTTTTTACCTTGCATTTTATTTTTATATTAAAATAAATCTCAAGACATGTAACTTCTTAAATAAAAATAATAGACATACTAACATTATTTTTATGTACATATTTAGTATTATTGAGTATACTAGATGTTAAGGAGATCATAATATAAAGACTTAAGCTAATAAGAAAAATATGCTTTTATAATAAATAGTGGCATGATCATACTTTTATAAAATAACATTCTGAGATATGGAGAAATTATTTAAATAGATAATAAGATTATATCATTATATCTCATACATAGAAAGTTACTATGGTAAGAATAGTGGAGATTTCTACTTAAGGAAAGTTCTAGAAAAAAAAGCCATATTACATTATATTTATGTTTATAAAATATGGCATGTCTTTATAAAGAGTATAACAAGAAAGATATTATAATATATTATAAGAATAAAAAAAGGTTATATTATGATAATGTGGTTAATAAAATAATAATAAGAGAAATAAAAGATATAATATGATAAGGGCATTTTGGACTTTCACATCATAAGATTAGTTTTTATAATCAATATTTCATAAATAAGGAAACTATATCTTAATGAAGTTTATAAAGTTATTTATTTACTTGGTGATAATAAAAGAATTATAAATTAATTTAAATGGAATATTAAATTCAAGTTAATGAATATTTAATAATTTGAATAATGTTAAACCTTGATCTTCAAAAGCTTATAATAATTAAATTAAAATAAAGAGTTTATAAAGAATAAAAGGATATTACAAATATAAAATAATAATAGGAAATATTATTATTTTATTCATCTCCACCTAAATTATTATTACAATAATTTAGTAAATTAATTCTCTTATAAATATAAGAGATAATTTAGAACTTCAAAAGAATTTAAAGAAAATTCTTATTAAAGCTCGTTTGTATTTTCCGTGTCGATAGGTCGAGCTCCCGTTCCGTTTCGAGAACGACGTTTTCCGCTCTTTCGTTAATCCGCTATCGTACAAGCAAAGGCAAGTGGAATTTCCCCTTGTAACCTTATATATAAATATTCATTCCGTGAAATTTCTCGATGTTGGGAACAACTTGTTTGCCATTAATAAATGAACCTAGGAATATCGATTGTTAGATATAACGACCCCACTGTTATCATATTCCGATATTTATTATTCGATATGACTATTATGCTAGTTTGGTTGTGGCCTTGATTGTTTACGGTCTCGTTAAGAGAACGATTTCGAATGAACTAGTGAGGGGTGTGGGATTAACCCGACGCCTCTATATAACTTACTAAGTCGTATGCCTGAGCGCTTAAAGTACGACTTTTAGGGTCATGATCCATGTCTGCTCCGATTGCAAGGAGGGATGAGTGACACTCTAGCTAAGTGTCGGGAACTGAGTTTTCCCTTGGTGGTCCGGGCCATGCAAGCCCCCACCCTCTTTAAAAATCATTAATGTAATCAATATCTTTTCGTCACGATATAAGATAAGTGCCAATGCCCATTTAAAAGACATCAAAACCGGACCGGTCTCAAATGATCGATTCGACTCTCGGTCCACTCAGGGCGCGAGAGGTTTCTTAAACTTGCTTGAATTAATAACGTTCACAACATGTTTTTCTACTCTAAAAGAAGTCTACAATCTAATAGCTCTTCTCTCGTTTAACGAGCTATCTCCTCTCGAGATACACTCTTGTCCGTCCCGATAAGCCCCACATAAAGACCTATACCTTAAAACATATCCCGATAATATATCTCGAATATTATAAATTACCGAAATACCCTTGAGAAGTTCCATTCTCACTTGCTTAGTCTCCTTAGACTAATTCCCCTACTTCCGCATTTTTGCCTGGCATTTCTCGCCCTTCACGACAAATGCCAAACTGTAGGAATGTACACCGAAGTGTTGAAGATGAAGTCTAGAAGGTTCGAGAAGCGTTATGCAAGAATCGAAGGTCAAGGCAAGACGACGTTGAAGGAAGGAAGGAATTCTCATAAGAGCGAGGCATTCGAAGATAGTGCACCAGCTCTTCCCTTTTTAAAACCAAGCAAATCATCATCACATGAGTTGTCTTGGGAAAACATGCTTGTATTTTTAATTACGTCTTTTTCAACCCTTTCTAAATGGGCTTTACTTTCCGCTGCTACATCATTTGTAAGACGACTCTTAGTGTAATGAACGAAAGTTCTTATCAATAAATAAAATTCCGCTTTTGGTCAATTCATCTTTAATTACATTCAATTAAAGGTCAATTTCCGCATTTTATAAGTTTTAATATCATTATAAAGCCTTGGGTGACTTTGGACGGTAAAGTCCGAGGTCACTGGCGGTAATACCCAATGTTGCAAAATAGGGGTGTTATAGAGATGGGGATGAGTTCATTCAAGAGAGACTTGATAGAGGTTTAGCAAATGAAGATTGGTTTGAAATGTATCTGAATGGGCGTGTGCGTCATATGGAGAGATTCAACTCGAATCATCTACCAATCATGGTGGAATTTTTTAGATGTGTGGATGGTGGGGAAGATGATAAGAGGGGACCAAGACCGTTCAATGTGGGTACAAGATGATAAATGTGAGGTGATTGTAGGTAATTGTTGGAATAATCCAAGCATGAGAAACCAGGCGGAAGGAGTACTTAGGAAACTTAACAGATGTGCTGAAGAGCTGAAAATTTGGAACAAAGAAGAGTGACAACATTTGCACTCAGCTAGCTCAAGTTAGTGAAGATTTGCGGCGGTTGCACAAAATGGGCATGAGAGGTGACTTGGTTCATAAACGAAGGGTTTTGGAGAAAAAAGAAAGAAAGTTGATGGAAAAAGAGGAGTTATTGTGGTATTAAAGATCAAAAGCTAATGAATTAAAGTGGGGTGATTGTAATTCGGCGTTCTTTCATAAGAAGGCTAATGGACGTAGGAAGAGAAATAAGATCCGTCGTCTTGTTGATGAGGATGGGATGGAATGGAGAAGTCAATCAAATAAGATGAAGGTGGCAGTTAGTTATTTTCTTGAGCTCTTTAAAACTGATCATAACACACACACACCCCTTTGCGGCTCCTCAAGGAATCTCGCCTTTACTATCGGAGGATGATAACTTGATGCTCTTGCGCCCATTTACAAGAGAAGAGGCACATTCTGCTTTATTTTCAATGCATCCTACTAAATCTCCGGGTCCTGATGGTATGTCAGTGTTGTTCTTTCAACAACATTGGCATATTGTCGGGCCTGAAGTAGTAGGTTTTGTGATTAATATTTTAGAGGGCTCCCCTTTTCTTGAGCGACTTAATCATACTTTTATTTCTCTCATTCCAAAAGTTACTGACCCTTGTCATATGAAGGATTTGCGTCCTATAAGCTTATGTAATGTTCTTTATAAGATCATTTCAAAAGTTTTGGCGAACAGGTTAAAGCAGGTCCTTTATAAGGTGGTTTCACCCTCACAAAGTGCTTTTGTTCTAGGAAGACTGATTACAGATAATGTTCTTTCAGCTTTTGAGTTATTTCATTACATGAAGAATAAGAGAACGGGGGAAAAAAGGGTACATGGTGCTCAAATTGGACATGGCCAAAGCGTATGATCAGGTTGAGTGGGATTTTCTTGAAAACTGCTTGCACCGATTAGGATTTGATCAGAGATGGGTGACTTTGATGATGAGATGTGTTTCTTCTGTTAGCTTTTCGGTCTTGATGGATGGAAGTCCTTCGCAAGAATTTGTGTCGACAAGGGGCCTTCGCCAGGGAGACCCTTTGTCACCATATCTCTTCTTACTTGTTGCGGAGGGTTTTTCGGCTCTTATTAGAGAAAGCGAGCAGTAGGGTAGGTTGAAAGGAATACGCATTGCTAGAACAGCTCCGGTGGTATCTCATCTGGTATTTGCTGATGATAGTGTACTATTTGCCCAAGCTTCTTGTCAACAGGCCTTAGAAGTGGTTAATATCCTACGGTGTTACGGATCCGCGTCGGGACAACAAGTTAATTTTGGGAAATCCGAGCTATCTTTTAGTAGGAATGTGGATATAACACAAAGGGAAGTTCTGCAAGAAATTTTAGGAGTACAAGAGGTAGAGAAACACGACAAGTATCTTGGTTTACCTACAATGGTGGGGAGATAAAAAAAGGTCATTTTCTCACAAGTCAAGGAAAGAGTGTGGAAAAAGTTGAAAGGCTGGAAAGCAGGATTACTTTCGAGAGCAGGCAAGGAAGTCCTCATTAAATCGGTTATTCAATCTATTCCGATGTATACGATGTCTTGTTTCCGCTTACCTAAAGGGCTTTGTCATGAGATTGAGCAACTCATGTGTAAATTCCTTTGGGGTGGAACGGTGGAGGCTGGAAAACTACATTGGATGAAATGGGATCGCCTTTGTAGGCCAAAGAACCGTGGTGGTTTAGGTTTTCGAAACTTAGAGAGTTTTAATATGGCTTTACTTGCTAGACAAGGCTGGAGAATAATGCAAGACCCGACATCCCTTGTAGCTAGACTCTTGAAGGAGCGGTACTTTCCTAAGTCAGATTTCCTTGATGCATCTCTCGGTTTTAACCCAAGCTACTGTTGGAGAAGCATTTTCAATGCTCGGGAAGTGATAGAGGCTGATTCTGTATGGAAGATTGGACATGGTGCTAATATAAGGGTGTGGAAAGATCGTTGGATCCCTCGTCCAAGTTCTTTTCGACCCATTAGCACTAGATCCAATAGTGACAAAACCCGGGTGATTGATCTCATCGATTGGAATTAGGGCTGTTGGAATGAAACTGCTGTTAGAACAGTGTTGCCTTATGATACGGAGGAAGTCCTTGATATTCACTTAATTGATGTGTGTGCTTGCGATAAGCGAAAATGGTATTATACTAGTGATGGCTGTTTTTTTGTTAAATCGGCTTATTATGTGTGGGAGAGCAGAAGACATTCTCTCTCGAATTCAGGGGACCAAGCTGATGGCGCACGAGTACATAAGATTTGGAAACGCTTATGGAAATTAAATGTGGCGCCAAAAGTAAGGTCTTTTTTGTGGGGAGCGGGCATGAACATTCTTCCGTGTATGGCTAATCTGTTACGTCGTCATATTGTTAATGATCCTAGCTGCGCAGTCTGTGGTGGACATGAATCGGTGATGCAAACTCTTTTTGGATGTGTTTTACCGAATGCTGTTTGGGAGTGGTGGCCGAGGTTGCAAGAGCTGGGCGACTCTTCTCCTAATTTCTTGGATTGGGCGGAGCTAATCTTTGATCAAGCATCAGTTTGGGTATGTGATTGGGCGTATCTCTGTTGGGGGATATGGAGAGCTAGAAATATGACCATCTTTGACAATAAGAAGACCACTGCTGATGATCTGATTGAGATGTGTTTGGCGCTGAAGGAAGAATATTCCTTATCTCAGAAACGATTTAATGTTGAGGAAACATCCAAAGAGCAAGTGCAAGATGTATGGAAGAAACCAGAGGAGGGCTGGATAAAGATTAATGTGGATGCGAGTGTTATAGGAAGAGAGTGTGGAATTGGAATCATAGGCAGAAGGAGAGATGGTTCTGTGATTTTTGCTGGAGCTCGAAGAATTCAGGAAGGTTCGTCGGTGGAAGTTGCTGAAGCAGAGGCCACTCACTGGGGAATCCAAACTGGGGTTGCTTTAGTGTTGGAACGAATTATCATGGAATCAGATTGCAACAAGCTGGTTTTTGTAGCCAAGGGCGGAAAAATACCAGATTCTGTTTTTGGAGATATCATTTCCATGTCGATTGCTGAAGGTTCTCATATCATGTTCTGTGATTGGAAGCTTTGCAATAAAAAGGCAAACATAGCAACGAATTGGTTAAGCAAGTGGAAGCCGTCAGGTCCTTTTCTAGTTCATGATAATTTGCATTTTCCCTTAGAGTTTTATGGTGTTTTGGATGATGACTTGCTTCTGAGTTAATGAAGTTTGGTTTTTATCAAAAAAAAAAGTTGGAATAGGAATTACTCATATCCTATTTTTTCAACTGGATATGAGCTTAAGTGTATTTTCCTAGTACGAGGATTACTCATTCTCATTTGTTAGTTAAAACAAACACTGGTATGGGTTTAAGTCATTCCTAAATCCATTCCATATACCAAGAGTTTAGAAATAAATGGGACCTTATACTCTTTAGAAGAAACTTCCTCCTCTTATAAGCAAAAAAACCCACCATTGTAAATCACACTTCTTACGTGTCACTAAACGCAACCGTACTTCTCACTTCGCCCTCTCATATGATAAACCTTCTTATTCGAATTTAATATAGATCAAACTCTCAATTAAAGCCTTTTAAGAGCATCACAAATCCAATATTTCGAACACAATGGCACCCAAAAACACAAGAAAGGGGATAAGGTTGAAATTCAAATATGCATGATTTTAGCATATCAGTTCGAGTTTGTTTTGTGCATGATTTGAGCTTAATAGTTCCGAGCATTCATATTCAATTTCCCCTTATCTTTGGGTGATTTAGTTAGATTGAGGAATGAATTACAATTATTAACATACAATATTATAGTTTTCGTAATTTTATATGAGTTTTGTATGTATAGCCATGTGACATAGATTTTGCCAACGAATACGTGTTCGATAGCCGAGATGAGATGTTTAATTGGGTTAGGTAAATTGAGTGAGATAGGATGATGATTTCAATCATTAGAAACTCGTCTAAACATATGATTTGAATAAGTTGTGAGCAAGTCGGGTTGTCTAGTTTTTTTGATAAGGAAAGAGATTAGGGCGGCTAGCCTTACGGGAATTGGGCCGCCCTAGAGCATCCTGTCATGAAATCTGCAACAAAATTGACCTCCTGAAAAATGTAGGATATGCACCAACTCTGAAAACATGCCAACAAACACAAGATATCCGCCTAGATTAGCCTGATCTCTCAAGGATAGCTCCAATCACCTTGCATGGCTTTGATAAGTGGAAGGTTGTCTTTCTTGATCAAAATGTGGGGAGATGTCATGTCGATTGGCCTCGAGAATCCCCTAGTGAAGAGCAATGGCTTCAATCACCAGCACAAAATATTTTCCTAGAAGCCCACTGTCCAAATGGACTAGCGTTCCCCAATTATCACGAAGGATAAAACCGAACATGGACACCATCCAAGTGACTCCCTTGTTAAATTTTAGTTTAATGTAGTTCTATTTGGGTTTTTCTCATTTTATATTTGTTCTTTTCCTCTTGATTTTATTTTCTTCATTGACATATTAAGAAGGGTAGGACACATGCACATCATATTTCACAATTTCCCAATCATAATTTTGTTTTCATATAAAATCATAAATATTTGTTTGAGCATTTAGTGTTTGAAGGTAGAGTTTGACATGCACAACCATGACCTCATTAACAGTCTTCTTGTATATCCATATTGATGACAAATCGCTCGTCTTAGGGTAAACCTGATCGCTTGTAGTTGGAGTAGATGGATTTTCAATCGCCTTATTCCCAAATCTCACAAGCACAGTCTTGAATGGAGTTGAAAGAACTCAACTCGAATCTCACGAATTGAATTGCAATCAAGAATGGAGTAACTTTAGAATCGAATCTCACGAAACTAGAATCAATCCAGCGTCGTTTCTCACGATCTTTAGTTTGAAAGTTTCTCACCTTCAATGGAAGACACAATTGTGCTCTTTGATTTTTTTTTGTAAAACTGATCTGCTCTTTCTCTAGGGTTTCATTAACTTAAACATGGAAAATATTCTTATAATAAAATAATGCTCAACTAATAATAAATATTCCTAAAACATTATAAAGGTTAACAAGATAAGAAAACTAGACAAAACACACAAGGAAAGTCATAAAAACAAGGGGTTGAAGATTGCGGCGCAAGACACACAAAGGCACCCTCGACATGAAGTGCAAGACCTGAAGGGGAAACTAAGGTGAGGGTGCAAGACGTAAAGGGAAATCTGAGTTGAAGGTGCACAACCAAAAGTGGAATCTAATCTGAGTGCACGACCTCCTCTTGTGCATGTTAGATGGTTTGTTTCTTCGATCCCTTTGAATGTATGACTTGTTTCTTGTTTCCTTTGAATATGATCATAGTAACAAGGCTTGGGACTTCCTTAACTTGATTCTTATGTTGCTCTATGGTTGTCTTCCAAGGAATGGTGGCGTAAGATGAAACATACCTCAAAATGGAAAAAAGTGCATTCGATATCTTCTTTGATTTAGATCATGTTATTGGTCCGTCTCCAATAAGCTTGATGTCGGATTAGAATTTGTAGTGGTCACTTGTGGACACATCATTCTCACTTTCTTGCTCTTGATTTGTCCCCAAATCATGGTCAAGTAGGGTAATCTAATCATCAATGAAGGGTGAAAGATCAACAACATTGAAAGTTGCATGGACATTGTAGTCACCAGGAAGATCAATCTGATAAGAATTGTTGATCCGCTTGACAACTTCGAAAAGACCATCACCTCTAGGATCTAGCTTGGATTTACACCGAGTAGGAAAGCGCTCCTTTTGAAAGTGAACCCACAAAAGCGCTCCTTTCCTTGTTTGTGCTTGACCATATAAGGGAAGGTCTCAATGAACTCTAGCCAATGAGCATGTATTGTGTTCAATTTTCCTTGGCTCTTCAAATATTTCAAGGCCTCGTGATCAGTGTGAATGACAAACTCTTTGGCCCATAGATAATGTTGCCAAGTGCGAAACACCCAAACAAGAGCAAAGAGCTCCTTGTCATAGGTAGAATAGTTGAGCTCAAGTCCGCTCAACTTCTCAATAAAATAAGCAACTAGATGGCCTCCTTTAAGAAGCACTCCTCCAATCCCAATCAATACCCGAGGCATCACACTCCACCTCAAATGTTTGAGTAAAGTCAGGCAACTTTAATAGTGGCGCGTGAGAAATGCGATCCTTAAGCTCTCGAAAGGCACCCTCTTGCTTGGGGCCCCATGAAAGGCTGCATTCTTGTGAGTGAGCTCCGTCAAGGGATGAGCAATGGTGCTGAAATTTTCACAATTCGCATGTAGAAACTAGCAAGCCCCAAGAAACACAAAATTTGTGACACCTTTTTGGGCTCTGGCCAAATTTCTTATTGCCTCAATCTTGCTCTCATCCACAGTCAAACCATTCCTACTAACAACCAACAAACACAATAGACTCCACACAAAAATGTCACTTCTTAAGATTAGCACATGATTGCTCTTTCCTAAGAATAGACAAAACATGTCGAAGGTGTTCAATATGTTCATACTCGGTTTTACTATAAATAAGGATGTCGTCAAAATACGCAACTACAAATTATCCCAAATAAGCCCTTAAAACATGATTCATCAAGCACATAAAAGTAGATGAAGCATTAGTTAACCCAAATGGCATGACTAACCACTCATAAAGGCCATATTTAGTCTTAAATGTAGTTTTCCATTCATCCCCTTCCCGCATTCGGATTTGATGGTACCCACTACGCAAATCAATTTTAGAGAAAATGGTGGAACCATACAATTTGTCAAACATATCATCTAATCTAGGAATACGATGACGGTACTTAATTATGATGTTGTTAACAGCTCGATAGAGTGCACACATGCGCCAAGACCCATCCTTCTTAGGCACCAAGATGATTGGGACAACGCAAGGGTTAAGACTCTCCCTAACATAACCTTTGTCTAGTAATGCTTGAACTTGAGCTTTTAACTCCTTATTCTCATTAGGGCTCGTCATGTAAGCCGCTTTGTTAGGAAAGGTGGCTCCTGGAATGAAGTCTATTTGATGCTCAATGCCATGCAAAGGAGTTAGAGCCGCAGGAATGTCATCAGGGAAGACATCCTCGAATTTCTTGCTATAAAGAAGCAATAGAGGGAGGTAAATCTGGCATAGAATCCAAAACCGCACAAGACTCCTTAAATAAGAGTAAGTAGCATGGGTTACTTCCCTTTAATGAACTAACAACCTCGTTGGTTCGGGCTAGCAAAAGATGCTTCAGATTGTGATCAACCAATGAGGGCATTCTTTTTCTTAGGATGAATATTGGGCCCCATTTTAATGGAAGATTTCTTCTTTTCCTTAGCTCATATGAGGCGTCGTTGTTTCTGTTTAGCTTGATCCTGTAAAAACACTCTTGAGGATACATATGAAACAAAGTAACACGACGACCATGAAGATTAAAGTAGATTTGGTTAGAAAATCCGTCACGAATGGCCTTTCTATCATATTGCCGCGGGCATCCTAAAAACAAGTGATAAGCATCCAAAGGAAGCACATCAAAAAGGACGACCTCAATGTAGTCCCTAATGGAAAATTCAACTTTTAACCTACTTTTGGATTGAAACTGAACCCGTAGAATTAAGCCAATTCAATTAATAAGAAGTAGGTCTATTAAAAGTAGGAAGATTAAAGCGTTCAACTACTTTTAATCAATCAAGTTGCAACATGAGCCACCATCAATAATAACACTACAAACCTTTCCATTAATGAAGTTATGAGTATGGAAAATTCTCCCTTTGGTTTGGTTGAATATTGGGCTCAGCATGTAAAGCAAACTTCTCCACAATGAATGCTTTACCAAAAGCCAATTTGCATTCAAGCTCAAATGCCTCATCTTCTTCAGCTGGTGGCGTGTCATAGATTGGCTCCAAGGAATCCACTTGTGGTTCATCATCCTCTTGAACCACATATTCTCCAAAAGTTATCATGAGAACGGTTTTTGTATTACCACAATCATGAGCATAATCACCTCGACTCTGGAATTTGTAGCATAGTACATCTTGTAAGGGAATTTGGCTAGACGCCTCCTTAGGCAAACCCTGTTGAATTCGTGGACTTGTCGCCCGTTGATCCCGATGTGGCGTCGCTTGTGGTGGACACCCCACCTATTGTTGTGCTGCTTGCCTATACGGTTGTGATGGTGGTATCACTTGTTGAGGCCAACGCCTCCCATTGGTAAAACCTGTACATGTTCTTCTTAATTGATTATGCTCATATAATATGTTAGCATGATGCAAAGCATCTGCAATAGTAGTATAACAACTTTGTTCAATAGGTTCACCAATATCTCTATTAAGACTGAAAATGAATTTAGAGAGAATAATTTTGTCAGGATAGTGAATACCGGTTCGTTGCATCAGTTGATACATCTCAAAATACAGCTACTCGGGTGAAAGATTTCCTTAGTGAAGACGGTCTAACCGGAATTAGAGTCGTTGCTCATAGTCATAGGGTACAAAACGCTCTCGCATGGCCTCATTCAACTCATCCCATGTCGAAATGGGGTCTCTCATCTCATATTCTCTATCAGAAATGTCTTGCATCCACCAAGATAAGGCAGCTCCCGTGAAATGAATAGTGGTAAGCTCCAGTTTATCCTCTTCTAGGTAGCGGTTATAAGGAAGGATGTTCTTTGTCGTTTTCTCCCACTCCACATATGCCTTTGGATTAGTTGTACCTACAAATTCCGGAATTTTAGGCTTGATGGCTCTATCCAGGTGGCATGGACCATGATCATTGTGATCCTAGGTGTCTTGGCGGTCCCGATTGCCCGTGTCATATAGTGGGTTTAATTGGACTCCATGGCCTCCACGACCCCCTCTACCTCCGCCCCTACCCTGCATGTACACCATTGATGACGCGATATGGTTCTGAATGTTAGGTAGAAGAACCACCAACTTGTGGGTACTTATGGAAGGGATTGTCATCAATCTCCTCAAGGCGACTATGTGAGTGCATATCAACTCTCAACTCAGCCCGAATTTCTTGTGTGATCTATGGCAGCATTTTTTGGATCACGTGATTAATGTCACGCATCGAGAATGTGCGTAAATCATCCAACTCCTTAGACACCTTTTTTTGTGATAATGGGATATTGTAACAAACAAGCAGTATAATGCCAAAAAGTAAGATCAACTAGATCCTAACGTTGATTAAGTTGTGAATTCACAATTTCAAGCAACAATAACACAAGGACAAGACGCAAGAAGTCAATGGAAAGAAGGAAAAGAAGATGCAAACAATCCCTTTCTTAAAAGTGCATGTATAAGTTTGTAATTGTCTACAAATGGTCTTTCTCACATATGTAAACAAGCCTTGGAACGGTACACCAATGGTAGACAAGCACAAAATTCTATTTTTTTTTGTAAATATGTATGTAGGTCTTTCTCACTTGACTCAACTGGTATACCAACACACAAGCAAGAATAACAACAAATTGTAGTGTTTGTTTTTTTAATCACAAACTGAACAATAGGTCTTTCTAAATTCAAAGACAAATTTGCATACGAGGTACACCAAAGATTAGACTGGTTTTTTATCAAACAAATAACAAAACAGTAATAGAAGAAAGTACTTGGGAGTTAAGGAAATGGGGAGAAGAAGGTGGCGGTGGGGTTTGTGGTGGTGTTCGGGCGATGGTGGAAATTTTGGTGTTGGCAGAATTTGGCGGTGAATTGGCACACAAGCAAACAAAAACAACAAATAAAAGTTGAAGTGCTGAAATTAATGAATCATACAAACAAAATTATGGATATGATTACTTACAACCTTGAAATCTCGACGACTAATACCACTTGACGACGAATCACTCGTCTTAGGGTCGGCCCGATCGTTCGTAGTTGGAGTAGACAGATTTCCAATTACCTTATGCTTGAATTTCACGAGCACAATCTTGAATGGAGTTGAAAGAACTCAACTCGAATCTCAAGAATAGAATTGCAATCAAGAATGGAGTAACTCAAGAATCGAATCTCATGAAACTAGAATCAATGCAGCACTGCTTCTCACGATCTTTAGTTTGAAAGCTTCTCACCTTCAATGGAAGACACAATTGTGTTCTTGATGAGGTATTTTTCAGTCATTTGACCTATCAAAGAAACCTTAACTTTACCAAACTCGGTAAGCGGTAAGTAAGGGTCGATCTCACAAAGACTCGTGTATTTGTGTTCTTACTTGCGTGCCAAGTAAAGTAAATATGTGGGTTTTGAGAATGTTTGACTAAGTAATCTATTCTTGAATAAAAAGATGAATTGAAAATTGATTTGTAAAATATTTGAGAGAGATATGTTCAACAAGTTAACTTCTGTTGTGTTATTGCTTTGTGGATCATCGATTCTCTTGATTCCCTTTTCACCTTAACTAATCTATCATGGATTTAAAATCCAAACTTCAACTTTAGTTCATAATCCGACCGGATCTAAGAACCCTAATCACTAAGTAACCTAGAAGACCTCCTAGATTCAACTTCACAACAACTTTACGATTCAAGTATCGATAGAAACAATTTTCTAGAGCAACTAGATATTTAGAGTAATTGTGATTGACTTCTCTTCACTAACCAATTAGCCTAACTGGTCCTAAGTTGATTAAAGTTCCACTCTTTATCAAATTAACACCAATCGGTAATTAACAAGATTCAGTTGCAACTAGAAATTCAATTAGGTAGCTAATCTAACACAACCCTAGATTAGATTTAAGCATAGAGAAATCAACATAGTCAAGGTTATTGGGAATCAATCAGACCTCACAACTCATGCAAATCACAACTTCAATCAACTAGTCAAACAAAAGAGATTTAGCAATGCATAGTCATATTAAAGCAAACTTACAAATTTGGTTCAAAGGTCTCCTCTCGAGAAACTCTCTAGAATAAAACTCTAGCCTCCAAATTGTAAATAAAGTTATTCTAATGAGATAAAACAAAGAGAGTTTAAGTATCTCCAACCACTAAATATAGAAACAAAATATTCCCCAAAAGCCACAACTAAAGAACATTAGGAAATTACATAAACAAGGCCCAAAGTCAAAGCCCAAAAGTCGGCTCAACTCTCCTGTAAGCGCGACTTCCTCCCTGAAAAGCACAACCATGCTTTTTGTGTCATCCTGTTGAGAGGGTTTCCCGACAACAAATAAATTTGTAGTCAAGACCCTGCTGTGTATAGGGAGGTTAGGATCGTCCACGGGAAGCAAGATATGTTTGATTACTTATTCTAGAAAACAAGAAAACACAAAAATAAAGTAAAGAAGAGACAAAAGTAAAAACGAGGCTACGATCACTTCGGTACCGACCTTGTCAGGGTCGGTATCGATGCTGACTTTCGGCTCGAACAAGACAATTAATACAGAAAAATGCAGGCTCGGTACCGACTTGGATACCTCGGTACCGATACTAAACAGAGTATACGAAAGTGTTTCGAATGGAGAAAAGATCTAGGATAAGGGTTTACCACGACATAATCATGCATTCAAGATAGTGTGAAGGATAAATAACACGCCTTGAAGATAAATCTATCAACTTTCGTTGATTTAAGCAAGTAAATCAATTGACTTTCATGAATTAATCTACTTTCTACTTATTTTTGATCCAAAGCTCGAAACTTTCGTTATCGAACAATATCAACATTCAAGATTACAACTTTCTCTTTCGATCAAGCAATAAACTCGAATTACTTCGACTTTCTTCTGAGCATAAACACAAAACAAGTAGATAAAGGATAGAAGGCAATCAAAACATTCATCACACATTCAATCATGCACGTTTATGTCGGGTTTTCAACCCCGACCCTAGAAAAGCGAACTACTTACTCATGATTGAAACAAAACAAACAATTGATTTGGATGAGAACATTGAATGAAAACAAAACAAAGCTTACTTGAATTAAAAATTCAAACTTGTCTTCAAACACAAACTTGAACTCCAAGTAATCTCAAACTAGAACTAGAAAACAAGAGAAAAGTCTATCCTTTGATCCTCTAACGTGCGTCTCTCTCTTCCTCTTCTCCAATCGCCCCCCTCTAGGTTAGAACAAGGGGTATTTATACTAGAGAGTCTATCTATCAAGTTTCTAAAAGATAGAACTTTCCTAACTTAAAAAGATTGCGAAAAAAAAGATATAAATTCTGAAGTCGGCGTCGCCTACCGATACAGGTGACCTCGGTGTCGACCAACACAGGGTCGGTAGGTGTCTTGTATGAACTCTTCGACTTGGCTCTGTTGCACAGCTCGGTACCAGACCCATAGGGTCAATATCGAGGTCTTTGTTCGTCGTTCCTTGTACTTTTGTCACAACTTCTTTTGGATTTGTCGGGATCTTTAAAGCGTCTTCTCCTCCCCTTGTCTTCGACCATGCTCCATCATCATCCACTTGATCTCAACTTCTTCAGAATGTTCCCTTTTGGCTTCGAAAACCTACAAAAAACACTAAAATGGAGTAGCTTCCATACTTTTCACAAAATATGTAAACTTATCCAAAAACACATAAAACAAACACTAAAACTAAACTAAACCAAGCTAAACAACTAAGCTAAACACTCAAAAACTATACTTAAAACATGAACATCACATCCCGTGCTTTCCACTTTTGTAAGAAAAGCTCGGGATCACCTCGGTATTGCTCAGCCAAGCTCCTTAGCCTCCATGCCGCGTTTCTTCTTCTTCCTTTGCACTCCATTCTAGTTCTCCAAGCTCCATTGTACCATCTTCTAGCTTAACTCAATCCTCTAATGCACCACCTTAATTAGCTGAAACACGCCCCGCCTTGCTTATTTACCTAATGACCTGAAAAACCAAGCAAAACAAGTGCAACTACCCAAAAATCCTTGCAAACCTAAGAACCTAGAAACTAAGATAAAACTAAACTAAAACCATGCAAAATAAACGTAAATATGCATCCTAAACTATACGTAAATGCAAGCTATCAAATTGCCCCATGCTTAAACCTTGTTTGTCCTCAAGCAAGACACAAATCCAAATCACACCACAACATTGCAATCATACATTCATCTCATAATCCATAGAGCAAGTCAACATATAATCACAACTTGACCAAGATGTCCTAGCATGCATTTTATCAAGCATAGAGTAAACATCATTCATACATTCTAGACCTCACCAATATATATGATGTGTTTGCTCTCACTCTTAAGTGTTTAAAGGACATGTGTTTCACTCAAAATCAACCATGAAAAACTAGACTACCATAGGCTTGCATTAGCCTCCTAATTCTCCACCGCTATAGACCAAACGCATAACAAAAATCATGAGGACTTTTTAAGGGTTCCCCCCCGGCCAAGGTAAAAAGAATTTGGAGGGGATCATTTTTGGTCTTGTGGTGCTAAATCCGGGAAATAGAACATCCTAAAACCCCAAATTAACAATTTACACTTTTCTTCTTAACACTTCCATCTTTCCTTTACAACTCCATATTTTCATTCAAGCTCTTTTGTTTCTTTTTCTTCCTTTCACACTTTTTACCAAACATTATGAAGACTACTACTTTGAAGCTCAACTTTTTCTTTCTTTTCTTTGCAACGTATTCTTTTCATCTTATTTTTTTCAACTTTCACTCTAGAGTTATCCTTCCTTCCATCTCTTCTTTGAAACTCCCCCATACTTAATCACAATTCACACAAAACAAAACAACCTAAAGTCCTAAATCTCGGATGGGTCAAGCTTAATTAGGCTAGGATATATTTTGTGGAGCTCATGAAAATAGGCTTTAAGGCTCAATGAAACGGGGTGTCAAAACATGGATCTTGTAAGGTAGAAAGGGAAATATAGGTAAATAAGAAACATGCCTCAATCATATTAACGTCATGCATCTAGTCATGAAAAGCGGTCTTGAAAAGGAGTCTAAACGCAAGTTCTAGAGCTAGTAATTCGAAGTGATGCAATCAAGAAATAAGAGAATGAACAATACATCAATGAAAGGCCAAATAATCTCACAAGGTAATTATGTCTCGAACTTCAAAATAAATCTAAAACTCAAGCTATTATGCATACTCAATCCTATAGTCAAAGTAAATAATCAAAGATCAAGCTCATATCATAGAAATTTCAACATATCATGCAAGTCATGAGTTAGAATTCATACTTAGCTCAGAGAAACAAGAGGCATTACACAATGGGGGAAATAAGAACCTAAATCCAATATTTTTTATTTTCTGAATATTGTGATTTTTTTCTTTTTCAAGATTTTTAATCAATGCAAAACATAAATTAAACATGCCTAGTCTAATACAACTACATGAATGCAAAACAAGTAATTCCCTTCCCCCATACTTAGAACTTACTTTGTCCCCAAAGTAAAGTAAAAAGAAAAGAGAAGAGAAATACTCACAGAAAACTAGCTATCCGGGTAATGCGGCGGGTAATCCGAGGGTGGTGGTGGTGGTGGATACTCTAAAGATGGTGGTGGGTAAGCTGGATACTCTGGATATGGAGGAGTAGAGAAGCTATACTTTGGGTAGTACTGGTGAGGTGGGTAGCCTGTGGAGCTCCAGCCATCCAATCTAGAATTAAGCAACATGAATTGCTCATCCTGACGCGCTTGGAAAGACGTGAAACACCCATCCACATAGACCCTCACGTTCTCATAACTCTGATCAATATGAGATGACATATCCTTGTAACTTTGTGCACTGTCATCTGAGTGAACTGAGACTCAGGATACTCAACACCACTACTAGAAGGCTCAACCTCATCAAAAAGCTGGTCGTCCTCCTCCTTAGAATCGTCTTCCTCATCCACCACAAAATCCTCATCATTACCTTCCTCTTCCTCTTCCATCTCTACCTCTTCTTCCACTTCATGAGCCCTTTCCTAAACTCTCCTTTGTCCCATAGCCGGTCCAAAAAAAACACTCAAATCGAGATCACCATCTTGAAAATAAAGCAACCATGTTAATGCATCTTGTACACCTAATCCCATATCCACTCTAATTCTGTCAAGATTAGGAAATCACATGACCTTATTGGTTTGGCCAAGCGCCCAATAATAAGTGTTCCTGAACTTGAACAAAGCGCCTATCTCGTGGAACATAGTGAATTTCATAGGAACCGATGGAAGATCAATAGCACACCTAGTGAGATCAATCCTAAACTGGTGAGCAAGATGGGTCACAATCCCTCCAATACAAATGGCTCCACCACCCTTGTTGCCAATATGTAAGAGGTGGTGCATCAACATGGCACCCAAGTGTAGCTCCCTCTTTTGTAAACAAACACACATAATCACTAAGTCATTCTTGGGGCAATTACTTCCACCATAACCCCTTCCATTTATTGTGCTCGCTAAGAACCTTTGGAAAACACAGATGGCGGGATGATTAATGGGAGAAGCCTTTTATTTTGTTGCTTTATATGTCGTTCTCCCAGAAATCGCTTGACAACACTGGATATTAGCCTACCAAGCTGCAGTCTCACTCTTTATGATATCATTGCTTTTTAAGTTGAAGAAACCAAACACCTCATTTACTTGTCTTAAGGTCAACCTCCTTCTTACTCCTCCCAAGAGAAACTTGCAACCCCCCTCACCTCTAAAATCAACTTCCAAAGAGCTCCAGAACTCTAATGTGAGGCTCTTGTAAGTCGGTTCAACTAGCCTCATGAACCACTGCATGCCTAGAAAGTTAGTAATCACCCCTAAATCTCTAGTCAATCCCAAAGTATCCATCAAATCCCAATCAAGATATCTCATAGTCTTCCACTCTCTATTCTTGAGGTAATCAAATTTAACCCTTTGGCTAGCAGTGCTCAAGCTGAAATTGTAATGTTCTAGAGTTAACTCCCCCTCTATAGTTGGAGGGACCAAGTGTACGCCCCGACTAGCAGCCCAAGATGTAGACGCTCCATCAGCTCACCATCTTTTAGGACCCATAGGAAAAGATACCTATAATTCCAACATAAACACCACAAAAGAACATCACAAACACAATTTTGGTCTCCCAGCAAGGACAAACACAACAATAGGTATAGATAATCAAGTAATCAATCAATCACTCTCTTCCCCCACTACCTAGAAATAAAAAATTCCAAGTAAACCTAGGGTAATCTAAAAAACTTCACAAAAGCTCAATTAAAGCATGAAACTAGGTTAGGAACATGCAATAAACAAACTGTTATGAAGGAACTTAGCACAAATCCGACCTAAAAGCATGGAAATCTAGATTTTTATGCTAAACCTAGATCTAGAAATTACGCACGAAAATCCAAAATTTAATGAGATTTGAGAGGGGAAATAGAGTTCTTACTTGAAATCTGGTTGAAATATGGGTTCCTTGGTTGATTTGGGTGATAAATCCGAGCTCTTGAAGTTGGCAATGGTGGAAAAGCTTGTTTGAGATCTTTAATGGAGAGAGATTTGAGGAAAGGGGCGGAAATTAAGTGTGAGAGTAGACGAAAACAATTCGGGTCCTTTTTTATCTCTCTCTGAACCGGGCGAAAACGCGAGATGGGCCGAAAAGCGCGACCGTGCTTTTTGGTTCTTCCCCACTCTTCTTGTTTCTGCTAAAATTGTTCGGCCAAGTGCACAAAAGCGCGGTTACACTTTTTTTGCTTTTGGTTGAGCTTCATATAGATTTGAAAATATTTCGAAAAACACTAACTACAACTAAAAAACTCAAAACTCAAAGGTAAAACTAATCTAAACCTTGGGTTGCCTCCCAAGAAGTGCTTGTTTAACATAATTAGCTTGATGTAAAAAGGATTAAGGCTCTTGTTCCGGGTCTTGAACAACCTTCTCTTTCAAGATAGTGGTGTTGAATCCGTCAAAATATGTCTTTAGTCTCTGACCATTCACTTTAAAGGTGGAGTGGTTGGCATGATCATAGATGTTAATCGTGGTTATAGCGACATGTGGATAAACATGAGTCAGCATAAAAGGACCCCTCCATCTCGATCTCAGTTTCCCAGGGAACAACTTCAGGCGGGACTGGAACAAGAGTACTTTATCTCCAACTTGGAAATTTTTCCTCCAAATATGTTTGTCATGCCAAGCTCTAGTCTATTCATTATATATTGCTACATTTTCATAAGACTCAAGCCTAATCTCCTCTAATTCTTGTAGTTTGAGTTTCCTGAATTCGTCCACCTTTTTAGCTTGCATGTTGCACTTTTTAACTGCCCAAAATTCCTTGTGTTGAATTTCCACTGGTAGGTGACATGCCTTTCCAAACACCAATCGAAAAGATGACATTCCAATTGGTGTCTTAAAACCAATCTTGTATGCTCATAGTGCATCATCCAGCCTAGCACTCCCGTCTTTTCTTTTTGGTATCACGGTCTTCTCTAGGATAGATCTGATCTCCCTATTGGACATCTCTACCTGACCAATTGTCTGGGGGTGTTATGTTGTGGATACTCTGTGTGTGACATGACATTTTCTTAATAATGCACTTACCACCCTATTATAGAAGTGGGATCCCTTATCACTAACTAAAGGTCTTGGGACTCCAAATCTAGTGAATATGTTGGTCTTCATGAAATCTGTCACCACTTTAGAATCATCAGTTCTGGTGGCATTCGCTTCCACCCATTTGGAAACGTAGTCCACCGCTAGCAAGATATAATAATTCCCAAAAGAATTAGGAAATGTCCCCATAAAGTCAATGCCCCAAACATCAAAAATTTCACAAAAAAACATAAGAGATTGGGGCATCTCATTCTTTTGGGACATATTCTCACCCCTGTGACATCGGTCACAAGATTTACAAAAACCATGTGCATCCCTAAAAATGCTAGGCCAGTAAAATCCTACATCCAATACCTTCCTAGTTGTTTTAGTAAAACTAAAGTGCCCCCCACATGCATAATTAAGGCAAAAAGTCAAGATAGAAGTTACCTCATTATCCGGGATACATGTCGGATTTCCTGATTAGAGCAATGTTTCCATAAATATGGATCATCCTAGATGTAATACCTTGATTCACTCCGTAACTTGTCTATAAATAGGGAAAGAACGTGAATGTTATAAGGGTCGAAAAACAACTCTAACTCAAGATCTATCTTGATCGCAAAGATCGACGTGTTGAAACAATCGTAGAGACCGCACTATAATCTACGAAAGGTCAATAAAAAGATCTCAAGTCGTCAAAAAGCAACTTACATGCATCTATCAAAAGATCGCGAACAAACCTGAACCTTGTAATCCCGCATTTCAGCAGTTATAATAAAAACAAGGGTCTGTTTTGTCCAATTCAATTATCTCCTACCTTGATATTAAAACTAGTTTATTTTGAGTTTCAACAATTGTTGTTCGATAATTTCCTATTTAAAGGCTTTTGCTAGTTTCTACATGTTTAATTTTAGGGTTGAGATCCTTTGGCTTGTAAGGAATAATCTGAGAACCAAGTTCTTCCATATACTTATGTAATGCTGGATAATATTTTGGAGTTTTGTTTGCTTATCTTAATATTATATGAAGTTTGATTTTATTTGTTTGATTGCTATAAGCCTTGGGTGACTTTGAATAATAAAATTCAAGGTCAATGGAAATAATATCTCCAAAAATATGGGGGTTTTACAATATGGTATCAAAGCTTTATGGTTCTTGGCTTATTATTAAGTTTGAGAATATATTGTCATTTTAAAATGGACTAGGTTGTTATTAATTTTATAGAAATAATTACCATGTTGATACTATAGTTGTTATTATACTAGGTTGCACTAGTATGTTTAGGACACGATGTAGTGCATTTGTGTATGTTTATAGTTCTGTTTGGGACTTTTGTGTACATTAGCATATTGATTAGGGATGCAAACCATCTCATTAAAACATCTGCATTAAGATGTCAATTCCCTAATGCTGGTCATGACCTTGCCCATTCAACCGTCGAGGGGTGTCGGACCTAGATAGTGCATACCATTGTTGGGACATAGGAGCCCATGTGATGTGTACTTGCCACAATCCAAGGGTCCTGAGACCATGGCGCCCCCTTCGGCTAACATGTGTCTCCGTGTCACTCGTGCCAAGATCCATAGTCCGCCTCACCATCGGCACCACGGCCCCAGATACTCGATCCATGCAGACTCGAGTCCTCCCGTGCCAACGGGTCCAGCCATGAACTTGCCAGACTCGAGTTCTGCTATGTTGGTGTCGGGCCAACCCGGCGTCGACACATGAGGTTCCCATGTGCGCTAGACTTGTCGTGCTGCACACAACGGACCGCGACGGCTTTGCGCCACGACATTGGCGCGCCAACGCCCTTGTCACGCCTTGTCGCGACACTCATGACTAGGCCAGTATCCTTTATTGCTATTTTTAGTATTTGTTTCCCTTTCTAAAACCTTCTAAAGTGTTGCTTATTTTAGTATGTTGGTTTTTGGGCCTTTGGGTCGTTGGGCCTAGCTTGCATGCTAGCCCTAGGCTACTCTTTGTAACCCTAACCTTAGTTTTGGAGCTCCTCTATATAAAGGAGCCTCCCCCTTTGTATTTCTTACGCTTGATTGAGTGATAACGAAACTCTGTCGAGATTGCTCTAGAATATCTCATTAGGCGTCACAATACCCCCTCAAATCTCTTCCTCTAGTTGTGTTCTCTCTTGAATTCGACAATTCTCATCTCTACACTCTTAAATCCCTCTTGACTCTAGGCTCATGCCTCGCTTATCGGTTCATTTGGTTCGAAGAGGCCCAATACTTGTCCAAGTTCAAGATCCTCTCGTGAATCCGAAGACAGGTTCACATCACCATGGTTATCGAAACTACACACCGTCGAATAAAAGCTACCAACTTGAATTGAAAGGTTTTGCAATTAACATAAGATAAGTGCACGATGCACATATTGTGTTCATGGTGGTGACTACAACTTGGAAAATTGTGTTGGCTCCCAACTAAGGAAAATCCTCTTTCCAATCTGAATTGAGGCAACACGCATTCGGTGAGGTGAGTTGTGGATCCAATTAGTTGACAGAGTCTTTTCAAATATTTGTGTGAATAATAAAGTTCCCAACAATAAACCCTTAGTTGGTGAGCGTACCTTAGTTAGTAGACCATCAACCGACTTTCATCCAGAGTTCGATGTTGGTGGCTAAATACCATTACAATAAACCCTTTCTAATATCCCATTTGCTTAATCTATCATCAAACTAACCCGACCATTGTTTGTCCTTTACATGTTCGACTAGTGTCAATCGTATTTCTCGTGACGGCATATAAGGAGCTGATTTTAAGGAGTGAAGTTGATAAGATTGTTATTGTTCGATGATTTCATATTTAAAACATTCTGCTAGTTTTCGCATGTTTAATTTTAAGGTTGAGATCCTTGGCTTGTAAGGACCAATCCGAGAACCAAGTAATTTCATATACGTATGTAATGTTGGATAATATTTTAGAGTTTTGTTTAGATATCTTTATATTATATGAAGTTTGATTTTATTTTTTAGGTTTCTATAAGCCTTGGGTGACTTCGAATTGTGAAATTTGAGGTCACTAGTGGTAATATCTCCAATAACAAAATGGGTTTTACAATTATGGTATCAAAGCTTTATGGTTCTTGGCTTATTATTAAGTTTGTGAATTTTCATTTTAAAATGGAATAGGTTGTTATTAATTTTATAGAAATAATGACCATGTTGATATTATAGTTGTTGTTATACTCGGTTGTACAAGTATGTCTAGGACATGATGTTGTGCATCTGTGTATGTTTATAGTTCCGTTTGGGATTTTGTGTGTACATTGGCATAGCAATTAGGATTGTAAATCATCTCTTTAAAACATCTTCATTATAACGTTAATTCCCTAATGCTATCATGACCTTGCCCGCTCAACCAGTGAGGGGTGTCGCACCTAGCTAGTGCATATCCATTGTTGGGACATAGGAGCCCATGGTTATCGAAACTACATGTCGTCTAATAAAAGATAACAACTTGAATTGAAAGGTATTGCAATGAACATAAGATTAATGCATGATGCACATATTAAAATATGTTCAGGGTGGTGACTACAACTTGGAAAACCGTGTTGCATCCCAACTATGGAAAATCCTCTTTCTAATCTGAATTTGGACAACACGCATTCGGTGAAGTTGGTTGTGGATCCAATTAGTTGACGAAGTCTTTTCAAACATTCGTGTGAATAATAAAGTTCCCAACAAACTACCTCAAACCGTCGAGAAACCACATTGTTATGGCGTCTTATCTTTCCGTTGCAAATCTTGAAGTTTGTGAGCGTACCTTAATTAGTTGACCATTGGTCGGCTTTCATCCGGAGTTCGATGTTGGTGGATAATTAAAATCACAAGAAACCTTTTCTAATATCCCATTTGCTTAATTTGTCATCAGACTAACCCGACCATTTTTTGTCCTTTGCATGGTCGTTTGGTGTCAATCGTATTTCTTGTGGCGACGTACAAGGAGCTGAATTTAAGGAGTGAAGTTGAGGAGATTGTTGTTGTTCGGTGATTTCATATTTAAAGACTTCCGCTAGTTTTCACATGTTTAATTTTAGGGTCGAGATCCTTGGCTTGTAAGGACCAATCTGATAACCAAGTTAATTCATATACTTATGTAATGTTGGAACATATTTTGGAGTTTTTTTGATATCTTTATATTATATGAAGTTTGATTTTGTTTGTTTGGTTGCTATAAGGCTTGGGTAAATTCGAATAGTAAAATTCAAGGTCATTTATTAGCATCCATCTCCAATAAAATGGGGGGGGGGGGTTACATACTTTGACTTGGAAGGAATCCCTACACGGTGTCTCAACCACCCTTTTCTCCATTATTAGAACCTATTTCGAACCTACTACCAAAAATAGTACAATATGGTCTCTCGGAGTTTCATATATCCAAAATAGTATAGTCCCTAGTAAAACCTCCTAGAGTTCCATATTTGCATTGCAATCTGGTCTCTCAAATCTCACATCCCGCCAAGAGCATTATCTTCACCTTCTTTTGGAATGCGAGGTAGTGGGAGGTTTGGGTCATTTTAGTCGTCTTCTAAGTACCAATCATTGACTGTTTTTTTTTTCAATATATCATTTTGTATAGAGGAGCATACAATAATGAGGTCGATTTATGTTTCGATTAGGTAACTTGCCATTTGGTTTAATGCTTGAAATTGCTTCTTCAAGACTCTAAAACATCATTTAATGTTGCTAAACAACGATGAATGTACTTTGTTAAATGCTTTTGGAGCGGCATTCGACACTTCATTCTGGAATTGAGACTAGTGGAACTTTACTCTCGAGTGAGGGACCATGTAGCCTTTCTTGTTAGGATATCATCAACCAAATAGTACCTCCAAAAAATGTACGGTTAATAATTATTATTTCTGTAATGCATCGATAGGACCTAATTGGTATCAAATCTTACAATCATGGGAATTTGTTTGTTGCATACCTGGAGTAGGGTATGGAAAGTTTAGCTTCGGTTCCCTCAAGGAGTGATCAAACACATGTGCATCATGGGTACTAACTTCTCAACAGGAAAAGAAGCTAGAAAGTTAAAAACATATGGAAGTCACACAACACCATGATGTTGAAGAAGCATACTTATTTCCGGTTCCAATAAGGCATTTGCTTTGCTTAGGGGATACATGTTTTGATATGTGTTCCATCTATACGCCCGAGTTTACCCTACAAACAAAGGACGCAAACAATATTTATAAAAGAATGTAATGTTACACTACAACATAAAATAAGCTTGGAAAATAACCAAAAATAATTCCATGACTATAATATATGATAAAATGCTTGAAAAATCTTTCTATTATTAAAAAACTAGTTATCCATTAGTTTCACAATAAATGGAAATATGTACCTAGAACACATGGTATCGTTCATCATTCCTAATCTTTTTGAGAATGGTGGAAAAAAGTGGATTGTGAGGCCGAAGGAGGCTTGCAAGGCCCTAGATGTCATGTCGTTTGCCCGTGATTCCATCTATGACCTCATATAGCACACATCAAATAGTGTTCCCCGATCGATTAAATCTCTCACAAATATCTCAGTTATATGCTCCGATTGTAATTGTGTTGATTAATATGTCGAACTTTTCTAGTACAAATAAAATTCTAGAGGGCCTCACTCCATGGTGTACTTGCAACTCTTAGAAAAGACTTTGGAGGACATATTTATCCATTTTGAAGGCATTAATACACCCCACTTTAAAAAACTAATTCCACCACCTACCTCATCCATGAAATCCTTGTGAACGATGAGTTGAAACATGACGTTTTGCGAAGGTACCTACTAAGACATACTAATCTTCATGAACTTCTTGCCAAAGGAAGGAGAAGGTTGGGAACCTCCTAATGATGTCTCGTGGGGTCACTGGTGTGGTAATAGCTTCGGTGAACCCCTTTAGATCAACTTCATCTTCGGACAAAAGGTAGGCTTCGTTGTCTCCCCCAGAAGCAACAACCGGTGTAGATGTGGTGCGGACCATGCTGGCTGAGACACAATGTTTCCCTGTTGCACATATGTTGTTGTATACCAAATCCAATAACATAATTTGTTCCACATCTACGACTTCCTTTGAAATCTATTATATTTATCTCTTTCCGGCATAATACCCCACACACCAATACAAGTTGATGTTGTATTTCGCAAATAATTCTGAGACTTAAGCATTCCTATATGAAGATCTGGGACAGAGGCTCAAAACTAATAGTAAGTTTTCTCACCCACCACTCATATGCCGCGTCTATGGTATGTGTTTGTTCGTTCCATCTACCCCTAGTCTCTCTGAACCGTAAGTCATACCAAGCCCCTATATAGTCTTCATGTTTGCATTCTATTCTAGTCACTTTCTTCCCAATATTTTCCACAAACTTTTCTACAATTTTTTCCAAGTTGAAGTGCATGTCAACACCATTCTTTTTATAGTACTCCCAACATATGATAAGAAAAATATTTTGCTCATAATCGCTCTAGTGACACTTGCTCTCCTTTTTTCACCTCAAATATTTTTTCCAGTTGTCTTACTATCGTTTTAATATTCAGACATTTTAGTGCAAATAATGTGTGAAATTAGAGAAAGGTGCTAAGAAATTACAAATAAAAAATTCCACATCAATTAAAAAGAATCAGCTTCAAACAAAACTCAGTGACCTTTAGCTAATGTTCATTACCAAATTGATGAATCTTTTGCAGAGAGCGTGTCTAGCTTTAAAAATCAATCACCTAGCTAATTTGAAAATAATTGGTGTTGTCAACATGTTTACTACATGCATGAATAATCAACAACTAGATCTCAACAAAAATCAATCACTTGTATTTTAACAACAGGAACCAACAATTGGAAATTCATCTCCAACCTTGAAAATCAACCGAAAAACTACTTAAAGTAGTAGAAATAAACACACTTCTACATTGTACTTGAGTATCATGCCATGTGAGTCAAGGAATTGAGCCATATTGACAAACAACAAAATTGTCAAATTTAGAGGTGTTATGGAAACAATATCAAGGATTTAAATTTCATACATTAAGATTTTAGAATGACTACTTGAAATATTGGAAATAAACACACTTCTGTTTTTTGCCTTCCCAAATTTACTTAATAACATCATTCCACCCTAGAAATTGATCCATTCAATTTTTGTTTCAAATCTGAAAATTTTTCCCGAAAACAACACACCACTTATAACCAAACTACAAGCAAAGGACAAGTTCAATGGATTCAAACCCAAAACCAAGACTACCATTAATTTATCAAATCTAAAATTTCCCCTAGAGAAACAATATCTCTCCTTGATAGTGAAATCTACTAGCTGGGCATTCTCTTTGAAGCTGATAGTGGAAGTCGTTGGGCCCAACACAACCTGCATGTTCTTTCGACGCCACCAACTAGTCATGGCGCCACCAACCTACTCGTTCTTCAATCTGGACTTTGCAAAGATATGTTGTGATGTTGAATGAAAGTCAATGTTGAAATTGGATAAAATTCACGTGATGGAGATGGTGTGGATAGATTGTAATTTGCTCCATTCATATACCCATCATGGTCATTTTATCCCATTATTGAAGCCCATTATAGTAATTGCACCCAACTCAATTTTTTTCCATCTCTTCCTACAACCATATTTTTAATTCTAGTTTCAGTTACAACCATATTTTCGGCTTCAATTCCAACTCTAGCTAATTCAGATAAAAAGAGCAAAAAAGCCTCATTTTCCTTTTGGTTGCTATGGCCAGAGCCATTTTCTCTACCGGGGAATATCACTGCTTCACATGCTGGAGTACCCGGCTATCAAAATAGATTGGGTGCATCGACTCCCTTGCTAGGACCGCATTGACTATTTTTGGGCCGAGAACCATTTATAGTTTTAGATCCTACCCCGCCCTTGGCAGCGACAAAGTTGGCAACTTTGATAAGAAGGCCTTTAACTCCAAGAACAACCGCTCTAGCTTATTGTTCCAAGCGAGAGAAGAATCTCCCTATATAGTTTATCGCGTCGTTTAGTTGTTGCACCTCAGTGCGAGAGCAGGGTGATCGAATTGATAGGAATGAGTCAATTTTGCCAGGTTTCATATTTATTCCCCACGCACTGATTATGGAACCCAAGAACTTTCTAGACGAAACACCAAACATGCACTTCTCAGGGTTTAGACTCAGATGACTTCGTTTGAGCATCGCGAATACTTCCGCGAGGTATGTTAGGTGGTCTCTTGGGGTTTTACTTCACAATGATGTCATCAACATAGGCCGACATGTTCCTCTCCAAGTGCTCTTTGAACACACGATCCACAAGACGCTGGAAGGTGGCTCTCGTATTTTTCAAACCGAAGGGCATCACCTTGTAGCAAAAGTTGCCGCGCTGGGTGATGAACGATATTTCCTCCTCATATCAAGGGACCATGGAAACCTAAATTTACACCCAATGCGCATTGAAGAAACTCAGAACTGTGAGGCCTGCCTTGGAATCGACTAACTCGTTGATCGATGAGTTGTCCTTTGGGCAGTCCTTGTTGAGATCCTTGAAATCGACGCACATTTTCCACTAGACGTTAGCCTTTTTTACCAATACCATATTGGATAGCCATTTAGGATAAGGAACCTTGCGTATGAACCCTGTGGCTAGCAACTTCCCATCCTATGCGTTTGCGACATCTGCCCTTTCCTCATCCATTTTCCTTCTTCTTTGCACCGAGGGCGTGTGGTGTAATCGAAATTGAGAGAGTGTGGTGCAACGGTCCACTGGACCTCGCGTTGGTCACTAGCCATCTAGGCAAAGACATCGAACATTTGGCCAACTAGGCTTCCAACTCTAGGGTCGATTCGCCGGTGAAACATTCCCCGATGTAGAGTTTTTCTCCTTCGTTGCTGATGGGCGTGAGGACCTTTATTTCAAAATCTAGGCTTTGGATAGCATGTTCTTGTACTTCGAGGTGGACGCTCTCTTTCACCTCGACCATGTATATTGGGCTTTTTTGCTTCGCGGAGTTTGTGTAACACGCGTGACCCTCCTCCTTGTTGCCCTTAACCTCACCGACGCCGTTCTCCACAGAGAATTTCATCTTAAAATGATAGATGGAGATGATGGCTTGAAACTTCATAAGAGGGATACTCTTTCGATGACCGCGTTGTATACCGATGGCAACTTAACCACGGTGAATTCTACCATTTTGGTTCTCTTGGTCGAACTTGTCCCTGGAGTCATCCATAGATCGATGCGTACCGCAACATCCACCTCATCACTTGAAAAAGACATCAACTTCCCTGCATACGGTTTTAGGGATGTGGCAAAAATCCTCAATTGCTCGAAAGCGTCGAAGTACATGATGTCCATGGAGGATCCTATGCCCACTAAGACGCTCTTTACTATTTTAGACTCGAGTTGGGTATGAAGCACCAGGGGTCAGTGTGATGCATGTGTAACCCTTTAGCGTCTTCTGAGGTGAAGGTCAAGCTTGCGTGCGATCTCGAAGATTGTTCGACGCTGAAAAATCGAGGGGTCGTGGTGGCTCGCCCACGCATACCTATTTCTCTCCTTTTGACTAGAGTCAGCGATTTAGGGTCCACCCAAGATGTTGTGAATGAAACCATCAGTCATCGCTGCATGGCTTGAGCACTTTGTTTAGCCGAGGCCTGTTGCTCAATGTTCTCAGTTCGTGCCTAATTTAGGCCTTGCGGTACGTTATTAACACCAGTGGTTGGATTCTTGCACCCGGTGTCTTTCAGACGATATATGGGGTGCTCTTTCCACTATATTCGCGCTTTGCACCACCGAAGAAGTTCCATCCCTTCCTCGCATTGTTGTTCGGGGTGGTCTGTTTAGCATGAGGTTGCAGGTTAACGGGGTTTTGAGCTTTGTCATGTACGCGTCTTTGGCGGGCTGTGCTGCGACTTTAGACTTGCCTTTGACCTCGGCCGCCACTTCCTTCTTTGTTCTAAGCCTGGAACTCTGGTTTTTCGCATTCTCGACATACACCTAGGCGGTGATCTGGGTGCAAAGGTCGTCTTATGTCCTTGGGGATTTCAGGAAGATGTAATTCTTGAAGGCCTCGGGGCATAGGTTTCCCATTAAGGTCTCTCACGCTGATGCCTCATCGACATGCAAGATTTTGGCCACCGCAGTTGTGAACCTCGAGAAGAAGGAACCCAGAGTCTCCTCTTCACCATGCTCGACTCCGCTGAGATCGCACATATTCTTCTAACGCTTCCTTGAAGCATTGAAGTGTGCAACGAAGGGCTCAATCAACTAGGTGCACGAAGATGTGGTTCCGGATCAAAGTATGATGAACCAGGTCATTGCAGCCTTCTCGAGGGTGGTTGAGAACGCGCGGCGAAAGATTGCGTCATTGTAAGAGTTGACGTTCATTTGGACGACAAAGTGTTTGACGTGCTCTACGAGGTCCGCGGTCTTGTCATAGAACCCCATTTGAGGTTTATGAAAGCCTTTGGGCATTGGATCACTTTGGATCTAATCAACGAATGCGGGGACGCCACCACCCTCCATGCGGTAGCAGTGATGTCCTCTAGCTCTGTCATCCCGGATCTGTCCGAACGTCGTGATCGTCACGAGCTCGACCGCGATATTTGCATGGGATCTTGGGAGTGCCTCATCATCGAAGAACCGTTGGTTGACTAAACCTGTTGTTTGATCTTGGATGCCTCGTACCCTAGCTCATACATCGGGACATACTCGAGATAATAATCCGAATGCAGTTGTTCGTACCCCGGGATAGGTACAAGGGCATAACCTTGCTGAGGTTGCCCATAACCCGGGAAAAGGTTTGGGTAAGGTGGGATGCCACCTTGCGCGTATCTTGGGAAAGGATACGGGTTTGGGGTGGCCACACCTTGTTTCGCGTATACTTGGAAGGGGTATGGATTTTGCGCCGTGTTATACGTCCACCCTCGAGGGAACGACGTACAGCTAACCTGGTTGTGGTGTGTCATTTGCCCATTCCTGGGTGTCGGACATGTTGTCCGGATGGAGATGGAAGAAGTTATTTGGGCAAGCCATTCAAGATTAAAAGTAAGGGTGTTTCTATTTGTCGGAAATCTACTTAGGATGAAAAGGTTCCCACAGACGGTTCCGGTCTTGAAACATGAAATAAACTAGCGCTAATATCGTGGAACGAGATTATTGAACTGGTCAAAACTAACCTTTGCTTTTATTATAACTGTGATTCAGGATTTCAACTCTCAAATTGTTTGAGATCTCTGTACTACAATTCGAGATTACAACTTTCAGATTATTCATGATCTTTCTACTGTGATGTTGGATTACAACCTTCAAGTTTGTTCACGATCTTTCAATAGATGCGTATACTTTGATTTTTGACGATTATTGACCTTTACTAGATTATAGCGCGGTCTCTACGATTGTTTCAACACCTCAATCTCTACGAACAATATAGATCCCGAGTTAGAGCTGTTTTTCGACCCTCGTAACATTTACGTTCCTTCCCTATTTATAGACATTTGGGGAGTGTGGTTTTTGTGTTGTTCCGATGTGGGACGAGCAGTTCTTCACCATTTGATTGGTCAAGAGATAGGCGGTCTTAGGTTGGTCGAAGTGGAGGACCTTTGATTGGATGGGGGTGATCATGCTGATTTGAGCGTGCTTGAGCTCGTCGTTGAATGTGCGCAATGTTTGATCTTGCAACCCCTCTTGTCTAGGATCGCGTTGTTAGGTGCTTTCCTTCTAGGATCGCGTTGTTGGGTGTTTTTCCTCTTAGTTGGAAGTGTGTGGTATTTTGCCTTACATCCTCTCTTGCTTGGGATCGCGCTGTTGGGTGTTTTTCCTCTTTGTTGGAAGTGCGTGGTGTTTGGCCATGCAACCTGTCTTGCATGGGATCGCGCTGTACGGTGTTTTTCTTCTTAGTTGAAAGTGTGTAGTGTTTGGCCTTCTAATCTCTTCTTAAACTTGTAAAATGATTTTATAACATTTAAAATGTTATATGCTAATAACCTTATGAAATAAAATATGAAAATATTTTATTTAACATTAGAGAAAAATATATTATAAAATAGTTATTTAAATGTGTATAATATTAAAGGAAAATTATACTTTTACCCTTTCAAAAGTGAGGGTCATTACAAGGTACCATATGACATCAACAATGGAATCCTTACAAGTCAGTACAAGAGGGTACAATATTTAACCAATCTGGATTACTCGCTATCACTATGTCATGTGTGCATAAGGGAAAACCATAATAGTAAAATATACAATAAATAACAAACCAAAAAATAACATTACATATAGTTCCACTACAACATTGAACATCTTACATTGATATGTGCCCAAAAACATAAACCACAACAAGACATTACATAACCATAAACAAGATTGCATAAATTAATAAACATAAACAAGATTGCACAAACTGAACCACAACAAGACATTAAATAACCATAAATAAGATTGCATTAATTAACAAACATATACAAGATTACATAAACTAAATCACAACAATATATAATATATTTAACGAAGTTGGACCCAAATCCCTACATAAACTCTTACATCGGCCTTATGCCATGTCCTTGTCATGGTTGTCATCGTCTGATGGGCCCAAATCGGATACAATTGTGGCCTCAAATGATGCAGCTCCACTAGAGTTCCTTAAACCAGATCCAAAGCACGTTTGTTTAAAAATCAACCCTAGAATGCCAAGATTTCTTACATGTTGGGCATGTGTGCGAGATGAACAAAATTGTTTTTAATGTTTACCGACCCGAAATTTCTTGACATTATAATGCACTAGATAGAAGCATAACTAGTTAAACAGATATAAATAGATGGATTATCCGCTCCCACCTATTAGCATCATCGACAACATGCCCAGAATCAATGTCTCATTCGATTTCACATCCGAAATGCTTGAAGTTTTCCCACACACTCCACACGTACTTGTTGTGCTCCACCCTATTCTTCACCAACGCATGGCTTAAACTCTCACTGGTTTCATGCTTAAATGCAATCGCGATAGCTTGCCAATGAGGATATGCGCCACGACGAGCCCTCATGTCCTCATCTTAGTAGATTCTCAACACTATCCTATTATGGTTGGAGGTCCATGCATTTGGTACCATCTACACGTGATTCACACCCTAAATTTAGTTATATGTTTTAACAAAGCACAATTATAACTTTGGAAGACGTGTTGTCTCCACACAAGCGTTCCCAGGATTTTGAAAGTAATTCCAGAAACAACGATTCATGTTTATGTATTCCGCTGCAAACTCTTGTAACCATGTTATTCAATATAAGACAATATGTTTTATCAGAACATGTTTTGTTTAAACATGTCTTTATTCATTTATGGTCACTTAAGCCTCAACGACATTGGACGGAAAGTCTAAGTCCGCCGACAGTAACATCTCATTATAAGTCTGTAAAATGGGGGTGTTACAGATGTGGTGTTTGAGTTTTCTTCAGAATGTCTTGAAACTTTCAACAGGTTAAGGGAAACACTTGTCTCAGCTCCTATTATGTAGTCACTAGATTGGACACTCCCTTTCGAGATCATGTGGTACGCCAACGATTATGCTATTGGTGCAGTTCTTGGACAACAGAAGGAAAAGAAGCTCCACGCCATCCATTATGCGGGCAAGACGCTTGATGAGGCACATAGTAAGTACACCAAGACAGAGAAGGAATTTCTCGCCGTGGTGTTTGCTTTTGAAAAATTCCGTTCATACTTGGTAGGTTCTAAGGTGATTATTTACACTGACCACGTAACCGTTAGATTTCTAATGGCTAAGAAGGATGCCAAGTCTAGGCTACTTCTTTGGATGCTCTTATTATAGGAATTTGATCATGAGATTAGAGGCAAGAAAGAGCGGAAAATCTAGTGGCAGATCACCTATCTAGATTGCCTATTGAGCACATCACACAATCCTGCAATGCTGTACCGATCAATGACTCCCGCCCGGATGAGCACCTCTTGCTGAATGAGGTTGTAGAGAACGTTATCGAGGTCCCTACGACCCCTCAGGGTCGGTAACGACCCCTACACTAAAGGATGAGAGAAAGCTCAACGAAAGAGCTGCTAATAAGGGATCTACCGACCCAACTGGGTCGTTAACGACACCCCCTCGGAGGATGGATATATGTTGGACTCGATCAAAAATCCGTTAACGAGGCCTCGACCAACCCCCTTGGTTCGGTAACGACCCTATCTCAAGAAGGCATCTGTGAGTCTTTTTGCTCCAATTCGGTAATTTCTAGTGAGGATTTCTTCTTAACCTTTTTTTCTACTTCTCCTCATTCTATAAATGCTATTAGAGGGTTGAAGACCCCTTGGTTTACGGATTTTGCTAACTATATTGTAGGAGGCGAGATTCCCGTGGGCTTGTCTTCGCAAGCCAAAAAGAATTTTCTCCATGATGTCAAGCAGTATTATTGGGATATACCCTACTTGTTCAAATAGGGAAGTGATAATATCTTTAGCCGTTGTGTGCCGGATAATGAGATAGAGAGTGTGATCCGTCATTGTCACACTCGCCCAACGGGCTGCCATGCAAAGGGTTTCAAGACCACGGTGAAGATTCTTCAAAGTGGCTTCTATTGGCCAACCCTCTTCAAGGATGTGCAAGACTTTGTGGTAGCTTGTGATGAGTGCCAAAGAGAGGGAAAAAAAACTTGGAGGCATGAGAATCCGCTAACAGGGATCCTAGAGGTCGAACTTTTCGACGTTTGGGGAATCAACTTTATGGGACCATACCCTTCATTAGGGTCCTATAAGTACATCCTAGTAGCGGTAGATTACGTCTCAAAGTGGATGGAAGCTATAACCACGCGGACCAACGATGCAAAGGTAGTGGCTAAATTTATGAAAACTAATATTTTCCCTAGGTTTGGAGTCCCACGCGTGCTTATTAGTGATGGAGGATCACACTTCATCGAAAGGAGCTTTGAAGCTCTTTTGGCTAAGTATGGGGTGTCTCATAAGGTGGCAACGCCCTATCATCCCCAAATGAGCGGCCAAGTGGAGATATCCAATAGGCAAATCAAGACCATCTTGGAGAAGACGATCTATATGGGTCTATAGAATGGCGTACAAGACGCCTCTGCGCACCACTCCTTACAACCTAGTTTATGGCAAGTCTTGCCATTTGCTTGTCGAGCTTGAGCACAAGGCATTATGGGCTCTCAAGGAGCTCAACATGAATCTCGACGAGGCCGGAGCAAAGCGATTTATGTACCTAGAAGAGCTAGAGGAGTTGAGGCTAAGGGCATATGAGAACGCCGAAATATACAAGGATCGAACCAAGAGATGGCATGACAAGAAACTTGTGCCAAAGACCTGCGAGGTAGGTGACAAGGTACTTATCTTTAACTCTAGAATCCACTTTTTCCAAGGAAATTGAGATTGCGATGGAGTGGGCCGTTCATGGTTCACCACATATACCCTAATGGAGCGGTGGACCTAGTAGACAATAGTAGAGCCACCTTCAAAGTCAATGGCTATCGATTGAAGAAGTACTATGCAAGAGCTGAACCGGACAAGGACATTAGAGCCACTTGGGATTTGACTTCTTTGGATTAAGCTAAGATAAGTTATGTCAAGCTATCAACGTTAAAAGTAGCGCTTACGGGTGGTAACCCGCCCTTTTTCTTTTTTTATTTTCTTTTGTTTTTTTTCTTGATTGGGATAGATAATGTAGTACAAACATATCTTTTCATGAGTAAATCGGGTACCTATGGTCGAGTCAGACGAGATAAAGGAGGAGAAAACGATTGGAAAGAGTCGGTACTGAAAGCTAACACAGAGAAAAAAATGGAGAGCAAAAAGCAGGTCCTTAACGACCCAAGGGGAGTCATTAATGACCCTGTGTAGAAATTTTGAATTTTTTTACAGTGCCGCTAGGTAAGTACTCTCTTCCCCCTTTTTATTTTTTTCCAACCCTAGATTCCCCCCTCTCTCTCTCTCACCTTCGACAATGAGCCGCCCCTGCCTACTTCTCCTTCCCCACCTTTCCCTCGCCTTCCCCACACCAGAGGAGACACGCCGGCGAACCACCGGCGCACATATGAGCCTCTAGTCAGGCAGCGTCGTGCCTCGTGGAGCCCAGCCGAGCCCACATTTCCCCTAAAACGTCTTGTTTCATTCCGAGCCACCACCGCCCTAGTATGAGGATCTTTGTGCTCGGATGAACATGCTGGCAACTGGCCAACAACGGTTGCACGATGACAATACAACACTCCATTAGGATTTTGTTGCGCAGCGGATGATAGATAACCAACATTGGACTACACCTGCTGGTTTTGTGCAGTGGATGACGGAGTTATACCCTGACTATCCGTTCTATCCTCCCCCTCCACCTCAGTGATCTACGACTTCTGCAACTTTAGTTTGTTTTGTGAGTTCCTTTTTCTTTTCCCCTTATTTTTATGTGTTATTTTTTTCATTGAGGACACTTTGTGGTTTAAGTATGAGGTGGGGAGAAAAAGGAAACTTTGTGTTTTAGTTGGTGTCTTTCTTTGTGTTTTTGGATGGATAATGCTTCACTTAGATGTCCTATAACGAGGCTTTATGACTAACTTGATCATGTAAACCCTATGGCACGTTTGGAAGGTTTCATCAACCACACAAGCTAATCAATTAACTAAATCAATCAACTTTTCTGCCTATCTCAACCTTTAATTAGGATTAACAAACTTTCGTCTCAAAACCCTAATCAACTATTCCAATTCACAGTTATCTCTTTCAATCAAACTATAAACAAAGAAATTCCCTATCTTTCAACAAGGATTAAACACAACAGGATAGATGATGGATAAAAAGCATTCAAATCATGATTCATAGGCATCACACAAAACCATTGTTGGGCTCACCCCAACCTTAGAAAAAGAAGAACTATTTGCACATGCTCATGGTAAGCATAGAAATAGAAATAGATTTCCATGAAAGCATACACGTTCGTCCAAATCAAAGCGTACATACGTCCTCCCCCTCAAAACTCAAACTAGGGTTTTTATGCCAAAAACTAACACACTCTCCTAAGGAAATAAAATATAAAAAGATCTATCTATATCTAAAAAGATTCGGGATAATAACTTAAAGTAAATCCGATTCCAACGTCCGCTACCGACATGGAAGGCCTTGTTAACGACTCATATTGGTTCGGTAGAAGCCTCATTACGGAGTCTTCTCCCTCATTAGGCGGGTCATTAGAAGTTGTTTTCCTCTCTATTCTTCCTCTGGGCTACTATGTAGGTCAGTAACGCGTTCCTAGGTTTGACATAGGGCTCGTTTTGCCTCATCCTTTACTCTTTTCACCTCATTCCACCTCTATTCTTTTCGTGCTTCTCCTTAGCTTTCCTCCATTCCTTGAATGCTCCAAAACAGCTACAAAAACCTACAAAACACCACCAAACTTTATCTATACTCCATATATCAAACAAATACAAAAATCTACACAAACGACCCTAAACCAAACACAAAAACTAAAGAAAGTAACTCAAACAAACTTAATTAAACCCTATAAAACATGACTAAAAAGCGGACATCACCTCCTCACATAAATATCCTTGAGAAACTATTGTAGTTGTTCTTTGCACACAGTTGCAAAAAGTGCCATAAATACTAAAAAAACAGAAGGACTTGCAATGGAAATTGGAAATGTGATTCATGAAAGCGAAGGTACCTATTCCTGCTAGAATTATAATAATCTAATTCCAAAGAAGATATTTTCATTAGACTAAAATAAATTGGCAATGTGATTCATAAGTGTACTATAATCCTAGAACACTCTCTTGACATTAGAATTATGTGTCTAACAACCACTAATGTATTGCTTTTGCCTTAAGTACAATACTCACTAAGGCTATTATACAATCCAATATCATCATAATTGCAATTTCAATAAAATTTCTAAGAAAATAATATTGTTGTTGAAAATTCAAAATAATGCACCTAAGATGAATGAACATAACAAAAGAAAGTGAATTAGAGTTCAATTTTATAGTATGCCAATGATAGCTTGCATTTAGGTAGTGTTTTTAGGGCATGTTTAGATTTAATTTCCGAGGTTTTAGATAGTTTTTCTAAAGTTATAGTTTGGTTGGAAGATTTAGAATCTACACTCGTTTCGGATGATTTTGTGTATATGATGATGAGCAAGAGTATATGAGATTGAAGCCGGCAAAGTTGGAAAGCTTGAAAACATTGGAACAAGAAGAAGTTGAAGGATCCGGATCATAATCCGGATAATCAAGAGCATTTGAGCAGACACAGATGGTTACAAGTAAGACGAGCCCATGGGAAGGTTGACCAGCCCACGTGGTGTCGACAGAATGTCAAAGTGAAGCACACTAGCAAGTGCATGGGAGTACGCAACCGTTTCATGGGAATTTAAACCCGTGTCTTGGCCCATGTTGTGGGAGAAGTTGACTGATGCACAACACTGGTTTCATTTATGGATGTTATTTTAATGTATTTTTGGATAGTATTTCGCCTTAGGCCTTAAGATAGATTCTTTCTAGGTTTTATTATGGGATTATTAAGTTTAATTCTTTATCATCATCATAACTTTGGAGAAGACAAGGTCTTTTAGAATGATTTTGAAGGTAGATTTTGGAATACTATTTCCTCATCATAATCATCGTTTTCAATAAAATTTCTAAGCAAATAATACTGTTGTTGAAAATCCAACACAATGCACCTAAGATGAATGAACATAACATCAGAAAGTGAATTAGAGTTCAATTTTATAGTAGGCCAATGATAGATTGCATTTAGACAGTGCTTTTAGGGCATGTTTAGGTTTACTATCCGAGGTCTTAGTTAGTTTTTCTAGTGTTATAGTTTGGTTGGAAGATTCGGAATCTACACTCATTTTGGATGATTTTGTAGATATGAGGATGAGCAAGAGTATATGAGATGGAAGTCGGCAAAGTTGGAAAGCTTGAAAACATTGGAACAAGAAGAAATTGAAGGATCCAGATCATAATTCGGATAATCAAAACCATTTCAGCAGACACAGGCGGATACAAGCAAGATGAGCCCACGGGAAGGTTGACAAGCCCACGTGGTGCTGACAGAATGTCAAAGTGAATTACACTAGCGGGTGCATGGGAGTACGCAACCGCTTCATAGGAATTTAAGCCCATGTCTTGGCCCGTGTTGCGGGAGAAGATGACTGATGCACTGCTTTTGTTTATGGATGTTATTTTAATGTATTTTTGGATAGTATTTTGCCTTAGGCCTTAAGATAGATTCTTTCTAGGTTTTATTGTGGGAGTATTGAGTTTTTAGTTTTTATCATCATCATAACTTTGGAGAAGACAAGTTGTTTTAGAGAGATTTTGAAGGTAGATTTTGTATTCCTATTTCGTAAGTTTTTACATTATGAGTACCTAAATTCTCTTTTGTTTAATTTGTTGATTGAAATTATGGATTGGATATTATTGTGGGATTTGATTAATTCTTAAATATCTTGAATATAATTTCTCTCTTTGCTTAATTAAAGAAAGGTTTTTCTAGGGTTTTGTTAGATTGGCCACCTAATGAATTGTTAGATTAATCTATAACTATATCTAAGTAATTATCAGTTGGAATTGGTTAGAATACAGTAGGATCTATACTTTATTTGGACCGGCTGGCTTGATTATGTATAAAAGAGTTAAATTCACAAATTACTTGGATGTTTGGTTCCTTTGAGTCTTTGTTTCTATCGACACTTGGATCTCAATGTTGTTTCTAAATTAAATCTAGATGATTTCTAGGTTGTTGAGTAATTAGGGTTGTTAGATTGGTAGTTCTAATAACTACAATTGAAGATAATGATTGATCGATAATCATATTCATAATTGAGATTAACTAGTTAAACATATTCTTCTCATACTTCTCATTCATACTTATATTTGCATTCATACATTAGTTTTATTTAGTATTATAGTTCTAGATAGTCACTCAATACCATAAAACCCCCCTTTATTCTCTTACTTGGCACACAAGTAAAGGCATAAATACACAAAGGCATATGCCTATGAAATGTGGTGACCTTGACATGTTTAGTATTCCTCGCATAATTGGTGAAACAAATATTGATAAAGCTATGTTGGATCTAGGTGCTTCCATTAATATTTTCCCTTACTCTTTGTATGAGTCGCTTGAGCTGGGTCCTTTGCAAGAAATGGGTATTGTGATTCAATTAACTGATAGATCTAATGCTATCATGACTAGGGTGCACATGGAAAGGTGTGTCTCGAGCTTTGTGAATTCAAGGCTGACTCATATGATGAATGAAGTGGTGGTGCGACCTATGGCCCGGGCACGGGTGATGGGGCCGTTGGAGCACACACTCAAAGCTTGCTCATCCTCCTGAACCTAGGTGAAGGTGGAGTCAATTAAAGGCATGATCGTACTTTTGATAAAGTAGTGTCCATACGTTTTTAAAAAAAAGTTCAAGGAATACTTAAATCATAGTATACAAAAAATACACAAATTAGACTTCAAATTAATAACCTTTAAGAAATAAAAGTGTGAAAGCATCATAGCATGTAGTGCAACATGAAAAAAAAGTATGAAACTAATCATATATACAAGATTCACAAAAAGCACCGTATATACAAATACATATAATTATTGGACTATTGAAAAAGTTTAATTAAGAGAAGAGTTGGAGAACCGTACACACAGAGCACTGTATACACAAAAATGTTTATTAATGCATTACTGAATGTTGAATAAATGCTTGGTGAAAAAAATAATCAAACCTCAAAAGAGTTGATGAAGTATCCCATAGCAAGACTTATATGGAAAACTAAGTATTATTGTACATGTTTGACAATAATTGCTTATTTCAAATAAGAAAATTATTTTCGATACTTATCTTGAAAAAATAATCAGAACCCCCGACCTTATAGTAAATAAACAACATAATATCTACCCAAAAAATAAGCGAGGTGGGTCCCACCCCAATTGATATTTCCCAACCATACCCTCAGTCTATTTTCATCCCATTTGATACTTTTTCATCCCACCCATTTGATATTCAAGATCTCAGTCATTTGATATTTTTTCATCACACCACTTCGATATTTCAAGTTCTGAGAGAAAGAGGAGGATGCACACCTCCATTATCGTCTTCCACCTCGTCTTTTTGGCTTGCACAAAGAACCTGTTAGTTTTAGACTATGTTGTTAGTTGAAGGTTAGATTCAACTCTTGTAGACCCCGAAGGGTAGTCAAGACAGTTTGAGTAGACCCCGAAGGGTAATCTCGTGAGTAGACCCGAAGGTAATCTCGTTGGGTGTAGACCACAAGGGTGATCACCGTCGAATAGTTAGACTAACTTTAGTAACTTCCCTTAACAACTTTTTGAATTTCAAATCCATCCTTATCCAAACTCTTAAGACAAGGCCCAAAATGGCCCATTTACCATGCGACCCATTAACCTTGGTAGAGCTAGCTTAGCTAGCCATCACTCCTAAAATATAAAATGTTTATAACATTTATATAAATCTTACTGAAGCTACCCATGGAGCCAAAATGATGAAAGGATCGATGGTGTAGATGATGCAAAGGGATCGCCTTCAAAGAGTCCAAGGAATTCAGACAACAAACACCAAGGAATTTGACCCGTCTTCAACAGGCTTGATCTTCCTGGTCCGGAGTCAGATTTGAGTGATTCTAAAACGAGCAGTTAGATCTTTGAGTCTAGTTAAATCCCTCAAAATTTCAGAAATTGATGAGGAGTAGATCGGATGTTATGGCGATTATACTAAGGTGGTGCAGAATCCACCGAGATAGAAATGGAACGATTGATGGAGCGAATGGAAGTGGATTGATTGAGTGTTGGATATGGATGTTGAGTCTTGGATATTACGCACCAAGATCAACAAACTAAGTTGAAAGAACGTCGGATATGACTCACCAACGATCAAAGAACGAGAATTGAAACGAAAAAGTGCAAGCAACTTAGATTGAAAAGTAAACAAAAGAGAGAACATTCATGGTTTCAAGTCTCCACCACAAGGAGGCCAAAAACAAGGGTTTTAACCCCATAGCCACGCCTCTCCACAACTCATCCCACACTTCTCTCTAATTACATAGAACACCCTTAAGTTTCAAGAAATTCAACTAAAACCCCTTAATAAAACATAAGTCAAGTTTTAGCACTAGTCGAACCAATAGTCACAAGAACACTCCAACCTTCACCGCCGTTAGCCATCGGAAACTTATGAGCCATGAGTTCCTCCTTGATATTGTCTAGTATTGCCTTAGCTAGGGTTCACGTGATGCGCCCAAGATAGGGCATGGCTCCTTAACTCGGCTTCTTAGCGCCTCGAACACCGGCCTTGTTTGCTTGTCCAAGTGTAGGCTCCCATTTATCATGCACATTGGGCTTTTCTTTAGGGCTAGAATTCTCACTCGAGTCATGGGACAAGGCGCCATCAAAAGTGCCTGAAGTAGTGGCACCATCCCTCAAAAATCAAGGCGCATCAAGGTCAGAAACCGACGTGTGCAACAACGCCCCATTAGGCACGGTATTGGGCATTGCACCCTCGGCGGGAGCCTCGACATTGAGAACGTCACTCGGTAGGTGCTCGATAGAAGGTGTGGTAGACGAACGCCGAGTACCCCGCCTTGCCTCTTATGATTCCTCTTTCTCTTTCAACCCTTAGAAATACTTTAGGGCCGATCACTAGGCCGTGCCTCCCGCACACCCTAAGCCCAAGTGATACCCTTAGTAATTCTCACACTTAAACATTCATAACTCACACCAAATGATTGATGACTTTTCACAAATCACCAATAGAACCTGCTTCAAATAGGCATGATTTGGTTACCGTAACTACTTGAATGTTTTATAAAACTGTATATGTGGATATATCATCGATCTTGAACTAAACCCAACTCTATAATCGTTCCTGAACTCCATTGAACAGAGCATTCCATGAAAAAAAAGATAAGAAGCAAAAATTATTCCCTCTTGAATGATCAAAATTTAGATGGGTAGAAATAAGAGGTAGGTACACCTAAACATGCTTCTTAAGGAAGCTCATTCTGTCCCAAATTCTTCAGTTAAAAGCCCTGACATAGTTTAAAGGATAGTTTCAATTTCATGTACCGTGGAAAAAAAAGATACATACAACAACAAGCAATTTGGGGGCCGGGGCAAAACATGGGTCACGTGCAAATCACGTGGCATAATTGGGCTAAATCTCGAGGAAATATTATATGAACCACACATTTTTTTACCCCAATTCAAGCCCTTTTCAGTAATTTTACACTCATTTCTAATATCAGCAACACACCCTAGATTATTTTGAAAATAAACACCTACTATCAGCATTAGCAACAATAAGCATCAACATCAACACCGATAAGTACCTATTTGCCGAACAGACCCTAAGAAAACAGTTAGAGCAATGAAGATCGATCAGTATAAGTCTCAACAAGGAGCTGTTGAATGGAGTTTCAATAGTTTGGGACATAATGGAGTTTCGATAGGGATTAAAACCTAATTTCCATAATTTAGTTATCTAATTTTCATAATTTAGTTGGATTAAAAATAATTAATAAATTGACATTTGGGCAGATATGATTGGTGGAGCAGTATTTTTAGTAGCTTTCGCATCAAATAATCCAGATTGGTGTTTGCTTGTCCAATTGTAGGCTCCCATTTATCATGCACATTGGGCTTTTCTTTAGGGCTAGAATCCTCACTCGAGTCATGGGACAAGGCGCCATCAAAAGTGCCCGAAGTAGTGGCACCATCCCTCAAAAATCAAGACGCATCAAGGTCAGAAACCGACGTGTGCAACAGCGCCCCATTAGGCACGGTATCGGGCATTGCACCCTCGGCGGGAGCCTCGGCATTGAGAACGTCACTCGGTAGGTGCTCGATAGAAGGTGTGGTAGACGAACGCCGAGTACCCCGCCTTGCCTCTTATGATTCCTCTTTCTCTTTCCACCCTTAGAAATACTTTAGGGCCGATCACTAGGCCGTGCCTCCCGCACACCCTAAGCCCAAGTGATACCCTTAGTAATTCTCACACTTAAACATTCATAACTCACACCAAATGATTGATGACTTTTCACAAATCACCAATAGAACCTGCTTCAAATAGGCATGATTTGGTTATCGTAACTACTTGAATGTTTTATAAAACTGTATATGTGGATATATCATCGATCTTGAACTAAACCTAACTCTATAATTGTTCCTGAACTCCATTGACCAGAGCATTCCATGAAAAAAAAAGATAAGAAACAAAAATTATTCCCTCTTGAATGATCAAAATTTATATGGGTAGAAATAAGAGGTAGGTACACCTAAACATGCTTCTTAAGGAAGCTCATTCTGTCCCAAATTCTTCAGTTAAAAGCCCTGACATAGTTTAAAGGATAGTTTCAATTTCATGTACCGTGGAAAAAAAAGATACATACAACAACAAGCAATTTGGGGGTCGGGGCAAAACATGGGTCACGTGCAAATCACGTGGCATAATTGGGCTAAATCTCGAGGAAATATTATATGAACCACACATTTTTTTACCCCAATTCAAGCCCTTTTCAGTAATTTTACACTCATTTCTAATATCAGCAACATACCCTAGATTATTTTGAAAATAAACACCTACTATCAGCATTAGCAACAATAAGCATCAACATCAACACCGATAAGTACCTATTTGCCGAACAGACCCTAAGAAAACAGTTAGAGCAATGAAGATCGATCAGTATAAGTCTCAACAAGGAGCTGTTGAATGGAGTTTCAATAGTTTGGGACATAATGGAGTTTCGATAGGGATTAAAAACCTAATTTCCATAATTTAGTTATCTAATTTTCATAATTTAGTTGGATTAAAAATAATTAATAAATTGACATTTGGGCAGATATGATTGGTGGAGCAGTATTTTTAGTAGCTTTCGCATCAAATAATCCAAATTGATAAATTTTAGGGCCTTCCCCCCCCCCCCCCCCCCCCAAAAAAAAAAAAAAAATCTTATGATCTTCTTGAATTACTGGGAATGATTAATTGAGCTTTACTTTAGCTTCACAAAATTTTATTGGCCATTCACACTTACAAACTAAAGGGACTTGAAAGAAAGAATGTAAAAAAAATTAAAATTTTCATACAAAAACACTTGAAACAACAAAATATTGTAGTGTGCTTACCACTTAATTGGAAAGTATAAATACAAACAAGTTACCAAGAGTGTGGCATATATGTTATTCAAAGTCATTTATCAAAATTATCTACACCTTATTTAAGTTCATGATAGAAGTATTGCTTGAACTTGTCCACATGAGCAACCTGCAAGCAGATAACAACAATCACGGAGCCTTCCTCATGGGCATCAAGAAGGCACGCGGCCCCCTCCATCGAATGTGGCGCGCATGCCATGTGTGCCTCAGTTCCCCATCCAAAATCCAAGTTGTTGAACGACAAATTCATCCAACTTACCATCAACACATCTGGGGTTATAAAAACGCCTTCAGGAGTCAATACACCTCGCCATGCCTCCAAGTCCTCCAGAGCCTTTTGGCGGTCAAGGTACGAGCATACTAATTCATCGGTCACCTTATCAAGGGTTTGCCTTATCGTGTCGCAGACATGCGATGTTGGCTTTGAGAGGAGATCCTCCGAGTCACACGTGGCAGTAATCGTCATCACAGCATTGCCGTTGAATGCAAGTGGGAGTGGTGGGTTTATGCGCTTACGAATGTCGACGACAATGCCCATAGCATTAATTTGCTTCTTGCCTTCATTCACCCGTGCCTTGCTTACACATCTTTATATATAAATAATATATATGTGTGGATGTTAAAAGTAATGCCATACATAGTAGGTAATTTTATTCTTGTTACATTTATAGATACGTACCTCCAAACATGGGCAGTCAAGACCTCGAAACGGGTGTAAGGACCGTTGATAACGTCACCGACATCTTGCTTGAGCTTGTTGATTTGTGATTTGGAAACATGTAGCTTTATTGAGGTTGTCCGGGAGTCAACCATCGTAGGCGGAGGAAGAGGTGGAAATGCCTCTTGTTCGATGAACTCTGGAATCGACCTAGGAGGCTCCCCGGCTCTCAAAAAGCTACGGTCATGAACCGGTGCCATTTCCAACGGCTCACCACGTGCAAGTCTATACATTAAATTAATTATATATTATAGTTTGATAATATAGTAAACTAATTAATTAATTAATACACACGTAGTATGATACAGGATGGTAACATCATAAAAGCATTTCCATTAGTGAAAGACTCAAAAGCAAAAGGTCTCTCAACCAAGAAAAAAATAATATTTTATACTTTTTTTAATTTTTATGGTCTCTTAAGGTTCCTCAAATGTGAGACCTTAAGGACCCTTCAACCCAACTTAAATTTTTATATAATTTTTCTCTATTTTTTTTGATAGGGACTCTCTCAAATCCACTAATGGGGGTGCTCTTAGTGTCATATAAAATGTCTTGTTATATTATTAAAAGTCACACTATTTATATGGAACAATATACTCATAATCAATATTGACATGTTAAAAATGAAAAAGAGGAGTTAGAGTTAACAATAAAAAAAATTCATATAAAAAGAGAGAGAAAAATGCGTCTATGTTCCTGGTTTCTCCTAGGGTTTTTCTTTCGCATTGGTGTCTAAATGCAATTCTCGTGGCTGACTCTAGTGGTTTTTCCAGAGATACCGATGACAAAGGGAGCCGTGAATGTGGATCCAAAGGCGGGGGAGACTACACAACACTCCATGAGGATATGGTTGTTGGAGACATTGGAGAAAGGCGGATGATTATGGATAAGGGTTTCTTGGAAGGCAAGGTCTTGATGTCCTTCCTGGAAGGGGATGATGGGGATCTAGTTTTCAATGTTGATATTGAAGTTCTTAAAGCTTTGGCATTGGTTTGGGAGGTTTCATTGATTATAAAGTCCTTGGGCAATTTGGTTCCACATGGTGTGATGAATAGCAAATTAAAGGAGATGTGGAAAATAGGAGGTAAATTTTTTTTTTACGGATCTTCCGAATGGATACTATGTTGTGAAGTTCAATGTTGAAGGAGATTATTTGAAAGAGCTTATGGGAGGTCCTTGGATGGTGTTTGAGCATTATCTAATCATCACAACAACATCTGCTTGGATCTAAATTTTAGGGTTGTCTATCATCCTGTATGAAGAGAATATGTTGTTGCATTTAGCTATTGGTGTGGGGTCGATCAATGAAAGTTGATCCTAAGACCATGTTCTCGAATAGGTGTCTCTTTACTAGAATTTACGTGGAAAAGGATATCACTAGACCCTTGAAGGGGGATTTGGCTAACGTAGAGTTACTCTAGGTAGAGTTCGAAAGATCTTAACCATCCATAATAAATAAAGAGTTGAGATTGATTCATTCTCTCTCCAAATATTTTATATTTTTAATTTTTAAAGGGCTTATAATTTTTCGTGAGAGGGATCCATAGTGTTTTTTTAACTGCTCTACCGTAGCAGGATCGCTTGAAGGTTAATATGTACGAAGTATGGTCCTTATGGACATGTCATTAACCATTATCATATGGAGATTCGAACTAAAGAAAATATTGGTAGTGCACCGGTCTTGGCTTTTGCTTTGCAAGAACAACAATAGTGTTCTACGAGTCTGAAGGATGGGGCACCAGGGTACGGGGATTTGACGGCGGTGGCACGTTGCCCAAACAAGTGTAAATGTTAATCAAAGTCATTGTAAAATATTATTGAGATAGAAAAAATGGAATAATAGATATGCTTTGTTGGAGGCTTCCGAAAAAAGAAACTAAAAAAAGATATTTCAGTTGAGATTCTGCCTAATGAGAAAGAAAATCAAATTGATAGGGATTCTACAAAGGGTGAATTGCAGAAAACCACCCATCAATTGTATGGTTGTGCACAAAACCACCCATATAAAATGAAATTTCAGTAAACCACCTATAATTTCTTTCCGTTTGCGAAAAGCCACCCAAGAGAACAACCCATTTGATTTCCCATTAGTAAACTATCAAGTTACAGAATAACCCCCTTATTAATCTATCTATCTCAATAAATATTTAAGAAAACAACCCTTCTTAGTGAAGACCAAGAAAGAAGAGAAGGAAGTCAAACGAAGTTGAAAACGGGGATGGCGACTCTAGCTTGATTGATCGATCTTCGATTTGATTTCTCTAGAGGCAAATTTGCATCAGTGGTCTCTGTATTTCGTGCTTCATATCAGATTCGGGTTTTCTAGATAAGAAAACACCCAACATTTTAAAATCTAAGGTTTGGGGTAGGATTTGAATATTAAAAATTGTTATTTTAATAGTCGAAATTTGGTGACTCTAGTGTGTGCTTGGCAATTTTGATGCTGGAAAATCCATGTCGCTGGTTAAATTTCTTGGATTTGTGTGCTTTAATTTCCAACGTGAAATCCATGTTGAATGTATCGGGATATTTTGTGCTTCAAATCCATGTCATTAATTAAATTTTTGTATGTTATAATGGTGTTTGATTGAGCAATTGAATGAAAATTAAGCATTAATAGATGAAGTTATACCTGGATAAAATTGGTTTGGATGTATTTGGATAAAATTAAGCATCTTAAAGATGAAATTATAATGGTGTACGTTTGTATCTGGACATTTTGTGTTTCAAATCCATGTCACTAGTTAGTTATTAGGCCTTCCTTCAAATCCATGTCACTAGTTGAATAGTTAATTATTCAGTGTATCTAATGTTGTGCTTTGTTGTTTTATCAAAGATATTGATGTGGGCTACAAATCCATCTCAATGATATTAATAAGGGGGTAATTTTATAACTTAATAGCTTATTAACGGGAAATCAAACTGGTTGTTCTCCTGGGTGGCTTTTCAGACGGAAAGAAATTATGGGTGGTTTACTGGAATTTCATTTTTATGAGTTGTTTTGTGCACAACCATAGGTGGGTGGTTTTCTGCAATTCACCCTTTTACAAAAGATAAAACAAGATATTTACCTTTGAAAGTCAACTTAGTTACTTTTGTTGCTCCGAATTAGAAAAATGACGGGGCATCAACTTCTGGGCAGAAATCAGGCCGGAAGAATCGAAAAGGCAACAATTATGGGCCAATTGTGGGTCAAGCACATAACAATAATGAGCCTATTAAGCCACCTAAAGGCAAACATGCCCGAAAAGATGTTGAACCAATTGATTCTCTTAATCTTGATCCATTGTTCATTGCTTCTTAATTCTGAAGATGTGCGAATTACTAGGGCGAATCAACCTAACACGTGACATAGTGAGGGCGTAATTAAGGTTGTACAACATTATACGGATGGGAACAATTTGAATTCTATATAGAATATGGAGGTTGCTCATGTAGCGAAGAAACAAGGTGGTGTTACCAAGATTAGAGAGGATTCGATCTCTAAATGAGGGTAGTACCCATGACAACAGCGGAACCAATGCTAGATGACAAAGTGGTCTTGCTTGGTGATGGTAGTATTGCTATGCAACAACCTCTAAATGAGTATAGTACCCATGACTACAACAGATTATGAATTACATCTTTTCGAATTATTTCAGAGTCGGTTAGCTTAGCTTTTGAAGGGAGATGAGATACTTAGTTTGCCATTTTTTGTTGATGTCTTAGCCATTTTATAGACCCGAAAGTCTTGTACCCAAGCTCAATAAGTTTGTTCTCGGTTTGGCTTTTCAAGAGTTTCTCGTGTTCAGGTTGTTCGTTTATCAGAAGGTGTTTGGTTGTTATGGAACACAGATCGTGTTTCTTTACAAGTCTCTAAACTTGCTTCTGATTTTATTCATGCTTTAATCACAAATGGCAGTCCCCGCCTTCATTTTTTGGCCGTTTATGGTCCTCCTTCTCTAGGTAGGAGGCTTCTCTTTTGAAAGGAACTTACTGATGAGTTAGAAGGTATTTCAGTACCTCTTCTTGTTGGAGGGGATTTCAATCACATATTCTTCATTCTGAGGAGCGTCGAGGTGGTTCGGGTCGTCTCTTTAAGGATTCGGATCTCTTCAATTAGTTTGTGAATGATGTTGGATTAATTGACATGGGTTTCACTGGGCAAGCATGCATTTACATGGTCTCAGGGAAATACTACTCGCACCTTTGTTGAAAAAAATGTCTAGATCGTGTTTTCACCAATGTAGCGAGCCGAATCTTGTGGCCTAATGCTATGGTCTAGCACTTGACTCGCCTTTCTTCCGATCATTATCCTCTGCTCCTTTATTTTGAGTGAAAAATTGCTTATGATAGAAGATGACACCCGTTTAGATTTGAGGCTGCATGGCTGACACATTTGGATTTTTTTTTATCATTCATTAATTAGTCTCGACAACTTTATATGATCTCGGTTGATTCCCTTGCTAATCTACGTGATAAGTTATTAGAGTGGAATGATTTGATCTTTGGCAATATTCACAACCAAAAGAAGTCCTTGGTCTCGCATTTGGAAGGTGTGCAAAGATTGCTAAGTCTTACGCCCTCCAATCATTTGTTTTAGACGGAGATGGAGTTGAAAAAAGAATTAGCTCAACTGCTTGAGCAAGAAGAGTTACTATGTCTCCAAAAGTCTCATATCCAATGGCTTGAAGTATGGGATCAGAATATGAAAAAATTCCACACATCGACAATTATTTGTCGAAAAAGAATTAGGATGGACACGTTGTGAGATAGAGATGAAAGATGGATCTTTGATGAAGAGGACATAAGTGAATTTCTGTTACAATTTATATTTTCTTCCGAAAGCTGAACGGACGCCTATTTCTTGTGGGTGGGGGGCTTTCCCGATGCCTAGTTGAATGGACCAATCTTGATCGACCGATTAGTGAAGAGGAGATATACTAGGCTATTCGTATGATGGGGCCTTTGAAAGCGCATGGGATTGATGGATTCCAACCCATTTTCTACCATATATGATGGAATGTTGTTGGTAAGTCGGTTGTTGATACAATCAAGACTTTCTTTGCCTTCTCTTAAATTCCTCCGGGATTGAATGATATGTTGATTGCTCTATAGTTGATGAGCTTGAAAAAATTATTCTTTTCTGACATATTAATCTCTATAATGTTCTATATAAGATCATTACAAAGGTGTCGGTGAATCGAATGCAGACGGTCCTACCTCGGCTTATTGGGCCTGTGCAAGGTAGTTTTCTTCCAGGTAGACTGATTCATGATAATATTGTTTTGGCATAAGAGGTTATCCACTCAATGAAGATAAAGCAAGGAGTTACTAGGTGGATGGTGATAAATCTAGACCTTGAAAAGTCCTACGATGGGCTTAGATGAGATTTCATAGTTGATACTCTTATTGGGTTTGTTTGAATTCCACATCGTTCAAACTGTTGTGGAATGGTGAGGCTACTGATAGACAAGGTGACCAACTCTTACTATATCTTTTTGTCATTTGCATCGAGCATTTGATTTAAATTATCTCTCATGCGGTCTTTGAAAAGAAATGGAAGCCTATCTGTCTTTACCGTGAAGGACCTGAGCTTTCACATATGATTAAGCAAACTCATGTGATTAACGAATGCTTTGAGGATTTTTGTGGATCTTCAGGGTAGAAAGTGAGTTCGACTAAGTCCAAGTTGTTTGTTTCGCCTAATGTTTTAACATATTATGGTTAATAGTTTGTGGGATGAAAGTGGTTGCATAGTGGCTAATGATTTGGGAGAGTTTTTGGGCATGCCACTTTCACATGATTAGGTTAAGATTGAGACTTTTGCTCCTTTGATTTAAAAGATCTCTAATAATCTTAGGGGTGGCATGGTATGTTCTTTAGCATGGGGGGTCGTGTTACCCTTGCAAAAATTGTGCTTTCTTCTATCCAAGTGTATTAAATGGAAACAACTCTCCCTAAAGAGGTTTGTTTGAAAATTGAAGCTTTGACTACATCCTTTATATAGGGTGGAAGGAAACTCTCCATCGGGTCCTTCTTGTTAGTTGGGAGGATATTTGTAAGCCTAAAAGTTGTAGTGGTTTGGGCTTTCTAACAATGATGGAATTAAATCTAGCGCTTGTGGGAAAAATGGATTGGCGCTTTCTCACGCGCTTTCTCACGGAGCATGGCAAGCTTTGGGTTGATGTCCTTAGAGTTAAGTCCATTCGTCCAATTCGTGGTGATAGAGCAAACCCTTCATACATTTAGAGGAGTCTCAAAATGGGGATTGATTGTGTGATGATCCCAGGTACACACTAGTGTGTCGGTAATGACATGAATATCTGTTTTTGGCTTGATAACGGGTAGGGGAAAGTAGACTCGTGGATGTTTCTCGTGAGAACGTTCCACATGAATGATTTAGTTTGCTAGTTTGGTCTGATTGGGAGGTTGGAACTAGATGGAAGTGGAATTTAATTGCCAATACTTTATCGAGTGCTATGTTGTTGAAGTTGGCTATTATGGCGGTTTCGGAAGATATGGACATGCTAGTCGCTCTTAGTTGGTCTTTGTCAGCTTTTGGTGACTTTACTGTATCGTCAACTTAGGATTTGATCAGGCTAGGTAGTGATTTCAGTTCAGAGATCAGGTCGGTTATAATGTTATTTGGAAGGTACAGGTTATTGGGCATGCTCCTATTTTCCTTTGGTTGGCTATTAAGGGAGTAGTGCTTACTAATGTAGAGGGGGTTAGGCGGCACTTCGTTACCAGTACCATTTGTTCGATATGTACTACTGAGGAGGAGTCGTTGATTCACCTTTTATGTGATTGTGATATTAAAAAATATTTTTGGGAAGATTTTCACCCTCCTCGATCTTGATAGGAAAGTCTTTTTCGAATCTGATTTCTTTTTGGATTCGAATTAATATATCTTGCATCTTGAAGCATACTAGCGGGTTTGGTTGGCCTAGAATTTTTGCTATGACAATTTGGTGGATTTGGAAGTGGCAAAGTTTGTTTTTTATCATACTCATTTTTCATGAAACCGAGTACTCTTTTGCTCAAGCTTCCCAATTTATTGATACGGGTGCTAGTGCTAAGGTGAAGTGGTTTATTATGTGGAGCGCCTAATACCTGGATGAGTGAAGGTTAATACTAATGGATCGGTACGAGAAGACAGTTTGGTTGTCGTTGTAGGAGTAGGGATGTTCATCGGTCCAAAACCGAATCGAACCGAGAAAAACCGAACCGAAAATCGAATTTGGAAATTTCTAGAACCGAAAACCGAATTTGGAAATTTCGGTTTGGTTCGGGTAGGAACCGAAGTAACCGATTAGGTAAAAACCCAAGCCAAAATATAAAAGTGAAAACCCTAAACCAAACTAGAAACGAACCAATTTTTACCCGAACCGAACTAAAACCGAACTAGAACCAAACCAAAACCAAAACAAAACCGAACCGAACTAGAACCAAACGAGCCATAAGGCATGACAAGTCGTTGAGACCGTCGAGGCGTCGAGTCGTCGAGAGTCGCGGAGACGAAGACCTGAGGATGGCGCTCAAGGAGTCACGAGAGAGAGGGCGAGCCAGCAAAAGGACTTGAGGAGTCGAGGCCTCGAGGGCGACCGTCGACTGGCCGTCTGGGTGAGAGGACTCGAGCGGAGAGGGTCGAGGGCGAGAGTTGAGAGGACTTGAGGAGACTAGGGTGGAGTGGCGGACCGTGGAGTCGTGGACGGCGCTATGAGTCGTGGAGTACTGGAGGCTGAAAACTGAGTAATGGGGGAATTAATTTAGGGTTTCTCGGGTAAGTGGGTAAGGGTAATAGGGTATATTTTTATTTTTTATTTTTATATTAAAATATTTTGGTTTACCCGAACTAAACCGAAACCGAACTAGCTATAATCTAGAACCGATGACCGACCCGAAGTACCTTGGTTCGGTTTGGTTCGGTTCGGTTTTCGGGTAAAAACCGAATTACCCGAACCAATGAACATTCCTATGTAGGAGTGATTAGAGATTGTGATGGCCAATGGCAAGGAGATCTTGTTCATTATATTGGCATGTGTATTGTTTCTATGATTGAGTTGTGGGGTGCTTTGCAGGGTCTACGACTAGCTTGGAACCGGGGATACAATAAGATTTGCTTAGAAGTTGATTTCTCAACTGGAAGTTCTTTTTCTGGGCAAATTATCACCCCTTATTTAGCTTGGTTGCTCAATGCCAACGCTTGTTTAGAAGGGACTAGATTGTTCAGTTTCGTCATATTTATAAAGAGGTGATATTGTTGCTAACTATTTAGCTTCTTTTGCTTTTTCTCTTAGTTTAAGTGTTCATATTGTCTGATCCGCCTGAGGGTGTTATTTCTTTATTTTCTGCTGATGTTCGGGGCTGGATTATCCCTCAATTAATTACTAATTAGCCATATTTATATTAACTAGATGACTTTGCCCGTCTGTTGGACGAAGTCATTTTTTATGCATGTTTTTTTAATTAATTTAATCAAAATGGAAGAAAGAAGTGTTAATATGGGAGCAAAATGTTACCTATATTATTATTTTTTCAAATGCATGTGCAAGCTGGCGCTCGAGATGAAAGGACAACCGGTTGTTGGCTACCTGTTGGCTTCTAAGAATAGCTAAAAGGTACATGCTCTAAAGGTCAGAACTATAGATGTAATGAAAGGGAGGATGGTGGTTAAGAAGGTGAAAGGTTGACTGATTTATATGTTATTACAACATTGAAAAATGAAATTCAAAACGCTGACTGATTTATATGCTATTACAACATTGAAGAAGGAAATTCAAAAGAGTGTTGTCATGACATTGAAGAAGGAAGTTCAAAGGACCATAAGAAAATTAGAAGCTCAAAAGAGTGTTATTAAAATGCTTATTTGCAAAAGGTCAAATCTATAAGCCCATTAGAAATTTAAATTCAAACAAAAAATTGAGCATTTATTTACCCATTGAAGGACAACTTTATATGTTGTATAGATAGATAGATAAACATGGTTAAAGAGTACCCCACTTCCGACCAAAAAAATTCATCTTATAATTCGACCTATTATATATATATATATATATATATATATATATATATAATTATATACTAGACCAAAGGTCTATAGGTATTACATCTAGTTTCCCAATTTTCCTCATATTACTTTTTCAGATAAAAAAATTGGCAATATTTGAAATTATGCTAGGTGTTCTCGATTTTCCTCCTATTAATTTCCCATTTTTTGCCTAATTAGAGATCTATCTCGTGTTATGTAGCTTTATGGTATCGTAGGTGTTCTACTTTTGTATTCCAATTAGTTAATAAATATAAAATTAATGTTAAAATATTTTAAAAAATAATATTTATATTATAAATAACTATATCTATAGGTGTATAAATTTGTATCTTAAAAAACATACTATAAAATTTTTAAAAATTAAAAGAATGATTTTCGTACAAAATATTACTCTTGTAATTTTTGAAAATTGTATATATGATTTTTAAGCTAAAAAATTTGCACTCATATGTATATAGGTATTTTAAATAGATATATAATTTTTAAAATTTGATAACATTAATTTTATATTTATAAAGCTAATTGGAATACAAAAGTAAAACTCAATTATGGAATAGAAGATTATCATTGTATGGTTAGTATGAGGAAAATATTTTCTATTCAATTTAGAGATTGTTAAACATTTTTTATCCAAAGAGATTGTTAAACTTTAGTGGACCAATATAATTTGGAGCACCTACACGTTCATCGTGTACATTCTATCCCACCTAAAATCAATAGAGAATAGAGTGATAAACCAAAAACTTATATAAGTTTTTATAAGAGTTTTTGATATGAAATATGTTTTTATTCAAAAAGATACTCCGTGAACTAATAAATTTAATTAAGAGAAAAAAAAATTACTATCAATTTTCATATTACTTTTGGCACCCGGCGCACGACACACACAAAAATGTTCCACCCATCTCGATCTACATAGTAGATTTATACAACAAAAAACAGCAAGAGATTTTCTATTTATAGTCTAGATCAATTGGTGTTTGAGTTTGATATTTTTAATCAAAATTAAATCATAAGGACACATATACCTGCACCACTCGGAGTAAAAGTGGCCGGCGCCGAGCCCATCAACGAGGGCATGCGACCACGTAATAGCCACCCCGACGCCCCCGCACCTGAAATGCGTGACCTTCACCATCAGCAGCGGCAGCTCCTGCAGCGGCTTCGCGTAATCCACCATCCAAAACAGATTCCGAAACTTGCCTTGGGCCTCGGCCTCCAGCAAGTCCCCGCCCAGTTCCGCCACCTCCGTGTAAGTCTGGGCCTCCACGAGCGGGACCCCCCAGGTTTCGGCGGTGTCGTCCACCACCAGGTCCCACCGCCCGCGCTCGGTGGGGCTCAGCCGCCCCGCGAACGGGTAGAAGTGGACCAGGGCCTTGGCAAGGGAGTCCCTCAAGGTTTGGGAAATGAGGGCGGCGTCGAAGGCCTTGTGGGGCCGGTAGAGGTACAGTTTCGGTACGAAGCCCTTGGCCATGCCCACGTCGATCTCGCTCAGAGTCATCCTCCCCGTCCACGTCTTCTCTGATGGTTTTATGATATGCCTGGCCTTGATTGATATTTCGATGCCCGCCATGATTGATTGGTATATATGTCTATTAATCACTTGATCGATAAGTAATTATGCATGGCAAATCGTTGTTTATAATCAAGCAAATTAAAACCGAGAGTAAGAAACAGTCCACAGATCGAAACGCAAATTAATTAATTACTTAAAGAAGAAGAATTAAGTACGTCTTACCAGTAACAGGACCTCTCTATTGCTATTGCTTGATAGATGTGGGACTTTAACAGCTATTAACCATCTATTGAAGGCCTATGTGACACTTAATGGCTAGCATATAGCATCACACTCTTTATAGTACGTAGATAGATAGATGGGATTATTTAATTTAATTGAGACTGAAAGGCTAACAACATATAGACAATTTGTACAGGAGGTGCGCGGGTAAATCATAAATGGGACAGGTTACCAGTTTTCTGGTTTTGATCATTAAGGAGTCGGGTTACTTGAGCTGTAGTTCAAGTACTGTGGAGGGTTCCGTTGAATTGAGAATTTGAGATTATGATGGACCATTGTGGGTGTCCGGGTTTAGTGTTGTTTATGTGGTTGGGTACGGTTTGATTGAATTGGCTAGGGTTTACGCGGAGCGAGCTTGTTTGGGTTTAGGGTTTATGCGATTTGTTTCGATGTAGATAGTACGGGTCCAATTTGTTCGGGTTTTAGAATTATGTGGTTTGGTAAACACAAATAAGTTTGTTCAGATTTTATTTCAAGTTTGTCATGTATTGACTGCGGCGGAGTTGACGAATAGGTCATGATTGTTAGTAATAGTGTTTTCATACATCAACCAAGAAGGAAATTAGGAAACCACATGAAAATGACAAGGTTAAATCAAGGTGGAGTGTTTCCGGGCAACCAAGAACGGTCACGGTGGAGTGTTTTCCGGGTAATGTGATTTATAGTGAGGGGGTAATTCTTAGAGATGATAAGAAGCGTTTCGTGAAGGTTAAACATGTTAAGTTGTTGGAGAACATGGATGACTTCTATGTTTAGCGCTGGGGTAGGGTTGGTTATAAAGAGTTGCACAAAAGTTTGATCGACAATTGAATTATCATTTAGGATGAAGACTTTGGAGAAGCTAAACCTTAAGTCAATTATACTCAGGGTTTCATACTCCCTACAAGTAATGCCTCTTGTTTTTCAAGCAAATCATCTGACATTACAAAAGATATTATGCTTTTTTCTTGTTTTTGAAATGAGTGTTCTTGTGAAACATATAGCATGAAAAGATGCGAAATGTGTGATTACTTGTGAAACATATAGCTTGACAAGATATGGTATGTGGTCTTTGAATAATTTGTAATAATTACTCATAAAATGATTCTTAATGCAGATTTTGATGTGTGAGGTTGTGTCAAATTTTGGTTTATAGTTTGCCAAAATGTTGAGTCCATCTACAAGTCCCTAGGGTATGCGTTGGTTTTTAGTGGATGCTCGTGAGCTTAGTATATTTGATGTTGCTTTAGCTAATACAAACAACGAAATAAAATCAATTTTTTATTTAGAAGACTATGATGAGGAGATGCTTGTAATGGATTCTTACTATGTTGATGAAGAGGATGATGCTCATTTTGACAAGATTGTTAAGAAAGTCATTGAAAGTGTGAAATGAAAGAAGCTATTTGCTCTAAATGCTGGCCTGAGTACTTCTTCTCCAGATTCATCAAAGGTATAGTCTAGTTTGAGAGATGTGAAGATTATGATAGAAAATATGGAAGAGGGGATTATGCAGAGGTTGCATAGTCTTGAAATCAGAATCAGAAATTTGGAGGAGTTGCCTAGGAGGAATCTGGTTGTAGATAATGCTTGTAAAGATGATAGTGACTCAACATTTTGAGAGTTAGAGGATTCGAAGAAGAAGAAGAAGAAGAAGAAGAAGAAGAAGAAGAGGAGGAGGAGGAGGATATTGATGATGCGGAAGAGGACGTGAAGAAAGGGAAGATGAAGAAGAGGAAGAGGATGAAGGATAAGAAGAAGAGGATGAGGAAGAATATGAGGAAGAGGGAAATGATGAAAAGGGGGAAGAGGCTTTAGAAAATGAGGAGGAAGAAGAGGAAGAGGATGAAGGAGGTGAAGAAGATGCAAACAACAAGGGAAAAGATGAAGAGGAAAATGAGAAAATGGAAAATAAGGAAGGGGGAAATAAAAAAGAGGAACAAGATGAAAAAGTTGAGGATGAACAAAATGAACAGGTCGATAAAAAAAGCTAAGAAGGGGGAGAAGGAATTGAATGTCAGTGAACACACACGCACGCGCGCGCACACACAGTATGATATCTTGTATCCTAGAAATGTTATCCTATCACCCAGAAACATTATTTTGTCTATTTGTTTTTTTATCTAGCAATTTTTTTTTTTACTTTTTAAATTTGATACTCAATGCAGGAAGTGGATGTTGTTAATAGAAAGAATTAAGAGACTGTAAACATTGAAAATGTGGAAACAAAGGACCCCACAAGATTGTGTTTGTGTGTTTTTTCATATTTGTGTCAATGTGTAAGGAAATGCAAAAACAATGGTGACATACAAAAGGACTAAGCTAAAAAGGTAGTCTCCTCAACCTAAAAGGTAGCTTCCTAATCGTAAGAAAATGCCTTCCCAAATGGTGTTGATGTCGTATATTGCTTATTTAGAGCGTCAACATGTGAAGAAGATTACAAAGAATAGCAAAATAATTGTTATGATAGATTTTCTAAATGGATTGAGTCGTCTAAGTGGTTAATAAATTAGTTGTATTCCTTATGAGCTTTTTTTACTCGTATTCAATCTAGTATTGATGCATTTTGTCTCGGGGGTATAACCCGAAAAGGAGCGTCTGATTGACAAAGTGTTCATTTTGTCTTTCTTAATGCTAAACTGATGTGATCTACAAGGTTTTTTTGAGTTTCTTGTTTTCATTTTTGTGGGGCTAAACTGTCAAGTAATTGTGGGAAATGGAGGAGATTTGTGCCTTATTTCGTAAGCAAGCGATAGAAAACAATGACAAATGCTTTACTAAGGTGATTATAGACACATTTTGGAGTGGCTACTAGGGGAAATTAAATTCACCAGGCATATAAAATATCTGGAGCATTTGGAGCTTTGAATCTTGTTTTGCACAACTACTTTGAAGAATCACACCCGCGATTACATGAGAAGAGTTGGGTTGAAGTTGATGAAATACTTGTTCCATACAACATCAACTTGAGCACTAGATAACTCTACAAACCGACTTGAAGCAATGGTGCATTAATGTGTACGATTGTTTCGTCGATCTGATTATGGATGAGTGACTATGAGAGAGTCTTTTCCCTATATTTAGGCTACTTCCTTTAGTCTCTCTGAGGTGAATCCTTCCTTTCTTTGCTTCGTCTGATCTTCATCTTCGATTCCTTAGTAACACTCCTTTGTTGTCTGATGTTTCAAAAAAGAAAGAGACGGAAAACACTAAGCAAAAGTGAGGAAGAAAAAGAAAGGTGAACAGGTTAGTCTAAGAAGACTAGAAAGTGGAGAACGGAGAGTCTCTAAGGTTGTGACTAAACAAGTTGGTACCGAACTCCAAATAATAGTCGGTCGATGATTTAATGGTTAGTACTTCTGTCTAAAGAGAAAGGGTTATGAAGAACAAAGGTAGATTGACATCACGAGAATGTGATTCCATCAAGACAAAAGGGAACATAAACTTCCAAAGACAAATGGAATATCACAAGAGTGTGATTCCATTGAAAAGAAAAGAATTACGAGAATTCTTTAGAGATAGGACACCACGAGAGTGGGGTTATATCGAAAGAAATAATGTTTGTGAGAACTTTATTGTGTCACAACATTAATTCGAGAAGTTTTTATTGATTTTTCAAACAGCTACTTATTTTGGTTGATGACTTTTAAATTTAGTAGCTCGAAGGACTCTAGGGAAATAGAATAAAGGAATCAGAATTCCTAAGTACCTATTATTGGGCCATCCGAAATTGGGCTCTGGTTAGGATCAAAAGCCCATCTCCAATTTGCCCATCATTCTGATTCCACGACTTAACCGAAGGATGAAAAGTCATAAGAGAACATTCAGCCATAATGAATGAAAAGGCAAAATCCTCGGAGGCAGGTGTAACAGCTCAATGACTCCATAAAACGAGCTATAAGTAGGCAATTGAAGATGACGAAGGGGGACAAACACTGCCTTCCTTGAAGAGACGGCTCTGCAATCCTTTTGTTCCAATTCTGCCTAAAGTTGTTTCCTAGGAAGCTGAGATCAAGATGGATGGGTCCATATGTGCTGGCTCATTTATACCCACATGTCATTATTGACATATATGATATCGCCACCCACTCCACCTTTAAAGTGATTGGTCAGAGAATAAAGCCATATTTTGACAAATTCAACACTGCCATCCTTAAAGAGACGGCTCTACAAGAGCCGGAACATGTGCATTGATCTTTTTTTACGCAAAGCTAATGACGTTAAACAATCGCTTATTGGGAAGCAACCCAATGATTAGAGTATTATTAATTTTGAGTGTTTTTAATTTTTATAGTTAGTAGTCATATTTTACAGTGTTTTTGGGGTCTCGCAATAGTAGTAGAAAGCACGAGCAAGAGCACAAAAAGCACGACTGCGCTATTGTGCTCCTGACTACACAAATCACACAAGGATTAAAAACGCGGGCACAAGCTGAAAAGCGCATTCGCGCTTTTTCGGCCATGATCACGCTTTTTCCCGTCCCTATGAAGGGTAAAAAGAGGCCCGATGTCCCCTTCTTCTTCATCTTTCCTGCATTCCGCCCTATTTCTTCCGTCTTCATCCTCCTTCCACCATTTCCAAGCACTCAAAGCTCGGATTTTCCAAACAAGTCATGGTTTTTGCCCAAGAAAGAAGCCGAGTCAAAGAGCAAGCCAAATAAGAGTTACCCTACCAAATCCTTCCAGGGTAGTTGGTAACGTCAACTGAGAGTTACCTGACCATGTAGTTGGTAGGGTAGTCTACTGTGTTGGATTTGTACGAGATCCTCTTGTCTTGACTACTCTTCTAGATCCTTAACTTACCAACTTCCTTAAATGGCTCAGTTTCCTTCTCCTTTTTGACCTGAAATTTCAAGAAAAGCAAAGCGTAGATACCAAACCACAAAACTAAACTAAACTATTAAAAACTGCCTAGACACACAGATATGGAAGATTGATACATAACTAAACATAATCTAAAATGCACCCTAAACATGTTCTAAATTCAAGTTATCAAAATCTCCTAAACTTGAACCTTGCTAATCCTCAAGCAAGAACTAAACTCAACACCACACTAGACAAAGCAATCCAAGTTTCCACCTTACATTTTTGACAAGCAATAATCAGTGGGCTTGTAGTTCACCAATTGAAATCATTGCACATGCTCATAATATCAAAGAAACCAAGACAATGCATTCATTCTAGCCCTCACTAGCTAAATGTGTTTCTCTCTCACTCGAGTGTTTAAGGTATAGTGTTTCCGATCAATTCTCAACTAATATTGCTAAACTACCATATGATTGCATCATTATTCTAAATCTCCACCGCAATGGACATTGCATACACCAAAAATCAAGAGGTCTTTTAATGGGCTGTAATGTGGCCAAGGTGAGAAGATTAAGGTGGGGAATAAATTTGGCTATGTGGTGCCAAATCTAGAAAATAGGAATCAAGCTTCATCAACATCAACCAACCTTTTTAGCTCACTTTCTTTCCAAACCTTTCACTTATACTTTAACTTCTTATTCTTTCTTCTCCCTTTTTCTTCACACCTTTTCTTTTTCTTGTTCTCTTTTTACTCAAAACCTTTTCTTCCCATTGCTTTTTATGCTCGTCTTCTTATGCATTTTTTTTATCAAACTCAATTTGCTTCTCAATCTTAACTTTGATTCTCTTTACTTCACAATATTTTTCCTATAACTCATCGACCAATCTCATTCTTCTTCTTCTCAACTCCCCAACTCACTCAAACTTCACAAAACAAACCCATTAAAATTCCTATTCTCCAGAAGCGTCAGGCTCATTAGGATCGAGGTTCAATTTTGTGGAGCTAAAAAAGATAGGTTATTAAGACTAATAGAGGTTGTAAAAAGAAGGATTAATATGCAGGGTGGATAGGAAAATACAGGCTAATGAAAAATAATGACTCTATTACTTTAATGTCGTATGCAAGACTCATGTAAGCAGCCTCAAAATAGATATCTAAACGCAAGTTCTAGTGTTGCAAGTCAAAGAGAGATACTCAAGAAATAAAGAGAGGACAAATAGTCCTAGAAAGGCTAAAAATTTGATCACACAAGGTTAAGCTTACCTAGAACTTCGGCAAAATCTTAAAGTCTCAATAGATAACATGTGTTCATTCAATTATATGCAAAACATACAAATCCACAATCATGCTAATATACGAAGGTTTCAACAATTTAAGGATGTCATGGGGTTTTAGAGTTATGCAAAGAATAATTATAGGACAAGGGTTTTTCGATTAAAAACGGACTTAACAACACCTAAAATGCATGATTTTTTTTCTCTTTTTTATACAAAGACAAATGCAAAAACTTAGACATGAAAATGCAACCTAACATGCAACTACAAGCAATCTAACTAACATGAAACATGTTTCCCTCCCCCAAACTTAAAATCTACATTGTCTCCAATGTAGAAAATAAAAGAGAGAAGAAAACACTAACCTTGGGTTGTCTCCCAAACAGTGCATTATCGACCCCCTTAGAGATAGAGTTTTTGACCTTCTTTCTCTGTCTCCTCCATTATAAATACATGTCTTCGCTATGTATGATGAACACCTCATATTCGTTGAGATTGCTAGCAAGACTTGTTCTTTACCTCGACGTTCGATCGACAAATTACTCTTTTGACTTAGAATCGGAGCTGGATTACTGGTCCCTTCCCCATGTGTCCATTGTTTTGTAGATTTTAGGTTAAAAATGAGCTTGGAATGAAAGGTGAACAAGGGAATATACGATCAGTACATTGAAGACGAATTTTTGTCCACTAACAAAATTATATACTCTAGGTTGCAACGATAAATCTCAAATTGCATATTAAAGTTAAAAAGGTACTAGTTTGCAACGATAAAGCTCAAATTGCATTACCGGAAACCACCCTTACAATATGTCATATTAGCGTAAACCACCCTTTCAATGGCAATTTACCGAGAACCACCCCTAGAACGCCTTCTGTTACGTTTTGACCACCCAATTAAAATTTTCCGTTTGAAAACACGTTAACTCGTGCAATGACCCTTTTGCCCCTCTATTTCCCCCCAAATTACACCCCAATCTTTCTCCCAATTTGATGAAATTCAGTATTTTCCCCCAAATTACACCCCAATCTTTCCTCCTTCCTCCTACTCCTCCTCCTATCGATTCAATACACAACCACGGAGTCAGATGAAGAAGACGATGAATTTGACTTAGAAGAACCCGCAATTGGCGATTGTTTGGTATTCCAGGACGGAATTTTCGACGACCCATTTCTCAAGCAAGAGGAAGAAGAAGAGGAGGATGTCGAATTGAATATTCAGTTCAAGAAGAAGAAGAAGAAAACGCAAAAGCGGCTCCCGGAGGTGGAGCCTTAGAATCTGGTTCCAGAAGAGTGGCAGAGAGTTGTGGATGAAATCAATATTACGAAGAAGGAGAGGCGGAAGATTGCTCAGGAATTCGAGTACGGTCAGAAGCTTGACAAGAAGAAGAAAGTCGCTTTGCCCCTCAGGGTTAATTTGGAGGAATACTTGAAGTACAGGGATGAGAAGCTCTCTCAGGTGAAACCCCTCGTTCTTCAAAACCCTAATGAGTTTGGAGTTGGAGTTAGGAGGAGGAAAATTGGGGAGGATTCTGGCTCCGGTGGCGCCAGGGTGGAGCCCAAGAACCCTAGATGGGTGGTTTATGGTCGGAGTTTAGAGGATATTAGTGAGTTCTTTAATGCCGAAAAATATCAGCCTGGATATAGTGAATCCAATTCTGAAGGTGAACCTTCTTTCTTTGATTTGCAAGTGATTTTTTGGTCTCAAAATTAATTGCATAAATGAAAGATGGGATTGATGATTTATTGATGATTTTTGAAATTGAAATGATTTCAGACATATATTTTCCTCTGAATACATGACAGTGCCTAGACAAAATGGAATGTGTGGATTCTGTATCATGAGGGGTTATGTAGATCAAAGATTAACAAAAGCACTGAAGACTGATCACAAATTTGTTTATTGCCTTGCTACATTTTTGCATTTGAATCATTTCAATGCCACTTCCAAGATGTTCATGATAATTGGTGATTTGATGTGTATTGATATGAAGTATAATCCCCAAGATACGAGCTCTGATCGAATTCCACTAATTTCGCCTAGCAATTTTGAGCCCTAGAAATCGAATTGGGAGAAAGAGGCATATAGGAATCGATATGCGCAGTCAAGAGGGAGAAAGAGGAAGATTGGGGTGTAATTTTGGGGAAAATAGAGGGGCAAAAGGGTCATTGCACGAGTTAACGTGTTTTCAAACGGAAAATTTTAATTGGGTGGTCAAAACTTAACGGAAGGCATTCTAGGGGTGGTTCTCGGTAAATAGCCATTGAAAGGGTGGTTTACGCTAATATGGCATATTGTAAGGGTGGTTTCCGGTAAAAAAGTCATTAAATTATATAATTTGGAAGATACTCTATTTGTGAAATCGTCCATCAAAATCAAGTAGGAACACTACCAGTTTGCATGCGCGCTCAACAGATTCGATCTTGTCTCAAACAGCAAGGATCAGTTATCATTCCTATCAATTCACCCCAAATTCATTTAGGGCCCGTTTGGTTTTCTATTTCGGAAACGTAAACGGAAAGGAAACGAACTTAGTCTATATTAGTGTCATGATACATCAATGATAAATTTTCTCTTGCCTTGAGTCACCTCATTTTTCATGCAAAAATGTACCGCAAGCCTCCTTGCGGTACTCAATCCCTTTGCCTAATTTTAACATGGGGTAAGCAAATTCCCTATTCTCCTCTAACCATTTTCCTTCCCCCTTCTCTAGACCCATTAAAAAAAATTTGTTGTCAATGTATTGTGACACATAAGTGGTCTATATTCATTTCCTTTTCATTTACGTTTCCGTGGTTGGAAACCAAACGGGCCCTTAATATTGGAAAGTAATTGAATGGGTTTTTTTTGTGGTCAAAGCAGATGGAGTAGCAAATCAAATCAGCTATCAATTCATGAAATCAAAAATCAAATTAATTACTAAAAGAAAAAATAATTTCTCAAAAGCATTTATGAGAAGATTAATATTATGCCAATTATTATTCATACACTTTAAATGTTTTCTTTTACACTGTGTTAAAATGCTATTATAAATACCACGAACACAAGAATCTTAAATTGTCTTCCTCCAAACCAAAAAACAAAGAAAGAAATCATCTTATTTTAACCATCTTATTTTCAATGTTAACATTGAAAATGGCGGTCAAAACCATTCCCATCTCGAAGCTCCTTTGTATTGTGCTCTTGTTTCCGGAGGTGGAGCCTTAGAATCTGGTTCCAGAAGAGTGGCAGAGAGTTGTGGATGAAATCAATATTACGAAGAAGGAGAGGCGGAAGATTGCTCAGGAATTCGAGTACGGTCAGAAGCTTGACAAGAAGAAGAAAGTCGCTTTGCCCCTCAGGGTTAATTTGGAGGAATACTTGAAGTACAGGGATGAGAAGCTCTCTCAGGTGAAACCCCTTGTTCTTCAAAACCCTAATGAGTTTGGAGTTGGGGTTAGGAGGAGGAAAATTGGGGAGGATTCTGGCTCCGGTGGCGCCAGGGTGGAGCCCAAGAACCCTAGATGGGTGGTTTATGGTCGGAGTTTAGAGGATATTAGTGAGTTCTTTAATGCCGAAAAATATCAGCCTGGATATAGTGAATCCAATTCTGAAGGTGAACCTTCTTTCTTTGATTTGCAAGTGATTTTTTGGTCTCAAAATTAATTGCATAAATGAAAGATGGGATTGATGATTTATTGATGATTTTTGAAATTGAAATGATTTCAGACATATATTTTCCTCTGAATACATGACAGTGCCTAGACAAAATGGAATGTGTGGATTCTGTATCATGAGGGGTTATGTAGATCAAAGATTAACAGAAGCACTGAAGACTGATCACAAATTTGTTTATTGCCTTGCTACATTTTTGCATTTGAATCATTTCAATGCCACTTCCAAGATGTTCATGATAATTGGTGATTTGATGTGTATTGATATGAAGTATAATCCCCAAGATACGAGCTCTGATCGAATTCCACTAATTTCGCCTAGCAATTTTGAGCCCTAGAAATCGAATTGGGAGAAAGAGGCATATAGGAATCGATATGCGCAGTCAAGAGGGAGAAAGAGGAAGATTGGGGTGTAATTTTGGGGAAAATAGAGGGGCAAAAGGGTCATTGCACGAGTTAACGTGTTTTCAAACGGAAAATTTTAATTGGGTGGTCAAAACTTAACGGAAGGCATTCTAGGGGTGGTTCTCGGTAAATAGCCATTGAAAGGGTGGTTTACGCTAATATGGCATATTGTAAGGGTGGTTTCCGGTAAAAAAGTCATTAAATTATATAATTTGGAAGATACTCTATTTGTGAAATCGTCCATCAAAATCAAGTAGGAACACTAGCAGTTTGCATGCGCGCTCAACGGATTCGATCTTGTCTCAAACAGCAAGGATCAGTTATCATTCCTATCAATTCACCCCAAATTCATTTAGGGCCCGTTTGGTTTTCTATTTCGGAAACGTAAACGGAAAGGAAACGAACTTAGTCTATATTAGTGTCATGATACATCAATGATAAATTTTCTCTTGCCTTGAGTCACCTCATTTTTCATGCAAAAATGTACCGCAAGCCTCCTTGCGGTACTCAATCCCTTTGCCTAATTTTAACATGGGGTAAGCAAATTCCCTATTCTCCTCTAACCATTTTCCTTCCCCCTTCTCTAGACCCATTTAAAAAAAATTGTTGTCAATGTATTGTGACACATAAGTGGTCTATATTCATTTCCTTTTCATTTACGTTTCCGTGGTTGGAAACCAAACGGGCCCTTAATATTGGAAAGTAATTGAATGGGTTTTTTTTTTGGTCAAAGCAGATGGAGTAGCAAATCAAATCAGCTATCAATTCATGAAATCAAAAATCAAATTAATTACTAAAAGAAAAAATAATTTCTCAAAAGCATTTATGAGAAGATTAATATTATGCCAATTATTATTCATACACTTTAAATGTTTTCTTTTACACTGTGTTAAAATGCTATTATAAATACCACGAACACAAGAATCTTAAATTGTCTTCCTCCAAACCAAAAAACAAAGAAAGAAATCATCTTATTTTAACCATCTTATTTTCAATGTTAACATTGAAAATGGCGGTCAAAACCATTCCCATCTCGAAGCTCCTTTGTATTGTGCTCTTGTTTCCGGAGGTGGAGCCTTAGAATCTGGTTCCAGAAGAGTGGCAGAGAGTTGTGGATGAAATCAATATTACGAAGAAGGAGAGGCGGAAGATTGCTCAGGAATTCGAGTACGGTCAGAAGCTTGACAAGAAGAAGAAAGTCGCTTTGCCCCTCAGGGTTAATTTGGAGGAATACTTGAAGTACAGGGATGAGAAGCTCTCTCAGGTGAAACCCCTTGTTCTTCAAAACCCTAATGAGTTTGGAGTTGGGGTTAGGAGGAGGAAAATTGGGGAGGATTCTGGCTCCGGTGGCGCCAGGGTGGAGCCCAAGAACCCTAGATGGGTGGTTTATGGTCGGAGTTTAGAGGATATTAGTGAGTTCTTTAATGCCGAAAAATATCAGCCTGGATATAGTGAATCCAATTCTGAAGGTGAACCTTCTTTCTTTGATTTGCAAGTGATTTTTTGGTCTCAAAATTAATTGCATAAATGAAAGATGGGATTGATGATTTATTGATGATTTTTGAAATTGAAATGATTTCAGACATATATTTTCCTCTGAATACATGACAGTGCCTAGACAAAATGGAATGTGTGGATTCTGTATCATGAGGGGTTATGTAGATCAAAGATTAACAGAAGCACTGAAGACTGATCACAAATTTGTTTATTGCCTTGCTACATTTTTGCATTTGAATCATTTCAATGCCACTTCCAAGATGTTCATGATAATTGGTGATTTGATGTGTATTGATATGAAGTATAATCCCCAAGATACGAGCTCTGATCGAATTCCACTAATTTCGCCTAGCAATTTTGAGCCCTAGAAATCGAATTGGGAGAAAGAGGCATATAGGAATCGATATGCGCAGTCAAGAGGGAGAAAGAGGAAGATTGGGGTGTAATTTTGGGGAAAATAGAGGGGCAAAAGGGTCATTGCACGAGTTAACGTGTTTTCAAACGGAAAATTTTAATTGGGTGGTCAAAACTTAACGGAAGGCATTCTAGGGGTGGTTCTCGGTAAATAGCCATTGAAAGGGTGGTTTACGCTAATATGGCATATTGTAAGGGTGGTTTCCGGTAAAAAAGTCATTAAATTATATAATTTGGAAGATACTCTATTTGTGAAATCGTCCATCAAAATCAAGTAGGAACACTAGCAGTTTGCATGCGCGCTCAACGGATTCGATCTTGTCTCAAACAGCAAGGATCAGTTATCATTCCTATCAATTCACCCCAAATTTATTTAGGGCCCGTTTGGTTTTCTATTTCGGAAACGTAAACGGAAAGGAAACGAACTTAGTCTATATTAGTGTCATGATACATCAATGATAAATTTTCTCTTGCCTTGAGTCACCTCATTTTTCATGCAAAAATGTACCGCAAGCCTCCTTGCGGTACTCAATCCCTTTGCCTAATTTTAACATGGGGTAAGCAAATTCCCTATTCTCCTCTAACCATTTTCCTTCCCCCTTCTCTAGACCCATTAAAAAAAAATTGTTGTCAATGTATTGTGACACATAAGTGGTCTATATTCATTTCCTTTTCATTTACGTTTCCGTGGTTGGAAACCAAACGGGCCCTTAATATTGGAAAGTAATTGAATGGGTTTTTTTTTTGGTCAAATAAGATGGAGTAGCAAATCAAATCAGGTATCAATTCATGAAATCAAAAATCAAATTAATTACTAAAAGAAAAAATAATTTCTCAAAAGCATTTATGAGAAGATTAATATTATGCCAATTATTATTCATACACTTTAAATGTTTTCTTTTACACTGTGTTAAAATGCTATTATAAATACCACGAACACAAGAATCTTAAATTGTCTTCCTCCAAACCAAAAAACAAAGAAAGAAATCATCTTATTTTAACCATCTTATTTTCAATGTTAACATTGAAAATGGCGGTCAAAACCATTCCCATCTCGAAGCTCCTTTGTATTGTGCTCTTGTTGGCGCAAGGTAAATAGTTACAATATCTATAGTTGTCAATTTTGAGTGATTAGATGAACTGTAAAGTGAGAAAAAAAGGGTTTGGAGCAAGTCGTCCTTTGTAGGATTTTCTTTTACTAATAGGCTCGTTAACTCCCGCTTGCTTAACTAGAACCCCTTGTTGCAATAGTTCTTGATTTTAAGTCACCTAAAACAATAACTTTATAAATTTTATCAAATCAACAAATTTCAAAGCTAAAAAATAAATCTCTCTTTTTCTTCTTTGATTATGGATACAGAAGCAATAGGGAAGGGGGAGGATCGGCCAAGTGGTTCGTGCATTCACAACTATGAGGATTCAACCGACATTGAGCTTGTCGAGTGCAACGATGGCTGTCGCGCCATTGGCTATCTTGCCGTGGTGATTGCATTGAGTCACCCCCTTCGTCTAGTCAATACAAATGTTGTTGCTTCAAGTCTTAAATAATTTCGGTTTGGATAAGGAATTGAGAGAGATGAAAGGGCTACTAGGCCATGATGTGCAATCTTATAACCTTCATCATAAAGAATATTTTTCATTCAAGCGAATATATGTTAAAGAATATATTTCTTTCAAGAGTATATATGTTGGGCTAGACATTTGGGCCAAATAGTAACACCATCTTAGGACGAAGGCCCAATGCCTTTAGCCCGTTAATTGGAATTTTAAAATTGCCCTCAAACGTGGAATTTGAATTGCTCTTAGCAAGAAATATGTTGATGAATGGCCCAATTAAATTTATGCACAATTATTAACTATAGTATGAACACACTGAAGCTTCGATTGATCAAAGTTAAAGTTTACATATGAAGCCAATCCACATTGGATTTGAACTGTCAAAATAGTAAAACCTAACAATCCTATTTTGGAGCAACATTACATTCAAGTTTTGCTTATCTCTTATTGAATACAAGCTCCGATTATCGTTTCAAGTTTTGTTTTATGATTATTTTTTTGTTTTATAAGTTTCATGCAGGTTTATCTATGTGTCTGCCTAATTATAATGCTAAAGAGATATTGTATTTATTTTTGTTAATATTTGTTATCTTTAACTTCCTAGCTTGGAGGATAAGTTATGTAAATATTTCTATGTATTCTACATTCTATTAAAGTAAATCACAAGGAAACTATTTTAATAAAATTTCGTACTCTCTAATTTTACATATGGTATCAGAGGCTTATATTAGAGCCAAGGAAATTGATAAATTTACTTCTAGAAGTCGTAAATGCATCTTTGTTGCGTATCCGTTTGGTAAACGTGGTTGGGGTCTCTATGATCTTGACTCCGGTAATACATTTGTGAGTTGAGATGCGGTGTTTTAGGAGACACATTTCCCGCTTGCTCAGGCACCTCAGTCTCCTACGGCTATTGACCAATGGTGGAACTACATGGGGCCAGAGTTGGCCCTAGCTCCCCCAATCCAAATTTTTTTAGTATATATTTTCCTTTCGTCGAGAGCTTCAATTTGGCGGGTGAGTATCCCAAAAGAATTTTTTTACATCTATTAGAGTTGAACCCCATATCTCGTGGATGTACATGCTTCAAGCCTCCAACTTTAAGGGAGTAAAGAGATATTATATTTAATTTGTTAATATTTGTTTTTTTATCTTCCTTAAAGGATAAGTTATCAAGATATCTCTATATTGTACAATCTATCAAAGTAAATCACAGGAAAAGTATTCCAAAATATTTAGTACCTTCTAATTTTACAAATGTAATAAATTTTTCCTATGTAATTATTTATTTTGTGATGTATGTTCACATTATTATGTGAGTATATATATAAATGTTTGTTGGTGAAAAACAAGTCTCACTATTTCAATTTTTTTTTTTTGGTTTAAACTATTTCAATTTTTTTTTGGATAAAGTTAATTTATCTGCAGATTTATAATCTTTATCCGTGGAATCATAATCTTGAGGTTAGTTTCTGCCATAAAAAAAAAATAAAACAAATCCTCAATGCACATTAATTGAACCCGCATTTTTATTCGATCATATATAAGTTAGGCATATGTGACTATAACAAGGACAGTTTGGATTCATTTGTAACTGGTATATTAGCGGCCAAGTGGTATATTATGATCACATGCATGTACTTGTATAAGTACGGCTGTAAATATAACAAAAAAATGTATATTTTTATATGTGATTATAGTAGCACCAAATACATTATTCAAATATGCCAACTACCAAATGCTTACATTTTACGTGTAAATAAATTTTATATACGGAGAGGGGGTGGAGCGCCGGCCAATCAGAAATGGCGGCGCGTAAGCTTAATTGGGGGATTGGATTGAAAAAATAAAATAGTTAGTATTTGAGCAGAGAGTTGTAATTTTATGAAATTGGATGCTTTCAATTGGGACAGTGGAAGAGTTGTAGTGGTACACTTGTAGCCTACTATGTATTTATATACAGTTTATATACACATGCTGTCAAATAGCTGCTTCTCACTATACAAAATACATGCACTGCAATTTGCAGGTATCCAGTATAAGTTAATTATGTAGGTTCATGGAATTCTAAGTTGCCGTGTGGCTTAAAGCTATGTATACATCGTATATGAAAGCGAAAACATTTTCTTATGTTTTTATATATTTTTTCTCTTGTGATTTATAAAACAATTAGTTATTTTTTTGGAATGGATTAATAACATTAGTAAAAGTGCAATATAAACTTCTTTGCTCCAATTGATAAAATTATCTCCATTAAAATGAATAGAAATATTGTTTCTCGGGTCAGGTGATCCGAGCTATTTTGAAAAATTCAATGATAAGTTGGTATTATGATATGAAGTTTTAGGTTCCCTTTAATGTTTGTCTAGATGTTCGAGTTCGAATCTCTCCAGTGATATATATGGAAAAACTGAATTGGGATTTGTAATATGGATCCAAAATAGAACGGTTTTAACTGATCGAACCGGATGGAAAACCAAACAAAAAAGCCAATAGTTAAGATCAAGGATAAGAATCATGTAGAGATCAAAACATAGAGAGAATAAAGAGACTCTTTATCTTGTCTCTTTCATAATTCTTATCCTTAATCTTAATTACGTCTCTTTATTTTTTTTTGGTAGAAATTACGTCTCTTTATTTTGTCTCTTTGTTTTGATCTCTATATATTTCTTATCCTTGATCTTAATTATTGTTGGGCCATAAAGAGTGGAATCTAATTGTCTAGCCAAAATCAAATTGAAGGTCTATTTTTGAAACCACAATATAGTTCAAGTGAAAGAGAATTCCTCCCATTCAAGATATATACTTCGCCATGTGCAAATCGGATTATGGTCCAATGTAGCATCCAAAAACTTATTCCGAGGGAAGTTATTAGTCTTCAACAATTTGGTAATCAATGACTCGAGATCATTCAACAGTCACCATACTTTTCAAGGTAGAAGGGTTGTGTTAAAGTTTTCCATGTCCCAAAGTTAACTTTGTTTGAACAATTTGCCGGAAGTTAACTTTGTTTGAGCAACTAATCATTATGGAAAGATTAAAAAGATACATATTCGACAATACTTGTATTATTTATAGGAGAATGAACCATGTGAGAATGAAAATTATGGAGAGAAATGAAAATAAATCTCAGACATTCGTTTCATGTAGAGTAAAGGTTCAGATTACGCGTATGTGAAATTTTTTTTACCTCCGAAGATGCTAATTTTGATGAGCGACTGTGCATTTTCATCATACCCGACTGCGCATTCTCATCTTACCCGTCTATGCATTTTCACATTGTGTATGTCCTTTGTGAGTGTGCATATTTCTACTAACGATTTTGCATTTTCATCTTACTCGACAGTGCATTCACACATTAACCGACTGTGTATGACCTTTTTCATATGAGTGTGTATGATGTTGTTGCAATAAGTGTGCATCTTTCTACTAACGATTTTGTATTCGCATCTTAATTATCCGACTGTGCATTTTCACATTACTTGACTATGTGTGACCTTTTTCATGTGAGTGTGTCTAATGGTCTTACAAAGTGTGCATTTTGCTACTACCGATTGTGCATAAGTCATACAAGTGAATGTGCATAATTTTGTTATTGATTATGCATGCGCGCATAACCGTTTTTTAAATGAGTTTTCATGATGAACTTATAATGAGTATGGTTTGCACACTCAATTACAATAGTATATGCATTAACTTACAAGAATATACACATTCTCTAACAAAATAATGCACAATCACTTACAAAACAATGCACAATCTGAACCTATTTGAAAGAAACCAGATCCTGGTTAGATCAAAATTAATTTTGACGACCTTAAACGGTGAGATGGAACCTCTCACGTCGCCTTTCTTCTTCGCTCGCATGACAACGAAGTTCTCTCTTTTTTTTGACAAGAGTGTGAGGCAAAATCTGCCTACCCTTGAAGTTGAAGCCTTTGCCCTCTTTGAAACAGTCAGTAGAGTTGTCACGCTCAATCTGAGAAAAATAATTAATTATTGAAGGCGACAATTCGTTGTGTTGGATCGACGTGCGTTAGTAAGAGCTTGGGAACTAGCGGTTAAGTTGTTCCCAAGGTAGCAGAAGTGAATAATCGCAAGTAACACAAGAAGTAAAAGACACAATTCCTTTATAGAGGAACCCCATGACAACCAACTAGTTTTGTGGGTAAACATCTACCTCCACTTGGAGGATTTTGAACGATCTACTTGTTTTATTGATTGTTCCTTAGTTACAACAGGCAAGGCTTACACTTCTCTAGTCCTAGCAGTCTCTTAACTCTAGCAACACTAGCAAGTCTTCTCAACCTAGTTCATAAGCGAACAACTCAACTAAACACAATTACACCGAACCTTACACCTTGATCTCACTGTCACAGTTCCCTTAGTCCTGGGAACTTGGATTCGCTGTCGCCAAGATCGAACACTCGTCGTCGGGGCTTCTCTTCAATGCTTCAAACATCTTTCTTGTTTCTTTGTTTGAGGTTTTGAGTTCTTGGAGAAGTGCTTACTATTCATTGGCTTATATAGTTGATTGAGCTTGGGCTGATATCTACATTTTCATTGATGTCTGAAATGCCCTTTGTCTTGCACGCCAAGTTTTGCCAATCTTCACATGTGACTTGATTTGAAACTAGTCAACTTCAAATGTCAATCGGACCGTTGGATCACTCGTCCCAGTCTATTCCTCAAACTGTGCCTCCGTTTTGTCCAGGATAGGATCCCGCTATTTGCGCTGCACGGTCTGTCTTCACATGTGAGTTCCCATATGCGGGGAATTGCTCTCTTCTGAGTTCCTTTGAAAGAAACTTGCTTTCATATGGACATGAGTTCCTTTTGTGTTCCCTTTTGAGAAAGTCTTCATTTGACAAGGAGTTCCCTTGAAATACTTGAGTGTAAACGTTAGTTCCCATATGGCGTTTATCATTATCAAAACTGGAGATAACATCATTATTCGGATGTTGTGGAACCAGAGTTCCCAACACCGTCCCAACAATTTCCCCCTTTTTTCATGATAACAAACCTATTACAAAACAAGCAAGTATTTCAATGTGTGAAAAACTCATGGCATGCATCTGAGTTCCTAAGTATGAACCTTGGGAGCCACTTCTATGAACAAGTAAGACCTTACTTAGCATTTATGCGTTAGTTCCCCCTTAGCCAAAGCATATTCTGTGATAAACAATTAAAAGACTCATCTCACACATTTTGTCCTTCCCCCTTTTGGCATCATCGATAACAGAAGGCATAATAAGGAAAGAGTGAACACACAATCATACTAAAAGACCCATATATCACTTAAGCAAAAATTTGTACAAAGATGGAACTTGTTATATTTTGAGGAGAGAGAGAGAGAGAGAGAGAGAGAGAGAGAGAGAGAGAGAGAGAGAGAGAGAGAGAGAGAGAGAGAGAGAGAGCAAAGGGAACAAAAGAGACAAAATCATGGGGCTTTGGGGAGCAAGTGATCACGAAGCTGAGTCATGATGGACAAGATGCTCTCGAGAGTTGCAACCATGTGTAGAAGCACTTAAGTGTTCCCATAAGTTCCTTCACCAAAGGGAAGGGTCCCTTGTTCTTGATCCTCGGGCTATTTTGAGTGATGCATTTTCTGGACCACAAATAGGTCCAGTTCCCTTCCGATGGTCACTTCCTCCTTGGTGTCGCCGTAGAGGCCCTCCTTGACCATAAGCTTCTTCACCATGCCAACGTATGGCAGGGAATGTGTTGGAGAGGCCAAACACTTGTCCATGTGCCCAAGAATGATTAAGAGCAGGTTGAGGGGAATCTTGTGGAGGAAGTGGAAGAGGAGAATGGCGTCTTTAATGTTGAGGTTGTGGCGCTTCTCTTGCCGAAGGATCACAACCATAATGAGGAATTGGTGAGCCAGTTTGGTTATGAGGTTGAGGTTGTGTGTTGGAGTCCTTGAGGTGGGAACTTTGTCGTCGTAGATGTTGAAGAGGATCTCATCCTTGTTGAAATTTTCCCAGTTCTTGTGAGGGAGAAGACCCAAACCCTTGACAGGGACATTCAGCTGACGACAGAGGGAGGAGGCGGTGAAAATGTAGTCATCGCCTTGAAGAGAGAGAGTGCCCTGAGTGGCTTCGTCGTTGATGACAAAGTTGTTGTAGAAGAGGCGCACTTGCTTAGGGTCGACTATCACAGTAGAGTCGCACACCTGTTCCCATCCTTGGGCCTTGATGAGCTCCCAGAGGTCCCCGAGCCCATGAAGTGTGCGAAAGGACTCAGTAAGGACCAAGGGAGTGATGAGTTTGCAATCGGCGGTGATGGGAACCCTCGTAGATTCAGCTCCCTTGCCCTTCTTGGCTTTAGTTCCCTTAGAGGAGGCAACGACCTTCCTTTTCTTCGGAGGAGAGGGAGCGGATTGAAGCAAACTAGGCGATGGGAAGGGAGTCATCGTCAGAGTCAAGGTCGACCATTTGCTTGGCCGGGGAGGGAGAGGAGGAAATCTAAGTAGTAGAGGGGAGAGGGGATTTTTGGTGGGAGGGAGAAGGGATTTGAGGAGGAGGAGTGGGGGATTTGGCTTTGGGAGAGGAGGATGGAGGAGGGTTGTTTTTGTTTAGAGATGCGGAAGGGGGGTCGATGGGAACGGTGTTCCCATCAGTGGTAGGAAGGGTGGAGTAGAAGAAATGGGATCACTGAGATTAGAGTTCCCAGGGATAGGGTTATGAAGGGTGAGTTGTGAGGGATCCTAGGATTGAGAGTTCCCAGATCCGGAAGGAGCGGTGAGAGACGGTTGAGGAAAAGGCGGCGGTGGTGGTGGTGGAAGAGATGAAGAGAGGTTGAGAATATTGTCGATGGAGAAGGGTGTGGATTTCTTCTTCTTCTTCTTCTTTGGAAGATCAGAAGAAGAAGATTTGGGGTTCTTTCTTTTGGTTTAGGATTTGGGAGGTTCGGGTCTGAAACTGTCGTAGATGACGGTTCTGGAGGAGGTGGAGATGGGTTGTGGTTGGGAAGAAGAAGAAGACGGAGGAGGCGGTTGAGACGAGATAGTGAGAGGAGTACAAGGTGGCGGCGCCAGAGGAGCAGAGGGTTGCCCTAGAATCTCGAATTGGAAAAGCGAGGATCCGGTGCGCTCTTTGTGGAGGTGGGGACGAACGTAGTCATGGAGGGCTTTGTAAAGAATCTCTCGAGTGGCCGGATCTTGCTCTTTATCAGCCTCTCGGAGCATGAAGGCAAAGAGATATTTAGGGTTGGTGTTGATCCATTCGCGGATGTGGTAATCGGGGTGAGTGGGTGCCATGAGAGAGAGAGTTGGGAAGAGAAGGCTTTTGGAAGTTTTTTGGATTTGGAAGGGAGAAGAGTTTCAGAGAAGAAAGATTGCAGAGTGCGAAGGTTGAAGAAGGTCCCAAAAATGGCAAAGAGAGGTTTTTAAGTGGGAAGAAGATAGGGGTAAAAGGGTAAAAATTCGTTCCCATTTCAAACGCCAGCCAATGGGAGCGTAGTACCTTTTCAGCTTCCTCTGCATGCTTGAGACACGCGTTAACACACTCGTGGGAAATCACATCACACGTTTGAGATTCGTGGCCCTTAACGCTTCGGCTTCTGACACATCCTTCCCACTTCCCGAGTGGCGTTTCAGCTTCCCTGGATTTAGTGTTCCTTTACTAGTGATCATAAAGCAAGCCAGTTCCCATGATCTTTGTGAGGCCAATTTTGAGTAGAGGGAACAAGGGAACTCTTACTCAAAATCATTTGTGAAGCTTGGGAACTCAAAGGGGAACTAGACAATTACAACTCGCTAACGGGACAAGTAAGTGGGCTCATGAGAAGCGTTTGTCTGATTCACGGCTAAGGGTTGGTTTTATGATCAACCGTCATAGTGGCTTGTAATGAGGGTTAAGGGAACTATGGTTGATCATTTTGGGCCAAAAGAAGTGAAGTTCCAAATTGTACACTTGATGCTTTCGACTAGTAACATGGTAAATGAAAGTGATTATTCCTAAAGTTCCCTAACGTGCATTTCAAGATAAACCAGCCAAGCATTGAGGGAATAACAAACATGGACTTGTTTAGTTTAGAGTTATCATGGTCAACCTTGTCACGCGAGAAATGGTGCTTAATGTCTATATGCTTAGTACGTGAATGATGAACATGATTTTTAGAGATATTAATAGCACTTGTGTGATCACACCTTATGGGAACTGGGAGGGTTAGGGACCGGGAGGGTCTGTCATTCGGGCTTGTGAGGGATTCACAAGTGAGGGAGAAATTGTTGGGGTTCAATTGTGAATCTCACATGGGAAGTTGGGAATGAAAACAAGCTTGTATATAAGGTCATGGGTCACTCTTCCTATCACCAATTGATTTTGTGATGGAACCCTATGGGCTTATGGATTAGGCTTGGCAATTGAGCCCGTCTCCTCCGTAACACGTTGGTCAACATTAAACGTATCATATCCTCTTTCAATGAAGTCTAAATGTCTCATTGCTTTAGAAAATTATAACAAAGTGACGGATTTTTTTGTTTAAGCATTACATTTCCCTCAGACTTGTGCAATACTTTCTACGAAAATATGTATATTTTGATAGGGCAACTATGCTAAAAAAGTCTAATGTTTAGCTAAGTTGTTTTCAAACAAAATTACAAGAGTTCAATAAAATCACCATCATAATGTAACATAATGGTTTTATATTGTCCACAATTTTTCTTTCAAAAGTTAATAATGATGGAAAGTGTAGTAGATAGAATTCAGATCCCCATGGCATGCTGTATATTAAAAATACTGCACATTGATCAAGTACCAAGAACCAATTATCCTTAATTTGTGTGGGGATTGCGATAGTGGCTAGTGGTGAGCAACGTGGCAGGAATTAAGTGATACAAAATTACACCCCCACAAACCCATGAATTTAATTCCATGAATCTGCATCTTCTTGGTTAACTGAATCCATGCAAATTGTACCTACTTTGATATTGTAGGCACGGTAAGAAGCTAAGTAAGCAATTCGGCAACATATATGTAGACAACAAATACAGTAATACGTAGTACAATTCTTCCACGTTGTCTTCAATTCATATGCTTCCAAGTTCCAAACTAGATGTTGATAGTTTTCCACGCAGAAAAATTGAAAATAACATATTTATTATATAATTCTATGAGTTATTTTACCTATTATCATATGATTTTAGATTAAATTTGTATTGTAATGTATAAATGAAATAGTATACGCGTTGTGCACAATCCCTTACTTATACTTATCACCCATGGGATACCTTAGCTTATCGGCCAACCAAACTTGATTATGATATAATAGCAAGTTTCGATTTGGGTTAGTTCGTGTCTTTGGGTTTGTCGGTCTTATTAGTATGGTCAAGTTAGCTGCCCAATAAAGGAGTAAACGATCTATCTAAATAAATTGTCTATATATACTCACATAAGTTACTCCACCCAATGTCATATTACTTCTTTTGATTCCTAATAAATAGTACCATTTTTCACATTTTTTAAAACTAGCTTAAAATAGAAAGAAGAAGATTTTATAATCTTAGATTTTATAGATTCTATGTATATTTTCAATACAATTTTAAAAAACAATTTCATTGAAATAGAACAAAAATATACTAGTAAATAAATATACGGAGTATGTTATTTTTAAAATTGTTTAATTTTAATTAAATGAAAAAAATGAACTATTATAAATAAAAATAATTTCAAGCTAAAAAAGCCATCTATCGATTCAGATTAACCCAATCCAGTCAGGTTCTATGGCAATTGACCCATTGCTTTCCTGTTTAAATTTCGGCGTTCCGGCTCGTATATGTCCATCAGTGATCAGTCCATGTTTTGACAATTTGACACCGTGTAAATTGTAAATTTAGAGGTAGGATAAATTGGTCAATGTTATGAAGTCTAAAATTTAGTCCACATTATCACACTACAAGTTATCTATTTACACACACATGTATTACACATATTATGTATGAACAAGTGTATAATGGAGGAAAATTTGTACAAGGTAAATTATTCACCTTCTTCACCTCCTTATTTCCATGCATAAATCATGGAGATTTACCAAAGTTTTACCCCACTCTTGGCCTATAAATATGGCCATCATCCATTGTAAAACTTGCACCAAAGTAGAGTAAGAAATACACTCTCTAAAGTTCTTACTCTCCCTCTCTCTCTTCTAATGATCTAAAAGTCCTCATAAAGTTTGTTTAAGTGTTTTCCCAAAAGATTATCAGCACGAGTGATCTTGCTTTCATAAATCTTTTCATAACACGTTATCAGCACGAGTCTCTAATTACCAATTGAGCTTCTCTAATCACCAAGGTACAAATTCTATCTCTTTCTAATCTTAATCATACAACAAGTTTATTTCCTAAAACTGTTTTTGAGGAGTATGCTCTGTAGTTGCCCGATTTGGGATCTTCTACATCAGAAACTCGTTTTTCTTCCTAGATTTGAAACGATTTCTTACCAAAAATAAATCATGCTTTTGGATATGTAAAAGATACAAACAAAACATTACATTTGCTTACCTTTAAACCGATTTCTCCTTCGAAAATCTTCAACTTCACCACTTGGATTGGAAGTAAGTTTTAACCAAAAATAATTATGAGCATGATGTTGGTAATCACAATAAGAACAAGGCAAATGAAAAGCTCAATCAAAAATCTCCTATTACCGGCTCTAAGACGACGCATAATCTCGTCGTCGGCCATGGAGAATGTCGAAAGAAAAATTTGGTAAAGGTGGTCGAATATGGAGGTGGAGGAAGGAGATAAGGTCGGAAGTGAAAAAGTGAAAAGGGGGATGAAGGGAATCAGACTTTAAGGACTTCGGACTTTGGACTTAAAGGACCTCGGACTTTGGACTTAAAGGACCTCGAACTCTAAGGACTTTAATGACTTCGGACTCTAATAACTTTAAGGACTTTAAAGACTTTAAAATTCCCGCTATATAATTTTTTTCATTTCATATGATCTCTTACTTTTGTCTTATGATATTGTCTATGTCTATATCTATATTAATTACTTCTCTGACTCACGCAATCTTTCTTTATGCATTCTGAATATATCATCTACATGCATATATTGATTGATTGATATGACATGTCCTTCAATCGTCCCATACACGCCTCATGCATTATATTATTGATTATGTTAACCTTTAATTTGCATATCTTTATATGTTGCAACTAATGGCAAGCATCGCTAAAAGGGAGTTTGATATCCTTGACCTATCGGGCCAGAAATACCTCGAATGGAGGGTAGATGTCGTGGCTCACCTCAAGGCAAATGGCCTTGAGGAAACAATTGTGGCAAACAATAATGCCACCCCACAGGAAAAGGCGAAAGCCATTGTGTTCCTCCGCCACCACATTCATGAGAGTCTCAAAACTGAGTACTTATTTGTGGAGGATCCTATAGAATTGTGGGAGAGCCTGAATGAGCGCTATGCTCATCAAAATGAAGTTTTGCTCCCACAAGTAACACATGAGTGGAACACTGTAAGGTTCCAGGACTTTAAGTCCATCACTGAGTACAACAGTGCTATCCACAGGATCACTTCTCAATTGAGACTATGTGGTAAAATGATCACTCAGGAAGAGATGTTGGAGAAAACTTTCTCCACTATGCATGCTTCAAACATATTATTGCAACAACAATATAGATTAAGAAATTTCAAAAGATATTCTGACTTGTTGAAAGTATTGTTGGTTGCTGAAAAGAATAAAGAAAAGGCTACCGAGACCAACTACATCGATAACAAAGATGTGGATAGGTCACCTGTGACTAGTCTGGATGTCAATGACTTCCTCAACCTTGAGAATGATGATGGCTATGCCTTAGGGGCTTAAATGAAAAGCACGAGCCCCTAAATATCTCTACTATCTCCCATGCTATTTTTATAATACTTGCAATGTCTTTTATATCCCATGCTTTAACCTTTATCTCGTAAGGATTTGTGTAATAGGTTTTGAACTTGTGTAATAGAATTATCCTTATATAATATATGAAGCTTTTATTGATGTCTTAATCTCTTTCTCTTTATATTTATAGAAAAACATGGACTCACCTAAAGTGAAACCCGATGGGAAGGAGCAATGTCTTTTGGACAGTGCAACAACACACACCATCTTAAGGAGTAAAGAATACTTTACCCAATTAAGAGCCTTTAAAGGCAATGTCACTACAATATCCGGTGTGTCAAAACTCATCGAAGGCTCTGGAAGAGCTGTCATTCTACTCCCAAAGGGAACGAAGCTAGTAATAAATGACGCACTATATTCGAGTAAATCTCGAAGAAATTTACTAAGCTTTAAAGATGTGCGTCTAAATGGGTTTCATATGGAAACCATGAATGAAAATGGGAAAGAATACTTGTGCATCATAAAACATGAATCTGGCCATAAACAGATTCTTGAAAGGATGCCAACGCAAACCTCCGGATTATATCATACATACATTTATCCGTTTGAGGTCAATGCAGTGTTTAACAAAAGGTCATATGACCAAGCTGCATTCACATTATGGCATGACCGATTGGGTCATCCGGGAGCAGTAATGATGCACAAAATCATAAAGAGCTCACTTGGACATACATTAAAGAACATTAAGGTTCTTCCGTCCAGTGATTTTAATTGCACTGCTTGCTCACTTGGAAAGCTAATTATCAGGCCTTCTAAAAACAAGATTGCAAATGAAAATCCTGCATTCTTAGAAAGAATCCAAGGAGATATATGTGGGCCAATTGCTCCACCATGTGGACCATTCCGATACTTTATGGTGCTAATTGATGCATCTACACGTTGGTCACATGTAAGCCTACTATCAACAAGAAATGTTGCATTTGCTAAACTCCTTGCCCAAATAATCCGATTGAGGGCCCAATTTCCGGATTATACAATAAAGAAAATCCGGCTCGATAATGCAGGAGAATTTACATCTCAAACATTCAATGACTATTGTATGTCAATTGGGCTTGATATAGAGCATCCAGTGGCTCATGTTCACACACAAAATGGTCTTGCTGAATCATTGATAAAGCGATTGCAATTAATTGCCAGACCATTATTGATGAAATCAAAATTACCACCATCGGCATGGGGACATGCAATATTACATGCAGCAACCTTAATTCGATTAAGGCCAAGTGCAAACCATGAACATTCCCCTATGCAACTTGTGTCCGGTAAGGAGCCAAATATTTCACATCTAAAAATATTTGGATGTGCGGTTTATGTCCCTATTGCTCCACCTCAGCTCACAAAGATGGGACCCCAAAGGAGATTGGGAATTTATGTTGGTTTTGAGTCTCCCTCGATAATCAAATATCTTGAACCAACAACTGGTGATTTATTTACAGCTAGATTTGCTGATTGCCATTTTGATGAAAATACATTCCCAGCCTTAGGGGGAGAAAAGAAAAATGGGGACCCACATGTGAAAGAAATCACATGGAATGCAACTGCATTATCCCATCTTGATCCAAGAACAAAAATGTGTGAACAAGAAGTACAACGGATCATTCATTTGCAAAATGTAGCAAATCAGTTACCAGATGCATTTACTGATACACAGAAGGTAACTAAATCACATATACCTGCAGCAAATGCTCCAGCAAGAATTGAAATACCCAATGGATTGCCAGATGCATCCATCGCAAGCGAGTCTGCAACACGCCGAAAGCGTGGTAGACCATTAGGCTCAAAAGATTTGAAACCGAGAAAGGCAAGAAGCCAAAAGGGTATAGCAGGAGAAGCCACAATGGATCATGAGAATGATGGTAAAGGCAAAGATATTGAAAATGAGAATACCTCAACAGAGGATGATATTCTAGACAAGAATAATGATATCGACAATTTTGAGATTTCCATAAACTATGTGTCCACATGCACACAATGGAACCGAAAAGATGTAATTGTCGATGATGTATTTGCCTACTCAGTGGCTAGTAATATTGTAATTGAAGATGATGATTTTGAGCCAAAATCGGTCGATGAATGTCGACGAAGAAATGATTGGCCAAAATGGAAAGAGGCTATTCAGGCAGAACTAAAATCGCTTGAAAAGCGAGAGGTCTTTGGATCAGTAGTTCGTACACCCAATGGTGTGAAACCAGTCGGCTATAAATGGGCTTTTGTACGTAAAAGAAATGAGAAAAACGAAATTGTAAGATATAAAGCAAGGCTTGTAGCACAAGGTTTTTCTCAGATCCATGGAATTGATTATGAAGAAACATACTCTCCAGTAGTTGATGCAACTACGTTGAGATTCCTAATTGGACTGACTGTCTTTGAAAGGTTACAAATGCGCCTCATGGATGTCGTTACAGCATATTTATATGGATCACTTGATACAGACATCTACATGAGAGTCCCCGAAGGACTCAAGCTGCCTGAGGCCAATAATTGTGGACCTCGAGAAATGTTTTCCATAAAATTGAGGAGGTCATTGTATGGGCTAAAACAATCTGGACGAATGTGGTACAATCGCCTCAGTGAATACCTCATGAAAGAGGGATACAAGAACGACACCGTTTGTCCATGTGTTTTCATCAAGCGATCCGAAAAGGGATTCGCTATTATCGCAGTTTATGTTGACGATTTAAACATCGTCGGAACTCCAAATGAGCTTCAAGATACTGCGAAATATTTGATGAAAGAATTCGAGATGAAAGATCTCGGACAAACAAAGCTTTGTCTTGGCTTACAAATTGAGCACTTAAGGGATGGAATCTTTATCCATCAGTCTAATTACACCGAGAAAGTTCTTAAGAGATTTTACATGGACAAAGCACACCCTTTGAGCTCTCCAATGGAAGTTCGATCCCTCAATGTAGAAAAGGATCAATTTCGTCCCCGAGAAGAGGACGAAGAGGTTCTTGGTCCTGAGGTACCATATTTAAGTGCAATTGGTGCTTTAATGTACTTAACTAACAATACAAGACCAGATATTGCTTTTGCAGTAAATTTGTTGTCCAGATATAGCACTGCACCCACAAGGAGGCATTGGAACGGGATCAAACATGTATTCCGCTATCTTCGAGGCACACATGATCTTGGGTTGTATTATCGTAACCAAAGGGATGCGACCTTAATTGGATATGCAGATGCAGGGTACTTGTCTGACCCACACAAAGCCAAATCTCAAAATGGCTATGTGTTCACATACGGAGGCACTGCCATCTCTTGGAGATCAACGAAGCTGACTGTGACTGCCACATCATCAAATCAAAGCAGAATTGATTGCACTATATGAGGCAGGAAGAGAATGCGTGTCCCTTCGAGCAATGATTCAATTCATCCAGAAAGAAAGTGGAATGAAGCCAATCACCGATGATCCAACAATATTATATGAGGACAACTCAGCATGCGTTGCTCAGATGAAGAAGGGCTACATCAAAGGAGACCGAACAAAGCACATATCTCCAAAATTCTTCTCCACTCGTGAATTGGAAGAAGCTGGTGAAGTGGACATCCAACAAATTCGATCAAATGACAATTTGGCTGACTTGTTCACAAAGTCTTTAATCCACAAGAAATTTGGAGAACTGGTATCCAGAATTGGAATGTGCAGACTTCGAGACATATGTTGAAGTCAGGGGGAGTGTCATACGCGCTGCACTCTTTTTCCCTTCGATCAAGTTTTTTTTATCCCACTGGGTTTTGCTTGACAAGGTTTTTAATGAGGCAGCATCAAGGCGTACAATGGGATCAATGGTTGCACTCTTTTTCCCTTCGTTCAGGTTTTTATCCCACTCGGTTTTTCCTGACGAGGTTTTTAATGAGGCAACGTCTACCCATATCCTACTCCATGAAAAGAAGGTGAATATTCAAGGGGGAGTGTTATGAAGTCCAAAATTTAGTCCACATTATCACACTACAAGTTATCTATTTACACACACATGTATTACACATATTATGTATGAACAAGTGTATAATGGAGGAAAATTTGTACAAGGTGAATTATTCACCTTCTTCACCTCCTTATTTCCATGCATAAATCATGGAGATTTACCAAAGTTTTACCCCACTCTTGGCCTATAAATATGGCCATCATCCATTGTAAAACTTGCACCAAAGTAGAGTAAGAAATACACTCTCTAAAGTTCTTACTCTCCCTCTCTCTCTTCTAATGATCTAAAAGTCCTCATAAAGTTTGTTTAAGTGTTTTCCCAAAAGATTAAGTGGTCTTGCTTTCATAAATCTTTTCATAACAGTCAAATATTATTAAATGGATTTTTCTAGTGTGTGCTCATGGACAAATACTAACAATGATTGGAATTTTTTTAATTCGAAGTTTAAAGGTAAATATTACTTAATAATTTTAAAATTAGTAATAAAGAGAAATAATAGTCTTCCAAAATTAAGTTACGATTTCCTTATTTATATATTTCCCTTCTCAATTTACACCCTCCTCCTTCTCAATTTACATTCTCTTTCCTAATTAAGGTGACCTAATTATTCTTAGTGTGTGTCATGGACACACACTAGAAAAACCCTTTATTAAATATCGTAAACAACCGTCATTTCTGATTGGTCGGCGCTCCATTCCTTTCCCCTGACTCTTCTTGCATTTATACGTGAAATTAAAGTCCCGTATTTGGGGAGTTAACATGATACATCATTTAATTAGTTAACTATTACAGCATTAATTATGATCCTGTGTATTACAGTACTACGAGTAGCTACTCGTAGTGATGCTATTGATTAATTTAATCTCAGATGCATCATGCATTATGCATCCATTCATAATGAAGTTTGCATAACAAGTAACTATATAGTTGTCACCTGGCAGGCAACAACATACATTAACTCTATCCATCAATTTAAGATCGAGCACATTTCATGAATTTCCCTTGTTTGATTTACACCAACTTTTCCAATAATTATTACTCCGTATTTGTAAATTATTTACTCCCAAAGATTTTCCATTCATCTTTTTAATTTCAGAAACGAGATTAATTTACCCTAGTATACTAAAGTAAAAATCAAATTTGTAACAATTTAAATCACGTGGCAATTTGAAATACTTTTTTAATTTTTATTATTATTTTAAAACACTTTCACCTTATTCACTGTCTCAAAAACACAACCAATAATAAATTAATATTTTATAAATTTTTACTAAAGTAAATAATTTGAATTTTTTAATTTTTTTCAAACCACTTTCACCTTACCCCACTTTCCCCACCATCTCAAAAACCACCTTCCACTAAAAAATTAATTATTTGTAATTCTTTCCACCAAAAAAATTAATTATATGTAATTCTTTACCAAAGGAAGTGTAATTTAGTCGTCATGAAAATTTGTTCAGAAAAAAAATTTTAAAACAAGTTTGAATTATTTCTTATAAGTTTATTTTAAATTAGATCCGTACAAGATACGAGAATAACACTAGTTAGAGCCTAATTTTAGGCATTAATGTACAAAAAAGAAACGGTCTAGAGAGCGCTATTATCCTTTTTGTAGGCATTAGTGCATGTCCACTATATTGTACTGTAAAACCTAATGTTAGGTATTAAATTTGATTTCATTTTAGTGAAGATAATTAATGTAGATAGAAAAATATACTACTAAAATAGTAATGTGGAGGGTGATTCAACTGTATATGGTCCTTAGGGTGTTTATTGGTGACAAATCATGACAATCATGACAATTGAAAACATGGTGACCAACCTTTGCCCATGTCAGCTCATACTCATAGAAATCCTAGAAGAGACTTTGAAGAACTAGCATTTCTTTAATGGTGTGTTTGATAATACTATTTTTTTTAACTAATATGATGAAAAACTAATGGATGTTGTGGTTTCTTCCACAAAGAAAAATATGATTTGACACAAAACATAAGAGGAGGTGGGTGAGGACACAAATAAAATTTGTGTCTCAAGAACCAAGAAAGAACTAAACAACAAGAATATACAAAATTGTCATTCAAGACTTTGATGGAAGGGTCATTCTTTGGGAGCACGGTGCATGGGGCGACTACTCGGCTATCACGGCGGAAGCCCTTAGTCTAAGATAATGTTAATACAACGCTCCATCTGGGATTCAAGAAGATCGAGATTGAGGGTGATAATCTTTACATTGTTAATGCCATCAATGATATTTGAAGTTGTCCATGGTAGGTAGAGATGATAATGTCAGATATTCTGGTCTCTTTAGAGATTCGAGATTAGACAACTCAACCACATTCTCATGAAAATCAACAAGGTAGTGGACCACATTGCACATATAGCCATCCTCATCCATGTCCCGATTTCCTAGGGTGTTCCACCTAATTCCTTTCCCCATCGAATAAAAATTATGTAGAGTTATGGCTAGGAGAGACGTGATTGCATTGGTAAATTTTCAGATTTTATCATTTTAAAAAAAGAGATTTTTTTTACTTATTTGCATAATAGCACGTGTTTTTTTACTAGATAAATGTTCATATATTTTAATCTTGGATACTGTCCGTAGAAGTTGAAACGGACACCTCATGTTACTACAATAAAGTTTTGACCATTTGACTAGATGCGTCTTAATCATTTGAGTAGATGGGTGAAGGCCTATATTTAGGCTTGTATTCATATATAATCCTGTGAAATTCAAATTAAATATGCAATTCACAAATTTTAACTGAGTTATATCTGAGATGAATTGACGATCAAGATCATTCCGCAATTTACATCCTTGAGCAAATTTACATTTGATTTTCATTCTAATAATGTCCCAAAATTTCCCCTAAATTTAAAATAACTTGAAGAGTAATCAGTCAACGCAAAAGACAAAAACAACAACTATAAATAGCGAGAACTTCTTCCTCTTCATCTCACCTCTCATCTACACACTTCAATTCTACTCTTAACATACTCCGTAGAGAGCAGAGTGTGAGATTCAAAATTAGAGAATTATACCAAATGGGTTATTCATTAATTAACTCGGGTTCCGGTGATCAGCGAGTTACCGTTATTTCAAGAACCACCGTCTTCCCCTCCAAGAAATCAACAATGGCGGATCTCAAACTCTCCGTCTCCGACCTCCCAATGCTATCCTGCAACTACATCCAGAAAGGCCTGCTCTTCCTCTCTCCTTCTCCCTCCATCAACAATGGCCTCCTCTCTCATCTCAAATCCGGCCTCTCTAACGCCCTCTCTCAATTCCCGCCTCTCGCCGGCCGTCTCGTCACCGACGAATCCTCCGGCGAGATCTTCATTTCTTGCAACGACGCCGGCGCCGAGCTCATCCACGCCGCCGCCCCCTCCCTCTTCGTCCGGGACGTCCTCGGAGACCGCGCCCCGGCGGCGGTCAGGGAGTTCTTCGCCGTCGACGGCGAGGTCAGCTACGCCGGCCACCGCCTCCCCTTGCTCTCCGTCCAGGTCACCCGCCTTTCCGACGGCGTCTTCATCGCCTGCTCCGTCAACCACGCCGTCGCCGACGGGACCTCCTTCTGGAACTTCTTCAACGCCTTCGCCGACGCCTCCAGAGGAGCGGCATCGAAATCGAGATCCCGGCCGGATTTCAGCCGGGACTCCGTTCTGATCTCGGATTCCGCCGTGCTTAGGATTCCGGCGGGTGGTCCGGCGGTGACGTTCGCCGCCGAGGAGCCGGTTAGGGAGAGGATATTCAGCTTCAGCAGGTGGGCTCTGCTCTCGCTCAAGGCCAAGGCGAATAGCTACGCTGACGTGGAGGACGGCGCGTCGTTCGCGGAGATCACCGCCAAGCAGAGAAACGACGTCGTCGTGGTCAAGCAGAGAGCGATCAAAACGACGGAGATCTCGTCGTTTCAGTCGCTATGCGCGCTGCTGTGGCGGTGCGTGACACGCGCGAGGGGGCTGGGCGTGGGGAAAACGACGACGTTTCGGATGGCGGTCAACTGCCGGCACCGGCTGGAGCCGAAGCTCGAGCCGCTCTACTTCGGCAACGCCATCCAGAGCGTGGCGACGGTGGAGGACGCGGGGGAGGTGGTGGCGCGTGAGATCCGGTGGAGCGGGGAGCTGCTGAGGCGGAGCGTGGCGGCGCACGACGACGGGATGGTGAGGGAGCGCGTGGGCGCGTGGGAGAGGGAGCCGAAGTGCTTCCCGCTGGGGAACTTTGACGGGGCGACGATGACGATGGGGAGCTCGCCGAGGTTTCCGATGTACGACGGCGACTTCGGGTGGGGGAAGGGGGTGACGGTGAGGAGTGGCCGAGCGAACAAGTTCGACGGGAAGATGTCGGCGTTTCCGGGGAGGAGGGGCGACGGGAGCGTGGATGTCGAGGTCGTTTTGTGCCCCCAAACCATGGCGGCGCTCGAGGCTGACCACGAGTTCTTGGAATACATTTCGACTAATTAAATTTCATGTGGCAAATTTTAATTAATTAGCGTGAATATGCCAGTAAGTTGTAATCAAGTTATTATTGTCCGTACTTTGCTTAAAAAAAGTTATTGTCCGTACTGTGGAGTTTGATCGAATTAATCTTTCAGGGCCAATTTCAGTTCAGTCCAAATCGGCAAATTAATCAAAGTAGTGGTGTGTGGTTTGGTGTTGAATAAGTGGAAGTATGAAAATATTTTGTACCTTTCAATGTTGGAAAAATACTTAACATCGGGTGGCCAAGTGGTAGAAAGAATGAAATATGTTGAGAGGGTCTTATTTTAATTTTTTTCTTCGTCCATTTATTTGAGTGAAAAATAAAGTATAATTATTCTTCCTTCTATTAGATCAAGCCAATTTATATTAGGCACATAAATGTAATTTTAAAGGAAAGAGGGTATCAAGTCATAATTAATGAAAATCAAGTGCTAGCAAGGGGAAAAAGGAGAAAGAGAGTCATTTAGGGTATTGGGTTGTAAGAGAGTTTAAATAGGGGAGAGTGAGCTTTGTGTGGATTATCCTGAATTGAGAAAGAACTTTCAGGAATAGATCTTGGGCTCTTTGGAGATTTCATCTCCATTGAGATTGGCTCTCTTGGAGTTCAACCTCCATTTGAGATTTGTATTTTCAATTTAAATATTAGTGATTCCCTGATTTTCATACTCTATCAAATGGTGCCCTTGTTGAAAGAATATAAGACGGAGGAGATAGAGAAGAATCAGGAAGAGGTTATGGATTTCATCCGTAACTGGGTTGAAGAAGTAAAAGAGTCATTCTCTTCATGGAATTCACAAGGGAAAAACAGATCAAAATATGTGTGGGATCAAATTACAATCCAAGTGGGGATGTTAGGGTCATGTTTGGAGGTGACTATGGAAGAATTTGAAGAAGAAGAGATCGATAAAAGAGAAGAACGGAGTAGGGAAATTTCTACCTGCCTAGATCAAGTGGAGCGTTGGACTTCTTCGTTAATAGTGGATTTAAAAGTGATCGAAGAGGAAGAGAACGCTGCCGGTGAAGAACTCCAAACTTCTTCCATAGAAGGCCTGATGGAAAACTTGCCAAGTGACCTCAGAGATGAGAAGAAGGCAGAATTCTCAATCTGCGAGGGAGGCGATCCCAGGGAAGCCACCACGACAAAGGTCGAAACTGTTGATGAGGAAGGATATAGGAATCGAACCTAGCGCCATCAACAATCTTCACTCTGAGAACTGTGCTCACGAATCGATGTTTGCGAAGATGGGAGGAACGAGGCCGAAGAAGAAGGCGGTAGACCACATAAATGTTGTTCTGGCGATGGAGAGACACACCACTGATGGATGGCGATTGCACAAAGAGGAACTAGCAAAAGATTTTGAGAAGATGATGACGGTGGTAGGATGTGAAGTGCAATCGACTAGAACTACTTGGATTTTAGGGTTAAGAGTTGATGGGAAGTTTGAGCCAATTTTTCTCCTAGTGAGGGAAACGAGTGAATTTGGAATCAAACTGGAAATGGAGCATCTCGGGCCACCTCCTTGGGCAAGAAAAGGGAAGAATGAGATCGATGCAAAACTTTGGAATCGAGCTTCGCACGTAACAACCATGGTGGACGAGATAGTGTCGGGGAAGAATCTGGAATTACGGTGGGAGGTTGAAGAAACAAGATTGAGCCAATTTTTCTCCTAGTGAGGGAAACGAGTGAATTTGGAATCAAACTGGAAATGGACCATCTCGGGCCACCTCCTTGGGCAAGACAAGGGAAGAATGAGATCAATGCAAAACTTTGGAATCGAGCTTCGCACGTAACAACCATGATGGACGAGATAGTGTCGGGGAAGAATCTGGAATTACGGTGGGAGGTTGAAGAAACAAGATTAATTGATATTCGAGTCTCCTTGCAGAAAACGGGTTTAGGTTTGGAGAATCAAACATGATCGCTTCAATTTGGGGAAGAATGGTTTTCGGCCTATAGCTTTGGGCCGATTCTGGAAATGTTGGGCCCAACCCCGTGGCCCAACACTTTATTTAAAACAACCAGGCCTAATCCTCTCCCAATTATTCACATGTCTAGAGAGAAATACGAGGGACCTGACATCTGATATCTTGTTCGGCCAGATTCGATCGCTTTCCAAACTCCTAGTCAGAATTTCGAGCCATCACCGCCGCCTCCAAATAAACCGCCACCACGACCGCCGGATCTTCCCTCTTATTCCTCAAGCTTTGAGTTCCTCCCAATTGCTTCTCTAATTCCTTCCGTCTCCCATCCTGTTTTCCTTCTAAGTGGCAAAGAGACGCTCTTGACGACAACCCCGGTGACTTTCAAATTCATCAATTCTCCTTCTTCTCGTCCGATTTCGTGCACAGTCTTGAGGGCAAGACTGATTTTAAGGGGCCGGCAAGAGTAGCTCTATACACCAGAGGTTGAGGCCATGTTAAGAAGGAGAGCTTTGTTCTACCGCCTCCACCAGAACCTCCGCCGCAGCTGCCATCCAATCCGGATTACATGAAGTTTGTTTATAGGCAGTCAGAGGGAGATAATCATGTTGGAAATCAAACTCCGAAGTTGTTCATTGATTATCCTCGCCTCCTGAGTTAGCAGATGAAGGTGAACCAAGAATGAGCAAATGGCGTCCAAAGATAATGAAGGGTGACAGAGAAAGCAGAAGAATGTCACTGGGCAATCGACCCGTTGAGCATCCCTAACTGTCACATAGGATAAAGCTAGTATAAGTAGATGAATTGTTTTGTTTTGATGCATCAAAACTTAATTTAACCCAATTATAAGGTGATCTTCTCCAAGAAGCACCCGACTTACGTTTTCTAATTGATTTTTTCCGAGTAACTATAGCATTAGCAGAGGTTCATTGAAAATGTTTGAGTAAATGCAAGATCGACTAGCAAAATATTAGAACTTCATCTAACATGGTTAAAGATTAAAACATTTCTATGATATCAAATATATCACTATAAAAAGCATAAAATATCATAATTGGAAATAATATTTAACGTAGAAATAAGATTGCCTCTAAAATCTCCTAAGGTTATAATAAATGAGTTGCGGTAAACAATAAGGTACTTTTTCTCATTGAGGTAAACACAAACATATTTTTGGAGTTTAATTGTATGTATCTAGTCTTCTCATCGAAAAATGAGTTAATATAGTAAAAATTGCAATGCTTGATAACAAGTTAATTTGTGAATTTTTTTTTTCCGATTGAATCCATCTCAAGAGAGTAAAAATAACCAAGTCAATTTTAAGGAAAAAAAAGAAGAAAAAAACAAGACTGATTTTTCCTCTTATAAGATAAACCCTCTGATTTAATGCAATTTAATGTATTAAATTGGACAGTCCAAATAGAGACACAAATACCTTATTATCCATCAAATCTCATCCAAAATACCTTAATGCCCCTAAAAAATTTTAAATACCAAACTATCTCCAAAGGGTAATTATTATTATTTATTTTTTTGTCTTTTCAGCCAAACATCAAAACGAGAAGGGAATTTTTATACATACCGAGTGAACCCACACCAACCTAACAAAGTAATAATCAAAATTTGGAGATTACAAGAATTCAAGAGCTAATGTATTTAGATTGCGATTTGAGTCCAAAGCAAAGAAGCATCATTATTACAATCTCAGTACGAATCTGGTTGACAAGTATTTCAAACTGTATTTTTTTTTGTTCTTGTTGTGGTTCAATAGGGAGCCAGAAATAAATACAAGTAAAGCTGCTCATCAAGTACGAGTAAGGAAAGGGTCATTCCTGTGCTTGGCATAAAGTGGAAGATCCAGGGCTCTCCTCGCAACATCGCCGTCCTCGTGGATCTTTGTTACGAGGCTTTCAAGAGATGGAAAATTCGCCTGTTCCAATACAAAAACGGTTCATGAATCACACATTTGAAGTTTCTTTCTACACATTGAAATCAGCTACTCCCAAAGAATTTGATCAACTTCAAATTTGATATCTTTGGACAGAAACGGCAGTCACAAAGCCTCTATCATCTCAATGAGGAAGTCCAGAAAGTACTGAACTGTTTTCAGCCTATGTTGCTTGGATACAAAAATAAATACATAGTTGAACTATTTTGAAATGCTTCCTATGTATTTACTAGTGTTCCAAAAACAATGGCATTGGTCCAAGGCAAAATACTTTTTTCAGCCAATCTAGCATATAACAGAAAAGAAAACACCCAGATAAGATCAGTAGTAGAGCACTAATCATGTTCTGCAAAATGCATAAGAGAATGGAGTGTATGATTATACCTCAGGACGGATATAACCAACAACGACCAGACGCAATTCCTCACCATAGAAATCTTCACCAAAATCATGAAGCAGCCATGGTTCCTTTAAAAAAGAAGGGGAGCACATTCAGAGGGAGAACAAGGAAGACAAGAGAAGATGACGGCTGATAAGAAATGGAGCTCGACTCACTATAGTCTTCTCTGAATTATTAAAGAATGGGTTCCAGCCAATGCTCATGACCATCTTGTAAACACCGCGTGTTGGCAGTCCAGCCCAGCCAAAGAATACACCGGATGGATGCTCTGAAAGGACCTCAGAGTAGCCTTCAGTGGACAAATTTGCTGTAAAAGACTAAACTGGTTGATTATTATATCCTCACACGCCTTTTCACGATGAGAATGACAAGCACTCAGACAGAAAATGAAACATTATACATACATATGCAAGTCGCAAACAAACAACCAATCAATATCTACCCAGTGTATCCCGCATGAGCAGGGTCTAGGGGGTCGAGTTGTACACACTCTTACAATCTTACCACAAGCATGTCGAGAGGATATTTCCGATGGACCCAAATAAAGCATAATCAAAGAGCAATAAGGGAAAAAACCGAAAATCCACAGCAAAAGAGCATACATAGCACACAAACCATACTAGAGCAAGAAACAGTAGAAAGCACACATAACACACCAAACCCTAAGCCCTAAACCCTCAACCCTAAACTCTAAAAACCCACCTGCTATCTAGACATACACAAACAAATTATTATGAAATATATATAATCTTAGAAGAAAAAAGGTCATGATGTAGCAAGCAAATAGAATATAATTAACAATTGAAATAGAAGACCTGCATCAGAAGAGAACCAATGTTTCTAGATCTTATAACCTGCTCCCAATAGACAGCAGGAATGCTCCTTATTTTTACAAGAAAGAAGGGCAACAATGGGGTCAAAATATCTACTCGTATTTGCACATCGTTTCTTCAAGATTTAGAATCTTTTAGCCTACTTGTTTCAACTTTACCCATATTTTCAAAAGTCCAATCACCCTGAAGTACCAGTAATTCAGGCGTGAAATCATTTAAAAATTTGCAAATAGAAATCTCAAAGGCAGGCACATCAGAGAAATTGTGCTAGCACAATGAACATCACAAAAAACTATCAAAAGATTTTCATCAGAAGAAATAAATCCTTGGCAAGAGTAGCTATTAAGAAATTAAATGGGAGAGTAGAAGATGAATCACAAACCTGTGGGAATTCCTAGCACCTTTGACCCACGACCATATCCTTTAATGACCGGACCCCCCATGCGCCAAGGTTCTAAAGGCAATGTGCCATCAACCCCTGTCATTACAAAAATATTAAAAGGTTCAACCACTAGAACAAAGCTTGCTTGCATGCAGTTCAGATGAAGTAACACTGTAACGGGCTGTTCAATCTTACAATCTTCAAACGGAGGTAATCCCCAAATCTCTGGTCGCAAATCATATAGAGAATTGATTACTTCATCAGCTGATGTGTACAGATGTGTTTGCTTTGGAAGTGATGGTACAGCAACCACAACCATTCCAGCAGCTTTCCCCGCCGTGATGCCAGAACTAACCTAGGTCAGATCACAACATTCAGAATAAAATAGCTTTCCATATACATATAAACTACTTGAATTCCAACATAATCATAAAACTACAGCTTCAAGCTGAAAAAAAATAGCTAGAAGCTAGATCAGTAGGAAAGACATTTAAAATTATCCTTCGCTCAATATAATGAACAAACTTTGGTCTGTCAGCAAAGGCAAGCTTATTAATAAGGGAACCAACTTTCATTTTTACCACAGGTTGAAAGCATGTAGTTTCTATAAACACCTGTTTATTATATATATATGCACAATTCATTTGAAATAATAAAATAAGGCACTCCAATGTGAAAGACACTCACAGGTATCTAGTTTTGGAGCACATAAACTTGTCACATTTTGGCATTTTGGTTCATAGACTCTTGACATTTTCTTAGACAGTGTCCGAAAGTTAACAAGGATTTTATTAAAAAAATCCATGTAATGATGGAATTGACATAGCTTATTTGAGGATTATAACCGGTCTTCACAACAAAACACACTTACATACAAAGCCCACAAAAGATGCCTTCCTGCAAAAAGACAAACTAACATCCCTGGCAATGACTTATAGGGTCCAATAAGGAATGGTCATTCTTAACTAGCATTGGCATTAACGAAGAAGATTGAAAGACCAGCCATATTTCCTAGGCATGTGTCCCTTCTGCAATTGCATACTACAACATCTTTATAAATTGGTGTGGATGTGCTTGACACATAATCAATGCAGAAGATATGTTAATCAATTTCAACAAAAAGATTCCCATCAGTGCACATCACAGCTTATACAAGAGTATAGCATATTAATGTGTATGCCAAGGGAGAATGCATTATGAATTTACAGAGGAAACATAAAGTCTTACAAAGGTAACCTTCCAACAAGTATGATCTATATACTTTGCAGTCAAATTTTGGAGCAAAAGGTGTTGGTAAAAGTCTGTAAATAAGACTTAAAAGAATATTTATTTAAAAGAAAATATAATTCTGAAATTAGAAGGGAGTAATCCTGATTTGTTAAAATCAGTGGCAGTGATTTACATTGGATAACTTCCTAACTGCTGTAAACTGAAATCCTATCTGAAATCTGAATTAACTGGCGCTGAGACAATTCAGAAATTCTCTATAAATAGAGAATGTTTTCTCCACAAGGAAATTAAGAGAGAAATTCAGATTTGTTGACTGATTTTCTAGAGGGCATTGTTGTATCCTAGGAGGTGAATTTCTCTGAAACCCTACAACAATTAATAAGGGGACAAATACCTTTTTAAAGATAGTGATCTTTTCATGCCTCAAAGCAAGTTCTAAAACCTTATTCCCACAAAAGGTACCTAATGTTTCAATGCATATACAATCATACTGCACAAAACTATAGGTTGAGGCACTTACACAGAATCTTCAATGACAAGGCAACCAGGAGGTTCAACATTTAGCCGCTTAGCTGCTTCAAGAAATCTAGTAAAAAAAAAAGAGAAACAACAAAGTAAGAGATTAGCTAACAAAAAATACACCTATAGGCCATAAATGAATTTTTTTTCTTAATCAAGTTTCACTGACATTTCAGGAGATGGTTTCCCGTTTGTCACTTCATCACCACCGACTATGACAGAAAAGGACTGTTTCCAACCTATCAACAGTGCAGTAGAGGGCTCAGATTACAGATAGGCAAACACTAGCTTATACAAAACATTTGTAGCACATTGACACAGTATAAAACATGAAAAAGTAGATGTTCGTACTTTGATAATACCTTGATGAAAGGATATTTTAAGCTCAATATTTTCTTTGGAAGAGTTTGAGGCCAACGCCATTGGTACACCATGTGAACTTAGGTGCTTTATCAGCCGGTTTGCCCCTGGGAGAGCTTTAATGTTGCGGCATCTACCACAAAAACATAATGACATTTAATATACAGTGAATCAGTTCAAGAGAGAAAAATTAGAACATGAACCCCTAGGAGAGCTTCAATGCATATGCAATCATAAGATAAGCACACGTGATAAAAATAAGGAACAACAAATTTTGTAAATCAAAAGAATTAAACTCAGCTAGCACATTACTCATATAAACCAAAAGAAATATACATTGCTAACACATTTTCTCCAGCACAAGACGACAACAATAACAACAACATTGACCCAGTGAGGTTTCTCCAGCACAAGAATGTGCTTGTATTCCTTGTAATTTGAGCATGTATATATCATCACAACTCACATGTCATAGACATCAATAAATTCTAGTTTGAAACTCCTAAGCCTTTATTCTCCTTGACATGAGACTGAAATTGGATTCCCTACATTCCAGTGCAATTGTAGAAAAATTGCAGGTAAGATCTATAAAAAAAATCGTGAATAATGGTGCAAAACACAAGTGTGACTTTATACTACCTGCATGATATTGAAAAAAATTAAGTAAACACGTAAACATGATTTTTTTTTTTTTTGCATTCAAGCAGCTTATGTAACATTAGTTAGTTCGCAGTGTGTTAAAATTAAATAGTATTTGGAAAACTAAGATTCTCTATTCTCAAGAAATGTTAAAACATAAAAAATAAAGCCTTCAATACAAAATTGCCAAAAAATAAAGGAGCGAATGAACAAGTGTACAGCATTATTACTGATCAACAAACGCAGGGTTCATGTCTGATAACAACTCATCTGCTGTGCAGGGTAGATTGTAATCTTCCACAACTGCTTTTGAGGCTTCCCAAGGGGTTTTCCCTAAAACTTTACCAGCCTCTCGACCATCCCATTGCTTTCCATACTTAGTCAAAAGAATTTTTAAAATGTCTCGTACCACACCATCTACAAATGATAGAAAAATCAATAAATCATTATTTGAAAGCAACTAGTTGCACATATCCCATTTTTACTGTCAGGTTTTGGCCATTTAGAAAACAAAAGGCCTTCAGAAAATAATGAACAGCTACCTAGATGATTTAATTTTATGTTCCAACAATTAAAGATGGACAATCAAAAATTCAATGATCACTGATCATAATCACTTCCCGGTTCCAAAATACAAGCTCATCCGTCCCTAAAACGCCTTTAAAAATTACTGGAACTGATGAAGACAACAATTATTGGTCCGTTGACTAGAAATACAGAATCCAAATCAATAATCATAAACACCTCGAGATAATATCAGATATCAAGATCCATGAGCTAAACAAGCCAAACAGCTCACCTGTGTTAAGAAGTGTACCATCCAAATCAAGGACAACAGATGACAACTTCAAGGGCTTTGTGATGGACATCTTCAAGCCAAGTCACTGCCAAATAGGCATTAGACATGTCAATTTAAAAATATAAATCAAACTCGTCGTACAAGATGAGGAATTAGGTTTTCTTCATTTTGATTTAGCAATTTTCACATTGTATTTTCAAAGAGGATTCACATCCTCCTCCAATTGTGAAGAAATGACGGACCGGAGTGGGGGCCAGTGGGGGCCGGTGCCCCCACGTCCGTCCGGCGGCGAATACCATAGAGAGGAGTAGAAGAGGACCGATTGAGGTCTGTCGGCGGCGGGTAGAGATCTGATTTTCAGAAGCGGGGTTTAGGAAGAAGAAATTGCAACAAAATGACGTCATTTAAAAAAATTTCCTTCTGCTTTCTTATTTTTTATTTTTAATACAAAAAACACCCTTGGTCAAATTAATTAGGGTAAATTACAGAAAATCACCCTTATCTAACTGAGTTTATAAAAAATTATCCTTTATTTCATTTTTTTTTACGAAAAACCACTCTTAAATTATATTTCATCTTCATTTAATCACCCGAACCAATTTTTCATCTAATTTTATGTCAAATAAGGGTCAAAAGACAAAATTGCCCCTAAGGAATTTGAATAGGCTCAAATCGCATCACCCAAACTTGTACGACAACCTATAAAATCATGATATATAGCTCCACAAGACTCATAGTAGGTTAGACCATGAATATTAGTGAGCCCCTAAAATCCCATAAACCCATTTTTTATTATTTCTCCCCCTTCCACATCATTTTACAATCCCCCAATTTTATTTCACAAAATCACCCTAAATATCAATGAAACCATGAAACCACTTTTCATTTTTCTCAATTCCTAACAACTATTTATTTCTATATACAAGTTTACAAATATACCCCCAATTTATAATTATATATATATCTTACTTAGGTCATATTAATTTTATTAATTACAAATTCGATTATTTTATTTTGAATTATGATTGTAAATTTGTTTTAAATTCCAAAAATATTTTTTTCGTTAAAATTTAATTAAGGGCATATTAAAACAAGAGATAATTTATAACTAAATCAAGCAAACATATTTCATTAATTGAACTGAAATATCAATCACAACAGAGATAAAAAATACATAACAAATTACATTAAACAAATTAAAAGAAACAATATACATGAAACGAATACATAATTTTCATCATAAAAGATAAACACAACATCATTCATCATCATCATCATTCTCATCACCATTCTCATCATAATAAGCCCCAAATCTTTCCCAAACGTGCTCCACCAAATCCTCCTTAAGTTGGTGGTGTGTGACCCGATTCTGGAATACATATCGACGCTCGATATAGTTGTTGAGATTTCGGTCCCTAGGCAAAAAGGTCTCATTCGATCCTTGGTGTTCTCCTTCAATTGGAGGAACAACATACCCATTGGTTTGATATTCAGCTCTTTCATCTTCTACAATCATGTTGTGCATGATTATGCAAGCTTTCATTATCTTTCCAATATTCTCAGGCTGCCACGATAATGTCGGGTTACGAATTACTGCGAATCTGGATTGCAACACACCAAATGCTCGCTCGACATCTTTGCGCCAGCACTCTTGTTGTTAGGCAAATAATTTTGCCTTCGGGCCTTGAGGGGGTCTGATGGTTTGGACAAATGTCGCCCAAGAGGGATAGATACCATCCGCGAGATAATATCCCATGTTGTACTCGTGCCCATTGACCGTAAAGTTTACATTTGGGGCTACACCTTGTAGAACATCATCAAAAACAAGAGACCGATCAAGAACATTAATATCATTGCACGTAGCCGGTGTACCAAAGAAAGAGTGCCAAATCCAAAGATCGTATGATGCAACAGACTCTAGGATGATAGTTGGACCTTCATGGTCTCCACGGTTATACATCCCTTTCCATGCAGTCGGGCAATTCTTCCACCTCCAATGCATACAATCGATGCTCCCTAGCATCCCAGGAAAGCCTCGAGACTATCTTACACTTAGTAGGTGTTGTATGTCCATAGAAGTTGTTCGCCTTAGATACTCACATCCAAAGGAATTTATGATTCCATCAACAAAATAGTACAAGCATTTCCTTGCAGTATCAGCACCGATACGAACATATTTGTAATAACTGCGGTTTTTGAGTATATTTTTGAATTTTTTTCGGATATCCTTTTAATCTCTTTGTCCGTTTTAACGCTTAATCCAATATTTTTATTGGAAATTAAATCCTAGAAAATTCTTGATGATATCCTAAAATCACAAAGAAATGATTTTATGGATCGGTGTGAATTCTAGGATTTTTCAGTGGAAAAAGAATATTTATTGGATAAGTCGTCTTTTTAATTATGTACTGTAAAGGATTTAAAATACGAAACGGAAGCCTTAGAAATTGAAGGTAGCGTTATAAAATCATGGAAAGTTGATTTTATTGGTCTACATAATTTACGGGATGTTTTGTATTTAGTAAGTTTTTCCACCCGAGGTACATAATTTTACCGCTTTAACGCGAGTCCCGTTCCGGGACGGGAAATTCCATTTAAACCGCCTTTCTATGCTTAACAAGGAAGGAACCTAGGAGAAAGAATTCTTCTAATTCATCCACGACATATCTTTATGCCTCGTCAAAGTCTATCAATAAGCTTCAAAAGGAACCCGAACCAAGAGGACGACGGACTTGGAGAAACCTTCACCGCCGGCGTTCTTTTTTGCCCTTCCACCTCCGTCTCCACCCTCCACCTCATCTCTTCTTCTTCCTCTCTAATTTGTGAGCTTGAGCTGTGATAGCTTGCATATAGGAGTAGTTAAGATGCATGTTTTATATATGTTTTAGATTGGTTTTAGATTAGTTTTTATGTAGTTTTTAGGTTTTTGTGTTATCGGGTATTATGCGCTAGTTTGCTTGGTTCTACAGGTTTTTAGGTTATGGAGCAGCAGCGGGGCGAGTACAGATGGATCATGGTGGTGATGGACGAGGCAAAGGAGCTAAGGAAGCTAGGACATGCTAGGAGAAGAGCCAAAGCAAGGAAGAAGACATGCCGAGTTTAAGCCAAAAGCTCGGGTTGAAGCCGAGCAACAAAGCCGCGCAATCCCAACTGGGAAGGGAAAGCACGGGATGACAACAAAGCGCGGCCGCGCATTTCGGGAACGAAGCCGCGTATTTGGGAGTTTCAACGGACGCGTGTTTTGGGCCGAGATTGGTTTTGGGCTTTGGCATGTTGGTTTTTGGGCTTGTGTTATCCGAGTATGAGGTTTAAGATATAATGTTTGAGGATATTTTTAGGAGCATATAAATACTTTATGTTAGTTTTATTTTTCAGAACTTTTGGATCATACTTTTGGAGGCTAGGGTTTTCTCTCAAGGAAGAACTTTTGAACCTTTGTAAGTTTGATTTTAATTTAATTATGCATTGCTAATTCTTTTGTGTTTGACTAGTTATTGAAATCATAGATTGCATAATATTGTGAGGTTTGATTGATTCTCATCAACTTGAATAGGTTTTATTCCCTGTGCTTAATTAAATCAGAATTTATCTAGGGTTTTGTTAGATTGGCCACCTAATAGAATTTCTAGGTTAATTTACAACTAATCTGATTAATGCCCGTTCAAGGTTGATTAGATAAAGTAGCATCTATAATTGTTTGGACCCGTTTGGGCTATTCAATTGTAGAAGGGAATAAATCCACAAATAACTTAGATGTCTGTTTGCTCTAAGTGTTTGTTTCTATTGATAACTTGATTCGTAAAGCTGTTGTTTAATTGAATCTAGACGTTGTTTTAGGTTGTTAAATGATTAGGGTTGTTTAGACTGTTAGTTCTTTCAACTATTTATGAAGTTTGGGTCATAATCGTTAGTAGGAGTATAATCCACAATAGATTATTCAAGGGAATTAAGAATCAAAAGAATCAATGATCAATAAGCATGTCTATGATGGATTTAACTAGTTGAACATATTTCTCTCTCATATATTTACAATCAATATTTGCATTCACACTTAGGTTTATTTTGCATATTAGATTAGTTAGTTACTCAATCATCCATAAAACCCCCTTATTTAGTTACTTGGCACTTAAGTAATAACATTAATACACGAGTCTCTGTGGGATTGACCCTTACTTACCATGCTACTAAGTTTGGTTAAGTTAGGATTCTTTGATAGGTATAACGACCACTGAAAATACCTCATCAAGCTGCTGCAAAAATGAGGAACAAGAACCATGGAAAGAATCAGGCGAAACGACAAGCTCGGGAGGAAAGAATTCATACCGTCGGTAGTCTTTCTCGCCTCGTTGTACGTCGCCTCCGGCGATCGTTAGCTTCTCCGACCACCACCCACCGCAAGGGCCACCGTCGGGCAACGCCCAGCCACCCTTGGGCTCGGGGATCGAGCCACTATCGAGCCAAACGAGCCATGGGCTCGAGTAAAGGTATTTATGATCAAAATTAATTAGCGGGTTGATTGCGGAGCCACCGTAAGGGCCTTTTGGTTCCGCTTTGCTAATTAAATTTATGGTTTTTATAATCTTGACGTTGATACGGTCCCACGGGTTCAAACCTCTCATGAAACGGACGTCCGGATCTTCAGTTATAGCGAATACAAGTTTTGACGTCGATTGACAGGTTAAGGACTTCGGATAATTACTCGGGATTCGTTGTTAATCCGTTTGATCCGATATTTGGTCACCTTTAAGAAATGTTTCTAATTAACAATTTTTATTTAGAAAATTGTTTCAAAAGTGAAGCGGATAATTAGTTATAATTCCGCCAAGATGGCTCCTTAAAGCATGATAACTAAGGATTTATTATATATCGATATTCGGAAATTAAATCGTTTATCGATTAGGAAGTTGTAGAGTTGAGAATACAACTAAGAAGTGTTTCTGTGAGCTCGTTGTTGAGAAATCCTTTTGTTATGTTTGGTAGAAGGGTGATAAAGATTACTGTTGAATTGCTAAGGACGTTGAGCACGTCTTCTAAGGCAAGTGGACGATTCTCTCTTGCGTTATGGTTATTAATGAGGAATTGAATTCCATTTGTTCCTCATGTTGGGAATAATTTGTATGTTGAATATAGTTTAATAGGTTGTTATTTTGTTAGAAATAACGACCATGTCGTTATTGCAGTTTTTGCGCTAGAACTGAACTTAGGACCGTTGTGTGACCTTGCGTGATTAGTTGTCTCATGCGGAGACATTGTTGTAAAGTAAGAGAACTAGAGATGGGAGTTTAGACTCCAAGACATCTCTTTAGTGGTCCTGTGCTGAAACACTGTTGCAAAATAGGTAGTCCAGGGGTAGGAGTCGAGTCTCTAATGACCTCTTTATAACAAAATCTGTATTGGGGGCGTAGCTTGCTAGCGTATCCCAATATTGGAGTCATGACTCATGTCACGCTTCACGTTGAAGGAAGACAATGGTGCACTCTAGCTAAGTGCAATTGATACTCGGTTGTTGGCCGAATCTCGGTTGTTGGCTGAGCATGTATAAATGATCATGGATGAAATAGGCCCTCTGATCTCGGTTGTTGGCCGAATCTCGGTTGTTCGCCGAGGATATATGTAAATGATCATGGATAAAATAGACGCTCTGATCTCGGTTGTTGGCCGAACTACGTAAGAACTATTAAATGGTGCGAGTGCACAGATTGAGAATAAGGATAGATAAGTGTGTTAGGCACATTAATGTACCAAGATGGTTAGTCCATTCGATAACCATTCTTGCTCCCTGTTATTAATGATTCTTAATCAAGCTTTGATTAAGTCAATCTGATTAGTCGATGGAGGCTTTTCAAAATGTTATGTGAGTAATATGGGTTCCCAACAATTGTTCATGCTTCGTAAAGGAACCACAAGTTGTGGTGTCCTATCTCTTGATTATGCGAGTCTCCTTCTTATTCTCTATAAGACTACTAACTGTTGGATCATAATCCGAGTCTAATCGGATTTGGATGCCAATATGTTTAGTTACAACCATAAGAACCAAGTTAGTTTCTCCGATTGCTTAGTCTTTCATTAGACTAACCCGTCCATCTTCTCTTCTTTTATATGGTCGGCTGGTGTCCACCGTTGGTTTACGACACAGCAGGTTCTTCTTGAAAGTTGATTCAAGAGGCGGATTCAGAGGTTTGAAGCTCCAGAAGTTGAAGAAAGGTTTCCAATGCCTATACTTGAGTGAAGATCATGGTTGAACTACTTCAAAGTGAAGCTGAATCTCAGAAGTAAGAACTTAAGGAAGACTTGAAGAAGATTTTGTTTAAATAGAAGGTTGTTCTATTTATTTACTAATTCTTTGTAAGTTAAGGCTTGTATAAGACCTTTTATTCTCTTTTCCGCTGTAAAGTTTTATTTAATTTTGTTAGGTTTTAAATGGTTTCATTTACCTTGTTCTAGTAAGTTCTGTCAGGTTAAAGCCTTGGGTAACTCTGGTTTAGTCCTAATCGGGTTTACTAGCGGTAATACCTCTAGGGTAAGTAAGGGGGTGTTACAATATTCATCACAAGCATCTGCAGCAACTCCGTAGGCCAACATGCGGATTGTAGCGGTACATTTTTGTAAGGTAGACAAACCAAGCCTACCAGTCGCATCTGGCCTTTGTTGAAAGTGAGGCATCTCGGTGGACAATCGGTCAACAATGCGCAAGAAGACGTTCTTGCACATTCGAAACCTTCTTCAGAAATGCTCATCGGGGTATGTTGGTGTCTCGCTTAAATAATCATTGTATAGTCTTTCATGCCCTCCTTCCCTTCCTCTTTCAATGTAGGTTAGACGTTTGCGGGGTCTTGAACCTTCTGCTTCTGCTTGTGCAGCTGCTATACGAAGTTGAAGATTGGTTTGAAGTTGTTGGTATGTAGCTTGCCGTTGATTGTATGAGACTTCTAGCTCGTTCTCTGACTCAGATGAATCAGAGCTATTGGTAGTAGACATTTTTTGAATGGTGAGAATTGCTTATTAAACTGAAGAAAGTTATAGATAAGGAAGAGTTTGAGGAGAGTTGTGAGTTTGATGCAAATTGTTGAATGTAAAGTGTGGTTTATATAGAAAAATAAGAATTGATTTTATCTTGTCTGCCACAAGATAAGAATTGATTTTACTATATTTTTATTGTCTGGCACCAAAAGGTAATCAAATTTCGCTTTTCAAAGATCACATGCCAACTAAAAGATAAGAAGAGAATCCAATCTTATCTTGTCTGCCACAAAAAAAGAATTGAAAATAATTTTGCAGGGATCACATGCCACAAGATAAGAAGAGAATCCAACACTTGAAATGTCTGCCACATGATAAGAATTGATTTTAAGTCTTCAGAGATCACATGCCACAATAAGAAGAGAATCCAACACTTGAAATGTCCGCCACAAGAGAATTGATTTGAATTTCGAGGAGATCACATGCCACAATAAGAAGAGAATCCAACACTTGAAATGTCTGCCACAAGATAAGAATTGATTTGAATTTTTCGAGATCACATGCCACAATAAGAAGAGAATCCAACACTTGAAATTTCAAAACACAAAGTACAGCGCATCAGCATGAAACTAAAACAAACAAGAAAATGCCATAAATTGATAGAAAAACTACACGACATTCAAGTTGAGGTCCCTAGCCAATTTTTGTTTCACTGTTGCTTTCTCGGGAGTGAGGTATTCTTCATTAAGCAATTTGATGTATTGTTTCAGCTTCCACTTTTCAATATCATTTTCCTTCATCGCTGCAATCTGAGTGGTTGTCTGCAAATATGTGTCTTGCAAACGTTTGGAAAGCTCAATATCTCCATCTAATTGGGAAGACGATGAGGCTCCTTTTCCTCTTCCTCTCTTAGCAGCCTTTATGCCTATTGGGTGCTCAATAGGTGATGCATTATACATACTCATTGGAGTATCGAGACCAGAAGCATTGCCTTCAATCGATTTCGTGCTCGATCTCTTTGAGCTTCCACTTTCGAAGCTTGGCTCAACATACAATTCCTTCCATCTTCGCTCATCCTTGAGATGCATCCAGCACTTCTCTAGAGTGAATGGTTTTCCCTTTCGAACGAAATAGAGTTTATGAGCCTTGTTCAGAACATCGTCTACCGACTCACCACTAGCCTTCAAGCTTTCTGCTTTTCGATATTCACCTACAAACATACCAACATCAACATTAATTCTAGTCCATTTAGACTTACATCCCTTCCAAGTTCGTCCATTTGCCCCTTTCTCTTTGTTGTAGTAGTTCATATCTCGCTTCCAAAAAGTTTTGCTCTTTTGCTCGTTGTTTACGATGATGTCCTTACTTGTGTTGAGCCAGGCACTCACGAGGAGAATTTCATCGTCATTACTCCAGATTTTTGCGCTAGTAAATTCTTCCTCCTCTGAAGAAATTTCTTCTACAACTTGTGATCCACGACCACGAGCTCCACGACCGCCACGGGATCTACGACCACGACCACGAGTTGCACGACCACGAGAACCTTCTGGTTGAGTGCTATATGGAGGCTCGTCTTCTAGTTCAGAGTTGTGTATCCATATTTTCAGATGAGCCTAATGAAATCGGTGATTGTTGAGACTGGCCAAAGTTTTGGGAGGCTTGCACATATGGATTGTAAGATTGTGATGAGAGCTGTTGCACATATTGAAGATTTGATTGAAAACTTTATGGAGGGTAAGGTAGTACATGGTTCATTTGTGGAGGGTAATTATGTTGGAAATTTTGTGGATGATAATTTTGTTGTAAATGTTGTTGATGGAAATTTTGAGGAGGGTAGTTTTGTAGGAAATTTGGTTGGAAATTTTGTGAAAAATCAGGTGGAGGGTTTTCACCTGGATCCATATTTTTCAAAAAGAAAGTAATGGAAGAACTTCTTTGAATGTGTTTTACAAATGAGAATCACATACATATTTATAGCCAAAACTAGGGTTGATGAAGCTAGTATTAATATGATTTAAAAATAGGGTAGATAAAACTACTTTATAAAATATGTTAAATGAAGCTAGTATTAAAATAATTTAAAAATAAGGTAGATAAAACTACTTTTTAAAATAAGGTAGATGTAACTAACTTTCAACTTAGGGTGAATAAAACTAATTTTCCAAATAGGCTAGATAAAACTAGTTACATTATGTCTCGTTTTACTAGTTATATTAAATATAGTAAATAAAACTAATTTTGTTCATTTACTAGTTATATTATGTCTCTTTTTTATTAAATATTTGTTACAATGAGTTATTTAATAAATGGCTAAATGTGTTTAATGACCCTAAAACAACCTTAAAAACTAATTTAATTTTAAAATAATTCAATTTAAATTGGTATCTATGTGTAGATAAAAAAATTTAAGATTTTTGGTAATTTTTAAAAAAAAATAAATTATACTAGCACAAAATAATAACTAACACAACAAATAAATCATCCTAAATTAAACCCAAACATCATGTGTCACATGGCAAGTGATGAATGGTTAATTAAAGAATGGGCTTCACTTGAGCCCTCTCTTTCATCGATTCACTCTGCGAAATTTGGAATTGCGTTTCACCCTTCTTCTTTTTTGCTTTTCCCTTTTTTTTTTACTGAAATTCAGCATGAAACCGGTGGTGAGCCCACCGATTTTCATGCTCTTAGAAGTATAGGGTTTGTGAAACCCAAACTAGAATTAAAATAATCATACCTCTCAGTTCTTGTATTTAGCATAAGAAAAAGAGATTACCTCACACATACCAAATAAGAATTGATAACTGATATTAACAAATTGATACCCGACAACGCAGCCAAAAATTTGATGCAGCCAAAACTAACGCGCAAGCAAACGGGGTCAATTGTATTACCTCACGTATCGATCTCACAAGGACCAATGTAATACCATTCGAAACTCAACTAGAAAATTAGGTCTAAAATAAGAATTTGGGAAAATCTATATCTAAGGTAACAAAAAATAATGCAAATAAAAAGGATAAAATCAATATGATAGATGTGTTTATGGTTATAGATCACCACACCAATGTTTCAATAAATAAAAGTATACTATGCTTGAATCTATTTGAAGGGCCGACCAACTATCTAAAATAAACACTAATTCATTTAGGACGATAAGCGTTTGTACCTAAACTTAACTAACAGTCACTCTCGCACAAAGCTAGTTGAATTTAGATCATTTAAGCTTTTAGAGATTAGGGGAAAATAAAAACAACATTCGCTCTCGCGCTCCGCTGAAATTACTCAAACCCTAAAACAATTAAGATAGTTAAGAAATCTACAAGAAAAATTAAGTCACTCTCACGCAAATAATTCTCAAATCTAATTCATAGAGATCTAAAAAGAACCAATTTTTAGTTCTTAATTTATCAATATCATATTATTGTTATCTCCTCTTTGTCTCAAATCCTAATAGGAATACTATATGCAAAAGCAAGTAGGGTATGAAGCAACTTATGATTGAATCAAATATTATATCAATTCAAGCAAAGAACATAACTTTAATTAAATACACATTAAATGGATCACCAAAAGCTTAGAACTAGATATTTAGCTAAATATGATTGAAGAAATAACCATAATATATAAATTATCCATCAACAAATAAAAATTATACTATAAAAATAAAGATTAAGAAAACTTAGTCTAAATAATATAGACAATCCAAAGTGACGACTAGAGTCATCAAACACCAAAATCTTCAAGAAGGACTGAATTCCACGTTAAAATCTTCGTATTGTATTCTCCAAACCTAAACTAAAGCTAACTCTCTTCTAAATTAAACTAATATAATATCTAATGTCCTTAGATTTCATGTAATATTCCTCCTATATATCTCTCCCTTGCCACCTCTTTCTTCTATCATATATATATATATATATATATATATATATATATATATATATATATATATATATATATATATATATATATATATATATATATATCGGCGCTAGTTTTTCTAGTTGGATCAGATCTATGAAGTTCGCCCTTGGTGCAAAATCCAAGCAAGGGTTCATCTCTAAATTGTATGTTAGACCTGAGTATCGAACAAATGATTATGATCGTTGGATTAAGGCAAACTATATGGTGCTGGATTCTCAACTCCATATCTTCCACCATAACAAAGGGGTTTATGTTCATAATTAGAAGCCTCATAGAAGTGCTAGGTGGATTAGTTAAACCAAAAGGCATTACTAACCATTCATGCAATTCATACTTAGTTTTAAAGGTTGTTTTCCACTCATCCTCCTCTTTCATCCTAATTTGATGATACACACATCTTAAATTAATTTTAGAAAAGAAATAAGGACCATGTAATTCATTTAACATGTCATATACACTAGGAATAGGGTGACTGTAATTTATTAAACATATTGCTCTAAATTACAATTACTCAGAGTCTGTATTTTCTCTATTATATTAGCATTTTGTATTTGCTCCAATACGATGCGTTTTATGTACTGGCTTAGAGCCACATCATGATGCTCTCCTGTAGCTCAGCATACAAGAGCACTCGTTGTAACGGACTCTGACAACTCTCTGAATCAAATTGCTCTTCATTTGCGCTATGCTCTCTTTTCCTTCTCTCGTTTCTTCTTATTGATTTCTGGTTTTTCACAAATTGTAAGATGGTATCAGAGAAATAGATCCTTCTACCTGGATCTATTCGTTCGGATTTTGATTTTCTGAGCTTTGACGATGACGGGACTGGACGATGGAAAGAAGAAATCGGTGCTCGGCGAAAGTCATCCAGAAACGGCGATTTCAGATCCAAATCATTGGTTGTATTTTCATCATTCGGATCATCCGAACTATGCGTTGGCTACGCAACTCCTGAGTGACACCAATTATCATAATGGCGGCGAGCTGTGGAGGTGTCTCTCATGGCGAAGAATAAGCTTGTGTTTATGACTGGCGACTACAAAAGGCCAGATTTAGGAACAATTCTCGAGATGCAATGGAGCCGATGCAATAGCATGGTGATAGCTTGGCTTCTTCATTCAGTCGAGAGAGATATCGCTGAAATGCTACTTTACTGTGACACAACCACTGAGATTTGGTCGGATATGAGATAGCGTTTTGGACAACCAAGCATGGCGGGACTTATCAGGTTCAAAAAGAGTTGTTCACCATTGTTCATGGTAACATCATTGTGTCTTCTTACTAAACTAAATTTAAGCGTTTATTGGATGAATATCTAGTGCTGTCTGAGATGCCTAAGTGTGGAAAATGTGGATTGCTTAACAATATCCCTCAGATGGTGTTAAACCAACAGATCCTGCAATTTCTTGTTGGTTTAAACAAATCATTCTCTTCTGTTAGAGCAAACATGTTGATGAAGAAACCCATGCCTAGAATAGGTGAGGTTTATCAAATGGTCTTAGAGGAGGAGAAACAACGAGGATTGAACAACAAAACCAATTCAGTTACTAATGATTCCACAACTTTGAGTGTTTTCCCTAAGCCTAAGCAGAGCTCTTCAAATTCTGGTCGCAATGGTAATCAGAATTTCAATCCAAAGACCAGTTCACAAGGATCTGGCAATGATAGTTCTAATGTTTCATCCGGGACTTCAAATGGGGGAAACACCAACAACACTGTGATGAGAAAAGTCAATTGTTACTCTGATCATTGCAAGATACCGGGGCATTCTTTAAGTCGTTGCTACAAGGTAAATGGATATCCCAAAGACCGAGACAAGAAATTTGCTGCAAATTCATCTGTTGGTGAAGAAAACAAAGAGCCAACAGACAACGGAGTTATGGTCACCAAGGGACAATATGACAGGCTCATGGCATTGCTAGATCAACAGCAGATTGGAGGTCCTTCCGCAGGGAATAACAAATCCTGTATGATGACATGTACAAGTTTCTGTTTCTCTATACATGGTAATTCTCATATTTGGATCATAGATAGTGGAGCCACTCATCATATTTGTCCAAATCTGAACCTATTTGATACTCATGTACCTTATCTTGATTCCAATTTCATTACCCTACCCAATAACAAGCAAACCAAAATTTGTCATATTGGAACCATTCATTTGTCTCCATCAATTGTCCTTAAAGATGTCTTACATGTTCTAGAATTTACATTCAATCTCTTGTCTGTCAATCAATTCGCAACTGACCTACACACTAATGTCCTTTTCACTCCTACTAAATGTCTTATTCAGGACCATTCAATGAGCATGCCTCAAGTTCTTGGTAGAGCTTCAAGGGGTCTCTATCTTTCTTGTCCTCCCTTAGATCAATCAAGTCCAGAGAGAAATAGTTTTGAGTTCCACAAATGTAATAATGATGGCAACAATTTTTCTTCTGTTCAAACTTTTAGTGCCATGACACTTGAGTTGTTCCATTTAAGACTTGGTCATGTACCTTTTGAATCTATGTCTCGTTTTCCCTTCTATAAAGACATCAAAACTGGTAAAAAACACCAGTTGTGCACAATTTGTCCTAAGGCTCGTCAACAAAGAGCATCTTTTCCCACTAGTAAAATCCAAACTAATCAACCTTTCCAACTTCTTCACACTGATATTTGGGGACCATATAAGACAAAAACATACAATGGTTTTAGTTATTTTCTTAGTGTGGTAGACGACTACACTAGAACAACCTGGGTGCATTTGTTGACTGACAAAAGTGATGCATTTCCTGTCCTTCACCAGTTCATTATATATGTTGAAAAACATTTTTCTTGCAATGTCCATACAATCAGATCTGATAATGGTGGGGAATTTTGTAGTCATGAGGCACAAAACTTCTTTTCCAATCATGGTATCACACACCAAACCTCTTGTGTTGATACACCACAGCAAAATGGTGTGGTAGAACGAAAGCATAAGCACCTCCTTGAGACAGCTCGAGCTCTTCTTTTCCAATCCAATCTTGTTGACTCTTACTGGGGTGAATGCATCCTAACCTCCACATATCTCATCAACCGTTTTCCCTTGGCAAGCCTTAACTTCATCACACCCTTTGAAAAATTGTATGCAATTAAAGCCACCAACTTATGACCACTTAAGACCATTTGGCTGCCTTTGTTATATCTCTACCCTCAAAAGAAACAGAACCAAATTTGAGCCTCGTAGCATTCCATGCATTTTCCTGGATTATTCACCACATACAAAGGGGTATAAAGTACTTGATATCACCACTCAAAAGGTGCATATCTCACGAGACATTCAATTCCATGAACTTGTTTTCCCCCTTCATTTTCCCAATATTAAGCTATCTTCTTCTTTCCCTCTACCTAACATCAATAATCTCCATGATCCTATTTTCTTTCCGTCTACCACACATTTCACTGAACCTATAAATCCAGATTTACCCTCAGATCCACTCCATTTTCTTCCTTCTACTCTGGATGATGTTTTGACATCACCACAAGTTTCTTCCTCAACCACCACACATAATGTTCCATCACCCTCTTCAACTGAGTCTATTCCTTTACCTCCCAGAAGAATTGAAAGAGTTCATCGACCACCATCTTACCTCCAGGATTACATTGTCAATTTTGTAGATGCTACATCACAATTCCCACTCATGAATGGTTTTTACAAGTCTTCCTTTGCCCCTTTAGCTTTATCTAGTAACATTTCTCCCATTATTTCTGAACCCAAGACCTATAAACAAGCCTCCACAGATCCAAATTGGGCTATTTCCATGAAAAAGGAACTAGAATCTTTAACTACTAACAAAACATGGATTGTTGTATATCTTCCTGCATGTAAGAGGGAAATAGGTTGCAAGTGGGTGTATAAAATCAAACTCAAAGCAGATGGAAGCATAGAGAGGTACAAGGCTCGTTTAGTGGCCAAAGGATACACCCAGCAACAAGGTTTAGATTTTGAAGAAACCTTCTCTCCAGTGGTTCGTATGACAACATTTAGAGTGCTCATCTCCTTGGCCTTAAATAGAGGCTGGAAAATACATCAACTAGATGTTAACAATGCATTCGTGCATGGAGATTTGGTGGAAGAGGTATACATGCAAATGCCAGATGGAATAGCCAATCCTCATGGCAAGGTTTGTTTTCTCAAGAAAAGCCTTTATGGGCTCAAACAAGCATCAACGCAGTGGTTTCACAAACTGACTACTACTTTGGTGACTTTGAATTTTGTTCAGTCCAAGTATGATTCCTCCTTATTTCTACAACAACAAGGTCAACACATGACAGTTCTAGCAATCTATGTTGATGATATTCTAATCACAGGCTCATACTCTTCTATGATCACTAGATTGAAGCAAGCTTTGGACAACCTTTTCAGCATCAAAGATCTAGGAGAATTGAATTATTTTCTTTGCATTCAAGTGTTACATCAAGGGGATTCTTTAATTCTGAATCAAAGCAAACTTGCCAAAGAATTAATTGAAGATGGTAATGTCCACTATCTACATTCTAGAGCAACTCCTTTGCCTATACATTTTAAGCTTGGTGAGACAGGGTCAGGGGAAGCTATTTCTGATCCAACTCTCTACAGAAGTCTGGTGGGCAAACTAAATTACCTTACTAATACAAGGCTTGATCTCTCTTTTGTTGTCCAGATATTAAGTCAATTTCTGCAGAAACCTCTTACTTCCCACATGGATGCTTTACAGCATCTATTGTGCTATGTAAAAGGAACCATGCATTTTTGATGAAAGGATCGATGGTGTAGATGATGGTGCAAAGAGATCACCACGAGAATCCAAGGAATTCCGACAACAAACACCACGCAACGGACCCGTCTTAAACTGGATGGATCTTCCTCGTCCGAACTCGGATTTGAGTGATTCCAATTCGAGAAGTTAGATCTCTGAGTCTAGTTTAATCCCTCAAAATATGAGAGAAAGATAATGAGTGGATTGAAAGTTATGTCGAATTTACGGAGATGGTGCAGAAACCTCCGAGATGGATGATGGTTCGAAAATGGAGAGAACAAGGGGATATGGATGCTTGATAACTTGGATATGACTCACCAAGCTCTCAAACAAACTAGGATTCTCGAATTGTCGGATATGACTCACCAACAATTGAACAACGAGAATTGAACGAAACAAAACAAGAACTTTGAATTGAAAAAAATGCAAGGAAAAGAGAAGCAAATTTCGTCCAAGTCTACCAAGGGAGGAGGGGGATGGACGACCATATAACCTAGATAACAAGCCTCACAAAATCAGCCCCCTCATTTAAAGAAAATTACAAAAACAACCCATAAATACCGAGAGCACATTAATCGTCCTTAACCGTTAAGTTGTCACTTATCGAACCATGATGTATCATAAGACTCCAACTTTCACCTTTGCTAACCAAAGTCCAACTTATGAGACATGAGATCCTCCTTGATCTTGTCAAGAATTTCCGTAGCATGTTCTCGAGTGATGCGCCGAAGATAGGGCGTGGTACCTTGACTTGGCTTCTTAGCGCCTCGGACACCGGCCTTGGATATTTGTCCAAGTGAAGACCCTCCTTTGTTGTGCAAATTGAAATTGTCTTTAGGGCTGAGATCTTCACTCAAATCATGGAGCATAGTCCCTTTAAAAGTGCCCGAAGAAGTGGTACCATTCATCAAAGGCCAAGGCGCGCCAAGGTCGGAAATCAGCGTGTGCAACGACGCCCCAATATGCACGATATTGTGGGGCCATGACTCGATAGATGGAATCACATCAATTTTGGTCTTTTATTCCAACTTGGAAATCACATCAAACTCCAGGCCTTCTCTGATTCTGATTGGGCAGGATGTCCAACTACACGCAGGTCTGTCACTGGTTATGTGGTACTTCATGGTACCAATCCCATTGCCTGGAAATCCAAGAAACAAGCAACTGTATCCAGGAGTTCCTCCGAAGCAGAATACAGGGCTCTTTCTCAAGCTGCAACAGAGATCACATGGCTAGTTAACTTGCTCCAAGAACTAGGAGAAACTAATCTTCAACCTGTCACACTGCATTGTGACAATCGTTCTGCCATTTATATCTGTGAAAATCCAGTGCTCCACGAGCGCACGAAACACTTGGAAATCGATTGTCATTTCACAAGAGAGAAAGTCATGGATGGGTTACTTCAATTAACCTATTTACCTACAAAGAATCAGCTTGCAGATGTTCTTACAAAGATATTACCATCCCGGCATCACAAGGAACTTCTTATCAAACTGGACATGGATATTCAACAACATCCAGCTCCAGTTTGAGGGGGGCTATTAAACATATTGCTCTAAATTACAATTACTCAAGAGTCTGTATTTTCTCTATTATATTAGCATTTTGTATTTGCTCCAATACGATGCGTTTTATGTACTGGCTTAGAGCCACGTCATGATGCTCTCATGTAGCTCAGCATACAAGAGCACTCGTTGTAACGGACTCTGACAACTCTCTGAATCAAATTGCTCTTCATTTGCGCTATGCTCTCTTTTCCTTCTCTCATTTCTTCTTACTGATTTCTGTTTTTTCACAAATTGTAAGATAATTAACTATTATTAGGTTGATCGCCTTGCAATCAACACACATTCTTCCCATTTCCATCCCTCTTTGGCACCAAAATGACCGGAACCGTGAAAGGACTAAGTGATTCTCGCACATAGCCTTTGTCCATGAGATCTTTCACTTCTCTTTGCAACTCATTGGTCACCTCAGGACTATGATAAAGATAATACTAAGATTGAAGAAGAAGGGAGTGAAATTATTGTAAGAAGGGTTGAAAATAGAAGGGGAAGAACAAATTAGGCAGAGAAGAGGCAAAAAAGATACGTGAAAAGGGAAAAGAGAGAAGAGATTAGGGTTAAGATAATTTCTGATTTTTCCTTGATTGCATAATAACAACTTAAAGGGGTATTTATAATAACCCTGATATCTAGATAATAAGGAAAAACCTAATTGCAGAAATATTAAAAAGATAACCTTACTAAAAGATAAGACTAAATCCTAAATAAATGGAAATAACAATATTCTTAAATATAAATCATTATCCTAATATAATCTAGCATATTAATTCTCCCTCGTTGAGAATCGACTTGTCCTCAAGTCGGAAATAGGAGGAGACTCATGAAACGAATCTTGGAGCTAAATCCGCCAGGGTCCCATTGCACATGTAGCATTGCTTGATGCAGCACCATAAAATCAAATTGTTTTGGAACCCCATAACTCCTAACCCAAGACATGAAGATAAAGCCTTCAAAAGCTAGAAATTCGATCTCCACCAATTCATCCATACATGTTTTGAAGTTGTTGTCAATTGGCTTAGCTCCAAAGATTTTCGGACTTGATTGGTGTGCCTACATCTTCAAGCACGGAGGCGCAACTTCGTGCACAAACGGTTCAGATGTGGGAGAGGACGGCAATGCAGTCGGCGCAAGTGATTTGGCCGGAGCGGGCTCAGGGGCCGCGGACGCGGGGACAGACGCCGCTGGCGCGGGGGCATTGGCCACGGGCGAGGGGTTGATTGCCATCTCGTCGATTATGCTGTTGATCCGGTCATCAGGGAACAATTCCATACGACAACATCCATCATAGATGCATTTTTCGTTAAGAGATTTGAAAGCATCTACGACGGATTCTACATTCTGGAAACAAAGTCGTGAATGAAACCCTGTGTCCGGGCTTAATCTCACAAGATCTTCTATAATTCCGAAGATGGAAAACACTTGCTCTAATACGTTGCAAGAAACTGGGTAGATTTCCCCATGAATCTTGACATACAAAGTTCGATTTAATAACTCCAGTAGAGAACGCTTCATGGATGTTCAGGAATGAAAGCACCAATTGATAAAGATAATACTAAGATTGAAGAAGAAGGGAATGAAATTATTGTAATAAGGGTTGAAAATAGAAGGGGAAGAACAAATTAGGCAGAGAAGAGGCAGAAAAGATACGTGAAAAGGGAAAAGAGAGAAGAGATTAGGGTTAAGATAATTTCTGATTTTTCCTTGATTGCATAATAACAACTTAAAGGGGTATTTATGATATCCCTGATATCTAGATAATAAGGAAAAACCTAATTGCAGAAATATTAAAAAGATAACCTTACTAAAAGATAAGACTAAATCCTAAATAAATGGAAATAACAATATTCTTAAATATAAATCATTATCCTAATATAATCTAGCGTATCAGACTAACCTATAGGCTACATGGTTTGGTAAAGAAGCATCAGGTACCAAATCAGTTTGATGCTCAATACCCCGTATAGGTGGAAGGCTTGTAGGCAACTCTTCTAGCATGATATGCTTAAATTCCTATAAAATAGCTTGAATACATTTTGAAAGATGATAAATATCTTGATTAATAATAAGTATTTCTTTCCTCATCAAAATTAAGCAAAATGAAGAAGGAATAAGGAAAGAAGTACTAGATTGTGCAATTAAGAAGCATTTTTCAACTATGCCCTTCAAACTGATTTTGTCCGCTTTGTTTAGGCATTTTTCTTCTGGAATTATAGCTTCTTGAGATTCTGAGTTTCTCCCAAAAAATTTCCTAGAACGCTCTTGTAAATTGGGAAATATCTCACTTTTACTCTCGGTGTCGATACTACCAGCGAAACCAGAAGTATGATGCAGTACTTTTAGTGATCTAGTCATATTGTATGGCCATTTTTTTGTCTAAATTACTAGCTCCCCTATATTTGATGTTGTGTCAAAATTTGAAGAACGTTCGAGTGAACAATGGGAAACGTCGGTGCTCTTCGAATCTACCCTATGCGTCGATGCGCCTTGGCGCGATGCATCAACGGCTGCCTCGGCCTCGTTGGCACACCTCATGGCTCTTACTTGGTCCCTACATACTAGATCTTGTAACACTTTTTGAGGCAACAATGGTAGGAAAGGAACTCCCCTCCTGTCATGGTTAAAGGAATATGTATTAACCATGCCATCATAAATCACTTTTTTTTATCAAACAACCATGGTCTAAACTTAAAATTCCCCCCTCCCCCCCCCCCCCATCTGGCCGTAACAGCCGAAGCTTCGTCTTCCACGACGAGCTTCGGCCATGGCCGTTTACAACTTTGAACAATGGAGGTCCCATGACCTTGGAACCCATTTCCGCCATGAAATTGCTATTTGTACATGAAATTTGGAACCTAAACTTATTAATTCCCTCCCCCCCCCCCATTTCAATCTAAAACACAAAATCAAATCAAAAACCCTAACTCACACATGCAAATCTGAAATTTAACCAAAAAAACTCAAATTTAAGAACCAAACTTAAATTATAATGGATATTGTTGATTGAATGATGTGTAGGTTGCCTTCTTTGTACAAATTTGTTGGAATATTGTGGAGATTTGAGCAAGTTTGAGTGTGAAGAATCTTGGGGGGGGGGGGGGGGGGGGGGGAAGGAAGAAGGAAAGAAGAGAGTGGGGAAATGAAGAAGAGTGAATGATATTTAGCCAAAATTTATTTTATACTCATTTTGGGTGCTCTGTAGTAAAAAACCCTATAAATATGAATATCCTAGGCCTTATAATAAAACAACCAAATAAGGCCCATAATATATGGATTTTTGGCCCACATATTGAAAAACATTCATTGATTTAATTTATTCTACTAAATAAGGGAAGTTAAATATGGAAAGTACTAAGATAGGCATGCAAATAACACTTGCATGTAGGTAGCTTAATGTTGAAAGGGTTTCTTGACAACAAATAAATTTATATCAAGACCCCGCTGAGTACAGGGAGGTCAGGTTCGTCCATGGGAATTAGAAGTATCTAAGTCTAGCAATCAATCCTAACAAAAATAAAACAAAGCAAAGCAACACACGCAGCAGGTGCTCGGTACCGACCCACTTTAGGTCGTCTCCGACCTATGACTCGACACAAAACGCAGGAGAAAACCGGAAAGGGCTGGGAGCGCGGCACCGACCTAAATGGGGTCGTAACCGACCTATCCGGGTAACAAATAAACTTCGAAAAATCAAATTAAAAGAGATCTAGAGCAAAAGATTCACCACAACAAGCTATGCATGCAAACACGAATCAAAATCAACCAAACATAATCCCATGAATGACTTTCGTCATGAATTAATCAAGCATAAACCCTAACTTTCGTAAAGATCTAAACTTGCAACCCTACTTGTTTTCTAAAGGTTTTAACTTTCGTTTCAACCCAAATATAATCCAAATTCACAATTAATCTTTCAATTCAATTATGAACATGAACATGCCTCAGTTTTCATCAAGGAATTAATAACAAACAAGAAGAATAAAGGATAGAGATTAAAAGAGATGGTTTATTCAAAGATTCATGCCTTAATCATGCACAACTCGTCGGGTTTCACCCTAACCCTAGAAAGGTAGACTACTCATAATCCATGGCGCAATCAACAATCATAGATAAAAGAGAAGACATAATTCAAAACCAAACAATCTTCAATTGAAAAGACAACTTACAATCTCAAGAAAACCTCCAAGTCTCTCTTAAAATTGTCCAAGAGCTTGGAATAAGAGTTAACCCTAGAAAACAAACTTGCAAACTTGTTCCGTCTCTCCAAAAGCGTCCCCAACGTCTCTCTGATCCCCCTCTTAAAACTAACCCTAAAAGAACCTTATATAGTAGTGGGAATGTCTCATAAGGAAACTAAATTATATCTCAAAAAGGCCCATAAGTAAAACATTTACTAAACCTAACTTAAGGCGCAAGTTTTAATCTCGCAAGGCACGGAGGTGGTCGTCACCGACCTAGGCAGCACTTGGTTTCTTCACTTCTTTGCTCGAAACTTGCTCCAAAGCTTGGTTCTTCTTCAATGTTCCTTCTTTAATCGCTCTTGGCCTTCTAAAACTTCCTTTAGCTCCTTCTTAAAGCATCTTGATCTTGAAATCTTCACCTTGAAATCATCAAACCTTCAATTGCACCGATTCTCGCCCTTCTATCAACATCACCACAAGACAACTCTAACGCCACCTCCTAGAAAGCTTGAAAACTCTGGATATCTCCTTCTCAACGCTTCAAATACCTACAAAAACAACAAACAAGCACAAACGACTCCAACTCTCCAAAGAGGGTCGGAATTATATGCAAAACAACACAATAAACCTAGAAAAGACTCAACCTAGCTAGAAAACTACCCACAAAAACCAACTAAAAAGTGCGACATCACCTAACTAAAAGATAACTAATAATCATGTTTCATGGTGATCCATCTCGACTCCTTAAACATCTCAACCAGGGATGGAATAATTCCTAAAAGAGCTTGTGTTCCTTGCTTAATCTTCCTTGTTCGTTCCCTTGTAATTGGTTGATCAAATAGAAAACAACCAAGTCATCAACATCTTGTGAAGTCATGGGTGGAAAGACTGCATCTTTTGGTAATGAGACTATCTATACATTGTGTTTTATGACATCGTCTTTAGAGCTTCCACCTCGATTTTCATACGTCAGTTGATTGCTCTTCTTTATGTTGAGTTTTCTATTAATACTTTGTGCAATTTAAGTTATTTTTTGGGAGTCTTTGTCATGAGGAACAAATTAGACACGTTTGTTTGTCAGAAAAAATGTGGGTAGGAGATCATTGATCGAGCTAAAATGATTTCTTGGTGTGGGTTTTTCTTTGGCCGATTCGATCGCATATCGTATTCTTACTGGTACCTTACAATCCTAATATTTACTAGGCCCAACATTAACTCCAACCTATGTCTTTACATGCGCTCACTACCTATAACAATTCTGATGCCTACTTGTTTTGAAACCAAGTATAACACCAATGTATCAAACATGTGTAAATTTACTTGCACTTTGTTCGGGAGAAGGTGGCATATGGACAAAATCGCATTCTCTAGACCTCGTTATGTAATTAGTACGTTGACACCTTCACCAAAGGTCTCTCATCGATCTTTTTCTTGGATTTTAGATATACTGGATTGGGTGAACGCTCACTTCGAATATGGGAGGGTTAGAATACATTCATTGTATATTAGGATTTATATTTCATTGTTGTTGAAAGTTATCATGTAATTAGACTCATTGGATTTTTTTTCCATATTTTTGCAACTACAAATAAAGGGTTTGAAATAGAGATATTTATAGAAGTCAATTAATACATGCTTATCAACACAGTGTAATCCTGCTTAGAGTGAGGTCTAAGAGTCGATATGTACACATCTCTATCCTGAAAAACTCGAGAAACTGTTGTTAAAAGACCAAAAAATGACCAGAGTAAGACGGGAAAAATGAATTTTGATACGAGATAAAAAAATTGAATTGAGTTCAATACACCCCAAATTGATATAGATACTATATATATCTCTTAAAACACTATATAAATACAACTAAAGATTCATAGTCAAGCTAAAGGGAAGTCAATTAATGTTTTTCTAAAACCTAATTACACATATCTATTATGTCAAAATTTATAGTGGCTCACTTCATACTTACTATTTAACAACATAAAAAGTTATCCTTAAGAACACAATAAATGTGAAAAACTTAATGTTAAATGGGCCTAGTTTTTACATGTGAGAACTGACTGCTAAATAGGCCTAATTTTAAAATCATATGTGGGTATTAAATGGGCCTATTACTAAATAAAGCTTAGTGATAGAAAGATATATATTCATCTCTGAGCATGTGTTTAACCTAAAAAAAACCATGTGTTTTAACCAAAAAAAAAAGCTAGGCTTATATTAATCTCTGATATATATTAATCTCTGAGCACATAGTTCATTGTTTCCGATAATAAGGTATAACACCCAATACTATTGTTCATTTGTTCACCTAGGTAATACCAAAATCAAACCAAAAACTAACAATATTATACACATCCACATCAATAAAAAAACATGTCCTTAAAATAAATAGGCTTCATTATCACCTTCCCGTAATATTTCAAAATCATAACTATAAAACATAAATTTTGACCCGTGCAACGCTCGGGTTTAGCCACCTAGCTAGTAAAAATAAAGGAGAAGGTGTGATTATTTCCAACGATCAAACTCAGACCTCTAATTAAGGAGGAAAAGCTCATTCTAATTCATCTTATCCTCGTGTGAAAATATACAATTGATGATATATTATCTACGAAACATTTTGATAACCCCTTTATCTAATTTTGTAATTCAATTAGGTAGTGGGTTGGTAACTAGTCCACCAAGGTACAATATTTTTTTCTCCAAATGGACTCTCCTAACGAGGGACCACCACTCAATTCCCACTAACACCACTACTTACAAGTCACAACCCAAAGTCCACTTTTGGATTACTATGACCTCGTGCAAATTGCCCTTGCCACGTAGTTGGACAGTTCTTCCATTCCCAATGTATATAATCGATGTTGCCGATCATTCATGGGAACCCGCGCCCTTCCACAACATGAAGGAGTCGTTGTATGTCTTCCGCGGTTGGCAAACCCGCGCCCTAGATGAAATCCAGACTACAACAGAACCAAACACCTCTACCCAAAAAGCCTCTAAAAAGAAAAAGAGTCGTGCTCATGCACCCCGTGATAAAGAAACTCTCGAAGGCAATGAAGTGCAATCTAGAGCAAGATGGGAGAGAAATGAGGAGTTATTACTAGCAAGTTCATGGCTGAATGTATCAACTGATCCAATAAAAGGCAAAGCAAGATCAATATTGGAGTCGAGTGGCTGCCTACTACAACAAGTATAGATTGGAATAGAAGCCCCTTATACTTCTTTCAAGAACCCCAAGTGCATGTAAAAATCGGTGGTCCATCATGAATACAACATGCACAAGCTTTGTGGGCAGCATGCGCTCAGCAGAAGCCCAAAGAGCTAGTGGTTGGAATGACGACGATGTGCTAAACCGGGCAATGAACCTTTTTCGTGTTGATCACAAAAAGGACTTTAAGTTCTTGCATGTATGGAGTGTATTGGAAAATGAAATGAGGTGGACCAGTTCATGGAGTACAGAAGAAGGGGGAGGGTCTAAAAGATCCAAGCTAGATGAAGTACGCAATTACTCATCCAACTCCAATCCGGACACTCCATCTACTACATCTGGTGCAGAAAGTGACGGAGTTAGGGCACCTAACAATGCTCCTGTTCGCCCAATTGGAAGGGATTCTGCAAAGAAGGGGAAGAAAGTGGTTGCGAGCTCAAGGTCCGAAATGCATGCCATAATGGAAGATGTGGAAACCATCAGATCATCCCAAGCTGAGGCGCATATGCAAAGGCAAGCAGCTAAACAAGAGATGTTGCGACAACAAAGAGAGATGTTGGATGAGTATGCTCGCATTCAGAATGCAATTGCTCGTGCTCAAAAGTATGCAGTTCTAAGTGGCCTCTTGGCATTACCCAACCCAACCCCATTGCAAGAGAGAATGATCGAAAGCTTGAGTAGGGAGTTATACCCTAGGGGTGATGAATAACTTCAAATTTATGCTTTTACCTTACCCGAGTGAAGAATAGCTTCATATGTGTTCGTTTATGTTTTTCAATTCCCTAAGTGAAGAGTAGCTTCACATGTGTGTGTTAGTTTATGTATTCAACTACCGAAAGTGGAGAATAGCTTCATGATTAGACTTTTCGATTCCCTAAGTGAAGAATATCTTCACATATGTTATGTTTTTTACTCAATGTAACCTTATGTTTTTGTAATATATTTCATTTTATGGTTTAAACCCTTAAAATGTGTTCATTTACATACATGATTCCCTATAATATATTTATTTGATGACTTAAATGTATAAAACTCACATATTATGTCATCTAATTTTTTAAAGTATATTATTTTCATAATACATAAATTTAATTATCCAAAAAATATAAAGATTATTTTTAAATAATTATTTTACTTGTATTTAGCATGTATATTATTTTTTATTTTTAATCAAAACATATTCAAAATGGATCTCTATGAATAGATAAAATAAAATAAAATATTAAAATTATTTTTATTATTTAGTTTTTATTTTTATGGCCGAAAAATAGCCTAAAAACTTTTTAATATTATCGAAATTCAAAATTTTTTTAGCCGTATGATCAAATAGGAGATGAATGATGGACGGTCATGGTGCACTCACTAGTTGTACTGTATGGGTGGGTTTTTATTTCCAAGCTCCAGCCTTCAGAATGAAGACGCTGGGCACAATCTTCAACATATTTGGTACTATTTGGAAGAGTTTATATATTATTTTATGTTTTAAAACCCCCGTTGTGGGTAGTCTTAGTTAGCTCCTGAGCAACTACAATATTATGTGTGATAGCTCTCCTTGGAACAAAAGCACCCTGATTTCTAGACACAATACATTCAAGGATTGGTCGAATTTTTTGTACTAGCACTTTACATACGATCTTAAGCATAGTATTACAACATGAAATACGCCTAAAATCATAAGGCACTCTTCAAATCATAAGATGATTTTGGTCTCACAAACATTGCTTTTGCAGATGACCTCTTTGTCTTTTGCAAACCTAATAAATATATTCTTCATATCATAAGGCCTTTTCTTTTGGACTTTGGCCTTGAATCATGGTTAAATTCCAATCCAAATAAAAGTAAAGTGTTCTTTTGGGGAGTAAGCTCAACTATGAAGGATGAGTATAGTTCCATTTCGGGAATAAGTGTGGAAACTTTTCCTATTAGATACTTAGGACTGCCTTTGCATACAAAAAAGCTGAAAATTGGTGAATGTTTTCCCCTTATTAATAAAATCATTACTTTGATACAGAGGAAAGGTTTGAGCAAGTTATCTCATACTGGAAGGGTTCAAGTCGTAAACTCCATGATTGAGGTTGTCATTTTAATTGCAAGCCCTGATTTTGCCTTCTGCAGTATAGTATAAAAAGGATAGAGAGTCTTTGTAGATCTTTCCTTTGGACAAGATTAACTGGAAAAAAAAAGATAATCTTGTTGCTTGGTCAAGAGTATGCAAGCCTTATGATGAAGAAGGATTAAATTTCAAAGAGCTTTTATCATGGAATAAGGCCCTTTTTATTAAACTAGGGCATGGCATTCTTGTGTGTAAAAGAAAGTTGTGGACTGAGTGGGTTTGTATGAATCTGTAATAACTGCGGTTTTTAAGGGTATTTTTGAATTTTTCTCGGATATCCTTTTAACCTCCTTGTCCGTATTAACGCTTAATCCAATATTTTTATTGGAGATTAAATCCTAGAAAATTGTTGGTGATATCCTAAAATCACAAAGAAATGATTTTATGGATCGGTGTGAATTCTAGGATTTTTCAGAGGAAAAAGAATATATATTGGATAAGCCGTCTTTTAAATTATGTACTGTAAAGGATTTGAAATACGAAAGCCTTAAAAATTGAAGGTAGCAAGATAAAATCATGGAAAATTGGTTTTATTGGTCTACATAATTTACGGGACGTTTTTCGTTTAGTGAGTTTTTCCACCCGAGGTACATAATTTTACCGCTTTAACGCGAGTCCCGTTCCGAGACGGATTTTTGTTTTAAACCGCCTCATCTCTTACTTAATGGGGAAGGGAAAAGCTAAAATCACTTTGGATTTGTACGCACTTTGGTAAAGGGGAAAACAGAGGAATGGGGGAAGGCAGATCAGGTCGGAACGACGGACTGGAGAAAGCTGAATTCTTCACCGCTGCATACCTTCTTCTTCCCCGCCCTCTCTGCCTTGCCTAGCCTTCTCCACCTCACCTTCTTCATCCTCCCTTTGGGCTGCTGCAGAAGAAGGAAACCAGGCCAGCGAGAAATCAGGACGAGAACGACGTACTCGGGAGGAAAGAACTCACCGTCGGCTGCTTCTTCTTCCCCGCTGACCTTGCCACCTCCTCACCATCATCTTCCCCTCTCCCTTCTTTGTTTCTTTCTGGGTTTTTGATGTGGTGGAAACCAGAACCAGAGGATGAATCAGGGCGAAACGGACTCGGGGAGAAAGACGCCTTCACCGCCGGTCACTTCTCTGCCACGTTATGTGACGCCTCCGGCGACCACCAGGCCCTCCGACCACCACCCACCGCAAGGACTGTTGTCGGGCAACGCCCAGCCACCCTCGGGCTCGGGGATCGAGCCATGATCGAGTCAAACGAGCCATGGGCTCGAGTGAAGGTATATACGATCGAAATTAATTAACGGGTTGATTACGGAGCCACCGTAAGGGTCTTTCGACTCCGCTTTACTAATTAAATTTATGGTTTTTACAATCTTGACGTTGATACGATTCCACAGGTTTGAACCGCTCGTGAAACGGACGTCCGGATCTTCCGTTATAGCGAAGACAAGTTTTGGTTACCGATTGGCAGGTAAAAGACTTCGGATAATTACTCAGGATTTGTTGTTAATCCGTTTGTTCCGAGATTTGGTAATCTTTAAGAACTGTTGCTAATGAACAATTTTTATTTAGAAAATTGTTTCAAAAGTGAAGCGGATAATTAGCTATAATTCCGCCAATATGGCTCCTTGAAGCATGATAACTAAGGATTTATTATATATCGATATTCGGAAATTAAATCGTTTATCGATTAGGAAGTTGTAGGAGTTGAGAATACAACTAAGAAGTGTTTCTGTGAGCTCGTTGCTGAGAAATCCTTTTGTTATATTGTCAGAGGGATGATACAAATTACTGTTGGAATTGCTAAGGACGTCGAGCACGCCTTATAAGGCAAGTGGACGATTCTCTCTTGCGTTATTGTTATTAAATGAGGAATTGGATCTCATTTAATATTTGCGTTGGGAACAACTTGTATGATTAATAAAATATGATAGGTTTTTATATTTGTTAGAAATAATGACCATGTTGTTATTCAGTTTTGCGCTAGAACTGGATTTAGGTCCGTTGTGGGTGACCTTGTTTGCTGTCTTACGCTAAGACATTGTTGTTGATTAAGGTAGTTTCAGGGAGGGGAACGTGGTTCCATATCCTCTCTTTAAAACAATATTGCATTAGGAGGGTGCTTGGGCAATAGGCCTCTGGGATCTCTACCTCACCATATGCAAATGAGAGATCCAGGATAGCTTAAGTCCTGTGATCCTGGTGTAGGGTAGATGACCATGGATGAAATACTCCTATGATCTCTACGGGACCAAAGGTATAGGGTAGATGACCATGGATGAAATATTCCAATGATCTCTACGGTACCAAATATTTCGGCAGTAGTTCGAGCCGATTATGAATCACCAACCTGTTTGTGAAAAGTTTTGAAAGTAATATAAGATAAGTGCGTTAGGCACATTAATATACCTGAATGGTTCGTCCAGTCGGAAAGCCATTCTTGCTCCCGGTTATGAATGATTCTTAATCAAACTTTGATTAAGTGAATTTGATTAGTCGATGGAGGCTTTTCAAAATGTGATGTGATTAATATGAGTTCCCACAATTGTTTATGCTTCTTAAAGAAACTACAAGCGGTGGTGTTCTCTCTCTTGATTATGCGAATCTCCTTCTTATTCTCTATAAGATTGCTAACTGTTGGATCATAATCTGAGTCTATTCGGATTTGATGCCAATATGTTTAGTTACAACCATAAGAACCAAGTTAGATTTTCCACTTGCTAGTCTTTCATTAGACTAACCCGTCCATTTTCTTTTCTTTTATATGGTCGGCTGGTGTCCACCGTTGTATGCGATACATCAGGTTCTTCTTAGAAGTTGATTCAAGAGGCGGATTCAGATGTTTGAAGCTCCAAAAGTTGAAGAAAGGTTTTCAATGGTTATACTTGAGTGAAGATCATGGTTGAACTACTTCAAAGTGAAGCTGAGTTTCAGAAATAAGAGCTTATGGAAGACTGGATGAAGATTTTGTTTAAATAGAAGGTTGTGCTATTTATTTAATCTTTTTGGATTAAGGTTTGTATAAGACCAATTGTATTTATTCCGCTGTAATGTTTGTTTTAGTTTGTTCAGTCAGTTTAAAGCCTTGGGTAGCTTCGGTTTAGTCTTAATCGAGGTTACTGGCGGTAATACCTCCAGGGTAGGAAGGGGGTGTTACAGAATCTGATAAAAAAGCACAACTTCTAGGAAAGGCAAGGTTCTAGCTTTGATTCATAGATTTGGAATTTAGTATTGAAAGTGAGATATGAGTTGATTAAGGCCTTGCTATAGTTTCTTAATAAAAAGTAATTTTTGGAGAAAAGTATGCTTTTTTACATTGATATATGTGCATTGTAGTTATATTTTAGCTTTGGAAAATGTGAAAAGCACAATTTTTGTTAAATATTGCTTTTTGTTAAGCAAAGTATAGCAAGCCCTAAGTATTTCCAGTTGCAGAACGTAGACATCTCTTAGAATGTGTTGATTATCACTAAGACATATAACAAGCTAGATTGTGTGGTTATCTATATTGTTTTTAGACTACACTTACCTTTCATGTTTAGGCGTGACATGATTTGGAAAGGGATTAAATCCAGGAAATGGGCGTTTATAGCTTGGCTTGCCTCACTTAAAAGATTGCCTAAATTTGGTAAGCTACACAGTTGGGGGATTATTTCAAATCCCACTTGCTCTTTGTGTTGTCAAGAGGAAGAAAGTGAGGATCACTTATGGTTCAAGTGTGTTGTTACACATGATATTGCTAATCTGGTCTTAAATTGGGTGGGCATTTCAATTAAATTACCTACCTTAGAGGCTTGTTGGCATTGGTTTGCAAGAACTCCCTCTTACAAGAACAATATCATTCAAACCAAGTTTACAACTTCTGTTGGGATCATTTATCACACCTAGAGGTTGCATAATGAGGTGATTTTCAAGCAAGCTTCTCCAAATGTGACAGTTTGTGCTTAGAGTAATGTTAGAGAGTGTAAATTGAGATTCACTATCAAGCTAAAGTTTACTAGAAGAAGAGGACATGGCCATCAGAAGAAGACATAGGCTTTAAAAGAGTTCTATCTTAGGCTTGTTTTCAAGATGTGTGTCGTTGTTTTTTGGGTTCGGGGTTGGGTTTTTAGGTAGATTTGGTGTACAACACCCTCTTTCCTCTCCTTCTGTTGAGTGCTTTTGTATCTTTATAAAGACATTATGAGACAAGGGAGGGAGAGACCTACACATAGGCTTTTTAGCCATTACTTTTTACCAGTGCATTTGCATGAGAATGTACGTAGTTAAGGGAAAGTCGGGTAATCGATGGTGTTTTAGGAGCCCTTGGATCTTGTGTATTTCGTCATATATCCTTGGTATGATATATATGTTTGTAACTTATCTCCCCTCTTCTAATAAATTTTTACCATTGGCTAAAAAAAATCTCATAGTGGTCACTATGAGTATTTAATTATGCCATTTGGGCTAACTAATGCACCTGTAATATTTTAAAGTTTAATGAATTCCATATTTAAAGAATACTTAATCAGTCCTTATATTTTTTGATGACATATTAGTCTACAGTTCCTCTATGGATGATCATGTACAACATTTGAGGTATGTGTTTGAGGTTATGAGAAGTAATCAATTGTTGGCTAAAAGGAGCAAATGTTCTTTTTCTACATATAAGGTTGAATGCTTGGGGCATTATATATCAGTTGTTGGCATTTCTACTGATCTAAACAAGGTGAGAGCTGTGAGGGAATGGCCAGTGCCTAAGAATCTCAAACAGTTAAGAGGTTTTCTGGGGTTAGCTAGCTATTAAAGGAATTTTGTTAGGAATTTTGGAGTCATTTCTAGACCATTGACACTTCTCACAAAGAAAGATGCTTTTGCATGGAATATGGAAGCTAATTTAGCCTTTTCCACTTTGAAGAAAGCTTTGTGTGAAGCTCTAGTGTTAGCTCTACCTTTATTTGACAAATATTTCTAGTGGAGACTGGTGCTTCTAGCCAGGGTATTGGTGTGGTACTGATGCAGGATGGTCATCCCTTGGTTTATATTAGTAGGCATTTGAAGGAGAAGCAACTTCACTTGTCTATCTATGAAAAATAGCTCTTAGCAATGTTTTTTGCAGTTCAAAAATGGAGGCACTATTTGCTTACAAGACACTTTATTATCAAAACAGATCAGAGGAGCCTTAAATACTTGCTTGAGCAAAGGTTGAACACTCCTATTCAACAATAATGGCTTCCTAAACTTCTAGAGTTTGACTATGAGATTCAATACAAGGAAGGGAAGGAAAATCTGGCTACCGATACTTTGTCAAGAATGGATGGAGCTGAAGTTCTTCATATGGCTCTATTTGTTTTATAGCGCTTTTATGAATAAACGAATATATAAATTTTCATGTATGTAAAAAAATCAAAGAGAAATATCAAGCAATGAACAAACAGAAATGACTTCCACCTATCCTATCTTCGTGCCCCAAACTTCGCACATCAAACCCTAGATGATTGCCCAAATATGATTCAGTTATAATGGAGTGGTAAGAATTAGGGTTTTACATGGAAAGTCAATCAACACCTATACACATCCAATTTCGTAAATCAATCAAAGAGGAAGGTGAAACCATCACATGTAAAACCATAGCAGGCGAAATCAAAGAGAAAGGAGAAAGGCGAAATCATCACTGATGGAATGGACGGAAGGGTGGCTCTCCGCAAAAAAAAAAATTAACGGGTGTGTCAAAATAAATATGTCTTGTCCCCGAGGCATATAGCACAATGGTTGGGAATGATCCTTGAGTGCACAATTCCTTAGGTTCGAGCCCCACCGATGGCGTTGCACATCCCACGATTTACCACCTCCTCTTTGTCCAGGGCAGGGTGCGTGGAGGCACGGGACTAGTCGGGACCACTCCCTGCAAAGCAGGTTTGTTTGAGCCCGGAAACCCGCGACCCCCAAAAAAAATGTCTTTAACAAGTGGTTTCTTTCAAATGTGATCATATAACGGGCGGTTATATTCAAATCCCTTTATTATTTAAATGTCGTAGTCCGAGATTTAGTTAGGGTGGTGTTACTCTAGCTAGAATTTGTGAGATCTTGGCCATTAATCAACAAATGAAGTATTAAGATTAATTCAATTTCTCTCCAAGTCTTTTCTTTTATACTTTTTTATAGGAATTTTTTTGTGAGGATTTATAAATATACAGTTTTTAACACAAAACAAGACCCAATAGTTTAATACAAGTGCAAGTTCCAAGTGTGACATAACAGTACATGGTGAAATTTCATTATCTAGCTAGTGGAGAAAATTTATGCATTGATAGCAATGGTGATCAAATGAATTGATCACCATTGACAGGTTCTCACTCCTAGTCAATTTTTCCACAAACTGGCCACCCAGTTGGCATTCTCATCTCACAATTTGAAAGTATGAAGTGAAGAAAGTTGGGAGAAAATTTAATGTTAATGTTCAGTCGGTTGATAGGCTTTTATGGCCCAATTGACACTGTCTCAAATACATAATTTTGGAACCTTCTTAGCTGGATGGGTCCAAATTGACTACTGTAAATGTGCTGAGTTGTTGTTGATTTCGGTTTATATTTTGCTAAGCTGTGTCTTCACCTTCGACTTTTCCTAGTTCCAGCAGAAAGAGCAGTAATGAGTAGTAAGACCATAGAAAATAGAGATGTGGGTGTCAAAATCAGGTTTTGAATACGAGAAAGGAAGGAAAAGGCAGGAAGAGATATTAAAAGAAGAAGGCATCCTTTTCTTCTTTGCTTGTAGTGGGGAAAAGATTGCCATGCTAAGCAAGCGGCTTCATCATATCTTGGATTTGGATATCATCTCCGTTCTAACAAGTCATTCCACCTCCTTAATTAATCTCCTGCTACCAAAGTTTCCCTTTTTAATCTGCCATCACACCAATTTGATTAACAACAACAAACGGAGCATATGTTGCCGAAACGGCCTCCCAAATCATCTTCATCTTCTTACACAGAATCCATTAAAGCTCTTGAAGCTGATATCCAGCATGCCAATAGTTTGTAAGTCCCAAGTTTTCATTGTAATTCATTGCATCCATCTGTTATTATATTTTCCTTATGAAGCAACTTTGCACAATTCTGGTTTCTGTCAATTTCATCTCCCAATTTCATCTCATTCTTGCTTCTATCAGAAACCCTAGAGTGAGTTTACCCCCAAATGGGAGTTGGTGCTCTATATCATTATATTGTATCCACAAAAGAAACCCAATTGTTGTTCTTTTGCCAGAAACTGGAAATTAATTTGGTTCTGTCCACTTGACTGATGTCATGGGGGAAAAAATTTGCAGGGCAGCTGCTCTTCCAAAAGACTATTGTGGAGATTGTGTTCAGATGAGATTATCTTATAGTCCTCTTGCTCCCTTGTTCCTTTACTTGATAGAATGGATGGATTATAGTTGTATGGATGCCCTCCCCACCTTCTTAGGCCTTCTTCATGTATTAGTCTACAAGGTATACATTGATGGGATGCCAACAATGTCTTCTCAGGAAAAGAAGGCCAGTTTAAGAGATTTCTATGGTAATTGCAACTTTGCTATCATGAACCTCATATCCATTTTTGTTGAGAAAGGTTTTAGCTGTCTAACTTCCCTACTGCAGCTGTGATATATCCTTCACTTAGACAACTGGAAGGCGATCTCGTGGCATTGCAAGAAACCGGTGAGAAGAGAGGCGGAGAGAAGAGGAGGCTTGAATTGAGAGGATTGGAAAGCGATGAAGAATGTAGTATTTGTATGGAGCATTGCACCCAGATGGTGTTGCCAGACTGTGTCCACTCCATGTGCATTTCCTGCTTCCATGACTGGTATAGGACCGATAAACCCTTACAAGTCCCCGTTTGGTTCAACGTATGGAAACAGAATCGAATTTAGTCTACATTTTCATCGCGGCTCGTGGTCCAATATTCTTGTGGAATTAGGACTGCTAGCCAGCAGTGATGAAAATTTGGATTAATGTAGCTTTCGTGAATGATGAAAATCTTCATGTTTTGATTATCCAATTACAGGAATGCAAGATCCCGGTCCTGCCCCTTTTGCAGAGGAAGCCTGAAGAGGGTTAGCTCAAAGGACTTGTGGGTTCTTACAAGTAACTTTGATGTGGTTGACCCAACCACCTTAGCTGGGGAGAACGTGACACGTTTCTACCTTTACATGGATAGCCTGCCTCTTGTGACGTCTGACCCCGATTCTTTGCTATTTGGTTACATGATTTGAGGAGATGCATATGATATCATCATATGCATCAAGTATCAACCCTGTTACACGAAGGGGGGGAAAATCAGCAACTGTAAATATATAAACTTATATGAGATGGAGCATCTGGATACTATGGAGAGTTGAAGCACATACTACTGTACAAAGGATGTTCAAAATGCTTTCCATTCAAATAGAATATATGCTAAATGCTTGCCATTCAACCCAGGGTTTTTGTGGGTTCACTTCTTATATTCGAATGGCAACATAAATAAAATTTAGGCTATCTCTGCACATCTGATATCCTTGTATTATGAATTGTTATCAAATAGAATATGTATAGATGTGATATTATCGGAAATCTCAAGCGTGCTATGCTGTACTGATATAAGGATTTAACTTTGTGATATGATGTGATCTCATCCCAGGAGGAGGAAATTTCAAGTTTCGCTCATCCACTTTTGAGATTAGGCTGGCTGTTTTGGGTATTCGTTTTTATACATAGTTATTAAACTAGCTTTTTGTGTGTGTGTGTGTGTTTATAAATTTGTGAGAGTAGTTTTACGAGATCAACGGGTTTTGCTCAAGATGTTCATGTACATGTATAGAGAATATTTATATAGGCTGACTGAACCATGCTTTATAATTCAGTTGTAATAAGAGCCTGTTTGGATTACCATTCATTATGTATTATAATACAAAATTAATGTAGAATATAATGCAAAATTTTACGTTATAATGCAAAATAGTATATTATTGGAGGTAATCCAAACAGGCCCTAAATTGGGTTTTGTATGATGAAAGATAGTCCAAGGAACCACCAAGAGCGCCCACCATGATGAATGGTCCATTAACGAGGTCCCGAGCTAAGAAGCTACAAGAAGAGGGGGAAAGTTTGGTTTGCAACTTAAATAAGTCATTATATGATTTAAGGCAAGCATCAAGGCAGTGGTATGCCAAGCTTTCAGATGCTTTGCACACACAAGGGCATGTGTCATCTCAAAACGATTTTCCTTGTTTTCCAAGAAGACAGTTTTCTACTGTGTTCTTGGTCGTATATGTGGACAATATTTTGGTCACTGGTGATGATGATCATGAAAATCAGAGATTGAAAAAGTTTTTAAACAATCAGTTCAAGATTAAAGATTTAAGCAAGCTTTATTATTTCCTTGGAATTGAATTTACAATTGTTCAAAATGTATACATTCACAGTCAAAAGGAAATTTCTTATCGAGTTAATTGAAGAGTTTGAATGTTCTAATTGGTCAAATGCTTCTGCATCTTTGTAGGTCATGTTGAAGTTTGATGATGCAAGTCACTGCTAAAGCTTTGCCAAAACCTTCTCTGCACAAAAAGTTGGTTGGTAAAATGAATTTCTTAGTTCATTCTCGTCTAGATAGAGCCTTTGCAGTTCAGTTTCTGAGTCATTTTCTCCAGGCTCCTACAGTTGCTCTTTATAAAGTTGCAATGCACATGCTGAGATACTCAAAACGACATCTTGATCTTAGTTTGTTTCTCAATTCACCACCTGATTTGCAGCCGGTAGGCTATTTTGATGCCAATTAGGCACCATGTTCCAGTACCAAGAAATCCGTTAGTGGTTTCTCTAACTTCGGAAGAAGAAGAATATCATTCCATGAGACGTATCAAAACAGAGTTAGCTTGGTTATCACGATTACTCTTTGAGTTAGAAGCTCCTAGGCTTCTTTCAATACCAATCAAGTGTGATAGCCAGACAGCAATTCATATTGCCCGCAATCCAGTATCCCACAAACGCACTAAACGCATAGACTTGATTGTCATTTTGTTCGACACGAACCACTAGAGGGACTTATCACCATTAGTCACTTGCCCAATTCAGCCCAGGTTGCAGACTAGTGCTTGGCATATACAAGTCCTCTTCTGTAATCCTCCCGCTTCATTCACAAAAAAGAATGCAATTCTGTTTTCTCCATTTCACAAAATTCTCTCGTTTTATCTTTCTTTTCCAACAGTGATCACTTCATCAAGAGAATATCATGACAAAATACAAAATAGAGCATTGTAGGATGGATCCTGAAACAAAGAGAGATACAACCTAAAAGCCGATTCGAACTTAGATTGGCAAAAATGTCAGATAGTGACACAAAAGCCAAATCAGATCAAAACAACAAATCCAAGGAACAGAACTGGACACATAATCACAATCACCAGCTAGTTTGATACATGTAAAAGCTAACACTTTCAGGGCTCAATATAACAATCTTTACAGACCGGTGACATCATAAATAACATTCCTCTATAACGAGCTTCTAACGAAGAATAAATTACGATTTTTCTACTCGCTTCTTAATATAATATATGTAATGTACATGAGCAAATTGTAACATTGTAACATGCCAAAGATGCATAGTTAGCAAGACAATGCGTACTTTTGCAAAATACTTACGACGTAATAGCTCTTTGTCTCATCCATTTGGTAGCTGACCACTTCTCTCCTGATAAAACTTCACATCCTCCATGAACACTTCTTGGATCCGATTGTCCATCTAGCCCCTGGAATCATTATAAGAAATGATGACTTTATCAACAATGTGAAATGTAGAGACTGGGCCACAGAGGAAGAAAGTGGGCTTAACAGAATCTCAGAAAGCAAGGAGCTTCACTCTATTTTGTTTAGTAAAAGTAATTTGATTTTCTATTGCATGGAGCTTCTGTTGGCAGGCAACCAATATAATTTACTGTTGATCTAGATAAAAAAAAATCTTTTATCCAATATGATATCACAACACTTCTGAAATGGTTCGTAAACCTTGATTTATTTACTTCCGACATTACTGAGTACTATTAGATAAGCAAACAATTGAAGATTCACGCCTCATAGGAGTGTTGGAAGCTGAAGTTTCTACATTCTCAGTTTTTCTTATTTTTTTTTGGGGTTAAATTATCTTCCTTTGCATATCATTGCTCTCAGGTTTTCTCTGATTTGAATCCCCACACTATTCTAGGTCAGAAGCACTCCAACAAATCTGATTGCAATTATGTTCACGCTCAGAAGGAAAGCTAGCAGAGTATGCAGAATACACTCATCCAACAAATCTCATCCAAATCACTTGCCAAACCATGATACAAGAATAGCATTGCATACAATTTAATTCCATTGTTAAATAGATGGAACAAAACTAAAATGTAATAACAAGACATATCATAGGGGTTCATGTATGTATCTTTCATTTTTTGTATAACAGGGACTACTGAAACTTCCCCTTACTTGTCACTACTTGCAAGCTTGGGATGATAAAAAGTAAATAAGAAGTTAAATCAAGAAGTGGTATGCATTCTTTGGTTCATGTTCTTCCCAAGAAAAAATAAAGCATTTGAGGCCAAATTTTAAGTTACTAACCAGTAATCACTACCTAGAGGCTAGAGCAATATTTTGATATCAATCTCACAGTGAGTAGAGAGAGTTTTACCATGCTCCAAAATAAGACTGCATCTCCTTTATTAGGTTTTACACATGTTCCTGTTACAGTCTTGCCACCACAGCTGCACTCAGCTGAACCAGCCTGAGAAAACTTCATGATTTAGTCTGACTATAGTAATTGAAAATATCATTAAACATGTCAAACCAATCCACAGAAATCTGACTACTTGGAGGTTGCTGTTTCAATGCTATATGTATTTTAACAGTGAATAATTTGTAGTTTTTTTTTTTTTAGCATTCCTTCAGAATCAAGAGAGTTCACACTACATTGCTCAGGTCTGATTACTTGAAGTTTGCATCATTCGTTTGTAAGTTTTGGAGCTTAAAAGCCATTGTTCAGCTATACAATGGATCTTCAAAATCAAAAACATGTGTGCATTCTTCACTACCATGATGGACATTAGAGAACCAAGAGCAATTTCACTTTTTTACTATTCACCGAAGTTCAATACATGACATATCAGGACTATAAAAATCAAAGCCTCCAAATATATATAGTCAAGAAATTATTGCCACAGATACAGATATACAAAACTGTGCAAAGCTTCAGGATACAAATACCAAGGGAAAATATGTCTCTCCTCCTTCAACGTTATCAGTTAAGTACATCAGCATTGTTGCTATCCTTTGGCCACCACGTTTTATGTTGAACTATAATGAGATATAAAATAAAAAACCTTGTTCAGGGGAGCAGAAGGAATTACGTGGTCAATATAAGTAAAATGCAAGAAATCTTGAGCACGTTGAAGACATAAAACTATTTTTATGGTAAGTTTGAATAAAGAAAACTCACCGAATCAGAGAAATAGTCATGATGAGGTCGGTAATATTGATTTGGTTCATACCTGTACATCTGCACGTGTTAGCTTTATTATAAAGCAGTTAATTTTACTTCATACAAACATAGGTGTTTTCACTGAAAAATCTCATAAACCTACCTCAAAACTTGAATAAGCTCACCATTTTCAACTGGTATTTGAGAATAGACAGAAATTCTCTTTTCGATTGCCTGTTAGGAATAAGAGAGGGCATATTTAATACCAAAATGCAAACCCACCTATGAGAATGAGAAATTAAACAAACATAATTCTGCTGTAAAGCTGCATCTAATTACAGTTGATGGTAGTCAAGGTTGAATGTCAGCACTGGTGTGGTGTCAATCACAAGAGTGGACTGTTACAATGATAACTGACAGGACAGTTTATAAAGAGAGAAAATAGTATTGAGGCAGCAAAGGCTGGCTACTTCTCTTTATGTAATACTCCGTATGAATTTCAAAAAATGCATCGCTTAAATGTTTTGGTACATTTATACCAACATTGGCCGTCCCATAGTTCAATGTTTGCAGGCACTTGAATATGACCATGGCAAAATTTTCATGCATATAAAGCATGCATTTTTATTTGTAGAAAGATGCACAGTACTAATCAATAATCAAAGTGAAGAGCTCAAACAAAGCTTCTAAGTGGTTGAGCATAAAGTACATGCAACAGCAGACATCATTCATAAATGGGTTGGAAAAATATAAAGTGCAAGCTTCAATCAAATGAATTGGTAAGGAATGACGCTTACTGACATCAAAATAAAACATAAATGATAGGATGTCAAAGGATGTACCAAAAGATTCAGCTTTTGGTAATAGGGCATGGAGCACAGGTGGTTCATCCATTCTAACTTCTACCAGCACTACTTTTTCTTTTACACATCATGAGTCAATGACCAAGAATATATCATAGCATTTGCTTGAAAGATAATATTCTCAACATTAAGACAATTATTTTTATCTCCACAAAGATGGCAGAAAAAATGTTATTGTATAGTCTGAGGAGGGATGAATTCACGAGGCATGTGTTTCAAATGTCTGTGTAACTGGCCTATAATCTAAAGCATGCATATGCAATTTGAACTTTTGTGTTAGGGAAACATGGCATAGAAGATAAGTGATGACCACAAATTAACCTGTATCATGGGGTACTTCCTCTCCTCTGAATTTAAAAACATGCCTGAGCTTGTCCTAACTTCGCTTTTAACTCCCTTCATGTCAAACACAGACCATGATTAGATAGCAGGTACTGTATATATTGTGTAAGAAACATTTAACATATTGCACATACATGGCAAAACATTACCCAGTCAAAAAACACATTGATGAAATCTGCATTCTTTTGATCTTATGTCGAGAAAAAAATGGATTACTCATTCTGCTCCCACATCGATTTTGTAGAACTGGAAACAGTATTCAAGGGTTTCAATTTCTTCTGGATTTTTTCTCACTATAAATCATATGTGCTAAAAAGGGGTATAATGAGAATATCATTATGAGTCAAACAAGTTTAAATTGAAAATTGAATGAACATTTGCAGAATTAGTATGCGTACTAATGAGAGCACAGAAGACTTTTTATAATGTAACCAAACCATTGGTTAAGTGTGCAAGAAGTCATGTTTTTGCTGGTACACAGTTATGCTTTGCTTAAACTTGTTATAGAAGAGCTTAAATCTGAAATATATTTAGGGTAACATAAACCTTGTCTCCAAACAGAAGAAGAAAGCAAGCAACTCCTTCAATCAAAAACACAATGAAGACTTGCACCAAAGAGGGTGAAGAAAGATGCAAACCTTTCCCGTTTTTGTATCAACAACAGTAGAAACTTGAAGACGAGGCAAAGCAATTGCACGAAGGTAATCACATTCCTGCAAAATCAGCCTTATATAAAACCGGATGGAAAAGATGTCCAAGAGCTGATAAGTAGTTCAAGCAAAGTTAATACTAATCTTCACTTATAGATTACGCTTTTACAATTAACAGATTCATCCTATTAAGACACATCTTCACATATGCAAGACGTTACAGGAAAGGAATATGATGAAAGCAAGCTTACTTGCATTTTTCAGCACCTGTTAGCTCAAGAAAATAAATAGATAAAAGCAAAACTGCTACTGTCCACAAGATGGAACAATTCGCTAATTGATTACAACTGATATCCATACCCAATACCCACTAATGGCAGTACAAACTAAGAGGCTGGACTAATTCCCTTAAATCACATCACACTTTTTGAATTCTTGAAGCTTAGTTGAGCAAATCTGTATTCTTGTCCCTGTTAAACATTGACCACTAAGTTTGAATTCAGAATTCTTCAATTAGACATCAATCTACAACATGTGCATCTCTATTAGATGGAAAATTCAGTCTAATAAGCACAAAGCCTGTATATGATTATGGACTTTAGATCATTTCGTCAAATAATCCAACGTAGCTCAAATATCAAAAAGGTCAGATCACAACTCTAGTGACCCTATAGATTCAATCCATGGCAATATTTTGGTACAAGTGTTTGGAATATTATGACTTGAAAATAAGTAGGAAAAAATGGATATAGCCTGTGTACCTCTGTGCTCAAAAAATTATGGAGGACAATAATTCGAGGTTCCCAGCTAACAATTTCAGGCTTAACCTGCATTACCAAAAGGCAAAAAGTGAACGTAGCTACATAGCTGAAGGCAACAAAGATCATCACCTCATAAACAAATATGCATTATGCATTTAATGAATTCACAAATGGAGGAAGAAACTTGAGTAAATAGCCATTTATCTAACCCACTCCCAACCTGCACCAGGACAATGACAATGGGAAAACAAGAAACAATTAAAAAAAAAACAATAGCATTTTGTGGAAATTGAAAACAAAAGAAGACAAGAAACCCACTAATTTGAGTTCCCAGTGACAATTTCCAAGAAACAGACGGAAAATTCTTTAATCAAGAATATAAAATATGTACAAACAAACCGGAGTCCAGGAGTCAAGATGAGAGCCTGAGGTGGAAGTGCTCCTCACCTTAATAAAATGAGCATCTCCAGACACCCAGATGCAACTAAGGCTAGTAACTACGTGTCTCCACGTGTAAGTTATTCTTTAATAATAGTAAGAACACACAAAAAAATTAGAAGCAGAAACCAAACCTCTAATAGAAGTAATGAGAAGTCTCCTTTAAAGCAGAAAATGCAATTGCTCAGCTGAAGTCAAATTACAACACTTAGATTGGGCAAAGTAGCATCATAAGGCATTCATGCCCAAATATGGTATTGTTTAAGAGAATTAACCAAACAAAAGAAATGATCTTCAGGAAAGCATTATATTTCAAAGGAGAGATAGTTAAATTTTGAAAGGAACGAGGATTTTCAAAAACAAAAGGCTTAGGAGATGGATGAGAAAAGAATCATATGAAAAAACACCAGAAGACTCCATAGTCTTCTATAGTTTTTAAAAAAGAACTGAGAACAGTTGAGAAGATGACATAGATGTCATGTGAGCTACCCCAACTTTCTTGCATTATTTTATGGAGCCTCTAAAAACTTCAGGATTTGCCTTCCATGACATCTAAATGGGGGGTTTTCTAGGCCTTAATGGCCGTAGATCTTTCAGTAGAATTGATGGGAAGAAAAGTGGTATCCACAAGCAAGCAGTTCAACAAATCAGGTTGATGTTAGAGGATGATTGAATAACATGAAAATCAATCTGATACTTATACATGGGGGTTAGAATGGAGAATCATATCCTGAATTATATGCAAATATACTAGTAAGCTATTACAAAAAATGTAACAACTTACAAATCCAATTCTTAAAATGGCTGCTTCCTTGTCATTTGCCCAACTGGATAAGCCTATCAGGAAACCAAACAAAAATGGTTACAAAAGTTGGGTAACAATTACAAAATATAGGTGGATTGTCAGATCACTAATACATAAGTGCAAACAATAATAAATAATTTAACTATGTTACATTATTTTCAATAGAAAAAGAGCAAAAGGGGATAACTTAAAGGACAACAATAGAAGTGTAATGACCAGAAATCAGCAGCATGGATAATTAGGGGGGAAATGCCCTCTTCTTTTACACACAGGTTACAAGAGGATGAATGCAAACATATACACAAAATCTACAATCTATATATCATACTGTGTAGCAACATACTTACCCCCAGACTTCTGGAGATAGCTGCTGGCATGAGTATGCTGCAATGTTCTCAAGGATGGAAAACCAGTACCTGTGCAATTAACACATAACTGAGCTAGTGATCTTGGCAAAAGTGGCATGCATTGATAATTCTTAAACATAAACCTAAGGTTAACCATTTCCGCGCAGCCTATTTGCATTTTCCTCATTTAATCTCAAAAACAAGAAATATCCAAAATATGAAGAAAAAATATTGATATAGGGAAAATACTTTGAAAGATCTTCAAAAAGTGGACTAGTTCTGAAAACAGAAAGTCGATTAATTGTGACAGTAAACACTTTTAAATTTGACCTCAAACTGACTTCACTTCAATTTATAAAACCATGATTACAGTCTCATAGTTATTAGCTGTATGCTATTTATATCTCTCAAGAATACATAACCTTAAATTTAATCTTCTATTCTGTTAAAATGGAAACACATTGACAACTTTTCTTTACGTATTTGATACAGCTTGAAAGACATTATACAATATAGAAGTGCTAGTATGTACCATAAGAGTCTTCAAGCCTGTTTATGAATGCTAACTGAAATAGAGCACCTGCAAAATTCCAGTAACACAGGATTAAGAAGGCTATCTGCAATTCAATCAGGAACGCCACGAACGGTTCCATCCGATCCTAAATTGAGGATTTCAAATAAAGCTGTTCAGACCAAAATCACAAATAGCACTATAGATAAGGATATGAACACCTCCAAAGATACAGGTCAAGGTAACCATCATAGCTTAAATACAGAAACGCGGTAAAAAGTTGCAAACACCAATCAAATACGAAGCTACAATGTTCCCTCCATAAAAGGATTTCAGTTTCCAATCCTATCACGGACACAGAAATTGGATTACAGCTAAATTTGCAACATGCAAACAGAGCAATCTAGATCCATAGGGTTGAGAAAAGATGATTGCTAATAATAGAAAATTAAAAAAAAAAAAAAAAAAACCAGCTTCATTCGTTCGTATGTTTCTCGGTGAGTGAGAGAAATTTTACCGATAATCATCCCGACGGTGACGAAAGTTAGAAGACCGAAAATGATGCTCATCGGCGATGCCATCGGAGAGCGAGGATCGAGGGTGCAGATTCTCGGAGGGATCTGAAAGAGAGAGGAGTTGCAGTCCTCTCGAGCGGGGAGATTGAGAGGTGGAATTGAAAATGGCGGAATTCGTGAAACCGCTTTTTGTAGTTAGCAATGGCCACCGAAATCGAATACCGAAACAAGTCATGTACTAATACTAGTACTCGTACGTCGCTCCTTTCCACAGTCGATTTTCCTCGTTTCATATTAGTGACCCGAGAAAATATGAATCCACATTTTAGGGTGAGAGTCACGTCAGGTCGAAAACTTAGACCGAAACTGAAATTTGTGGTAGCTAGTATTGTATTGTATATATGTGAAGAATTTTCCATTTACATAAAATTCATTGTTCCTCAAAAAAAGAAATTAATTCATTGAAGTATTATTATTAGTATTTTGAGTAGACTTTGGCATCGAAGAACATGTTTATCTGTGGTAAAAACCGCAAAGTTTGACATAATTAAACATACCGTGCTTGGCTCGCGTAGAAAAATTTGACCCGACCTTGAACAAAATGTTACAAAGCTACATAGCGTGGTGCGATCATCCATGGACGGATGAATTCTCAAAGGGTAGGTAAAGTTGGAATATGTTTTCACACATTTTTTTTATATTCCTCTAGGCTGTCTTTGATATTTCTCTTTATAACATCGTCGATTGCAGTACTTATTTCTTTGAATTAGGACTCTAACCTTCCCCTCAAAAATGCCAAGGAAATATCTTGGAAAGATATTAACATTTTAGGTCATATAATCCCCATTCTAAACCAAAAAATTGTAGGTCATATAATACAAGATTAAAAAGTGAAGGTAAAAAAGGCATATACTACGAACTACGTTAAATTGTTTCTAACAGCAAGCAAGATCTGACCATCTGACACACATCAGGTTAACAGAAGTGCAATAGGGGTAAGACTTCATGATAGTAGTTTAAAGGAAAAGGCAAAATGCAGCACAGTAATAGCACAAAATTGACAACGATTAAGCTTTATTATGATTTGCTCAGATTCATGTGGCAGAGACAAAAATATGCCACGTCTAAACTACTACTTCCCAAGGTGAGCGAGAATCCTGCTAATTAGATTTTCCTTTTTCCCTGTAACAGGAAGTCCATGAGTTGTCAAGTAGTACTTCAATTCCACCACCGTCAAGCTCTTCAACTGCAATAGAACATTGAAGATAATAATCAGCATTCCATGTACACTGTCAGTTTGTCATGTTGGTTGGATTTCAAATCATTTATAGATCACCAAGTAATTGGATTATGGGGCGAAATCTACTCGATTCAACCATACGATTTCCAATACAGGCTACAACTCAGGTTTCCAGATCATCTTGGGTTGTACCAACCACCAAGGGTGTGTTCGGATCTCCCACTTAATGCATTATGTGCGCTCTTAAGATGACATGCGATATAAAAGCATTATAATCAATGTAATGCATTAAGTGTAGCAATCCAAACGCTCTCTGATTTCTAGTTCGGGTTATTTAAGGTTTTTGGTTTCCAAAATACAGTGTAGGCACTGTGCAAGTAGCTCACTGATCGAGCATGCTGTTTTCTAGCTTCAACTATAATATTTTCCCCTGAAAATACAACTTTCATCTATAATTAAAACATACCTTTCCGCCATCAGCAAGTTTATGCCAATCATAATTTGCGCATTCCTTAGTAGCATCTTCTGCAACTGCTTTTCTTTTTTGACCAGCAGGAGCCGCATTTGCCTCCATTTCATAAGTGTCACCATAAACAACTTGCTTAAACTCTTCCAATGTGTTCACAATTCCTGGTCTGCAGCAGATACAAATCAACATATATCAGAGCATGTTACACTAGAACTGCACAAAATTGTCTTCATGTATATACTAGAACTATCAGAGTACGATTACACAGACAGCACAGCAAAAACTCTCTGATTTGGGGTTACTGGATATAATATTAACAAGATTACAGTGGAAGAAAAATACAGATACAAAAGAACAAAAACACATAAATTTCCAGATCTGAATTTATTTGATCACCTGGCCAATCCTTCTTCATCAGGAAGAGTCTCATCATTGACTTCAGGCAAATCATCTTCTTCCAGAGCAAGAGCCTGTAGCACAGCATAATGTTTTTGCAAAGCTGCAAGAGTAAAATAACCTTTAGGACAATGTTCTACAAATGATAAAGATATTAGGTGTTTAAAACAAACTATGATGACAGAAGATAACTCAAGCATCATTTGTGTGTCAAAAAGATGATCCACAGTATGATCAGCATGAAAAAGGCAACATCAGAGCATTAAACATAAGTGGAAGTCTCTGATTCAATATAATTTTCACAATAACATATCAAAAGCAGAAGAGCATATGAAAAGAAACTATCCACAGAGATAACGTTAATGAATATAAACAAGACATAATATCCTATATAGTGAAGACCAAAATGTCGAGAAGTTGAGTTTCAATAGGACAAATTTCATAGAATTAAATCATCACCAAAAGGAGGGCTTGCATTTGGTCCATGCTAAAAGGCAAACTGACAATTATATTTCTATGAGGTAACATGCCATCATATCAACCATGGACCTTTTCCCCAAGGGTGTAACATGAACAAGCAAGGGATGCACATTTCTAAATTCCGCAAGTACATCATTAGTGGATTCCATTTGTTATGAGTCATGTATAAAATCTACCATGCCCATAGACATGTATAGCCAGAATAATGTGTCAACATATCTTACAAATGCCAATCACAACTCTTGTGGCTTAAGCTTAGAGAAAATATGAATCCCAAAGCCAATAAGTAAATAGTGACAAAGAGATTTGCATATTGAAACCGTTCAATTGACAGAGTGCTATTACCAAAGAAATAAAACAAATGTATGAAAGAGATCCATGGAACTAATGCAAAAGATGAAACTTTAAACCAAAGTAATTTAGGATACATTAGTTTACCAGGATTTGAAAATTGGCATACTGAAAAGTCCTTCAAGTCAACACGTTTTAGTAAGGCTTTTGCCTTTGTGATTTGTTCATCGGATGCACAAGGAGCTGTTGTATTTGGATCCATATGATGCTGCCAAGATTCATTTTTTATTTCCAATCAATTGACATGTAATAGTACATACGGATATAAGAACTAAAGAGTGTAGGAGGTCATGCCTCCTCAGGCCATCTGATATCATCAGAGTATGGGAGGGGTATCATATGCATTCCTGGAGGTTCAATCTGACCACCTGAACTTATTATCTCATCCTGCATTCAAACAAGATTATAAATTATTCTGATTGTGTACTTAATCTCTTAGATACCAAAGTTAAAGTAGAGTAAGGTTTAACTAGGGTAAATTCTGAAACATATTAGGGCAATTGCATATATACCTCTTCCACTTAAAGGTGAAAAAAATGAACCTAAGTAATGGATATGTTACAAGGTCTAGCAACAACAGGCAGTATTTATACATTAAATCGTCCAATAGAAATATAATATATGCTTCTGCCACATTATCATGTGAATAAGCAGCAGAACAAGGAAGTAGAATGCTTACTTGCGCGATCAGGGCGACCAATTGAGGGTTACTTGATGCTCCATAAAATGCAAGAGCAAAACTGCATGAAGTAAACAAAAAGGTTCAAGAGAAAAAGGTAGTCTTCTGAAAGACAAGTTCTGAAGTTAAAAAGATAATGGTTCTACCTTCAGACTTGTTAAAAAAACTTCAGCCAAATTTTGGGAACATACAAGCTAAACTTAAATCATCATCATGAAAACAAACACCAGACAGAATTCAGAAATAATCAAAATTAAGAGAAAGGGCTACTTTCCCCAAAAAAATCATATTTGCCACTCTTTCCATATTCACCCCAAAAATACCAAGGGGATGATGCATCAACCATGAAGGCAAGAATGTGCATCTATGGAACTAGAGCCTTGCACTGTGTGAGGGCAAAACACACAACGAAAAACCTCACTTGACAGAGACATTCGCAGGAAATTCAAATGGAAAGCACTAAAAGAAAAGGACCAGGAAGTATAACCACATATTCTTAAAGTTAAGAGACATGAAAATAAGGCTTTTTTTCTAAAAAAGAACCAATAATTTTCAATCAAAACAACACAGCATACTTAATTGTTGGTGTCTGGCCAAACTGAAATGATTCTTCTATTTTTCTAAAGTTTTAGTAGAGAATTATAAACATAACACAATCTCTAGAAGCATTTTACCAAGTGAGGCTTTTTATCCATGTTCAATCAAGCTTTAAGTTCTTACATGAGCAACTACTGGCTTTGACTACTTTTTTTTTTGGTTGAAAGCTTTTGACTACTTTGGGTTAACTTCACTTTGGTGACAATTAGCGAAACCATTAGAGAATCGAGTATTTAAAATGATGTAGAAATAAGAGAAATATAAATCTAATACTGCATTCTAACTTTGGGTTAACATCACTCTATATCAATTTTGGTGCATCCTAAATAAATTCAGTTATTATTGTCACATAGCTGAATTTCAGTTTTTCTTGGGTCTATCGGGCATACCCCCTTCCCTTGGGCAGGGGTACCTCCATCTTGACCCCCCAGATTCCGCTGTAGCGGATTGGGTCAATGTTTTTGTTTTTGTTGTTGTTATGATAAATCTAATACTGCACACTATGAAGGACAAAACACTCAAAGAAAAGCAAATCCTCCATGCAAGGTTGATGTAATGATACACATAATTGGACAAGTAATCAAGTTTCTCCATCATTGAGGTCCAGTCACTAACCGTTTTAAACGTAACATGGACCTATGGAGAGAAATGAAGATCCTTGTGCTTCCGATCACTTCCTGTAACAAAGTTAACCATCTCTTCACCACAAAAGATTCATTGTCGATGCAACAAGAATGACAGAATTATCCAGATATACAATAACAATTAATAAGAGTCACATTCTAGTTAGAGCTGGGAATCAGTCGCAAAAAGATGGACCGGGCCGAAATTTCTCGGTCCACTTTTAGCACCAGTTCAGTACAATTTTGGACTGGAAACTTTTTAGAAATAATTAATGTTTTTTAACCGAATTTTATTGAATATATAACATAAGAATTGGGATTTAACAGTGTGAAAATAAAATCGGATTTATATATAACATAAAAATTGGATTTATATAACACAAAGTGGATTTTTTTCAAAAAAAAATATTAAAATCTGCCCAAACCGGGACCGGACGGAAAACAAATTTCCAAAATATCATGGACCAAGCACCGGACCGAGGGAATGTCAGTCGGTAGGAAAAAACTAGTCCAAACCAATTTTTTCCAAGCCTTAGCATATAAGTTTAAAAAAAGAATTGTCATACTACAGATGTAGACCATTTCCAACCATGCCTAGATATAGAATGACATAACTTCCTGCACATTAGGGGCTAGGATTTTTTTAATTAATATGTCAATAAATCTTTAATGTTGAATAACACATTGACATCTATTGTTCCTGCTTATGATCATAGCAAATGAGAAGGAAAATGGAAGAGAATAATAATAGAGAGATAATACAGCATAGAAAATATCATTTAACCAATTTCATCAATGAAAAGCAACCTCATCAGTCGGAAATAAGAATGTGGACGGCTGTAGATTGTGATAATCTTCTAACGAACTCAGTGGCTTGAATCCTAGAAGACGAAGTGGCCCAGCTGAAGCTAATTTTATTTTTGATATGTCCTCCATTTTGATTTTTAAATCTTGACTGGAGAGGTAAAAGAAAAATAAGTGAATATTCAATATTTTAGACTATCTTATATAGTTGAGAGAAGCAATATATCTATTAGACAAGGGCATTATATGTGACACTTAAAGCAAGTACCCAACATCAAAGCAAATAAAAGAAAATCTCGCTCTTAGATCGTGGATACATTTTGTATATACCATCGTAAGCATCAGCCATAATCCACAAAAGACAGATCTTACATCACAAAATTCCCCAAAATTCTCGATATCCAAACTACTTGCGAAATTTCCAAATATAAAAGTAACATTATTAAGGAACCTCATCAGATTGAACTGTCATAAGATATGCAACAACAATCTCAATCATAAGTTTTTTCATCCTGTTTCTACCATTTAAGTGTATTGATACACAACCTATAACATGATACGTCATGAGATGGGTACATAATTCGAGTAAAAACACAAATGAATAAATGTCATTCCAACTTCATAGGCACAGTAACTCGTACCAAATGAGTATTAAGAAAAATACTTAAAAGAAGAAAATACATACGTCCCGTAAGATTGAGAACACATTGGAGTTTCATGGATTAGCGCTCCAGTGTCTGAACATATTAAGGATCTCTCTGTCTACATAACAGAACAAGACTTGTTAGATTATAATGACCTGAAATGTGCACGAAGGCAAAGAGACAAATTTTTATTTAGCCAGCTATATAACTTAACTGTATATTGATGATTAGCATGTCATTACTAATTATAAATTCATCGTGGTCAGAAAAGTAACAAAAAATGTGGAAATGTGTCCTACTCCCTTCTTAACTTGTTCTTCATCATCACATTAAACTTCAAATGCAATTTTGAGATTGGACTTTCCGTTATTGGGATGTCTTAAAAGTTAAAATGCAAGTTTTAGATAGGTTTTGCCCCCAGAGATATTTATTGAAGACATTCAATAACCATATCAACATTTTGTCTGCATTTCATCTCTAACACTTTTAGACATTGGAAACGTGGAAAGCAACTGATTACCAAAAACAGTACACACTATTCTATCTGCTTGTGTAAGAAGATGTTAGTCATGAGGTGATTAAAACTTATATTTGGAGAGCAAGTGACTGAGTTGTACTGAATTTGTTTTATAAAGTGATAGAGGAAGGAGCAAGGAATAGGCAAAAGCACTTAATTGAAGATAATGCGCACAGACACAGATACCAGAGCAAGAAGATGAACAAAAATTCTTTGGAGCAATCTCTATTAACTAGCAGGGACTAATGTTCCCTGGCCCAGAATCGCCAAATACCAATTGCAAGTAAAGATAGTAGCACCCATGTAATGACATTCTCTCCCTTACATACCTAGCCCCTACGGTCACCTACAAGTGACCTTGGCAACTTTTCTCTAACAGCTACATATTATTCTAAATAATTTTCTGGACCCTTGCCCCGATCCTTTACTGGGATTATACTCCTACAGATAGACTTTGAAAGCATTGTAGAGATAAAAATCAACTAGGATTGGAAATTATTTCTCATTTATCTCTTTGTATATTTTAACAGCAATACTATATTTATGATGAGGATACTTAGTTTGAAGGGGTTCTAATTTCATCTTAAAATAGGGCTAGAATGCTCAGTCATTAATCAGTTGTGGCCCGATTGTTTAACATGATTAGTTACGAATCCGGAATCCCTCGTAAAGTCATAATTATAATTGCCTCTTTCTCTCATCTTCTCCCTTTTCATCCTCATTCTTCTCTCTTCTCTCTCCCATTCTCTGTCAAGATCTTTCTCAGGTTTGCCGGGAACATTTGAAAGACCGCCAAATCTGTTTATAAGCAGAAGTAAAACATCACAAATCATGACATTTACCTTTAAAGGAACATTAGTGGCAGAATCAAGCCAAGTAATCTTCTCTGTGGACAAATTTAAGGTATGAAAATAATACAGGTTAGACAGCCTCAAATATTGCATATCATAATGCATTTAACTGCATCACTATGAAGGATAGGTCTACCTGGAACAGTTGGACGGATTAGAGCATATGAACCAAGTTCTATGGACAACCCACCAGCAATGGAAAATGTAATTCTTCTATGTCTACGCTTCTTATATATCCGCTTTTTCAACTGCAACTTCATATCTTCAAACCTGCAAGCAGAGTTTACAAATTAATTAACTGCAGACAGGCCCGTTCCTGCTGTTGCTTGTGCATTTGCATTGGGCCTTCATAAATCTATGAGAAGGGCCTCTCGTGAAATGTAATAGTATAGCCCCTATCCATAATAACCTTTCATTTCAAAATGCACTCTACCTCGTGGGCTCCACAATGATGAGGGTGATAAAAGAAAAAGTAGATATAGAAAACAGACAATAGTCATATTCCTTTCTTTTGCTTCCCTGTGGACACATCACTGCTTTTCAGTTTTCACAAAAGCAGATTATAATTAACTTAAAACAAAACGAGTAGATTATAAACAAAATTTGTCTGTGTATATAGTTTCACACTTCAAGAAACAGGAAGAAAAGAACATTGGTTTTCTTTCTAGAACATTTCGAAAAAACATTATGATTCCTTTCTAGTCATAAATGGAGAAATTAAGTGAGAGATTTTTCTTTACCCCATACCCTATTATGATCTTATATAGTTTTTGCAATTCTATAGTAGTTTGTCTTTTACTCACTTCTTTGTTTGATGCTAATTGGCTTGTTTTTGTGCTACAATTACGAAGCATAATAAGCGCTCACAAAGGCAAAAAAATCAGAAGAAATATGATGATTTGAAACATTAAAGAATCAATTGGAACAATTTGCTCCTTCTCAAATCGGTGTGTCTGTTGTTGTGAGCTGTGATTGTTTAGAATTAGAACTTGTGAATCAAAATGTGAAAAGCTAAAAAAAAAAATTCAAAAAAAAACCAAGTCAAACATTAATCAAAACCGGGCCCCAAAAATTCATTAGACGGCCTTGACTACAGACATTAAACTGTGTAATTGCTTTTACCTAGTCAAGCAAAGCAGCAAAAGTTATCACAAGACATCATCACAACCACACCACAAAAATGTAATATGCTTTGATAAGAGAGAAAAATAAGAGAAGTCAAAAATTCAGAACAGGGTGAAGATTGAACCAATCACTAGATGTGAGTTACATACAACTATACAAGCTCTCTGATATGTCAAATGAAGACCATGATATTAGAGATAACTATTCCAAGTTAAAATCTTAATAAAGTACGGTAGAGAATAATAATTGGGCATATGTGTGTCAGACTGTCAGGTAACTTGAAATGCATACCTGTCTCCAACAAGTGACATGAACTGATCAAGCGAATCCCCTTCCAAACCAAGCATATCCTAAGCAAGGACCACTGTTGATGTAAATGATAGAGCATATAACAAAAGAAAAAGAAAAACTAAGTGAGGATGTGGTTCTACCGCATAGAAAATAGACATGTTGAATTCGGTATTTGGATTGCATAAAGGGAGAAGTTCCAAAACAATGCCAAGATCTTGTGCATCCTGGAAGGTGAAAGAATTACTATGTAAGATGAACACCCAGTGTCCAGTAGAGTAGTTTGTCGTAAGATACAGAATCGAAATTACTTTGGCTCGTTGAATTGTAGTCCTCATCATATCCAGCTTTGTTACTCCTTTGATATTACCAAAAGGGTCATCCTCATTTGTAAATAGAAGTATCCTTTTCTCCGTTGTGTTTGCAGATCTGTAGAAATTCAATTGCACCCATCTCAGACTTCCACAAGGTCATGGACTTCACAAGCTTAGAGTTAAAAACATTTTCAAAATGATTCTCCCTCTAAACTAGCATTACCCTTTACGCAGTAGTGCTTGAGCAGCCCAGATGGCATTATACAAGGAATTATCACGAGACCCCGGCATGATTCCGTATTGGCTGCCTATGTCCTTCTGGAATGACTCTGCACAGCAGTAGAAGAAAAGGAAGAACAGGCATTTTAAACCACTTAAAGAAAAATCTATGATAGCATCCTAACTTAAGACACAAAGCAGCAGCAAGGAAGACTATTGAACGATCAGCAGTAGTTGGATATGTACCAGTAGAATCAACTCCTCAAAATCACTATAATTGATAGAAGGCTAACACGTAAGTTAATTTTTTTTCATACTAAAAAAAAAAACAGCATGTCACTCACATGAAGAATATGATACCAGATTTTCAATTAAAACCTAGGATAGAAAGAAATCTGGCTGCCCAAAAATAGAGACATTATAGCAATAAATTTCCCACCACGATTTTCAAGGTCTATTCTTATAATTAGGAAGGGGAGTGGGACAGAAAGCCAGTCACTATGTAATTTGCCTAATCCTTATTTAAGGTGTGGAACATCACGTGTACTACTCTATCTAGAAGCTCTTCTCGCTTCTATCTATAAAGTCACATAACAAAGAAAATCCCAATTCTCTAAGTAAGGATTAAGGAAAACTTTATATAGAAAGAAAATGTCAATTGATGACAAAAAGAAAATTTTCTTTCAAGTATCCTATGTAGAGGCAAAACTTAACATGTTTCCACCTATTCCATTTCTATATTAAGAATTTAATATGCATGCAACTTAAACACAATGGGAAGTAGGATGAAAACTAAAATGCACCAAAGCCAATATCAAAAGCCAGATTCTACATATCAAAACGCAACAGAATTCAGAGGTATGTCTAGCTTTTTAAAAATAAAATTAAGAGGCATAGCTAAAAATGCTTAGGAAATAATTTTTGTACTAGCCAACACTGAACAATGCTCACCTAACAGGAGATCAAACTCTTTAATTAACCTGGCTGTTGGCCTATCAAGGCATTCACGCTCAGCAACATTCAATACGAAAACATTATTCAATCCCTGCAAATTCTTCTTTTCCCTCTGCAAATCAAAGTTCAAGGAAATAGACTATAGATACATGGTTCAAAAAAGAGTGTGATAATGGCAAAAAACAAGCATGCATAACTAATAGAGAAAATAAGAAGAAAGAAAGTGATATTCTTTTATACAATAATTTTTCTCACAAAGAAGAAATAATTGTTATAGTAAACCCAAAAAAATATTGAAACAACTAGTAAAACTTTAAATGAAACTTATACTAAGCTTAAATATATTATAACCACTATTATTATTTAACAAAAAAATTCAAAAAATATAGTAAGAACTACTCTTCTAAGAATAAGAAAGGACAATCTTACTGTGTTGAAGAAGCATATGCCAACTTCATCATAAGACTTATTGATTATTTGACTCTTCAATGTTTGGGAGATACAACTGATAGCAACTTGAAAATGTGAGACATGCTCTCCATTGTCCTGGAAAAAAGAAGGCAACAAAGATTGACTATTTTGAAGAAAATGAAATTATGAGAAATTACTAGTAAATCAATTTAATTCACTTCAAATCTAGAGCAGAAGTATACAGCACCTAATCTTGTTCTATGCATAAAGCAGACAAGTAATTTCAAGAGTTTAATTGCATTTCCAATCAGATAGAATCTTTCAAAACATAGAATCCAATGAAGGTGGGGTGCTCAACTATGTATCAAGGGACTAATTCCTTGAAGAACATAAAAAATTTGTCTAACAAAGCAATACAAAGACAAGAAGGTCATTATGAGGGGGGGCTAACCAATGAAAGAATGAAGGCAAGAAAATAGTACGGAATTAAAAGAGAAGTCCTAATGATCAGAGACACTAGCAACAAAATTTACAGGATCACTCTTAGTTTTCGATGAAGCAAAGTTTCATTTACTTACAAAGGGACTGTGACTGTTTTAGCACTTGGATTGAGCATTCGCTCATTCAGTATAAAGTGCAGATATAAGCAGATGCAACAGCACACTACTTCAATCTCGTTTAACTGACATTTGTTTCAAGGAAGTACTGTCCAGTGTCCAAGAAATCACATGTGTGCTACTCATATACATCAAGGAATACAGATAAGACCTGTGTTTATGGGTATTGGGTGAGTCTTTCTCAGTCCTCAAATTGCTGGTAGTAATGACTTTCCATCCAGGAGGACAATATGACCAGTTTTGTGCTTAAAGGAATTGGTTTTACTCTTGTTGTTTATTAGCATTTTCAAGATCTTGTCAAGCATGATTTTGTTGTATGCCGTTGAGGAGCTTTACAGGAATGATGTCATCAGAATACTTTTGGTTTAGATCATTTATGAGGCAAAAAGGGATTGAGCTAGCCCTAAAACTGTCAGGTTGGATGAGTGAGGTTTCAAATTGATCAATTCTTGATAGTTCTAACTTTGTATAAGACCACCACATAGAAGTCCCCTACAAAGCCACAGGAAGCCGTGATTTGTGACCACATTCACCACACTTGAACATCAAACCCTTGAAAGATACTACACTAGACTGATACAGAATAAAATTTTGACATCGAAAACAAATTGATTTCATTTTTCATAAGAAAAGCACGAGCATAGGGATTTTTTTGGGACTCACCCGAGGACACGTAGAGCTGAACATTTTGGGGGAAGCATCCACAAGATACACCACAAGTTCTTTAGTCGGTTCTCTTCCCTGCATAACACCGCCATATCAGACAAGCTTCAAATTGTATCCTTTGATAGCACTACCACTTTACAAAATTCGGAGAAATGCAATAGAAAAGAAGAAGAGATACCTGAAAGAGATCAGCTTCAGAGTCGTCTTCATCGTCGCGGAAGATATCATCGGGGTCCAACTCCATGGCGGGCAGGAGAGAGAAGAAGAAAGTCTGCTGAAACGATTGCAAATGAGACAACTGAGAACTGACGAGACAGGCAGGATGGAGGAGGAGGGGTTTGAAGGCGAATTAAGCTTGCCTAACAAGACTCTTAATTTTGTACAGTCGAACATTCTATTTGGCGCCCGGTCTCGGCTTAAGATAGGGCCCGACCGCCTGGGCTGGTGTTGCATTTGATGCCCAAGGCCATATACAATGTGCTACTTAAAAGTAGGGCTGGAAAAAAAAAAATATAAAAAACCGACAAACTGATCACTTTTTATGGTTAATCGAATCGAAAAAAAATTTAAGCGGTTATGGTTAATCAACTGATACTTTCAACGGTTCGAATACGGTTATCAATATTTTTACGAGCGGTTAACCGATGAACCGATAATATTTTTAATATATACTAGTAAGTATTATATGTTTTTAAAAAGAGAATTATATATCTAATTAGTTTTAGTTAAAAATAAATGTATTTTAAAAAATAATAAATTGCATATTATATTTTTTGTTCATGTTGCAATGATTTGCATTGTAACAAATGTGGGTTTTAGTTAAAAATAAATGTATTTTCACGTGGCACGTTGACAATTGGAGATAGTCCAATCCTAAAAGGTAATTTTTCACTATCACCTATATTCACTATCACCTATATACATGAGTTGGAATTTCATCTGAATTTTGATCATTATATTCAAAATGCAGAAAGAAGGAGCAAAATGGTCCATGACCAAGGTACACCCAAACAACAACTACGCAGATCATCCAGAATATCACCCAACCCCAAATCTGGTAAAAAAGCACATTATGTATTTTTATGTTTAACTTCTAAAATCGTTTACAAATGTTAAGAAAAACTAAAAGTTGTAAATGAATACATAGATAGAAGAATCAAGATGGTTGTACAAGAAGAGGCCAGAAATGAACCAGAATTTGAAGAAGGGGAACCATCTAGCCCAAAAACTAGTAAAAATATTGGTATTTCTTAAATGGTTTTTGATACAGTATTTAGCTTAACAGTCGATTAAAAGTGCATGTTTAAATGTTTAAAGTGCATAGTGTAGTAGTTTAAAGTGCATAGTGTAGTAGTAATAGTGCATGAAATGTTTAAAGTGCATGTTTAAATGTTTAAAGTGCATAGTGTAGTATTAATAGTGCATAAAATGTCAAGTGTTTGTATAAAACACAGTTTTTGATTTTTCCCCTGAAAACGGATCAATTAGGAAAAAGAACAAAAAAAGCAGCATCCAAAAGACCAAGGAAGGAGCTTCAAGCAACAGAAATAGACACCGGAACTGATGAAAACTACAACCGGTTGAAAAAAAGACAAGAAGAACAAAATCATCAACACATCCTAGTTTGAGATCTAGGACTCTACCTAAGATGTTTGTGGCTGCAATAAAAGGGTTGAATGATTCGCAAAAGGAAGCTGTTAGAAAGATGGGATTGGGTAATCTTTTGAAATTTAATATTATAGATTTCCCGCATAACCTTGCGCATTGGGTATTGAATCATTATGATCCAATAAAGTCTGAATTGCTAATGGAAAATGGCAAGGATATACACATCACTGAAGAAGATGTTCATAAGGTGTTGGGATTACCGCTAGGTGGGACATCTATTAAGAAGATAGGGAGGAATGATGATCATGCACTAATTGAAGAGTGGAAAGAACAGTTTAAGGATGTTGAACCAAAGGACAGGATTATAAAACCTGGGCATGTTGTAGATATGTTAACGACATACATTGATGGAGGAGAGTGGTTTAAAAGACAATTCTTGGTGTTATTCATATCGTGCATAGTTGAGAGCAAAAGCAATGGAAGTGTTGTTTTGGGCAGGATAATCGCACTAACGGGTTACCTGCTATAATGCGGGAATTCCTTACCGAACAGAATTCGTAACACGTTACAAGCTACAAACAAGTAGTAAAACGAGATAAAAGATAAAAATAATAGCAAAAGAATGGTAAGATTTATATTATGATTGAGATTGTGGATCCTTCGTAGATACAAATGGATACTTTCAACGAAGAAGAACGATTGAAAAAGAAGACTTGAGCTCTTGTAAACAATTTCGGGTCTGAGTGTTCATCTCTCCTTCTATCCTTGCTCCGTCTCTATTTATAACCCTCTTCCCCACTTCGACCGTTGACGGAAACGCCTAGCAAAATCCCGGAGATCTCGCTCTCGTCGTTAATGAAATAGTCGTTGATGTTGATCATGGGGTCCGAGATTTTAGCTCTGTTTTAATTGCTCCGTCATCTTCTCCTTCTACCCATTTATTCGGATCAACTATTCTGGGCTTCCGCCATTCCTTTTGGGCCAAATTTCGGAGGGCCCAACAATACCCCCTCAAAAACCCGGGAAAATTCCCCCACCGTTTTTCTAGGGGTTTTGATTTTTTGCTTCTCGAAAGTTGCGGTGTGTAAAGGCTTGTCGCATCAATCTGTATTTATAGCAGTCATGATGGCCTCTAAGACTTCAATTACGCTTCTCGGTGTCCATGTACGTTTCCTTCTACTTTTCTTCTTCGTCTTCAACCTCTCTTTTTCCTTTAATCATGGCAACTTCCAGTTCTTCCCCAAAGCCTTCTCTGTACTGTCTCGAAACCGCCATTCCTCCCTCCTTAACTTCTTCCGGAATTCTCACATCGTATCACCAGAGGAATAGTTTTTCGGAAGACCCCCACATCTTCGCCTTCTCTGCGGGTTTCCCTCCACATGCAGAAATATTCTTCTTCCTTCCGACGTCTATGCAGATTCTTACGCCGACGATTGGGTGTGCTTGTACGAGTACCCCTTTCGTATCGGTCACTGTTTCCCGTTTTCTCCTTTAGTCGTCGATTTCTTGTCTACTCTCAATGTATCTCTTGGGCAACTGCTTCCCCAAGTTTGGAGACTTCTGCTTTCCGTCGATCGATTGTGCTCCTCTCAGGGACTTCCCTTCAAAGCTGCCGACTTTTTCTTGAATTATCGCCTTTCTAAAGGTGGTCCTGGCCATTTAACTTTGAAAACCTTCACAAATAAAGCTGACCTAGTCTTCAACATATCAAAATCTGACCGGGGTTGGGCTGATAAGTTCTTTTTCGTGAGGTTGTCTTCTCTAGGAATCGATACGTCTTTCCTGAAAAATCGTTGGCGGCCAACAAGTAGTGTTTCCCTCTTGTACTCGTTAGTCTTTATTTAAGTCTAACCACTGGTCGTTTCTTGTGCAGAGAATCTTGTTACTCCTCAACCCCGTAAGGTGTCATCCCAAGTTATCTCCCACATCGAGGCCCTTCCATTGGAAGACAGATCTTACCCCGAATTAGTAAGAGCATGTCTCACAGAACCCGAAGATACCGAGATGTCGAGTAAGCTTTTCTTTTTTCTTCTTCCTTGTTTCAACGTCTTTATCTTCCGCTAATCCTGTTATTCCCACGTTGTCAGGTTCAAGAACTACCAGATCAACTGCTGCATTGTCAACCTTGGAGAGAGTCGAAGCCAGGAAGAAAAGGAAAGCGGAAAGGGCTTCTACTGCGGATACGTCATTGGTGGTAGCTCTGCCTCCAAAGGTTGCAAGCGACTCTCCTAAGGCCTCTTTATTAAATAAGGGTGTATCCTCTCGAATGACGGACCTTCCTAGCACTATGATGTCCCTGGATATGGATGCCGAGAAGTGCTTGAGGTCTCTGATGCCTCTTCAAGTAGACTGCCTTCATGGTTCAGGCCACCGGTCTTCTTTTCCTGAGTTTTTTGGCGAAATACTAGCAGCTCAGTGGCAGGTATTTGATAGATTTCTTCATTTTCATTGCTCATCGTCTTGGTTCTTGATAACTTTGCACTTGTCGTTTAGGGTCTCCAACTTGCTCTTGCGGCTTACGACACCTTCAAGGACTACCCCGAGCAATTGGCCCAGAGTAAGACCAGTACACGGATCGAGAAGGACATGTCGATTATATTGGGGAAAGAGAAGAAAGCTCTGGAGAAGAAGGTTGTAGATCTGCAGATTGCCCTAGAGAAAGTTGTTGGAGAATCTAAGGCGTGGGAGGACAAGTTCAATGTGGCGTCGAAGAAAGATGTTGCCCTTGCTCAAGAGATTGAGGACACGGCTGACTATTGGTCGCTCAGGGCCCGTGTTGAGACAATAGAGGAGTTTGCCGATGGGAAGCATTCTTCTTGGGACGCGGTGAAGGAAAGGGAGCAATTTGAGAACCTATTCCCTGATGAAGCCAATGCATCCAAGAAGTCCTCTTTTGTCGACGAGATTTCTCAAGTTGCCAAAGAAGTGGCCCAGGTGGAGATGGACAACCAGCAGCCAGCCGAAAGAATTTCCAAGGAATGATTTCCTTTTGTTTCTCTTATTCCTTAGACTTTATCTTACCCCCAGTATGTTGGGGCTTTTAAAACTCTTTGTTTTGTTTGGCCACTTGTTCTAGGGCCTGGATGTGGACAACTTATACCCCCTGTTGGTTTTTTTGGGGGGGTTTATGTTTATTTAGTAATGCTTTGGTATTTGCTATGGTCTTGGATCTGTTTTTGTCTTTTTTGCAGGTAGAACAGGTTCAATGCCGGAGAATGAAGATCAACGTGTTTGTGATAGGTCGACTCGTTGTAAAAATGTGTACTTGTAGTTTAACGACAAACTTCCCGTTGTAATAGCGCTTTTTATGTAAGATGCATAGAGAGAGAGAGAGAGAATAATGTATTTGTCTGAATATAAATACTTGCAATAAAATCGTGTTACAAACATTTGGTGAAACTCCTCTTGCCCTAGAGTCTACGTTAAATGCTCTCGTCTCTTGCATCTTTTTGACTAGTCGTTGTGTGCACAACGTTGCCTGATCATAAGGCGAGGGCCTATGTTTTGGCCTGTAACGTCACAAGGCGTCCCTTGTTAGTTTTTTCAAAACCGTTGTTGTCTCATGTATGTATGAAGATGTAATAATGTAATAAAAAGAAAAAAAGTGTGTGATGTATACCCTGTTGTGACTTGTGCGTTCTAAAAGTGATACAACTTTAAATTCATCGCGTTCCAACTTTTGGGGATTGTCTTCCCATCGCATGACATCAACTCGTAGGCTCCTTGTCCTACGATCTTCGTGATCTGATAAGGTCCTTCCCAATTTGTTCCCAATTTGCCAGCATTTAATTCCTGCGTGTTTTGAAAGACTCTCCTCAATACCCAATCTCCCACTTGGAACGCCTTTGCATTAACATGTCTGTTATAACTCTGAGCTACTCCCTGCCTATATGCCGCCATTCGAACTGATACCTCAGCACGTAACTCGTCTACCATGTCTAAATGGTGTAACAAGTTAGGTAGATTTGACTCTTCGGTAGTAAGTCCATAGCGAATTGTGGGCAAAGTTACTTCTAATGGTAACACGACTTCACATCCATAAACCAAGGAGAAAGGTGTATGGCATGTTGCAGTCTTAGGAGTTGTTCGATCGGACCACAGAATGAGGGGTAACTCGTCTGCCCATCTTCCTTTTGCCTCTTTGAGACGTTTCTTCAAGTTATTGATGATTACTTTGTTGCTCGCTTCTGCTTGACCATTGGCTTGAGGATAACGTGGTGTCGACATTACCAACTGGATGTTGTATTGCTGGCAAAATGATCTAGTCTTGTCGCTGATGAATTGGGATCCATTGTCACACACTATGGTGGCTGGTATTCCAAACCTACTCAAGATATTTCTTTTTATGAAGGAAATAACCGGAGTATCTTTGACTTCTTTGAAGGCTTCGGCTTCAATCCACTTTGATAAGTAGTCGGTCATTGCTAAGATGTAGACGCGTTGTCCTGAAGCTGGAGGAAGATTTCCCACGATGTCCATTCCCCATTTCATGAATGGCCAAGGGGAAGTTATGGGATGTAGCAATTCTGAAGGTTGATGTGGTATAGGTCCATGACGCTGGCACGTGTCACACTTGCGAGCAAACTCTCCTGCGTCTTTGTTCATAGTGGGCCAGTAGTAACTCATCTTGCTTGCCTTCTTCGCCAAGTTGCGACCCCCTGTATGATTTCCGCATTCTCCATCGTGTATGTCTTGTAACACCTTTTGCACCTCTTCCTCCTTTACGCATCGGGCGTATATACCTGACGACATCCACTTGAACAGAATGTTATTCTTAATAGCGAAAGTGGAAGCTTTTACCTTAAGTCATCGAGCTTCTTCCTTGTCGTCTGGTAGAACTCCATCTCGTAACCACTTTAAGTAAGGGGTTACCCACGAATCATCTTTATCAGGATCTCGAATCTCAAACATATCTGCTTCTTTGACTATGGACGGCGCATCAAGGTACACGAAAGGTATCTTATCATACTCTCTCGGGTCGATTGCGGATCCGAGGTTGGCTAAGGCATCTGCTTGCGTGTTAGCATCCCGAGGAACTTGTTTTATCTCAAAATGTTTGAAATGTTTAATGATCTCATGAACTTTCTCTAAGTATGCCTTCATCTTTGAATCCTTGGCAACATATGAGTTCGTAACTTGATTTACAATAAGTAACGAATCACAAATTACCTCAATTTCTTGCACATTCAAGTCTTTAGCAACGAGTAAGCCTGCTATAAGCGCCTCGTATTCTGCTTCATTGTTAGTAGCTTTGAACGTACATCGAACAACCTGGGCTATCTTATCCCCCTGTGGTGACTTCAGAACTACCCCCAGTCCTACGCCAACTTGATTTGACGCTCCGTCTGTATGCATCAGCCACTTGTTGTTACTAGTTACCTGTAACACACCTTGATCTTCTTGCTCTAAAGTGGTAGGAGTGAAGTCAACCACAAAATCTGCCAAGGCTTGAGACTTCATTGTTGTTCTTGGTTCGTAAAAGATGTCCTAACCATTTAAGTGGATCAACCATCTTGTTAGGCGACTTGACAATTCTGGCTTTGACATGATACTCTTCATTGGATAGTTAGTCCTCACGATGATAGAATGACTTTCAAAATAAGGACGTAATTTTATTGAAGCCATTACCAAAGATAAAACTAGTTTTTCCATGGGGGAATACCTGGTTTCCGCATCAAGCAAGGTTTTACTTACATAGTAAATGGGCAATTGGTCTCCATTCTCTTCTCGGATCAAGACGACGCTCACTGCTACTTCAGACACGACCAAGTACACGTATAACTTCTCATCTGGCATGGGTTTGGAGAGTACCTGCGGGTTAGATAAATAATTTTTCAACTCTCCAAAGGCCTTTTCATGTGCTTCTGTCCATTCAAATGACTTGTTCTTCTTCAGGATGTCGTAGAACAACTTGTTTTTGTCCGAGGATCACGATATGAATCGGTTCAACGCAGCTACTCGTCTTGTTAACTTCTGGACGTCTTTGACACACTTTGGTGACTGCAGCTCCATTATGGATTTGATCTGTTCTGGATTCGCCTCGATTCCTCTTTGTGTCACTATGTATCCAAGGAATTTCCCTGACGTAACTCCGAAAGAGCACTTGGTTGGATTCAATTTCATCTTGTAGCTCCGCAAGATCTAGAACGCGTCTTTCAAGTGAATAATATGGTCCTCCACCTTCAACAACTTGACTAACATTTCGTCGATGTACACCTCCATTGTATCCCCCAATTTTTCTTGAAACATCTTATTAACCAATCTCTGATAAGTAGCACCTGCGTTTTTTAACCCGAAAGGCATAACTTTGTAACAATAAGTTCCCTGATTGGTTACGAATGCGGTTTTTTCCTGGTCGTCGGGGTGCATCATTATCTGGTGATACCCACTAAATGCATCCATGAAAGTTAAAAGCTCATGCCCTGCCGTCGCATCCACCATTGCGTCAATATGAGGCAAAGGGAACGAGTCTTTGGGGCATGCTTTGTTTAAGTCGGTAAAGTCCACGCAAACGCGCCATTTACCGTTTTTCTTTTTTACGACTACCATATTCGCAAGCCAATCAGGATATTTAACTTCTCTAATTTTTCCAGATTCAAGTAAGGATTTTACCTCATCGTTGATTACCTGATTTCGTTCGGGTGCAAACTTATGCCTTTTCTGCTTAACTGGTGGCACTTTTTCATTGACATTGAGGGCGTGAGTGATCACGTTAGGATCTATGCCTACCATATCCTCGTTTGACCATGCAAAGCAATCGCTGTAGGACCGCAGAAACTCCACCAATTGTCCACGTAAAGTTGGCTCCAAGCCCGCTCCTATTTTGATTTTCCTTGACGGATCAAGTGGATCAAGAGCTACTTCTTCAAGCTTTGGTGTCTCCGGCTTTACGTAGTAAGTGGTTGTTCTACAGTCCTTTAATTGCTAATCAGACGTCTTCTTTCCTGTTTCAAATTGTAGATTCTTGGAAGTCGTTGCTTTCATCGTTACGGAATAGCATTCCCTTGCTAATTTCTGTTCCCCTTAATTTCTTGAACTCCCCATGGCGTCGGGAACTTCATGCATTGATGATAAGTAGAAGGGATAGCCCTCATCCCGTGTATCCATGACCTGCCCAAAATGACATTAAAAGGTGAAGGGCAATCAAGTACTTGGAATTTTACCTGGTAGTTTATTCCTCCTGCAACGGTAGGTAAGGATATTTCTCCCAACGTGTTGCGTGATTCGCCACTGAAGCCTACTAAAGTCGTAGATTTTTTGACAATGTTATCCATCCCGAGACCTAAGTTGTACAAGGCATCCAACATGAGCAAATTAGTGGAACTTCCGTTATCAACCAATATTCTTTTAACAAGGAAATTGGCTATGGTTAAAGAAATTATTAAACAATCATGGTGAACTTCCTCTTCTTCGACATCGTCGAAGGTGATCAGCATCATGGCAAGACTTGTTTGTGAAGGAGCCTTAAGGCATTCTCTTCTCGTATCCCTTGCGATCCTTTTAGCTGCGAAGTATGTTATACCGCAAATCTCCGATCCCCCTGTGATAACATTGATTACTCCAGTGTGCTTCGGAGGTGGCGGCGGACTAGCTTTTTCTTTGTTGCGCTCCAGCTGCTCCTTCGCTTTTTCTGATATTAATTCTCTGAGGTGCCCCCTCCGTAATAACTCTCTTACCTCCTTTCGCAACGCGATGCACTCATCGGTCCGGTGCCCATGATCAGAGTGGAAATCACACCATCTAGACTTGTCATTCTGATGTGAGGGCACGTTACTCTTTTGAGGTCGCTTAACAGTATCCCCCATGGTGTTGAGGGTTTGGACTACCTCAGTTGCATCCATGCAGAAGTTGTAATGGGAGAGTTTGGGAGGCAATCTGGGGTTTTCATATCTTTCATCCTGTCTGGCTAATGTCGCATTGACGGTTGTCTTGGTGTGAGGTGTAGTGGGGTACGGAGCGTATCTAGGTTCTCGCCTTCCCTGTCTCCGGTGGGACCGGTGAGGGCTGATTGCTTTTTTGATAAAGAGGTCATCTTCCTCTAATCGAACATGTGATAACGCCTTTACCTGCACTTCATCAAAATTCGAACAAGGATATTTAGTTAATTCACGATATAACTCAAGATTACAAACCGATATGCCCCTTCGAAATGTCTCCACGGCTATAGCGGCATCACATCCTTCAACGGTCACCAATTCCTCGTTATAGCGGTTGAGGAAAGCTTTCAAAGCTTCACCCGGTTTCTGGACCAAGCGGTACAAATCACTTGATCGTTTCTTAGCTTGTCAGCTGCTTGCAAATCTGATCCTGAACTTGTCAATTAACTCAGCGAAAGATGAGATACTCCCAAGAGGTAAGTGCGAATGCCAATTGAGTGCGGGTCCGGATAACGTGTTCCCGAACCAACGACACATAACAATCTCCTTTACGTCAAAGGGGACTGTGCTAATATTCATAGCCTGTTTGAATGCGGCTATATGTTGATCGGGATCCATTACCCCTTCGTACTTAGGTACGTCAGGAACGTGATACTTTCGGGAGATATCAACTCTCGCGATAGCGGGCACGAAGGGAGAATCGGTATAACCATCTCTCCTTTCCATCGCTATCGGTTGAGGCGCCCTTGGAACCTGAGTGATTCGATCCTCCAGGGCTCTAAGGCGTTCTCGTAATTGGGAAACCTCGGTATCTTCCCGTATCACCCTTAAAGAATTACCATTTACCTGATACCCGGTTACTGGTCTGATGACATCAGGTGTCACGAGACTTGGATCGTCCATATCTAATCATCTAGCGACTCCTTCCACCACTTCGTTTCCTCGGGGACGGGTCGGAGCCGATTGTACCTGAGAACGAAGCAAATTACGCTCATTAGTTAAAGTTTCAATTTGCTTCTCGTATACCTCGGTGAATTTGGCATTGGCCTCTTTCTAGCTTTCTAGGTCCTTCTGAAGAGCGATCATTGTTGCTCGAAGTTCCATGATGACGTCGGCATCGCCTCCTCCAATTCCTCGTTGCTCGGAAGTACCTGGGTTGCCATTGGTGTTTCCGGAACATTGCTCAACTCTGTCTACGTTCCCGGCACCGTCAACATTCCCGACACCGTCTACGTTCCCAGCACCGTCTACGTTTCCGGCGCCGTGGTTGTTGGTTTCCTCATTGTCCTCCTGATTATCGAGGTCTCCTACGTGGTTGTAAGTAGTTTGGATTCCGTCCATCTTGCTAACAGATTCTGTAGCGGTTTTAGCGTGAATTCTTTTCGGCTAGGGCCCCACGGTGGGCGTCGATTGTTTTGGGCAAGATAATCGCACTAACGCGTTACCTGCTATAATGCGGGAATTCCTAACCGAACAGAATTCGTAACACGTTACAAGCTACAAACAAGTAGTAAAACGAGATAAAAGATAAAAATAATAGCAAAAGAATGGTAAGATTTATATTATGATTGAGATTGTGGATCCTTCGTAGATACAAATGGATGCTTTCAACGAAGAAGAACGATTGAAAAAGAAGACTTGAGCTCTTGTAAACAATTTCGGGGCTGAGTGTTCGTCTCTCCTTCTATCCTTGCTCCGTCTCTATTTATAACCCTCTTCCCCACTTCGACCGTTGACGGAAACACCTGGCAAAATCTCGGAGATCTCGCTCTCGTCGTTAATGAAATAGCCGTTGATGTTGATCATGGGGTTTGAGATTTTAGCTCTGTTTTAATTGCTCTGTCATCTTCTTCTTCTACCCATTTATTCGGATCAACTATTCTAGGCTTCCGCCATTCCTTTTGGGCCAAATTTCGGAGGGCCCAACAAGTGCTAATCAAAGCTACATGACAGAAAATGTGGAAGAAGTTGCCAAGTTGAATTGGTGCGAGCTTGTACTTAAATGCCTTGTAGAAAACACAGTTCAATGGAAGAAAAAGAAGACTTCAAAGTTTTCTAGGCCAATACTCTTCCTCATTGTAAGGATTATTTTTCCCTTCTACTATAACTAGTTTATTGATTATGTCATACTCTAATTCTCCTATTTTTTGATATTTATCATCAACAATTCTTTATTTTGCAGCTATTGTACGTTGATAGAGTGACCATTTTGGGACAAATACCAAAAACATGCTTCCCTGTATTCTTGTTGTGGGGTGATGGGAGACTAACTCAAAGACATCATCAAGAGTACACAATTGGAGGGGATTTTGGAGGTGGGCATGTGGTGAACGAAGCAAGGACAATTGGAAGCCATGAAATCCAACCACCATCTCCACAAGATAATGCTGGTAGAGAAACAACACCAGCAAGACCAAACTCTTTAGAGGTAAAAGTTCATAAAGAAGTATAAAATGTGCATAAATAATTTGTAAAAATGCATGATCTATTCAACATTTTTATCTAATCTAGTTTAAGACGTGCTACATGAAAAAGTGCAATGGGAACTATAAAAAGTGCATAAATAATATGCAAAAGTGCTTAATTTAAAAACATATTGTGATTTGAGTTAATTGTTGTCAAAATAACAGGAATGGGCTAAAAGACTAGCTCTGAAAGGCAAAAATGTAGCTGATAATATTGTAGAACTAGTAGAATACATTGGGATGATGCCATCAGAGTTCAAAAAGGACATTGTGATGATCCAAATGATGGAAAACATGAAGCGACTGATTAGTGTGCAAGGGGACCATACACAAGAAGAAAAGGAGAATGTTACTGAGGTTGATGAAGTTGTAGATTGGGAAAAAATCTTTAACCAATCTCAATTCTGGAATGATCTGGAGCTATTCGCTTGCATGGAGAAAATAGAAAAAGCTAAAACAACCAAGAATAACATAAAGAAATATTCAGTTGACTTCACACCGCCTTCGTTCAACCTTTTGAATTCACGAGAATTAGAAGAAATGTTGGAAGAAGTGGAAGATGGAAACATTGATGAATATGGGCAAAACAAGGAAGAAGAAGAAGAAGAAGAAGAAGAAGAAGAAGAAGAAGAAGAAGAAGATCAAAACAAAGAAGAAGAAATAATAGAAGCTGAAAAGGAAAAGGAAAAGGCTGGAAAGGAGCAGGTAGAAGAAGTTGGAAATGATGCACAACACAAAGTTGCAAAAGGTGTGATTAACGAGAAAGAAGAGGAAGTAAGCACACCATTGGCAGGAACACAAAGAGTGACAAGACAAAGTATAAACAACAAGGTATATTTGAATTTTTTTACCCAACATTAATTTATATGGGTGAATTATTGATTCAATGTCTTGAACCTTGTGACAGGATGCCAAGGTAATTACTGAGGTTTATCGTAGGAAAAAACATGTTGCGAAAGTGAAAAGCCCATTTTATGAAAGAGCGGTGAACATTTCTGAAAAGCTGACAAAAAAACAAAAACAAATATGGGATTTTGTTTTTAGTGAAGACCAAGAAAAGGAAATGTAAGACATTACACTTTTTTGTCTACTATATAAAATTGTAAATGTGGATGTCTTGTTTCACATATTGTCTAGAATTATCTGATAAAGTTGTGAATGTGTATGCCTTTTTATGCAAAATGCATTGATAATATGCTAAAAAAGGGCATTGGTAATATTTTAAAGTGGAAGTTCAATATTTCACATTCTGAAAGTGCAATAATAATATATTAAAGTGCACTAATAACATGATAAAGGGCAAAGATAATATTCTAAAGTGCTTCTGTTATTTTATAAAAATGAAGGGTTGTTTTGTTCAAACACAATGGATGCGAGACAACCAAACTCAATTTTTCTGACCATGGGTGTGGATTTGCCCCAACCATTGTTAATTGTTGGACTATGCATCTCAACCATGAGGAGAAATGGAAAAGTGATTCGAAACCTTCAAGGTTGTTTGCTGAAGTGTTCAAGATGGTAAGTTTTAAATTAGAAATGTTTTATATCATTTTCATGTAATGATATGAGTGTTGTCATTGATTTTTTCAAACTTCATTGAAATGTAGGAGGACAATATTACAATTGATGAATTCAAGCAACAATTAGACAATGTTGTCAAAATGGTAGATGGAAGAGTCTTGAAACAGATTGACATGGTAAAAAAATTATATTTTCTATTTATGTATTATTACTCCTTAAATTATGTAGAAACTAACAAAAAAGAAAATTTAGGTGATATTCCATGTGCTACAGAATAATGAGCACTACTTCCTTATCAATTTCAACTTGAAGAATCAAGGGATTGACATCATTGACAACTTAAACATGGATAATATTGTTCATAAGGAACATGAAGACAACATCAACAGTTTGGTAAGGTTTTTAAAAACTTCAACACTTACTTTATACAAAAAAAAAAATTGTATACATGATGCAGTGTACATGCATGTTTTTTCAGAGAAGTTTGTTGTTTGCTTATTTGCAAAGTGCAAGAATGCTTAAGAAAGCACAAGCGATGTTGACAATTCAGCCAATGGTACAAGAAATCACATGGAGCTCAATCAACAAGAAGATTCAGGCATATATACAATGCGACAACTAGAGATGTTCATGGGTCAACAAATGCAAGAGTGTTGGGCAGATCTAAATGCAGTGAACAACAAAAAGAAGATCCAACTATTGAGGAAGAAATACATGTTTGCAATGTTGAAGTCACCAATTAATGAAGAGAAGATGAAAGTAGCAAATTATGTCAAGATGTTCAATGTGAAGAGTGGAAAACAAAAGATGAAGTAAAATCTAGTCTTATTTAGAATTGTGTTTTGGCAGATATATTTAGGCAATGCATGCCACTTTTGGTTTTAGTGAAAGAAGTCTAATTTAGGAACTCCTATGCCTCTAATTCAGTGATTGAACTGAAGTATTAAGGCTCTAACTATTTTGGACATGCTTACTATTTTTAATGGTAAAATATGTAGGTATATTTTTAATGAAGTATTATGGCTCTAAATGCATGCCACTTTTGGACATGCTTACTATTCATTGCCAATTCAAGCACTTGTGCGTGTGACAGGTCTCTTGTCATTAGATTTTAACACTCAACACAATTTCTAACTTCTTGATGTACGGTTTATGGACATTATTACTCAACAACATAAAAATATGTAAATTACATCAATACAAAGCTAAGTGTATTACAATACTAGTAAAAGTGCATCAATATATAGTTAAAGTGCATTACAATATTAGTAAAGTGCATCGATATAAAGCTAAAGTATATTACATTCATTAAAAAAATATGTAAATTGGTAATGATAAAGTGCAAAATTAATATTGATAAGGTGGAAATGTCCAAATAGGTAAACTAAAAAATATAAAACGAATTGTTGTTGGTAGCCTTGAAGAACGGAATCAACCTGAAAATAAAAAGAAGGGACAAATTAGAAGAAAGTCTTAAAAACAAAAAATAAAATACAACAAAAATAAATTAAGAAAAAATACATACATGTTGTATTTGGATCAAAATCCTCTATCTCAGCGGATTCTTCACTTCCCTCAATGTTTTCTTTACCTGAATTTCGAAAAATAAAAAGTGCATTACATACTGAATAAAGTGCATCTAGTGGATAAAAAGGTGCAATATAAAAGTAGAAAAAGTGCATTATATACAACTTAAAAATGCAAGTAATATACTCACAAGTAGATCTATTGTGATGTGCATACTTCTTGCATCTGCCACATTTTCGTTTCTTTTTATTACCGACTTGTATTCCGGACTCCTTACCACCTAGAATCCTCTTTGCACGACCCTTGGTCTTGGCTTGTTCTAGTGGATGGACAGTTATTGTGGTAGTTAATGAGGTCCCGACAAAGTCCTCAGCAATTTGTGCATTAGATGAACCAGAAGTTTGCATAACTAGACCTTTTTTGTAAGAGAATCTTTCTGATCACTAATAAGACACGCAAAGGCCTTCAATTGAGAAACATCTCACTCTAAAAGTCCCATGGAACAAAAAAAGTTTGAAATCAAAGTATTTGTTAACTTTTGCCTCTCTTCCAACTCAACACAGTGATCAACCAATGTACCGACAATGCAGAAAGTGGGCTTAATGGTTGCAAGTTTAGTCCACCGAGTGAGGATAAATTTGTTGGGAATGTGTGTCATGTCCAGGATCTTAAAGACAAAAAAACATGTGGCGACAAGGCAGGCCAACACGTTGAAACTCCCTGCAGGAGCAAACAACATTTTCGTCATTCTAGGTGTACATTGTTTGCACTTGGGGCTTACCAGCTTGGACAATGGTATATGTAATGGCTTCATTTTCTGGGACCATACTAGTCAAACGACAATCAAAACAAGCAAAACATATTTCTTTCTAAATCAACTTGAAGACTGTCAATGTGAAAACCTCTGTTGCATGCCTCTCTAACTCAAGTGTAGTCCTAAAATCAGGAACCATAGTGGAAGGCTCGTAGTTCGGCTTCGACTGTGTGTCTTTGAGCGTCTAATGCACTCTCAAAGTGCACTACTATCTCCACAAGCCTGTAATTTCTATCGGTAAAATGACCAAAGAAATTATTCTGTACCTCAGATATAGAAGTAGTCCTAACCAACCCACCAACATGATATCTCTAAAGTAGGCTGGGATCCAAAACTGACGAATAACAAACATATCATGGAACCACTTTTTGTTGTCCAATGGATAAGCATCGACCAGAGCCAACCATTTCTCCTCAAATTCAGCCAGTTCAAGGGAATAGTCCCAAACAATAGAATGAAGTTTATCCTTGAAAGCGGGACCATCTACATCGGCTTTTGTCTTCTCGGGAACCTTCTGCATGATGTGCCATATGCAAAGATGGTGACGTGTAGTAGGAAATACATGTGCTACTACAGCCTTCATTGCCATACCTTGATCCATGACTAAAATTTTTGGATCATACCCCATGACTTTCTTAAACCTCTAAAAAAGCCAAACATATGATTCAATGTATTCGTTCAATAACAACCCAGCACCAAAGGTTACACACCTTTTATGGTGATCCAAACCAGTAAAGGGAGCAAAAACCATTTTGATACCTGCATGGAAACAAAGAGTCTGTAAATTAAAAAGATTATAAAGTGCACCAAAAACATGTAAAAGTGCACCAAAAACTAGTAAAAGTGCACAAGTATAGATATACATGTTAGCCTTGTAGGTAGCATCAAAGGAGACAACTTCTCTAAAGTAAGCAAAGTTTTTTTTTTTGAGATCGGATTAGCCCAAAATAATCTTGTCAAACGATCTTGGGAATCCACATCATAATCAAAGAAGAATGCATCCCATAGTTCTCTTTTTTGATGAAATCTATCAATCAACACTTGAGCATCTGAACTAGCAAAGAATGCCAACAAATCTCTTCGAATTTTTTTGAAATCAACTACAAAAGCACCAGCATTTGAATAACCACCAGCAAGTTCTTTGAAAATCCTAATCCTATGGCAAGGTGTAGGACCAATATTGGCTTTAGAACAGTCAAGGATAAATTTTTTGTGATCCATATGCAGATTTCGATTAGACTTTAGAAATTGATTATACCTACGCTCCACAGGCTTATGCGTATGACGCTCTATAAATGTTGATACTACATATCCCTTTCTACCAACAAAGCTAAAATAAATCCTTGCTATACAACCAACCCGTTTTGATGGCCTTTCACGAATTCGTTTAATCCGACTATCCTTGTAACCTGCTTTTGAACACATCAAACCCTTAAAGGTGACAATGCCATCTTCTGTGTCAGTATGTCGAGTCCCATGACGAACTTCAAATGCACACACTGATGCATATCTTTTGTAGAAGCCAATACCTTCATCAAGTGTGTTGAAAAATTGACCTTCATATGGTTTAAACTTAGATGGACACGCAGACAAATAGTATATTGTTTGTCCTTGAGATAACTCAACAGAATACTCAACAACCTCTTTATGTGATTCCTCATTCACAACATGAACATCAGCAGTATCAATAGTGTGCAAAGCAGAATCAATATTTGAAGAAGAACTAGATGCACCAACTACAAAATAAAGGATAATTAAGGATGTTAATTCACTGAAAGTGCATTACGAATATGTAAAAGTGCATTACGAATATATAAAAGTGCATTACAAAGCAGGATGCCAACCGAAAAAAGAAACAATCACAAAAGCATGCTTGAATCCATCAAAAGAAGCAGGATGCCAACCTTCTACTAGTTCATACCAATTTCCCTTTCATCTTAGAAACAAATTGTCAAATCCTATCAATAGCATTGACAAAGAACGTGGAACATAAACATGTAGGCATAAATATGCTTACAAATGCATACGAGCTCTCAAACTTCATACCACAATGATAGCGGTGATTTCGTCGTGCAAATCACGGCTATGCAAAAGAATCCAAACTAACTAAGAACCGTAGTCTTTAGGAAGTCCGGGTCGAATCCACAGAGAGACAGATGTTTATCTTTTGTAATGAATTTTGTGTCAAACAAGTAACAAGGGGTTTTTGAATTTGTAACTAAATCTAAGAATGCAAAACTAACAAAACAATAAAAGACTATGAAAAACAATAATTAGGAAGATAGCTTAGGCAAACAAATATCCACAATCGTATGACAAGTTGATCATTGATTTCACCTCAATATCACATGCAATGGATTTTCCAATTCCTTTTCAATTCTAACTAACAGCACAACCAGATACTATTAGATCTAACTAATTAAACAACCATGAAACCATCAATGATTCATTTTAATAGCAGCAGTAAGGATAGGAATATAATAAGATACAATTCTAGCATAAAACAACCAGCTTTTACCCTAGAATGTAAATCAAATCTCTTCTGCATAAGACTAGCACAACCAGATACTAGTACGATGCAGTTGTTACTTCAATCTAAAGATGCTCAACCAGTAACACTATAGATCTAGCAATAGATTCAATAACAACAAACCCTAGTTGATCAGGCTAGAAACTGTTGAAATAAATCATAAACATTCAAGCAAGAGATAAGATTAAACCCAAGCAATAGATAAGGAATTAGAAATCTCACAACTTTAATCAAAACGATGCTTCAATTGTCTTGCATAGTTCTCCATAGAAAATATGAAAAACCTAAGAAGTATGAGTATGAGAATTAGATGGATAGATAGATTGATTAGAGGTGCAGTTCTCTAAAAACCCTAATATAACCAACTAGGTCTAAAAGTATATCCAAAAATATAATATCTCGGAATAAAGCTGATAGAAAAGGAGCCAATCAGAATAAAACACGTGTCGAATAAGAGATCTCGCGACTGCCAGAGGCGGCGGGCGCCGCCAGCACCTCGGTTCAAAACTCAGGTGACACATCGGGAGCTGTTTTGACTCCCTTAGAGTTGGAATTTGGACTTCGAGTAAAAAGATGAATTGTAGCTCTTTGAATTATCTTTCCAATGATAATAAATTCAACTTCATCAGACCACCATAGCTCCCGAACGAACCTTTACAAGAGAGAGATGTCGAACTAGCAACTCCAACGGATGACCCGAATTCAAGCGTTCTTCCCCCGATTTCCATTCCTTTCACACTTGTACACTTTAAGACCTGGAAAACAATATAGAACAAGTGAAAAAACCCAAAACTCCTAGACACTCTAATAACTTAAAGAAACTAATTAAAACTACCTAAAACAAAGCAAACGAAACGTAAACATGCATTCTAAACACTACCTAAATGCAAGCTATCACACAACGCTCTCCAATCTTCTGAATCAAACCAATACACATCTAATAGAGCATATCAATTCATTAATGGAAACAAAAATCCTTAGGCCAATAGACAAATTGATTCATGGAACAAATGCAACGAAGTCTCAAAACAAAAATATAATCAAGCCAAATCAATTCATGGAACAATTTGAAATTCAACGATTTAAGAAAGAGGAAAGTTGAATTTCATACGATCGCGTTGAATTGTTGGGTGGACATGGATGTTGCCTTCAAAATCGGCTACATAAACTCCCACCAAAGGATCCAATCCCGACCGAGAAGACAATTCTCGTCGCTCTGATTCCGATCGGGAATCTCCCATGGTAAATCCTCCTCAAGCACGAAGATCCTTCTCAAGCTCAATCGGAGATCGTCCTCGAGCTCAAAATCGGAGAACCAGAGTCACGATCGATCGAACAGTAGAATGAACTCGCGCAAAATAAAAGGGAAAAATAAAAACAACAACAAAAGTACTAAAATACCTCTAGCCATTTAAAAAAGGAGCGTGATCTTCACCGTTCATTAGCTTAATCAAATGGCTTATATTAGTCCTTACCTTTTAGGTTAAGCATCCTCCTCATGTGATCCCAACTCAATATATATACCTCCTAAGAAAAATTAATAACCAACAAAAAAGAACACAACTAATAACCGTACCGAGTTTAATTACACTACAACACAAAAGCCAACTAGTGGACAAAAAGAGTTTCTAAAATCTGATTTTATTTTATTGAAAAATAACGTAATTTTTTGTATTAAAAATCTATTTTTTGATTAAAAAATAAAATAAAACAAGTCGGTTAACCGATAAACCGTACCGAATTTCACGGTTAACTGTTAACAGTTAACCGATAACGAACGGTACGGTTATGGTTATTGAAATTTACTAACCGAAGTTCCGGTTAACCGAAACTCCGATTAACCGACCGTGCCCACCCCTACTTAAAAGTACTTGAGGGTTCATAACACTTAATGTAATACTGTATTTTTTATTTATTTAGTACTAGTAAAGTACTCATTTAATTTTTCCAGTTCACAGAAAAATCCTTAAAATGAGTATTAAAATGGTACTTGTACATATAAAAATAAATAATTTCATTAAAATTGGACACATGGCAAATAATTATTGGCTTCAAAAACCTTTAATGGGTGCTTGAGAGCATCTCCCATGGTAGGCTAAAGGCCAAAAATTTTTAGCCTACCAAATTGGGGAATATATTCATTTGATGTCATTTTAGCCTAAGCCCAAAAAATTCTACTCCCACCGTAGGCCAAATTTTCTAGGCTAAAACTATAAATATTTAATTCTAACGGCTATTTTCCGCTATTAACATATTCCAAAATAACGACTAGTTTGAATAATTGTTATTATATTTTATTTCAAAAATTATTATTATAATAATTGTGAATAACAACTATATTTAAAAAATATTATTATAATAATAGTGAATAACAGCTATATTTCAAAATTGGATTATTATAATAATTGGGAATAACGACTATATTTCAAAATTTTATTATTATAATAATTGTGAATAACGGTTGTCGGCTATATTTCAAAAAAATATTATTATAATAATTGTGAATAACGGCTATATTTCAAAAAAAATCTATAAATACATGCATACCATCTCTTTTATTTTCATCACTTCACTTTCATTCAATCTCTATTTTCAGATCTCCCCTTTCATTTCACTACTACAATGGATCCATCTCAAATATCATCATCTTCTTTATCCTCAAATGGAACCTTTGAATTCTATAATTATGTATTAGCTTCATTTGATGAGGAGGAAAATATGTTGCTTGGTATGTATGCTAACAACAACATGCTTTTGGCGGAACATTTCAACGATGAAGAGGATGATGTTCAATTCACAAGGAGAGGTGCAATTCCTGGCCACATAACTATTCATCGTGATCGAGAAGTTGCTGCACATACTTTGTTCATGGATTATTTATTGAAGTCCCTCGATTTCCAGAGGTAAAATTTTGTAGACGCTTCCTCATGCATAAAAGTTTATTTTATCGCATTACTGATGTAGTAAAGGCTCATGACAACTATTTTATGCAACAACGTGATGGAGTGGGTAGGCTTGGTTGTCATCCCTTCTAAAATTCATAGCTTGTTTTCGAATGTTGGCATATGGTACATTGGTTGATTCACTTGATGAATACTTGAAAATTGGTGAATCTACGACACTTAGATGCTTGCAAAAGTTTTGTCGTGCTATTGTAGAGGTCTTTGCATAGAGATATCTTAGAAGGCCAACAACTAATGACGTTGCTGGACTCCTTTATATTGGTGAGGAACGTGGATTTCTCGAAATGTTAGGAAGCTTAGATTGCATACATTGGAAGTGGAAAAATTGTCCAACAGCCTGGGCAGGTGCCTATGCCGGACGTAGTGGCTCGCCAACAATTATTCTTGAAGCAGTTACCGATTATGATCTTTGGATATGGCATGCATATTTTGGCTTACCGGGCTCTAACAATGACATCAATGTTTTGGAAGCATCCAACTTATTTGCGGAGCTTGTTGCAGGTAAATCACCTTCGTGCACATATTTTATTAAGGATAAACAATATGATGTTAGCTATTACTTAGCCGATGGCATATATCTCAAGTGGTCTACACTTGTCCAAACTATCCATGATCCACACGGGAGGAAAAAACAATTTTTTGCCACAAAACACATTAAATCACAACAAAAAAAAAATGTGAGAGGGCCCACCATGAAAAGATGGAACCCACTCATATGGCCTAGCAAATATGAAGGCCAAATTTGGCCCCAAAATCACGTAGGCCTTTTTTTTTTTGAAAAGTGGGTATATACCCTATGGGGGGAAGGTGGTAGGCCATATTTGGCTATTTACATTACGAGGGGAGATGCTCTGAGTGGTGCTTATATAAGTACTTCTACCATGGGTACTTAACATTTTTCTTTAAATTTAGACAAATTTTAACAAGCATCCCTTAAGTGCCATGGTAAGTACTACCATTGTACATGGCCTAATGACACTATTGAACACATTTATAATTATTTTTGACGAAAAAAGAAATAAAAAAATTTCAAATCCTTTCTCTTTTCTTCTTTTCTCCATTCTCTCAAAACTTGTTCTTCACAATGTTTGATGAAGATTTCACATACAACTTCGATTTGACAAAAAAATCGCTTAAAATAGATCACAATTAAGTAATTGGCTTCTTCTCAAACATAAAGTATTCTCTTTGTGTTCTGGTTTATTTGAAAGAAGTCAAAACCTTTCCTTTACTTTAGTTGTTTGAAAGTTTAAGATTTGGCATTGGTTGGAGTCAAAACTTTGCTTTTCTTGTTCATAATTTCGTTAAAGTTAAAAAACGAGAATAATAGTTCAAAAGAAGAATCATAGTCATGTTTTTTTCTTTTTTGTTGCCTACGACTTCATTCATGCTTGTGCTCATTGGAAGGTCGATGAACGAGTCGGACCCTTACGACAGAGGGAGGTTTAGTCGTAACAACAGAGGCGTGTTCTGTCGTTAAGAGCATATGTAGCGGTAAAAGAGGATTGCTCATCCTATTTGAGGAGGAGCAAGTACTATTTGAGGAGGCGCAGCAAATAGAAGGTGTAATTCAGGTTTCTCGTGCAACAATGCAAATAAATAGCACCTCATATTACTGCTCATGAATTAATTTTTTAAAATAATTATTTTTAGGTGGATTTTCAACCAATATATATATGAGACGTGTTGTTATCTTCTAAATAATTGAATAAGATTCTCGGTGAGATTTCCGACCAATAAGTGGAGGACACGTGTATATCATTGAAATAATCAGATAAGATTTCCGACCAATTTATAGATGACACGTGTCACCATCTTCAAATATCAGATGAGCTAGAATTGGCTATATATATTATATATATATATAACTCATTGTATACTCATTTACACCATCTACAAATTACTCCATATTCTACCCCAAAACATTCCCAAAAAAAGAAGTTTGGCTCTTAGGCTCCGCCCTTGATTCATTAGACGCCATCTCCCAATTTTCACAAAAATCGACATATATTTTGTCCCATAATTTATCGGAATTTTGCATGTTTCCGGTGATAGGACAAACGCTAATGCGACAATAAGAAATGTACAATTGCTAATCTTCGGAAGGAAGCCAATTGGACATTTTTAAAGTACAAAAATACGGAGGAACGAGAGAGGAGATGGAAGGAGGTGATGAATTTGTTGTGCACAAATTGGTATGAGAAGTGAATGAATTTGATTTGGTATTTATAGAATTTTTCTAGGGTGTTGATTGCAATTTTTTAGGATTTTTTTGCAATTTTTCGGATTTTTTTTTGTATTTTTTAAGGGTTTATTTCAAAAAAAAAAGGGAATCTACCCGTTACCTTTAACTTTGGGCCGTTTGATCAAATTTTGGATTTTAAATGGACAGTCTAGATCAATTTTACCATTGGGTTCAAATCTGATAATTAAGTTGACACATGTCAAACTATTATTGGGCCTTATTTTTTTTTCTGGTCTTTAATTTGCCTTTTTACACACCATGACATCACCCACGTGGGTGGGCTCCACCAAGTGAGAGGAGCAGCCCGGTGAGCAAAAATTGCTCAAGCAACTGCACATGTGTGGGCTCCACCAGCTTACTTTTCTATTCAATTGCACCGAATTTCTTCTTACTCCTCCTATTTAATTAGCCTGACCCACCTTTTTCTCTACTGCTCGTGCTACAATTGAGCACTGTTGTAGATGCTCTAAGTGCTCCCTCTGTCGTAACATACTGACTTGTTCCCTCCGTAACGGTTGGTTTTACAAGAATGTTAGATGTTCTTAGAAGAGGAAAATGATGTGTATATTGGGTTGAATGGCCTTCAAATAAGTGATAACTTATGAGAGTATGTATCAGAATGTGCCAGACATAACAACCATGTTCGAATTCCCAGGTTATGTACAAACTACATCGGTTGTCGAATTCCTAACTTATGCACCATTGCAGTCGGGGCAATTACAATCTACACCGAGCATGTTCGGATTCTCGGTTTTTGTACTAGTGTAGTCGTGGCAAGTACAATCTACATCATTCATGTCTGAATTCTTACCTCATGCACCATTGTCGATGATGCAAGTATAGTGTACTCCAAACATGTTCAAATTCTCATCTCGTGCACCATTGTCGGTGGAGCAAGTACATTGTACACCGAACACGATTATATTCCCACCTCTGAGTAGTCATCCATAGTTTTCAAATCATCCAAAGGAGGTCTCATAGGAGGTGTCGAAAGACTATTCACATTTGTTTACCACTGGTATAATAATTGATACCTAGGAGGAGGCCATCGTCTAGGTTAAAGAGGTCGATATTCAAAATAATATGGGCATAATAATAGGTCAGGATAGAAAGTCAAATATTGCTCATCTTGGAAAGACATGAATGCTTTGTGTGAGAGAGGGAACACACGCCCCGCTGAGAAGTGGAGACAAGCTAGTTCACAAAAGGTGTCAAAACAAGAATTGATAACCGGGAGGAGGGCCATCGCCTAGGTTAATGGGTCGGTATTCAAAATAACATGTGCATAATAATAATAATAATAATAGGTCGGGATAGAAAGTTAGATATGGCTCATCTTGGAATGACATAATTGTTTAAAAAGAGGGGGGGGGGGGGGAGAGGGCACACACACGCCCCATAGAGAAGTGGAGACAAGCCAGTACGCAAAAGGTGTCAAAACAAGAAATTTGGGTGTTGGCTTAGATTGAAGTGTCAAGAGCAGCTTGGAGGAGGATGAAAGATTTCTGTTGTATATGCAATTCACAACCATAAGATTGGATCCAATTTGTATGGCCATCCATTAGTTGGAAGACTCACACCAAAGAAGAAAGATGTGTTGAAGACGATGACACAAAGCAATTGTACAACGAACCAAGTTGCATGTGCATTGAATGAATTTCCGTTGAACTAAACCAACAAGACGCAAGTGTACAATGCACGATATGATGTATGGAGGGAACAACTGGAAGGCAAAATGGTGTTTTAAGAATTCTTCCATAAAGCTGCGGAGTACAAGTACTATATGAGACATTTAGAAGACCAGATGACGAACAAGATCACGAATGTGTATTTTGCCAGTCCTAATTTGATATCTCTCCTCAAGGCATTTCCCTATGTTTTACTAATAGATTCCACCTACAACACGAACAAGTAATGAATTTGCAAATACTGACGATTTTAGTTATACTTGTCCCCTTTTTTAGGTTTAGGATTTCATGAGTGCAATTTCATGCAAGTACAACTTGCCCTTTTTTGGAAATTGTCAGTTTTACATCCACATGAAAGACTATACTTTGGCAGGTGCATTTTTTGGCCATGAGTGGGAAGAAAACTACACTTGGGTTGTATGATAGATTGCTGAGCTCTGTGAATTTGCGTAATTAAAGGATGCCCACTTGTATAGTAACAAATTGAGAGATGGCTTTGATAAATCATTTGGATGTCTTATTTCCAAGTTCAAAACACCTCCTTTGTAGGTTACGCATTGTAAAGAATATTGAAGGAAGAGCAAAGAGCATCACCAAGAATGTCGTAATTGCAACATTGTGAAAGAATATTATCCCACATCGGGAATTCTGATATAACTTGTCCAACATATATATCCTTGGACTCATCCTCCTATCGCCAATTGGTTTTAGGATGGAACCCCATGAGCTTGTGTGTTGGGCCTAACGCGCATATACGCATCAATGGATGTGTGTACCCCCACGTTGTATTGGCCCACCGAAATTTAACATGGTATCAAAGCCTATTCGGTTTGGGTTCGGACTCCTGATCTATTAATGGGCTAGCTGGCTTTAAAGCATGGCGTCAAGTTGCAACTGGCATATTGCGGGGCCAGGCAGCTACACTTGAGGGTGTGTGTGAAAGAATATTATCCCACATCGGGAATTCTGATATAACTTGTCCAACATATATATCCTTGGGCTACTCCTCCTATCGCCAATTGGTTTTAAGATGGAACCCCATGAGCTTGTGTGTTGGGCCTAACGTGCATATGCGCATCAATGGACGTGTGTACCCCCCTCCCACGTTGTATTGGCCCACTGGAATTTAACAAACATACTTCTCAAATGATTACAAAGCATTGTTTAAGACAATTAGTGAGGAGAGGTACAATGGAAATTTGGCTAGAATTGAGGCAAAGCGGGCCACCAAGATGGCCCTCATTGGCATCATAACTCCACTTCGTATCATACCCACTTTGTAACTCTTCAGCTCTTCCGGTCGAATGGCCCTTAATGGCATTATAACTGCCATTGGTATCCTCTACACACACTTGTATTACCTAGAGTATCGATCTAGCATGTATGACTCAAATACACCTAAAAATGATATTAGGCCATGAAAACGGGACTAAGCTAGGCCATCAATAAAATCCAACTCGCCATATGGCATCCACTTTGCCTGATTCAGATTTTTCAAGATAAATGATGCAAATTTTGCAAAAAAAAGAAGTAATAAGGGCAATTCGTAAGGAATGTACGATTCGTTGTCGTCATAACATTAAGCTTTGCTTTATAGTTATGTTTGGCATCCACTTTATTGCCATTTCCCCACCTCTCAACCCATGGAGATCCACTACGCCACAACGGGTTTACGGTTGGACGAAACGTGGGGATGTACAAGAAGATTTAAGACTAAACAGAAAAAATATGAGGCATACCTTTATGAGTAATGACTTGATAGATTTTCCCAAATGAATAAAAAGGAAAAATCCAAAATCGATCAATCAGTTGTAACAAGGTGTAACAAATAGACATCATCAAAGCCCCTATTTGTGTGGACTCGCCAAGGACTCTATACAATGGGCCATTGCGGCTGAACCCCATGACATGCTTTGTACTACCTCGTAATCTCGTACAAGGTCTAGTGGTGGGTTCGATTCCTTGGTATCGGGGAAACGAACCGGAAAAAAACTTGCGGTTCTTGAACCAAACTAGAACCGAACTAAATCGATTTAGACCTAAAAACAAACTAACAAATACTATTTTTATCATTTTGAACTAAAACCATTTTGAATTTTTTATATCATTGTTGAGGATTCGTCTTTTCATTCACGGTTTATGAAAAATGGGGATTGGTTTTTAGTTTTTGATTTAATTAAAATAGAAATTTAGCTTTTTTTATTTAATATTTTTTTAGGAAAACTAATCCATGTCATGGTTTATTTTGACAAGTCAAAATACAAGTTGACATGTCATCTTTGTTGGCCGGAGAAAATTATCGGCGATGAGAGTCAGGGTAGCATTCACAATGTTTCTCCAAATATGGGATATTTAGTGAAATTCGAATAGGTTGGGGTAGAGACTACGACAACATTAAAGGTTGGAGTATTTAGGATAATTTTTCACAGTTTAACTTCAAATGCATGACCTAAATATATGTACATCACCGCCAGTGCTGGCAACTTCATGGTTATTTTCTGCATTTTGTAAAAGTTGGGCTATCGTCCTCAATAATCTCAAAATGCGAGGATCTTTCTTAAACAAATTTTTGGTCAACAGCAGCCAAACGTATGGTGCATGCGCGACTGACGAAATCATTCAAGAGCCATTGCTTTACGATACACCAAATTGCAAAGACGGTGCAATTTTTCAGAGGCCCACATGCTTTTAAATATTTTTAAAAAGGTAAAGGGACGAAATTTCCGAGACGCAGAATCGAGAACCTTCCTAGTAGTTTCTAGTTCCTACCCCTTTGAACCCCGGCTTTTTCTCTTTACGTTCTCCCGTAGGCCATAAGCAACTTTTCCTTTGAAAAAGCCCCTCCCTTTGTAACCCTAGACACAGAACGACCTCAAAAAACCTTGCATCCATGGCGACCTTCAGCGAAGCACCTCCCGGTGACATCAAATCTGGAGAGAAGATCTTCAAGACAAAATGTGCTCAATGCCATACCGTCGAGAAAGGAGCTGGCCACAAGCAAGGTCTCAATCTCTTTTCTCTTTATCTCTACCAATTCTTTCTTGTTGATTTCCTTTCGATCTGCGCGCCTGGTGATTTTGGAATCTGTTTCTGTCTTATACGTGTCCGTGCTTTGATCTAATGTCATCTCGCCATGCGTGATCTAGTTGTGTTTTCCTCCGAATGAGTAAGATCCGTTCTTATTCGGATGATGAATAGATTCTGTTGAATATGTTAGTTGGCGATTTTATCTGCTCTATGAATTTCTTCTGAGTTTGGATTTTTTTGGGGTGTACTTTGCCTAGTGTTGAATTTGTGTCTGATTTTTATGTTTGGATCTGCTGTTAGTTGTTTTTTATGAGAGTTTTGATTGGGCATTTGATCATATATATAAGCTCTGTTGTTTTAGAACTGGTAGATTCACACACGTCTTCTTTATGTTTTCGTGTATATTGATTGGAATGTTGTTCCTTGTTATTTGGTTTGAAACTTTTTTGTCTCACCTTTTTTTTCTGAATGTTCTCAATCCGTTGTAGTTTTCTATATTTTTTCCATCAACTTGATCGTCAAATTTTGTCAGATTGTTGATGGATGTTAGTAATTAGTTATAATCCAAGTGATTGTTACCCCGGTTTGTTAGATTGTAGTGGTTCCTTTTCCTTTTTGTGTGCACCTTTTCAGGCTTATGACCACAAGAACTGGTCTAATCGCTGTATTGGTGGACTTGGAAAATGATTTGTGTCTTCTAGCTCTTCTTAGCTAAAAAAATACATATAATGTTAATGTATTCTTGTCCTGAGCTAATCTGAAAACATCACCTTTTTCTTTGTAGTGATGGTGTTGTAGGCAACTCTGTTTTGTCCTTGTGTTTATGATCATTTTTTTTCTCTTAGCGTTCAGTTTTCATTGATCCATGTTTTCAGGTCCTAATCTAAATGGCCTTTTCGGGAGGCAATCTGGAACAACTGCTGGGTACTCTTATTCCGCTGCTAACAAAAACAAGGCTGTTACATGGGGAGAAGATACTTTGTATGACTACTTGCTGAATCCAAAGAAGGTACGAGCCCTGTTTGCTTCTTGTTTTGTCTCTGTAAGATATTAAAATTGGTCATCTGAGGGCTCTCTTAATTCTTCTAGTTTGCAAGTATAAGATGGTTTGTATCTTGAATAATAGTTTCCATGTGTTCGGCTTTCCCATCCTTTTGCATCTTTGGTACAAATTTGGTTGAACTAATTGTTTGGTTAGTTCAAGAGTTTGGTGAGGCTTGGGGGTATTGATTAGGAATCAGCCTAATCCAAGTAGAAGTATTGGTTGAATTTATGGTTTGTTTTTTTGCTCTATGAGCCAAACAAATAATTTGAGTACTGGAAATTTTGGTTATGTAGATTGTGTGGAGGATTGCATCATCTATATCTTAAATGCAAACAAGTCGCCTCTTTTCTATCTTTTTGAGGTTTATCTCGTTCAGTGATTGTCTCTCCCGGAGAGGCTGTATTGTGAAGTATTGTAGCCTATTATAATTCTGCTTAATCTATCACTCTTTGTTGCAGTACATCCCTGGAACAAAGATGGTTTTCCCAGGATTGAAGAAACCCAAGGAGCGTGCAGACCTTATTGCATATCTGAAGGATTCAACACAGTAATTTCCTCATTCGAATCAATGACAATAGGCTCTATTTAGGGCAAGCGGCCAAGCTCTTCTTTTATTACCATTAGTTACAATTTTGTCTCTTAAGAGACTTGAGAAACTATACATATTTTTTCTATTCTGTGAAATAAGATCTACCCTGGCTTGGGTAATCAAACTCGAGAACATTATTTGGGGAAGTGATTTATTATACATTTGTCCGAGGCATTTCTCGGTGGTATACGTGTACGTCAGTTTGTGTGCTCTTTTTGCTGGATAAGATTTGTGAAGAGTAAGCTTTAGAGGTTGTGTTGTCTTGCTGGTTAAGATGGGTACTGTGGATATGGTAGTCAACTGCTGTGAGAATGTGAGGTGAATTTGTCGCACAAATGATAGTTTTCAGGCAATTGAGCTGCTTATTGAATTGTTGTCTTATGAACTTGAGGAATTCCATTGGTATTTCGAGAAGGTTTACAGAACACACCTTAACGGCTTAACTACGTAGGTTTGGGTTTGGAATTGGAATGAGGTATGGGTTTGGGTTAGGTTTGGGTTTGGAATTGGAATGAGGTATGGGTTTGGGTTTGGAATTGGAATGAGGTATGGGGTTGGAAGATATGGAGTTAAAATTACTCTGGAATGAAGTTTAACTCAAACACAATTGTATTTGGTATTGTCCAAATCTTGAAATAATAAATATATTATTTTATTATTTCATACTTGTTAAAATATAAACTTGTAGGCTTCGTTCGGCAATGGGTAGTTGATGTAGTTGATTTGAGTTTATGGAGTTAATAGTAGTTGATATTTTGTAAAAAATATAAGCAGGGGAGGTACATTATCTAGTTGATTTGGTGTAGTTGAATTTTTTTTTACATTGCCGAACGGAGCCGTAAAAGAATACAAGATTATAAAAATTAGATAAAAGATAAATTATATTTATATAATTTTCCTACAAAGTTTTTTTTAAAACATTAGTCACTAATACTTAATTTAGCAACAAATTAGCCTTATATAAGAGTAGGATCATGTATAAAATGCATTCATCATATTTGAAGTTGTGCCTACTATTCTTACCGTCTTGACTGTGTGAGACAATAAGATTGTAGGAAGCATTCCTATTTCAATTAGCTAACTCTTTAATTTTATACAAAAGGTTTAGAAACGATCAAGTTAGAGTGGTGTGACTACTCACACCACTCTAACTTGATCGTTTCTAAACCTTTTGTATAAAATTAACCAAATTGGGAGGGGCTAATCCCTCTCTATCCAGATTTGAACGTCTCCTCAATTTCAAAGACGAATGTGATATGTGTGACATCCCGTCCGTTGGAAACAAATTTACATGGAGAAAATAAAAAAACCTGGAGAATACCACGTTTGAAAAACTAGATCGCACCCTTGTTAATAACCAAATTATCCAATGGTACCCGTCCATTTCAACCAAAAATCATGTTTTCTCCTCTTCAGATCATTGTCCTATATCATGTGAAATACCCACTAGCACACAATTCAAAGCTCAACCTTTCAAGTTTGAGATGATGTGGACATCCAGAAAGGATTTCCAAAATGTGATCAAACAAGCTTGGCGTTTCAACGTTGGTGGCTCCCATATGTACAACCTTACCAAAAAAACTCAAATGCTCAAAACAAAAGCGAAGGCATGGAACAAACATACCTTTGGAAACATATTTGAACAAATAAAGAAAGTCGATGAAGAAATCATCAATCTGCAAAAAGAGATCATTGAACACTCAAATCTGCAGCTAATCCAAAAACAAGAGAGACTATCAAGGAAACGGGAATGCTTACTGAATTTCCACAACTCCTACCGGAAACAAAGGGCAAAGAACACACACATAAAACTAAATGACAAAAATACCAAATATTTCCACCGAATTGCTTCCGGAAGAAGAAACAGAACAAACATCAAAGAAATCCGCACAACGGAGGGCACACAAATCACTGGTGTTGACAATATCCGGACTGAAATCAAACGCGACTTCCAGAACCGATTTCGGGCTCTTGAAATAAACCACGACAAACTCCAAAACATGACAAAAACCGTCCAAAAAGAAATAACTGATGCAGATAACTTAGAGCTCATCAAACCAGTTTCTAACACAGAAGTCAAGAACGCCCTATTCGATATTGGGGACGAGAAATCCCCCGGTCCGGATGGAATGCCGGCTAGCTTTTACAAAAAATACTGGCATATTGTTGGCCCGGATGTAGTAAAGCTGTTAAAAGTTTCTTTCACAATGGCAAAATCCTAAAACAAATAAACCATACATTCATCACGCTACTACCAAAGTGTGACAAACCCAAATCTACAAATCACTATAGACCAATCAGTTTATGTAACACCATATACAAAATAATATCAAAAATACTGACAAACCGGCTAAAAACGTCTTAGAGAAATTAATCCACCCTATGCAAGGTGCGTTCATTCAAAACCGAAGTATCCATGACAACACACTAATAGCACATGAGATTTTCCACTCCTTCCGTAACAAACAAGGGCGGGAGGGGTGGATTGCCGTCAAATTAGACATGAAAAAAGCCTACGATCGCATAAGCTGGGAATTCCTAGCTGTTGTTCTACAAAAATTCGGGTTCCACGAAAAATTCCGGGGGTGGATCCGTGAATGCGTTGAAACAGTATCATTTTCAATGCTCGTGAATAACGGGCCAACATAACAATTTTTTCCCCGAAGGGGACTCATACAGGGAGATCCCCTGTCACCCTACCTGTTCATCATTGTTGCCGAGATTCTGGCTAGACAGATCCATCTGGTAAGCGCAAACCCAAAAAGCGGCATTGGGATCCAAATCTCAAGAAATGGAACAAAAATACCATTCTTAGCCTTTGCAGATGACATTATCATCTTTGCTAAAGCTAACTGCCAGTCATGCAAAAACATGAAAGAAATCATTGATGACTACTGCCAGATATTTGGCCAGAAAGTCAACTTTCATAAATCTGCGTTCCAAGTCACAAAAAATACTAACAATAACACGAAAGAACAAATAAAACAACTGCTCCAGATAACAAACACAATATCTCTTGACAAATATCTAGGTTGCCCGATAATCAATGAGAAAGTAACACAAAACACATTTAAACCCCTGATAATGAAAACCAAAGCTTAATTATCAAAATGGAAAGCGAACACTCTATCACAGGAGGGACGAAAAACCCTAATCAAAGCGAACCTTTCTGCACAACCAAACTATATAATGCAATCCTTCATGCTACCCCAGACAACTCTAAAAGAACTGGACCAAATCAACAAAAATTTCTTTTGGAACAAGGAAAACAATTACAAGCCTCTAATTAGATGGAATTCCATCTGTCGGCCCCTTGCACATGGGGGGGGGGGTTGGAATTGCTAAGGCGGAGGACATGAACCAAGCACTCCAGATGAAACCGCTATGGAAAATCTTAGCAGAACCAAATAACCTCTGGGTCAAAATAGTCACAGAGAAATACCTCAAAACGGATAACATCCTGAATTATAAGAAAAAACATAATACATCATGGCAATGGTCCAAGCTTATGGGTCTTAGAGATCTTTTTCTGTTTGGACTCATCTGGCAAGTAGGGGACGGGAAAACCATTCATTTCTGGAAAGATAACTGGATCGGGTATGGCCCTATCAAACCAAAAACTGGAACTGAGACTCACATTAACTGGGAGGAACGAGTCGAATCGTACTTACGAGAGGACAACTCATGGAACATAGAAAAATTAAGTAAGGTTGTTAATCCCGATGACCTAGATAATATAGCCAAAATAATTAACCCAATTAACAAAATCCAAGATAGGTTTATTGGCAACCAAGCAAAAACGGCTGGTTTTCTACCCACTCTACTATGCAGTGGATAAACTTTACTAAAAATGAACCGAAAATCAACCTAGAATGGATTAACAAACTCAATGTCCCACCTAAAATGCACAATTTCCTTTGGAAGGTGGCAAGAAATGGTCTGCCAACCAAGTCGAGACTTGCTGAAAACCACATCCCGGTACCACAAGGTTGTACTACATGTAATAGCCATTGCGAAGACACAAACCATATTCTGATTTCATGCCCTCTGACAAAGGAAACCCTTAATACCATAAGACCCAAATTACGGAGGACGATCGACCTTATCTCCTCCGATGGAAAAAAACCTCACCATGTCCTGGAGGAAATTAGAGCAACAATAAATAAAGAGGAAATGGAAATCCTTACCAGCACCTGGTGGTGTATTTGGTACTCCAGGAATAAGAGAGTGTTTGATAACAACACTGGAACAAACCTAGACGATGCAAGCAAACTTAGTGAATTTACCCAAAAACAAATCAGAGAATGGAAACTAGCTAGGGCACCAGACTCCACTGACCCACAACCTAGCAAGGGTCATGTAAGAACTGAAAGGAAAAATACTAAGTGGGTAAAACCCAAGAACGACTATATTAAACTTAACTTTGATGCTGATGTGTGTGCAGATGGCGTGGCTACTTTTGGGTTCATTCTTAGGGACTCCAGCGGCTCTCCCATCTCGTTCGACGGAGGACTGATTGGTCGACAGTCTGTTCTGATCTCCGAGACCATCGCCTTACGCCAGGGACTTCTCGAGGCCATTCGTCATGGCATTCCCCGGATCCAGATTGAAGGCGATAACTTGCAGTTGGTCAAGGCCGTTCTTGGCGACTGGCGTTACCCGTGGGAGATTGAAGTGTTGCGTGCGGACATCCACTGTTTGTTGGCTCAGTTCCAGGATTAGAGTGTTACTCATGTCTACCGTGAGTGCAATGTTGTAGTTGACTTCATTGCTGGTTCCTTCCGACGTGTATCTTCCGTTCCACTTGCAGATGACTTGGGTTTCTGTACCCTCATCCGTCAGGATGCTCTAGGGCGGTCACTAGTTTGTTAGTCACCTCTCTAAGTCCTTTCCTAATAAAAAAAAAAGTTAGAGTGGTGTGAGAAACTAATCTTTCATGAGTTTCTTGAACGGATTTATAATCTAGGTTATATGTACAAGAAGTCACTTATTTAGATTGTTCAGATTTTTAATCGATCGAGCAGCGTATTACGAATCTCTTTTGTCCCACAAATCTAGGTTATACTCATATATAGATTTATAATTGAAAATCTAATCTTTGTAAAAAAGAGATTTCAAAGAAAATGAATGTAAAATGATGATAAACCATAATCACAATTTAGTAGATTAAGAATTTGAGCAGAAGAATGGGGGATTATGAATTTGAGCGTAGATTAGTGGAAGAGAGGAGAAAGATGGGGGATTGTGAATGGCTCAAAACATATGTAGCCCTGTACTTGTGTAAATTGGTCATTTGGACACCCCACCTTTGGTTTGGACCTATTGAACACTTAAACTTAACAATTCGGACCTATTAAACACTTAACATGGGCGAGTGAATACAAGATGACATGGCATTAAATAACTTAATATAAAAAAAGAGTAAAAAAATAATTTTTTTTTAGTCTCCTTCTTTCTCGATGTTGTGTATTCTCTTGCCCCCTTTCTCCATATTTTTTTTTTAAAATCCAAATATTTTTTCCTAGATCTGAATTTGATTGCAGTTGTCGTTCCTTGTTCCTAGATCTGAATTCTTCCTAGATCAAAAAAAGGAAGGTGATTGCAATCAATTAAAATCATATTCATAAAAAAGCTCCAATTCTTCCTACAGTAGATCTGAATTCTTTTTGGATCCGTCGATGGAGAGTCTGAATTCTTTCTAGATCCATCAAGAACACCGCAAATCGAACGAAGAAACCAACTCGCTATGCCGGATCTGAATTCTTTCTGGAGCCGCGTTCGTCGTTCCCAAAAAGCCCCATTTTTTCTGATTGAAATGGTTTGACAATGGTGTGAAGCCGTCGTTCGTCGTTCGTCGTTCCGTCCCAACTCTCTCTCTAGATCTGGTTCCTTACTATGCCGGGGGTGAAGAATCTGAATTCTTTCTCTGAGTCCGTCGTTGGCGAGGAGTCCGTCGATTGGCGATTTACAATGGCAGGGCTCTTGCTCTCGAGTTCATCGTTGGCGAGGAGAAGGATTCTTGCTCTCGAGTTCGTCGCTCCGTACCAATCAGTTCAATGACTTGAACTTGGATCTATCTCAATTGAGAAATAAGATCCACAATTGAGAAATCCCAAATTCAGATCCAGAGCAAATTAATTGGGGATCTGGGTTTTTTTTGTTTTATTAAAAAATTATTTCCCCTTTCTTTTGGTAGAAAAAATTAATGCATATTTAAATGATGTGGCAAGCTTTGGGCTTATGTGGCACAAATTACTCTTATGTGGCAAATTTTGATTTTATGTGGCAAACATGTGGACAAAATATTATGATATGTCAGAGCGCGTGTTTTACACTCAACGAGGTTGTCAGCGAAGAGGTGTTTAATAGGTTCAAATTGTTAAGTTTAAGTGCTCAATAGGTCCAAATCAAAGGTGAGGTGTCTATGTGACCAATTTACCCAAGTACAACTGTATATGTTTTGAGTCGATTGTGAATCATAATTACTATGCATAACACCCTACAAATAATAATCTAACACAAACTTTACATAATTTGTTGAGAGGTTCTTTACTGAAACAACCACCCTCCTATCAAAACTCAGAATCTAAAACAGAGCTTGATCATCCAGCATAGATGATCAATAATAGACGGAAGAAAACAAAAACAAGAAGGAGAAACATTTAGGAATTTTCTGGTTGTATTAAGCAGGAAAGTTGTTATTACAAAGCTACCTAACAACCTATATATACAAAGCTTTCTCTACTCTAGCTAACCGACTTATGAGCCACGCTAACTAACAAACCCACTAACCTTCCTACACGTGTCCCATCAGCGACACATTAAATACATATGCTTCATATCCCCCCCTCAAGCTGGACCTGAGAGATCAAGTCCAAGCTTGCCAAATAAGAAGGCATGTTGCTGAGCCCCTAATGGCTTATTGAACAAGTCAGCCAATTACAAACTAGAAGGAACATGAACAGTAGACAAGAAGCCTTCCTGAACCATGTCACGAACAAAATGGCAGTCAATGCGAAGATGCTTAGTTCTCTCATGGAAGACGGGATTAGCAGCCATATGTTGTGCAGCCTTGTTATCACAATGCAAAGGAATAGGTAAATGCACATCAACATGAAGATCACGCAATAACCCTTCCATCCAGACTAATTCACTGGCAGTGTATGACATACTCCTGTACTCGTTCTCAGCAGTGGACTTAGAAACGGTTTTCTGTTTCTTAGTCTTCCAGGAAATAAGAGAATCACCCAGAAAGACACAATATCCGGAGAGTGAACGACAAGTATAAGAACAACTGCCCCAATCAGCATCACAGTATGCTCGAAGAGATAAATCTGAATCACTAAGATAGAATAGAGAACAATTGATAGTGCCTTTCAGATATCTCAACAAATAGAGTGCATCCTGCATATGTGGTTGGCGTGGAGAGGAAAGAAACTCACCAACATCAGGCTATAACTTGAGATTTCTTTGCATAGGAAAACTAGCAGGTTTACAATCAAGAAATCCAGAATCTTTAAGTAGATCAAGGACATACTTTCTTTGATTAAGTCGAATTCCAGATGAATTCGTAGCAATCTCAAGTCCTAGAAAGTATTTGACTAAACCAAGATCTTTGATTGTGAAAGCAGTATGTAAAGATTCTTTGGTAGCCTGAATCTCACTCAAAGAATCCCCTGTGATCAACATATCATCCACATAGACAAGGGCAATTGTAAAATATTGAGATGTATGCTTCACAAATAAAGAATAATCTTGCTTTGATTGTGAAAAACCAAGTTTAAGAAGATGCTTGGTTAATTCTACATTCCACTGTCGACTGGCCTGCTTTAACCCATAGAGAGAACGCTTTAAGTGACACACTTGTCCTGGTTGAGCTTTAACATATCCAAGGGGTGGAATCATGTATACCTCTTCATCTAGGAATCCATGGAGAAATGCATTATTGATGTCAAGTTGATGAATATCCCATTTCTTGACAGAAGCTAATGCCAACAGAACTCTTAACGGTTGAAAACTTGGCAACAGGGGAAAAAGTTTGTTTATAGTCTTTATCTTTCACTTGGTTATACCCTTTAGCTACAAGACGTGCCTTGTAGCGTTCAATTTGTCCATTTGGTTGAAACTTGATCTTGAATATCCACTTAGAACCAATAGCCTTCTTTCCTGGAGGTAAAGAAGTGAGATTCCAAGTAGAATTATGTTCTAAGGCTTCTAGTTCTTTATTCATTGTTGTTACCCAATTAGGATCATGTCGGGCCTGAGCATAAGTGGTAGGTTCAACAACTGATAAAACATTGAACAAAGAATGAATGTAATCACTAGAATAATCCTTGAGATCATTCAAAGTGACAACATGAAAGGCTTGTCAAAACTGATCATCATGTACATCACCCTTCCTGGTAAAGGCCCATGTTGATAATCTTTCAAATAAGTTGGTGTGTGAATAACCCGAGTAGACTTTCTAACATGAGGAACAATACTACCAGGAGAATCATGAAGAATAACACGAGAATCAGGCACAACAGAATTTGGTGATTTTGAAACTGACTTACTTGAGCTTGGTGCTACTGATTCTGAAATATGAATAGGAACAAAACTTGTGGAATTCTTATGAGAAGAAGAACCACAAGAATGTTATGGAGGATTCAAGTCTGATACACCATATGATCTTGGCTGTAACTCAGGAATCAAATCAGCTTCATCTAAAGAAACCAATGGTAATGACTGTGTATCATTGGTGTTAGAATGTACTGTCATAGATTTGAAAGGAAAATAATGTTCCTTGAAAACAAGGTGTTTAGCCACATACACCTTTTTTGATTCCATGTCATACACCTTGTAAGCTTTCTGACCTGGTGGATATCCTAATAACACACACCGGTTAGAAACTGCTTCAAACTTTCCTCTTTGAGACTTAGGATGAAGAACATAACACAAGCAACCCATAACACGAAAATGATCATAACTTGGATGTTTCTGATATAGAATTTCATAAGGAGTCCTCCAGTTCAGTACTGAAGAAGGCAACAAATTGATCAAATATGTGGCAGACAAGACACATTCACTCCAAAATCTGATAGGCAATCCAGAATGCAATCGAAGAGCTCGAGCTGTCTCAATAAGATGTCTATGCTTGCGCTCAACACGCCCATTTTGCTGAGGAACACCTGGTGCAGACTTATGATGTATGACGCCTTTTTGTTTTAACAAATCAGACACAAACCTCTGCACAAACTCAGACCCATTATCAGTTCGAAGAACTTTGATTTTTGTGTCAAACTGTGTCTCCACATAGGCTATAAATTCTGCAATTAAACGAGGCACTTGTTGTTTATTATTAACCATAAAAGTCCAAGTAGCTCGGGAATGATCATCAACAACTGTTAAGAAATACCGAGATCCACAATAAGCAGGTGTTCTATAAAGTCCCTATAGATCCATATGAACAAGTTCAAAAATCTGGGAAGCATAAGAAGAACTGACATCAAAGGTATCCTTGTGTTGTTTAGCTAACACACAAGCCTCACAATCGAGGTCTTTCAACTTCTTACAAGCAATATCGTCTAAGTGATGCATTTTGGATAAAGATATATGCCCAAGTCTGGCATGAAAGGTATGCAAATCACCATTATTACACACGACATTTAAAGTTCTAGTGCCTAATACACGATTCTTCATATCAAAAGACTGTATAATCTCTGCCTCTGCTGTAGTTTTTGAAGATCCATCTCCAAAAATCTTGTAGAGTCCACCTTGCTTGTATCCAACAGCAAGCACTTCATTACTCGTAAGGACCTGTAGCACACAGCCACGCGATCCAAACAGAAAAACAGATTGATTGTTTGTTAATAACTGTGAGACAGAGATCAAGTTGTGTTTGAAAGTAGGCTAATATAACACATTGTGCAAAACCAGTCGTGGAGAAATCCTAATATCTCCATGTAGCTGAACAAACTGATAAGATCCATCAGGTAACCCTATCCTAATTGGTTTCACCAGATTCCTCAAATCAACAAACAAATCTTTGTCAAAACAGACATGATCAGATGCCCCAGAATCTACAATCCATACTACCTGACTGATATCTTTAACAAAAAAATCTGATGTTTGACTAATGTTACCTGCAAAACTGATGGAATTAACTTGCCCATGACTCGGTCCTTCATTTACGTGAGCCTTCCCTTTCATCTTGCGCATAACTTCCTGCACAACAACATTGATCAAAGAAGCATATGGCTGATTAGTATCAACATCTGTATTCCCATCAAGAGGAGAGTCATAAGCAGTATCAGCATCTTGAATATTAGCCAACAATTTTCCATTCCCTTGTGCCTTTGGTCCTTTCCACCAATCAGGATATCCCACTAACTTGAAACAAGTTTCCTTGAGATGCCCTGGCTCATGACAATAAGAACACTTTCGAGCAAACTTATCATATTTGCTCTTCTTCTCATCTTTCCCATGCTGAGAACAATCATTCTTTCCTTCTGCCTTATACTGAGATCCTTGTCCAGCATTGTATCTTCCTTTTCCTCCATAATTCTTGGAACGATCCACTGCAAGAACATCATGATTCTGACTAGATGTTCCTGTAATCTCCTTTTGTTTTTCAACTCCAAGAACTGTATTAAAAGCTTTGTTAACATTTGGAAGAGGAACCTGAGATAAAATGTGACTTCTAACATTTTCATTTGCATCTGAGAGTCCCATAAGAAACTGCACTAGTTTCAATGTAGCATCCTTTTCAACAAGTCTCTTCATTAAGCCACAAGTACATTGCTCAAAGATTCCACAATTGCAAATCGGAATCCCTTCTATGTCTTGCAACTCATCCCATACCTTCTTGAGTTTGCTGTAGTACATTGCAACACTGAGATTCTCTTGTCTTATATTACTGAGTTCTCTTTGTAGTTGAAACATTAATGGAGCATTTGATTCAGAAAAACGCTCAGTAAGTTCTCTCCATAGCTCTTGAGCAGAATGCACAAACATAAAATTCTCTGCTATTTCACTCACCATGGAGTTTATGATCCATGACATGACCATAAAGTCACACCTCTTCCACCTCTCAAATTCCTCAGAATGCCTATCAGGTCGTTCATACATCTCATTTATAAACCCTAACTTCATCTTAGCACCTAGAGCCATTTTGACACTACGACTCCAGCTAGCAAAATTGCCTCCATTGAAGCGCGTAGCCACCAATTGATTTCCAGGATTATCAAAATTTGAGGTAACAAAGGATCAAAGGCATTCGAATTACCTCCAGACGGAAGTCCATACTCTCTCTCCCTTCGTCTCCTAGACAAAGGTGAACGAGAACGATAGTTGTGTTCTCCGTTCCTCTTCATGACAGGAGAATACGAGCGATCATCGTAGACCTTATTCTTGTACTTCTTGCGAAAAGGCGATCGTGATCTCCCTCCAGTCACGGAATTCTGATCTTCAACCATAGTAGTCTGTAGGAACTCGCCAATTGAGGAATCCAGCTCGAAATTTCCGAATTCACTTCATCAGAAATCTAATCGACCTCGTTCTTCCTTCGTACACAAAGACACAATTCTGGTCTGCGTCTCGATCAACAAAACCGAAATCAACCAGTACAAACTACGATCGCACAATCAGGATCGTCACCAGTTTCTCTAATACCATATCAAAACTCAGAATCTAAAACAGAGCTGATTATCCAGCATAGATGATCAATAACAGACGGAAGAAAACAGAAACAAGAAGGAGAAACATTTGGGAATTTTCTGGTTGTATTAAGTAGGAAAGTTGTTATTACAAAGCTACCTAACAACCTATATATACAAAGCTTTCTCTACTCTAGCTAACCAACTTATGAGCCACGCTAACTAACAAACCCACTAACCTTCCTACACATATCCCATCAGCGACACATTAAATACATATGCTCCATACCTCCTTTCCTCCTCTCTTGAACAAATTGGGACTTTGTACAAATGAGAGGACGAATCAACTATTGAAAGCAATTGCCTTAATATTGTTAAAAATTGGCCTCTCACTTATCAATAAGGTTTGTGTTGGATATGGCCTAAAATATTTGGTTTCAAGTCTCTGTAGTTCGAGATTAATCATTCATAAAACCAGAACTTTTTGTGCTAAATTTTAATTGATGGTGTTTTGATCTTGAGAGATTGTTGTTCTTGTTGAACAAGCATTTGCCAATTGAGACTACAAATTCAGATTGTAGACGCAAAGGGCGTGCAGAGGCAAGGGCGATGAGATTTGAACATCTTGTACAAAGATTTGGATGATGACACAACGACAAGGGCACAACGACAAGGGCAGACGATAGCATAAAGGCGAGGGCGGTTGATTGGCGTTGGAGGTGTGGCTGCAATTGTTACTGTAGATGGCTAATCTAGGTTTTCCAAAGGAGGAGGAAGAAGGGCATAAGGTTGGAAAATTAGGGATAATAGATCAAATAAATTAAAAAATTAGGACTTTAAACAAAAAATTAGGCTAGGGATCGCTTTGGGTGTTGTTTTATTATCTATAGCGTGCTATGCATAACATAACTCTTATGAATTTGGTAACATGGTATTGGAAATGAAATCTCATATCAAATGGGGAAGTAAAGTTTGAGAACTCCATACCTATCGGATTTAGGGTATCAATTCGAAATTATAAAAATAGCGTACCATACATTAGATACCGAGTTTCATTCCCAAATCCGATACCTTCATTTCCAATACCCTGTTACCAAACTGACCCCTTTGGAGTTTGATTTTTTTTTCTCTTTTGTCGAGAAAGCTTACTTTAATGCAATTTAGATGGATAAGGCATTATTTTAAGTTTTAGAGGAAGAGACTTGTACTATTTTAGCTCACGAGGGAAGAGGCTCTCCCCTTGTTGGGAGAATGAAAAAGAAACAAAAAAATATCCAAAATTTTCCAACCCTAGCAAAAACCTACTATAATTTTGAAAAAATGCATTTTTTATTAGGTAATAATTTGGCATTTGGGTCAATTACTCAATACCAATATCATCTTGGCAGATGCCTACGTGCATTTGATTCGGCGGTTAAGTCTCTGGGGTAGTACCTCGAAGTCATCATTGAGATCGAATGTTCTAGGCGAGCTCAAGTAGTACTTGTGGTGACCCTAATCCTTGTCCTATAAAAAAAATGTATCCTAACGGATGAGAGCAATAAGCTCTGGGTGGTTGCCTAATGCCCTATGGGGATACGAGTGAGCAAGTTTAGCAATGTGGCAATAGAATTTGCATTTCTATTTATGTGAGAGATGATCATTTCCTCCACTAGCATTTCAATTTTCCATGGACATATTCCTTCATGTTGAAGTGCTTTGATTAAAATTTGATTATCACATTCAATTTCTAACTTTCGGATGCCTAAACCTATTGCCAATTGAAGGCCTTTATAAAGGGCCATGGTTTCAGCTTAGAGTATTGATCGGTCACCTATTTGCTCAGAGTATATTCTCAAGACTTCCCCACTGCTGTTTTTAATGACGGACACCTTTGAGTTTGAAGAAAGGAAACAAGATATTAAATAAATTACCAATATCCAATTTTTTTTTGGTAGAAAAGAGAGATGAACTCTTTGGGAATTTATTAAAGAAAGAAAAATCGTTTGACAGTTCATAAGATGAGGGAAGCCTTATCTCAAGCATCATTCGAAAGTAGGTGTTAGACTAGCCAGAAAGCCAATGACGAAGTTCGCCTAAAGATATGGTGGAGTAGGATGTTCAAATGTTGACTAAATCTTGGCATTGAGATTGACGAATGAGACCAACGATGAAAGAATAGTCGATTTCAAGCTACATATTCCTATAGTCGAGATTCGAATCGAGCTTCAAGCCATTAAGAATGCTCGAATCCTCCACCTTTGGAACAAAATAATTCCTGAAGTTATGCACAAAACCACAAATCCCACGACCATCTGAGTCCTTTAACAAACCAAACCATTGTGGCATGACCCCCCAAGTTTCTAGCCTTGCCTGTGTTGACCTTGATCTAGTCCTTCGAGGGTCTCTTCCAAAAATAAGCACATTTTTCTATTCTACTGCCCAACCACCTCCTTGAAATCCCAAGTTGTTTTGTACTCCTTAGCCTACTCAAGCACAAAGCAAGCCGCGGTCAAAACCCGGTTACAGTTGTCGAAGACGTGCCCGTTCCTCCATTTCCAAATCCATCAAATAACAATGAAAAATGTAGTAGGCCACTCGACACCATCCATCTCGCTCACTTTGTCGGCAAGTTGATCCTCATCCAGACTACGAAAGATAACTCAAAAAAATTTAGTGAACAACAAATTGAAAAGGGAGATCACGCCACTTACTTGAAATCTCGGGGCAACAAGAAGAAGACGGGCCAATGGTTCCGTCCCAGCATTGCAGAGTACACAACCATCATTGTGGGAGAGATGTCGCCGGTTTCATTCAAGATTGGTCAAGACAACCATGAACAACAAGCCAAACAAAAGTTCAAACCTTCTCCTGAATCTTAAGCTTCCATATCGGCTTATACACCATCTTATCATTCCACTCAACATGATTGTCGTTGAGGATCTCCGAATAGGCAGCCGATATGAAATAACATCCATTGGTAGAGAAATGCCAACTCAGGGAATTTGCAACGCCAAAATCCTAGTCCACAGTAATCCATATCCATTTTATACAATTAAAAATCTGATTAAAGAAAGCCTACAAGGTGAAAATAATCCTTTGAAAAAAATCACACTTTTATCAAACAAACTCCATAAATCAAGCTAAAAACTCATATTGAAGTTTATTATTGTGTTCGAATGTGTGTTTGACTCTCCTAATGAGTCTAAATATGAGATGTCCACACTTGTTCTCCAAGACCTCGTCTTGTGCACTTCTCACAATTGTCGTCTTCTTTTCCTTTATTGTGGTGTGCCACACTGGCTGATCCTCACACCTTTTCGAATGAGACTCCTTTATGTGTTCTTTGTTTGTACGCTGTTTTTAGTTGTCTATTTTCTCATGTCGGTTGGCCGACCTCTTGAACTACCAAGCTTGCTTTAATTCTTCAAATTCTTATTTTATAAAAAAAATTGCATTTTGTTGTCTCACATGAGATGACCTAGTGGTAGGAGGTATGAGAGAATGTTAAGATGTAAAAAAAAATTGCATTCTATTGCCTCACATTCTTCGAATTCTTCTTAATTATTTATACATATAAAGATAAAAGATATTAATATATTATCTAGTTATTTCACTCAATCACTGATATATTAGCTCAAAGTCATAGTTTTTCACTTGAATAATGATTAATGAGGCTTTTTTTTATTGGATCCTTCGTTGAGGCTTTTTTTTGTTATTGTTGTTTACACAATAAGTTTTTGGCCGATTTTACTTAAATTTTTGGACATGATTTATAGATCGGGCTAGCTCGTGGACAGTCCGGTCCGTATTTGTGGGACGTTATGGACAAAAAATTAGGCCCCGAATAACCAAGTCCGGCCCGTTAATGCGGACAAAAAAAATTGGCCCGGCCCGAGCCCGTACTTGTAGAAGTAATATTGTGGGTGCGCAGGCAGAGGAGAGAGGAGCCGAAGATTAATTACTGAGCAAGAAACAAAAAGCGAGCACTGAGGCGAACGCTTATAAAGATTTGGAGAAGAAGATTGACAGAGCAATTGTTCGCGAGCAATCAGCATGGATCATCAACAAGGGAGTGAAGTTTTCAGCCACATCGAGCGAACTCAGTAATCTCTCTCCCCCTTTCCTCCCTTTCTTTCTCATGTTGTTAGTTTTGCGGGAATTTAATCTGTTTGTTAGCGACATGGGTTTTTGATTTGGTAAAAGCATGGAAGAATGTCCTAATTCGTTTGAATCATAAGTTGGCTTCCATTTGAAGCCCTAAGTTTTGACCCCCTTGAAGCTACGGCTTGAAACCTAGGGTTCCTCCAAATTTGGATCCAAAGAGGGAAAAAAAACCCTCTTCGTTCGATCGATCTGGAGAGGGATAGTTAATTACCTTTTGACTATCCGGTGCTTTTGATTAGATAACTCTAGTGATTTGCTGTTGGTATGGAGGATTCATAATGAAACAACAATCAAACACATTAGGCTAACCCATACAAGAGAATTGTCAAATCTGTGTTGGTTTTTACTGCTTTCACCTCAAATTTTGAAATGAATAGTGATGTGGGATGTTGATTTCAGGTATCCGTATGTGACTGGGACATCTGTGATTGGCATCAAATACAAGGATGGGATTCTCATGGCTGCTGATATGGGAGGTTAGATTGTACAAAAGATCAAATTTGCTTTCTTCACACTTGTTCTTTGTGTCTGCATTGATGATTTAAAAGTGGTTTGTTGCTCACTGCTGATGACTAGTAGTTTAGTAAGCTGATACTCAATATGTTGTTTTGCTTGATGTGAGAAATTATGAACGAGAAAATTTCTGTGTCATGATTTTACGCTGGTACAACCTATTATGTTATAAACTATAAAGGACATATTGAAAAGCATGCAGAAAAACCATTTTTTTTGTTTTATTTCAATAAAATGAAGATCGTGAAGTTGAAGGTTATTTTTAAAATTTCTCATGACGAAATGATGAACTAAATAATCTAAAAATGAAAATGAGTTGAATGTCCTGCTAAGTATTTAAAACATCTGATATGCACTATGTGAGTTTCTTTGGGGCATGGCTATGTACATACCATTTGCCTGATATTTATTGGGTAGGTAGGTTGTGGTTGCAGTCAAAGTTCTAGTAACATATAATTTTAAGGATCGTGTGCTATCTATCAATGATTTTACTGGCGTTGCTATTTATTTGAATTGAACAACTGTGTTTCCCCCTCTGACTGGCATGGAAAACTCAAGTATCAAGTTTGCATTGACGCTTTGTCTATACTGTTTCTGAATGCTAACCCCTTAATAACGGATTAATGGGGAGAGCCTTTTTCTGGCTTTCCACCTTTTTGAGCTATTCTTTATGTTGCAGCCAACTTGTATACCTTGGTACTGGGTACTGTAATCCAACATTTTTTCATCATTCTCTGTCATCTTAAATCTGCATTGTTCCCATTTCTGCTTCTTGTTCAAACAAGCCCGAAACCTTTTCAGTGGCTGAGCACACTTTATCAGATGTAAATCTGCATTGTTCGTTGGCCTGTTTACCTTGACTGGCTTCTGCCTTTCTTTTCATCAGCATGTAAAACTAAATGCACTGAACTTTATCATAATTAAATTACTATTTTCAAAAAGATCAAGCATTGGTACCAAATCTCTTGCTGATACACTGATGGTGTGCAGGTTCCTATGGTTCCACCCTACGTTACAAGAGTGTTGAGCGATTGAAGCCCATTGGCAAGCACTCCCTTCTTGGTGCCAGTGGAGAAATTAGTGACTTTCAGGAGATTCTAAAATACTTGGATGAGCTCATGTAAGAATTTGATAGGTTGAAAATTATGTTATGCAGTTACATTAGAAGTGATTAAATTGAAAGGTGCAAGATGTTTAGTTAAAATATTTCCTTGCAAGTTTTATAAATCCTTCCCTGGATTTACTGGTCCTGCCACCTTAAAGTTTTATCACATAATTTGTTTCTTTCTCACCTATGAACTGCATTTTGTGCATTATGTGTTTCAGCCTCTATGACAACATGTGGGATGACGGAAATTCCTTGGGGCCTAAGGAGGTGCATACCTATTTGACCCGTGTTATGTATAATAGACGTAACAAATTCAACCCTCTGTGGAATTCTCTTGTTTTGGGTGGAATTAAAAATGGAAAGAAGTATCTTGGAACGGTTGGTGCCCCTTCATTTAACCTTTTCTTTTTCCATATTGAATCTGGGTTTACAATTTTTCTCTGTACATGACATGAATGAATGTGATTCAGGTTAGCATGATTGGTGTGCACTATGAAGATGATCATGTTGCTACTGGATTTGGTAATCACCTTGCAAAACCTATTCTCCGCGATGAATGGAATGAGAACATGAGTTTTGAAGAGGGCGTTAAGTTACTGGAGAAATGCATGCGTGTGCTCCTTTATCGTGATAGGTCTGCTGTCAACAAGCTTCAGGTTTGGTTCTTCATTTCTGTTGATGTTTGATCTTGTAAATGAGCTTCTTTACTCTTCTGTTTAATATGGTGCTAAACTACTGCATAATCTTGTTATCCGAAAACAATATTCCTTTCAAGTTATAGTTTTCATTATACAATGCTAGTATTAATGATTTACTCTTGCATTTTGGGTTGAATGATTTTCAGATTGCTAAGATCACTGAAGAGGGGGTAACTATATCCCCACCCTACTCCTTGAAAACTTTCTGGGAGTTCTCAGCTTTTAAGAATCCAACAGCTGGTGCTGAAGGTTCATGGTGAATGGTTTATTACCAGGAGAGTTGAGACTGGAGAGCAGCGAATTGTTCAATTTTTGTTGCTCAGGAGATGTTGTGCTTTGTTTGTTAGACGGTTTCCCGAACTATGGCTTTGTTGAATGCTTTTGCTAATTCAGTACCGAATTTCTGTTCATTATTCATTATGGTTCTGTGGTTTTTGAGCTGAGAATAGGGTAAATTACACAACCGCCAAAAAGTGAGAAGTATAACAAACTAAAATAATAAAATATTGTTGAATAAAACACCAAGGGGTTCCATTAAAAGAACCCCACAACACTTCGATGACTTATCTTTTGAGGGACTCGGAAATTTGGTTGTTGATAAAACCGGCATGAGAACTTGTAAAACATTAGTTCAAAAGAGAGAACAAATAAATTTGTTGTTTTTAGAGGCTATTTGATTGGTTGTTTGAGATAAGTCAACAAAAAATTTCTCGCCTTCATCGTCAAATTCAATGTGAGGATATTTCCCCTCACATTTTTGATTGATGATTGTTGAAATTATTTCATGTCTTATTTTACATCATTATAAATATAGTAATTTTACATATATATCAGAAAATCTTTAGTTTTTGCCCTAAATTTTGAAGTAGTTGTATAAGCCGGTAAAAGAGTAGTCAAGAGTCTCAAGACTGAGCTTAGACATCCCAATTGTTAAAATTGTTTTTTAATAAGCAAACTATAGCAAGGTCTAAAGCTAAATGGGACTCAAAAAAAATTCCAACACTTCAAACAAAGAGCCCGGCAACATATTGTTTTTTTTTTCATTTATTGATGAGAAAGAGCTAGGCAACCTGAAACACATATCATACTTGCTTATAGATTACACTTCGACAGAAAAAGCCCTTGCCGAATAAATAAGTGTGCCTTTGTTAAAACAACAGGCAATAATAAGAGGTCAATTGCTCCCGTGGAATGTACAACAATATGCTTACGCAAATTGACCAAAAATTGACCAAGTTTTGACAACACCACATGGTTTCTTGGCCAAAAAAATGACAAGCTGATATCACTATATCAGTTTCTTGCGTGTGTACTCAAACACAGTTTGCAAGATACTCGTAGTACCTTCCTCCTCTGGCAGCTTCAGAAGGTTGGCAACTTTAGAGAATCCGATATGCTGTTTATTCACAGAATCCTTGGAGACTTCTCGTTTGGGCTCGGGAATTGAAGTTGTCGGCTTTGTTAATGCCCACTGCATTGCCCATATGGCCAACGGGCGCATGTAGCAAAGAGATCTGTATTGGTCATTTGTGTTCCAGCCTTCAGGTGTCTGGAATGAATAACTGCAAATGCACAGTTCAGAAACTGTAAGGAAAGATATATTGCACGCACAACTGAAAAATACCATATGTTTATAACACCTCTTGATTTTGAACAAAGACCCGGTTTCTGAAATGTCAGATTTTTAATCTTACATTCTACCAACAGGCACCAAAACCTTCAAAAATGAATCTTAGAGATGTTTGCTTTCCTTCTTCATGTACATAGAATTGCGGAGCTCCATGATATTCCATTGTAATTTTGGTTTTCCTCTTTTCCTTTCCCTAATCTTCATCTAAAAAACACTCTTATAGCACCAAAAGAACTTGTCTTGGTATTTTCAATAAATCTCTGAATGTTATACCATTCTTTCGCTCTTCTAGGTTTCTCTCTCCTCACCTTGCTTCTTAGGAGCGAAATTTGTCTTTGTGGGAAAGAATCTGCAGTCTTCACTTCCTACTTCCTAGTATCAGTTTCAACTGCCTCTCCTCTTAACATTCCAATGTATATCTGAGGAAGATAGATCAGAAAGGGGTATTTTTTGGTTTGGTGTGGAGAGATTTGTGAAAAAATCACTCCATAAGTTGGGATCTTGTGTTTAGCTGCAAGGCTATGTCTAAAAATGTATTATAGGTCATAACAGAAAAGCGTGACCAATAAGAAGGTACAGAATGCCACTGCCAAGATGATGTGGATGTCATATATGTGAGCAAAATTTGTTTATCTAAGGTGATTTCCTCTCTCTCCCCATTGTTTCTTCTAGAATAGTTTTTTTGAAGCAGGTAAATCATTTCTAATTCCCCTCACCTTTGTAGGCTTTATTTTGCTTACAATGGCTGTATCTCCCTTTTCTTTGTCCAAGGCAATCATTCCAATGGAACACTTTCCCGATGATTCATAATGTATAGTATTTGGAGTGGAGGCTACAGACTAGATATGATGATACAAAGCAGATTTTTTTTTATTATTTTTGAAATATAAGCAGAATTAAATTGTTTGTATGCTAAAAAGCAAGTGTCCAACTTACCCAAGTCCTCTGTGTGACCAAGCAGTTTCATAGACTCCAAATGCAGTCTGAAAAGCCATATCTAGCAAACCCTCTTGAATCATATTGGCTGCAACAGCATAAGTGACCCCTGACCATATTTCTCTTGACTGCATTGATGACATGTCAACATTTCCATCAGGTAACATCCCATTCACAGCCCCTCTTTGCCCATCCTTGTACATTAAAACATTGAACTGAAATACTTTCTGCAGAGCAAGTTTTGCTTTCTCCTCGTCAACAATTGGCTGTAGTCCACATGCTCGAGCATACCTACCACCATTCATCCAACAGATATAAGGAATACATTCCAAAACAACATATATAAATCTTCACATAGTTTGCATTGGATGATATTTACATTCAAGATTGGCGCCTAAAATTTTTCACATACATCATTTGAAGAGATGACATTAGTAGGATGGACTATATTTCAATTAACCTTTTTGAGGTTGAAAATTTACTGCTAAATAATCGTTATGACATTTTACTTCCATTGAAGATACATTTAATTTTACTTATATTTAGTCCTATTAAAGTCCACTAAGATTTATTGTTTGTCTAGTTTGAGTCCCTACCTAACCTTATCTTTTGCTAACAAGTCCAAAACCTTTTGACACTGTTCTAAAAAATTTGGGGACTCAAACAGACCATCCGGTAAAGACTTTCTAAAGGAAGTTCTGTCATAGTTCAATCAGCATTTTGAAGACCGAAGAAATACTGCTCAATGTTGCAAGTACACACAAAATAAAGGCTAGCATGCTTTTGTAAAGGAAGTTTGTCTATCATTTAAGGATGTTAACGACTAATTAAAATCAGAACAAACCATTGTCCAGCCAATTGATCCGCTTGAATAGAAGAACTTGTGTTGCTACCGCTGTTGTCATAATTAAAATATTGACCATTCCAGAGATTCTCATACACAGCCTTTGCCTTCTCAAATTTGAACCAAAAAAGATCCTCAGCACCAGTGTCACCAACTTCACGAGCCAAGGCAGAAGCAGCTTGCAAAGCTGCAACCCACAGCCCACCACAATACGCGCTCATCCCAGACACTGACCATGTGTCATATGTTTGATCAGGAAAGCCATCATTTTCAATCATTCCATCCTTATCCCTGTCAAATTGGTCCATATAAGCCATAGCAACGTAAACTGATGGCCAAACAGCTTGTGCAAATTTCTTGTCTCCTGTAGCAATTACATCTCTATAAACTTGAAGAACAAATTTTGGATTTAAATCCTTCCACCTGTCTGTATTGTAAAGGTTGTAAACATTTACTTCAAACCATGGGTCGTCAAGCCCAATATCATGAGGAACAGCACCAAGAACACTTCTAGAAACCCATTTTCCATCATGTAGAAGTTTCTTCTTACTAGGATCATGCATTAACACCGCGGCAGCAAAGTCTCTTTGGATGCTCAGTTCAAGTTTGGGGAAAAGCATAAGCAGTGAAAATGATGAATAGAAATGGACATCATATGTGTTCCACATGAGATATTCATTTCCTTCTAAATAGAGAAACTGTCCAATATTTTCTTCACCCTCTTGAAGTAAATTTAACCCAAAAGCTGAATCTGAAGCAACCGGTGTATGTATTCGCTCAAGGATTGAAGTCATCCTCTCAAGAACGTTGAAGGCAGTATCATTTTGAGAGGAAGTATCGACAGAATTTTTTAAATCAGATTTGGATCTGTCAAGGGAGAACTTTTGATTTCCAACCGTCATTAAACTGTGAATCGGAGGTGAACTATCTACAAAAAATTATGAATTTGTATCAGAGTCCTAAAGCATTATTTCAGAAAATACAATGGAGCCCATATTACCTGTCCATATTGTTCCTCCTGCGTTAAGAAAGTAAAGCTCGTTGAAGAGAGTAATGGGATACCTGAAACAATCATCAAAATTGTTTAGACATATCAATCTATATTAATCAAAGTCAAGATCCTGACTCACCATTCTGGAAGTCGCTTATCTTCAAGAACTGATTTTTGCCATGCTTCAATCTGAGACTCCCAATTGCAATGATCTGTATTTCTCACACGTAAAAAGTAAATACCTTTCATTTCTTTAATAATCAAAATGAAAATATCTAGATTTAGTACATTCTCCATTCATAATATATACATCAGAATAAACTGATGGAGATTTTTTTGTCATACTTAATAATACAAACCATATGGCCAATTAAACATAATGCTCATAGACAGAAACATTACCTCGAATACCATCAGAGGCTATATTTGCGGAAGCGTCTCCAGCTGCACCATAAAACTTGGTGTAGCGCCTGCATTTGTTGTAATTAATAAAAAGTTAAAAGGAAGATGGGAGAAAAGGAAACAAGCCAATTGTGCCATTTTTTTTATAATTAATAAAAGTGGAAATAGGAGAAAAAACAGCAATTGCATAGATCTTTTGGACATGAATATAAGTCATGATTACCTTTGGTAAGTTCTTCCTTTCAAGAATCTTACATCAGGGCAGTCCCATGACAGTGAAAATGTAACCTCGCGTTTGCTTCCGGATGGTACTACAACTGAAGCTGCAACTGCAGCCCCAATGCAAGATCCAGGCTTGGAAGGTGATGACCCCTCAATTAAGTTCAGATGGTCAAAGGATCCATGCTATTTGAAAATAGAAGATGAAGATTACATTTTCAGGCCCCAGAAAACTTTATATGTAAAAAGAAGAGAAAATAACTACTATATGGAAAAAAGCTATAAACAAAGAGCATGAACAAATTGTTTACATACAGATACGTACTAGAATAAAAAAAAAATGTTGACAGGGTTCCAAGGATAAGAAAAGAAAAAACTGAACGTAAGTTCATTTTCTGCTAGAGAAGTATCTGGTTAAAGTTTGCACTACTTCAAAAAATGATGAAAGTGCGGGTGAAAATTATGACTCCGTCACAAAGACACTAAAGCAAGATATTAAAACGCACCAACCTCTTTTATTTCTTCCCACATTTCCTTTGCTGTAATACCTTCTGAGTCCCCAGATATAACAAAGGAAGGGCACTGAGAGACATGGACACTGTCATTTTCCTCTGCAAGAATTGCATATGTAACAGGAGATCGTCCACCTGCAGTCCTGCATTAATGAGATTCAATAATATATGAGATCAGAGATCGCAATAAAATTCTCAATATTTGATTATCTACCTATTTGAAGAGGACTTACTTGTGGTGTAGAAGTACACCATTCGTACCATTCTTCATCCTGAGTTATAAAAGTTTAACTTTGTATGTCAGAACATGATGTTGGGTGTTTTGAAGAAATGTGATATGATGAAAATAAAAATCCATGGTAGATATACAAGATTAACTATGTTCTTACATGATCTTGGAATTGTGATGATTACCAGAAGTTCCTGAGTTTCCACCAACAGAATTCTGAAAATGAATAAAAATCCCTTAGCTTTCCTTGTATGTAATCTTTCCAGCTTTTCATGCACATATTTCATGATTCAAATTATTCAAAGAGAATAAAAGCGTACCGCCCATGTGAAAAGCAGGCTCACTTTTGCATCTGTACTCCCAGAATTTGATAACTAAAGCGCACAGCCTATGATCAGGTATATACAAGGAAAACTAGTTAATCCAATACAAACATTATCAAAAGTCCAAATTACCGTGAAAGTAAATACAGCTACTGGAAAGCTGCTCTCCTTATAATTATGGGGAATGATTGGAGAAACTTGACGGCAAACTATATTAAGTTCTGGATCTGGCTCCCCTGCATTTACCAAAAGAAGGTGGACATGGCAGAGATCAGGTGAGGCATAATTAAATGAGGTTTAATTTGATAGGGAAACTCTGCTTTCTAGATGATCCCATTAGTAACATTTGTGTATCCTAACATAGAGAAATAGAAAAGCGATATATTACATAGGACGATCTTGCCTTTTCATTTTAGTACTACTTTAAAATGGTTATCATACATAATATCAATCTAACATGGAACAAAGCAAAGCAAGGGCACAATTACAAATTTTCAATACCACAAGGAGCCAAAGTGTGTACTCAAAATGCACCATCATTTACCGTCATATACACTCCAGGCCCTTGGGTATAGAGCATGATATGTACAGTTTTTCCCCTTAAAGTTCCAATCCCATGAAGCAATTCCAGATGTTGCACTTTCCCTGCTTATCCAACCAGACCAGACTTCAGTTGCACGTTTAATCGCTTTCCCATTGTCCCGTTATATTTTTCATGGAATAAAAAACTTTAATGGCTATGGAATTTCAAGTTTACAATTCCAGTAACATTAGGCTTAACATAAATTTTGTTCCATACATAGGATGTGAAAAAGCAACTACTTACTTGAGCAACTCTGGATTTTCAGGACTCAGAACGGTAGAGTACTTTTCCCCATTAGGACGTGTGACAAACACCTGCATAAAGTAGTATGAATAAGAAGAGACATCTATAAAATTAAGGCATAATTCCTGAAAATGCTATGCTTTTGATTGAGTGCAAAACATTAGTACATGACTAAACTTCTATAAAAGAAATTGAGACACTGATAAAAAAAAGGTATCCTGGATGGAAATCAGCTCCATTAATAAGATTTGATCTTCTCTTATGGAACAACATTGTTCCTCCTGCCCAGTGATAGCTATTCGGCTATTCCACTGCAATAACTACCAACTGTTTTTACGTTTTTCTTACCTTGGTCCTCTATTAAGAGCAAATAAGTCATTTCAATATGTGTTTTCTTCTAATTTAAACTCTTTCAACAACTTTTCAATTCATAATTTGAGTATCCAAACAATATAGCAAAATTATTTTTGCAAAAGAGGAGAGGGAGAGTCGGAGAGAACAAAATCCAACATTAACTCACAGAAAATTGATTTGCCAAAACTGGCTTATCTTCACATGTCCCAGGGAAAAGTTGCCAACGCTGAAATTCACCTTTGTAACTTCTCCCAATGCTTCCAGACCTACAGCATTTATGCAGAGGAAAAGAAAATCTATAAACGCAACATCCAAGCAGCAACATCAAAAAAGGATGAAATAAGAAGATGGGACTCAAATCTCCAAGTTATAACTGGAACATATACAAGTACCACAACACATGATGATGAACTTATAGGTTACATTAGGATGCAGACAGTAGACATTCACGTATACTATCTTATCAGTAAGTGAAAGGGAAAGGAATAATTCTGACAATTTTTTATGGTGAACTCAATGTATAATTGATTAAAACGAGAGAAAAAACTCTGAATTCAATAAAAATAAAATAGCATTTCTTTATTTCAAGAAAATAGAGATTAGAGAATACCCAATGCCACCAAGAGGAACACCATGATCAGATGTAACTTTACGTTTTAAGAAAGGATTGATGAATACCCCCTGCAAATGAAGACTTTGGTCATGGACAAGAAAAAGAGGTAAAAAAGAACATAATGATTTCTTGTGTTTCAGATTTCATAATCAACTTATTTCTTCCTAAGTTATATTCCCTGGGAAAGTGATATTACCCTTCCTTTGGCGGTTTCTTCTCGAACATGACGCCATAATCGATAACCTATAGGTGCCTGTAATAACCAAAATAGCAGCATTCTAGCATAAATTCATATCGATCATAAGCAGAGAGCAAAAAAATCACAAAAAAGAAAGCTCTTTATATTTCCTCGGCTAAGTCAAGGTTTCTTTTTCTTTTTTCACAAGCAATCAATACTATTTAGTACAAAGTATCCAACAATGATAAGTCATCCATATACTAGTGGAATGTCTACGACTAGATAACAGCTCATTACAAAGTCGTCCACCAATTGCACAATGGAGGCAACCTATCCTGACAAAGTTCTTAGTAAAGGGAAACATGAAACTACTTGTGGATAATGTCAATGATAAGTGATCACTGGATAAGATGCTGCTTTTGCACTCTAGTGTTCTGTTTGGAGTAAGGGTCATATGTTACAAGATTTTGAGCACTGGATGTATACATAAAGGACTGCATTTACACTTCAATACTAGTATTCTTTTATACATTTGGTGGCTAAAATTGAGAGGAGCTTTGTACTATACATCTTACACATAGCCTATAAATTTTGACAACTTGCAAATAGATGTAATTCATCTACATGTAGGAAAAATAATTCCAAAAATCTGATGGAAATCATGGAATGCTGAGGAGTTACAGATTTATTTTCATATGAATAACAAACAGAGAAAATGTGAAGACACAAAAGCACACTATCAATTTCAAATTTGCATCAGAAAGTGCAATTTGTTAAAAAGTATTGATACATATGATGCCACATACCATATCAACGTACTCTCTCCAACTTAAAGTGAATGGTACAGGGCAATTTTCTTCATTGTTTATTTTTCGCTGCAAGGTCAACGATGCAGGCTTCCCTGGATCAACCATTGTTCATACAACGAATTGGCAAGTGTAACTGGACAGAGCAACAAGATCACACGAGTCTCCAGAATCTACAGACAAAAAACCACCAATCACAGGACCACAACACAACAGATTTCTTCGAAATACACAGCATAAGAACCAATCTTTTCTATAAATAAGTACAATCATCGAGTCGTGTAATCAATCATCACTGAACTTCAACCAAGGCAAAAGCACATTCTCTGAGCAATCACAACTCAATAAAGGGGCATATCAGCAAATTTGCTGCTTAATAGTATAAACTAACTGAACTCAACAGAACAAAACATTAAGAAAAACAAATTCGAAATCAGTCCCGATCGACACTAGAGTGAGTGAGTGAAAGATACAGAAACGATGATAGGAGATTGGCTTCTAATTGATTGTGTTAAGCCGTTTCGATTTCACAAAACCTGAAAACAAAGAAGATCAAGAGAAATCCCATACCTAGACAAAATGTGAGTGAAAAGGCAGGAAGGAGAGAAAGAGGAGCAGTTGTATACGACTTCGGTTGAGTGATGATAGAAAGCGAGGGGTGGTTGATTGATTTTTCGTTTCCTTCTCCCGTCAAACTGGGTTGTGGTTGTATTGGTTGATGTTTTTAGTCGCCACAATTGAACAAGTTCTGTAAATAGGCGCGTGAGGTGGGTCCGGGCTCGGATCGAATGCGTAATTTCAAAGCTGGGGGAGCCCGCGTGTCACGTGAGTCCGTATCTATAACTATATATTAAAGCTGGAGGCGGTTAGAGTTACACCTGGTGTAAGAGGAATCTCTTACATCGGACACGTGTCAATCTCTGGTGATACTATATTACTTAATGTAAAAAGTGATAGATTCTATAAAAAAAAAGGATTTTACTATATTACCCCTATTAATTTCCAAATCATTTTCAACTTTCCACCAACTTTACTTTTTTATCAAATTTAACTTTTCAAACTCCCATTAAATTTTTGATAATTCTCTTCTTTAAAAAAAGATATAGTAATTTATTTATTTATCTTTTTTAATTTAAAGAGTTTTTAATTTTGGTGCAACACACATCTTTATAAAAATAAATATAATATTCAGTGTGAATTTCATACATCTTCTTGGGTGTGCAATCTAGCATCTTGAGTGTGTATTTCATGATTCTTGAGTTTGCTTTCAAGAATATGTGTGGGTTTAATAAATATAATCACTATATTTAATAAATATTTTTAATAATTAATTTAATAAATTAATTAAGTCAAAAAATACCGAACGAGACGAAAAGTCATCTTCAACCTCGTGCACATTACTGGAAGAAAATCTACACCACATTTAATGAAATCTAACTATCCCAAAACCTGAAAATCTAAAAACCGACTCTCTCGAAATCCGACAATCCCAAAACCCGAATCCCACTAAAAATGAAATTTGACTAAACTTGAAACCTAACTTATACAAAATCTAGATGGACCGAAAACCCGACCCGTAACCCGTAATCCCAATTTTTTCACCCGGGTTAACTTTATAATATAATTTTTAGTGTGATTCTTCAGTGTGTAATTCATGCATGTTGAGTGTGCAATTCATGACCAAATAAGAACTTTTACTAAATTCAAAACTCGACTCATAGGAAATCTAGTTGGACCGAAAACCAGACCCGTAGGGTTAACTTTTTTTCACTAGGGTTAACTTTTTAATATATTTTTTGGTATGGATCCATAGTGTGCAGTTCATGCATATTGAGTGTGCAATTCATGATTAAATACGAAATTTGACTAAACTCGAAACGCGACTTATACGAAATCTAGTTTTACCGAAAACCCGACCCGTAACACGTAATCCCAAATTTTTTCACCCGGGTTAATTTTTTAATATAATTTTTAGTGTGGATCTTCAGTGTGCAATTCATGCATATTGAGTGTGCATTTCATGACCAAATAAGAACTTTCACTAAACTTGAATTGCACACTAAAGATTAACTTTTTAATATATATTTTAGTTTGGATCGTTAGTGTGCAGTTCATGCATATTGAGTGTGCAATTCATGACTAAATATGAAATTTGACTAAACTCGAAACGCGACTTATACAAAATCTAGTTGTATAGAAAACACGACCCGTACCCGTAATCCTAAATTTTTTCACTAGGGTTAGCTTTTTAATATATTTTTTGTTGTGTGCAGTTCATGCATATTGAGTGTGCAATTCATGTCTAAATACGAAGTTTGACTAAACTCGAAATGCGACTTATACGAAATCTAGTTTTACCGAAAACCCGACCCGTAACACGTAATCCCAAATTTTTTCACCCGGGTTATTTTTTTAATATAATTTTTAGTGTGGATCTTCAGTGTGCAATTCATGCATATCGAGTGTGCATTTCATGACCGAATAAGAACTTTCACTAAACTCGAATTGCACACTCAATATGCATGAATTGCACACTAAGGATTAATTTTTTAATATATATTTTAGTTTGGATCGTTAGTGTGCAGTTCATGCATATCGAGTGTGCAATTCATGACTAAATATGAAATTTGACTAAACTCGAAACGCGACTTATACAAAATCTAGTTGTACCGAAAACCCGACCCGTAACCCGTAATCCCAAATTTTTTCACTAGGGTTAACTTTTTAATATATTTTTTGGTTTGGATCTATAGTGTGCAATTCATGCATATTGAGTGTGCAATTCATGACTAAATACGAAATTTGGCTAAACTCTAAACGCGACTTATACGAAATCTAGTTTTATCGAAAACCCGACTCATAACCCGTAATCCCAAACTTTTTTCACTCGGGTTAATTTTTTAATATAATTTTTAGTGTGCAATTCATGCATATTGAGTGTGCATTTCATGACCAAATAAGAACTTTCACTAAACTCGAATTGCACACTCAATATGCATGAACTGCACACTAAAGATTAACTTTTTAATATATATTTTAGTTTGGATCGTTAGTGTGCAGTTCATGCATATTGAGTGTGCAATTCATGACTAAACATGAAATTTGACTAAACTCGAAACGCGACTTATACAAAATCTAGTTGTACCGAAAACCCGACCTGTAACCCGTAATCCTAAATTTTTCACCCGGGTCAATTTTTTGGTGGGAAATTGAATTTTTGGCGAGAAATTGAAATTTGACGGGAACCTTACAATTTAGTTGAAATTAAATTTTGGGATTACGGGCTTAGGGTCGGGTTAAGAACTAAAATTTAGGGTTTAGGGTTTAGGGTGTACAATTGATTATACAAGGTGTGCAATTCTTTCGCATTCTCTTCCTCCTTCCCCTTCCTTTTTCATTCATCTTCCCTTAATGGATTCAAATCCAATGTCGGATCATTCTAACCCACGATTGTGGCTAACTTTTGAAAGGAAGTTAGCCTCAATCGTGGCGTTGAATGATCTGAAATCGTTGATCGGGCCAAATGAACAATCCCAAAACCCGACTCACAAAAATCGGACTAAATTTGATATTTCTCCAGTTGTATTTCACTATTTAGAAAATACTCTGTATGTTTCTTGTTCAATCATTATTAGTTTATTCGATTTTATTATCTGCTTTTGTAGGGGAGTCGACTCTTTTTGCCAACAATAATAAAACTTTTAATTTTTCAAAGACAGGATACACATGGTTTCATGACAGGATATACATAGTTGCATGACAGGATACATGCGTAATTAAATCGGCACAAAAAAATTTTGGCGGTAAATTGAATTTTTGGCGAAAAATTAAACTTTTTGCGAAAAATTGAATTTTTTGGCGAAACTGATTTTTTGGCGAGAAATTGATTTTTTTGCCTAGAAAGTTAATTTCTGGCGGGAAATTTTATTTTCGAATCAATAAGAAAAAATTTAATCAATTTTTAAGTGGGTCTCACATGCCTAGAATTTGACTCAATTTGAAAATTGAAATAAAAGATTAATTAATTATTTTACCTACTCCTAATTGAATAAAAAAAAGAAAAAACCACTCATTCCATTTGAAAAAAAAAAAGAAAAAAAAACTAATTAATTAATTTCAAACACACACTTATTGTACATCTTCTTCCTAAACAAAGGATGAGCTTTGCTTACACCTCTCGATTTTGACACAATTTGAAAATTCATACTTTAATTAAGAAGATCCATCTACCAATTTGATAAAAATAATGTCGTTTTTAGAGAGTCAAGTTTTGGGATTCTCGGATTTCAAAAGAGTCGATTTTTAGATTTCTAGGTGTGGAGTTCTTTTAGTAACGTGCACAAGGTTGAAGATGGCTTCATGGGTCAACCCATTTGATCGGACCAATCGGGTCAAAATAATCCACTTCACACATTGACCTGATTGACTGGAATTCGGATATTTTGAAATTCGGGTCAAATTGGGTTGAATCATTTCGGGTCGGGTGCTCAATTAATCAAGCAAAGTCGGATTTCGGGTCAATTTCGGTCGGGTCATTCGGTTTTCGGTCCAGCTTGATTTCGGATAAGTCCGGTTTCAAGTTTAGTTAGATTTCGGATTTAGTCGGATTTCGGATGTGTCGGGTTCGGGTTTTTCGGATTTTGGGTGAATCGGATTTCGACTTTGGCCGAATTTTGGGTTAATATGATTTCGAGTAAGCCGGATTTTGATTCAGACCATATGTTGAATGATGATTTTTTCTAGTTTAACTACTCTAGGGTCTAAATATTTAATGTAACATTTAAATTAAAAAATATGATATAATAAATATTCACTATTATTTATATTTTAAAACATAATGTAATTTTCGGATGGTTTCGGGTCGGGTAACTTCGGATATGGGGTTGCATCAGGTTAGTCCATTCGAGTATAATCGGTTTTGGGTTAAAACTTTTTATTTTTTTCTCGGGTCAGGTTGGGTTCGGTGTCGGGCGGGTTTCTCGGGTCGGATCAAGTTTTGACAGCCCTAGTTATGGGTAACAACTAAATTTTAGGGTTTAGGGTTTAGGGTGTGCAATTGATTATACAAGGTGTGCAACTCTCAAGATGCATTAAATGCACACTCAAGATCCATGAAATGTACACTAAAAATTATATTATAAAATTGACCCGAGTCATAAATTTTGGGATTACGGGTTTGTGGTTTAGGGTTTAGGGTTTAGGACAAATGGGTTAACATAGCTCAAAATCAAGCCAAACAGATCAAAAGAGTCAAGCGGGTCAATATATGAAGTGGATAATTTTGACCCGATTGGCCCGGTCACATGGGTTGACCCATGAAGTCATCTTCAACCTTGTGCACGTTACTAAAAGAACTCCCCACCCGGAAATCTAAAAACTGACTCTCTCGAAGTCCGACAATCCAAAACACGAATCCCACTAAATACGAAATTTGACTAAACTCGAAACCCTACGTATACGAATCTAGATGGACTGAAAACCCGACTCATAACCCGTAATCCCAAATATTTTCACCCAGTTTAATTTTTTAATATAATTTTTAGTGTGGATCTTTAGTGTGCAATTCATGCATATTGAGTGTGCAATTCATGATTCTTTAGTGTGTAGTTGTAATTAGTCTTTTTTTTTTGTTTAAATAGGACAAATGGGTTAACATGGCCCAAAATCAAGCCAAACGGATCAAAACAGTCAAGAGGTCGGGTCAAAGTGTGAAGTGGATCATTTTGACCCGATTGCCCCGGTCAAACGGATTTACCCGTGAAGTCAACCCGAATAAGAAGCCCTATATACGAAAAAAGTATTTCGTATTACCTGGAAATACGAAATACCTTTTTTCCATGTAAGGGCGCGATCACACAAATCCGAGATAATATGAAATTTGGCTAAACTCGAAACCCGACTTATACGAAATCTAGTTGGACCGAAAACCTAAACCTGTAACCATATTGAGTGTGGGCCGAAAACCAACTCTTCCTTTTAGAAAATCGACCCATAACCCATAATTGTATTATTTTTAGTAAATTTAATAAAAGAAAAATATATAACTTTTTGTTTTGGTTATCTTTAGTTAGAATCACATATTTTCTCAAAAAATAATTAAAGAAAATCATATATGAATGATTTTCTTTAATTTCACAGATTTTGTTTCAAACTCACAGATTTTGTTTTAGTTAGAATCACAGAATCAGGACTTGAGAGTTCAAACCAGAAGGAGAAAGACGGAATTGGGAGTTTGAATTCTCACCGCCGGCATAACTTATCTGCCCCTATGGAAAGACGGAAAATTAAATAAATAATAAACTTTTTTCACATAATCCCTTTTTCTTTCTTTGTTTACATCTTCTTCAACCTTTCTAAGTTTATACTACAGTAGCAAACAAAAATTGAAGATGGAAAATTGCAGAGATTGATGCACCACCGCCTCTCAAATGTGAAAGCCGAGACATCAATGAATCGGAATCCGACAACCTCAAACCTGCCGTCGTTGGTCGACATCGTCGTTGCCGAGAATCGCAGATCTGGACGCTACCGCCAACAAGAGTGGCGAATCTGGACGTCGATGCCGCCGAAAAGAGCAGATTTGGCCGCCAATGTCGTCGAAAAGAGCGGATATAGACGTCTCTGCCACTGATAGTGTCGGATCTGGATATCATCGCCGCCGGATACGAGCGAGGCTGAATGAGGCATTTGGGACATGGGTGAAGAGTGGGTAGACGGATCCGGTTAGCATTCGGACGGTGGATGCGGCGGCAGAGAGTCGCCGGAGAATAGAGGCTAGAGGCTGGGGTGTGCGGACGAATTCTCATGTGGCAAGATTCTGGATTTGGAGACGAAGAGGGGATTTTCAAATCTGATTGGAATCAAGATCTGATTGCACCAAAAAAAATTGTTTTTTAAATATTAATTCAATTTCAGATTTTTTTTTGGGTCTGAATTCAATTTCAGATCTACTTCGGATTCTCATGTGTGTAAGGTAATTTTCAAAATGTAATTTACCTTATTGTGGTATATTTATGTGGCACACATGTGGCAAGATTTCAATATAAAATATGAATAGGTAGCGCTTACATGACAAATTTTAGAGCCAAATTAGCCTGTCAACTTCTGAACACAAATTCTTAACCACTAGAGTCTAAACCTTGAATCTAAATCCATAATACATAAATAATTGCACATCTTATATGATCAATTACACACCCTATACCCTAACCTTCCTAAAATATAGTTGTTAACCCGAACCGTAATTGTAATCCAAAAATTTATGACCCGGGTCAATTTTTTAATATAATTTTCAGTGTGCATTTAATGAATTTTGAGTGTGCATTTTATGCATCTTGAGAATTGCACACCTTGTATGATCTATTGCACACCCTATACCCTAAACTTCCTAAAATTTAGTTGTTAACTCGAACCGTAACCCGTAATCCAAAAATTTATGACCCGGGTCAATTTTTTAATATAATTTTCAATGTGCATTTAATGAATTTTGAGTGTGCATTTTATGCATCTTGAGAATTGCACACCTTGTATAATGAATTGCACACCCTAAACCCTAAACCCTAACCCTCCACTCTAAACCGACTCTCCTAAAATCCGACAATCCCAAAAACCAACTCTCCCAAAATCTGACAATCCCAAATTTGTGTTTAGAGTGGAGGGTTAGGGTTTAGGGTGTGCAATTCATTATACAAGGTGTGCAATTCTTTTGCATTCTTTTCCTCCATCCCCTTCCTTTTTCATTCTTCTTCCCTTAATGGATTCAAATCCAATTTCGGATCATTCTAACCCACAATTGTGGCTAACTTTTGAAAGGAAGTTAGCCACAATCGTGGCTTAGAATGATCCGAAATCGTTGACCGGGCTAAATGAACAATCCCAAAACCCGACTCACAAAAATCCGACTAAATTTGATATTTCTCCAATCATATTTCACGATTTCAAAAATACTCTGTATGTTTTTTGTTCAATCATTATTAGTTTATTCGATTTTATTATCTGCTTTTGGGGGGAGAATCAACTCTTTTTTGCCAACAATCATAAAACTTTTAATTTTTCAAAGACAGGATATACATGGTTTTATGACAGGATATACATAGTTGTATGACAGGAAATCTGCATTATTAAATGGGTACAAAAAAATTTTGGCGGGCAATTGATTTTTTTGGCGGGAAATTATTTTTTTTTGCCGGAAAATCGATTTTTTTGGCGGGAAATTGAATTTTTTGTGGAAAATTGAATTTCTGGCGGGAAAAAGAATTTTTCTTAAATGTCATTTTTCATTTTCGAGTTAATAAGAAAAGATTTAATTAATGTTCTAGTGGATCTCCCATGCCTAGATTTTTTTACAAAAGTGCCACATTGGTACCCACTTTAATTCATATATAAAGTAGGCACTTTTGCAAAAAAAAGTTTGTAATTGGTGTATGTATGCAAAATTGCCTTAATAAAGTGGTTATTTAGTTACAATGCAACTATTTTGATTATAGTAATTGTATTTGACAATGATATAAATTAGATTGCATAATCATCATATGATGGTCATTGTTTGTGGACGAAATTAGACGATTCAAGATTCTATTTCACATATTTTGAATGGGGGAAACACAATGGATGCCTTGGATTTGTGAAATTCGAAACAAAAATGTCTCGAATTGGAACAAAAAGAAATGTATAATGCTTTTCCGCTAGGTAGCTTCGAAGGTTTCAATCGGATTTTTGGAGAACTTCGATTAATTGAAAATTAATGGGTGCATGGAAGTGTCGAAGGTTGTTTTGTGAGGATTCCGAACTTGACTTCAATTTTAGGATTCGATTCACGAATTGAGAGAAATCTGAGTTTGAACGAGAGAGACGAATTCTATGTTCTCGGTTTGTATTTGTAGAAATTCGTGCAAATTAGGCCTCTATATATAAGGCTTCTTGTTTGTGGATCTCAAGCAATTGAAAATCCAAAACTTCCTTTTAGTGGTTAGCGAAAATCGTGACTTAGAATGATCCGAAATCGGATTTTAAACCATTAAGGGAATAAGAATGTAAAAGGAAGGGGAAGGAGGAAGAATATGTGAAAGAATTGCACACCTTGTATAATCAATTGCACACCCTAAACCCTAAACCCTAAACCCTAAACCCTAAACCCTAAACCCTAAAATTTAGTTGTTAACCCGAATCGTAACTCGTAATCCAAAAATTTATGACTCGGGTAAATTTTTTAATATAATTTTTCAGTGTACATTTAATGGATCTTGAGTGTGTATTTTATGCATCTTGAGAATTGCACATCTTGTATAGTTAATTGCATACCCTAAACCCTAACCATCCACTCTAAATACAAATTCTTAACCATTAGAGCCTAAACCTTGAACCCAAATCCATAAAGCATAAATCATTGCACATCTTGTATAATCAATTGCACACCCTCAATCCTAAAATTTAGTTGTTAATCCGAACCATAACCCATAATCCAAAAATTTATACAAATTCTTCCTCCTAGCCCATCGTTCCATCTAGGCTTGGCAATTTCATCCGCTCCCGACGGGTACTCGACATAACCGACTCGAAAAAACGGGTGAAAACCCGAATAATTACGGGTGAAAACGGATTTTCGGGTGGCTGGGTGATGGGGCGGGTTCGGGTAATGGTGTCACCCGACCCGACCCGACCCGGCCGCCCGACCCGACCACCCGCTTTTCTTTTAATATACATATATATTACTTATTTTATTAATTTTTACCCTAATATATAAACCTAAGCCTAAATTCTAAAGACCCCAACCCACCCAGTCCGCCATTCGGCCGCCATCCCATATCTGAATATGCGACTCAATAGACAGTTGTGAGCGCCGCCCCAACCCCTCCCCAACTCCCTAAGTGCACGACCATCTCCAGTCGCCACCGGTCATCTCCCCCGGCTCGCCTTCTCCTCTCCGGTTGCCGGAATCAACGCTCACCAGTCGCATATCGGACTGCTTTAGGATGATTCGCTGTCGGAGACCACCTCAGCCACGCCGCACCTGCTCGTAGGATTAATCGTTGCCGAATCGAAGCCACGACGTTGGAATCCCAAATCCGCCTTCGAATCGTGTAAGTCTCTTAACTCTCTTTTCACCTTCGATTTATAGGTCCTTGATTCCGTTTAAGCTTTGGGGTTGAATTTGACATCATCCAAGCATCTCCCGTTGATGAAGAAGGTTGCTTTCTATCTCAGTTAATCCTGCTAATTTTCAATCCTTACCTTCTACTTTCAATTTCTGTACTTGCTATTCTTATTATTCATCTCCTTTATAATTTATAACCTTGTTGATTTGTGTCTGCTTCTACTTTCAGATCTTCCTGATGCCAAAGTAACACGTGCAACTATGCAAGGTTAAATATACTTTCGTTTAGATGATTTTTTGGTTCTTATTGATATGACAAAGAACCGAATTTGCTCAAGGTTCTTATTGTTAGTTATAGATATGTGCCTTAATCTTTATTTGATTTTCTTTCTTTGATATCACAAATCCAATTGCAGATGAACTAGATGATTCTATGCACTTGATTGTGTCATTTGATGGAAAAGGACTTGAAACTAATATAATACAGTATGTGTTAATTAATTAGGCAACTAATTGTAATTTTTTTTGGTAAAGTTGGGTTGATTTAAATTTGTTCAAAAATCTGTGAGTTGCTTGTTCAAAGATGTGTGTAATGGCTGAAGCTATTCTTTATTGTTGGCATAGATAATGAGACCTTTAGTTTATTATTGTCTTGCAGGTGAGGAAGGCATCTGGTATTCTCGTGCTTGGTCTCAGTCTCTGATGCTTTAATCAGTTGAAAAAACTTTACCTCATCCCTGGTGAAGTTTGTGGTGGTAAGTCCTGGTACTAATACTGGAGATTTAGAGTTCACAAAGGCATCACTTGATAAGATGCCATCTAATGTAGGCAATGATGTTTCACAAGGGTAATACTCTCTATGTTCTATCTTTATCTGTCTATTTTAACTGAAAAAATGAACTCATGTCTCTTACTAATGTGATAGGAAAAAATGACCTTTCATTATATGGTATTCAAACTGACTTGCTTATATATCTCATGAGTTAATTATATATCTTATCATTTTGTTTAATCTTGCCTAGGTGTTTAATATTGGAGCTTGCATCATCGATCATTAAGGGAGCTGATGAGGAGGATCTTGTTGGTGTTTCTTTAAGTTGATAAACTAAAGGGAAACGATGGCCGCTTTTTAGCCCATGAGTCTTGTTCTTTATTTAGCTTTATTTGTCTAATTATTTATGCTGTAATTTGAGCTTAATCTATGTAATGTATTCTATATAAAATATCAATTACGACATTACGGTAATCCAAACCCTAAACCCTAAACTCTAACCCTCCACTCTAAATACAAATTCTTAACCAATAGAGCCTAAACCCTAATCATAAAACATAAATCCTTATTATAGAATGCAAAAGAATGAAATTGTAATGACTAATTGCACATCTTGTATAATCAATTGCACACCTTGTAGTCAATTTTTTGGCGGGAAATTAAATTTTTTGGGGGAAGCTGATTTTTTGGCAAAAAATTGATTTTTTGGCGGGAAAGTGATTTTTTGCCGGGAATTTGATTTTTTGGCGGGAAATTGAATTTCATGGATCTTGAGTGTGCATTTCATGGATCTTGAGTGTGCATTTAATGCATCTTGAGAATTGCACACTTTGTATAATCAATTGCACACCCTAAGATCCACACTAAAAATTATATTAAAAAGTTAACCCGAGTTAAAAATTTGGGATTACGGGTTACAGATCGGGTTTAGGGTCCAACTAGATTTCTTATAAGTCGGGTTTCAAGTTTAGTCAAATTTAGTATTTAGTCGTGAATTGCACACTCAATATGCATGAACTGCACACTGAAAATCCACACTAAAAATTATATTAAAAAGTTAACCAGGGGTAAAAAATTTGGGATTACGGGTTACGAGTCGGGTTTTCGGTCCAACTAGATTTCGTATAAGTCGGGTTTCGAGTTTAGTCAAATTTTGTATTTAGTCATGAATTGCACACTCAATATGCATGAACTGCACACTTAAGATCTACACTAAAAATTATATTAAAAAGTTAACCCGGGTGAAAAAATTTGGGATTACGGGTTACGGGTCGGGTTTTCGGTCCAACTAGATTTCGTATAAGTCGGGTTTCGAGTTTAGTCAAATTTCGTATTTAGTCGTGAATTGCACACTCAATATGCATGAACTGCACACTAAAGATCCACACTAAAAATTATATTAAAAAGTTAACCCGGGTTAAAAAATTTGGGATTACGGGTTACGGATCGGGTTTTCGGTCCAACTAGATTTCGTATAAGTCGGGTTTCAAGTTTAGTCAAATTTAGTATTTAGTCATGAATTGCACACTCAATATGAATGAACTACACACTTAAGATCTACACTAAAAATTATATTAAAAAGTTAAACCGGGTGAAAAAATTTGGGATTACGGGTCGGGTTTTCGGTCCAACTAGATTTCGTATAAGTCGGGTTTCGAGTTTAGTCAAATTTAGTATTTAGTCATGAGTTGCACACTCAATATGCATGAACTGCACACTAAAGATCTACCCTAAAAATTATATTAAAAAGTTAACCCGGGTTAGAGATGGCCAAAGGTGCGGGCCGGCCCGGCCCGCACCAGCCCAGCCCGCCCATCTGGGCCAGATTGGCACGGCCCGGCCAGCCCGCGGGCCAACCGGGCCAAACCCGCCCGGGCCATGGGCCGGGCCTGGGTTTGGGAATTGTGGCCCGGCCCGGCCCGGATAATTTATTTATTAAAAAAAAAAAAAATAAAGGACCGGGCTGATATATATCAGCCCGGCCCGGCCCGCTCCAGCCCGGTACAATACCGGGCCGGTCCCGGGCCCTACTTCTCCGGCCCGACCCGGTGGTGGCCTGGCCCGGGCCCGGCCCAGCCCGGCCCATGTCCATCTCTAACCCGGGTTAAAAAATTTGGGATTACGGGTTACGGATTGGGTTTTCGGTCCAACTAGATTGCGTATAAGTCAAGTTTCAAGTTTAGTCAAATTTAGTATTTAGTCATGAATTGCACACTCAATATACATGAACTGCACACTGAAGATCCACACTAGAAATTATATTAAAAAGTTAACCAGGGTGAAAAAATTTGGTATTACGGGTTACGGGTCGGATATTCGGTCCAACTAGATTTCGTATAAGTGGGGTTTCGAGTTTATTCAAATTTCGTATTAGGTTGTGAATTGCACACTCAATATGCATGAACTGTACACTGAAGATCACACTAAAAATTATATTAAAAAGCTAACCTGGGTGAAAATTTTGGGATTACGGGTTACGGGTCGGGTTTTCTGTCCAATTAGAGTTCGTATATGTCGAATTTCGAGTTTAGTCAAATTTTGTTTTTAGTCATGAATTGCACACTCAATATGCATGAACTGCACACTAAAGATCTACCCTAAAAATTATATTAAAAAGTTAACCCGGGTTAAAAAATTTGGGATTACGGGTTACGGATTGTTTTTTGGTCCAACTAGATTTCGTATAAGTCAGGTTTCAAGTTTAGTCAAATTTAGTATTTAGTCATGAATTGTACACTCAATATGCATGAACTGCACACTGAAGATCCACACTAAAAATTATATTAAAAACTTAACCAGGGTGAAAAAATTTGGTATTACGGGTTACGGGTCGGATATTCAGTCTAACTAAATTTCGTATAATTCGGGTTTCGAGTTTAGTCAAATTTCGTATTTAGTTGTTAATTGCACACTCAATATGCATGAACTGTACACTGAAGATCACACTAAAAATTATATTAAAAAGCTAACCTGGGTGAAAATTTTGGGATTACGGGTTACGGGTTGGGTTTTCTGTCCAATTAGAGTTCGTATATGTCGAATTTTGAGTTTAGTCAAATTTTGTATTTAGTCATGAATTGCACACTCAATATGCATGAACTGCACACTTAAGATCTACACTAAAAATTATATTAAAAAGTTAACCCAGGTGAAAAAAATTGGGATTACGGGTTACGGGTCGGGTTTTCGGTCCAACTAGATTTCGTATAAGTCGGGTTTCGAGTTTAGTCAAATTTAGTATTTAGTCATGAATTGTACACTCAATATGCATGAACTGCACACTAAAGATCCACGCTAAAAATTATATTAAAAAGTTAACTCGGGTGAAAAAAAATTGGGATTACGGATTATGGGTCGGGTTTTTGGTCCAACTTGATTTCGTATAAATCGGGTGGAGTTATTTTACTATATCCCTTTTTAAATAAAAGAATTATTGAAATTTTGGTGGGAGGTTGAAAAATTAAATTTGGTGAAAAAATAAGGTTGGTGGAAAAATGCTTTAAAAATTCATAAGGGTAGTATAGTAAAAGTCTTTTTTTATGGGACCCATTACTTTTTATTAATATGAAATGTGGCCTCACCAGAAATTGACACGTGTCCAGTGTAAGAGATTCCTCTTACACCGGGTGTAACCCTACACTTTTCCATTAAAGCTATACCTTTACGCCCCACCACGTTGATTCTGGCCCCACCTTAAATTTAAAAATTATTTTTTATTTATTCTTTTCACTTAAATTCTTTTCTATCTAATTATGTAAAAAATAGTTTTTAAATTCGAAATTAATTAAAAATAATAAAAATTATTCTATCTTTATCTTTTTATCTATTTATATAAAAGATTTATCTTAAATTACATTTTGATAAGAAAATTGAACTTTCAATATCTAAATAATTCATTGCCTAAATTGACTTTTGATAATAAAAAATACATTATCTTTTCCTTAATTTTCTTTTTGATTAAAATTGTACCTTTTTGAGTCACCACGTTGATTGTAGCCCCACCTTAAATTTAAAAATTAATTCTTACTTATATTAATTTATCTTTTTCAATTAAATTATTTTCTATCTATTTATGTGAAAAATAGTTTTTAAATTCAAAATTGAATTAAAAATAATAAAAATATTCTATCTTTATCTTTTTAGCTTATCTATAACTATATATTAAAGTTGTACCTTTTCGAGCCACCAGAACGATTTTGGCCCCACCTCATATTTAAAAAGTTAATTTTTATTTCTATTATTATAACTTCTTTCTATTAAATCTCTTTTTTAACTATTTAAATTTATCTCTAACATCAAACACATATCTATTTAGTATAACAATATCTTTTGAAAGCTTCCTTATACAAGTACTTAAAATTAAAGATAAAATATTTAAAATATTTTAAAATAAATATAAATCTTTTAGCATATATCTTTTAACGGATTTATATATAGATATACAATGTTTTTCTTTTATAAAAAAATTAATGATAAATATTTATAATTTTTAAAATTAATGAAAATAGATAATAAAATATTTAATAGATATATTGAAATATTTGATAAACTCTAAATTTACGTATATGAAAAGTAATAAAATATGAAGAGTATAATATTTGATTAAAAATTATACATTCTACGAGCAATAAATTAATTATATTAAAGTTTATATTTTATTTTTATTTATTTATTAATATCCTATTTATAATGTCTATAAAATATCGAATCGTAGTCGTACATGGTACGACGGGTAAAACTAGTTCTTTTTACTTTTACGCAAGCCAACTTCGATTCGAAGTCAATCCAAAAACTAGACCGGTAAATTTCTGCTCCGGAGAAAACTCTATAGATATAAATTTAAATCCTAAAAATAATAATTTAAAAAAATATATAAAAAGGAAAAAAATTTAGAGAGAATGAGTTAATCTCAACTCTTTATTTGTTAATTAATGGTCTAGATTTATCAAATTCTACTTAGGATAACTCCACCTTAGTTAAACTCGTAAATAATGGGTTTTGAAACTAGTTTTCCTTCAAAACTATTGAGCTTGGTTCAAATGAAACAAACTCTGATCCTGAAACGTGAAACAAATGCATTTTTCCTAGTTCGCATTACACTTTTCATACGAAAGTGCAGTGCAAAATACGAAAAGTGCACTAAAAAATATGGAAAATGCAAATCCGAAAAAGTGCAATCCGAAATAGGAAAAGTGAACTACGAATTAAGAAAAGTGCATTCATTTTTAGGATAAGAGTTTGTTTCAAGATAATAGTTTGTTTCATTAGAATCAAACTCCAAAACTACTTTCTAATTAAAATTTCTTTTAAAATTGACATAAAAATCAATTTTTATGTTTCTTAAGACATTAAAAAACAACCCCCCAAAACCACTTTCAACCAACTAATACAACAAAGCCAAATAATAATAAACAATGCAACAAAACTATTTTGACATAAACAATGTAACACAAAAACTGTTTTTTAGAAAATTGAACTTAGTTCTTTAGTTTTGAAACTTTGGTTTTCAAAAACTGTTTTTTACATTTTAAGATATTACCGTGATATAGTAACTCATAATATAATATATCATAAACTTAATTTAGTATTCACTAAATAATAATAAACATGATGATTTATATGGTAAGGATTGCAACACTAAAAATGGCAGCGACAATATTGATGGCGCGACAACGATGGTGATGGTGGTAGTGGTGATAGGTTTGGTAGTGATGGAGGTATTAATATCAGCGACGATGTTGTTTATACAAATGGTGGTGATGGTGACGACAACGGTAGTGGTAGACTTGGAGGTGATGGTATGGTAGCGGTGGTGGTGGTTGTGGCGGTGTCGTCGTTAGTGGAGGAGGTGGTGGTGTGGGGCGGTGGTTGTGGCAGATATGGTGATGGTAGATGTGAAGGCGTTGGTGGTGGCGACAACAGTGGTGGCGGAGGAGGTGACGATGGTGATCAAGGCGGAGGTGACAATGATGGCGGTGGTGACGGTGATAATGGAGGTGGATGACAGTGCGGTGGTAGTGGACGTGGAGGTGGTGGTTGTGGTGGACAATCTATGAAAAAAACACAATCAAAAACACAATCTATGAAAAATAAAAGCACCACTCTTAGCATTGTTAGAGTGGCTAATAGAAAGAGACTTAATACGTGAGAGCGTGTCCAAAGCCTCCTTGTCAAATGCTCCAAATGTAGATAAAGCGAAAGGGATAAATTTGTATCCGTTCTCCTCGCATTTGGACACGTACTTCTTCTTTTTCCTCTCCACAGCGTTGTGCAAGGCCGACCTAGGCGCCCAAGAACTCGCACCCATACCAGCAAAGGGAGAGACCCCGAAAACATCCACACACGCATCCTTACTCTAATGCCAATTAAAGAGTAACAGGTCAACATGTCTAAGATCTTGCCCATTCTCCGAGAGGAAACCCATAGGAGCCTCATTCTGTACCGCGATCTCGACTTTGGAGCAAATATCAACAAGGATATCACGCACCAAATTATGCCTGAACTTCACACCCACCTCACTAGAAAAGTGGGTAACATGATCCCCCCCCCCCCATTTGTCCATCTTGGGAGCGTTGCAACTCGGACAAATACTATACCATCAGAAAACAGAGGTATCATAAGTCTGTAACACAACATTAAGGGCATGTGACATTAAATTTATTAAATTATAATTTCGATTATTATTTTGCATTATGATTGTAAATTTGTTTTAAATTCCAAAAATATTTTTTTCCTGTTAAATTTCAATTAAGGGCATATTAAGAGCAAAGACACTTCATTAATTGAACTAAAATATCAAACCCAATAGAAATCAAATACATAACAAAGGATGAACCCTAACTCAAGAACCTCTTGGAGTAAGAATGATGATATACTTCTCGTTAACGGTTTCTTAAACACCACTACTAGCCCCATGGTAAACACCAATCAAAATTCAAAAAAAAAATTGGGAAAGAGTTGAGAGCTATTACATGGAATTGCGTCAACCACACCAAGCTCCACGAAAATGGACCAGATGTAAGGCTAGATGGCTAAGGGCAAAAAACAATGTTTCTAAATTTGATCGGTGTTATGGACTCACCCTTACCCATCAAGCTAATGGAGAGGCAGAGACTAACATTCTCCAAAGGGCACATGACATTTATGCTAGTGAGTTGGGTTGCTCATTTAAGGAGGAACATGTCGTAATGAACATGCATGTAGGTTAGGGTGAAGATTAATGATGTTTTCATTATGTGTTGGTTTTATTTATTTGCTTATGTATTTTCATTTCTGTGTCTAAGTTTTTTTTTTCGTGTAATCATTCAATTTTCATTTCGTGTAATCACTATTATAAAACCATCTTTAACAAACCAACTTCCCATATAATCATTTCATGCTAAGTGCTTATTTGTTAGACATTCAATTTAGGGAAAAATGAAGATTAGGATTTTATACAGCTTATATAAATCAATTGGCTAATTATAGGTTGTTAACTAAAATAATTTGAAAACCTCATTGGATTGAAGTAATAATAATGTACATCTTGACAATAAGTTTAAATCAATTTTCAAGCCCACATGCATAGCCATCCCATTTTTTGAATCATTTTTTCAAGCATTTCATCAAACACATAGACTACATTAAAAAACATGACATGTCTAATCTTTTTAAATGAATTGATTGCACCTGATTCTCGTCAGCTGATGTCCGCCTTTTTAGTCGTGTTTTTAGTGTTTGTTTGAGTGTGTTTAAGTCATTTTCTTTAGTTTTATGTTTGGTTTAGAGTCCTTTGTGTAGGTTTTCGTATTTACTTAAGATATGGAGTTTACGTAAGCTTTGGTGGTGTTTTATAGGTCTTTGAAGCTGTTTTGGAGCGTTTTTAGGAGTAAAGAGAAGCCGTAGAAGGATGCAAGAGGAGTGAAGACGAGGTGATGCAAGGAATAAAGGAAAAGAGACAAGATCGAGCCAACTACGAAGTTGCGAAACTCGTTACTGAGCTAAAGGATGAAGAATCGAAGCAAAAATGAAGTGTAACGACCCCCTAACGAGGTAAGCTCTCAGTTACGAGGCTACGGGGTCCGTACCGAAGGTCACCAGGTCAGTAACGAGGCTGTGAGGAAGAAGAAATCGAAGGAAATTCAAAAAAACCCTACCGACCCTGACGAGGTCGGTACCGAGGCACTTCATGTCGGTATGGGTTTATTCGAGTCGGTGCATTTAATGATCAAATATCCCTTTTAGATAGTTTCCTTTGTAGATTTATTTTTGATAAATTTATTTCCTTAGGAGTAGCCTTAACTTTAGTATAAAAACCTTGTTCTAGCTTTAGTTTTTGATTTCATCATTCACTCACGTTTAGAACGGTAGAGAGAAGAGACGAGTTGGAGATTTTGGAAGACAATTGTTTTGGATTCGATTGTAAGTTTACTTTTAATTGAATTTAATTGTTTTTGCATGATAAAGTGTGAGTAGTCTTCTTTTTTCTAAGGTTGGGGTTAACCCAACAATGGTTGTGTGTTCTTGCCTTTGATCATGATTTGATTGTTTTTATCCATAGTCTCTTCTCTTGTGCTTAAATCCTTAATCGCAAGATAAGGAATTTCTCGTTTATAGTTTGGATCGAAAGAGACAAACTGTGAATTTGAATAAGTTGATTAGGGTTTTGAAACAAAAGTTGATTAATCCTAGTTAAAGTTTGAGAGAGATAGTAAAGTTTATTGATTTAACGAAAGTTAGTTGATTTACTTGCATGGTTGACGAAAGTTGACAACTTTATGTGATAAAAGCATGATCTTTGTGTTTCATTGGCGTTGACATGTATAATTGTTGTTGTGGTGATACCTAAACCTTATAATTTTCTCTCTTATTGATAAAAACCCAATCTTTTGCTCTTACTTGCGCCCTAAGTAAACAAAACTTGATACTGACTCTCTTCCGTGGACGAACCTGACTCTGCTATACTCAGTGGAGTCTTGACTTATAAATTTATTTGTTTGTCAAGAAACCCTTACAACATCATCGACGTATCCATCAATCGTACGATCGCGAAGTAGGAAGAGGTATAGATGATCCTCTCTATACTCTTGGTCTCTATATGCTTGCAACAGGTTTTTAAATCCTCCTACGTTGACCTATCTGGATAATCGAAAGCGAAATCGAGTTACTTATACCGAATAGAGAGGGTGTTTAGGTGGCGCGAGTCCGTGTAGCATCACTCGGTGGTAGAGGCAAACATAAGCGGTTGACTGACCCTTCAAATACACACGAGCATGGATGACCCAAGTTGGCACAAGGTGAGTGGCACTTAACGGGAAATGGGTGGCGCCGCAAGGTGAGCATGGACAACCACTTTCCTCCCTTCTTCTCTAATTTCCAGCTTTGTGGAATTAATTCATCCTTTGAACGTGTACCTTTTACTGTACCCTATAAAACCCCCTCCTCTCTCCTTCATTCTCAATCAAGCCAATTATCCTCCGCTTCATACTTCTTGAAATCCTCTTGAGAAGCAAATTTTGGCGCAATATTGCATCCAAATCCTCAAATTCGTTTTAGATGCCTTGAAAGACTGCTCAAAATCATGGTGAACGGTGATTTCTTCAACCCTTCAATTCTTCAAGATCTCGCCACCGCCACCGACCTTGAAGGCTTCAAGGACGCCGTGGAGTCTGGTGCTCGTCTTCCCCTAAACGGTCGGGTCTATGGTACGGAAGCCGGATCAGTTCTCCTACCTCTCTCCACCACACTTGGAAATCGATAGGCTATATATAACCAAGAGAGGGCAGTGGAAGTGCACAAAAGAACAAGACGAAAAGTGGAGGACAAAGGCGTTGGGAAATGTCCTTTAACGTTCTCGGTCTTCGTAATTTCTCTATCCCGCCGCCAAATTTATGACACCTCTTTGGCTCGTAGTAGTCCGCATTTAATGATCAACGCAATGTTTGTCATTTTTTTTTTTTTTCCTTTTATTTCAGCTCCTTGGAAGAAAAAAGCTGACAATTTATTTTTTCCCTTTTATCGTCTCTATTAGAAGATATTGTTTATATATTAGTATAGATATATATTAAATGAATTTTCCTTTTGGTATTCCTGAAGTTTAGACTTTTCCTTTTGATGTCCAATTTTTTTTATTTCTTTTGGTGCCCTCCTAATTTTGAAAAGTTCCTTCCCGAGTTCTCATAAACCAAACTTACTCAAATGCCAATTCCATCCATTTTCCGTCAAAAAAGGTGAAAAACTTAGATTCTTTGGTTAATTCTTGATGACATGGTGATATGGCAACAAAAGCACTTGCCTTTTTTTTTCCTAAACTTGAATGCTTATTTCTATTATGGTTAATCCATAAGAATGCTCAGATTCATATATTTTTCAGCGTTTTTTAGATTCAATTTTAGGGTTTTTGAGCAATTTTTTTTTTCAGATTCAAAATTCACAGTTCTTTGCAGCTGGTCAATGTCGTGCTCGGTGACTGGCGCTGCCCGTGGGAGATTGAGATGCTGTGTGCGGATATCCATTGCTTGTTAGCTCGTTTCCAGGATTGGTGCATCGCTCACGTCGGCCGGGAGTGCAATTCTGTGGCAAACTTCATCGCTGGATCGTTTAGGAGCGTCTCCTCCGTCCCACTTGCAGCTGATTCGGGCCTCCGTACCCTCATTCGCCAGATGCTTGATGAGGTATTTTTTAGTCGTTTACCTATCAAAGAACCTAACTTAACCAAACTTAGTAGAATGGTAAGTAAGGATCGATCCCACAGAGACTCGTGTATGTATGTTCTTACTTGCGTGCCAAGTAATAGAAATATGGGGGGGGGGGTTGAAATGATTATCTAAACTACTATGCAAAAATAAAAGTAAATATGAATGCAAAGGTGATTAAATCAATAAGAGACAAGCGTGTTCAACTAGTTAAATCCATCATGACATTGCTTTGTTGATCATTGATTCTCTTGATTCTCTTCTCACTTGAATAATCTATTATTGATTATGACCATACTAAGGATTATGACCCGAACTTCAGATTTAGTTGATAGAACTACCAGTCTAACAACCCTAATCATCTAACAACCTAGAAGACCTTCTAGATTCAATTAGACAACAACATAACGATTCAAGTTATCAATAGAAACAAGTACTTAGAGCAACCAGACATCTAAGTGACTTGTGAATTTATTCCCTTCTTTAACCAACTAGTCCAACCGGTACTAAATTGATTAAAGTATACTCTTGATCAAATTAACTCCGACCAGTAATTAATAAGATTCAGTTACAACTAGAAATTCAATTAGGTAGCTAATCTAACAAAACCCTAGTTTAGATTCAAATAAGCACAGGAAATTAACTTTATTCAAGTTTGTTGAGAATCAATCAACCTCACAACAATATACAAATCATGATTTCAATAACTAGCCAAACACAATGAAATTTAGCAATTCATAATTAAAATAAAGAAAAACTTACAAAGGTTCAAAGGTTGCCTCTTGAGAGAAGAAACCCTAGCCTCCAAATTATGATCCAAAGTTATAATTCAAGTTATGAAAGAGAAACTAAAAACAAGGTTTAAATACCCTAGGATATCCAAAGATCAAACTATCCCAAAATACATTAAACACGTTGGTCAAGATCTATCTTAAGCCCATCTCGAAGCCCAAACACGCGGCCCAATGTCTCCGTTGAAAGGCAAATGGTGCAGGCTCATTCCCATATGGCGCGGCCGCACAGTCTGTCAAATTAGCCCGCGGCACCTCTTAGTTAAGAACTTCAAGCGACACTTCAGATGTTGTTTTCACCCCCTTAGAGTGGGAATTTGGACTCAAAGTAAACATATGAATTGTAGCTCTTCGAGTTAGCTTTCCAGTGATACCAAATTTAGCTTCATCTGACCACTATAGCTCCCAAAACAAGCATTGCAAGATAGAGGTGTCGAAACAACAATCCAATGCATAGCCCGGGTTTAAGCGTTTTTTTTTCACACAAGCTCTTGGGCCTTAACTCTTCAAATATTCACTTGTATCACTCTAAGCTTCATCAAACTCCGCCACAATAATTTAAGATCCGTCCCTTCCATGCTTGTTTACCTAAAGATCTGCAAAACCAAGCAAAACAAGCGTAAAACCCAAATTTCCTAGAAAACCTAAAAACCTAGAAACTAAGCTAAAACTAACTAAAACTAAGTAAAACTTATAAAATCAACATAAAACATGCATCTAAACTAAACCTATATGCAAACTATCAATGCTCTAGGGCGACCACTAGCTTGTTAGTGGTCACCCTAATTTCTTTCCTAATTATAAAAATAAAAATTCACAGTTCTTTGTGCTCAATTCTCGAAATTGCTTCATGAATAATGTATATGTAAGCGAAATATATGTTTACCCCATGATTTTTCGTGCGGTTTGGTTGAACTTTCGTGCTTGTTTGTGAATTTTGCGAGAACACCCACGACGCCTCGCGAGGACTGAACGTGCACGTCTTCCGCCGGTGGCCTAGGGCTGGTGGTCCACCGTTATTTCCGCTCCTCTCGTGAGTCGGCTTCGGCGTTGTCACCCTTAGATCCCACCTGGTTGGAGTCGTACTGGACCTTATGGGGAAGACGGTAAGAAATTTTTAATTTGGTAGAAGAGTGAAAAAAGGAGGGAGGTAAAAAAAATTACAAAATGTTAGTTTTTTAAATTTTTTTTACAGATATTTTTAAAAATTGGATGGAATTTAACATTTGAATATGTTTAGGTTACAAAAAGAAATTTTTTAAAATTAGAAGTGTCCAAAATAATTCACCCAAAAAATCGAAACCTCCGGGCACAAAAAGAAAATCGGAATCCGTATATTATTAAAATTTTAGAAATAAAACGAAAAAAAGGCAACTCTTGTGTTGTGCGACAAATGTTGCAAAACCCCTTCAAAAGCCCATTCCGGGCGCCGATGGCCGTTCCCCCAAGCCACTGCATTCACGCGCACCGGAGCCCCATGGCAGCCATTTCACTCCACCAGCTTCAATTTTCAACGGCGACTTCTTCTAACACATTACGAGCGATATCAATATCAATTTCTCCCACCCGCCATCGCTTCGGAAACAGCAGAAAGGGTTTTAGTCACTCAAAGCGTCTCGGCGTCGGTGTAGTTAGGGCTGCCAAGGCGGATTACTACTCCACTCTCAAGGTTGGGAGAAATGCTACTTTGGACGAGATCAAGAGTTCTTACAGAAAACTCGCTCGCAAGGTTAGCTGTTTTTGTGAATTTTATTAATGCTGCTTTGTTGTTGGTTTTCGTTTGATTTGAATGTTTTTGGTGTGATATAGAACTGGAATTTTTTTCCAATTGGAAGTTGGAGGATGGTTCAGAAAGGATTTCTTGTTTATTTAGTCTAGGATTTATGAATTCTGCACTATAATGAAAATTTTCTTGTTGACAAGTTTGGTTAGCATATATGAATTCTGCAATACAAAGTTGCAGAGCTGTGTAAAGTTCATGAAAACTGTTGTTGAAAGCTTAAAGTTCTTGGAAACTCTTCACTATATAGCCGTGGTTAACTCCCAGTGAATCCTGAAGGGCTGAAGGGATATATAATTTTTCGCTGGCACTTTATTTGCTAATGTTGATCAATCTTTGTATTATTTGATGGTATTGAAGACAATTCTTGATAGCTCATAATGCTCATGTGTTGTGCAGTATCATCCAGACATGAATAAAAGCCCAGGAGCAGAGGAAAAATTCAAAGAAATAAGTGCTGCCTATGAGGTAACATGTTCTTCAAGACCTACTATTTCTTTTCTCTGTTTTGTATTGCTAGAAAGTGAAGTATAGTTTGGTACCTTTTTCTCTGGGGTGGGGGCTTAACATTTTAGGATTTAGTTTTTGCATTCTTCTTCGGAACATTTAAAAGACACAATTGCATATAAATACATAATTCTATAGCTGTCACTGTCACTCAAGTGTTTCTGTTGGAAGCAAACTGATTCCATGTTCTGTGCATTTGTTAAAGAGACTCGATTCTATTTTGTTATTCACATGCACTCAACGATTTTGAAGGATTTCTAACAGTGAAGTTTAATGCCAACAGAATGAGCAGATGTATGCCGTTTTTCTCGGAGTTTTTGAGTCTCCTGTTGCAAAAATGGTTTTCTCTAATAGGACCAATGATAAACATTCATCTTTGCATTGATGCCAGCCTTATTCTATATGTTGTATTGCTTCTTCAGATTAAGTAAGTGCAACATGTCATATATTCTTGGGGTGTCATATCATGTGCACAAGGCGGATATGTTCTTGGTTGAAAGCATCACTAATTGACTCTGTTTCAAAGCTTCCCATGTAGGTCTTGTCAGATGATGAGAAGAGACCTTTATATGACCGCTATGGTGAAGCCGGTTTAGAAGGGGGGTATGCTGAATCTAGTTTTGATCCACGAGAGGTAATATTACATGTCTGTTATGTTTAAGTAAATCAATGAAATTTTGCATCTAATCCTCTTTTTTTTGTTGCTATATTAATTTAGGTGGACCCATTTCAAGTTTTTGATAATATATTTGGAGAATCAAATGGATTCTTTGGAACTAGGGATGAAGATGGGCTCAGATTTAACTTCAGAAGCAAAAGAAGTGAGGATGCTGATATTCGGTATCGTCAATTTCTATCTTCCTTTTGTTGCCGAGGATCATTGTGATTTGCTTTCTTTTCTGTTTGGCTTAAATATACTGGGGTTACTTGAATAATCATGATTCATATTTAATATGGTTCTCACGAGGTGCACATATTTTCACATTCAGTATGTTTTTGCCAAGTTACATGTATGAGTTATAAGATTAATGTATATATACTTACTGCAAAGGGAACTGAAGTGTTGATGTTAATCTACTTAATTGATATGTTCAATGCCCAGTAATGTTTGGACGGGAAAAGTGTTGATGTTAAGAGCCATATCAAGGAGCTCTGTCAAAGTGAACTACTGTTTTAAAATGATTTAGTCCTTCCATTTGAAGACAGGAGTTCAATAGGTTGCAAAGTTAATAGCTTCTCCAATGGTTTGATGTTGGTTAATGATTATGTATGGTTGTTTTAAACATAAATTACCTACTTTCCAGTTTTGGATTCTGCTGTAAATATTAGTATGTTGCTTTGTTTTTTTTACTGTGTTTTAGGTATGATCTGTCTTTGAGCTTAGAAGAAGCTGTTTTCGGAGGAGAACGTGATATTGAAGTTTCCTGTTGGGATGTATGCGAATGTGGGGGATCTGGTGCTAAATCTAGCAGCTGCATTAAGTTATGCAAAGATTGTGGAGGTAGAGGAGCTGTTCGACAAAGTCAGCGAACACCATTTGGTGTAATATCTCAGGTAATTCTTCTGGTGTAAGCATGTCACCGTATTTGTGGATGTCCATGTGCATAATACCCTTTCTTAGCAACACATGTTTCATCTTTGTGCTTTCTCTGTTCATTAATGCAAGCCCTCGGTTGCATTATTTCTTGTTGTACATTAAATTGAAGTGCCCCTTTATGTTTGTTGTAACTCATGACACTTGGGACCTATCTGCTTCTAAAGTTGTTGCTCTTCTCTATTACAGAAGTATCATTTGAAGGCGTAGTACTAACTAGCTCAAATTTCATCATATTATTTTCTTAGATTGATATATATATATATATATTTTCTTAGATTGATATATATATATATATATATATATATATATATATATATATATATATATATATATATATATAAATTGTGGTGATTTCTTACCTAAGTATTTGCTAACCAATATCTAAAAGGTTTTACTACAAAAGCTCATAAAGATGGCTAGTGAAGTGCTGAATACCATCTTATATGTTCAGAGTGCATCTGTAGTATGTACTGGTAGGCACATTATATGGGGATATGGTGGCCAATGATGTGGTTAGTCAAGTGAAAAGAATAAGGTACAATGAGGTGGTAAATAAAGTGAAAAGAATGAGGTAAATAGGCGATGATCATGCATCTAGTTTCTGAGAAGACTAAGATTGATCTAGCTGAAGTATTTTCGATTTGTTTATGGAACATGGGAGCTAGATGGAAACCTTATTTTAGGAGTTGCTGTTGGTAGGTGGTTTGTGGAAAAGGTTGCAAACAACAGTTCAGTCTTAAGAGTTTTGAAGTAATAGTAGTATTTTTTTTTTTTTTTTGGCTTTTGCCTTGTTCATTTAGCTCGAATGATGTTTGGAAAGAGGGTGTTGATCAGGAGCATATACGTTTCTAGGATGACATTGTTTTAATGTAAATTTTGCTAGGTTATGAGGATAACTCCTCTTCTTTAAGTTTGTGGTTGTGTTGCATCCTATTGTTTGAAGTGAGTTCATCGAAATAAATGGTCATAGAATTGTTTGAAGTGTCAAAGCACCAGTAAGATAAAATTCTTAGAAGGCTCCGTAAATGCAAAAAAGAAAAAAGAACTTATTATTGTCACAAAAATGGTTATAGAGTTGAACTGGTCTGATTGTTGTTGGTTTATGATTAATGATGCTTAAAATTAATGCCGATGGCCTAATATTAGTTGTGATTTGCATCTTGCAACTGGACCCAAACCTACCAACATAGTGATATGTTGCACAAACTGACTTGGTTGTGGGATATATGCAATCTGCCCTGTGCCCAGGAGGATGCTGTTTCTGGAAGAATCTTGCATGTGGAAAAAAATCTGTATTTGTTTTCGACACTAATAAACAATCTGTATATAACAAGCAATGTTGCTGACAATCTTAATAAAAGAATCTCTAGTATTTAGTTCTCCTTATTTCTTTTTACATTTCTTAAATTTGACAAAGATGTTGGAAAGGAACTATGTAAAGAAATTATGAGGAACTCCCTTTATATCATTCTGTATTTCTTATTTAAAAATTTTATGTGAGGAAGATGTATATACCATATACATGTGTAAATTTATAATGGTGATTCTTTAAAAGTCTTATGATTTCAATGTTGAGCATGATAGAAACTGTTTTATTTTTGTTATGTAGATCTCTACCTGCCTGAAATGTGGTGGGGATGGTAAGTTGATAACTGATCTTTGTCAAAGATGCGGTGGCCGTGGTAGAGTTAAATCCAAGAGAAGTATGAGAGTAGTTATACCACCTGGTATTGACAATGGCACAATGCGACTGCATGAAGAGGGGAACTATGACAAACAAAGGTTGCATTTTGCTGAATTTCTTAAATATCTTTTTTTCTTTTAACAGGAAAAGAATTCTTGTTAAATCAGATTATTGCTGCTATAGGGGCACATTTTAATAAAAAAACTACTACTCAAATACATAATAATCAAACACTTACTTAGCAAAATGTGAACAAAATCCTCGACATCCAATTTTCTCCATAAGAATTCTGCTTCATACCTTTCAATGACATCATCAGCTCTATTCTGCCATCATGATGCTCAATCTAGCAGTTTCTATTCCAACAGACAATCAAGAGCTAGAACTTACAGAACTTATGGCTCGATGCCTGATGTATTAATAGGAACACAAGGAAAGCCTGCATTGTAATTCTTAAGGAGATATCCCTACATCAGAATATGTCTTCACCTGTCCTTGATGGCCTGAAATCCTATCCGACTTGTCTTTATTCACCTCCCTAAAATTTACAGTCTGAACTTTCATTATCAACATATGGCTACAATTATCAGCATCTATGTCCTAATAATATACATGTGATTGCATATCGACATCTTTACAAAGATTAAGATTGGATAGCTCCACTATCTTGAAAATTTCTGTACGGTTATAGTATTTGCAGAAATACTGATAGAAAAACATAAGCAAATTTGACTGCATACATTGAAACTTAGACAACCTTTAAGGAATCAAACAAACATAATTAATCTTCTGCTAAAACACAATAGTATCTGGAGTCCTTCAGTTATATATGTTATACTAGTATCTTTTGGAGGGATGGTCTTGATACATCAGAGATGAATGTTTCGCTTCATGTTTGGAATCTTGAAAGATATAAGTTTGGTTGGTAATGCTTGCATTTTTACAGTATGTTTAGTTTTTCATACGTGATATTCTTTTTTAGTCATTGAAAAGAAAAAAAAAAGGCATCTCTTTTGCTGTTGAAAAGGCAGAAAAAAGGAACTGTTCTCTCACTTGTATGGTTTGGTTGTCCTACGTCTTACTGCTAATTGTACTATTCATTCAAATACATGGGCACCATTGGACTTGATAAAAATTGAGTATATAAACAGATGATCTAGGTAATAAATACTAATGCGTTCACAGCTCACATGTCAAGATCTTGTTCTAAATATTTTTTATCTATTTCTCTATATATTCTTCTTGTGAAGCCAAAAACTCAAGGATTGATTAGGATGTTCTTTTTCAATTATATATGGTTCAGGGGCATAAGAGGTGACCTGCTTCTAGTTGTTCGTATCAATGAAAAAGATGGAATTCAGAGGGAAGGTTGCAATCTTTATTCAAAAATCAGTATTGATTATACAGACGCAATACTTGGTACTGTCATCAAGGTTTGTTTTACTGTTGCTGCCTTTTGGCTAGTATGAACTCTTTCTGGAGTGTTATATTGGTATATTCTTCTCACTTCAGTTTTTAGTTTTGGAACCTTCTAGTGTGGTACTATGAGTTATACCAGATATAGGTGAGGTACCTGTTAGGTTTCCGTTATACTGAAAAGTTAATGTATTTTTGAAACTTATAAATTCACTATTTTTTTCATAGTCAGTCGTAAACTTCACTCTGACCTTTTTTTAATTTTTAGATTAATATGTCACTTCATTTTTAGGAATTACTTCACAATACTAAATTGTATGACAAAACTGTCCTTGAATGTGTTTAATTATTTTTTATTCCTATGATCAAAAGATGATGTTTTTGTTAGAGAGAGGGAATTATTGTTTAAGACTGAAAATTCACTTGTTTTACTTGTCAGTAATTTCATATTTTTATTACTAGTAGTAAATATCAAAATTTGGCAACCTTTAGAGTTAGATTTTTCCAGGGATGTTGCAACCTGCAACCACCTCACAAGGTGTATATGGGGATCTCTATTCTTATAACATCACGTGTCACCATCTTTTTCAAGTTTCCAGATCATCTTTGGTGTAAGCTCTTTTTGCGTATTTTTGAAACATTTTCAGGTGGAAACAGTGGAGGGTCTGAAGGATTTGCGAATTCCACCTGGAACTCAGCCCGGTGATAGTATAAAACTGTCAAACAAGGGAGTGCCTGATATCAATCAACGCTCTAGAAGAGGTGATCATATATTTATTGTGAAGGTGCAAATTCCAAAAATTTCCAGGTTTGGCTACTTTGTAGATTCCTAGTCAGAAGTTTTACTTTGTTCTGGTGTATTTGTGCGCATGCTCTTGTTTGTGTTTCCATGAGTCTTGGTAATGGTATGTGTATATATGTACTAATGTAAAAATAAAACTAAAAAGAACTGATTCATTACTCTTCTACTTGTTTGCTGGAAGGGAAGGGGTTCCGTTTTTAAATAAAACTATCTTGCTTGTGTATGGTGTATTGTTGACCTAAAGAATCAAAGGTTATTTGTTGGATAGTGAATCTTGCATTAAAATAATAGTCTATGATAGTAAAATGTATAGCAAAAATGGTGCTTGATTAGTAATTATTGGCAATAGAAGTATTGTACTTATTATTTCATTCTTTTCGAAAGTGTAAACCATATGTTATTCTCATTTCTGTCGTTATTTCTGTATACTTTTTCAAATTATATTTTTATAAACATATCACTCCACATATTTGTTACCTAAAATCAAAACTAATGAAAGTGGGCAATTTGAGAGGAATAAAGAATGTTAGACAAGTTTTTAATAAGTCGTGTTTCTTATATTTCTGTTGAAATATATCTCTACTTTCAGAATGTAATCATACCTATGATATTTTTTTTTTCATTTTATTCCTTTATTTACATTTCCTTTTAATTTGTAATGTTATACATATAGTGATAGAGAATGCGCTCTTGTTGAAGAGCTGGCTTCACTAAGGAAACCATACAAAAAGCATTCAGTTTCTACTGATGGTATACCACTAAACTCAATACCCTACATTAGTTACCATTACCAATGGCTGCTTCTGTTACATATTTGTTTTTCTTAGCTTTTCATTGGATCAAATTTTTGATAATATAGGAAGAAGTAAGATGAAAACGCATCTAAATCAACCCTTAAGGCAGGGGATTCAACATGCTTCGTCACTCTGGAATTCCATGAAGAACTTCCTCTGGTAAGTCTGCTCTATTGACTATAATGTTTGACCTCCATATGTAGTACTTGTTTTTGGTTCAGAGGTGCTCGCCAATAATAATTAATATGTTGTATATGATACATTTTCTAGTAGTATGTAGAGTTGCGTAAGTGGTAACACTAATTTTCTGGTCTAGCATGGCTGGTACATGTTATTAGTCCCTGTATAGATGCATAATGCATGCTTATGTATTTATATAACCTAATTTATGCATTTTAAAGCCAAAAATATTAATTGTTATTTGGTAAGTCCAATATATAATGCTTTTTGATACATTGATATGGGATATTTTGGGTCATTTACCTTAATGCATATTAAATCAAATACTATATTTTAAATCTAAATGTCTTTTAATGCATTAGTTCATTACACTACATGACATCCAAACAAATCCCCTTGTTGAAAGCTCTTTATACTAATAATTACAGTGAATGAAATTAAATAACTTTCAGGTCAATTTCTTGACCAAAGGCCAAGGAGACCTCTAGTTATTTGTCTTCTTTATGCTGTACCTAGCCATAGCTTTCAGTTTCAGGTCAATTTGATCTGTTACAATAGATACCCTTCTTAGGAGATCTTTCAAATGCTGTTTTAACATCATTTCATTACCTTCATGTTCCTCAACTACATTCTCTTTTACATTCGTTATTTATCTGTACCAATTATTTCCCCCTTTTTATAACCAACTTTTCTCGTCAAACTAACAGGAAGGAGAAGTCTCAAGAACGGTTTGCATCGATCAGCACAAGCATGCAACCGGCATTTCCCTTATGTAGCAGTAGTTCTGCTTCATCCCCACATTCCTGGTATGTTTTGCTGATTCTCACATTCATCTTAACTGCTCTGGCAAAGTTTGATTACCGCAAATACTTACTGGTGAGAAGGATTCGGTTATCTAATCCACAAAGAACGATTGAAAAGCGATAAAGGAGTGTTTCTCTCTGTTGCTATTGATCTATAATAGATAAACCTTTAGCCATTTTGCACATTTCATTCTCTTGGAAAGAGAATTTTTATAGTATTGCAATTCAAAGGCATCTTTACGTTTTCTGCAATTCAGTAAGTTATTTTTTAGTTAATAACAAGAGAATTAACCCAAGACGCTACTGATTCTAAATCCATGTCTGAATTTCAGTTCATCGCCATCTTAAAGCTTTGTTTGGACAATCCTGTTATTAGTTTCTTAATTGCATATGGACAAAACCTTGTCTCTTCCATACAGCCCTTTGTCTTCATTTTTGTAATCAACCGCCTCTATCATTTGATTTCTCCCAAATTTCCCGATTTTCCAAGAGCTAAACTAAATTCTGATCATGTCTATTAAAAATTATAGACGTTCTGTTATTAATCTCTGCTAAAAATCTTGGATTGAGCTTTCCTCTTTCCCTCCAGAAATTTCCACATGTTTGTTAATACTCTCTTTTGCCATCAGTTATTGATGAAAACTACAATTGTATTATTGCGGTAAAATTGTATGTTCATCTTTGATGATTTCCGATTGTGCACCACTCTATCTTTTGTTTTTCATTGATATTTGGCCACCAAAGAAGGTATTGATCAGCTCTGAACTCTTCGTCTCTTATTTCTAACAGTGTAGTTCTTGGTTGATGCAAATATGTTTTAATAACAAGTGAAAAGTAGGTTCCTGGTAAACGTGGAAAAAGTGCATTATAATTGTTCGATCTCATAATTGATTGAGTAGATATGTATGACAAATTGCGGCAGACGAGATCTTATAATTGCAGCATCATGTAGAACAGAGCGCTATTATATTATACAAAGGTGATTTGACTTAACCTCTGTGATAGAAGGTAAATCCCAAACATATAATTTGAAATCAAAACATGGGCTGAATTCTTAACAAAACTAAATGAATAATAAAGATCGCCAAAACGTAGTTTATTGAATTAAGATTGAGCATTTCTAACACACTTTTTGTCATGATTTCAATGTATCACAAACTAAAAAAACCCAAGCTCACTTTTAGATTACTTAGATCATACGTTGCAACATGCACAAATTTTCTCGTCTCTACCGTATCCGACATTGCTTCGGAGCGCTCCATATAAAAGGGCTGGGCGGCATTTCAGGCGATGTCAAGGATGAGTATTTCTTCCAATCACCAAGAACAAGCTTAAGATCATGAATTTTACGCTCTAAACCCACACAACAATTGGCATGCATAGTACAAACCTGGTTAAAATCACTGCTTGGTCGACAAAAGCCACCGAATAATGTGTTGTCAAGGTACTTTACCTTGAGCCCTGTGATCCCGATGACGTGGCCAAACTTGATGAAGTTGAACACTTCTTGTTCGTGCTTCCCCTCATAGAAGCGTCGCGAGTAGTACCAGAGCTTGAAAAAGAGAATCGTTCGCCTGTTGGATTTAACGTGCATGATTCCGGTGTTGGGAAAGTTGTGAAGGAGGTCTCTTGGGCGACCATTGTATTTGTCACATGATACTTGAAAATCGACGTCGTCGTCTTGGAGATGGATGAATGGGTCTCTAAACCACATTATATCAGTATCCTGTAAAATCTCAACAATATGCACAACGAAATGTACATTCATAAATTTCTACGGATTGAAGGTATTACAGTTGTGATATTTAATAAAAAAAATTTGAATGTAGAGAATGAATTTTAAAAAGTTCTAATTTATACGGTAGAATTAAAAAAGGCCTCTAGATATAAATACAGAAACAAAGTTAACGATTAAGGGCCTGTTTGGATCGCACATTATAATCGATTAAATCTGCATTATAGCGCAAGCTTTTGCATTATAATGCGCGATCCAAACATGCCCTAAACAAAGAGAGAACAAATATATGTATGTACCGTGAAGAGGAAGTTGTAGCCCAAGCTAAGAACAGAGTGGAGCAAGTCAACCTTTCTCCAAATAATTTCCAAGTAATTGGTAGACTTGAAAAAGGCCTCTCCTCCTGAGAAGTTGAAGCCTTGAACTTGCAAGAAGAAGCAGTTGAGGTTCATGCTGAGACAACGGGAGTGAGCTTTTTCGTCGACGGACACTACAAACAAGTTCTTTATAAGCCTCTCGGTGTTGTTCCCATTTCTGAAGCTCTCCAACATCAACTCAAACAATGAGTTAGGCGCTGCCCATGCCTCGTTCAAGCACGTCACTATAACCGTTTTGTCCGGTGTAGCTGCTCGCTTCAATACTCTCGCCAACTCCTCATTTTTGTAGTCTACGGTCTGTACCTGTACATTGTACAATGTATGCAATAACGGTCATCCTATTTATGATTTGATACCAAGAGAGAGAAATTAATCTAACTATTGAATATTAGTTAAAGTTTTAACTTAAAAGCCGACTCATACTCATTTTGGTACTTAGGTACATAGTTTGTATAACTTTTAATATATTTCTTGTTAAATTCATATTATTTGTGGTCTATTTACAATAATTTGTATTATTTAGAGTAATTTTCCTTAATTTTATCGTAGTTGAGCCCATATATACAATAGTAATTCTATAAAACTGATTAAGTCAATCAATTCAACTAATATTTTTTTATGGTGGTATTAATTCAACTAAAAAATATCAACCATGTCATGTTCATAAGACTTGCAAATGAAGATGAGAAATTGCGGACGAGGAGCCCGGCAGGTTTTCGTCAAAACAGGGTTATATAAAGACTAAAGTGGTGTCTTTTGTCCGGATAAATTAGTGTGCTAGGGGCCAAAGATACTCAATTACTTAATTGAAAGGGTCACAATTACAATTTATCCATCGGCGTGGGGTGGGGCATGTGGCATTAGACATGGAATTCATTCATGAATAGCCCATTTATCCGATTAGCTGACCCAAATAAATAGATAAAATTCTGATTTAAGTCGGGCGGTGATCGAATGCATCGGATAGATGCGGGTGAAGGTGCATCCGACCTACTATCGGTCTTTTTACGCGTCCAATCACTTGATCCGTTACACCGATATATCATTTGTAGATGTAAATGGATATTTGATGATTATTTTACCATGAACTATTATATATGTAAATGATTTTATGATTTCAACTATTTTAGATGTTGTTATATGAGATTTTTTTTATAGGGTTTTAATATTATGGTTGTTTTTCTTAACAATTTGTTTATGTTAGAAAATAATTATACATGTTGTGCAATTCAAATCGGAAAAACGCACGGAATAGCATACTCCTTTATTTCATCGAGCCACCCAAAAACTCAACGGATAATGGGTGAGTTGGACGCGCGCATGTGATTAGTTTTATGAGCGGTGTGGATAAGTTGGGTGGATCGATTTATTTCACCACCCGATCTATCTCCATCCTTATATGTGCCATGAACATACGACTTCTGGCTCTTGTCTTCTTAACTATATATTGAAGTGTTGTTTTGGTAGAGATATTAACTCTTAAAGGAGACTTGGATTTTTTAAAAATGATTACGGGCTGGAACAATGTAATTTTACTCTTAAGGTTTCATCAACCTTGATTGATTTATTTTCTTAATCTTATAACATTGTGTAGAACATGATCCAATTCTAGACCTTCTAGACATAAGTCATTCTGGATCGGTTAATGAAGATTTAACGTTGGAATTTATTGAAAATGTAGAACACCACTAGAAAAATATATTATTACTACCTAAAATAAATATGGATACGTGGGTGGAAATTTATAGTCATGTAGCTTAATGATCCATTTATAAAATCAAAGCATATACAAAATTATTGATACGTTGATTGTACCTAGTGTTTTTAGTACATGGTGATGAAAATGATTTTGTAGATACTAGATACACAACCAACATGAAATTGATTAACGTTATAGTACGTAAAAAATTTGATTCTTACTTTTGTATGTAAGAATTAACAAGAAAACTGTAATTAAAGAAACATTGTGATTAATCTCACCGAATTGGAGGCATTTGTGGAGTTGAAAAAAGCAGGAGGAGTGGGGAAACCAGTGCCAAGGAAGTAGTAGAGGTTAACCATGGCAGAGAAGAGGAGAGCCACCATCACAAACCACGTTGTTTGGTTGGATTTCCCAATCAAATCCATCTTCCTAGATTCGATTTCCTGCCTCTTGTAGCTTAAATTGAGGAAGAAATTAAGGTCTCTATTTTGCCAAGTGAGTAGTACGTAGTACTAATAAGGACGATTGGGTTGACTTTGACCTTGTACGTAGTTATTTTTTTTTTTTTTTTTGTATTTTAACTTGTTCAGAATTATAGATTTGTAGTTGCTTTGCTTGCTATGAACGACATTGAATACTTTTTGTTGTTTATAAGACAGATTTTTTGAGGTAACAATAAGACAAATTAGGAGACCTTCAATTGGTCATTTTAAATAATGCAATGGATGATGTATCTATTATAATGCAGTGGAGTCTACTCAGTCTAGTGCACATTATTTTTACGATAACAAGTGAGGAGAAAAGCGAAGCTTGTGGACATCTAAAAATTGAAAAATAAATGCCTACTATATAAGCACTTGAGTCACTTCTCCTATTGTCACTTAGTTTTAGGATGGAACCTCCCGGTCCATGGACTTATGTGTTGGGTCTAACACGCTTTTGCGCACGAATTGGAGGCATTTGTAATTGCAAGTTCTGATTGACTAGAATTATTATTATTATTATTATTATTATTGATAGGGTAAGGATTAGGGTCACCACAAGTACTACTTTGGCTCGCCTAGAGCATTCACTATGGATGAGAACTGATTACTAACCAATTCTAGGAAAGAATAGGCAAACCGCCGCCCGTGAGATTCGAAACGGTGACCTCAGGGTACTACCCCAAAGTCTTAACTGCCGAACCAAATGCCCGAAGGCCGATTGACTAGATATGTGGGTAAGTCTACTACACATATTTATATATATTCTTTACCAAAAAAACATATTTATATATATAGTTTGACTTTAATGGATCCTATCATGGATATTGCACGCTGACTTTGCCAAAGAACTTTAGAACTCAATGAATCCTAAGTACATGGCCAAGGATGCATCTAAGTTTGAAATTTCATGTTAGTAATTTCAATGACTACAATGCCAACTAGGCTTATGATGGAGTACTTCAATGAACTACTTCATATCCTTGGACAGTTCTCCCAGCTTAAGTTGTAGATGGATGAATCTATCTCGGTGTCAAATGAGACCTAGACGAGGTCTAGATAGGATTTATAGAGCAGTGCTCCCAACTAACACCCTCAAGGGGTCACCGACTCTTGGCTAAGGTATTCATTATATGATAACATTTCTCTTCAAACTAACATGGAAGGAGGCTGGAAGTCCCAAAAATATTGGTTTGCATAGATAAGCACAAGCAAGAGAGAATCAAGGGAGAATGGTAGAAGAGAAGAAAGAGAGAAGAGGAGACATGAGAGTTTGAGTAATTTTTTTTTAAAAATTAAATAAAATTGTAAACAAGTTAGCTAGGATACCCTAAATTAGTTTCATTTTCCCCCCAAATTTTGGAAACGGTAATGTTTTTTTTTTTTTGTGTTTCTTAATGTTTTTGAAACACGCGACACTACTAATTTTGAGTTTCTAGGTATCATAGTGGTGAGTAGGATTCGGTTATTTAATACCCAAACGGCAATGAGAAAACAATAACACATGCAAGGGTGTGGAGAGTGTGCATTGGTGCAAGTGTCATCCTTCTTGACTTGCACCAATATAGTGCATAGTGTGTTTCTCCATGTTGATATTGTTGGATCGTGACGCGTTAGTAACAAGTCAGAAAACTAGTAATGTTCCCTGGACAACGGAAATAAACGATAAGAACACAGAATTTAGAGAGGAAAACTTTCTGTCCGACCAACAAGTCGTAGAAAGAAAAACCTCTACCCCTGAGACTCCTTCTCAGAGGATTTTCAATAGAATACTTTTATTAAGTTTCAACGATTACAAGACAAGTCAAGTTCCCTGGTAACTAAGGCACCAACCAAAGTTCAACCAACTACACTTCTACAAACCTAAACGTAAACCTAAGAGAAAGTAAAAATTACTGACTTACTTGTGGATTCTTCACCGGAAAAAGCCACACACTCGTACACTTGAAAAGCTCTCTCTTCAAGTTCGTCGTCTACAACCACACTTAAACCATAGCTATAACCTAGCTATTTATAAGATATGTCAAGTCTGATATCATACGTAATTCTTGCCTAATTAAGCAGATATTCCACTTAACAAATCCCACACAATAAGGAGAAAGTACTGTTTGTGATTTTGATCCACAACCATGCCGATTCTTGCCAAAACCGAATGATCTCGGATTTCTTTAGATAAGATCGTGTGAAGTTTGATCTTATCCTTCCTTTGATCTCCTCAAGCAACCGCCTACAACTGTCACATCTTCGTAGAAGATTGCTCGTAGAAGATCTGATAACTTGCCATTAATAGAAAGCCGTGTTCCGTCCGAGACGCGCTTCCTAAATCTGTCACTCGTTCCCTCCATCGTTTCTTACAATGTTCCGTCACTCGTGACTATGTACCTGTTTTCCTGAAACACTTACATGTAGAAGCAAGTTATACCAACTAAGTTTGTTATCATCAAAACTAAGAGAAATCATGGAACAACCATTGTTCCAACAATTCCCCCCCTTTTTGATGATGACAAACTTATACAAAAATGCACATCTAGAAACCAGTAGAAATATAGATCAGAAAAAAATTCTTGTATGGTTCCCCCTTAACAGATGCACAGTTGTTCCTACTTATCAGAGGTAATAACATATTCCCCCTTAGCCAAAGTTCCCTCTGTATTTTCTGGATAGAACACATCTCTGCATTTTTCCTAAGTTCCCCCTTTTGACATCATCAAAAGGTCAACAATCATCAAGCAAAACGTAGAGTAAATGAACAAATTTAATTGAAACTCAAACCATTCATAAGCAAAACATAATTGATATTATAGATAATTGTTGTGGGGATCACATCCAGAAAAACAAAAAAACATAAAAAGTCTTAGCATCCAAGAGAAACAACAGAAATTATAAAAGTGGGGATAGATAGGCTAGCGAACTAGAGAGGGTCCACATCATGGTTCGGAGGAGGTGGGATCAGCAACAACAGTGTCAGTGTCTCTTAGCCAGGTAATCAATGATGGTACTCAGCTGAGAGGAAATCTTTTAAAGCTCAGACAACATCTTGGCAGTAATACCTTTACTCATCGAAGAGCTCCCAACGTCCATCTGGGTAGTCTTCTTTGCAGCTGTTCCCTTTGAATCACCCTGGAAATTCATCCTCGAGATATTGCACATTTCTAGGGGTAATCCAAAGAACTCCTCACTTGAAGGCTTGTACACCTTCCTCTCCTTCAGGATTGCCTTTACAAAATGTGGATAAGGCAAACCATGTTTCTTTCTTGTGCACTTAGCCATTTGCCTCATCACAATCGTAGGAAGACTGATACGTTCCCTTCTTAGAAACTTTTCCAGCAGAATCATGTCATTGATGGTGAGCGTAGTTCTTTTCTCCAACCTAGGAACAACTACCTTGATCAGAAACTGATGCGCAATCCTTGCAGTGTAGCTCAAAGCATTTGTTGAATAAGGACCAACATCAAACACCTTTCCCATGACACGCTTAATCAGTTTAGCCTTGTTCCTTGGCCAATTGCTTGAAGTATGCAACTCACCATAACCTTCTCCAGGAACCTTTAAAATCTTTGCAACAGACCCCAGAGAGAAAGAGATTTCGGAGGTGCCAATAGTGGAAAACCCCAAAGGACTAGTCACAAGATCAACCAGTTGGTAGGTTGAAAAGAATTGGGTAAGGATAGACACATCTACCTTGACAACGAAAGCACAGATCTTCTCCCAACCTTGAAACTTGAGAAGTTCCCAGAACTCCTCCAAGTCATGTCCTTTCAGAAACTCCTCATTGATCACCAGAGGAGCGACAACCTTCTTTGAAACCTTTTTAGAACCGCCCTTTGGTTCCATTGGCAACTTGCCCTTTGCCTTGGCAGATTTGAGGTCCTTCTCAACCTCTTCTTCCAACTCCTTCTCTTCTTCATCACCATCATCACCAGATTCCACCTTTTCGTCATTCTCGACCTCTTCAAGATCAGATTCAACCTCCTCATCGTCTTCTTCGGGATCTTCTTCCTTGGAGGACTCCTGAACCATCAGTTTCTTAGAGGCGGTGGATCGAAGACTGTATTTGGTTCCCGTTGGAGCGATTTTCGCCTTTTTGGAAGCAGGGGAAGGGGTTCGTTCCTACTCAGAGATATGAAAGATCTCAGACGGGTGGGGAGGAACCTTCTTCCTGGCCTTTCGTTTACCTTGGCTTGTCGGCTTGACCCATCCTGGTCGCTGAGTTACCGGCAAAGCTTCCACCTTTTCTTGAACGTCGACGGTTCCCTTAGGAGGCGAGTTCACCTCTTCCTTTTCCGACTCATCTTGGCCCTCCTTTCCTTCCTCTGTTTCAACAGGTTTTTCGGAAGGGTTTTTTGACGGAACCATGGATGGATCCTTTTCAAACTCTTCAGCCAGAGTCTCCTTCTCACTAGAGGCCTTAGCAGCTGCCTCTGCTCCGATGTTGGATACAACATCAAATTGGGTTTCGAGCTTGGAAACGGGAGAGGGAGAAGAAAGTTTGGCCTTTTTGAGGGATTCGAGTCGAGCTTGAAGAGCTTCGATCTCGGAGGCATCGAGGCCATCAAAGTTTAGAGCAGGGTTGTTTGAGGAGGAAGAGATTAATGCAACAGAGAGGAAAAATCGAAGCTTGAAGAAGATTAGGGTTTGGAAGGGAAAAAACAGAGATGCGGTAAAAAAGAATGACCGAGAGAAGGGATTATAAAGCACACCTCTTTCCTTGTTGATAAAGATCGTAATCTTCCCAAGATCTTCTATCCAAATTTTAACGACTAAGAGTTTCCATAATGATGATTTTATGCCGCCATTAATTCTCGTCTGTGCAAAACGTCCTATCGTTCCCTGCAAAAACACTGTGCAACGGCTGGATTTTTCAAATTAGTAGTCACAACGGCTATCACTCTGTGGCTTCTCTGAGCTGATTGATGTTTGTTCCTTTCCAGAAAAATCTTCAATTGTAATCAAGACGTTCCTTTAGTTTACACTATTCCCAAACCACTAGTTCCATACCTCGTTACCATGAGTAGACAAAAGGGCTTTGTTTGAACAGATAAGGGACAAGAGATGTTCCATTCAAACTTTTTGTGGGCTTGGAATATTTATGACATCCAAAATAATTATTCCCCGTTTAAAGGTAAACAAAGGGGGTTCATAGGGAACGTTTGTTTGGACCAGGCTACGGGAAAACTTATAACCAACCATCATTTCGGCTTGAAGTGAGGGATAGAATAGATCAAGTTGGTTATTTTGGGCTAAAAGAAAATCTTAGATGTAAACAATTCAGTTTTAGTTCCTTTTAGCATGCAACACTTAACAATTTCTAATATATACAATATCAATGCATAAAGGAAAGATATAAGGTATTAGAAAACTTGTCAAATGATACGTAGTTCCCTGAGAAGTTACCTTTTTAGTCAAGCACTGAGGGAATAGAGGACCGGGACTTGTTTACTCCAAGGAAATCATTCATAGTAACATCCTCAAATGCTCATAGGGTTTTTTTGTCCAAAGCCTTGGTAAAATTATCTGCCACTTGATTTTCAGTCCTACAATGATCCATCTTTGATAAAACCTTTTTCAACATTATCTCTTAAGAAATGATGTCGAATATCTATATGTTTGGTTCTAGAATGATGCATAGGATTTTTGAAGATATTGATTGCACTTGTATTATCACATAAGATAGGGATAGTTCCAAGAGACATACCAAAATCCACAAGCTGTTGTTTTAACCACAAAACCTGGGAACAACAGGCTGCCGCTGCGACATACTCTGCTTCAGCCGCTGAAAGAGCAACCGAATTTTGCTTCTTCGATCCCCAAGACACCAAGCAAGGACCAAGAAATTGGGCCATGCCTGACGTGCTCTTCCTATCTACCAAGTGACCTGCAAAATCTGCATCCGAGAATCCGACAAGATGGAACGAGTTATGTCTTGGATACCATAGACACAACCCATCGTTCCCTTTTAAGTAGCGCAAAATTCTCTTCACTTCTTTTAGATGTGTTTCTTTAGGATTAGCCTGGAATCTAGCATAGAGACACACATTGAACATAATATCTGGCCGATTGGCCGTTAGGTACAATAGGGAACCAATCATGCCTCGGTACATCGTTTAATCAACATCAACACCATTAAGATTAGCATCAAGACGAGTATTAGGAGAAATAGGAGTATCAAAAGATTTCGTAGAGTCCATACCATACTTCTTCAATAGTTCCTTGATGTACTTTTGTTGATGTACCTTCGTTCCCTCATCACTTTGTACCACTTGTAGACCAAGAAAGAAAGTGAGTTCGCCGATCATGCTCATCTCAAACTCATTGCTCATTAAATTCTTGAAGCTTTCTACAAGTTTAGGGTTAGTAGAACCAAATATAATATCATCAACATACACTTGAACTACTAAAACCTCACCGTCTTATTCCCTTAGGAACAACGTCTTGTCGATCACACCACGTTTATATCCATTGGTCGGTAGAAACTGCGCGAATATATCATACCAAGCACATGGAGCCTATTTAAGACCATAGAGAGCCTTATCCAGTATGTAGACATGGTCAGGATGATCAACATCTTCAAATCCTGGAGCCTGCAACACATAAACCTCTTGTAGGTACCCATTCAGGAATGTTGTTTTCACATCCATTTGGTATAGCTTGAATCCTTTGTGAGCAACATAGGCGATTAGAAGACGAATAGCTTCAATTCTTGCAACAGGAGCGTATGTTTCATCGTAGTCGATCCCTTCTTGTTGATTGTATCCTTTTGTGACAAGCCTCGCCTTGTTCCTTGTGACAACTCCGGTGTCATCAAGTTTGTTCCTGAATACCCACTTTGTTCCTATAGCCATTTTGTGCTTTGGCTTGGGAACTAATCTCCATACTTTGTTCCTCTCAAACTGGTGTAGTTCCTCATGCATAGCAACTATCCAGTCAGGATCTTTTAATGCTTCCTTCATATTTTTCGGCTCTGCAAGAGAGATAAACGCATTGAAAGCACAAAAATTCTTAATAGAGGAACGAGTAAGCATACCTTTATCGTATGGAGTGATGATGTTATCAACAGGATGATCCCTCTTTTGATGATAGTTTCTGACTTCGATCTGAGTGGGATTTGTACTTGACTCCTCTTGTTCATGTTGATTTGTCGTTCTAGGAGATGTTCCTTCCGCTTGATCTTCCACTTGATCTTCTTTTTGTGGAGTATCATTTTCAGGAAACAAAGTACCCTCTGTGTTATCTTCATCCAAGTCAGGACTTGGAGGAGTAACTTCTGCATTTGGAACTCGTGTACTTGAATCTGGATCGACTTCACATCCGAGTCTGAGTTTAGAACCTTCAGTACGTCTTCGTTACTTGACATATTCCCTCCATTTTTGGACTCGTCAAAGACAACATGAATGCTTTCTTCAAATTTCTTAGTCCTTTTATTAAACACCTTGTAAGCCTTGCTGTTGGATGCGTACCCCAGAAAGATGCTTTCGTCACTCCTTGGATCAAACTTGCCTAGCTCGTCTTTTCCGTTGTTGTGAACAAAGCACCTGTATCCAAAGACTTTCAAGTGAGAAATATTTGGCTTTCTTCCCCTGATTAGTTCATATGGAGTTTTAGAAAAATTGGAACGTGTAGTAGCTCGACTAATGATGTAGCAAGCGATACCGACTGCCTCAGCCCAAAAGGAACGAGACATGTTACTTGCCAACATCATAGTACGAGCCATGTTTTGCAGTGTTCCATTCTTTCTTTCCGCTACGCCATTTTTTTGAGGATTCCTCAGTGCAGAGAAGTTTTGAGACACTCCATGTTCATCACAGTAGCTATGAAACATGGAATTCTTGAACTCTGTTCCGTTATCCGACTTGATAGCCTTCAATTTTTGTCCTGTTGATGCTTCTACCTTCTTGATCCAGCTTTTGAATGCCATGAACGTCTCATCTTTGGAACCTATAAAGAGAGTCCATGTATATCTAGTAAAATCATCAACAATAACAAAAATGTACCTACTACCTCCATGACTTTTCACCCACATGGGACCACACAAATCCATGTGTACCATCTCAAGGGGATGAGAAGTGCTGGTGGACAACTTTGGCTGAAATGACGATTTGCTTTATTTCCCTTTCACACACTCTTCACACAAGCTTTCCTTTTCTGCAAGAACTTTGGGAAGTCCTATCACCAAATTTTGTGAGTAGAGTTTGTGAATTCCTTGATGATTTGCGTGACCAAACCTCCTATGCCAGAGATCGGTCTTATCAACCACTGTAACAAAGCATAATTCTTCTTGTGGTTGGAAACTTGAGTCGACAAATACACATTGTTGCGTCTATTTCCCTTCAGGACCACAAGATTTGAATTCTTGTTCTTGATCGTACAACCATCTGAGGTAAATGATACCTCATTGTTCCCTTGGTCACAAAGTTGAGCAATACTCAACAGGTTGTAACCAAGACCTTTCACCAAGCTCACGTCTTTAACACTAGTTTTATCATTTAGCTTGACTTCACCTGTTCCAATGATTTCTCCTTGATTGTTGTTGCCAAAGGAAATGTTTCCTCCAGTATTGATCTGAAGTAAGGATAGAATACTCTCGTTTCCTGTCATGTGACATGAACACCCGCTGTCAAGGATCCAGCGGATGTTCCCCCTCACTTCAACCTGCAAGAAAGAAATCACGTTTTAACGACCCATGCCTGCTTAACCTTCTCGGGTCAGTTAGCAGAGCTCACAGAATGATAAATTTGAGATTGAACTAAAGTAGCTTTCTGTGGACTCTTGGAACTAGAAACAATATTTGAGGGATCAACATGGTTTTTCCCTTTATCAGTTTTAGAATCTTGCTTCTTTTGTGGTTGATGAGCTGATTTCTTTTTGTTCTGATGAGATTTGTTATACCCTTGATTTTTCTTACCAGACCTCTGTTTCTTGTTGTTCCCTGTATTCTGGTTCTGAACCTTTTTGTTAGACACTTCTAATCTAACCTTACACTCCTTTTGAACATGACCTCCGCCACCACAGTGATAGCACACCCTATAATATTCGCCGATATAACGTTTAGGATGTGGTTTTTGGAGGGTTTGTTCCTTCGCACGTTCCTTGGAAGGAACTTTTTGTTGGTTCCCTTTAGACTGTTTAAGATATATCTTATGAGCCGTTTTACCAGAATACCATTCTGAGTTATCATTTAAGTTACTCTGAAGAATCTTAACCCTACCCTCTAGATAAGTAACTTTATCTCTTGCAAATTGAAGTTCCCTAGCTTTTCTTTCCATCTTTTTTTCAAAGCTAAGGTCATCTGGAGGATATTCAGATTTATCTTTTCCATAACCAATACCACACCTAGCCGGATTAAACACAATGTAAGTTCTTTTATCAAGCTCATTCTCTAATTCTTCTCTTTTGAGTTTAAAGAAAAGCAAATCCGTTCTAAGTTCGTTATTGGTTTCAGTGAGAGTCTTAACATCTTTCTTTAGATCTTCAAAATCAGAACAAGGAACAACATTAGTAACAACAGATTCTGATAGTTTTTCTTCAAGATTAAGACATTTCTCATCTGCAGCTTCTATTTCATCTTGCATTTTCAAGTTATCTTCAAAAAGCTTTTTAACAAGAATGACAAGATCAGATTGTTTAGTGTTGAAGGGTTTCTTGAACAAATAAATTTATATCAAGACCCCGCTGAGTACAGGGAGTCAGGATCGTCCACGGGAATGAGAATAGTGCTGAGAGATTAGTTGATAAACTATGAAAATCAAAGAAATAACAAACAAACAACGGCAGGACCGAACTGAAGGGGGTCGTGCACGACCATATGAGGGTCGGTCCTGGACACACAATTTCGCACGAACACGAGCAAATAAAAGCAAAGGATCGAGCACGACTTGGAGGGTCGAGATCGAGGCAAAGACACGAATTTTAATCAATATAAAGGACAAATTCCAGGGCTAGGGCTACCACAACAACAATCATACATGCTTTCAACAAGAACTCATAATTATCATGCAATCTAGATCATAGAAAAGTCAACTTTCGCAAACAATTCAAGTTATTCAATCAACTTTCGCAAATTAAACAACTTTCTATCTATCCATCAACCTAGGAATATCAACTTTCGCAAATAATCCTATTAGAACTAATCAAGCAATTAACTTTACACTTTCTCTTTTAGGTTAATTGCAAGACATGCCTCAACTATCGCAAAGGATTCAAGCACAAGATAGATAGATATGATCTTCAAGCATTCAAATTATAATTTCACGTTTTAGACATGCATGATTGTGTTGGGTTTTTACCCAACCCTAGAATTAAAGAGGACTACTCACTCATGGCAAGGAAAAACGAAGACATGATCAAATAGACAAACCAAAATTCAAATTAAAACTAAGAAGTCTTACAAATTTCTCCAACTTGTTCTCCAAGTCTTCCTTCCAATGCCAAAAGCGAATAAAAATCAAAACTAAAAACCGGACCCTTGAACTAAAGGGTTTAGCCTCCTTTTATAGAGAAAAAGGAGTCATAATTAAACTAGAATCAAGAATAATACACCTTCCTAAAATAAAAAGATAGAATATATCACAAAAGATCACGAAATAAGGAGAAAGTCGGCGCCATGATCGACCCAAATAGGTCGTGCACGACCCTCCTAGGGTCGGTCCTGAGTGTATGAATTCTGATTGGGTCGTTCCTGAGGGGTTGTTCTCTGGTTGGGTCGAGCACGACCCTGATAGGCACTACGAACAACCTTGAGTAAAACTTGCGTAGTGGATTCGTTACAACTCCGATTGACTCGATTCTTTTTCCTATGTTCTTGTAACGAATTTCTCTATCTCTTTCCAAGCTCAAACTTGATCTTCAATAACTTCACTTGAGCGCTTAATCTTCATCTTAGTCCTACTTCCTTAGCTCCTCAACTTTAAATCTTCCTCATAGCTCGTCCGCCTTCTCATGCAATGCTCCAAACTCTTCTTTTAAGCTCCAAAACTCCTACTAAACGACATAAAAGATGCATAGTTTCCGAATCTCAAGGAAATACGAAAACTAAAGGAAAAAGACTCAAAAACATAAAACTGTAGTACAAAAACCGACTAAATCTAATCTATCTCGACACTAAAAACCTACCTAAAAAACGGATATCAAAATACCCCATACTTAGACTTGCTTGTCCTCAAGCAATAATCATGCCAAATCAAGACCAATAACACAATCTTCAAGCATAGCCCTTTGTCAAAACATTTTAAACACAAGTGAAAAAGTAGACAAGCAATTTTAACGTCATCACATATGTATGAGTCTTAAGCATAAGAAATCACAATCCAACCTCACAAGGGATATTAATGTGTTTCTCTCAACTCTCATGTGTTTAGGTTATTAAATCAACTCTCATCTCAATCTTCATGCAACATCAACTTTATCATTGAAACTTATATCACCAATCTCTCTACCTAGAGAAGTCAAAACACATCAATCATCATAAGAACTTAGGCTCAATGAAAAACTTCATAGAAGCTTTCATTCGGCCGGGTTGTAACGGGGATTGGTAATAACGTTAAGGCGTGGAGTTATTTTGGTCATGTGGTGCTAATAATATCCGGGAATCAACTAAAAACTCTCACATTACCAAAAATCTAAAAAAAACAACATACCAAACTCACTCAAACTTATGCACACTTATCTATTTCTCTCACCCATTTATCCCAACTTAATCTTGCTTATAAACAACAAGGAAATTTGGCTCATGCACACTTTTCATTATTCAACTCTTTTTTTTTCTTCCTCCCTTTCTGATTTTTATTATTTTTTCTCCGTGGGAGATTGGCCGATTTCTTTTTTTTTTCTTTATTTGCAAGTGCATTCAGGGAACCAAAATCCTTTTACATGACAAACTGCAAGATTCTCAAATACCCAACCCAAAATTACCCCACACTTGAACCAATACAACTCACTCAACAAAACCATCACAACAACCAATACTAAGTCCTAATCCCCGGATAGGGTCAAGCTTTATTGGCGAGGGAATAGTTTTGTGGAGCTAAAAATAAAAGGCTTTAGGCTTAACTTTGGCTATCAAAAAGAGGATAATGCAAGGTGGATAAGGATTAAATAGGGCTTATAAAAAAAATAAGTTCTTAATCATAATTAACATGCATGAACAAACTCATAGCGGCTTCAAGAAATAGATAACCATATCATTAACAAGAGATAAATGCATAAAGCGAGCAAATCACACATATAAAGAAGAGGAATTTTTGATGTTCTCCCTATAAGGCCAAAATTCCTCACTAGGTAAAATTTTTGTTGGATTGCAACTACTTCTACTCAAGACACATATGCTCAATTTCATCACAAGTCTATATTCACAATCAAAACCAATTTCTCAAGGACTTAGGCTATACTATCCAAATATGCCAAAGGAATTATATGATAAGCATAAAAATTAGTTTTCATCATAAGACATCTAAGATGGAGCATTCTTTTATCCTGAAACAAAGAAGCAAATATTTTTGGATTTTTCGACATTTTTCAATTTTTTTTTTATTTTTTTCAATTTTTCATTGCTTTTTCTTAACAAAACAAAACAAACTAACAAACAAACAAACAAAAGCAAACAACTAACACAAAGACTCAATTATACACAACATGTGAGGTTTCTTCTTCCCCTACCCCATACTTAAATCATGCAATGTCCCCATGCATAAAAAATGATATGAAAAAGTAAAGAGATAAGAAGAAGAAACTCACAAAGAATTCTTGAAGCTTGGAAAGGTGGTGGAGCTCATCATTGTGAAGGTGGAGGCCGGCGACGAGGACAGAATGGTGGATGCGCCGGTGGGACCCACTCATCTCGATCCGGGTAGTTCCCTTAGTTCCCATAAGGGTCGTGCACGAACTGTTGAGATGGCTGGAACGACCCTGTTGGGTCGTGCATAGAGGTCTGGTAAGACCCAAATGGGTCGTGCTCGACCCCGTGCCTGAGGGAAGGAGGGGCTGGCAAGGCAAGAATTTCATACCCGAGCTCAGGACTCGGATAGCGGCGGGCGCGTCTCCTCAAAGACTCATCGTGCTCGGGGAGATCTTTCAAAGAATATCCGTCGTTGGACCACATAGCATACCAATTTGGCAAATGAAGCAAGTCGACCCGCTCTTTATTGATGACAACCGTCTTTCCACTAAAAGTAGAACAATACGTGTTGGGGGCGTCGGGGTGCTTCTGTATCAGCTTTGCATTAATAAGGAAAGGGATGTCCACAAATATCGGCTTCTCCCCTGAATAAGCTCTCATGTTGATCCCGAGGTTGTGGGCAAGCCGGGCGATCATTCCGCCAAAGTAAACAGAATCTGATTTGCCCTTATAATCTTCCACACTCTTCATCCATTCAAAACCAATGTTAAGAGGCACGGGGGAAGAAAACAACATGGTCCTCATCATGTTTACCTTTTTTTGTTTGGGCGAGACAACTTGGTCCTTGTGAAGATCGTGCTCCCAAGAATGCGCAGGATGATCCGAAAGAGCGGGTTGGCGAGGTCCTTTCTAGCCAAGTTGTGGAATCTGTACTCCTGAACCCCGGATAGATAGCTCCATGTCTCTAGGGTCTTGTGCTCAACCTTGTCATCATAATTCGGGTTAGGGAACCCGAATGTATCGTTGAGGTCCTTCAAGTTGAAATTGAACCATTTGTTGTGAAGTTGAAATTCCATCTTACCACCGGTGTGAGGACTCTTGATCTTAGTGGAGAAGGTGGCCAAGAACTCAGAAGTAAGGATTGGATAATGGTGATTGTTCCACACAAGCAAATTCTCGCCCCCAATGTAAGAGAATGCCTCCATCAAATCGTCATGAATGTGAAGGCGTTGCCCATCCTCCTTGCAATACCATCTTCTCTTATGCTTTAAACCAAGGCAGGTATTGAATGCTTTTCTGAACTCGGAAGCCAATTGGCAATTGTTAAGCCGGGTTGATTGCCTTTCTTTGACTTCTTTGCAAGTCTAGAGGTTGAAGCCATGGTACCTACATCATTCAAACACAAAAACCACATAATCCACCCCATACTTATTCAAAGGCAAGTATTGCAAGCATGTTAATCAAGCAATTCATAACAAAGGCAAGACATGATTTATATAGACATGAAAGCATGGATCAAATCTCTACCTAGCATGCAATACTTGGCAAAACACCAAACAATAATACCCTAAAAGAGCGTGAGCACGACCCAAATAGGGTCGTGCACCCTTAGGGGGTCGGTCTTGAGAGCTCTATTTGGGGTTGGGTCGTGCACGACCCAAAGAGGGTCGTGCACGACCACCTCGTACTGTTCATCATCTTCAACCTTCACCCAAAATTCGATTCTAGCCCCAATTGGCACCAAACATCAAAATTTAACCACCATAACCCATAAAATTCGAATCTAAACTCACCCCAGCATGCAAAAATCAAAAACAACACCAATTATGCAAGCAATTGCCAAATCTCTACCCAAAGTCAAGAATTCCAATAATTCACAATCAACCCAATAAATTCCAATTTCAATCAAGAATAATCAAAATTAAGAGTAGAGGGTTAGAGATCCATACCAAAATTCCGAGCTACAAGTAAGAGAAGTGGAAAAGGGGTCGACCTAGATCTAGATTTGGGTAGGGGCAACCGGGCTCGATCTCGAACAGATCTGGGTTCGTGATTGGCCTGGTGGTTCAACAGTGGCATGGTGGTGGTGAGGAGGTGAAGATTTGAGGGTGTTGGTGAGGTGGTTGTGTAGTTTGATGAGGATGAGAATGAGAGAGCAAGAGAAAGGCAATGGTGGCTAGGGTTGCAAGGGTCGTGTTCGATCAGAATAAGAGGGCAAAGGGTTGGTTTGGGCTTTTATTAAAAATTTGGGATAAAAAAACTTACCTCTTTGAAGAAGGGTAGATTCGGAATTTCCGACTAGGGTCGTGCACGACCCATATAGGGTCGTGCTCGACCCCCCTGGGAGTGGTCGAAAATTACCTTAAAATTGCTCCTTATGTAAAGTCGTCTTTTCCAGTCTTTTTAGGCTCATATTTGAAGCTTAGGACCCTGTAAAAATCCCACAAAATTCTATTCCAAACAAACGTATTCTATCCTAGTCTAAGGAAGGTTAGAAAAAGAACCTAATCTAAAAAAAATAAAATAAAATAAAAATAAAAATAATAAAAATAACTAAAGACCGGGTTGCTTCCCGTAAGCGCTTGTTTAACGTCATTAGCTTGACGACTTACCTTAGCTCAGTCCGAGGTGGTGAGAGCCCATGTGGCTCGGATTTCTTCATCAGGTTCCACCTTTTCATAGTACTTCTTCAAGCGGTGTCCATTGAACTTGAAAATCGCTCCGTTCTCGTCTATAAGGTCGACCACCCCATGTGGATGAATGTGATGAACCGTGAATGGTCCACTCCATCGAGTCTTTAGCTTTCCGGGGAAAAGTCGGAGCCTAGAGTTGAAAAGGAGTACTTGGTCACCGACTTTGAAGACCTTTGGAACAAGCTTCTTATCATGCCACTTCTTGGTTCTCTCCTTGTAGGTCTTGGCATTCTCATACGCCTTGAGCCTCAATTCTTCTAGTTCTTGCAAGTCCGTGAAACGTTTTGCTCTGGCCGCATCGAGATCCATGTTGAGCTCCTTGAGAGCCCATAAAGCTTTGTGTTCAAGCTCGACGGGCAAGTGGCATGACTTGCCATACACCAAATTATAAGGAGTGGTGCGGAGTGGCGTCTTGTAAGCGGTGCGGTATGCCGAAAGTGCATCATCAAGCTTTGAAGACCAATCTTTCCTTGATTGGGATACCGTCTTCTCCAAGATGCTCTTTATTTGACAGTTTGAGTCCTCTACTTGACCACTTGTTTGAGGGTGATATGGTGTAGCCACCCGGTGAGAGACCCCATACTTTGTCAAAAGAGCTTCAAAGCTCCTTTCAATGAAGTGTGAGCCGCCATCACTTGGGGGACTCCAAAACGAGGGAAGATGTTTGATTTCATGAACTTAGCAACCACCCGAGCATCATTTGTTTTGTGGCAATAGCCTCCACCCACTTGGAGACATAATCAACCGCTACAAGGGTGTATTTATAAGGACCCGATGAAGGGAAGGGTACCATAAAGTCTATCCCCTACACATAAAAAAGCTCGACTTCCAAGATACCGGTGAGCGGATTCTCATTTCTGCAAGTGATGTTTCCGGAACGCTGGCACTCGTCACACCTTGTCACAAACTCATGTACATCTTTGAAAAGCGTTGGCCAATACAAGCCACTTTGAAGAATCTTCGCCGTGGTCTTGAATCCCTTAGCATGGCCTCCTGTTGGTAGAGTGTGGCAATGGCGAATGACGCTCTCAATCTCATCATCCGGAATACAACGTCGAAATATGTGATCGCTTCCTTGTTTGAACAAGTAGGGATCATCCCAGTAGTATTTCTTGACGTCGTGGAGGAATTTCTTCTTGGCTTGAGGGGTTAAACCCGCCGGGATCTCGCCTTGTATAATATAGTTAGCAAAATCCGCAAACCAAGGGGTCTTTGACCCACGTAAAGCAAGAATAGAAGTAGGGAGAGAAGATGGAAGATCATTAGAACTTGAAAGAACTGAAAAGGATGAAGAAAACTTACCTGCTCGACCCAGGGAAAGGGTCGTGCGCGACCTCGTTGGGTCGTGCTCGAGGTCTGGTTCGAGGGTTGGGGTCGTGATCGACCCTACTGTGGTCGTGGTCGACCCTAAGGGAGTCGTAGCAGGGTCAATCCTGAGGGGGCCAATCTCTAATTGGGTCATGTTCGACCCTGACAAGGTCGGTCCTGAGGCCTTGGTTTCTTCACTACCCTTGTCTCCATGGGGCTCGTTGTTGCCATGCAAAAGAGTCTCATCGGAGCGTGTATCATTGATGGGAATTGATCACCCGAACTCCTGGATATGCTCAAGGGGCAGTCTAGATAGGTGATCCGCCACTAAGTTCTCCGCTCCCTTCTTGTCTCGGATTTCATGATCGAATTCCTTCAATAAGAGCATCCAACGAAGCAACCTAGGCTTGGCGTCTTTTTTCGCCATCAGAAATCTAACATCAGTATGGTCAGTATAAACAATCACCTTAGAACCTACTAAGTAAGAGCGAAATTTCTCAAAAGCAAACACCACATCGAGAAACTCTTTCTCGGGTGTAGTGTACTTACTCTGGGCTTCGTCAAGCGTCTTACTTGCATAGTAGATGGAATGAAGCTTCTTGTCCTTCCGCTGCCCAAGAACCGCTCCTATGGCATAATCACTAGCGTCACACATGATTTTGAAGGGAAGTGACCAATCCGGTGATTGCATGATGGGGGCCGTCACGAGGGCTTTCCTCAACCTGTAAAACGCTTCAAGACAATCTGGAGACATGCTAAACACTACATCTTTCATTAGTAGGTTAGTCAATGGCTTAGCAATCTTAGAAAAGTCTTGAATAAAGTGTAACACCCCCTTCCTACCCTGGAGGTATTACCGCCAGTAACCCCGATTAAGACTAAACCGAAGCTACCCAAGGCTTTAAACTGACTGAACAAACTAAAAACAAGGTAAATGAAATCATTTGAAAACCTAACAAACTTAAGTTGAATATTACAGCGGAAAAAGACGTAAAAGGTCTTATACAAACCTTAACTTAAAAGAATAAATAAATAGAACAACCTTCTATTTAAACAAAATCTTCATCAAGTCTTCCTTGAGTTCTTATTTCTGAAACTCAGCTTCGCTTTGAAGTAGTTCAATCATGATCTTCATTCAAGTATAACCATTGGAAATCTTTCTTCAACTTCTGGAGCTTCAAACATCCGAATCCGCCTCTTGAATCAACTTCCAAGAAGAACCTGATGTATCGTATACAACGGTGGACACCAGCCGACCATATAAAAGAAAAGAAGATGGACAGGTTAGTCTAATGATAGACTAGCAAGCGGAGAAACTAACTTGGTTCTTATGGTTGTAACTAAACATATTGGCATCCAAATCCAAATAGACTCGAATTATGATCCAACAGTTAGCAGTCTTATAGAGAATAAGAAGGAGACTCGCATAATCAAGAGAGAGAACACCACCGCTTGTGGTTTCTTTTAAGAAACATAAACAATTGTTGGGAACTCATATTAATCACATCACATTTTGAAAAGCCTCCATCGACTAATCAGATTCACTTAATCAAAGTTTGATTAAGAATCATTCATAACCGGGAGCAAGAATGGCTTTCCGACTGGACGAACCATTCAGGTATATTAATGTGCCTAACGCACTTATCTTATATTACTTTCAAAACTTTTCACAACCAAGTTGGTGACTTTTAATCGGCTCGAACTACCGCCGAAATACTCTGGTATTGTAGAGATCATCGGAGTATTTCATCCATGGTCATCTACCCTGTACCGAGATCACAGGACTTAAGCTATCCTTGATCCCTCATTTTTGCATATGGTGAGGTAGAGATCCCAGAGGCCTATTACCAGGTCATCTACACTACATCGTGCCGAACCTGCACTTAGCTAGAGTGCGCAACAAACCCCTTGCACAAAAAAACAAGGGAAGAGTCATGACTCACCATTAGGATTAGGCCCCTCCTAATGCAATATTGTTTTAAAGAGAGGATATGGAACCCCGTTCCCCTCCCTGAAACTACCTTAATTCAATAACAATGTCTTAGCGTGAGACAGCATTCAAGGTCACCCATAACGGACCTAAATCCAGTTCTACCGCAAAACTGAATAAACAACATGGTCATTATTTCTAACAAATATAACAACCTATCATATTTTATTAATCATACAAGTTGTTCCCAACGCAAATATTAAATGGGATCCAATTCCTCATTTAATAACAATAATGCAAGAGAGAATCGTCCACTTGCCTTAAAAGGCGTGCTCAACGTCCTCAACGATTCCAACAGAAATCTTTATCATCCTTCTGACAAATATAACCAAAGGATTTCTCAGCAACGGGCTAACAGAAACACTTCTTAGTTGTATTCTAAACTCCTACAACTTCCTAATCGATAAACGATTTAATTTCCGAATATCGATATATAATAAATCCTTAGTTATCATTCTTCAAGGAGCCATCTTGGCGGAATTATAACTAATTATCCGCTTCACTTTTGAAACAATTTTCTAAATAAAAATTGTTCATTAGCAACAGTTCTTAAAGATTACCAAATCTCGGATCAAACGGATTAACAACGAATCCTGAGTAATTATCCGAAGTCCTTTACCTGCCAATCGGTATCCAAAACTTGTATTCGCTATAACAGAAGATCCGGACGTCCGTTTCCCGAGCGGTTTGAATCCGTGGGACCGTATCGATGTCAAGATTATAAAAACCATAAATTTAATTAGCAAAGCGGAACCGAAAGGCCCTTACGGTGGCTCCGCAATCAACCCGCTAATTAATTTCGATCGTATATACCTTCACTCGAGCCCATGGCTCGTTTGGCTCGATCATGGCTCGATCCCCGAGCCCGAGGGTGGATGGGCGTTGCCCGACAGCGGCTCCCATGGTGGTTGGTGGTTGGATAGCCTGGTGGTCGCCGGCGGCGTCACTTTGGCGAGGCAAAGAAGACCGGCGGTGAAGACGTCTTTCTCCCCGAGTCCGGCGTTCCGTCCTTACTCTCCCTTCCTTGATCACGGAAGTAGCAGCCCATCTCCCATGGAGATGAAGAAGAAGAAGATGATGATGATGATGAAGGTGGAAGGTGGTGGTGGAAGGGGAAGAAGACCGGCGGTGAGAAACTCCCATATCCGTCGTCGTCCTTCTCGTTCCTTCCTCTTGTTTTTAACTTTTGGAGATAACTTGTAGACTTTGACTAGGCAGGAGATTAGGCCGTGGGTGGATAAGAATTCTCACAATTTCCTTCCCAATTAAGCAATAAGAAAGGCGGTTAAAAGAATTTCCTGTCCCGGAACGGGACTCGCGTTAAAGCGGTAAAATTATGTACCTCGGGTGGAAAAACTTACTAAACGGAAAACGCCCCGTAAATTATGTGGACCAATAAAACCAATTTTCCATGATTTTATCTCGCTACCTTCAATTTTTAAGGCTTCCGTTTCGTATTTTAAACCCTTTACAGTACATAATTAAAAAGACGGCTTATCCAATAAATATTCTTTTTCCACTGAAAAATCCTAGAATTTACACCGATCCATAAAATCATTTCTTTGTGATTTTAGGATATCACCAACAATTTTCTAGGATTTAATCTCCAACAAAAATATTGGATTAAGCGTTAACGGACAAAAAGATTAAAAAGGATATCCGAGAAAATTCAAAAATATCCTCAAAAACCACAGTTATTACATAAAGCGTCTATAAAAACCCGCATTCCCCAAAAAAATCCTAACGTCTTTCACGGAGGATGGAGGGGGCAATTTCTCAATAAGCTCTATTTTTGCCTTGTCCACCTCAATCCCGCGTTTACACACTAGGTGTCCTAAAACAATTCCTTCTCTAACCATGAAATGACACTTTTCCCAATTAAGCACAAGGTTAGTCTCACATGTTTTTAGGACTCTAGAGAGATTAGCAAGACATGAATCAAAAGTGGAACCATAAACTGAGAAATCATCCATAAATACCTCCACTATTTCCTCAATCATGTCGGAGAAGATGGCCATCAAGCATCGTTGAAAGGTGGCTGGGGCGTTGCAAAGCCCAAATGGCATCCTTCTATAAGTAAACGTCCCATATGGACAAGTGAATGTCGTCTTCTCCTGATCATCGGGGTGAATGGGAATCTGCCAAAAACCACTATAGCCATCCAAATAGCAAAAGTAATCGTGTTGGGCTAAGCGTTCTAGGACTTGGTCAATGAAGGGGAGTGGAAAGTGATCCTTCCTAGTGGCACTATTTAGTTTCCTATAGTCTATGCACATTCTCCACTTAGTGGTGGTCCTAGTTGGAATCAACTCCCCTTTTTCATTTTCAATAACCGTCATCCCCCCTTTTTAGGAACTACATGTACGGGGCTAACCCATTTACTATCTGAGATAGGAAATATGATACCGGCATCTAGCATCCTAAGAATTTCTTTCTTCACTACCTCTTTCATGTTAGGGTTTAGCCTACGTTGATGCTCGATAGTGGGTTTATGATCATCCTGCATATAAATCCTATGCATGCACAATGAGGGTGAAATACCACTAAGTTCCTCTAATGAATACCCTATGGCTTTCCTATGGGTCCTAAGCACATCAAGCAATTTGTTCTCTTCTTCCATACTCAAGTTAGCATTAATAATGACGGGAAGAGTAGAACTAGGACCAAGAAAAGCGTACCTCAAGGAGTCGGGGAGCTCCTTAAGCTCGGGAGTAGGCTCGGGCAAACTAACTTCCTCCTCATACTCCGCTTTAAGTGCATCCAAGTCAAGGTAGGGCTCCTCGCCTTCGTCCAAGAGGGTCGTGCACGACCCTTGGAGGGTCGGTCCTGAGACCCCAAAAACGTGCGGTAGAGGATCCCAAGTCAATAATTTCTCCGTTGGGTTGTTGCACTCAATGTAGTCGGAGCGAGTGTATAGCATCTTGACCTCCTCATGGCTTGACTCCTTCATGGTTGGGTTGAATCGGAACTCAACCACTTCTTCTCCAATGTTAAAGGTGAGAAGACCGTTCTTGACATCAATGATGGCTCCCACTGCGGCTAAGAATGGCCGTCCGAGAATAATGGACACCACGGGATCCTCAGGCATCTCCATCACGATGAAATCGTTGGGCACAAAGAACTTCCCTACTTGAACCGGGAAATCATCTACCACTCCCGTTGGCTTGACACACGACCTATCCGCCATGTATAGCCTCATCTTCACTGGTACTAAGGACCCCATGTTGGTCTTGGACCAAATTGAAAGTGGGAGCAAGCTTGTACTAGCACCTAGATTACACAAAGCTTTGAAACGTTAAGCTCCAATACCAATTGTAATAGCAAACTTACCTGGGTCGCCTAGCTTCTCAGGAAGCTCCAACGATCTCACCTCATCTGTTAATTCTGACATAGATCGATTCCTAGATAAAATCTCCTTCAAGAATTTAGTATAAGCGAGCATTTCATTCAAAGCCTCAACGAAAGGAATAGAAAGATTCAAGCCTTGAAGCAACTTAACAAAGCGCTTAAACTTACCTTCCGTCGAGTCCTTGGGTTTCTTAGAAGGGAAAGGAAGTACTTTAGATGGAGACGGAATAGAAAGAGAAGGGTTAGAAGACTTACCTGGTGAAGGGTGGTCGAGCTCGACCCTTGGAGGGTCGATCGCCTCTTCTTCCTCGTTATCAGCCTCCTCAGGAACGACCCTAGAGGGGGTCGTGTTCGACCTTAAAGGGGTCGCGCTCGACCCAGTATGGGTCGTGCTCGACCCTAAGTGGGTCGGTCCTGAGGCTTGTTCCTCCTCTTTATGCATGGGTGGCTCGGGCAACGCCTTGCCACTCCTTAGGTGCATGGCTCGGATTTCACCATTGCTTGCTCGGCCTCTAGGATTCTCGTCGGTGCGGCCCGGGAGTTGTCCATGAGGTCTCGGGGCTTGAGTAGATAGCTGGCCAAGTTGGGAATCGACATTCTTTCTCCATGAGTCAAATTATCCCAACCTAGCATGAACACCTTTCATCTGCGTGGTAAGCTCGGCTCGCATTCCATTGATTCATTCTTGCAGCCCTTGCACCCATGATGGTGGCTCTTGATAGCCCGGAGGATGGTAGGGAGGGGGACGTTGCTCTTGTTGATGGGGTTGCTTGTATTGGTCATAATTAGGATTGCCCCAAGATGGTTGAGCATTGTTCCTCCCTGCATAGTTATTTTGGTTCCTATAGGAACCTCTCATGTAGTTTGCCTCCTCATAAGCCTCAGCGGCTCGTACTTGCTGCAAGTTAGTGCAATTGGAAGTAGTATGGGCGGAAGACCCGCATTCTTCACAAGATTGAGAAGATTTAAAGTAACTTACTTGCTTTTTCAAATGGTTGATCTCATCTTGCATGAATTGGAACTTCACATCCTGATCAACCACATCGAATTGTGGTTCATAGAGCTTCCTCTCCGTCGGCTAAGCTTGTTGGGTACCGTACATGGCATCATAGTTGGTTAGTTTATTCAATAACGCCCATGCTTCATCTGGAGTCATCTCGATGAACCCACAATCAGTGTGAATGTTAATGCCATCCTTGGTAGCCGCATTGATGCCTTGAAAGAAGATCTCTTGGAGAACATAGGGAGGTTGCCCATGGGTAGGGCATTAGCGTAGAAGCTCTTGGAATCGTTCCCATGTCTCCACAAGCGTCTCGTTTGGAAGTTGATGGTAGGAGGTGATGCGCTTCCTCAGCTTAGTTGTTTTTGCCGGTGGAAAGAACTTGGTCATGAATAAATCATGCAATTCTTTACATGATGTAATAGACCTCGGTGGCAAGCTCTCCAACCAATTTAAAGCTTTTCCTGCAAGAGACCACTTAAAAGCCTTCAAGAGAACATATTCAAGTGCCACATTGTCAGCAACAATGGTGTCACATAAATCAGTAAAGTTCTTAATATGTTCCATGGGACATTCAGTGGGTTTCCCCTCAAATTAAGAACGCTTGATTAAGGATATGAAATGAGATTTAATCTCAAAAGTGACGTCGATCTTGGGAGCACTATTGCTGATTCGGGCACCCTCAGTTCTGGGTGCATGTATTGCTTGGCATTCCTTGGGATAGCGTTCAGTTGCTCCTGGAATCGTTGCGCAGCTGCAGCTTGAGTGTCTCGGTCCACTTGCAAGCGCTGCATCTGAGTGCGGAGTTCCTCCATTTGTTGAGCAAGAGTCTCAGCGTCGGCCATTGCTCGTTGTTCTCTCAAACATTGATGGAAGGATCTCTCGGGTTCACTGTCGTAGTTAATCCCAAAGGTTCTCCGGGAAAAACGAGATGGCATACACTGCGACCAAAGACAAAGAAAACAAAATTAAAAAACAACAAAAGGGTAAGGGCTAGTCCCAAACCCAAATATCAACTAAACTAGGCACTATTGCTCAATCCCCGGCAACGACGCCAATTTTTTTAAGGGTTTCTTGAACAAAAAAAATTTATATCAAGACCCCGCAGAGTACAGGGAGTCAGGTTCATCCACGCGAATGAGAATAGTGCTGAGAGATTAGTTGATAAACTACGAAAATCAAAGAAATAACAAACAAACAACACCAGGACCGAACTGAAGGGGGTCGTGCACGACCCTATGAGGGTAGGTCCTGGGCACACAATTTCGCACGAACACGAGCAAATAACAGCAAAGGATCGAGCATGACTTGGAGGGTCGAGATCGAGGCAAAGACATGAATTTTAATCAATAGAAAGAACGAATTCCAGGGCTAGGGCTACCACAACAACAATCATACATGCTTTCAACAAGAACTCATAATTATCATGCAATCTAGATCATAGAAAAGTCAACTTTCGCAAACAATTCAAGTTTACAATCAACTTTCGCAAATTAAACAACTTTCTATCTATCCCTTAACCTAGGAATATCAACTTTCGCAAATAATCCTATTAGAACTAATCAAGCAATTAACTTTACACTTTCGCTTTTAGGTTAATTGCAAGACATGCCTCAACTGTCGCAAAGGATTCAAGCACAAGATAGATAGATATGATCTTCAAGCATTCAAATTATAATTTCATGTTTTAGACATGCATGATTGTGTTGGGTTTTTACCCAACCCTAGAATTAAAGAGGACTACTCACTCATGGCAAGGAAAAACGAAGACATGATCAAATAGACGAACCAAAATTCAAATTAAAACTAAGAAGTCTTACAAATTTCTCCAACTTGTTCTCCAAGTCTTCCTTCCAATGCCAAAAGCGAATAAAAATCAAAACTAAAAACCGGACCCTTGAACTAAAGGGTTTAGCCTCCTTTTATAAAGAAAAAGGAGTCCTAATTAAACTAGAATCAAGATAATACACCTTCCTAAAATAAAAAGATAGAATATATCACAAAAGATCACGGAATAAGGAGAAAGTCGGCGCCATGATCGACCCAAATAGGTCGTGCACGACCATCCTAGGGTCGGTCCTGAGGGCATGAATTCTGATTGGGTCGTTCTTGAGGGTTGTTCTCTGGTTGGGTCGAGCACGACCCTGATAGGCACTACGAACAGCCTTGAGTAAAACTTGCTTAGCGGATTCGTTACAACTCCGATTGACTCGATTCTTTTTCCTATGTTATTGTAACAAATTTCTCTATCTCTTTCCAAGCTCAAACTTGATCTTCAATAACTTCACTTGAGCGCTTAATCTTCATCTTAGTCCTACTTCCTTAGCTCCTCAACTTCAAATCTTCCTCATAGCTCGTCCGCCTTGTCTTGCAATGCTCCAAACTCTTCTTTTAAGCTCCAAAACTCCTACAAAACGACATAAAAGATGCGTAGTTTCCGAATCTCAAGGAAATACGAAAACTAAAGCAAAAAGACTCAAAAATATAAAACTGTGGTACGAAAACCGACTAAATCTAATCTATCTCGACACTAAAAACCTACCTAAAAAACGGATATCATTTAGCACCTTCTAAACTAGCAAGAAATTGTTCAGGAGTTACCTCTTGGTCGACATCTTCAGTTTTCAAAGTCATGGAACATATCTTTGATTCAGATTCATCATTTGAGTCAAGATCCCATGCAACGATGTATGCCTTCTTTTTCTCTTTCCCAGATTCGTTACCTTTGGGACAACTTTTAGCATAGTGACCCTTCTCTTGACAATTGTAGCAGGTAACGTCCTTGATCCCCTTCTTCTCAGAATTGACCTTTTCTTTTTCCTTCAAGGCCCCTTGCTTCTTGCCTCTCTTATAGAATGCCCTCATCGTTTTTGTTATGAGGGCCACATCAGAATCCTCCTCTATAGTATAAACTCCCCTTCCGGCCGTAATGTTCTCAATGGCCTTCTCCACTTTGAGAGCAATACCCTTGTCAGAGCTCGAGGTACTACTTTTGATTGTCTCATATTGCTCGTAGTCTATAAGCTTTCCAAAGATCTCATGAAGAGTACATGTCTTCGTGATTGGATTTTCTCTGAGCAAGCCTCTGGTAACCACATATTTAGGACCAAGACCATCAACAATCGTAGAGATTTTCTCCGACTGTGTGATGTCCTTCTCGATACCAAGATGATTAATGCGATTCACCAATGCCTCGAACTGAGATTGGTAGGTGGCAATGGTTTCACCATCTTTCATTTGGAAGTTATAGAACTCCTTCTTGACTTCCTTTTGATGGCTTTCCTTCAAATCTGTACTGCCGATGTGCATTTGCTCAAGAGCTGCCCATGCCTCTTTAGCAGTTTTGCAGTTCACCACCCTCGGTAGATCTTCAACACCCAAGGCATTGTTTAGCAACATTTGTGCCTTGTAGTTCTTCTCCATTCCTTACCATTCAGTTGGTCCTCATTCGGACTTCTTGTTCTTTTTTGTCTGCAGGAATGACATACCATCCAGGCTTGGTAGTCATTGCTTTTGATCCATGTAGCGAAGAGGATCTTCCAATGGTCATACTCTCCAGCAAAAAGCAGTGGAGGCTTGTTGTTTCCAATCCCGACGTTGTGAGTGTTGTTTGAATTCATTTTGTATTCCTGCACTAACACACAATCTAGAGCAAACCTGCTCTGATATCAATTGTTGGATCGTGACGCGTTAGTAACAAGTCAGGGAACTAGTAATGTTCCCTGGGCAACAGAAATAAACGATAAGAACACATAATTTAGAGAAAAAAATTTTCTGTCCGACCAACAAGTCGTAGAAAGAAAAACCTTTACCCCTGAGACCCCTTCTCAGAGGATTTTCAATAAAATACTTTTATTAAGTTTCAACGATTATAAGGCAAGTCAAGTTCCCTGGTAACTAAGGCACCAACCAAAGTTCAACCAACTAGACTTCTACAACCCTAAACGTAAACCTAAGAGAAAGTAAACTACTGACTTACTTGTGGATTCTTCACCGGAAAAAGCCACACACTCGTACACTTGAAAAGCTCTCTCTTCAAGTTCGTCGTCTACAACCACACTTAAACCCTAGCTATAACCTAGCTATTTATAAGATATGTCAAGTCTGATCTCATACGTAATTCTTGCCTAATTACGCAGATATTCCACTTAACAAATCCCACACAATAAGGAGAAAGTACTGTTTGTGATTTTGATCCTCAACCATGCCGATTCTTGCCAAAACCGAATGATCTCGGATTTCTTTAGATAAGATCGTGTGAAGTTTGATCTTATCCTTCCTTTGATCTCCTCAAGCAACCGCCTACGGCTGTCGTATCTTCGTAGAAGATCTGGTAACTTGCCATTAATAGAAAGTCGTGTTCCGTCCGAGACGCGCTTCCTAAATCTGTCACTCGTTCCCTCCATCGTTCCTCACAATGTTCCATCACTCGTGACTATGTACCTGTTGATGTGGTATTTTCAGTGGTCGTTATACCTATCAAAGAACCTAACTTAACCAAACTTAGTAGAATGATAAGTAAGGGTCGACCCAACAAAGACTTGTGTATTTGTGTTTTTGCTTGCGTGCCAAGTAATAGAACTAAGGGGGGGGGGGGGGGGGTTATGGATGATTGAGTAACTAAATAATCTAATATGCAAAATAAATCTAAGTATGAATGCAAATATGATTTTTGACAATATGAGAGAAATATGTTCAACTAGGTAAATCCATCATAGATATGCTTATTGATCATTGATTCTCTTGATTCTCAATTCCCTTGAATAATCTACCGTGGATTATTATCCAAAACTTTATATTTAGTTGAAAGAGTTAATAGCCTGAACAACCCTAATCATCTAACAACCTAGAACAACGTCTAGATTCAATTAAACGACAGCTTTAAGTTCAAAGTATCGATAGAAACAAATACTCAACGCAAACAACTAATCAAGTTATTTGTGGTTTATTCCGTTCTACAACTGAATATCCCGAACGGGTCTAAACAATTATAGTTGCTACTTTATCTAATCAATCCCGAACGGGACTTAATCAGATTAGTTGTAAATTAACCTAGAAATTCTATTAGGTGGCCAATCTAACAAAATCCTAGAATAATTCTGATTCAATTAACCTAGAAATTCTATTAGGTGGCCAATCAAACCTCACAATATTATGCAATCTATGATTTCAATAACTAGTCAAACACAAGGGAATTTAGCAATGCATAATTAAAATTAAGAAAACTTACAAAGGGTTCAAAGTTTGCTCCTTGAAAGAGAGAAAACCCTAGCCTCCAAATTATGATCCAAGTTATGAAAAAGATAGAAACTAACAAGAGTTTTAAAGTAATTCCACATATCCTCAAAAGCCATACCATTAAGCACAATCTCGGACAACTAACCAAACAAGCCCAAAAGCAAAGCCCAAACGTCGGCCCAAGTCTCCGCGTAGAAATCCAATTGCGCGACTTCACCTCCAAAAGAGCGGCCGCGCTTTTAACCTCGGTTCAGCATTCAAGCGACACTTTAGAGACTGTTTTGACACCCTTCGAGTTGGAATTTGGACTCGGAGTAAACAGGAATTGTAGCTCTTCGAGTTAGCTTTCCAGTGATACCAAATTCAGCTTCATCCGACCACTGTAGCTCCCAAACCAAGCATTGCAAGATAGTGGTGTCAAAACAATAACTCCAATACATAACCCGAATTTAAGCGTTCTTTTCACACAAGTTCTTGGGCGTTAGCTCTTCTGATCTTCATTTGTATCCCTCTATGCTTCATAAAACTCCACCATAGTCCTCTAAGATCCATCCCGTCCATGTTTGTTTACTTAAAGATCTGCAAAACCGAACAAAACAAACGCAAAACCCGAATTTCCTAGAAAACCTAAAAACCTAAGAACTAGACTAAACTAAGATAAAACCATGCAATATAAACATAAGTATGCATCCTAAGCTATACCTAATGCAAGCTATCACCTGTTTTCCTGAAACACTTACATGTAGAAGCAAGTTGTACCAACTAAGTTTGTTATCATCAAAACTAAGAGAAATCATGGAACAACCATTGTTCCAACAGATATCTTTAAGGATAAAATTTTATCACTTTATTATTGGTGATTTTAGTTTGATCAAGATTTAATTAAGAGTCATCGATGCCTTTTGATACGATCGGGGTCAAGGCGATACAATGAGAATTGATGCTATAACACATGCAAGGGTGTACAGAGTGTGCATTGGTGCAAGTGAGCCTATAAACAAAGGATAAAATTACCAATATTAATCTGAATTCCAAACTCATAATATCAAATCGATTCAATTCACACCAAATTACTCCCCAAATAATATCGAAATTGGAACACATCTCAAAAAAAACGAGTAATACAAAAGGTCAAAACACAATAATTAAACTTCGGTGTCCTTTCAAAAAAAAAAAAACTTAGGTGGAGAATTTGTAATACAACATTTGTTGTCATGATCTCAATGTAATACATGATGATTAAGCTCAAGATCCTGAACTTTATTCAAGTACGATTTCTGGTGCCGCCATAGACATTGCCTCGGAGCGCTCCATTCGAACGGATGGGGCAGCTTTTCAGGCGATGTCAAGGACGAATATCTCTTCCAATCACCAAGAACAAGCTTAAGATCCTGAATTTTATTCTTCAGACCAACACAACAATTGGCATGCATACTACAAACCTTGCTGAAATCCATGCTCATCTGACAAAACCCACCAAACACGTTGTTGTCAAGGTACTTGACTTTGAGCCCCGTGATGTTCATGACATCGGTAAACTTGATGATGTTGAACACTTCTTGCTCGTGCTTCCCCTCGTAGGTGTGTCGCGAGTAGTACCAGAGCTTGAAAAAGAGAATCGTTCGCCTGTTGGATTTAACGTACATGATGCCTGTGTTGGGATGGTTGTGAAGGAGGTCTCTTGGGGGGCCGTTGTATTCGTCACATGATACTTGAAAATCGACGTCGTCGTCACGGAGATGAGGGAATGGGTCTCTAAGCCACATTATATCAGTATCCTGTAAAATCTCAACAATATAGTAAGTTATAATTGCATTCCTTAATTAGTTCCTATGCCTCAAAAATATAGTAAACCACATTACTATCAAATAGCTAGTCAAAACTATGAGTCAAAATACTAATATTGAAATTTTCATTTAGCAAAATAATTTATGTACGAGACTCTGATTTAATTTCATGTGTCAAGTAGGAAGATATGTCCTTGTTGCTAGTTGCTATGAACACTAATGTTCATATCACGAGCTGATCATATACGCATATATTTTAATAATTACCCTGTGGTTTATTTTAAGTTTTGTGTTCTCTTGTCTGTTGTCCGATTGTCGATTGTTTCGGTGGTCTTTTGATCTACTAGACTACATCAAATTACCTTTCTTATTAAAAATTATTGATACTCAATTAATTTGTTTTTTAAAAAAAAAACATATATTTGATTAGTTTAGTGGGTCAAAAAATTGTAAGGGGTTGTGAATATGATATGACAAGTGACAACCTTACGCCTTCAGGTATTTGGTTCTACGGTTAATCCGTGGGATAGTACCCCGAGGTCACCGCCAGTTCTCATCCCTAGTGGATGCTCTAGGCAAGCCCATGCCAAGTAATATTTGTACCGACCCTAATCCTTACCAACTATCAAAAAGTGACAACCTTACCGGATATGACAAAACATGAGACATGTTATGTTGTCACTACAACATATGTTCGATCATAAGTGGGTAATTAACAGTAAAATTAAGAGAGAATATATAAACGTACCGTGAAGAGGAAGTTGTAGCCCAAGCTAAGAACAGAGTGGAGCAAGTCGACCTTTCTCCAAATAATCTCCAAGTAATTGGTGGTCTTGAAAAAGGCCTCTTCTCCTGAGAAGTTGAACCCTTCAACTTGCAAGAGGAAGCAGTTGAGGCCCATGGCGAGACAACGAGACTGAGCTTTCTCGTCCAACGACACTACCAGCAAGTGCTTTATTAGCCTCTCTGTGTTGTTCCCATTTCGGAAGCCCTCCAACATCAACTCGAACAATGAGCCAGGCGCCGCCCATGCCTCGTTCAAGCATGTCACTATCACCGTTTTGTCTGGTGTAGCCGCTCGCTTCAAAACTCTCGACAACTCGTCGTTCTTGTTCTCTATGATCCGTACGTGAATAACGTATGCAATAACGCTCATCTTTTACTATCACCTTTTTTCTGTTGTCACCGCTCGATTAAAAACTTATTAATGTCTATGGGCCAATATACAACAACAACAACAACCAACCCAGTGTAGACCTGCCTCAAGCAGGGTGTGAGAGGCCAGGATGTACTTATTAATGATTAAAAACTTATTAATTTCTGTGGGCCAATATAATGTGGAGAGTCCATATGTCTGTTCGTGCGCTTGCGCTTATATACGTTAGGCTCATCCTTTTATTGATTTTTGTATTCTTTCAAATTTTCAAAGTGTTCGTTCGAATTACCAATTTGATAGTTAGAAAAAATAAACAAATTTTGGTACATGAAGAAGATGAACCGGAGGATGCAAGAGAATTTTCTGATCGTTTGAATTGGAACTAGGAAGGAGGGTGACTGGAGGAGAAGAAAGGTGGTCGATTAATTAACAAAGATTTGATAGATGTAAGACCCTAATTTCATTCCTATTTTATAACCTAACACTATATTTGTAGAATAAATAAATCCCATTTCTAATTCCAACCAGATTCCGGATTCCAACTCAATTCGTATAGAAACAACGTGGCCTTAATTAGTGCTAATAATATATATGGACAATCTTTCAAAAACAGAAAAGATATATACGGACAATAATTCATTAAATATGTTTCATGAATCATGATCACAAAAAAGTACGAACTTGATTGTATGCTGTTTTCAGTGCAAATGCTACAATTGTGTGTAATTAAGCGATTGATCTAGTTTTGATTCAAAATGTATTTTTTTATATCTTAAAACACGTAAAGAATAATTATATTTTACGATAAATAAAAGTATTTTTAAGTTAAAACTACGTATGGCTTAAAAACAAGAACAAGCCCATTCTACAGAAAAAAAAAAAACAAGAACAAGCCCAAAATATGTATCAACACAAATACACAATCGATTGTCATTCTCATATAAGGACTAATTTTTTCTCCTATTTATAAATTATTTTTTTTTTGGTCGAACCTATTTATAGATTATTAAGTGCACCAATACTCAGTTTATGCTAGACTCCTAAGTTTTTTTCTAAGATATTTGAGTTTAAATCCCTCGAACAACATGTATGGAGAGATTGATAGTGGAAAAATAGAATTCGAACCAGATGAATCAAAGGCAAAACTAAAAAATAAAGATTCCTAAATCTAATTAATTAGAAATAATATATGTATGTAATCAATCTCACCGAATTGAAGCCATTAGAGGGCTTGAAAGCAGGAATAGTTGGGAAAGAAGTGCCGATGAAATAGTAGGAGACTACAACCATGCTGAAGAAGAGCAGAGTGGCCGTAACAAGCCATGTCGTTCGCTTCGATTTTCCAAAACCTTCCATTAAAACCATCTCTTGATCGATACCATCGACTAATTCATGCGTGATTCGCAATCGTAATAAGGTTGCACAAAAGTGTTAAGACTTTGACCATATAGTTTTCTTTATGTTTTGTCTATACAAGCTTGGTTATATAGGGATTTACTACCATTTTGTCGCCAGAGACGCAAATAAGATTCAAGATACACAATCTTATCTCGACCAAATAAAAGGTATACAATATTATCTATTACTCCGTAATATTTAAAATTGTCTAATTCATACTTATTTCTATTTTTAATTAATTAATGTGGTCTGATTAGGAGGGTGTTAGAGCATGTGTACCAAATTCCCCATTTTTTATTATTAAATTGTGGGAATAGATTATTTTTGATATTTTTTTTGTCTAATAAATTTTCTATCTTAATTCCCAACATAGAAATAGATAAGAAAATATAGCAACAGATAAGAAAATATACACAATCTTTCTCAAATTTAAGACATTCCCCAATTTTAAATATGCTTCTTCACTTTATTACAAGTACAAATAATCTACAAAACAAGAGAGGTCTCCGGTTCATGCGTAGTATGTGAAGAGATTTCTGGTTCGACTTTCATATGCAAAACCCTTCATAAAAAAATCTACAAAGCACGAGAAAGAAGAAAATTTTGACTTCTTCAACTTATTCCACTTCGATTTTTCGATAAGTTTATAAGATTGTCAATTGTTCAATGAATTATAATTTATTAGGTTGAAATTCTAGAATATTTTTATTTATTTATCAATTAAATTAAAAATGATCATCATTTATTAGGACAAGATTGTAGAATATTTTTATCTCCTTATTAGTCAAATTATCTACCTTAATCTATATATCTATATACTCTTCTACTAAACTCGAATCTCTCTATCATATTTGTCGCCCATCTAACTATGCCACATAAGCATTTTAATCCGTACACTCTTCTACTAAGCAGCAATAGTCTGGTAAGCGCTGAAATTGTTGAGAAGAGTGTACGGAGCAGCGATTACAGTGAAGATGGAATCAGAGATGTTGAATTGATCATAGGAGTTTGGATAGAAGAGAGACGAACAAATTTTTGGTCGGGGACGACGCAGAAGGAGTAGGTGAACTCTGATTGGAAGATCCGAGCCGTCATGTATGGCACTTGCGTGACATCAATTGCTTGGCTAGAGGCGGTGGCGATGGAGGATTTGGACCGTCGAAGTCGGAGCCGTCGGCAGAAGATCTGCAATGAACGTCGGTGATATACCAAAGAAGTGAAAATATTTGGGTTAGTAATGCACTTTTTGGTATATCGTAATGTACTTTTTCACCATAACGATGCACTTTTGTAATTTTCAAGAAATTACGAAAATGCCCCAATGTCCCTAATTTTCGAGAATATCAGCCATTGGATCAAGGAGATCCAAGAGTTCTAAACACTCCTTATTTTATATGATAAGGAGTTATTTTATTTAAAACAAACTCAGATTGTATAATATTATTATTTCTATATTAGTCAAATAAAAATAATGTATCATTTATTAGGTTAAGAGGTGTAGAGATGGATGTGCAGACACACGTTATGGGATAGGATCAGAAACGAAGAGATTAGGAGCAAGTTAGGGGTGGTTAGTATAGGGGACAAAGTTGCGAGAATCGAGACCTCAATGGTTCGGACATGTACAAAGGTAGGGTATAGGGGAGCCTGTCCGTAGGTGTGAGAGTTTGGACCTTGAAGACTTTTGCAGAGGCAAATGATAATTGAAGAAATGCTATATGGATAGCATAAGGCAAGATATCAACCAATTGGGGATTTCAGCAGAGCTAGCAATTGGAGTGAGAAGATTAGGGTGGCGGATAGCTAGTCGCTAGTATATACAATTCCTTTAGTTCTTCATGGTTTGGGTGTTTGGTTTTGTTGTGCTTTGTATTGTTTGGTTCTATTTTGTTTGGTGTGTCACTAAAACCGTGAAGTTCCTCTTCGTGGATGTAGTTGAAGATGATGACTCTTTATTAGATCTATCATATGCAATACTTGGTATTGGTTTGAATCACGTAGAAACACTTTCCAAAATCAATATTTCGCCCCTTACATAGCCTTGAGAAATCCATGAAATTTGAAGTGAGATAAGACAAACCAACCGATCCCTAACAGGGCTCGTGAAAGGGATCAAACCTTAGAGTTCATGTAATAATGGATATTAAACTCTATTTGAAGTTCAATCATGGAGAGAGACGTTCTCCTATGATTATGGGAACCAACCCGACACTAATCTCCCAATAGCCATTTACCAACCGATCCCTAACAAGGCTCATGAAAGGGATCGAACCTTAGAGTTCATGTAATAACAGATATTAAACTCTATTTGAAGTTCAATCATGGAGAGAGACGTTCTCCTATGATTATGTGTATCAACCTGACACTAATCTCCCAAAGGAAAACAGTTTCTGGGAACGGTTAACTGCAGTTATTGGCGGTTACTAGGAGTTAACGGGGGTTACCAAGTGCCACGAAAGGTTATCATGAATAACCCACATCACCAATCAGGTATTAATTCATTAAGGAAGTTACAATGCAGTTATACAACAGTTTACATGACCGTTATCAACAATTAAACACGTGTCAAAAATTTAGTCATGAGTTAGAGAACTATTGTTCCCACTCAGGTGAACCACTGTTCCCGCCAAGGGAACAGATATTGTTCCCTCCTATAGGGAATAGACTCGTTGTTCCCTCTCTTGGAACAACGCCTATTGTTCATCCTTAATGTCATATATAGAATTCTTGTCTTAGACACACGTTTCCCCATAGGGATAAAGTTCCATCACTAACTTCTCATTAAGGTTTCCATCAAGACCTCAACCATATATGCTTACACGAGCGCGCACTTCGCACACCCAAACTCATGACATAGCAAAGTGAGATCCCATAGTGGCGTACGAACCCCAATCACTAAAAGGCATTGCTCCAATATAGGAAATAATCACTTGATGAAACTAAAATCACCAACATTCCCATATATTGTTCATCCGCTAATGCATTGTGTCCTTAATTAAATCACAATACCATATATAAGAGTCTATAAGGAAACGACCGGGCTCGTTTATTTGAATGAAGCTGGACACATTATTCATCCATACAGATACGTTTGCTTATAAGCATAACTTATAACTCCATGAGAGCTTGACCAAACTTATCTCGTATTAGCATTGTTTCGGAGCGCTCCATATAAACGGATTGGGCGGGTTTTCAGGTGGTGCCAAAGCCGAGTATTTCTTCCAATCACTAAGAACAAGCTTAAGATCATGGATTTTATGGCCCAAACCAACACAACAGTTGGCATGCATAGTACAAACCTGGTTAAAATCATTGCTTGGTTGACAAAACCCTCCAAATAAGTTGTTGTCAAGATACTTTACTTTGAGCCCTATGATCCCGATGACGCGACTAAACTTGATAATGTTGAACGCATCTTGTTCATGCTTCCCCTCATAGAAGCGTCGTGAGTAGTACCAGAGCTTGAAAAACAGGATTGTTCGCCTGTTGGATTTAACGTACATGATTCCGGTGTTGGGGAAGTTGTGAAGGAGGTCTCTTGGCCGACCGTTGTATTTGTCACATGATACTTGAAAATCGACGTCGTTGTCTTGGAGATGGATGAATGGGTCTCTAAACCACATTATATCGGTGTCCTGCCAAATCTCAATAATACAATGAATTACTCTTCTATCTATGGATCAAAGGCATGTACGTATTACAGTACGTTGATAATGTAAATTATAATTCAAAATAATAGTTTGGAATGTTTAATTTAGTAGATTACATTATGAAATTAAATGTGCATGATTTTTATATGTGCATTATGAAATTAAGCCTTGCAAGATGAAATTAAGCAATTCAGCCTTGCAAGATGAATCTTTGGAGGATGGAAAGCAGGATCTTGGTGAAAAGATCCAACCTAGTATGGCTAAAGATTTGGGAATTTTCAAAGTTGTAGGTGTGCGAACCTACAAGATAGCTTTTCTAGGAAACTAATTCCTTTCTAATGGATGTAACTTGTATCATGTTGATGGCATGAATATGAAGACCTAGTATAAATCCTAAAGAGTAATGTCATCAAACCTTGAAACTCTTAGACGAGTTTTTTTTTGGATTTGCCCTTGGAGGTGAAGTCTTATTCTCTACAATGGAACATTTATTGACGTTGGATGGAGCCACATTGGAAAACCCAATATTGTCCAGCACATAAATGCAAAAATGTTGCAGCATTTGAAGGCCGTATTATTAGTGATGAATTGTGTTGGAAGTATAGAATGAAAGTCCTCCACATACAAAAATAAAATAGAGTATCAAATAAAGAGATAGAATTATACCGAGAAGAAGAAGTTGTAGCCCAAGTTAAGAATAGAGTGAAGTAAATCAACCTTTCTCCAAATAATTTCCAAGTAATTGGTACTTTGGAAAAAGGCCTCCCCTCCTGAGAAGTTAAAGCCTTGAACCTGCAAGAAGAAACAATTAAGATTCTTGCTGAGACAACGAGAGTGAGCTTTATCGTCAAACGACACCACAAATAGGTGTTTTATCAGCCTCTCCGTGTTGTTCCCATTTTTGAAGCTCTCCAACATCAACTCAAACAAGGAATTAGGCGCTGCCCATGCCTCGTTCAAGCACGTGACTATCACTGTATTGTCTGGTGTTGCCGCTTGCTTCAAAACTCTTGCAAGTTCCTCATTCTTATTGTCTATAGTCCATGCCTATATAATGTATATGGTAACAATGATCAAGTTCCTCATTTCTTACTGTAAACATTTCTAGAACACTCACACACAAATAAGGCGAACATATGTTAATTTAACTATTGGTGCGTGGTTAATCCCCCCTTGGTTTCTCCTTATCAATATGTTAATATTTATATTAATGTACAAGACTACTTAGGCTACAATGTATGGTTACAAGGATCAAACTAATTATGTTCTTCTCTCTTCGCCCCTTAATCCACCTTTCATGCATAAGTTAGAAAGACTCTAAATTATTAATGTGTGATGAGGTAAGTGAGTAGAGAGCATGTATTCAACTTACTTTCCAACGGTTATGTCTCATGCTGAGATAAGTTCTGATCAACTTACTTTCCAACGGTTATGTCTCATGCTGAGACATTGTTGTGAAGTAAAATAGTTAGAGATGGGAGTTTAGACTCCAAAACATCTGTTTAGTGGTCCTATGCTGAAACACTGTTGTAAAATAAGTTAGTTCAGGGGTAGGAGCCGAGTCTCCAATGACCTCTTTATAACAAAGTTTGTATTGGGGGCGTAGCTTGCTAGCGGATCCCAATATTGGAGTCATGACTCATGTCTCGCTTCACGTTGAAGGAGGACAATGGTGCACTCTAGCTAAGTGCAAAAGGAAATGATGTGGGTCAAGTGGTCACGGATGAAATAGGCCCTCTCACCCTGACGACATCAGTTACAAGGAATTTATCGACAACAGTTTGGGTCGATTTAAAGTTATTACAATGAATGTGTAATGTTAAAATCATGAAGTAAAGAGAGTGCGATAGGCACGTTATGGTAACTGAATGGTTAGTTCTTTGATAACCATTCTTGCTCCTGATTAAGAATGATTCTTAATCAAACTTTGAATAAGTTAAGCTGTTTAGTCGTTGAAGACGATGGTGAATGTTGTGTGGCTAGTATAAGTTTCCATTAATCATTTATACTTCTTAAAGGAACCACAAGCTGTGGTGTTCTCTCTCTTGTTTATGCAAGTCTCCTTCTTATTCTCTATAAGACTGCTAACAGTTGGATCATAATATGAGTCTAATCGGATTTTGATGCCAATATGTTTAGTTACAACCATAAGAACTAAGTTAGTTTCTCCACTTGCTTAGTCTATCATTAGACTAACCCGTCCATCTTCTTTTCTTTTATATGGTCGGCTGGTGTCCACCGTTGATATACGACACATCAGGCTCTTCTTGGAAGTTGATTCAAGAGGTGGATCCAAAGGTTTGAAGCTTCAGAAGTTGAAGAAAGGTTTCCAATGGCTATACTTGAGTGAAGATCTTGGTTAAGTTACTGCAAAGCGAAGTGGAGAAGAAGTTAAGAACCTACGGAAAACTTTTTAAAGATTTTGTTCTAATAGAAGGTTTTTCTATTTATTTATTCTTTTTAAGTTAAGGTTTGTATAAGACCTTTTACTTGTTTTTTCGCTGTAATATTTTACTTGATTTTGTTAGGTTTTAAATGGTTTCTTTTACCTTGTTCTAGTATGTTTTATCAGGTTAAAGCCTTGGGTAACTCTGGTTTAGTTCTAAACGGGGTTAATGGCGGTAATACCTCCACGGTAAGTAAGGGGGTGTTACAGAAGTGATATCAGAGCTAAAAGTTCCTAAGTCTTGCTTAAGACTTTCATCTTCTATATAGAATTACGGAAAATTCTATATGGGTGTTATCATAGAACCATTATGGAAAATGGTTAAGTTGCCAGGGTAAACTCGAGAATAGATAGAAAGAGAAAGAGGAATAAGTTGCTAATAACTTTTGAGAAAAAGGTCTTGTGATGGATGTTTGAGACCTTGGAAATGAGAGTGGGTTCTGAGAAGGATCCATAGTAAGAGCATGTGAAGATTTTCTTGGTTGAACCGGTTCTAGATCAAGTTCTCAACAAATTCGCTTCTTTCTCTCAAGAGTTTGAAGTACATGTACTCTCGTTGTTCCTTTCCTGTTGACAAGAAAACTTTTGTGAGTTTTGAAAACCAAATGGTATGTTTCTTAAAGACTTCCTATTTTAAAACAAAGTTTTTACTTTAGCTCGTATAATGAAGAATTCTAAGCTAATAATTTTTCTTGAAAAGGTCGTGATTTAAAGATATGCGAAAGGAATTGGTAGTTTACTTGTTTGAAATACGTATGTTAATGCTTAGTTTGTAAAAAGGAAATTCTGAAGTCAAGTTTCTTTGCGACTGAAGTTATATGATTATGAATTTCTACGAAAATACTTTCTTAAAAACTCAAAGTTGTGAAGTTCAGTTTCAAGAGAAGTAGAAGTTGGAATCTCTACTTTAGGTCTTAAGATTGGAAAATCTTGACAAGGTTGGAGTGTTTATGAAAGTTCAATGTGGATGGTGAGGTGATATAAGAATACTGAAAAGAAAAGGATTATCTTTGGAAACTTTCTTCAACAATTTTTGTTGGTAAGTCTATAGTATAGAATCTTGGATATTCTATATTTTTCTATTGTTTGGAAGTGAGAGTACGAGCTTTGAAGTGCTTCAGTGTTGGATCAATTAAATTGATAATCTAATGGAAATGCAACTCAATTCTAATCCGATTCAAACTCGGATTTCTATGTATGTTGAATCCTTTGACTTGAAAGGATTGAGAATCCGAAACGACATGGGAATCTTTTGTGACTATGGTAAGGAAGAAAGGAGGGATGTTGGTTCAGTAAAAGCTGTGTATAAGTGGTTAATCATCAAGGTTGTGATGGATAAGGTGGATTGGTTAAAATGGATTAAACAAGTAGAAGTTCATCAGTAATGTTTTATATTCAATTAACCACTTAATGCAAGTGTTGATTGATTGGGGTGAATTATTGGTACTCAAGTGTTTAACCCAGAAGGCTATTCTGTTGGAATTTTGTAACATTATGCCAGTTCGGGGTAAGGATATGAGGTTTGAGATGTTTAATTAAGCAATAAGGGAATCAATGCTAAAGACATTTCTAAGTTGTCAATGGTACAGACCTATGTATCTTCAAGGATAGAAACAATGAGGTTCATGATTTACAGAATTACTCATAGAATGATTTTGGTATAACTATCTGTGTTCTGTAAACAGTTGAGAGGAAAATCTCAGTCATTCAATGTTATGGTCAATAAGGCTTAGACCATAACCCTGGGAAGTAATTTTAGTTGTGGTTGGGTTCTGAAGATTGTATATTAGTCAAATCCAATGCCTAAGGTGGTACAGTTGAAATTGTTAAGTGTTAGGTGATCTCCTAACAATAAGTTTTTCCCTTGCAAAGGGAGTTGAAAGTAATATAATAAAAAGGAATATTTCATCTCTGCATAGCTATGTGAGAAGAGAAGACAATAATGCAAGATTTTGATTTGTTTAACCAAGGTAGAATTTGGAAGGATCTCAAAAGGTTATGTGGAGCCATGTGCTTTCATATGTGATAAGGAAATGGAAATGGAAAGAATTTCCTTATGTAAGGATAAAAGGTAGTAAATACTTTGGGATTGTTACATAGTAAGTTTGTTTGCCTTTGAATATAGGAGTTGATATGACAAGTAAATTCCAGAAGGTCTATGGTTTTGGAGAATAGATGAACTCAAGCTTTGAATTCTAGTGGGGAATCATTAATACTTCATCTTAAAGCAATATGTCAAGATGATATACACATCGAGAATGATCTTAGGAGAATCTATGTTATAATTATAAAGATGTTGAAATCTTTTATTTAGTAAGGACTGCAAGTAAATGAATTCAAGTAATCAACCTTTTTATTGGAACTTGTAAAGTTAAGATGAGTTCTGATCAAGTCGTATCAAATGAGGATTACTTCATACTATGGAGCACGGAAAAGTATGATAGTGTGTTGGAAGTGAGGAAAGGTCAAGGTACGTCTCCAGGAACTACCTTGAAGAAGAAAAGAAGTGTTATACTTCAAAAGGGAAATGATGTGTTTAGAAACGAATTAGTTTGTCTTTGCTCCTTTGAGACTCATCTTTGATTTTGAGAAAAATTCAGATATGAAATTTTAAGGCAATGTTATTTGTTAAAATGATTTGAGAGTAAGTGTTTTTACGGTTTTCATAGTGGTGAGTAAGAATGTAATTTATCTTCCATCCTGATCACAAGGTAAGGCAAGATTACATGTCTTATTCCTATGAGAATGTAGTAAAGGATTATGTTTATTTTATTTCCCATCCTGATCACATGGTGGAATAAGATCACATAATTCCTTGGGTTTTAGATGGAATAAAGAATTTGTAAAAATTGCAAATATTTGTCATAATTTGAGTAATGTGCAGTACTGTCTGGATAAGATTTTTGAAAGTAAGCATTCCTTTCCATGTAAAGTGATTAAGCCAAACTTTAAGACTATTTTCATATAGTGTGTTGGTTATCTAAGGGATACATGATTTTCTTGGGTTTCTACAGAATGGTTTCTAGTATGAGTTGGTAATCATATAAGCTTTTCTCAAGTAAAGTTATTGAGATTCAAAGCCGAGAGTTTTCTTGTATAGCAATTGCTATATCAGCTACTTTGTAAACAAAAAAAATCCTTTGAGTTAACTTACTATTGGCATTGTCTACTATTTTAGTAGTATTGCCAATTGCTATATCTAATCTTGAGAATTTTGTTGCTCAACAAGTTAGAATGTTAAGTGAAGTCTAAACAGTTCTTTGATGAAAAAGACTGAAAAGTCAATGGATACAATTTTGTTGGAAATTATTGGACTAAAGGTATTATTGTCCAATATGTTGGTATAGTAATGCGTAAGAGTGTAGTTTGAAGTAGTTGATAGAGATAACTACTTTTGAATGTCAGTATGCCCAAGCTGAGTTTTGTTGAGAAAATAAAATAAGGGATTGACAAGATAGGTTATTATCTTGTCATGTGTTGGATAAATCTCATATTCTTGGTTAAAATAATATTGAGATTTTATCCTAAAAAGGAAATTGAGTAAGGATTTTAAGTAATCCTTGTAAAGAAACTAATTTGAGAAGGACTAAAGGTTTAATTTGGATGACAACAAGGTTGTGTAAATATCCTAAGATTTCATTCAAAATTTGTTGACCTGATCAAGGAAAAGTAGTATGGGAAAGTAATATTATTTAAGATCAATGGATAAGATCAAGAAGATAAGACACCGGGATTTGTTATTCAAGATTATGGATTACTTGGTTTCAAAACTGTTCATGTGTGTATGTTGTTAATGAGCTTCAGAAGCTTAATTCAAAGGAAGCATAGTTATTTACTTAATTAGTTCATCCTGGAACAAGTAAATGCATAAGGATTTAAGATAAAACTTTTGATGGCCCGATATGAAGCAAGATGTCACCGAGTTCCTTTTGACATGTTTGGTATGTCTGGGAGTCCTGATTGAGCATAGAAGACCAGATGGAATGTTATAGTCTCTTCTTGTTTTAGAATGGAAGTAGAAAGATGTTACAATGGATTCTTGTCATTGGTCATTCAAGACTTATTGAAAGAAGGATGTAAGAAGGATGTAATATGGAGGTTGTTAATAAACTCACCTAGAGTGTTCATTTTAATACAATTAAGATGACTTATAAAGTACAGAAGTTAGCTGAGGTGTTCATGTATGAAGTACTTCATCTTCATAAAACTCCAAAGACTATTATCTCTGATTGAGATGGATGGTTCATGCCAAAGTTTTGAAAGGAGTGACATCAAACTTTTTGGAGTGAATTGAATTTTAGCACTGGCTTCCTTCATCAAAGTGATGAACAATGCAAAGAAACAAATTCAAACTCCCGAGGACATGTATTCTGGATTCCACACAAGTGGGGATGTTAGCTTGAGTTTGAGTGACTTCACATACAAGAATTTTGATCACACGATAAAGAAATGACTCTTTTAAGGCTTTGTAAGGCCGAAAGTGTTGGTTGTCAATTTGTTGGAATGACAATACTGACAAGGTTCTTCATGGGCCAGATTTGGCCAAGAGAACAACAATTGATATCACACTAACACGATCAAAGGTGCTAACTACTCAAAAGCGACAACAGTCGTGTGTTGTTTTAAAGCGAGAGCATGTTAAGTTGATTATAAAGAACAACGTTTTTGTTCTGGTATCCACCTTGAAAGGCGTATTCCGCTGGGGAAAGCGAGACAACATAAATGCTCGCTATCTTGGATCTTTCAAGATACTGGAAAGAACTGGTAAACTTGCTTAATAGTTGACATTGCCACCTTCAATACATTCTATCCGTAATGTCTTCCTTGATGGTATGCGTTCGATATATCTCATGTACTCCATAATAATGATATGAATATTCAACCAAATGACCCCTTTGAGGGAAGGCCAGTTTGAATCGTGCATAAGAAAAATACCTTTGGTTAGGTTACCTTGGCCTAAAAATGAAGGTGAAGAAAAGACTTGAGAAATTAGACAAGAAATGCTGAGCCGTTTTCCAAAGTTAATGAATGTTGTAAAGAAGAAGTTTGGTAACTAAGCAGTGATTGTTTTGTGCTTTGTGCAGAAGTAACATCATGTTTTTTTAAGGGGGTACTACAAACTTCTGTATAGGTTTGTAGTGGGTGTGTGTATGTGTGCTTATGCTAACCTTCCTTGTGATCTGAGTTCTCCTTGGTTTCGAGGACGAAACCATTTTTAAGGGGGTACTAATGTAATAACTGTGGGTTTTAAGGATATTTTTGAATTTTTCTCGGATATCCTTTTAACCTCTTTGTCCGTTTTAACGCTTAATCCAATATTTTTGTTGGAATTTAAATCCTAGAAAATATTTAGTGATATCCTAAAATCATAAAGAAATGATTTTATGGATCGGTGTGAATTCTAGGATTTTTCAGTGGAAAAAGAATATTTATTGGATAAGCCGTCTTTTTAATTATGTACTGTAAAGGTTTTAAAATACAAAACGGAAGCCTTAAAAATTAAAGGTAGCAAGATAAAATCATGAAAAATTGGTTTTATTGGTCTACATAATTTACGGGACGTTTTGTATATATTTAGTAAGTTTTTCCACCCGAGGTACATAATTTTACCGCTTTAATGCAAGTCCCATTCCGAGACGGGAAATCCCGTATGCCAATGTTCTCTTACTTAATGGGAAAGGAAAGCCCAAATTTTTATTTTGTGCTGTGCTTTCGGATAGAGGCAGAGAAGCGAGTTCGAGAAGGGTTTGGAACGGCGACGGACTCGGCGAGCATCTTCACCGCCGGCTAACTTCTCCTTCCCCAACCACCTTCTACCCATCTTCTTTATCTCCTCATCTTCTTCCTCCTTTCTGTAGGCTTGTGTTGTTGAAACCGAGCCAGAGAAGAATCAGGAGGAGCGACATACTCGGGAGGAAAGAATTCTACACCGCCGCTAATCTTCTTTGCCTCGCCAAACGTCATCGCCGGAGATCACTCCGCCTGATCCAGCCACCAGCAGGCGTCTCCCGGACCACCACAGCTCGAGCCAAGGTGAGCTCAGCCGGGCCCAACCTTGATGCATCGACTCATGCGAGCTCCCTCGCCCTCTCGTGATGTGTAGACTCCGACGAGTCTTTCGGGCCGCCGTCGACCACTCCTTTAGCCACTGCTGGACCACCCACCGCGAGGGCCGCCACCGGGCATCACCCAGCCCCCCTCGAGCTCTTGGATTGAGCCTTTAACGAGCCAAAAGAGCCATGGGCTCAAGTAAAGATAAAGGTTGAGCTTAATTAATTAGCGGTTTGGTTGCGGAGCCACCATAAGGACCTTTCGGTTCCGCTTTGCTAATTAATTTTGAAGTTTTTATAATCTTGACGTTGATACGGACTCACAGGTTAAAACCGCTCATGAAACGGACGTCCAGATCTTCAGTTATAGCGAATACAAGTTTTGACATCGATTGGCAGGTAAAGGACTTTGTACAATTACTCAGGATTCGTTCTTAATCAGTTTGATCCGAGATTTGGTCATCTTTAAGAAACGTTACTAATGAACATTTTTTATTTAGAAAATTGTTTCAAAAGTGAAACGGTTAGTTACTTATAAATTCGCCAAGATGGCTCCTTAAAGCATGATAGCTAAGGATTTATTATATAGTCGATATACGAAATCAAATCGTTTATCGATTTAGAAGTCATAAGAATTGAATATACAACTAAGAAGTGTATTCATGAGCTCGTTGTTGAAGAATCTTTTGTTATAACTGGCAGAAGGATGATAAAGATTACTGTTGAATTGCTAAGGACGTTGAGCACACCTTCTGAGGCAAGTGGACGGATCTCTCTTGCTTTATGGTTATCAAATGAGGAATTGAATTCCATTTGATCTTCATGTTGGGAATAATTCTGTGTTGAATAAAGTTTGATAGATTGTTATTTTGTTAGAAATAACGACTATGTCGTTATTTTAGTTTTTGCGCTAGAATTGAGCTTAGGACCGTTATGGGATCTTGTATGTTTAGCTGTCTCATGTTGAGACATTGTTGTGAAGTAAAATAGTTAGAGATGGGAGTTTAGACTCCAAAACATCTCTTTAGTGGTCCTATGCTGAAACACTGTTGTAAAATAAGTTAGTTCAGAGGTAGGAGTCGAGTCTCCAATGACCTCTTTATAACAAAGTTTGTATTGGGGTGCGTAGCTTGCTAGCGGATCTTAATATTGGAGTCATGACTCATGTCTCGCTTCACGTTAAAGGAGGACAATGGTGCACTCTAGCTAAGTGCAAAAGGAACTGATGTGGGTCAAGTGGTCACGGATGAAATAGGCCCTCTCACCCTGACAAACATCAGTTACAAGGAATTTATCGACAGCAGTTTGGGTCGATTTAAAGTTATTACAATGAATGTGTAATGTTAAAATCATGAAGTAAAGAGAGTGTGATAGGACGTTTAGGTAACTGAATGGTTAGTTCTTTGATAACCATTCTTGCTCCTGATTAAGAATGATTCTTAATCAAACTTTGATTAAGTTAAGCTGTTTAGTCGTTGAAGACGATGGTGAATGTTGTGTGGCTAGTATAAGTTTTCATTAATCGTTTATGCTTCTTAAAGGAACCACAAGCTGTGGTGTTCTCTCTCTTGTTTATGCAAGTCTCCTTCTTATTCTCTATAAGACTGCTAACGGTTGGATCATAATCTGAGTCTAATCGGATTTTGATGCCAATATGTTTAGTTACAACCATAAGAACTAAGTTAGTTTCTCCACTTGCTTAGTCTATCATTAGACTAACCCGTCCATCTTCTTTTCTTTTATATGGTCGGCTGGTTTCCACCGTTGGTATACGACACATCGGGCTCTTCTTGGAAGTTGATTCAAGAGGTGGATCCAAAGGTTTGAAGCTTCAGAAGTTGAAGAAAGGTTTCCAATGGCTATACTTGAGTGAAGATCTTGGTTAAGTTGCTGCAAAGCGAAGTGGAGAAGAAGTTAAGAACCTACAGAAAACTTTTTAAAGATTTTTTTCTAATAGAAGGTTGTTCTATTTATTTATTTATTCTTTTAAGTTAAGATTTGTATAAGACCTTTTACTTGTTTTTCCGCTGTAATATTTTACTTGATTTTGTTAGGTTTTAAATGGTTTCTTTTACCTTGTTCTAGTATGTTTTATCAGGTTAAAGCCTTGGGTAACTCTGGTTTAGTCCTAAACGGGGTTACTGGCGGTAATACCTCCAGGGTAAGTAAGGGGGTGTTACACTTCTCAACTCAAAACGGGAAATTCGAGGATAAAAAATCCGTTTTCCACAGATGATTCCAATTGTTAGTGCACAATTTCAATTATGGATTGCACTAATTATTTCTTCTCTCATCTCCTTAAAAAATCTTCAGTCTTCCTTCTAGACTTGTAAAATAATGGAATAGTGGGGGTGGATCCCCTTAATCCGCCTTCAATGCCTAAGTCAGAAAGGGTGTCAATGTGTGACGATATAAGCAAGTAGAGCGCTCGTATTCAACTTATCTTCGAAAGGCTATGGATTTACGTATTTATAGGAGAGAGAGAGAGAGAGCAGACCTCCCCTAGGGTCGGTCGAACGCCTTGACTATGGGACATGATGATTTATTCCTCTTCAAGCAAGCCGAGATTCTATCCTTCATTAATAAGATATAATATTTGCTCTCCCATAAACGTTTTTAAACAATATAATAATAGATAAAGATAATAATAATAACAACTAATATCTGTCCTAGGATAATTAATATCCTAGAATAAATATATCATGTCAACTCAAGCATAATAAATATGATAGAAAAATTAATAAAAGCATAATATTAAATTACCGATATGTTATCCATACGCAGTTACAATATGTTGGAACATTCATTGTTCAATTTTGACAATGAAAAACTTTGTTAGTTTAATGTGTAGTTCCATATAATCATTTCAGGAAAACTACAAGAACATCGTCAAGAATGATGAAACGTTATAAGGAGCAATGAAGGGAAAGAGTGACGATTTGGATAGTATATTGTAGAAGATACATAGCTTTCTATTTATGACAAGTTACCAAATCTTGAGCAAACGATCGTTGTGAAGCTGTGCGAAGATTCAACAACTATGCTCGGTTCGTTTGTGAGAAGATAAGATCAAATCGGGAAGATTTGATCAAGGAAAGAAGAATAAATTTGAGATCAGTCGGTTATGGTACTTATCCGATCCGTTGAATATTTGAGAAGATTTTATATTTCTTTAATTCGTTTTTAGTGAGATCTGCCCAGTGGAATATCAACAAAAATTAGGAAAGTTTGTGATTGATATCAGACTCAGTGGTTTCTCTATAAAAGGCTAGGATAGCTATGGTTAGAGAGTGGTTGAATATGGCGAACAATAGAGAAGTGAGAGCTTACGTGCTGTTCGTGAGTTTGTGAGAAATTCAGTGAAGATTTCACGTAGGAGTTTGAGTAGTCGGGTTTGCAATTCATCTATTATTTAGGTTTTATGATTAGGGTTGTAGAAGTCTAGTTGGTTGAATTTCGGTTGGTGCCGAAGTTACTTAGGAACTTGACTTGCCTTGTAACCGTTTAAACATAATCTATTAGTGAACTATTGAAATCCTCTAAGAAGGTGTCTTAGGGGTAGAGGTTTTTCTTTCTATGACTTGTTGGTCGGATAGAAAGTTTTCCTCTTTAAATACCTTGTTCTTGTTTATGTTTTTTCCGATGCTCAGGGAACATTGTTAGTTCCCTTTCTATTTACTAACAGGTTACGACCCAACAATTGGTATCATAGCAGATTTGCTCTAGATAGTGCGTTAAGTGCAGAAACACATAATGAGTACCAACAAAAACCACATCGTCGGTATTGGGAGCAGCAAACCTCCACTACTAAAGGCGGGGGAGTACAATCACTGGAAGATACTCTTTGCCACGTGGATAAAGAGAAATGACTGCCAAGCTTGATTTTTCATTGAGAATGGGGACTACGTTGTTCCTGCTAATAAGAAGGATAAGAAATCTAAATGGGGTCCAAATTAGTGGACTGGGATGAAGAAGAATTTCAAGGCTAAGATGTACTTGAACCACGTCTTGGTATCTAAGGACTTTCTCAAAGTGGTCAATTGTAAGACCGCCAAAGAAGCTTGGGCTGCAATTCAACAGATGCATATTGGGAGTCATATCTAAAGGAAATTAATCAAAAGGCTACCTTGAAGAATTTCTTAAACTTCGAAATGAAGGAAGGAGAAACCATCTCCTCATATCAATCCCAGTTTAAGACTTTGGTGAATCGCATTAATCATTTTGGGATTGATTGTTGATACCATCTCACAGACTGAAAAAATCTTTGCAACTATTGATGATCTTGGTCCCAAATATGTGGTAGCCAAAAGTTTGCTCAGAGAAAATTCAATCACTAAGACCAATACTCTTCATGAGATCTTTGGCAAACCAACCGACTATGAACGCTATGAGAACATCACAAATGGTGCATCAAGTTCCAAAAAGGGAATTCCTCTCAAGGTGGAGAAGGCAATAAAGAATGTTACCACTGGGAAGGATGATGATGAGATCGAAAAAGACTCAAATGTTGTGCTCATTACCAACGCAATGAGATCTCTTTATAAGAGAGGCAAGAAGCATGAAATCCTCAAGGAGAGGGGAAACTATGAGAAACATTGAAGATGTCACTTGCTTCAAATGTCAGGAGAAGGGACACTATTCTAAGACATGTCCCAAAGGTGACAAGTCTGGGAACGAAAAGAAAAAGGTCTATGTCATTGCATGGGAACTTCACTCTGATGATGAACTAGAGTCCAAAGTCTACGCTATGACTAAAGACCAATGATCCAGAATAAGAGGTATCTCATGAACAATTTCTTACTGATCTTGATAATGCTAAAAAATCTGATCTAATTGCTCTTGTTAAAAAGCTTTTTGAAGAAAACTTGGACATGCAAGATAAGATAAATTCTTCTAATGAGAAATGTTATAACCTTGAGAAAAAGTTATCCAAATAAAATGTTACTAGTGTGGTTCCTTGTAATGCTTGTGAAAGTCTAAAAGATGAAAACAAATCTCTCACTAGGGCTAATAATGATCTTAGGTCTGACTTGCTTGATCTAGAGCTCAAAAAGGAAAAAATTGAAAAGGACCTAGATAAGAGAACTAGGGTTGTTTTCAATCCTTCCAAGTTTGGTATTGGATATGCTAAATACAAGTCCAAATACCCTCCCGATGACCTAACCCTACAAGAAATTTTGGAAAGAAAAGCTAGGGAACTTCAACCTGCTAAGGATAAAGTAAGTCACCTAGAAGGCCGGATCAAAATTTTGGAAAGTGGTGTTAAAGGTAACATGGAATAGTACACTGGTAAAATATTCATAAAATGTTCTTAGTTCAGTCACAAGAAAACCAACACAAAGTTTCTTCCAAGGAACGTGCCAAGCAAAGAACCCTCCAAAAGCCTCACCCAAAATGATATCTTGGTGAATACTACAAAGTTTGTTTTCATTGTGGAAAGGGAGGTAATGTTCAAAAAGACTGTAGAATTAAGCAGTATCATTAGCAAAACCCAACGAACAACAAAAAATAGTGGTATGGTAACAATAATCAAGGGTATAACAAGACTTATCAAAACAAAAAGAAAAAATCTCACCAACCACATAAGAAGTCCACAAAAGGGAAGAATCTTACAATCTCAAATTTATTATCATGTGTACAACTCGGGAAGGCTAAGCAACCCTGGGTCATTAAAACTTGATTTTCTCCATTGCAAGATGAAGTGAGTGGGAACATCCGCAGGATCGTTGACAGCGGGTGTTCATGTCACATGATAGGGAATGAGAGAATTCTGTCCTCACTTCAAAACGGGGTTGGAGGAAATATTTCCTTTGGTAAAAAACTAAGGGAGAAATCATAGGTACATGAGAAGTTGAGCTGAATGAAAAGATAAGAGTAAAAAGTGTGAGCTTGTTCAACGACCTAGGTTACAATCTCTTAAGAATTGCTCAAGTATGTGACCAGGGGGTAATGAGGCATCCTTCACCTCAGATGGTTGTATAATCAAGAATAGAAGTACCAATCTTGTGGTCTTAAGAGGAAAGAGGCATAACAATGTCTATTTTGTCGACTCAAGTTTCCAACCATAACAGAAGTTGTGTTTTGCCACAGTTGTAGATGAAACAGATATTTGGCACAAGAGGTTCGACCATGTGAATCATCGAGGGATATATAAACACTTCTCACAAAAATTGATAATAGGGCTTCCAAGAGTTCTTGCGGAAAAGGATAAACTATGTGAAGATTATGTGAAAGGCAAGCGAATCCGATCTTCTTTCAAACCAAAGCAAACTATCAACACCTCTCGTCCTCTTGAGATAATACACATGGATTTGTGTGGTCCAATGAAAGTGAGAAGTCAAGGCGGTAGCAGGTATGTTTTTGTTATTGTTGATGATTTTACTAGTTATACATGGACACTTTTTCTGAGTTCAAAGGATGAGACGTTCATTACTTTTAAGAGCTGGATCAAGAAGGTAGACGAATCAACAAGACAAAAGCTATGTGCTATCAGGTCATGGAAAGGAATACGAGGATTATATGTTTCTTGGTTTTTGTGAGGAACATGGGGTTTCTCAAAACTTTTATGTGCCTAGAACACCTCAACAAAACGGCGTTGCTGAAAGAAAGAATAAAACCCTATAAAATATGGCTCGTATGATGATGTTGGAATGTAAGTTGTCTCGGTCCTTCTGGGCTGAGGCCATCAACACTTCTTGGTACATCATAAATCGAGCATCTATTTGTTCTACTCTTTTCAAAACTCCATATGAACTAATCAAGGGATGCAAGCCCAATATTTTCACTTTAAAGTCTTTGGAAGTAGGTTCTTCATTCACAACAACAAAACGAATGAGCTTAGCAATTATGATCTAAGGAGTGACGAAGGCATCTTTATAGGATACACATCCAACAACAAGGCTTACAAGGTGTTCAATAAGAAGTCGAAGAAATTTGAAGAAAGCTTTTATGTTATCTTCGATGAGTCTAAAAGTGGAGGAAATGTCACCAGTAACAATGATGTATTGGAGATTCTAAATATGGAATTAGATGATGATGTTCCAAGTTTAAGCAAGAGAGATCCTAGTGAAAATTACTCTCCTCAAGAGCCAGGATCAAAAGAGGATGACTCCAAAAGTGTCTCTAAACTTGAAGATGATGATCAACTAGGCTCATCACAAGAAGAAGGAACATCTCATGGAACAGCATATCAATAGGAGGGAGAGGATTCCAGCATCGATCCCACTGAAGTTGAAACAAGAAACTACCATCCGAAAAGGGATCATCCTGTTGATAACATCATCACTCCATACGAAAAAGGTGTGCTTACTCATTTCTCTCTTAAGAATTTTTTTGCTTTCAATGCACTTATCTCTGTTGTAGAGCCTAAAAATGCAGTGGAAGCATTGAAAGATCCAGAATGGATTGTGGCCATGTAAGAGGAACTACACCTGTATAAACGAAACAAAGTATGGAGACTGGTTCCCAAGCCAAAACACAAGATTGGTATAGAAACAAAATGGGTGTTTAGGAACAAGCTTGATCACACAGGAACTGTTATAAGAAACAAGGCAAGGCTTGTACGTAGGAATGGGATATAACCAGCAAGAGGGTATTGATTACGATGAGATGTATGCCGCAGTTGTAAGAATAGAAGTCATTCATCTTCTAATTGCCTATGTTTCTCACAATGGCTTCAAACTTTATCCAATGAATGTGAAGACAACATTCCTAAATGGGTACCTACAAGAAGAGGTGTATGTCTTACAACCTTGGGGATTTGAAGATGTTGATCACCTTGACCACGTCTATGTGTTGGACAAGGCTCTTTATGGCCTCAAGCAAGCACCTCATGCTTGGTATATGACAGGTTTGCATAATTTCTTTTGGCAAATGGATACAAGCGTGGTGTGATCGATAAATCATTATTCCTAAGGGAACAAGCAAGTGAGGTACTAGTAGTTCAAGTATATGTCGATGATATTATATTTGGTTCTACTAACCCAAATCTTGTAGAAAATTTCAAAAGTCCGATGAGCAATGAGTTCGAAATGAGCATGATTGGCGAACTCACCTTCTTTCTTGGTCTACAAGTAGTTTAGAGTGATGAAGGAACTAAGTTACATCAACAGAAATACATCAAGGAGTTATTGAAGAAGTATGGTATGGATTCAATGAAACCCTTTGATAAACCTATTTCTCTTAATACTCGTCTTGATGCTGATTTTAATGGCAATGATGTTGATCAAACGATGTCTCATGGTATGATTGGTTCTCTATTGTATCTAACGCCCAGTCGGCCAAATATTATGTTCGGTGTGAGTCTTTGTGCCTGGTTCCAAGCCAATCCAAAAGAATCACACTTGAAATAAGTAAAGTGAATCCTAAGATACCTAAAAGGGAATGACAATTTGTGTCTCTAGTATCCTAGACATAACTCGTTCAATCTAGTGGGATTCTCGAATGTAGATTTTGTAGGTCATTTGGTGGATAGGAAGAGTACACCATGAATGGCTCAGTTCCTTGGTCCATATTTGGTGTTTTGGGGGATCAAAGAAGCAAAATTCAGTAGCTCTATCCACAACTGAAGTTGAATATATCGCATATGTTGCATATTGTTCCTTGGTATTATGGTTAAAACAAAAGCTCTTCGACTTTGGTATGTCTTTTGAAACTATTCATATTATGTGTGACAACATAAGTGCCATCAATATTTTGAAAAATCTTGTGCATCATTCTATAACCAAGCATAGACTTAAAATATCATTTCTTACAACATAATGTTGAGAAAGGTTTCATAAAGATGGATCATCGTAGAACTGAAAATCAAGTGGGAGACATTTTCACCATGGCTTTGGATACAAAGCCATATATATGATCATCTAAGTATGTTACTAGGCATGATTTTCTTGGAGTAAACAAGTCATGTCCTCTATTCCTTCAGTGCTTGACTAAAGAGGTAACTTCACTTAGGGAACTACACATTAATCTTCGTGTTTTCTAATGGCTTATATATATATATATATATATTCCTCTATGTTTTAGTCTTTCATCTACATTAGAAATTATTATGTTTTGCATGCTCCAAAGCTTTTGAAACTAAAATGATCAATTACAATTTTTTGGCCTAAAATAACCACCTTGACCTATTCTATCCCTAACTTCAAGCTGAAATGATAGTTGGTTATAAGCTAACCCTAAACCTAATCCAGATAAATGTTCCCTATGATCCCTAATTCCTCCCTTTAAACGGGGAATAATTGTCTGGATGTCGAAAACAATTCCTAGCCTTAAAAAGTTTGGAGGATGTTGCATCTCTTGTCCTTCAACCGTCCAAACAGGCCTTTTTATTCCACTCATGGGAACAAAGAAGGAAACATGTGCTCAAAAGAAACTAAGCTTGTGGGTTGTGCTCCTAATTTAAATTAATCCATCATCATCTCTTCGGAAGCAAACGTCAAATTTGCTCAGAATTTACTTCAGAGGTATAGTCGTTGTCTCAACGAATTTGAATTTTATACCTGTTGAACAATATTTGCAGGGAATGATGGGACGAATTTTTTGTAGATTTCTCTTAATGGCGATGGAAGTGTAATTATGGATATTTTTAAGTGTTAAGTTCTTGGAAGAAAGAGAAAATATCATAATCTTTGAAGAAAGAAAAGAGGGTCTATATATAATAAAAAAGAAATAAGTAAATCCTTCTTTACCGCAATCTCTGTTTTTACCCGAAAAAACCCTAAATTCCAAAAGCTTTTGCCTACTCTCTTCGATGGCTTCCTCTTCCTCAAACCAAAAACTAAACCTTGATGCTCTCGATGTGGCTGATCTTAAACTCCTCAAAGCTAAGATCGATGCTTTAGAGAAGCAAAACTCACTTCACCCTCTCTGGTCTCAAAACTGTAATCCAAATTCGATGAGGTGGCAAATATTGAAGTTCAAGCTGCTGAAAATGTCTCGGGTGAACAAAGCATCCTCCCATAAGCTTTCAAAGATGATCCCTCTGAACGCCTTATTGCTTTAAAATTTGAAAAACCCGGTGAAACCGCTAAAGACAAGGAAGGGCATGGCGACTCTGAGAAGGAAGTAGTTGAATCGCCTCCTAAGATGGTTGAGCAGACTCTAACTAAAAAGGCGAAAGAGATTGCAGTCACTGCTCAACCGACCTTCACAGGCCTAAGAGCAAACCAAAATTTCTTGCAAGAAAGCATGTCCCGAAGCCATACAAGATTCTTCACATCTTAGATTCTAAGAAATCTCCATCTTCGAAGAAGGTGAAGTCTAAAGCAAAGCCGAAGAAGTACAGTCTACGTTCCTCCGCTCTAGATTCCAAGGAAAAGTTTGAGGAAACTGAAGACTTAGAGGAGCTTGAATCTAAAGAGGAGGAGGTGGAGATTGAGGAAGGAATGGAGGAGTTGGAGGTAGAAGAGTAAATAGAGGAAGAAAACAAGGAGAACCAAGAAAAGGGAAAACACATCAAGGAACCAGAACTCCCTACCGTCAAAGGATCCAAATGAGTCGTTGGTCCCATTGTGATCGATGAAGAGTTCTTGAAGGAGAACGATCTGTTAGAGTTTTGGGAACTTATGAAGTTCAAGTGCTGGGAGAGACTATGCGCCAATAGGGTCAAGGTAGATGTTTCTATCATGACTGAGTTCTTTATGCATTACCAGCTAGCTGATCTTCCATCAGGATCAATGGGTTTTACTATTGTTGGAGAAGTTGATGTGTGCTTTTCTGCTGACTCTGTGGTCAAAATTCTGAATGTTCCAAGTTCTGGTTATGGTTTTGTTCACACCTCTAGTCACTAGCCAGAAAACAAGAATCATGTCATCAAGAGAGTGTTGAAGAAGGTCTTTGATAGTCCTTACTTGACCACAGAGCTTGGGTATACAAGAAGGATTGCCCATCAATTCTTGATTAAGGTGGTGGTTCATCGGCTGGAGAAAAGGACCACGATCACTATCAATGACATGCTTCTGCTGAACAAGTTTCTGAATAGGGAAAAGATGTGTCTTTTGGAGATCATGATGAGGCATATGGCCAAGAGTTTTGGAAAGAATTGTGGCTTGCCATATCCTTAGTTTGTCAAGGCGATCCTACAAGCTCGGGAGTTGTATGATCCTTCAGTTGAAGAGGTGGTTGGTTTCCCCTTGGATATGAGTAATATTTATCGAATGAAGTTCCAAGGTTCCAAGGGAACGACAACAAAGAAGACTACTCAAAAGGGTGTTAGGAGTTGTTCTACAAGTGGGAGTATCGGTGCCAAGATGTTATGTGACCTTCAACAGATTTTTTCTCAGATGAGTGTCATCATCAGTCACTTGGCTAAGAGAGACACTTCGTGTGCTTCTGTTGATCCCCCCTCCTCGGACCTCTGAGTGGAACCCCACTCGTTACCCTACCAGCTTATCCCCCTCTCTCTCAAAAAATCTTAAGATGGTTTAGATGTGGTTGTTTTTAAGTTTTTCTTTTGCCTTTTGTTGCTAAGTGTTCCATGTAAAACAATAATATGCTATGTAATAATCTTCTTTTGTGTTTGAATGGTATTAAGTTTCAATTAAATATGATTTGTTGCTCTGGATTTTCTTTGTTTGGATTAACCTTTTGTTAATGTCAAAAGGGGGAAGTTAGGAAAAATGCAGTGATGTGTTGTACCTAGGAAATATAAATTAAAGGGAACATTAGCTAAGAGAGAATGTGTTGTTACCCTTGGTAAGTAGGAAGAATGATGATTTCATTGAGGGGGAACATGTTAAAGTTCTTTATTGTCTTATATTACAATTGGTTTCTAGATGTGCATTTGTGTATAAGTTTGTCATCATCAAAAAGGGGGAGCTTGTTGAAATATTCATTGTTTCATGATTTCTCTTAGTTTTGACAATGACAAACTTTATTAGTTTAATATGTTGTTCTATATATGCATTTCAGGAAAACTACAAGAACATCGTCAAGAGTGATGGAACGTTGTGATGAACAACGGAGGGAACGAGTGACGATATGGAAAGCCTGTTCTAGAAGATACACAACTTTCTATTTATGGCAAGATACACAGCTTTCGATAGCTAGACTCGTTTCGTTTGTGAGAAGATAAAATCAAATCTGGAAGATTTGGTCAAGGAAAGAAGAAGAAATCTAAGATCAGATGGTTATGACACTTATCCGATCGGTTGAAGATTTGAGAAGATTTTACATTTTTTAATCCGTTTTTATCGAGACCTGCCGAATGGAATATAAACACAAATTAGGAAAGTTTGTGATTGATATCAGACTCAGTGGTTACTCTATAAAAGGCTAGGATAGCTAGGGTTAAAGAGTGGTTGAAGACGACGAACAATAGAGAAGTGAGTGCTTAAGTGTTGTTCGTGTGTTTGTGAGAACTTGGGTGAAGATTTCATGTGGGTGTTTGAGTACTCGGGTTTATAGTTCATCTATTGTTTAGGTTTTACGATTAGGCCGGTTGTAGAAGTCTAGTTGGTTGAACTTCGGTTGGCGTCGAAGTTACTGGGAACTTGACTTGCCTTGTAACCGTTTAAGCTTAATCTATTAGTAAACTATTGAAATTCTCAGAAAAGAAGTCTTAATGGTAGAGGTTTTTCTTTCTAAGACTTTTTGGTCGAATATAAAATTTTCCTCTCTAAATATATTGTTTCTATTTCTGTTTTTTTCGCTGCCCAGGAAATATTGCTAGTTCTCTAAACTTCTCTATGTAACTCTAATTCTACCCATCTATATATAAGTTCCTATCATGGGCCATAACATATTCATAATACTTGCAAAACAACATTGGGAAGCTTCAAAGGGTATATAAACTAATCAACAAGTAAACTGTGATTAGCTAGAAATATTGTCATCAATTTAGTCTCACCGAATTGGAGGCATTTATGGCGCTAAAAAAAGTAGGAGTTGGGAAACCAATGCCAAGGAAGTAGTAGACGTTAATCATGGCGGTGAAGAGCAGAGCCACCGTCATAAACCATGTCGTTTGGTTCGATTTCCAAATCAAATCCATATTTAGAGCTCTATTTGATCTCCTCAATTTGATTTCTTGCCTGGTTTTCCTCTGCAAGCTCTTGAAGCTTAAATGAAGAAGAGAAGTCTAGTAGTAGTAGTAATCAAGGGCGAAGGTTTTGTTATCTTTTTTTTTTTTTTGGTTAAGTGAAGCTGTTGTTATCTTAATTTGACCTTGTAGTTTTTCATTTTAATTTATTGAGAATATTTGATGTGTAATTGCTTGCTATCAACGACACCGAATACTTTTTTTTTCTTTAAATTTACGATGAGACAAATTAGGAGCCCTTCAATTAATTGTGCAAACTACTACTTAATCAGTTAATCTACCAAATAAATTATTAATTAGAAATCATCTATATTAAAAAAATTGTACCACATACTAAAACTTTAAAAAAATTAATTTAAAAAAAAATTATATTGTATTTTCTAAATTCCTTACTTTAAGAGTCCGGTTCACGTGCGAATGGACGCCCAGGTGCGAAATAAGAAAGAACAGGAGCCTTTGGATCAAGAAAAATCAAAGACGCTGATCATTTCACTTAAAAAGGGAAAAAAAACGGCACGGGCGAATTATTGGCGAATTATTCGCGTATTTTTGAAAAAAACGGAAATAGGACACGCGCCAAGATTGTTCATCAGTATTGTGGATTTGTTCATCAATAATGTGGATTTGTTCATCAAAACTCTGATTTTGTTCATCAAAACTGTGAATTTGTGCATAAATAAACTATTGCTTGAGAAATCAAAAATCTATTGTTTGTACATAAAAAATGAACAAATGTGTATCGAAATTACATGCAATATGTTCATCAACATTGTGATTTTGTTCATAAAAAAACGAAAATATTTGTTCATCGGTTTGTGCATATTTGTTCATCGGTTTGTGCATATTTGTTCATTAGTAATATCAATTTGTTCACTGGTTTATGCATATTTGTTCATTGCCTTTTTCATATAATTGTTCATTACTAGATGCATATTTGTTCACTAGTAACCTCAATTTGTTCATTGCTATATGCATATTTGTTCATTAATAACATCAATTTGTTCATAGCTAAATAAGGCACAAGCACACCTCTTCGATTTGTTGCTATCTCGTTCTCTTAGCATACACCATATTATTGCAAAGTCAAATTCTTTATCTCTATTATCTTTTGCATTCAAGTTTCTACATCAAACTTATCTTATTTTGGTACTATATTGAGCACTTCATTCGTATTGACAAGTTAGCCTTAAAGCACTTCATTCGTATTATACTTTGAATTCAAGATAGCCTTAAAGCACAAAATAAATGCAAAAAATGCACAAATGGATAGTCCTAAATGTACAAGTTGATGGTATTAATAGTCCTAAATGTACAAGTTGATAGCATTGACACATAAAACATAAGTTTATTTCAATTCACAAATAAGGGTATAATAATGAACAAATAAGGTTATATCAATGAACAAATAAGGGTATATCCATGAACAAATAGGGTATATCAATGAACAAATAATGGTATAATGAACAAAAAAGAAGTATACTAATGAACAAATAATAGTATACTAATGAACAAATAATGGTATATCAATGAACAAATAGGAGTATATCAATGAACAAATACGACTATATCAATGAACAAATATGGGTATATCAAAACTAATTATATGTGCATAAAAAACTACATAATATTGTATTCCTACACATAAATAAGGTTAAAAAATAAAATTAAAAATTAAAAAAGTTCGAAATCGATGAACAATGTTATCAAAAACTCAATGCACAATAAGTTAGTATTGATGAACAATTGGTGAATATTGATGAACAAATCGCTATTTCTGATGAACAAACTGGGCGCGTCTCATAAAAACTTATTTTTCGAAAAATTCGTGAATAATTCGGGAAAAATTCGTTCGTGTCGTATTTTATTGAAAAATACGCGAATAATACGGGAAAAATTCGCCTGTGGCGTATTTTTTTTTAATGAATGTTTAATCAGGGACGTTGATTTTTTGGAATGAACGATCGAGATTTATTCTTATTTCTCATCTAGGCGGCCATTCGCACGTGACTCTTTACTTTAATTATCTTTAATGTATAGTATTATATTGTATTTTTTCTATCTTATCTCCTCTACTAATCTTTATATTATGGTTTTCGTATATATAAAATTACCTTATTCATTATCAAGTAAAATATAAAAACCCTAATACATTTAAAATATTATTTTAATAAATATGTTAAAATTTATATTATGTTCCTAGACATCATACGCTAATTATTATCTTTATAAAAATTGGGGATTTTATGCACATTAGTATCTCAACAAAAAAAAAGAAAAAATTATTTAAAAATATTCAGTTTAAGTAAAATTATTATTTTAATAATCTATTATATATATATATAAAAGCAATAAGGTTGGGAGCCTTCTAATTACGCCACCTAGGATTTTGCCACATGTCGATCCTATATAAAGCCACCTCATACTTTTACACGTGTCATTTTCTTATAATTTAGACGTCTTTATATTTATTCCATGTCATATTCCACATGTAAAATTTTTTCCATATCACTCATATCTTATGTACACATCATATTGCCACATAATCTACAGATCTCAATCAATTTTTTTTATATTGGATTATAATAATGTTTTTTTTGAAAACTTATTTACATATTTCGAAAAATTTATATTTAAAAATATTTTTTACCATATCTTTATGATCCTAACAACTCTTCAATATAATCTACCAAAAAAACTATCACCAAAATTAAATTAATAATAGATTTTTAGTGATTCATATATATGATCATATCATATATGTACGTACATATCTTCTATGAAATTAACTTCCATAAAATTTACTTCCATAAAAATATTATACATAAAGATTGTACGTACATAATGTTTAGATTATAAGATTGTACGTACTTAAACATTGGTCCATAAAAATTACGGAGTAACTTCTATAAAATTGACATAAAAATATTTTTTTATATATTTTATAGGATAAAATTTTAAAATATCTTCATGATTCTAACAACTCTCCAATATAATCTAAAAAAACTCACATAAATATATACCGAGATTTTATCCAATAATATTTTTAAATTACAAAATTAATAATAAATTGTTATTGATCCATATGACCATATGTACATAACGAATAAATTGAACAAAAAATTTAACAATTAACATATTTTCTAAAAAAAAGAATTATAATAGATATGTCTATAGATAATCTTAACATATTGTCGATAACCTTATCATTCTTTTGACTTTTTAAATATGAGTTATGATATTAAAAAAATGAATCATAATAAATATATAGAAAAATGAGTTATGGTTTTACAATCTATGTACAAATCAAGTCAATTTTTTTAATCTATATTTTTTTCCCATTATGATATTTAGATAGGATCGAAACGTTTTGTTGCCAAATCTTTAAATTTCAATTATGATATACCTTTGCATTTTCAGTTTTAATTTTTTTTGATAGTTTAAACACAAATCTAGCCAATTACAATTGTAATTTTCAATTATAATTTCCCGGTAATGTTTTTTTGATAATATACGTACATGTCAAGCCAATTTTATTTGCTAATCCATATTAAATGTCCCATTATTTTCATTTTTTGCTATCAAAATCTTTAATTTAGAATTATGTTTTTTTATAATTTATATAAATCACCAATTCACAATAATATTTTATATTATATTTTTATTTATTGATATCTTTTTTATAGTATATCTAAAAAAATATCGAGACATAGTCGTGCAGGGCACGACGGGGACAACTAGTTTCAATCTAAATTTGGGACAAGATCTCACTAAATAATAAAAAATTTAAATATAATCAATTGAAATATGGGGCACGATCTAAAAATTATTTTTTATAAATTAGATAATTTTAGTTATGATATTATATACATCTTTTTTATCTTTTAAATTAAAATCATAAATGTATATATTTTAGTAAAATCATGTTGTGAGTATCAGGAGGCTTCAACTAATTATCAATAACTATATTTTAAAAGCAACAATTTTGAAATCACAAGTTAAATATTAATTCGATCAAATAAGGAAATAAAATTATGAACCGAACTATTGCAATGAAGCCTAATTATAGATTACTAACTAGTTGATAACCCGGGCCTTGCCCGGGGACTTTTTTAAATAAAATTTATAATATATTATTTAAATATGATATATGTATTATAATTTATATAATAAAATAATTAATAAATATTTAAGTTAATTATAATAATATCTTTTATTATTAAAATGAATATAAATATTATCTTTTTTTTAAAAATAATATTATAATATTTATGTAATAATAATACAAAAGTTGACTTTCAATTCTTAACTCATTGGGTTGACGCGAATCCGCACAAAAACTTCACTGAATTGATCCAATCAACCCGTAAATTTTAATGACATGAACTTGTACTCAATTGACCCGATTAACTGGTTTAACATTTGGGGATCAATAATTTTTTATTTATTTATTAAGGGATCCGTAATATAAAAAATCAACATACTTATGAATAGAAAAATAATATATTGTAAAACATAACATACCTATACCGACATTAATTAAAAAATTGTCATACTTATTAATATAAAATGGTATAAAAAATCATCATGATTATGGTTAGAAAATTTAAAAGTTGTCATATATGTGAATGAAAAAACAATCTACGAAAATCTAAAAGTTAATATAAATTCTAGAATTAAAAACATGGTCCATATTAATTGAAAAAGTGTGGGCGTAGACGCGTAATTATGGATGCAATATTAATAAAAATAATTTCGTAACTAAAACTATGGTGACTGATATTAATTGAATGACAATATTGTGTTTAACTATCAGTTTTATAGATAGAACATTAATATATAATATTCGACATATTTATGGATGAAATTTTAAAAAGTTATCATTCTTAATAATAGAAAATTAATATTAAAAATTCGAAATTAATATGAAAAATATGGTCAATATTCATTAAAAACATTGGCATACTTATAAACAAAAAACTAATATAAAAAATTCGAAATTAATATAAAAATACATGATTAAAAATATGGTCCATACTAATTAAAAACGTTAGTACAATTTTTAATAAAAAGTTAATATAAAAGAATCTGAAAATTTAATATTGAAAACTTGTAAATTAAAATATGTTCCATATTTTATACTTATAGATATAAAAGTTATCTATTTCATTTAGAGATATTAAATGAATTTATTATGGGATTTTGAAGTAAAAAAGGATAGTTGGGATATTATATTACTATATTATTTTGTCATGTTTATGGATAGAAACTTAATATTTATACTTATAGATAGAATATTAGAATATAATACAGTAATGAGTATAGATAAAAATTTATCCATAAAATATAATGCAATAATGAGTAGAGATAAAAATTTATCCAATCACATATAAAATTGATAAAAAAATTATTAAATAAGTTAAGGGTATAAAATTGGAAATTCCATAAGATGATTGAATTACATAATATATAATTAATTAAAAAATCATTATTAAAAATAGGTTGGCTGGGATATAAATTCATAATGACGAAACTGCCCAAAAGTGCTTCAGGTTTAGAAGATATATATTGATTACGTATTTTATTTTACAGCGTCAAGTGAAAACTAGATTGCATAACCCGTCCAAACGCGAATTTTATATTCTACAAGGAATTCAGTACTGAGATATTTTCTATATGCATTACCCGTCCGTTGCATCCCACTTCTTGCGTATCATTACTTCAAGTTAATGTTGAACACCATCATACAATTCATCAAGAGTGCAAAATGTGGCCTCTTGGTTTGGTTTGTTGCAATCCATTTTTGCTTGTTCATGTGAAATACAAAATGTGATAACTATTTTTAATGTGCAAGATATTATCATGATAACAAAATGGTAACAAAATTTGTTAGTATGAGAGAAAAATGGTACCTATATCGCTTCTTCAAATGATGGTGCAAGTGAGGTACGAAGATAATGGCTAGTTTGTACATGATGCGGCCTTATATATACATTAGAGAGGGACTTCAAAATTCAAATGGTAGTTCATGGCTATGTATTAATACATTAAAGAAATAATTTAAAAGGATGATTGTAAAATCTATTCCTTCTTATAACATTGATCTAACAAATATGTATCTTATCTTAATACATTAAAGAAGAAATTTGAAAGGTTGATTGTAAAAATGAATTCTTGTTAATACAATAAGGTGGCTAGCTATACAAATGGCTAGGTAAAGAATACATCTAATTTGGAATTTCAAAGGATAAGTCTATATTTTCTAAATCAATTTCTTGTTATTAATACATTTAAAAAGGACTTTGAAAGGATGGTTGTAAAATTTTAAAAGAAGTGTGTTCAATGCAAGAATATAAAAGTCCTTCAATTTGAGGGGTTGCAAAGTATAATGTAGGATTATGCTTTTAATATGAATAATATAAGAATGCAAAAGGTTGTCAATTCTAAAATACGTGACCATTAACAATATTGTCTAACATAATCCATTAGTAAAATTGAAGTGAATTCATTAGGTATGACATTTATTTGACTTTTAGGGATAACTTTTATTGTTGTAAGATTCCGGCTAATGCATGTGAGGAGTTGGACTCGACCAAATTTTGCCTCTGCCAAGAGGTTTTTCCATCTTGATAATTCATTTAGGATCCATTTCAAAGAGGAATTTTGTTAAAATGAATTGTAATAAATTATATTATTTTTATTGAAAAACTATTGTTTCTGTAGGTTTTACTGATGAAACATTTTACGAGTTTATAATTTTTATTTGAAAAACCGAGGTCTAGCTAACTCTTCTACAAATTCTACAAATTCAATATTAGGAAAAATATACAACAATAATTAAGTTCTTCCCCGTGATGCAAGCTATGGAACAAGGCATCTGACTTCAATAAAGAGATCAACCCACCTATTTTAGTACTTTATGTAGTACTAATTATAAAGTGGTAACTAGCTTAGAATAGTAAACAAACTAATTACTAGTTGACCAATAATACTTCCGATCTGAAGTAATTGTCTTTTAGCACCGAGATTATAATCAATTTTATATTTAGACAATTAAATAATTAAGAACGTGGCTTAGGAGAATTCTTATATAAATATAATTTTATTAATTACTTAGTGTAAGACCCGTACCATGTATACGGTGGTGATAATAAAAATAAAACATAATAATTTGTAATACCAATAAGTAATTGTAAATAATTAAATTAAAATGTGAAAAGATTCAAATTACAAACAATCTACCCTAATATATATTATGATTTTTTTTATTTAGTAAGATTTAGGGTATCCCAAGTACTACTTGCACTAGCCCAGAGCACTCGTAAACGGGTGAGAACTGGTTTACTAACCAATTCTAAGAAAAGAAGGGCAAACCGCTGCCCTGCCCTGGATGCTCGAATCTGAGACCTCTTGCACATAGGCAAGAGGCTCAACTGTTGAGTCATGCGCACATACACAATATATATTAGGGTATTGATTCAAATGAAAATAAGGCTTATCATGAAAACTAGAAATTAATCTAGGCCATTCGATTAAAACATTAGAAATGAATATAGACCATCTGATTAAAAAAATAAAATAATTTTTTTTTATTTAACTTTTTTAAAGTCTTTTTATGTATGTAGAATGATTTAAATCGAGTATAAACATATGACCATAAAACGTGAACATGCAATACTAATATGTGAACATACTTATATTATATGTGAACGTATATTAAATTTTCTGAAGTTAAAATGTGGTTATATGTAACAACCCTTGTAATAATGTGAACATGTATATAAAATATGTGAACAGAATGCAATATGTCAAGCGTCATGTTTTTGGCAAAAACAAGCGAAAAAATAAAAAAAAAATAAATTTTTTTTTTCCAATTTTTTTTGCCAAAATGTTTTAAGCTTTTTAACGCATATATGATGTTGTAATCAAACATGAACATATGACCATAAAACATGAACAAACAAACTAATATGTGAACACACTTGCAATATATGTGAACGTAATATAAAAAGTCAAATGTCGTGATTTTGGAAAAAATAAGAGATGATATTTTTTTATAAGGGAGGGGTCCAAAAACTGAAAAACATGTGGATATTAAGCTTAAGGGGAGCTTTTTTTATGTTTTTTGCATTTGCTCTTTGTGCTATGATGTTTCTTGTGTGCTGTAAAAGACTTATCGGGATAGGTTGTTGGTCACCATCAAAAAGGGGGAATTTGTTAGAAGTTTGAGTTTTGATGGTTCAAAGAAGTCAGAAACTTAGAAGTTGCATGGAGTGTCGGTGACTCAACAAAGTCACTGAAACGACCAGTTAGCAGAAAAACTATTTTTTGGAAGGAATACGTAGATCTTGTTCAATCATTTACAGGACAACCATGACATTTATTTATGGAGAAAATTATCACAAAAGAGTGCAAAAATCAGAAGATTATGTTACGATTCTCTTGTGATATTTTATATGAGCTTGCATGATATTTAAGGAAAGATTTGTAAAGATTGAGTGGATGTCATTTCCCTAACCGAATGGGAAATGATATCATATGAGATCTCTCTTCTTCTAGTTTAAATACTTCAGTGTTTAGGAGAGAAGAAGAGACGCTGAGCATAACTTGTATCTTGTGAGAAAGAAAGAGAAGACTTGTGCGTGGGACTCGTGCAAGCGGTGTAGTTAAGTGTTCTTAGGCATAGAGTGAGGTTGAGAGTGTAGGCACAAATGTAGAGCGTGGTTCAAGGTTGTGGGATTCAACTTGTTCATAGGATAGCTTTGTAACACTCAAGAAATCAATAAAGCGATTCTAAGGACTCTTGAAATCCGACCAAATGAGAAGCTTGGAAGGGAGTAGTTTTTCTCTAAGTAAACTAGTTGGTTTACGAAGAGTTTCCACTATACATCACGTGTCATTTACAGTTTGGTAACGTTCTTCCTTTTTGTTCATTGCGCTTCATTATTATAGTTTGGTAACGTTCTTCCTTTATCTAGCTATCCTCAACTAGCACTCTTCCTTCCTCGTCTTTTACACACTTCACTGTATCCAAGTCCCTGCTCTTTTCTCCCTTGCCCGAGCCAACCTGTACAACACCTTCTCTCCCCCTTTTTCCTCCAAGGCTTTGTACAATTCCTCGTACGCTTTTTCCTTTGCGATAGCCACTATTTTCCTCGCAAAAAAGTTAGCGAGGAAAACAGTGGCTATCGCAAAGGAAAAAGCGTACAAAGAATTGTACAAAGCCTTGGAGGAAAAAGGGGGAGAGAAGGTGTTGTACAGGTTGGCTCGGGCAAGGGAGAAAAAGAGCAGGGACTTGGATACAATGAAGTGTGTAAAAGACGAGGAAGGAAGAGTCCTAGTTGAGGATAGCCAGATAAAGGATCATTGGCATAGGTACTTCTGCAACTTGCTAAATGAGGGACAAGGGTCTACGGTGGAAGTAGAGGAGTCAAGGGGCCAGTCAGATTGCCTCTTTTTCAGACGCATCTCCAGAATTGAGGTGCAAGAAGGGCGTCAGAAGATGAGCAACGGGAGAACAGTAGGACCGGATGAGATCCTAGTGGAAGTGTGGAAGTGGTTGGGGGTGAGAGGCCTAGAATGGCTCACGTCTTTGTTCAATGTTATTTTTCGAACGACAAAGATGCTAGATGAATGGAGGCTCAGTAGCTTGATCTCACTGTATAAAAACAAAGGGGATGTGCAACAGTGCAGCAACTACAGGGGTATTAAGCTCCTCATCCATACCATGAAGTTGTGGAAAAAAGTGATTGAAGCTAGGCTAGGGAGAATAGTCAACGTGTCAGATAACCAATTCGGTTTTATGCCAGGGCGGTCATCTACGGAGGCTATTCGCTTGATTAGAAGGTTAGTGGAGGCCTACAGAGAGAGGAGGAAAAACTTGCACATGGTTTTTATCGATTTGAAAAAGGCATATGATAGGGTGCCTAGGGAGCTGATTTGGAGGTGTCTGGAGACGAGAGAGGTTTCTGGGAATTATATCAGAATTCTGAAGGATATGTATAAAGGCTCTTTGACAAGTGTGTGTACCCCGGGGGGGAGCACAAAGTTTTTCCAAGTACGAGTCGGCCTGCATCAGGGGTCGGCTTTGAGCCCATTTCTGTTTACAGTTGTTCTGGATGTGTTGAAAAGGGGGATACAGGAAGAAGTACCGTGGTGTATGCTTTTCGCAGATGACATAGTGTTGGCGGACGAGTCTAGGGAGGGACCCCGCAGAAAGATAGAATCTTGGAGAGAGAAGCTTGAGACAGAGGGTTTCAAGCTAAGTCGGACCAAGATAGAGTATGTAGAGTTCAAGTTCAGTCAGGAGGTGGAGCTAGATGAGGAGGTCCGCCTAGGAGGAGAGGTCATAGCGAAAAAGGAGACTTTTAGATACCTAGGCTCAATTGTGCAAAGCGATGAGAGCATCGAAGAGGACATTAGACACCGAATCCAAAGAGGTTGACAAAAGTGGAGAGGTGCTTCTGGAGTGTTATGTGATAGAAAGATCCCACTCAAGCTCAAGGGCAAGTTCTACAAATCTGTGGTTAGACCACTATACTATACGGGGCAGAGTGTTGGCCGACTACTAAGGCATAAGAACAGAAGCTGATGGTAGTAGAGATGAGGATGTTGAGGTGGATGTGCGGGCATACGAGGCTGGACAGGGTCAGAAATGAAGTGATTAGGAGCAAGGTGGGTGTGGCCAGTTTAGGTGAAAAGCTCAGAGAGTTGAGGCTCAGATGGTTTAGGCACATATAGAGGAGACCTCCAAAAGCCCCAGTTCGGAGAATTGAGAGGTTGATAGATAGCGATTTTTGGAGGGAAAGGGACAGACCGAAGAAGAGTTGGAGGGAAGCGATAAAACATGATCTCTCCTAGCTGGAGGTCTCAGCAGATATGGCCTTATGTAGGGACCGATGGCGTCAGATGATTGTAGTGACAGAGCAGTAGTAGGGAAGGCCTGAAGGGAGTGCCCTGCTCTCTTCCTTCTTTCTTTTTTTAGTTTCTTTGTTATCGTTTTCTGGGTTTTCTAGCATACTTTTTCACTCTCGCTTTCTTCTCCCTTTATAGCTTTTCTATCTTTGTCTCCCCCCTTTTCTTACTTTGGGCGCTCCTTAGATACCCTCCCGACGTCAATTCAGGGTAATGGTGCGTACATCTCGACCCCCCAGATCCCGTATATACCGGGTTCCACCTAGGTAGATATTTTTGTTGTTGTTGTATTACTCAAAGTCGACAACTTCGTAGGAGTCGTCGACTCGTTTAAATACTAACGATCCTACACTTTTGTTCCAAGTTGATTTTTGGAATGCAAATCGAAGAAAGTTTAGATATTGACATATTACATATAAAGGTTTACAAAACACTTTGGGCTTAATGTATTTCATAAGAATGTTCATGTATAATCGTCTAAGGTTCATATATAGGTATTTGATTAACGTTTGTATTTTTGTATCTGTCATTGTCCTCTTGTTGCTTTTTGGGGGTGTTTTAATTCTTTTTGCTTGCTATTGTATTTTTGTTGGTCACTATTGATTCTAGTTGTTGTTTTAAAATGTTGGCAGTGTGTTTTCATCATTTACTTAAGCTAATTGATGTTTCCCTTTTGTATTTGTCCACTTGATCAATCATCGGTTGAATTCCACTTTTTCTTCGTTGTTTTTTTAAGTATCTGATTTTGTTTTGATTTGCTTCATTTGGTACTTGGCTCAATAGAAACTACTAGAGGATCATGTATTATATGTTCAAATGATTGATTTTGTTATGGCCTATTTCCTCAAATGGTAAAGCAATATGTTGTACATATGGAGTGAGTTTGAATTTCTCATAGGGTACATATTGTGCATTTGATGACTCAATTCAAAGTTGAGTTCTAATGTACCATTTTCAAATTCATTAGATTTCCTTGAGGTTCATATATATATTGCCTTGATGTTAACGTAGAGGTTCATATGATATGTGTTAATGTTCATATATAGTCATCCAATGTTCACATATAATTATTTCAAGGTTCATGTTAGTTTAATATGGTTCATTTTATTTTATTGTATTGCTCAAGACTTTTTTTCATATTTTTTAAGGGAATACAAATAGTGAAAGAAAATTTATTTATAAAATAAGGCTTAACCATGACAATATTTAAGTGTAGAAACCAAAAGACTTGTTCAATAAGTGAGACAAGTTGCTTCCTAAGAAGATTGCACAAGTCTTACGAGGACAAAAGGATTCATAAAGCTCAAAATTACCACAACGAGACATGAAATTAAAAGTATAAAGACAACATCTTTCCATAGAAATAAACACTTGAAATGTGTGTGCAAAACATCAACAAAAAAAGCAATGTTGCAAGGAGAAAAAGATTGCAAATTAGGAGCAACCAAACACCAATCATTGAGTTTCAAATCAACAACAAACTAGCAACGACCCATAAAAAATGGATGCTAATCTACATCAACTATCATATCATATCTACTACACTAGCCACAAAATCAACTATGAAAAACGGTGCAAAAACCAGTAATGAACCATCATCAACACTATCAATATTATAGCAATGGGAAATATTTTCACTCACATCGACTAAATTTAAAGAACAACCTACAAAAAGTTCATAAGCTAACACAATAAGGTTCATGTAAACTCTTATGAGGTTCATAAAAAATACATTCAAGTTCGAATTAAGATCTACATGATTATTAAAGGGTGAAAGTTAAGGTGCATACATAAACCGCGCGCTAAATGACAAACTAGATGACCAAAAGTAAGGAGAAAATGATTAAGTTGCCCGAACCTCTTACCAGCACACATATAACGCGTTCAAAAATGTTGGGACACACTACTAACAAAGTCACACTCCCCAATAAAAAGTAAAACATTCTCACACCAATCAGAACATTCATATCAAGATCGCCAATCTCAGGCAAGTGGCATGGCCCATACATAACCAACACGCGCTCTCAAATGAAGTACAAAATCCAAGATACTAAGTGAAAAAATAAGTACAAGACTCAAATGCAAAAACACACATCCCCAACATGGCATCTGAAGTCCATAACACTGAGCGTTTTGAATAACCGTACGCACAAGAGTGAAGTCAGAATATCCAGCCAAAACTCCAAAGTACGCGTGCAAGAGGAGGTCACAACTTGCACTATAAAGGCATTGGCCAATGACAACAAAGCACGTTCCACAAAGCTCTAAAGCCACCTTATAAAGAAAAATGTGTAAGCCAATGATAACGAGATATGTTGCATGTCTCACAAGCTGGCCCGTGGAGAAAAACGAATAAACCGATGGCAACAAGACATGTAGAATATCCTGTTAACCAAATTATGAAGCAAAGCGTGTCCACCACACATTCCATCAATTGATAGTCTACACGTCACCTGCCAAATTGCCTACCCCACATCGGAAATTCTCAACATCCAACCCAACTCGATGCCAATAAATAGCCGGTTACGGCAAATGGAACAATGGTAAAAAACATCTCTAGTTCAAGAAAAACCCTTGTGAAAGGAGATTCGACATGTTGAAGCACTAAAGGACCAACACTATTCATGAGACGAAGTTCTATATAGACTTCAAGTCATTATTTTAGAGAAAATCCATTAGCATAATCTGAAAAATAGGCTGAAGGAGGATAGAAGAGAGTGGAACGCACATAACCTTAAAAGGCATGAACAATATTGATATTTGTAATCTTTTGGGAGTATGTGAGCTTATAAGGTGTGCATAATAAAGAGTAAAATTCCACTTGTAGGTTTGTTTGATATATATATATATAATCATCGTTTTTAGCGCTCATTTATTTTGGGTTTCAACAAAACATGACCCAACCTCCAGCCTTTGTGAACAAAAGTAACCTAAATCATGTATGTCGGCTCACAAAAGCAATTTATAGGTTGAAACAAGCCCCTCGAGTTTGGTATAATGAACTCCAAAGCTATCTCTTCTAGTAGAGGTTCATGAATTCTATAGTCGACGCCTCCATCTTCACTCTCGGTGTGATCAACATGTCATCTACTTACTTGTATACATCAATGCTATTATAATTACAAGGAGACATCAACCATTTGGCACGGCTCTTGTCAAGAATCTCTCTGCCACCTTCTCATTGAAAGATCTAGGGAAACTTTCATACTTATTAGGTGTTGAAGTACTGCAACAACATAATGGTATATTCTTAAGCCAAAAGAAATATGTCCAACATCTATTACTAAAGGTGAGTAACAAGATACAAAAGCAGTTTCCACTCGAATGCCAACATCTAAAAGTTGCTTAAGCAATCTGACACTCCACTTCCACCAAAATATTATCATAAACTCATTGGCTACTTATAATAACTTTGCATAACAAGGATGGATATTGCATACTTTGTGAACAAGTTATCACAGTACATGTAGTCCCCAATAACGGTTCACTAGTTAGCTCTCAAGTGGCTTCTGAGATATCTACACACATGGTGTCACTTGGCATCACAATCTCGGCCAAATATGCCCTCTCTGATGCAGACTAGGTTGGTGATAAGGATGACTACATCTCAACAACAAGGTATATCTTATATCTTGGCTCAACACCAATCATGGAGCTCGAGAAAGAAAAATCCATAGCCCAGCCTTCAATAAAAGTCGAATACAAGGCCCTTGCCGAGACAACCTCACAATTAATATGGGTCAATTCTCTACTCAAAGAACTTAGAGTCCGACTATCTCAACAATATGCCATCTATTCTAACAATCTCGATGCCACATACTTAAGTGCAAACCCAATTTTTCACTCCCAAATGAAACACATGGCCCTAGCCTATCCTTTTTCCCAAGAACATATCAACAATGGGAGCTTCTGTGTCACACATGTCTCGACCAACGATCAGTTAGCTGATGCACGTACTCACAAAACGTTACACAAACCACGCTTCTATCAGCTCATGCTCAAGCTTAGATTGTCTAAGTGACAACGTGATTAAGGGGGCATATTGATAAGATATTTGTTACATTAACAATAGTATCTTCTAAGATTATATCTTTGAATTAGGCGAGTCATCTTATCACATTGTTTCAATAGAGTTAGTTGTTTCCTTGATTATAGTGATTATTACAAGTTGAGTTCTATATAGAACTCAACTTTTATAAGTATGTATCTTTCATTCAATACAAATCACTTCATTCTCTACAATTGCTTTTCTTTGTAGTATATCACCTTTATTTCTTGCTGGTTTTTAACAAAATGGTGAAAAAAGACTAGTAATGGAAAAATAAACTGTCCAAATCTTCAACCCTAATTCTACTATTCCAGATGAATGTCAATAAACCATCAAAGCAAAATACCATGTATAGAGTCTTCGAGGAGAAAGGCTTGTTTATTTGCACTTGATGTAGCGATATATATGGTGTACAAAGAAGAGGGATGCACATAATTCGACTGTTCCAAGCATGAGGGAGAAGCCATAGCAAATGCATGCCATGTAACCGAAGTAGAATGATGTTTGCAAAAATCCATACATATTAGAACACTCATAGTAATAGAAAAAGCAATAGCTAAAGATAAAGACACCTGTTGAACCACTGTAGAGGAATGATCTGTTTCAACATTTGAGCAGAATTAATGTTTGGATCACAAATTCGGATGCAATTGATGATAAATAATCAGGATTGTCAACTCAACGATGCAGTACGTCATTCCTATAAATCATGAAGCATTCAGTTCAACACCATTGTTTTAACTGAGGTGTTTCTCTGACAACACACTTCTATTTCCTGCGATTTTTTAAATCATGTGATTTTAACATGCAACCAAACAAGCATTAAAAGAAATTAACAGCTATAAAAACATCCTAAGATATCCAAAGGGGATTGGTCTAAGAATTAGATAGAGTTGCAATCTTAGGACACCGTCTAATTCTGGGACAAGTCCTTCTTAGATATCATAAATTTGAGCCTTGTCTCAAGAATTATTCATCCTAAGATTATTTTCTAAAATAGGTATCAAATCTAGAATGAAAACTAAGGTCTCGTTTGGTACTAGGAATCAGTTTAGGAATCTCTCAACCTGATTCCGGTGTTTAGTTAGATTATCTTTTCGCAATCACCATTCCAGGAATGACCCATTCCACAATTTTACACACAATCTCATGCTATCCTCTAAATTAAGGTGTGAGCCATACTTAAATTCATCAAACCCCTTCTTTATCCCATCCCCATCCCAACCTCATACCTTATCCCCCAACCCGATTCTAAATTTATACAAAACGGGGCCTAATAAGTTATACTTATGATAACAAAAAAATAATATTTGAAGTTACAAAGACAAAAGAAAAGCTACCAAGACTTGATGTGTTACCTTCTCACGAATGCGGGTTGGATTGACTAGGGTTGTGATGGCACGGAAGCTAGAAGAACTCGTCAGCACTAGAGCATGCCGGGATTCACGATGGCATGAAGAGTGTGCGCTAGTGGTATCGATGGCATGGGGACGTGCCAGACTGAGTGTCGGCACAAAGTGTGTGCGGCACTGGTGTGTGCGATGGATCTATCGGCATGTCAATGATCCGACGTCGGCACGAAGGACTCGACGCGAGGATTAGCAGCGTCTCGAGGGAATTGACGTCGTAGCGCATGATGCCTCAGAATTTGTAGGGCGTTTGGAACGTAAGGAAAAAGTGTTTGACGCCAGAAGCCTAGGGAAGAGAAACTCGATTTACAATGGCAATTCTTTATTCATTCAAGCGTAAGAAGAAAAGAAGTGCACTTGCACTTTTATAGTTCTAAGTATAGCAAACCCTAGATAACCTAGTGGAGTTGGGCTCGAACATGCAATTCCAACCCAACTCATAATAATAATATAAATAAAGTAATAATAAGACCTACTCAATATAGAAACGTGTTTGTTAATGTTTGACAAATATAAAGTGTAACTAGGATAATGTGCCAAGAGTGCCAAGGGCGTCAACACCATGGCATGGGGAGACGCGGGCTGCCGCAGGTGGGTGCGGTCATGTCTCGGGGTCCTTGGCTCGCGCTTTGAAAACAGAGACCTCTGTCGGCATTGCGCAGGCTGGGAGGCTTAAGGCGCGGGTGTGTCTTGGCAAAACAAGGCCGTGTCGGCGTTCATAGGCGTGCCTTGGAGAGGATCGACACTTTGCTCCTCAAGTTTGCTCGGAATGGCATCTTAGACCAAAAATGTAAGCACCATGGTAGAAGGCGGGTCTTGTATCAAGCTCATGGATTGAGTAGCCCGACTAATGAAGGAAGTCGTGGCCCGAGCTATGGCCTTGGTGAGGGTGCACGTCAAGGGCCCGTTGGAGCGAACAAACATGGCTTCTTCTTCCTCGGCGGCAGTCATAGAAGGGATCACACCATCCTCCCCCTGCCTTGAGCGGGAAGCTTCCCCGCTTCCTCAAAATCAAACTCGGGCTCAACAAAGGGAGACAAGTCCGAGACATTGACCGTTGCATGCACATTATCGTAGGAGTCCGGGGGGTCTAGCTTGTAGGCATTGGGACCAATTCATTCAAGGACACAAAATGGCCCATCACCTCGTTGATGGAGCTTCATCTTCCGAGCTTCCGGTAACCGTTCCTTGCCTAAGTGGAGCCAAACAAGGTCACCGGGCTCAAAGATCATAGGAATGCGACCACATTTGTGTTGCGCCGAGTATTGGATGGCATGCCTCTCAAGTTGCGCCTTGGTCCGAGCGTGAAGCTGCTAAATTTGGTCGGCTCTATGGGCAGCCTCAACATGCTCTCCTTGCTTCAATGGCTTTTGGGACCAAATCCAAAGGCGTTATAGGATTGCGTCCATATACGACCTCAAATGGAGTAAAAGAATGTGCCGAGTGTTTGGACTTGTTTGAGCAAAACTTAATGGTAGAAATTAAGGTTCGGTTTGTCACCTCCTTTTGGAAATTAGTTTGGGGTTGGTAACTTGTAGAAAATAATAGCTTGGTGCCGAGTTTCCCCCACAATGTTCTCCAAAAGTGGCCCACAAACTTGGTGTCCCGGTCACTAATAATAGTTCTTGGCACACCATGCTACTTTACCACATTATCAAACAACAAATAAGCCACTTCCGTAGCATTATTTGTGCTCTTACAAGCAATAAAGTGAGCCATCTTAGAGAATCAACTGATAGCTTGCATTTAGGTATATCTTAGGATGCATATTTATGTTTGTTTTGCATGTGTTTTAGCTTAGTTTAGTGTAGTTCTTAGGTTTTTAGGTTTTCTAGGGAATTCGGGTTTTGCGCTTGTTTTGTTCGGTTTTGCAGATCTTTAGGTAAACAAGCGTGGACGGGATGGATCTTAGGGGACTATGGTGGAGTTTGAGGAAGCTTAGAGTGATACAAGTGAAGATTGGAAGAACCAAGACCCAAGAGCTTTTGTGAAAAGAACGCTTAAACCCGGGCTATGCATTGGAGATCTTGTTTTGACACCTCTATCTGGCAATGCTTGGTTTGGGAGATAAATTGCTCGTATGAAGATGAATTTGGTATCACTGGAAAGCTAACTCGAATAGCTACAATTCATATTTTTACTCCGAGTTCAAATTCCAACTCGAAGGGGGTGAAAGCAGCCTCTGAAGTGTCGCCTGAAATGCTGAACCGAGAAGTGCCGCGGGCTAGGACACAGTGTGTGCGGCCGTGCTACACAAGGATGAGACCGCGCCATCTGCCTTTCAACGGAGACGTTGGGCCGCGAGTTTTGGGCTTCGAGATGGGCTTAAGATAGATCTTGACCGACATGTTTGATTGTATTTCGGGATATTTTGATCTTTGGATATCTTGTAGGGCATTTAAACCTTGTTTTTAGTTTCTCTTTCATAACTTTTATCAGACTTTTGGAGGCTGGGGTTTTTCTCTCAAGAGAGCAACTTTGAAAATTTTGTAAGTTTTTCTTAATTTTAATTATGCATTGCTAAATCCATTGTGTTTGACTAGTTATTGAAATCATAGATTGCATATTATTGTGAGGTTTGATTGATTCTCAACAATTTGAATAGGTTTTATTCCCTGTGATTTAATTGAATCAATGTGATTTTAGGGTTTTGTTAGCTTGATCACCTAATAGAATTTCTAGGTTAATTTACAACTAATCTGATTAATGCCCGTTCGGGGTTGATTAGATAAAGTAGCATCTATAATTGTTTAGACCCGTTCGGGCTATTCAGTTGTAGAAGGGAATAAATCCACAAATAACTTAGATGTCTGTTTTCTCAAAGTGTTTGTTTCTATTGATAACTTGACTCGTAAAGCTGTCGTTTAATTGAATCTAGACGTTGTTCTAGGTTGTTAGATGATTAGGGTTGTTCAGACTGTTAGTTCTTTCAACTAAATATTAAGTTTTAGATGATAATCCACGATAGATTATTCAAGGGAATTGAGAATCAAGAGAATCGATGATCAATAAGCATATCTATGATTGATTTAACTAGTTGAACACACTTTTCTCATATTTGTTATTTACAATCATATTTGCATTCATATTTATTTTCCAGTTTGCATATTAGTTTAGATAAATCAATCATAAAAACCCCTTTTACTTAGTAATATTATTTAAATACAAGTAATCTGAGTCCCTGTGGGTTCGACCCTTGCTTCCACTATACTTAGGTTTGGTAGTTAGGATATTTCTTTGACAGTGCTTTTACAGCGACATAAAAGTGCTCGTCAAATTTGGCGCCATTGTCGGGGACTCGGCTAATTATTTGTGTTTATCTAGTATTACTTTTTTTTGGGTGTGAACCCCTCGGGGACGATCTTCAAATCAATGAAGGGGAGGAGGATGAATGGAAGGAAAATGAACACGGAAACCCAAATGAACGTGGGCTACAACATGAGGTGACGCGACCGCGCCCTATTGAGCCGAGCCCGCGTAATTCCAACAGTGAGTTTGAGAAACTGGATGTGGGCGAAAAAGTAGAAGACGCGACCGCGCATGACGCGGTGCGACCGTAGCACGTAGATGGCGTGCCCGCGCTCCCTGTTTCGGGGACCGCTCCGACGGTGAATTTTCTGAGTTCCGATCCGAGGTCTTATACACCTGTTCCACTGTTCCCAGAAGCTCTAAAGGAGACCCAGAAGTTAGAAAATGACAAGGAAATGTTCGAGACATTCAACAAATGTGAGGTAAACATTCCTTTACTCAATTTGATTAAAAGTATCCCTAGATATGCTAAGTTTTTGAAAGAATTGTGCACCATAAAATGAACTCAAAAGCTTAAGGGAAAACAGAAGATCTCTGTAAGTGAACATGTGTCTGCTGTGTTTCACAGGCGCATGCCTCAGAAATGTGGTGACCATGGCATGTTCACTATCCCTTGCATAATTGGTGACACAAAAATTGACAAGGCTATGCTAGATCTAGGTGCTTCAATAAATGTGTTTCCTTAATCTTTGTACAAAATGCTTGAATTGGGTCCTTTGCAAGAGACCGGTGTTGTCATACAATTAGCTGATAGATCTAATGTTTACCCTAGAGGGATAGTTGAAGATGTGCTTGTTATGGTTGATACTTTGATATTTCCTTCTGATTTTTATGTTCTAGATATGGACCATGATAAACATGATGCACCTATTCTGTTACGTAGACCTTTTCTGAAAACAGCTAAGACAAAAATCGATGTATGTAGCGGTTCTTTAACCATGAAATTCGAATGGGAAAGGGTAGAGTACAACATATATAATGCAATGAAATACCCTCCCGAAGATTCATCTTTGTGCTCAATTGATGTTATGGAACCACTTGTTCAAGACTTCTTTAATATGTATGAATCTGAAGCTTTGAGATCCACCTTGGAAAATGCTATTATGAATGATACTTCAGATTTTGGTTTAGAAACTAACCTGCAGGAAGTGGTGGCTGAGTTGAATGCTCACTTTGATCGTCCACTTATGCTACCGGGCTCAAAGCCTGTACTACTAACTTTGCCAAGCGAGAAGCTTTTGCCTTCTATTTTGCAAGCACCAGTGGTGGAATTGAAGCAACTTCCAGACCATCTTAAGTATACTTTCCTAGGAGATGGGGATACTTTACCTGTGATCATATCCAACAAGCTTACCAATGAGCAAGAGGATAGGTTGGTGGCGGTTTTGAAGGAGCATAAGTCAGCCATAGGATGGACCATTGCAGACATTAAAGGGATTAGTCCCTAAACATGTATGCATCGGATTCTATTGGAAGACGAAGCTACACCCTCTAGACAGCCCCAAAGAAGGTTGAATCCCCCAATGATGGAGGTGGTAAAGAAGGAGGTGTTGAAGCTCCTTCAGGAAGGTATGATCTTTCGAATCTCTAATAGTAAATGGGACAGCCCAACTCAAGTTGTCCCTAAAAAGGGTGGCATCACAGTGGTTGAGAATCACAAGGGTGATCTCATTCCCACTAGAGTTCAAACTGGGTGGCGAGTTTGTATTGACTATCGTAAGCTTAATGCAGTAACCCGGAAGGATCACTTCCCATTACCTTTTATTGATCAAATGTTGGAACGACTTGTCGGTCGTTCATTCTATTGTTTCTTGGATGGGTATTTTGGATATTTTCAGGTAGCCATAGCACCAGAGGATCAGGAGAAGACAACGTTCACTTGTCCTTTTAGCACCTTTGCTTACCGAAGGATGCCTTTTGGGTTGTGCAACACCTCAGCTACATTCCAATGGTGTATGGTTAGTATATTTTCTTAGTACATAGAAAAATTCATTGAGGTATTTATGGATGATTTCACAATCCATGGGAATGATTTTGATTCATGCTTAACTTACTTGACACTTGTGCTTAAAAGATGTGAAGATACTAATCTTTTTCTAAATTCTGAAAAATGTCATTTTATGGTAGAACAAGGTATAGTATTAGGCCATGTGGTGTCTTCTAGGGGTATTGAGGTTGATAAGGCTAAGGTTGAAGTGATTCAACCTTTGCCTTATCCTACTAATGTGCGTGAAGTGCGTTCTTTTTTAGGCCATGCAGGGTTTTACCGCAGGTTTATTAGAGACTTATCAAAGATTTCCTCCCCCTTATGTGAGTTGTTGAAGAAAGAAGCCGGTTTTGAGTTTGGTGAGGCTTGCAAGACGGCGTTTGATGAGCTAAAACTCCGCCTCACCACAACTCCCATTATCCAAGCTCCATATTGGTCTCCACCCTTTGAGATCATGTGTGATGCAAGTGATTATGCAGTGGGGGCTGTTTTGGGACAAAAGAAGGGCAAGGCATCTCATGTTATTCACAACGCCTCTATGACATTGAATGAGGCCCCGATGAACTACTACACCACAGAAAGGAGCTCTTGGCAGTTGTGTTTGCATTGGAGAAATTTTTCTCTTACTTGCTGGAAACCAAAGTGATTGTATACACAGACCATGCAACACTCCGCTATCTGCTGACAAAGAAGGAGGCCAAGCCCAGGTTAATCAGGTGGATCTTATTGTTAAGTGAGTTTAACATTGAGATCAAGGACAAAAAGGGGGCTGAAAATGTGGTAGCTGATCATTTGAGTCGTTTGGTAATGGAAGAACAAAGTAGCCCAAAGAATTCACCCATTCAGGAGGAATTTCCTGATGATACCTTGTTTGCTATCAAGGTTGTAAAACCTTGGTATGCGCATTTGGTCAATTTCCTGGTTATGGGCGAGTTCCCTCCAACGTTCACAAAAGCTCAAAAGGATAAGTTGAGAAGTGAAGCAAGGTACTACATCTGGGATGATCCATATTTATGGAAGCACTGCGCTGATCAGATAATCCGACGATGTATCCCGGATAATGAGGTAACCTTTTGTCATAATTATGCATGTGCGGGGCACTTTAGTTCTAACATAACAGCTAGGAAGGTATTGGATGCAGGATTTTACTGGCCTAGCATTTTTCGCGATGCCCATGGCTTTTGTAAATCCTGTGACCGATGTCAAAGGGTTGGGAATATGTCCCAAAAAAATGAGATGCTTCATTCTCCTATGATTTTTTGTGAAAATTTTGACGTTCGGGGCATTGACTTTATGGGTCCATTTCCTAATTCTTTTGGGAATTATTATATCTTACTTGCGGTGGACTACGTTTCCAAATGGGTGGAAGTGAAGGCCACCAAAATTGACGATTCTAAAGTGGTGACAGATTTCTTGAAGACCAACATATTTACTAGATTTTGAGTCCCTAGAGCTTTAATTAGTGACAAGGGATCCCACTTCTATAATAGGATGGTGGGTGCATTATTGAAAAATATCATGTCACACACAGGGTCTCAACAGCATACCACCCTCAGACAAATGGCCAAGGAGAGGTGTCCAACAGAGAGATTAAGTCTATTTTGGAGAAAACTGTGGCACCAAACAGAAAAGACTGGAGTCTTAGGTTGGATGATGCACTATGGGCGTACAGGACCGCTTATTACACACCAATTGTAATGTCACCATTTCGTTTGGTGTTTGGTAAAGCATTTCACCTACCGGTGGAAATTCAACACAAGGCATACTGGGCGGTTAAAAAGTGCAACATGCAAACAAATGAGGTGGGCGAATTCAGGAAACTTCAACTCCAAGAATTGGAAGAGATTAGGCTTGAGTCTTATGACAATGTATCAATTTACAAGGATAAGATAAAAGTCTGGCATGACAAGCATATTTTGAGGAAAAGTTTCAAAGTGGGTGATAAAGTCCTTCTATTTCATTCCCGGCTGAAGTTGTTCCCTGGAAAGCTGAGGTCAAGATGGATGGGCTCATATGTGGTTGCTCGTGTTTACCCAGACGCCGCTGTTGACATCTAAGACAGTGCCACCCATTCCCTGTCTAAAGTTAATGGTCAGAGACTGAAGCCATATTTTGAAGGATTCAACAACACAATCATAGAAGAAACGGCTCTACAAGAGCCGGAGCAAGAGCCTTAATATCCTTTTTTGTGTGTGTTTTAGATACCCCAGGTTTGAAAATCAATCACCCGAAACATTCAAAGGAGCGCGGACATACAAGACAAGAGGCGCGACCGCGCAGGCCTTGGCCTTACCCGCGTAATTTTGATAGAAAGTCGAAGCAATCGGGCGCGGGCAAAAGCGCCAGATGGCGCGCCCGCGGCCCATGGATGGCGCGACTGTGACATGGTATCGGCGCGCCCGCGGCCCCTGTTACCCTACCCGCGCCGACGAGACTTGAATCGAGTTTCGTTCAGAAGTCTTACACCACCATCGTCGGATTTTCCGCCGCATTACTCGGATAGCTAGATTCTTTTTGAGTTTTTCTCTTTCCTTTACTTTGGGGACAAAGTATGTTTTAAGCATGGGGAAAGGGAATTATTTTTGCATTGCATATAGTTGCATTAGTTTAGGGCATATTTAAAATTTTTGCATGCATTGATTAAAATCTTGGAAAATGAAAAAAATCAGATAAATTTGAAAAAATACAAAAATATTGCATTTAGGTTCTTATTTCCCCATTGTTTAATACCTCTTTTATTTCTATGCTAAGTATGAGTCCTAACCCATGATTTGCATGATTTGCTGAAGTTTAAATGATATGAGCATGATTGTTGATTAATTACGACTATAGGGGAGCATGTATTTAGCTTGAGTTTTTGATTCATTCTGAAGTTCTAGACAAAAATTTGCCTTGTGAGAGTTTTGGCCTTTTATTGAATATTTGTTCGCTACATTTTTGAGTGTATCACCATGATTTTCTAGCTCTAGAACTTGCGTTTAGACTCTTTTTCAAGACTGCTTTTTATGATTGAATGCATGACATTAAAATGATTGAGGCAATGTTTCTTATAGCCTATTATTTCCCTTCCTACCTTACAAGATCCATGTTCTTGACACCCCTATTTCTTTTGAGCTTTAAGCCTATTTTTATTAGCTGCACAAAATTTTCCTAGCCTATTAAGCTTGACCCATCCGGGATTTAGGACTTTAGGTTGGTTTTGTTTTATGTGGGTTTGATATAAGCATGAGAGAATTTGGAAGAAAAGGTGGAAAAGAGGAAATACAACTCTAGTTGCAAAGTGAAAAAATTGAAGATGAAAAGTATTTTGCAAAGCAAAGAAAAAGTTGAGTACAATTGTTAGTAATCTTCATAAGTGTAAGAGAAAGAGTTGAAGAAGAGGCAAGAAAAGAAAAAAAAAGTGAAGAAAGAAACAAAGTGTTTAAATGTGTTTATGGAGTTGGAAAAAAGAGTTTGAGAAAGATGAGATGAAGTGTGTTGAAGTTCTGGTTTAGGATTAGTTCTTTATCCCAGATTTAGCACCACAAGCCAAAAATTGATCCCTTCCAAATTTCTCTTTACCTTGACCCCATTACAACCCTTAAAAAGACCTCATGATTTTTGGTTATGTGTTTGATCCCCAACGGTGGAGATTTAGAACGCTGATGCAAGCTTATGGTAGTCTAGTTTTCATGGCTGATTTTGAGTGAAACACATACCTTTAAACACTTGAGAGTTTGAGTGCGAACACATTATCCTGGTGAGGTCTAGAATGGATGAATAATCTTTTCTCTATGCTTGATGTAATGCATGCTATGAAGTCTTGGTCGGGTTTTTGATTCTATGTGAAATGCTTGTTTGATTATGAGATGGATGCATGATTGCATTTCTGTGGTGTGTTTGGAGTTATGTCTTGCTTGAGGACAAATAAGGGTTAAGCATGGGGGAATTTGATAGCTTACATTTAGGTATAGATTAGGATGCATATTTATGTTTTTTTTGCATGTGTTTTAGCTTAGTTTAGTGTAGTTCCTAGGTTTTTAGGTTTTCTAGGGAATTCGGGTTTTCCGCTTGTTTTGTTCGGTTTTGCGGCTCTTTAGGTAAACAAGCGTGGACGGGATGGATCTTAGGGGACTATGGTGGAGTTTGAGGAATCTTAGAGTGATACAAGTGAAGATTGGAAGAACCAAGACCCAAGAGCTTTTGTGAAAAGAACGCTTAAACCCGAGATATACATTGGAGTTCTTGTTTTGACACCTCTATCTTGCAATGCTTGGTTTGGGAGATAAATTGCTCGTATGAAGATGAATTTGGTATCACTGGAAAGCTAACTCGAAGAGCTACAATTCATATTTTTACTCCGAGTCCAAATTCCAACTCGAAGGGGGTAAAAACAGCCTCTGAAGTGTCACTTGAAATGCTGAACCGAGAAGTGTCGCAGGCTAGGACACAGTTTGCGCGGCAGCGCTACACAAGGATGAGACCGCGCCATCTGCCTTTCAACGGAGACGTTGGGCCGCGATTTTTGGGCTTCGAGATGGGCTTAATATAGATTTTGACTGATGTGTTTGATTGTATTACCGGATATTTTGATCTTTGGATATCTTGTAGCGTATTTAAACCTTGTATTTAGTTTCTCTTTCATAACTTTTATCAAACTTTTGGAGGCTAGGGTTTTTCTCTCAAGAGAGCAACTTTGAAACTTTTGTAAGTTTTTCTTAATTTTAATTATGCATTGCTAAATCCATTGTGTTTGACTAGTTATTGAAATCATAGATTGCATATTATTGTGAGGTTTGATTGATTCTCAACAATTTGAATACGTTTTATTCCCTGTGCTTTAATTGAATCAATGTCATTCTAGGGTTTTGTTAGCTTAATCACCTAATAGAATTTCTTGGTTAATTTACAACTAATCTGATTAATGCCCGTTCGGGGTTGATTAGATAAAGTAGCATCTATAATTGTTTAGACCCGTTCGGGCTATTCAGTTGTAGAAGGGAATAAATCCACAAATAACTTAGATGTCTGTTTTCTCAAAGTGTTTGTTTCTATTGATAACTTGACTCGTAAAGCTGTCGTTTAATTGAATCTAGACGTTGTTCTAGGTTGTTAGATGATTAGGGTTGTTTAGACTGCTAGCTCTTTCAACTAAATATAAAGTTTTGGATAATAATCCACGGTAGATTTTTAAGGGAATTGAAAATCAAGAGAATCGATGATCAATAAGCATATCTATGATGGATTTAACTAGTTGAACACGCTTTTATCATATTTGTTATTTACAATCATATTTGCATTCATATTTACTTTCCAGTTTGCATATTAGTTTAGATAAATCAATCATAAAACCCCCTTTTACTTAGTAATATTATTTAAATACAAGTAATCTAAGTCCATGTGGGTTCGACCCTTGCTTCCACTATACTTAGGTTTGAAAGTTAGGATATTTCTTTGACAGTGCTTTTATAGCGACATAAAAGTGCTCGTCATCAACACACAACAAAAAATATGGAATCTTTGCCTCTCTTTGACATAGGCAATCCCGTTATGAAGTCCATAGAAAGGTCTTCCCAAGGGGCGTTAGGCACATGCAAAGGAGAGTAAAGTCCATATGGTAATGTGGTGGACTTGGCCTTTCGGAATGGAACACAACTCCTGCAGAATTTCGTGACATGGGCGACCATGCTAGGCCAAAAGAAATATTCACTCAATGTCGCAAGTGTTTTTTCCACCCTGAAATGGCCCCATCCATCATGAGCATCTTTAATCAAGAGGTGCCTTATCGAAGATCTTGGAATACAAAGTTTTCCAACCTTGTGTAAGTATCCCTCATCCAAAAAGTAAGAGTGCCACTCACGATGAACCGAGCACTTCTCAAAGATTGGACCAAAGAAGTGTTCCGAAGTATAAAGCTTCTTAATCAAAGAGAAGCCAAGTAGACGAGTTGGAATGAAGTTAGGAGCATATACCTGCGAAATAGGGCGTCGGTGACCACATTCTCTTTTTCCTTCTTGTGTTGGACGACTGAAGGAAATGTCTTCAAGAATTCTACCCACCAAGCATGTCTTCTATTTAAGTGTGCTTGTGATGCGACCCTGCCTAGGGTCAAACACGGTTCCGACTAGTCCTAGGCGCCCGAGGTTCACTTATACTTTTCCTACCTTGGATTAGGACCTTGCTTTGGATTAGGACCATGGCGCCCAGGTTCACTTATACTTTTCTTCATTTGTTAACTATAATGCTAGCATATCTTTTTTTTTATTATTAAGATCTCTTTGCTATGATAAATTTGAGTGTATATATAAAAATCAACATTGGTAATTTAAAAAAAAGAAACAACAGCTGGTTGTTTATAAAAAAAAACAGTTTGGTTCTTCACTAAAAAAAATAAAAAATTGTTGTTGTGTTTGATCATTTGCATACAAATTTTTTGGTTGAATTGCTTGTTCTTGCGGGTTGCTTATTCTATCGCCACGTTTCGTGTTAGCCTTAAGCCGCCCTCTCGGCATAGCCAAATCAGCCTTGACCTTTGCGTGTTCAATTGTTTAGGTGCTTATATTGATAGTGAGTCTTTATACCATTGGTTCGCTTTTACTCTCGCCTTGTCATTTCTCATACAAGAATCCACCGAAGACGCTTTGCCGGGTATGATGACCCCGAAGCGTTTTTGGATTGGGCAAAGCACATGGCCAAGTACTTCGGCCAACGAGACTACAACAAATTTAAGCATTGCAACATCACCATTGGGGTCTTCACTATCTCCATTTGGGATTGGTTTGATCGTTTGGAAGATGATCGCTGATCTAGGAAGCGGCGCCCAATTGAGACATGGGCCCATCTTGTGTTCCACATGGCTCGACACTTTGCCCGCAATGTTGACGCACAATCTTTCTCCGAGTGTTGTGTTCCACATAGCGAAGTCAGGTTCGTCCACGAGAGAGAGTCAGTTTCCAAAGTTTTGTTAACTTAGGGCAAACAAGTGCAAAAGATTGGATTTTTATCAACATGTAAGAGATTTCGAAGGTCTAGGTGTCACCACAACAACAATTATGCATGTCAACACCAATGAATCACAAAGATCATGCTTTTATCATATAAAGATGTCAACTTTCGTCAACCATGCAAGCAAATCAATTAACTTTCGTTAAATCAATAAACTTATCTATCTATCTTAAACTAAAATTAGGATTAATCAACTTTCGTTTCAAAACACTAATCAACTATTCCAATTCACAGTTGCCTCTTTCGATTCAAATTGCAAACGAGAATTTCCTTATCTTTCGATCAAGGATTTAAGCACAAGAAATAGATTATGGATAAAAATATTCAAATCATTATCGTACGCAAGCACACACAACCATTGTTGAGCTAACCCAAACCTTAGAAAAGAGAAAAATACTCACACATCATTGTAGCAAACAACTAAATTGAATTAAAAGAAAACTTACAGGTTCCAAACAAACGTTCTTCCCAAAAATCCAAATGTGCGTGCTAAAACCTTCTCAAACTAACGCGTGAAATCTCCAAGCTTGCGTGATAAGAAAACTAAAGCTAAGACTAGGGTTTTTATACTAAAGACTAACACACCTCCTAAGGAAATAAAATCTATCAAGACATATCTCCAAAGAAAACTATGTAAAAACAAAAGATACGGGATATTAATCATTAAAGCACCCGACTCAGATTGTTTGTTACCGACACGAATGTGCCTCGGTACCGACCCCTGTCAGGGTCGGTAGGGTTTCTTGGATTTTCTTCGTTTCTTCCTCAGATAAGCCTCGTTAACGACCCTAGTTGCCTCAGTAACGACCGATTTCAGCCTCGGTGGACCCCTCGTAACTGAGAGCTCTCCCTCGTTATGGGGGTCATTACACTTGTTGTTCCCTCGATTCATCTTCCGGTAGACCACTTTGGGTCGGTAACGAGCCTCCAGACTTGTGATATCGCTCAAACATGTTCATCCTTCATTCTTTTAACCTCGTTTCGCCTCCATTCCTTTCATGCTTTTCCTTGGCTTCTCTACACTCCTTGAAACGCTCCGAAATAGCTCCAAAAACCTACAAAACACCACCAAAGCTTATGTAGACTCCATATCTTAAACAAATACGAAAACCTACACAAACGACTCCAAACCAAACACAAAACTTAAGAAAACGACTCAAACACGCTCAACTAAATCCTTAAAACACGACTATAAAGGAGGACATCATCGAGCATATCGTAGATCTCACCAAGGGTCGCGCGACATCGACACCATTGCCCATGGTCACGCGGCGGCAGCCCATGCCTATCGCATCCACTAGCGTGCCGGTCGCGCCACCCTTGGCTGTGGTCGAGGCCATTGAAGTGTCGACTGAGCATGTTCTCATGGCCGTGGTCGAGGCCAACATGGAGCCGACCGCGCATATAGTCCCGCCCATGACCGCACCTCATTTGCCCTTGGTCGATTGAGGAGCCAGCCCCGATCATTGGCACGCTCATGAATGTGCCATCCATGGACACGGTCATGGACGCCAAAGAGCCAGCCACGCCCATGGTAGAGTCCAGCTTCACTCCTTATGTGCCCATCTTTGCGCCGATACCTTTCTCGATGCCGGACCATCCACTTTTCATGCGCTTCCATTTGTTGTCCAACGCTGAGTCCGAGATCATCCTTGAGCTTACATCGACACCATACATACTGATTTTTGAGAAGATCGACGTCGAAGACAGGTTCCACTTTATTAATGATTCAGTCGTCCTTCTCTACATCACCTCAACGCGAGGACGTGTCGAATCTAAGGGAGGGAGGATGATGCAACCCTACATAGGGTCAAACACAATTCTGACTAGTCCTAGGCGCCCGAGACCATGGCGTCCCCCTCGGATTAGAACTTAGTCTTATTTTATGTATTTTCCTATTTTTAGCATTTTTCTATTTATGTCTTTCTCGTTTTGGTTGTTGCTACTTTTAGTATTGTCTATTTATGGTTTTTGGGCTTTGGATGTTGTGCCATTGCTTGCATGCAAACCCTAGTTCATTAGTCTTGTTTGTAGTTAGGGTTTTGGAGCCACCTCTATATAAGGGGCTTTAGAACTCATTTATTATCCCCATAATATTATTTCGAGTTTACTAGTTGAGGATTGCTCCTACTATTCTCGGTCATGCTTCACTTTTCCCCGATCACTCTTCCTCTTGATCGAGCCTCCCTTGGCTAGGTCACCTCTTATCTCTTAACTCTTTTCTCAATGTAGTATAAAGAACCTTACGTTAATAAAACCGCTTCCGCATCACTCAAATGAGACACAATACGCATCCATTGACAAGATCCGCTCGTGAATCCGACTTCTTTGAAGATGGGTTTGCATCAGCTTGGCTCTTAAGGTAGGAAAGCGCCGCATGGTCACTATGGATCAAGAACTCCCGTGACCATAAGTAGTGCTTCCATGTTTGGAGCACTTGGATCAAGGCATAGAGCTCCTTGTCATAAGTAGGATAGTTCAGTTGCGTCCCGGTTAGGTTTTCACTAAAATAAGCAATTGGCTTCTTCTCTTGATGTACGACGCCACCAATGTCGGTGTTGGAGGCGTCACATTCCACCTTAAATGGCCTAGAGAAGTCCGATAGTTGGACCAAAGGGGCATGGCTCAAAGAATCCTTCAGGTCTTGGAACGCTCTCTCATGGTGCCTTTTCCATTCTATAACTATGCCCTTTTGGTCAAGGCATAAAGGGGTGCTGATACACTGTAGTTTGTGCAATATATCTAGGACTTGTTAGCATTATTCATGAGTGGTTTAGGATGTTTTTATAAGTGTTCTGTGAAAATCAAACTTAAGAGCTAAAGTGAAGAAATCAAGAGTGTCAAGAAGATTTCGAAGTCAAATGTTGATTTGGAGTTGTTTCGACACCACTTTCTTGCAACGTATCGTTCGGGAGCTACAATGATCGAATGAAGCTGAATTTGGTATCATTGGAAAGCTAATTTGAAGAGCTACAATTCATGTTATTATCACGAGTTCAAATTCCAATTCTAAATAGGTGAAAACAGCCTCCGAAAGTACCATCCGAATTTTGTTAGGAGCAAATCCGTGGCCGCGGCGGAGCAAGGCCGTGCCCGCGGACATCACTGACTCGGACAACTTGGATTCTACAGATCCGCGATCGTGGCCACCATTCACCGTGCTCGCGGTTTTCCACGTCAATAGATATCCGAGGCGGCGATTTATCCTATCGATTTGTCTTATTATATTAGTTTCCTTTTCTATCTAGTACGTGTTTTTAGGTTGACTATTTAAGCCTAGTTTTCAGCCTTTATTTGAAAACTCTTAAAAGTCCTAATTTCCATTATTCTACTAATGTTTGTATTCTGCCTATGGAGAACTAAACTCCTTTGATTCTATTCAAGTTGAAGCTTTTAAACTCAAGTTTGTTGTGAGATTCTTCTATTCAGGTTTATTTCTACAGGTTATTTCAATTCTCTTGTGCATAATTAATATTGATTGTATTGATTTCTACTTGATTGATCGCCTTGTTGGAATTCATACTCTCTATTGCTAGATCTAGGTTTTCTCGTAGCAAAACCTAATCTTTGTAGCAACTCAATTGGTTTAGGACTCGTTGGACTAAAACTATTGAGAAAGAGATTTGAATGCATGTTGATTGTTTGACTCATTGGAACTCAATTGCATGTATCTTGCTTATCCTTGTTCACATTGCTAATGTCCTTGTGATTCATGATCGTTTCATGTGCTATTTGGATATTAAATTTGCATGTCTCGTTGCCATGTTCTATTTATGATCAGGATAGGAATAACCAAAGATAATAACTTGTTTGAATTAATGATCAATAACTTGATGATGAAAGTTGATGCTTGGATAGGATTGGTTTCCCTAAACTGATAAAAACTCAACCTTTGCTTTGTTTGATAGATTGCTTTGCTTGCTTTAATTCCCTAGTCTTAGAGCTATAATAAACCCCCCCTTTTGTTACTACTGAGTTGATAATAATCATTACTTAGGATACAAGTGTCTCTTGGGCACGACCCCGATTTACCAACTATACTAGTTGAGTAACTAGGGATTTATTTTTGATTTGGCACGACGACAGCCGAGCAAATTTTGGCGCCATTGTCAGACACTTTATTTAATTCTAATTTCTTATTATTACCAACTCTGGTGTGGACCCTAGCTTATGGTCCACACCCGTGTTACTAATTCATCTCTTTTGCCTCTTGATTCAGAGATTGAAAGGACCCTTTCCATGATGAGACGTGAAGCCCGGGATTTGTTCCGTGAATTGCCTTTCAACTTGAATTTTGCTAAAGCTGAGACAATGGGACATCAAACTTTGAGGAAGTTGACTACCCCAAAATTTCAACAACAGCCCCTGGTTGTACAGTTCCCTGCGTTGAATGATGGTGTCAAGTTTGAGTTGAAGTTAGGGTTAATCCACCTCTTGGCCCACTTCCATGGGCTGACTGGTGAAGACCCCAACAAGAATCTTGCTGAATTTGATTGGGTCTGTTCTAGTATGAAGCTTGCTGATGTAACAGAAGACTAGATCAAGCTAAGGGCGTTTCCTTTCTCTCTGAAGGATTCAACCAATGAGTGACTCTACTATCTTTCTACAGGCTCCATTAATACCTGGACTAAGATGAAAGCAACATTCTTGGAGAAATATTTTCCAGCCACCAAGTAGAACAGTCTGAGGAAAAGTTTGAGCAACATTGAACGACAGGTTGAAGAGAGCCTATATGATTATCATGAGTGCTTCAAGAGGCTATGTTCTAGCTGCCCATATCATGGATACTCTAATCAGGACTTGGTTCTCTTCTTCTTTGGAGGATTGTTGGAAGATGAACGCAGAATGGTGAATGCATCTTGTGGAGGGAGCCTATTGAACAAGACACCAACATATGCCCTTCACCTCTTTTCTGAGCTATCTGAGAACTCAAGGCAATTCAACAAGAAAACTAGCACTAAAGGAGTGAATGTTATGGACTCCTCATCTTCTGCTCTAAGATCTGAGGTGGCAGAGTTGAAGGATATGATGAAGAGATTCATGCTGCAAGGAACCCCTCAATAGTTGAAAGCATGTGAAATCTGTGTTGACACACTTCACCCTACTGATGCCTACCCAAAACTCCAAGAAACTCAGGCTGAGGTTAATGTTGTAGGAGGCTATGGACCTGCTAGACCTCGTTTTGATCCTTATTCTAATTCATACAACCCAGGTTGGGCAACTCATCCGAATGTCAGATATGGAAATCAAAAGCAACCTCAATAGAATCAGCAAGAAGGAAATCAACAATACATGCAGCCTTATGTTCCTAGACCTCTAGTCCAGAATCAGAGCCCATCATTCAATGCTAAAGAGATGTTTGCAAGGCTTGCTAACACAGTGGACCAGTTGGGACCGAACACTCAGACTAGTATCTAGAGCACTCAAGCTAGTATCAAGAACATGGAGACCCAAATTAGTCAATTGGCTACTGTAGTGAGCAAATTAGAGCCAAGAGACTCGGGAAAATTGTCGGCTCAGCCCATAAACCTGAGGGAGAATGTAAGTGCTATCACATTAAGGAGTGGAAAAGGAGCTGAACAAAGACGTGGAGATATCTAAAGACCCGCAAATTCAAAACTCGGAAATTCTAAAAGACGATACTGCGCCCGCGACGACCGCAGTAAGGAGAGGAAAAGGAGCTGAATAGAGACGTGGAGATATCTAAAGACCCGCGAATTGAAAACTCGAAAATTCTAAAAGACGATACTGCGCCCGCGACGACCACAGTCCACGACCGCGGAACTGTAATTGAGGGCTCGGATAAAAATATCAAGGAAACCGCGCTAGTTGTGGATAGGAATTTTCGGATTCCGAAAAATCCAAAATTCCGCGCCCGCGGATCTGTAGCTGAATCCGATGATAGCTACGTTTGACCTCAGTTTCCTCCAATGAATTCACAAAAGCCAATTCCTCTGTTCCCTGAAGCACTCAAGGATACAAAGAAGCCAAAGCATGACAAGGAAATATTTGAGACATTCTCTAAATGTGAGGTAAACATCCCTTTGCTCAATCTGATTAAAAGTGTTCCTAGATTTGCTAAATTTCTGAAAGAGCTTTGCACAATTAAGAGGAACCAAAAATTAAAAGGGAAACAGAAGGTTAAGGTCAGTGAACATGTCTTCGCTGTATTTCAAAGGTGTATGCCTAAGAAGTGTAGTGACCTAGGCATGTTTAGCATTCCCTGCATAATAGCAGACACTAAAATTGATAAAGCCATGCTTGATTTGGGTTCTTCTATTAATGTCATGCCTTATTCTGTTTACACTTCACTAGGCTTAGGACCTTTGCATGAAACCGATGTTGTTATTCAATTAGTTGATAGGTCCACAGTCTATCGAAAGGGGTTGTTGAGGATGTCCTTGTCGCGGTTGATAACTTGATATTTCCTGCTGATTTCTTTGTGCTTGACATGGATCATGATGTGCATGCTGCACCCATTCTGTTAGGTAGACCTTTTATGAAAACTACTAAAACAAAACTTAATATGAATAAAGGTGTCATAACCATGGAATTTGATGGGAAAATATTTGAATACAGTATGGATAATACTATAAAATACCCATAAGATGATCATTCTCTGTATTCCATTTATGTAATTGATCCCATTATGCAAGATGTATTTGATACTACTTGTGGTGATGAGTTGCAATCTATTTTATAAAATGACATTGACCTCTCATCCTTAGATTATGAGTTGCTTGATAGATATCATGAGATCCTTGCTGATTTGAGTGTTTGATTTGAGTCCCATGCTGATGCTTTGGCCATTGGGCCCATACCATTAACTTTCCCAAGCGAGAAGTTGATACCTTCTGTAGTGCAGGCACCATAAATTGAGCAAAAACAGCTCCCTAAACATCTTAAATATGCTTTCCTTGGAGAGGGTGATACATTACCTATTATTATCTCTAACAAACTCTCCAAGGAGCAAGAAATAAAATTGGTGCAGGCACTCAAGGACACTACGAACCCTATAAAACCAAGTGAGCCTAAGATTGATGCTAGAGATTATATGGAGTTGATCTTTGGTAAAAGTGGTAATGTTGATGAGTTATTTGATCCATACTGTAAGTATTCTTTGACATCACCACTTGTGTTGAATATCTTTAAACATATGCCATCTCATAAAAATTGGTCTCATAAGTTTGGTAAGTTGAAACGGTTTTTAAATGGGTTATTAATCAATTTCAAGTTATCATTGTGCTACATATGTTTTTGTGAGATGTGTTCGAAGGATTTTGATAGGCTGTTGAGGGCATTGACAATGTCCAATCTTGTGGATTCATGTTGAACGTCGAGCCAATGACATTAAACAAAGGCGCTGCTCAGGAGGCGACCCGAGGTTTTTTTCTTTTTCGTTTTCTTTTCTTAGGTTTTAGTTTAGTTTTCCCTTTCAATCTTGCCAGACTAACATGCAAGTACTAGGTTCGAAAGAACAAAATTTGGGAAATTTTATTTCTCGAAAAGGGCGTACAGGTACTAGTCTACAGTACTGCGATCGCGATGCTGTACAAGTCCGGACAGTTTTTTTTTAAAATTACAAAATTAAAAAAAAAAATCGGAGGTAGCTGAGTGGGCCCATTCTGTCTGCCGGCCCTACTCCCTCTACACTCCATCTTCTTTCATCTTCTACCTCTCATCTTCTACTATTTCACAAACCTCCATTAAACCACTTTCCACCTATCTTTAACTCTCATTCACATCCCATCAATCTTAAAGCCTTACTTAAACACAAACCACAAATCCATTTCAATGGATTAGAATTGTTTTAGTTGAGATTTTTGGAGTCTCTTTTGAGAGAGACACTTCATGATGTCAGCAAGGATTTGAGTGGCATGACACTTTCTATTGATGAGATGAGATAGTGGTAGGTTGAGCTCTACATTGAAGGTTGGCATGACTATTCCTAGTTTCCACCAGGATCAACATAGTGAGTCTTCTGATTTCCTTTTCCTTTACTTTATTCCTTTGTCTTTAGTTTCATTGAGGACAATGAAAGGTTTAAGTATGGGGGAGGGAGTACTTACTACTTATCTTAGTTAGTTGCTTCTAGTTGTACTCAATTTTATGTAAAAAGAAAAAAGAAAAAAATGTCAAAAATTAAAAAAAAACATAAATCCTGTGCTGAGTTGAAAACCTGATAGGGCAGCCCAGGAAAAAATCAAGGGCCCAGACCGACATTAGGCTAGGGTAATAAGAGGCTAAAAAGTGTGAAAGCGAATGGTGAGCACATCTATAGAAAAATGAATGAGTGGTTAGGTGAAAACCCAAAAGGGCTCCTAAGCAGAATGAGTGAAAAAAAGGGAGTGCCTAGGATCATTCTTGTTGGGGCTTGGGGTTCATTGTTATGGGTTTTTCACTTTGATCCTTGATGTACTATTCTTTTGCGTGATAGATTGTGCTAGGACTTCATTGTATGCAATTTCATTCTTTACTTGGCTTCGGGTTTTGAGCTTATTCTTGAGTGCTTTTGAGTTTTAGATCATCTTCCCTACTACTGTCTGTAGACCTTTGTTGCATTGTCTTGCTTGATTTTGTTTTGAGCTTACTCGAGCACGAGCAAGGTCTAAGTATGGGAGAATTTAATACACTGTAGTTTGTACACTGTATCTAGGACTTTTTAGCATTATTCATGAGTGGTTTAGGTTGTTTTTATAAGTTTTTTGTGACAATCAAAGTCAATAGCTAAAGTGAAGAATTCAAGAGTGTTAAGAAGATTTCGAAGTCAAGTGTTGATTTGGAGTTGTTTCGGCACCACTTTTTTGAGACGTATCATTCGGGAGCTACGATGGTCGGATGAAGCTATATTTGTTATCATTGGAAATCTAATTCGAAGAGCTACAATTCATGTTTGTACTACGAGTTCAAATTCCAACTCTAAGTAGGTCAAAACAGACGAAAGTACCGTCAAAATTCAGTCAAGAGCAGATCCGTGACCGAGGTGGAGAAAGGCTGCTCCCGCGGACATCACGGACTCGGACAACTCAGATTCTACAGATCCGCGATCGCGGCCACCATTCACAACTCCCACGGTTTTCCACGTATGCAGAGATCAAAGGCGGCGATTTATCCTATCTATCTATCTTATTATATTAGTTTCCTTTTCTTTCTAGTACGTGTTTTTGGGTTGGCTATTTAAGCCTAGTTTTCAGCCTTTGTTTGAGAACTCTTAACAGACCTAATTTCCATTATTCTGCTTTGGTTTGTATTCTCCCTATGGAGAACTAAACTCCTTTGATTATATTCAAGTTGAAGCTTTCAAAGTCAAGTTTATTGTGAGATTCTTCTATTCAGGTTTTTTTTTATATGTTATTTCAATTCTCTTGTGGTCACTCAAAGTCAAAGAATAAATTAAAATACTATCAAAGTAGACCACGTGGTCAGCCAAAGTCTTAGAATAAATTAAAATATTATCAAAGTAGACCATGGGGAACTTACTAATGAAATCACGAAGGACGTAATTCATCAATCTCATGAATGTGCTCAACGCAATTGTGAGGCAAAAAGGCATCACTATCCACTCATAGAGGCCAAACTTGGTCTTGAAAGCGATTTTCCACTTGTCACCCTCCTTCATCCAGATTTGGTGGTCACCAGACTTCAAGTCAAACTTGCAAAAGATGGAGGCACCATGTAGCTCGTTGATGTCCGCCTTTTTAGTCATGTTTTAGGTGTTTTTAGTGTGTTTGAGTCTTTTCCTTTAGTTTTGTGTTTTGTTTCGTTTATGTAGGTTTTCGTATTTTCTTAAGATATGGAGTCTACATAAGCTTTGGTGGTGTTTTGTAGGTTTTTAGAAGCTATTTGGAGCACTTTTGAGGAAAAGAGCAAAACCGAGGAGAAACACTTAAGGAAAATCTCAAGGAATGAAGTTCATAAAGATATTGAAGATCAAGTTTGAGCTTGTAAAGAGGTAGAGAAAATTGTTACAAAGACATAGGAAAAGGAATCGAGTCAAACGGAGTTGTAACGAACCCGCTACGCAAGTTTTACTCTAGGTTGTCCGTAGTGCTGTCACAGGTCGGTACCGAGGTGCACAGTTCGGTACCGAGGCATCCCGTGATCGTAGCGAAGACCGAGTCGGCGCAATTAAAAGGCTTTTATCCTATTTCCTTTTATGTTATTAGATAGTTTTAAGGGATATATCTTATTAGAAGATTTATTTCCTTATAGATAGCTCTTAGATAGATTAGTTTCTCTATAAATATCCTTCTCTAGCTCTTGTTTTTGGGGGAGACACAACACACGATTGATTCAGAAGAGGCGTGAGAGGGGGAAGATTTTGGAGATACTTGGAAGACAAGTTTGTTTGGATTTGGTTGTAAGTTTCTCTTTAATTTAATTCAGTTTTGATGTTTTTAATTATGAATTGTGAGTAGTCTTCCTCTCTAAGGTTGGGGTGAACCCAACAATGGTTGTGCATGCTTGTTTGTGATCAAGAATTGATTTTTTTTATTGCATGAATCTATTCTCTTGTTCTTAATCCTTGAAACAACAATTGATAGGCATTTCTCATTCATAGTTGAAGCGAAAGCGGAAACCTTGAATCAGAATAAGTCAATTTAGGGTTTTGAAGCGAAAGCGGATCTATCCTAGTTGAAATAGAAGAGATTAGATAGTAAGTTTATTGATTGAACGAAAGTTCGTTGATTTACTTGCTTAGGTTGACGAAAGTTGACACCTTTATGTGATAAAAGTATGATCTTTATGTTTCATTAGCGTTTGGCATGCATAATTGTTGTTGTGGGGATACCTTTACCTTAGATTTTCTCTTTCCTTGCTAAAAACCCTAGATTTAATTGATTGCTTGCGTGATAAGTAACAAAACTTGATACTGACTATCTCTCGTGGATGAACCTGACTTCGCTATACTCAGCAGGGTCTTGACTACAAATTTTATTTATTGTTAAGTAAAACCCTATCAACACTCGTCTAATATGTCGTCGAGCCTAGGAATAGGATGCCGGTATTTGACAGTAATCTGATTGATCGCCTGACAATCCATGCACATGCGCCATGAGCCGTCCTTTTTTGGAACAAGGATAACCGGCACGACGTAAGGGCTCATCGACTCTCGCACATAGCCTCTCTCTAGGAGCTCCTGAACCTGTTTTTGAAGTTCTTGGGTCTCATCTAGGCCGGCCTTGTAAGGATCCCTATTAGGCAACAAGGCACCGAGCACCAAATCAATTTGGTGCTCAATACCTTGTAAAGGTGGCTAACCAACATGCAACTTATTAGGAAAAACATCTTTGAATTCACTAAGTAAGGAAAGTACCTCATTTGGAAATGTCGGAGTGTTAGTGCTAGGAGACGCCAAAGACGTCGACCCCAAAAGGAAACAATGGGCGCATCCTTGCAACGACGATGTTAACAACGACAGTCGTGACATCAAGACCTGACGCTCGACTATGCCTTGAAGAGGCGCGCCTTGGGCTGGACTTTTGCATGCTTGATAGCTTGCATTTAGGTAGTGTTTAGGATGCATATTTATGTTTATATTGCTTTATTTTAGCTTAGTTTAGCTTAGTTATTTGGTTTTTAGGTTTTCTAGGAAATTCGAGTTTTGCGATTTTTTTGTTCCGTTTTGCAGATCTTTAGGTAAACAAGCGTGGACTGGACGAATCTTAGATGATTATGGTGGTGTTTGATGAGTAAGATGAAACTTAGACTGGTGCAAGTGAATATTGGAAGAGCTAAGTCTCAAGAAGTTGTGGGAAAATAATGCTTAAATCCGGGTCATGGATTGAAGTTGTTGTTTCGAAACCTCTATCTTGAAATGCTTCATTTGGGAGCTATAGTGGTCTGATGGATCTGAATTTAATATCATTAGAAAGTTAATTCAAAGAGCTACAATTAATGTCTGTACTCCGAGTCCAAATTCCAACTCGAAGGGGGTCAAAACAGCCTCTGAAGTGTCTCATAAATCCTTAACTGAGAGGAAAAGTGCGGGATGGGTAGGAAAAGTGTGGCCACGCTTTTCATGGACCAAGCCGAGCAATTCCAACAGAGAGAAAAGCGCGGGAAAGGGAGAAAAATCGTGGCCGAGCTTTATGGGCTTTGACCGTGCTTTTTGGCGCTTTGCGAGAGGTTTATAACCGACTTTGTGGGCTTCTTGTTGGGCTAGTCTTACGTTATTTATGGATAGTATGGCTTTGGGATATTCTCTAACTTTAGTTGTATGAGATACTTAAACTCTTCTTAGTTTTCTCTCTCTTAGATAATTCTAATCACAATTTGGAGGCTAGGGTTTCTAGAGAGGTTTCTCAAGAGCTCTTTGAACCAAATTTGTAAGTTTGCTTTTAATCTAATTATGCATTGCTAATTTTCTTTGTTTTTGACTAGTTAATTAAAGTTTTGATTTGCATGAGTTTTGAGGTTTGATTGATTCTCAACAAACATGAGTAGTCTTTATTCCCTATGCTTAATTGAATCAAAGTTTATCTAGGGTTTTGTTAGATTGATCACCTAATAGAATTTCTAGGTTAATTTATAACTAATTTGATTAATCCCCAGTTGGGATTAGTTAGATAAAGTAGAATCTATAGTTGTTTAGACCCGGTCGGGCTACTCAATTATAGAAGGAAATAAATTCATAAGTCACTTAGATGTTTGGTTGATCATATTGTGATGCATGATGCCCAGGATATGCCTCAGATAGCAGAGTCTGGAAAACACAGTGATGATCCAGTCTTTGATGTTTTGCTAGAACTGAGAAGATCTAATAGAATGAGGTCAGTTCCCAGTTGGCATAATGATTATGTAATGAGCTGTGATAACGAGGAATATTTTTCTTCATCGCAAATGTGCTTTCAGTTCAAGAACCACAGAGTTACAAAGAAGCAAAAGGGCAAGTTGAATGGGAAAATACCATGAGAGCTAAACTGGATGCTTTGGACAAAAATGGTACTTGGATCATTACCACATTACCACAAGGAAAAAAATGCTATTAAATCTAAGTGGGTCTACAAGGTGAAGTTTTGGCCTAATGGAGACATAAAGAGATATAAAGCTCGACTTGTGGTAAAAGGGTTTAGCCAAAAATTGGGGAAAGATTATATGCACACTTTCTCTCCTATGGTAAAGGTACCAACTGTGAGAATTTTAATAGCCATTGCAACTGCAAAACAGTGGGATTTACATCAGCTTGATGTAAATAATGCTTTTCTTCATGGATACCTTGAAGAAGAAATATACATGGAAGTGCCTGAAGGATATAGAGAGGTTCCTAGTGGTAAAGTTTGTAAATTACAAAGGTCCCTCTATGGCTTGAAACAAGCTTCTCAATAGTGGAACTTGGAATTATCTTCATTTTTGAGATCACTTGGTTATGAGCAGTCATATTCAGATTATTCCTTGTTTGTGAAAGCTTCTAATGATTCATTTACAGCTATGCTGGTTTATGTTGATGATATCTTGATTACTGGAAGCAATGTTGAGGAAATTACTACAGTCAAGGCAGCCTTGCATTCTAAATTTACCATTAAGGATTTAGGAATTGCAAGGTATTTTTTGGGTATTGAACTGTACAGAGATGAACAAGGGGTGATTCTCAATCAATAGAAATATATCCATGATATTTTAGTTGATAGTGGTATGAGTGGAAGCAAAACAATAAATAGTCCTTTGCCAACTAGATTGAAATTAAGACAAGAAGAGGGTGAACTATTACTAGAGCCTGAGAAATATAGAAGAATTGTTGGTAAGCTTTTATACTTGTCTCTTACCAGGCCAGATGTGTCATATTGTGTTCAACACTTAAGTCAGTTTGTCTCTCAGCCACGGATACCTCATTGGCAAGTTGTTCAGCATGTTCTCAGGTACTTGTAGGGTACACCACAACTTGGTATTTTCTATCATGTTCAAAGTTCATGAAAGTTGACAGGCTTCTCAAATGCGCACTGGGGTTCTTATTTGACTACAAGACGATCATTGTCTAGTTATTGTGTTTTTCTAGGGCATGCATTGGTTTCTTGGAAAAGCAAGAAGCAAAAGACTATGTCCATCTTGTCCAAAAATTGAGTATTGTAGTATGGCCTCAACAACAGCCGAACTAATTTGGTGTAGTTATCTTTTATCAGATTTGAAGATTCTAGTTCAGAAACCAGTGACTTTGTTTTGTGATAATCGTTCTGCACTACAATTGGTTGCTAATCCATGCTTTCATGAACAGACGAAGCATGTTGATTTAGATTGTCACTTCATCCGAAAGAGAATTTAAGCTAGTTTTCTTTACATTGTATCATTCCTACTACTCTGCAGATTGTAGATGTGATGACTAAAGCTTTGAATCATAATCAACATCTCTTCCTTTCCAACAAGTTGGGCCTTGCAAATGCTCCAACTTGAGGGAGGAATGTGGAAATGAGATCAATCTTTGATTGTTTGTCAAGTTGGAGCCAAGAAGAGGAAGGCGTGGGACTTGATGAATAAGAAAAGAGGTTTCATTTTTGCACTTTTGGCAGGAACAAATGTTTTCTTCTATCCGGGTTTAGTGAACCGGACTACAAGTTTATTAGAATAAAATTGACTCGGACTTGTTCCTAACTGGTCATATAAATAGTTGTTCTTTCTTTCCAAGTAATCACTCGAATGATTGTTGATGGAAGCTTGTGAGCTCCATTTTTGTGTGTGTTCAATCTAGTTTGATAATCAATTGAATGCATTTTGGTATTATCTTTGAGTGTTCTGAGCTCTATTTTCCGAGATCTTAGTTTTTCCACAAAGTCAATCAGAAATATGAACCAGGACCGCCTATTAGGCGGTTCAAGTGGTTGGTTAGAACAGGGCCCCCGAATTTAAGGGGCCCAATATATAGAAGAGAGTTTATTGTATTGGCTAAAATAAAAGTAGTGCAGCTGGTAAGGTGCATCTCTTCCTTCAAATCAACGCGTGTTCGACTCTTCTCCCAAACAAGGATTTTTATTTTTGTTTCTTTCTTAGTGGGCCCAACTCCTCTATGACTTTTTCATTATTCATCTATTCTTACACCTTTATGTCACTTTATTTTTTTAAAATAAAAAATAATCTCATGCTTTTATATTTTATTCAATCTTTATCTTGGTTTATTATTCTCCTTTTTATTTTGTTGTATTGTTTGTAAAATATATTAATGTAATTCCTTACACCTAAATAATATTTTTATTAATATGTATCAATTAATAGTGTTAAATTATTTAGTATTAAAAGTTCAATCAACGGTATTTTAAATAATTACGAATAAAAACAGCGAGAGAGGTTCTGGTGAGATATTATCTTATGGTGTAAAATGAGAACACACATGCACCATTGGATCAGGAAAAATGGATGGTGCAGATTAAAAGAAATTGGTTTGAGAGAAAAATTGGATAATAAACACGGTGGCATGCATTGTAATTTTGATAGTTTTTTAATTCAGCGGACAAATATACCCTCACAAAACCTAATATACCCCCAATTCAATTAACGCTCATCTCTCGGCGAAATGTGAGAACGAAAAACGTACACCTACTGCTGAAATTTTCTCGTTCAATTGATCTGTCCCCGATCTTGTCTATTGTTGCTCGATTTCGCTCAATTACCGCTTCAAATCAACATTGGTGAAAACTCTTGATGAAGGTATGCACCAATTTTTACTTCTCTAGGATTTAGGGTTTCAATTGTAGCAATTCAAAGTGATTGTTTGTTAGGTTTAGAGAATTCTTTAGTGAAATACTTGATGAAGGCATGATTTCGAAACAACACTCGTTTGTCAAGTTTAGAGAAATCTTTAACTTTGTTGTTTCTGCATATATGAGATATAGATAGATGGTGTACGTGACTGATGTTTTCAGGTTGGAAAGAAAAGAGTATTAATATTTTCAGGTTGTGTCTGTTGCATGGTTCATGGTTTTAACTTTGATGGTTCATGGTTTTTAAGTTGTTGGTTCACGATTTTTAAGTTGTTGGTTCATGGTAGTATTTCGATTTTGCTCATAGTGAATATGTTATGTTGATTGACCATTTTAGATCGAATATGATCATTTCATTCTTATGAATTGAATGCTGAAACTAAACCTTATGACTTTTGATATTTGTTTGATTAGATTGTGGTGATTTGGTTTGTGAGGACAATAACAAGCGCTTAAAAGACAAGGGACTGATTAAAATGCCCACCAGGAACTCTCCTTGTGGTGAATGTATGAATCTTCATCTTCATGTCACAGTTTTGTTATCGAATATTAACTACTATTTTGGAGTTAATTTTGACTTCACTTTTGTTGTTGTTTGTTGGTTCATGGTTTTGAACTTGTTGGTTTATGGTGTCATGCTTAATGTCATAAGAATTATTCTATTGGATCAAATATGATCATTTCATTCATATGAATTGAATGTTGAAACTAAACCTTATGAATTTTCATATTTGTTTGATTAGGACCTCTCAAAAGGTGCGAAAAGGGCTTTTGGGCTTCTTGTAGTATTGTAGATGGTAAGAACTTGTATATAATATATTATGGTCTTCTCTGTAGACAACAACTAAATGGATGGGTTTGTCCATCTTGTGCGTCCTCTATTGAGTTAGAAGAGAAAATTCACATTGCTTGCATATGATGTGGTGTTTGTGTAAAATCATTTATCAGTTTAAAAGCCTATTAGCTCAAATGGTAGAGCAATTTGCATATGCACATAGATGTGAGTTCAAATCTCACATAGGCTAATTCTATAAACGCTTTATATATTTTGGTTCATTATAACTCTTCTTTCGGTTCATGATTTTGTAAGCTCAGGTTCATAATAGTTCATCTTACAGTTCATGTCTTTTGGGTTCATGACATTTGTTCTTTTGGTTCATAGTAAATTAAAGTTTGGTTCATAATAGTTCATCTTACAATTCATGTCTTTTAAGTCTTACATACTAGTTGTAATTTTGGTTCATTGATTTTAAATAATCAGTTCACTTAACAAAAAATGCATAAAATTTGTAAAGAAGACATTCAGCTCATTGGGTTCGATGTGAAGTCAAAAACAACCTTAAAAGCAATTACAATGTAGCAAAGTGATTTGTCAAACACAAAATAACATAAAAGTAGACAACTTAATCCCCAAAACACATAACAACTACTAAAAAGATAAGTAGAGAATTGGAACTTCAATGTTCAATATTGGGAATGAAATAAGAACAATCTTATGATAAGTGAAGAGTGTAGGTGTCACTAGCTTCATCATGATCATCCGATGGAACTCCATCAACATTCTCATCATTATCAAGACCCTTCAATGAAACTCCATCAATACTAGTATCATTATCCGAATGAGACAAGTTAGGATGACCGGAGCTTGATGAACAACCTACAATAAAAAAAAAGGAAAAAATTAAGCTAATTTATAAGCAACATGGAACACATAATGGGCAATAAAAAGGTGAAAAAAATGTTTTTCTTTAGTTCACAAATATTGCCATTACGGTTCATAATATTATACTATAAGGTTCATTGAAAATCATAATGCGGTTCATGTAAAAAACAAAAAGGGAATTCACTAAAGGGTACGGTTTATCAACAAAATTCGGCTCATGAATGTGCAACAAACAACTAATAGCCATAAGTCCATCCAACATTCAAGCTATCAAGCAATCAAGCAAGAGTTTGGGTTTTTAGGGGAAAAAAGGTTTTGGCATTTTATCAAACACTTGGTGGGCAATCAAGCAACCATACAAAATCAACCTCTATTTATAATCAAATCCTTCAAATTACAATGCAAAAAACATACACTAATCTTTATTTTGCAATCTCTATCAATTCTATGATTCTATTCACCAAAATCCATGACCAAAAATCGAAAATCATACCTAAACCCATGAACATAGATTGAAATCCTAAATCAACGAAAATCATAACTAAATCCATTAATAAGAAGGAGATTGAAGGATAATTTGCTTGAAAGGAAGATATCTAAATCCATGATGAGGAGGCTTGCTTGAAGGAGGAGATTGAGAGCACAACGAAGATGCGATCGGAAATCACGAACGTATAAAGTTGGGCTGAATATTGAGATTGAAGATAAAAGACTGTAAAATGACAAAAATATCCCTCAATCTCTAAAATTAACATCAGGGACGCGCCTCTTTATTAACAAATCTGATCCACTAATCTCACAAAATCTAAGGTTGAGAGTTGTTCTCATTTCTTAGGATAAGAATTGTTCTCATTTGATCCCTAATCTAAAAACACCTGGCTAATTCTCTAATTATTGTTTCATTTTATCCATACAAATTTATTAAATTATCAAAAAAAATTATTAGGGGGCCTAAATCTTATTTTAGAACAAAGCCTATAAAAACATTTAGACGCCTTATATGAACTATATATATAGCGAAATCAATCTAACCGCGAAATTATCGAAGCCCATCATTACACAAATTAGCAACTAACTAGTTGAAGTCCCATGATATTCACGGGATAATTTTACTAAAAAACTATATAATTCTACGATATTAATTTAAAATACTAAATATATTTATATAATATCATAATAAATTATGCAATAGACAAATTATTTTTTGTAGATTGTACTCCATATTTTAATTGAATATATTTTTAAATATTTTTTCATTATTTGTGGAGATCTTGTCCAAATTTAGATTGAAATTATTAAAATATTGATTTTACTTTTTATTGAATAATTTTAAATAATATTTTCTTATTTTTTTAGACACTAATATGTATAAAATACTTGATTTTTTATAAAGATAATAATAATTAGGATAGGTTATCTACAAAGCAAAATATAATTTATTAAAATATTTTTTTAAAGTTAATTTATTAAAATTATATATTAGGATTCCTATCTTTTACTCTATAATAATAAGAATGTTTGTAAATATGAAAAATACAATATGGAAGAGAACATTGTCCTTGATTTAAGTGATAAAATATAGAGAAAATTATCTATGTATTATTTTGCAAAATTCAATCCATCTATAAAGTTGTTTTCCATACTAAATTTACATAACGAAGAAATAAAATATAAAGGAAATTAATGTATATGAAAATTTACAAAATTCAATGTATTAATCAACCTATCATCCATATTAAATTACAAAAAATATAGAGATAAAACATTTAAATGTAAGGTGGGGCTAGATAAAGAAGTTATGTATTTACATAAATAAAATAAAAAAGGAAATTAAGAAAAATGTAATGTAAATTTTTATCAAAATTCAATTTAAGAAAGTATTCATCAAGATTTGTAAATTTTTCTATTTTTTTTATCAAACTTTGATTTAAGAAATATAAATGCATACAAAGATAAAGAAAATCTACTTTTATTAATTTAAATCAAAATTCGAAATTTTTTTTTGTTACATTTACATATAATCTTAGTCATCACTCATCAACATAAAATTATATCTTTTTCTCAAAATAAAAATATATCAACATAACAAAATATATTATTTAAAATTAATCATTATATAGATATAAATTTTATACTTAGAACTCAAGCCTTGTTAAAAGATAAATAAAAATATATTAAGACCCTAAATCTTGTTAAGGGATAAAAATATTAAATTAATATGAAAAATATTATCTCATAGGAATGTATGTATATAAAAATTATATAAATATATTATCTATTGTAGTAAACTAATACATAGTCCATAAATAAAAAATTATATACATAAAAAACTATATACATAAAAAATTATATAAAAATGTTATCTATTTAGTATATATAACAAGAATACTATTAGTTGTTACAAAATTTATTAAAATATAATTTCACATTAATTTATTTAAAAATACCACGAGGTGCAAATTTTACAACAGACTTGGGTTCTGCTTTATAATGTACTAGTTGTACCCGTCGTACCATGTACGACTACGATTCGGTATTTTATAGACATTATAAATAATATATTAATAAATTAAAATATAATATAAACTTTAATATAAGTAATTTATTTCTCGTAGAATGTATACTTTTTTAATCAAATATTATATCATTCATATTTTATTAATTTCCATGTACGTTAATTTAGAGATTATCAAATATTTCAATATATCTATTAAATATTTATTATCTATTTTTATTGATTTTAAACATTATAAATATTTATCATTATTTTTTTATTATATATCTATAAATAAATTCGTCTAAAGATATACGATAAAAGATTTATATTTAGTTTAAAATATTTTATCTTTAATTTGAACTGCTTGTATATGGAAGCTTTCAAAAGATATTGTTACTAGTTTTACCCGTCGTACCATGTACGACTACGATTCGATATTTTATAAACATTATAAATATGATATTAATAAATAAATAAAAATATAATATAATACAAACTTTAATATAAGTAATTTATTGTTCGTAGAATGTATATAATTTTTTAATCAAATATTATATTCTTCCTATTTTATTACTTTCATGTACGTAAATTTAGAGTTTATCAAATATTTCAATATCTATTAAATATTTTATTATCCATTTTTATTAATTTTAAAATTTTTAACTATTTATTCATTACTGTAATTTTTTATAAAAGAAAATCACTATATTTCTATAAATAAATTTGTCAAAAGATATATGATAAAGAATTTATATTTATTTTTAAATATTTAAATATTTTATCTTTAATTTTAAATACTTGTATAAGGAAGCTTTCAAAAAATATTGTTATACTAAATAGATATTTTTTTGATGTTAGAGATAAATTTAAATAGTTAAAAAAAATTTAATATAAAGAAGTTATAATAATAGAAATAAAAAAATAATTTTTTAAATATAAGGTGGGGCTGGAATTATTCTGTGACTCGAAAAGGTACAACTTTGATATATAGTTATAGATATTACCTATTTTTTATTTTAAACATTATAAGTATTTATCATTAATTTTTTTTATTATAAAAGAAAAATATATATCTATAAATAATTTCTTGAAAAGACATCATGCTAAAAGGCAAAAGATATTTATACTTATTTAAAAATATTTTAAATTTGTTATCTTTAATTTTAAATATTTGTATAAGGAAGTTTTCAAAAGATATTGTTATACTAAATAGATATTTGTTTGATGTTAAAGATAGATTTAAATAGTTAAAGAAGAATATAATAGGTAAAGTTAAAATATTAGAAATAAAAATTAATTTTGTGAATATGAGGTGGGGCCAGAATTGTTCTGGTGGCTCGAAAATGGATAGCTTTAATATATAGTTGTAGATACTATATAGATATTTGTTTGATGTTAGAGATAAATTTAAATTTAAATAGTTAATAAGAGAAATAAAAATTAATTTTTAAAATATGAGGTAGGGCCAGAATCGTTCTGGTGGCTCGAAAAGAGACAGTTTTAATATATAGTTATAGATTAGGGATTTAGGGTAGATTAGGCATGCTTCATATTTATCTCTACCATTAGAAATAATCAAACAAACAAAGAGAAATAAACCTGGGATTATGGAAAGGTTTTTTAGTAAGTGACTATGGGGTAAAATATAGTTTATTTATTTGAGTCCGGTTCACGTGCGAATGGCGCCCAGGTGCGAAATAAGAAAGAACAGGAGTCCTTGGATCAAGAAAAATCAAAGGCGCTGATCATTTCAATTAAAAAGGGGAAAAAAACGGCACGGGCGAATTATTCGCGTATTTTTGAAAAAAACGGAAATAGGACACGCGCCCAGATTGTTCATCGGTATTGGGGATTTGTTCATCAATAATGTAGATTTGTTCATCAAAACTGTGATTTTGTTCATCAAAACTGTGATTTTGTGCATAAATAAACCATTGCTTGTGCATCAAAAATCTATTGTTTGTACATAAAAAATGAACAAATGTGTATCAAAATTACATGCAATATGTTCATCAACATTGTGATTTTGTTCATAAAAAAACGAAAATATTTGTTCATCGGTTTGTGCATATTTGTTCATTAGTAATATCAATTTGTTCACTGGTTTATGCATATTTGTTCATTACCTTTTTCATATAATTGTTCATTACTAGATGCATATTTGTTCACTAGTAACCTCAATTTGTTCATTATTATATGCATATTTGTTCATTAATAACATCAATTTGTTCATAGCTAAATAAGGCACAAGCACACCTCTTCGATTTGTTGCTATCTCGTTCTCTTAGCATACACCATATTATTGCAAAGTCAAATTCTTTATCTCTATTATCTTTTGCATTCAAGTTTCTACATCAAACTTATCTTATTTTGGTACTATATTGAGCGCTTCATTTGTATTGACAAGTTAGCCTTAAAGCACTTCATTTGTATTATACTTTGAATTCAAGATAGCCTTAAAGCACAAAATAAATGCAAAAAATGCACAAATGGATAGTCCTAAATGTACAAGTTGATGGTATTAATAGTCCTAAATGTACAAGTTGATAGCATTGACACATAAAACATAAGTTTATTTCAATTCACAAATAAGGGTATAATAATGAACAAATAAGGTTATATCAATGAACAAATAAGGGTATATCCATGAACAAATAGGGTATATCAATGAACAAATAATGGTATACCAATGAACAAAAAAAAAGTATACTAATGAACAAATAATAGTATACTAATGAACAAATAATGGTATATCAATGAACAAATAGGGGTATATCAATGAACAAATACGACTATATCAATGAACAAATATGGGTATATCAAAACTAATTATATGTGCATAAAAAACTACATAATATTGTATTCCTACACATAAATAAGGTTAAAAAATAAAATTAAAAATTAAAAAAGTTCGAAATCGATGAACAATGTTATCAAAAACTCAATGCACAACTAGTTAGTATTGATGAACAATTGGTGAATATTGATGAACAAATCGCTATTTCTGATGAACAAACTGGGCGCGTTCATAAAAACGTATTTTTCGAAAAATTCGTGAATAATTCGGGAAAAATTCGTCCGTGTCGTATTTTATTGAAAAATACACGAATAATATGGGAAAAATTCGCCCGTGGCGTATTTTATTTTTTTTAATGAATGTTTAATCAGGGACGTTGATTTTTTTAGAATGAACGATCGTGATTTATTCTTATTTCTCACCCAGGCGGCCACTCACACGTGACTCTTTTTCTATTTATTTTTACATGCCTTGCCTTATCTTTTACACAGAATAGAGAACCTCTCTCCCCCTAAATTGGCGCCATGGCGATGAGCTCCATCTGCTGTGAGATGTTGCGCCCTCACACTCCAGGTACTCTTTTCTTCTTCTCGTTTCTCCCTTTTCAATTGTGGAGTAAAATTGACACTTTTGGTCTGTGCAGTTGCAACCAAGAAATCTGTTCAGAGTGTGGGAGAGATGGTCAAATCAGTTGGAATTCCTTCGATCGTAACCCCTCCTCACTTGTCTCTTCAAAGGGGCAATTGGGTTAAGCTTATTTGCGGTGCTAGTTTTGAGGTAAACAAAACAAAGTTTTCAGGCGAATCCTTCAATTAATATATTAGTCGAACTCTTACTCTTTTTCTCGGGTGATTCGAATCGTATTGCTCTGCAATTGAGAGTTTTGTAGGATAGGAGATGATGTGAAATGGGAGTAGAGTGCTTAATCTTCTTCTTATTCTTTTCCCTTTAACATTTGGGTTTTAAAATTGAATACTAGATTGCTTAGTTGAATTATCTGTATGTCTGAATTTATGCAGGATGCCGTGGATGTGAGGAACCTCTCTCTGGTATACACTCTTGCAGGAGGTAAGTCATTGTTCAACAGTATAACCCCTGATCAGTAATCTAGCTTTAACAATCGATCATGCACATTTTTTTAGATTAGTCAATTGAACTAAATAACATGCATGGTTGATTTTAATATGATTTGATTATTCCGTCTTTTCTTTTGCTTTACATTTTAGTGATTTGCATAGATTCAGACGATCATTCATTCAACTAGACCCTCCATCCAAGAACAGAGAATTTAATTTGTTAAATTCAAATGTCTTTGGACTGAAGATGCTTATCATTGCCCTACAGTGATGATCCAACTTGCACAATTTTCCATGAAAAATGATTCTTCAATGATTTAAATGGTTCATTTGTTCATGTTTGAAATATAAATGAAAAAACACCTCTTTCAAGAAAAATGCAGTGTTGAAACTAGATGCATTTTTAATGTATGCTTCAATATCAAAATGTTTCATCTCTACTATTGTAGTTTCCTTGACCATTACCACCCTTGGGCTGGGACAATGCTCTAGCATACTAAAAGTATACTAACACATCCTTCATATATGGAAGAACGTTTTTCAATGCCTATATTGAATGACTAAACATTTCAACATATTATAAGATGTACTTTCTCATGTAGTGTACAAGCTCAAATATGTGTTTCACTTTTTCCATTTCAAATGCAGTTGACTGCATAGATTGTGCTGCTGATGCGTCAGTAGTTTGTGCGGTGAATGAAGGAATAGATGCAGCAATGGATATCATTCCGCTTCGTAAGCCTTGGATTATGATTAGTGTCAATGATGATGAAGATATTCATTTTCGTAAGGCAGGTATTTGACATTTACTGTTCTCCATACCCTGTTACTATGGATTACGTCAAAATTAGCTTAGCTCAAGGTTTATCTACCAAGCTAAAGTCTCAACAAATCAGGTTCTTTTGCACGTTAATGGACAAGGGAATTAGTGAGACTTTGGCAACTTTGAAGTTGCACCACGTCACAATTGTTCAGTGTCCACATGATCTTTGTTTAATATTTCAAATCATTTTAGCTTAACTTAGATTAGCTTTACTTTACTTGACCTTCTCTATTCTATTGTATTTATGTCAAATTTGCTTACTATTCTTTCATTTTTGCTTAGGGTAGATGTAGACTTGGTAGTATAATTGTCAAGATTTTAATTACTTGACAGTGTTTGGAAATTGACATATGCTCGCTAGTTCTTATTTCTGCTGAAACTGATGTATCTATCTGCATGACTCTCTGGATTAATCCGAAAATGAAATCAGAATTTGATCCAGAAGATTGTCCATTGGATTGTTTGAGACCGTGTGAAAAAGTTTGTCCTGCTAATGCAATATCACTGGGAAAGCCTTCCTCCAGTCTCCATACATCTCATGTGTTGCAGGTCTGTTTTTCATTGCCTTCTTTCATAAGTTTCTTTATTCTCTTCAATGATCATATATATTCTTTGCTAATTGCTCACTATGATGTTTTATCTAGAGAGGAGTCATCACAGAACGATGCTATGGATGTGGCCGTTGCTCTCCTGTTTGCCCGTATGACAAAATCGGTGAGATGGCTGCTTTTAAAAAAATAAGTACAAGTCCATAAGAATGCATGATTGATCAATCACATCAACTCTAGCATTATGTGGAACTGTGTTTTAAACCTGGTCTAAACGTTTCTGTTTGTTCTGTTGTCATATCTTGAGATGTCTTAGGAATGGCTGCACACTTGAGAGATGCTGCTAGTACTGCTGAGCTGCTTAAAAGGAATGATGTTGACGCAGTTGAAATACACACGAGTGCGAGGTAATGATCACAATCTTCCAAATCTTTTCTGAGGTGGAAAAAGCAAGTAGCATGCAAAGTATACATTTTTGAAGGAGAAAATTGAATGTATTCACTATTTTTATGATGCAATGAATTCAATTTAGGATCATCCTGCCATCATATCTAATATATAAAAAATACAAACAGTAATTATTATGTATTATCAGAATTTTTTTAATAAATATTGCCACTGGTGCATGTAGACAGACTGATTCCTTTGAGCAGTTGTGGAAAGCTTTGGGAGATTCTGTCAATGATTTGAGACTAGTAGCAGTAAGATTCAACTCAACAACTTTTTAAAGTTAAAATTAGGCCAATTAATGTTCATAAAAATCATAACTCAACAACTTTTGTGGATGTTGGTGAATTTACCAAGATAAGCCTTCCTGACATTGGGGACTCCGTCACTTCAGTAATGAACACAATGTTCGAAGTCATGAGGCCAAACCTCCATTCCTACAACTTGTGGCAGGTACACAAACTTTTCTTTACTGAACTAAATCACACTCCTCTAAAATAAATGATAATAAGTCCAAGATCGTTATAAACTCCTTAAACTTATCATTATACAACTACCTTTTGAAGTTGGATGGTCGTCCCATGAGTGGGGATATTGGTCGAGGTGCCACAAGAAAAGCAATTAGCTTTGCACTTCACTTAGCTGCTGCAGAGGATAGACCTCCTGGTAGATAACGCATTATCTTTAATTATAATAATGCACAATCTTGTGTAATCTAAATGCACTTTTTTTTTTTGAACATCAAATCGTTTTTTTTTTTTTTTTTTTTCAGTTATTAAACCTTATATTTTATATTCAGGTTTTCTTCAGTTAGCTGGTGGTACTAATGCTCATACAGTCACTGGACTGAAGAAGGAAGGGATTTTTCAAGCTTCCTTTGAATCCTGTAATTTGCGTCAAAACTTGTTTTTTTAAAGATATTACCCTACTTAAATACAATATATGATCCTCACTGATCTAATGTGTAGGGGTTGCCAATGACAAGAATTCGGGTTCCAAAACTCTCAGAAGAACAAGTCCAGTAATTAGCGGTGTAGCTTTTGGTGGCTATGCGCGAAAGGTTTTATGTGAATTCTTAAAATCCACAATTTTTAGTGTTGATTTAACATTCCCATATAGATATAAGACAGGATGATAATCTTGTGTGCTAATAATTTGATATATGTTGTTCATTACTTTTCAGATAGTTGGAAGAATATTAAGCTCCTTAGAATCAAAGCACGGGCTTACTAATATTGAGAATCACCCTGAGTATCTCAAGGAAGCGCTCAGAGAAGCCATTGATCTGGTTAGAACTGTCAAATGCTACAACAATTGGCTTAATTAGGCATATAGTGGAAATCCCCTGTACAGATTCACTAAATAATACACAGAGCTTACACTCATGTAACTATGGAGTTTTTCTCTCTGTTTCATGTTCTGGTTTTACCCGACTCGTTTCATTTGAATCGAGTCTTGCAAAGTTCACATAATGGATCCTTGAGCTTGGTACTTGATCAAATCAAATATTCTACTCCCTAAATATACTCCCTTACGACGTGATTGGGTGATGACTTAAATATAGGTAAAATATTAAAAAATATCTTTTAACCAATTAAATCAAGGGAGTATAAGAAGAAGTATGATTAGGGAGTAGAATAATCGGACCGGTACTTGATAGCCTCAGCTTGTAACTTGTGCAAGAGCATTGGCATTCAGCTTGGCTCGGCCAAATATCTTAACATATCGGACTGATGTATAGTTGGCCCATATTGCTCATTGGGCCTTACCCAGCTGAGAAATGTTTATTTTTTTATAAAAAATTTTGACACTAGAAAGGTCTCTCTGAGAAAGGGAAATACAGAAATGTGTTATGTGTTGCACGAGCAGGAAAGTCTTCAAATAAGACTTTTACACTTGCTTTCCCGGTGAAGAGAAAATCATGTGTCCAACACGTGACATTATTAAGTTTGTTCGGTTGTTTCAACTTAGAACGCAACGTTTAGGAAGAAAACGAGACAACGACAAGGCAGAACTAACAAAAGCTATTCAAGTAAAACTTCCATGTGACCATGTGTGAATCTTAAAGGTTGCTCCAACAGTGACCATAGATGAATGTCGACACCATTCATCAATGGTTAGGGGTGGGCACGGTCGGTTAACCGGATATCGGTTAATCGGAACTTCGGTTAGTAAATTTCAATAACCATAACCGTGAAACTCGGTACGGTTTATCCGTTAACAGACTTATTTTAATTGTTTTAAAATAAAAAATCAGCCAAAACAAAAGCAAATCGATGTCTAATTAACCGGAAATATCGACAAATTTATACGCAGTCCACATTAATTAACATTAATTTTTGTACTAAAACATGTACCCACTAAAAACAAAAGCCAATCGTTACCTAATTAACATTTAACACAACTTAACGGTTGACACAAGTCAAAACGAAAGCCATACCAGAATGTAATATAAGCCAAACATGTCCAAAATACAAACTATTGTATTTTTTAGCAAAATACAAACTGTACCGGTTGAAACGATTTACCAAGTGCAGCAAAATACAAACGACATATTAGATAGTTTATTATGATACAAACTATTAAAAGCAAAATACAAACTATTGGCTACTGTATTATTGAAAATAAATTAAAAACAAAACAAAAATTATAATAGATATTAGATAGTTTATTAGTTGTTAAAATATATGTATTTTTAACTAAAACTTACTAGATATATAATTCTTTTTTGAAAAATATATAATATATATTAAAAATATTATCGGTTCATCGGTTAACCGACCGCGAAAATATTAATAACCTTATTTGAACCGTTGAATCGTTAAAAGTATCGGTTGGTTAACCGTAACCAATAAAAAAAAGTTTCGGTTCGGTTAACCGTAAAAAGTAATCGGTTTGTCGGTTTGTCGGTTCGGTTTATTTTGCCCAGCCCTACCAATGGTGGTGAGATCAGCTCCAACTTGCCATCATCATCATCATCATCATCATCATCATCATTGACCCAGTGAGACTCTGCTACAACGGAATCTGGGGGGTCAAGATGGGGGTACCTTGCCCAAGGGAGAGGGGGTACGCCCGGATAGACCCAAGAAAAACTGAAATTTAGCTATGTGACAATAATAACTGAATTTAGTTAGAATGTACTAAAATTGATATAGGGACTAAATCCATCTCAAAGACAGTGTCTAAAAGCCAATGAGTATGAGGATGCGCCCGACAGTTCCAACTTGCCAATGACCGAAAAATGACATAGCCCTGAAAAACTCTTAGTAAGAACATCTGCGAGTTGTGAAATGGTAGGCTCATATAAGATTGTGATAAGCCCCTTCTTGGAGTTTATGTCTAATAAAATATCAGTTGAAATTCATGTGTTTGGTCCTCTCATAAAACGTGGGGTTCCTTGCTATTTGTATGGTTGCTTGGTTGTCACATTTGATTGTTATATGAATGACACCATAAACATCCTAGTCGTGCAATAGTCTTGACAGCCAGGCTAATTTTGCAATTAATCTTCGAATTGATTTATACTCTGCATGAGCTATGGACAATGACACAAGAATGGACAACCACCAAATAACATTAATCAATCCACTCATTGATTTTCTAGTGTTTGAGCATGCAACCAAATATGCATCACAATAATCCCAAAAGCCGCCAATCGAGAGAAGAATTGAGAAAAATGCCCAAATCACTATGCCCCTTCAAATACCTCAATGTGGGATACGTACCTGCTTTGTAATGAGTTGTGCTTGGAGCTTGTATGTATATGCTTGGAAATTGCACTACTAAAGCTATATATAGACGTGTATAAGGGCGGAGCCGGAAATTTATCCCAGAGGGAGCTAAATTCCTGTTTACGGAGAAAAAAAAATAGTTTTTTATATATATTTTTTTTGCATTTTTTCATAAAATTTTGTATTTTTCTGTATAAAAATGATTTTTTTTGTATATGAGAACTATTTTTTCATAGAAAAAAAAGTTTTTTGTATATAATTTTTTTTTGTATTTTTTGTATAAAAATTATTTTTTTTTGTATACGAGAACTATTTTTTCATAAAAAAATTTATTTTTTTTCTTGTCAAATAATTTAGTTTTTTTATATTTTCAAAAAAAATGTTTGCTAGTTGAAAGTTGGGAGTCGTTTGGCTGTATTTAAAACTATATATAATGCATGTTCAATCACTAATCTGTGTAATACTAATACTTTATGCACTAATAATATTTTAAATTTTTTTTAAATTTCAGTAGCCCCCATCGGTCACCATGTCCCTCCGCTAGTGGACGTGTATGTGTAAGAAAATAAAGTTTACTTACTAACTTTCTATAGAGAGAATGATATGGCATAGGAATTCCTTTAGAAGAAGCAAACATCAAACATGTTTCTTGTTGATGATATGTAAATAAATTGCGCGCTAAATGACAAGTTGGATGACCGAATAATGTGGGAAATCCAGAGAATCAGATGTAAGCAACCCGATTCCCTTATCGAAGCACATATGACAAGTTTAAGGACGTTGGGGAGTGCATTACCAGTGGAGTCACACCCTCCCCTCATATAAAAATACAACAATCTCACAAGCGTCACACCTATCACATAAATAAAATATTTATCTCGAACATGTATACAAAAAATCCACATGTAACATTCATTTTCTATGTTCTTTGCTCTTGGGTGAAATTGTTTGAGGTTATCCTACACAAAACAAAATAAAATCACAATATATATTAAGCATCCACATGAATTCGTTTAAAAATCCTATCAAATTGCCAACAAAATTCTAGATCCATTCATAATAACGACTTGATTGAAATAGTCAAGAGAAGATAGATTATGTGAACATTGGAAGTGTGAAATTGAATGTTCGAAAATGATCTAAAGTTGAGGAGAATGCAAAAACGAAGGTGCGAATATCCAAATCCATAATAATGAAGAAAACACAAAGAAGCTTATCGAGCTACTATGTTAAATTTTATGAATTTTATTCACAATTGTTATAAATCTAACAATATAAAGACATGAACCAATATACCAACTATTATCAACTAAAAGACATGAACCATTAGATGAAATATTATGAACCTTCGTTCATAAATATATGAACCAAATAAACAAATGTCATGAACCGAAATAACAACTAGTATGACTTAAAAGACATGAACCGTAAGATAAAATATTATAAACCAAAGCTTATAAAAATATGAACCAAATGAAGAACTATAATGAACCAAAAGACATGAATCGTATGAACAATAACCTATGCAGGATTTGAACCCACATTTATGTGCATATGCACATTGCTCTACCATTTGAGCTAATAGGCTACTAAATAAAATAAATTATATAGACACTTATTAAGAACCCAAGCATACCAAAATAATAAACCAGTAGAATAATTATCATGAACCTCATTTCCAAAAAACTAGCTTCTAAGGCAAAACCAAAATTTGACATACTATGAACCATACTGTAGAATAGCATGAACATATGCTATAAAATGAATGAACCGAACATTGAATTACTTCAAACCTTTTCTAATAAATTAGCATGCATTGAATATATACTACACAATAGTATTAACATATGCTTAAACAAGCATAAAACAAGTATTTGAATTGCAATGAACCTATACTTTTAAATATAAAAATACAAACCGAACTAACAAGTACACTTAAAAACACATGAACCAAACTTTGACGTACTATGAACCATATTGTAGAATAGCATGAAACTATGCTTTAAAGTGCATGAACCAGATCGATCTTGAATATTAGTTATATTTCAATGGATCAGAATCATTTAATATGGTCTAGTACTTGAAAATCCGCTACTTCAGTTCAATACCACATTCGTACCGCACAAGAACAAGATGCTAGTACACTATAGCTACTTTTTTTTTGTTGAAAGTACTCTATAGCTACTATTCACAATATCTATCACTGTTGGAAAACGTGTCTGTAGCCAGAAAATATTTAGCCACGAATATTGTCGAGGTTAATTTGGGTGGCAACGACCACAAGTTTAACCACAAATATTTACGTTTGTGGTTATATTTCCATGAAAAATACAGTTGTGGCTATTTTCGAGGTTGAATCGCCGTGAAAAGAGCGCGCGGCTAAATTCGGTTGTAGATTTCTGGCCATATTGTCATGAAAACATGCTTGTGGCTAAAGTTTAGGCCAAATTGACGCGAATATCTCGTGCGGCTAGATTCATTTCTAGTATAGTAGCTAATTAGCCACGAAAAAAGTTTCGAGTGTATATTCACGGCAAAATCTGGAGCTAAGTACCCACACAATATTTATGGCTAGTTTTGTGGTTATTTGTGTGGGTAATTTGAATCATTGACTTGTAAATGTTCCTTCATTTCGTTAGAATTTTTAGAAATAACCACAAAACTAGCCACGAGTTCTTATTTTCGTGCCTAATTTAGTTTGTTTGGAAAAATCTGCGATAACAGTCATGAGATTAGCCACGAGTTCTTCATTTCGTGAGAAATCTGCAGAAATAACCACGAGACTAGTCACGAGTTCTTCATTTCGTGTCTAACTTTGTTTGTTTGGAAAAATTTGCAGAAACAGTCACGAGATTAGCCACGAGTTCTTCATTTCGTGAGAAATCTGTAGAAATAACCACGAGACTAGTCACGAGTTCTTCATTTCGTGTCTAACTTTTTTTGTTTGGAAAAATTTGCAGAAACAGTCACGAGATTAGCCACGAGTTCTTCATTTTGTGGTTAATCTTCAGAAATAACCACAAGATTTCAACAAAGGAAGAGGATAAGAGTTTGGATTGGGCTGCTCCTCCATATGGGCCGAGTAGGGTGATCAAGAAACGGGCCAATTTCTTTTGACTCCCAAGCCCATCAGATTTTCTATTACCTTACAAGCCCATTCCTAATTAATTTTTATTATTTGTAAAATTATTTCCACTATAAATAACAATTATTTTAAAATTTTAATAAATATTACCCATAGGCCTTTATAAAAAAAATATTTATTAAAATAAAATATCAATCATGCTCACCTAGGAAATTAATAATTTTTAATAAATTATAAATGACTTTCTAAGAAATTAATAATTTTTAATAATTTTTAATTCTTATGAGAAATCGTTATATTCATTTAGAATTTTTCATTCTTATGAGAAATCGTTATATTCATTTAGAATCGTTCATTCTTATGAGAAATCGTTATATTCATTTAGATTCGTTCATTCTTATGAGAAATCGTTATATTCATTTAGATTCGTTCATTCTTATGAGAAATCGTTATATTCATTTAGAATCATTCATTCTTATTAGAAATCGTTATATTTATTTACATTCATTCATTCTTATGAGAAATCGTTATATTCATTTAGAATCGTTCATTCTTATAAGATATTGTTATATTCCTTTAGAATCGTTTATTCTTATAACAAATCATTATATTCATTTAAAACTGTTCATTCTTGTAACAAATCGTTATAGTCCTTTAGAGTCGTTCATTCTTATAAAAAATCGTTATATTCCTTTAGAATCATTCATTCTTATAAGAAAATGTTATATTTCTTTACAATCGATCATTCTTATAAGAAAGTGTTACTTTCATTTAGAATCGATCATTCTTATAAGAAAGCGTTATATTTCTTAGGGTTTAGGGTTTAGGGTTTAGGGTTTAGGGTTTAGGCTTTAGGGTCTAGGGTCTAGGGTTTAGGGTATATGGTTTAGGGTTAGGGTTTAGGGTTTAGCGTTATATTTCTTTAGAATCGTTCATTCTCATAAGAAAACATAATATTCACTTAGAATCATTCATTGTTATAAAAAATTATTATATTCATTTAGAATCGTTCATTCTTATAAGAAAACATAATATTCACTTAGAGTTTAGGGTTTAGGGTCTAGGAACTAGGGTTTAGGGTCTAGGGTTTAGGGTTAGGGTTTAGGGTCGATCATTCTTATAAGAAATCATTATATTCCTTCATAATCATTCATTCTTATAAGAAATCGTTATATTTCTTTAGAATCGTTCATTCTTATAAGAAAACATAATATTCACTTAGAGTTCATTCTTATAAGAAATTGTTATATTCATTTAGAATCGTTTATTCTTATAAGAAAACGTAGAAAATGTTATATTCACTTAGAATCATTCATTCTTATAAGAAAATATTGTATTCACTTAGAATCGTTCATTCTTATAAGAAAACATTGTATTCACTTAGAATCGTTCATTCTTATAAGAAAACGTTATATTCACTTAGAATCGTTCATTCTTATAAGAAATCATTATATTCCTTTATAATCATTCATTCTTATAAGAAATCGTTATATTTTTTTAGAATCGTTCATTCTCATAAGAAAACATAATATTCACTTAGAATCATTCATTGTTATAAAAAATTGTTATATTCATTTAGAATCGTTCATTCTTATAAGAAAACATTATATTCATTTATAATCGTTCATTCTTATGAGAAATCGTTATATTCATTTAGATTCGTTCATTCTTATGAGAAATCGTTATATTCATTTAGAATCGTTCATTTTTATAAGAAAACATTATATTCATTTAGAATCGTTCATTCTTATGAGAAATCGTTATATTCATTTAGATTCGTTCATTCTTATGAGAAATCGTTATATTCATTTAGAATCGTTCATTCTTATAAGAAAATGTTATATTTCTTTACAATTGATCATTCTTATAAGAAAGCGTTACTTTCATTTAGAATCGATCATTCTTATAAGAAAGCGTTATATTTCTTAGAGTTTAGGATTCTAAATGAAAGCGTTACTTTCATTTAGAATCGATCATTCTTATAAGAAACCTCTATGATGATCTTTATATGCTTGATGTTAACAACTACACGCCAGGGGTTCGGGGGGCAACGCCCCACGACGGTGGTCAGCGAGTTGGGGGTCCAGGGGGCAACGCGCCCCTGGCAGGGTTGGGGGCAGCGCCCCCAAGAAAAAAGGTATACAATGTTTTATGTATTGAAGATTTATTTTATTATCATGTTAGATTAATATCGGTTTATACATAAAATTTTAAATTTCACACTTTTAATTATTATACTTTCCAGATATGAAAGTGTATATATAGGAAAGTGTTTTAATTGTTTAGATTATTCGTATATAGAAAAGTGTATTTAGTTAAAGATTTTTTTAAAAAAAATCTTTAACTAAAATATTAGTTAAAGATTATTCAACTTTGGTTCAAAGAAATTATAACTTATTATAATCCTACTTATTTATAAATTATTCAACTTTTAAAAAATTTGTTAAAATGTGTGCAAAAATTAATGGTGGGTTTAATAGAAGGAAATATTACTTTTAGAGGGAAAATGAAATTTGGTCTAAATTATTGGCGGGCTTGGAGTGAAAACGAAAATTTGGGCAAAATTATTGTCGGGCTTGGAGGGAAAACGAAAATGTTGGCGGGCTAAATTGGAGGGAACATTGTTTTAAGAGGGAGAATGAAATTTTGGGCTGAATAAAAATAAGCCCAAAAGCCAAACACAAACCCTAGTTGTTATTCTCACAAAATCATGCGCCGCTTTTCAACTAATAAACGCATCTAGGAAGGAACCCGAGAGAGAGAATAGGTTTGAGCTTGACCTTCGCAAACACAAACCTTGTTCCTTCTTCACCGCCACCATATCTTCTCCACCTCGTTAAAGTTTACGAAATTCATCTCCAAATTGATCGGTTTGAGCTTATCGTTCTCAATTTTCCATGTCGGAGAAGAGGGAGGAGAGAGACATATCGTCTACAAATTGATCGAGAGAGAGAGAGAATCGGGATGGAACGACGGACTCGCGAACTCGGGAAGAAAGAATTCGGATTATTCACTGCCGGAATATCTCCGCCTCCTCAAAGTCACCAAATTCGTCTCCAAAATTAATGGGTTTGTACTTGTCTTAATGTCAACCTTGGTTCTTATTTCTCAATTGAGAAAGATATAATCTTTCAATTGGTTTTGCGCCGCTGGCGCCTGGCCGAGAAATCCCTGGCGCCGACTAGCATCCACCATTGCTATACTTGATTGATGGTCTTCATTTCTTTGCAACATTCTATTCTCTAATTGTTCAGCTGCTCTAATTATTTTTGAATGCTTTTATTTTTGCTGGTGAATTTTATTTTGAATGTTTTCTTATGTTCTCAATTGAGAAAGATCCAAATTTTCTTTGTTTTTGTGACTGAGAACTCCTGGCTTGCCTCCGGTACTGGATGGATCTGAGTTTTTGATTTGCATAAACTCACCACCATCTCTCAAGCCAAGAGCCAAGTTGCTGGAATTGTAGCCAATGATTTCCGCCAAAAAGCAGATGAATATCGAGCTCAAGGTTTACAGATGTAGAATTCCTTTGCATATAGTCTCAAATTTCTTACTTTCATTTTCGCCTTTTTTGTTAAGTAATCTGATATCTGCCTATTTTGTAAGCTGTTTTTCTTGTTCGAGGATGATTTGAGCAAATCTTTTTTTATTCCTTCAAATATAGCAGCTAGAATCAGGGATATTTTGGAGAATGTGGGCTTAGCACAAGAGAGTTTGCCAGCTAATGTTGTTTCTTCGGCAAAAGTTCTTGCAAGTGTAGCAAACTACCTTAATATAAGAGACACTGAGCTAAGCAGGTGGGATTTCTACAACTTATTGTTATGATTTTGTTTCTTTCTCTTTCGGGTCTTATGTTTTCTTTTGAATTTGGAGCTTTTGTTAAGATAAATGCATTTTCAGTTATCTTAATATGTCTTGTGTTCTTCCTTCCATTGCAGACTCTATTGAGCTTATCATCATGGACAACAAATAAACAATCTCTATCAGCTGGAAGTTGTAACAGGTATTATATACTAAAACTTCTGATAACAAAAATAAATTAGGCAGCACAAATTTGCATCAAGTAGACAATGATTAACCTTAAGCTTTTATGAATCTTTCCCACTGTTACAATCGAACAAGGAAAAACAAACCTACTTCATGCTCTACAATCAAGATTCAATTGGTGCATTTTTAATCCTTGTTTGCACTTCTTCCAGGATGATGATGACAGTGAAGACAACAGACTCCATTGATGTTGCAGTTGTCAAACCAGAGGGATGAATGTTATAACCTCTACGCCTTTTCACAATTCTTTAGTTTTCAGATTTGCTCTATGCTTTTTTTGTTCAAACATTTGTTAATTCGTTTGAAAAATTCCCAAACTTGTACATCTTATATATGTTATATACTATTTTGGTTATGTTTATAGAATGACAACATCAGAAATATAACCCTTTTGATTTCTTGTCTATCAGTACAAATATTTTTAGTGCTTGATGGGGATTGGCATTCAATGGCTGTATTAAACTGTTAATTGTGAGATGAAATCTCATAATCATCATTGATCTTTATGATTTTGGATCTCTAGTCTCGTTTTGAAATAAGCAATATTATGGTATAAAATTTATTTAATTTTTTTTAAATGCTTAATTTTTTAACCACAAAATTTGAAACAAAATAGATTCAATGCAAATTTCAAGGCTAAATAGCCACGAAATAGGTGCGATTATGCGTTAAAATTCGACTCGAACTTAGATACAAAATACATTTGTGGCTAACATTTGATGGTGATGCACTCAAAACTAACCACGAAATTCAATTCTGGCTAATATGGTTGAACATGACTTTCGTGGCCAATAGCCACACATTTAGCAATGAACTAATTCGCTGCTATTATTTGCAGCTAAATAGCCACAAAACTAGAATTATGTGGTTCTTTTCCAGAGTGATATTTAGCCTCGCGCGTTTTAGCCCCAGGGCACGTTTCGTAGGGCAATCCGTTGGGGATGTCGTGGCTAACGTGATTTCGTGGTTATTTTTGTGGCGGAAGTCGTGTCTATTTTCCTGGCTACAGACGCGTTTTCCAGCAGTGTATGGTTTTTGGATTGATCTTTTCACTTGCTTAATAGCAATAGTGAAAATCAATGCCATTCATCAAATGAAAAATTGAAAGAAATAGTTTAAAAATGTTCAAGATTCATCTTTTATTTAGCTTCATCAAAATATGAAGCATAGATAGAACATGTACAGTATACACACTGCAAACAGGAATCTTTGCTTATTAATAATGACAATGGGTTTGTTTGGTGAAATAGTTATCGCCTCAAACTGATCCAATCATCCCCCTCTTTATCTCACTAGATCAATTATTCCAATTTCGAAACGAATTCTCCATTCAAGCGAAATCAAATAAAAGCCTTCAACTTTGAATTGTAGTAAATGAAAATACCTTTGTTCAAAACAATAAAGCTACAATTGAAACCATAAATCCTAGAAAAGTAAAAATTGGTTCATACCTTCATTAATTGCATTCACCATTGTTGATTTGAAGCATGAATCGATCGAAATCGAGCGAGAGTAAACATGGAAGGGGACAAAATCGTTCGAGCGAGCGTCGTTGGTGTTCATAGATCGTCATTCATGTGAGAGAGAGAACGAGAATGAGATCTATCTTACATCAGGACACATTAATATCAACATCATATGCTCTTTTAAGCAAATAACAAGGTGCAAGTCTAATAATACCTTATTATACAATAACATGAACCGTTTATGCAATACCATGAACCTTACTAAGCAATAGCATGAACCTAGGCCTTTAAATAATACCTTCTATGACTAAACACAAATCAAAAGCTGAAATAAGGCTGATTTGGCACAAAATTTGATAGCAAGAACTCCACACTTGATAGAACTTATAAAGAAACGGACTAAACACTAGTCTAGCAACATAGTTCTAGCAAGGAACTTATGAAAGCTATAAAAAAAACAAGCAGATTTCATGCTGAAAACAAAAAAAACAGCAATAAAAAACCAATGTCATATTCAGCAGGTTCGAGCACAAATCCAGCACATTAATACAATGGGAGATAAACAATTCATAAATCCAACACAAATCCAGCACCCTACATTTAGCACATCAATTCAGTTCATTCAATCGCCTTTCAACACATCAATTTAGCACCCTAGATTTCAGCAGAAACAATTCATTCAATCACATCAATGACATATTCAGCACTCAATCGCCTCAATTTAGCCTAAAACACCCTAGATTGTTACAGTACAAATCAAGTTCAATCCAACTTGAGCAACCAAATTAGTTAAACGACACAAACCTGTAAAACGAGAACCTAAATGACCAAATTTGTCGGCATATTTGTCGATCAAAATGGACCTTCGTGGTTGTAAATCGCAAGAACCCTAATTTTAAATGATTAATGAAATGAAGAGATACCTTCGGCGGCGGCGTTGTTTGCAGATCTCGTCGGACGCATCGTCTGAGACGAGAAAGGAACAATTTGGGGCACGAAGCAATCCAAAAACGCTAACAGGAAGACGAGCAAGGAGCGAAGCATGGGCTCTACCTCATGAAAGAGCCATGAAAGAGTTTCGGTCCTTGAGAACCTCGTTCAATTTGGGGGGAGAAGGGAACGTTATTTTTGGAATAGTATGTCATTCTAATTTAAATTATGCTCCGTGTCACTATCTTTTTTTTTAATTTGACCTGAATTAGTTTCTCTTAATCTTGACCATCCAATGCTCTGATCCAACGCCTCCAATTTGATCTCATTTTTCATTATATGGATAGTTTGCATCAGAGCCGGACTCTAATAATATGAAACTCCGTGCAAAATATATGAGAATGATACGCTAAATCATATTAGGATAATTATTATTTCCTTTTATTTAAGATTTAGTTTTATATTTTAGTAGGATATCATTTCAGCGTTATCTTTTCCGATTTAGCTAGATCCGGGAGTTATTATAAATACTCTCTTATTTGTTATCTTTTTAATCAATCAGAAATCAGAAATTAATTATCCTTGCCCTAGTTCTCTCTTCTCCCTCGTCTGCGTCTTTCTTTTCCCCTAGCCAATTGGCTCTTCTTTTATCTGTTCTTTTGATCCTGTTCTACAGTATTTTGGTACGATAACCCTAATATTATCGTATCAATTGGTTCTTTCATTCCCGAACTCTCTGTTACCATGGAAATTAGGGACCCCATTCGGGACCTTATCCAAGCTCTAATGTTGGAAATCCGGTATAATCTGGTCAAAGAGCGTACTCTGTTTGTCAAGATCCATGACGAAATATATCTGGTTTCTTGTGACGCCTTGTATCAAGTGTTCTCGGGCGTCATCAATTTAGAAGACATCAAAACGTTCGATGGTAATGCTGAATTCCATTCCATAATCCGTTTTCCATGTCGTGATGCGGCCCTCGAGGCATTCAATCGCTACAATGGAAGATGCATCTATGCTGGATGCAGCCGAATGGAGTTGTCTTTTGATGACCGAATCAGCAACATATCACGCGAGATTGACACTCTGATCCAAGAGGTGAGCGATTACCGAGATCGTGACACCATTGGCGGCCATATCAGCAGCGACACCAACGTGATGGAGGCTCCGATCGCAGATGCGAACCTGATCGACGATGCGAACGAACCATGCCCCCGCGCCCGTGACTCCTGTCCCAGCGTCCGCGGTGACAGTGCCCGCACCCGTGGCCACTACGCTCGCGCCACCGGCACCTTCGGATTTGGAAATTGTTGAGCAAGAATGGTGGAATTCGACCTTGGGGTATTCGCGAACCACACCATTTCAGGGTGCTTGACAGATTGCCAAGATTGGGGCACAACTCGTGAAACCATGGGTTCACCTTTGAAGGAATTTCTAAGCGGAATTTTTAATTCTTTGAGTTTTGAACCGGGTGGATGCTTGATCTCTACTGATTTTTGGGCTCCAAAGATGCTTCGTTATCAGTTGTACAACGATTGCAGCATGGTGATGACCATTAGTAGGAGATTTAAGCTGGTGTATGGGTCTGCAGATGTGGATGGAGATGGATCGACTTTTGTTTTTGACCCTGGCGGATTAAGGTCCACGATCAGTTTCATGAGTCTCCTCATTTCCGACTTGAGGACAAGTCGATTCTCACCGGGGGAGTAATTGATACACTATATAATTATATTAGGCTAATTATATTAGGATTATATTAAGAATATTATTATTAAGAGATTTGATTTTATCTTATTAGGAAGAATATCTTTTTATTTTAGCAATTAGGGTTTTATTATTATATATATCTATGTATTGTGTGCCATGGAAATCAATCAATGAAAATCAATTCTACCCTAATTATCTCTAGCCTCTCTCTCTCCCTATCTTCCTCCTACGTCTGTCTCTTCCCCAGGCTTCAAGCCATTCTCATTCTTCTACTATCTCCATTCTATTGAATTACTTGGTACGGGTTATAACTATCCGTATCAATTGGTGCTTTCATTGAGAGAATTGATACGCTAAATCATATTAGGATAATTATTATTTCCTTTTATTTAAGATTTAGTTTTATATTTTAGTAGGATATCATTTCAGCGTTATCTTTTCCGATTTAGCTAGATTCGGGAGTTATTATAAATACTCTCTTATTTGTTATCTTTTTAATCAATCAGAAATCAGAAATTAATTATCCTTGCCCTAGTTCTCTCTTCTCCCTCGTCTGCGTCTTTCTTTTCCCCTAGCCAATTGGCTCTTCTTTTATCTGTTCTTTTGATCCTGTTCTACAGTATTTTGGTACGATAACCCTAATATTATCGTATCAATTGGTGCTTTCATTCCTGAACTTAATGGACTTATTGCTCGAGACTCGAACTCTGTATGTCAAGATTCATGCGGAGATCTACCCAATTTCTTGCAACGTATTAGAGCAAGTGTTTTCGGCGTTCGGTCTTATAGATCTTGAGAGATTGAACTCGGACACAGGGTTTCATTCGAAACTTTGTTTCAAGAATAGAGAATCCGCCATAGATGCGTTCAACTCTTTCAACGGAAGATGCATCTACGTTGGATGTTGTCAAATGGAGTTGTTCTAGAGTGACCGAAGCAGCATCAAACGACACGAAAGTGGGGCTCCTATCGAAGATACGAGCGAACCCTCGCCCAACCCTCACACCATGGCCGCAGCCACTGCACCCGCGCCCGCGGCGACCGTTCCCGCGGCGACAACGCCCGCACCCGTGGCCACTACGCCCGCACCACCGGCACCTTTGGACTTGGAAATTGTTGCGCAAGAATGGTGGAATTCGACCTTGGGGTATTTGCGAACCACACCATTTCAGGGTGCCTTTAAAGATTGCCAAGATTGGGGCGCAACTCGTGAAACCATGGGTTCACCATTGAAGGAATTTCTAAGCGGAATTTTCAGTTCTTTGAGTTTTGATCTGGGTGGATGCCTGATCTCTACTGATTTTTGGGTTCAAAAGATGCTTCGTTATCAGTTGTACAACGATTTCAGCATGGGGATAACCATTACTAGGAGATTTAAGCTGGCGTATGGGTCTGCAGATGTGGATGGAGATGGATCGACTTTTGTTTTTGACCCTGGTGGATTAAGCTCCACGAACCGTTTCATGCATCTCCTCCTGATTTCCGACTTGAGGACAAGTCGATTCTCAACAGGGGAGAATTGATACGCTAAATCATATTAGGATAATTATTATTTCCTTTTATTTAAGATTTAGTTTTATATTTTAGTAGGATATCATTTCAGCGTTATCTTTTCCGATTTAGCTAGATCCGGGAGTATTATAAATACTCTCTTATTTGTTATCTTTTTAATCAATCAGAAATCAGAAATTAATTATCCTTGCCCTAGTTCTCTCTTCTCCCTCGTCCGCGTCTTTCTTTTCCCCTAGCCAATTGGCTCTTCTTTTATCTGTTCTTTTGATCCTGTTCTATAGTATTTTGGTACGATAACCCTAATATTATCGTATCAGAGAACTAAGACTAGTAGAGTTGTAATATAACATGGGCATGATTCCTTTTTTAAAAACTAAATATAAACGGGAAATCTTTATGCACAAGAAAAAATCGCCAGGCGCACAGGGTATTTATACGCTTCATGAAGCGCACTCTTCATGAAGCGTATTATGTATAATACCCACTAGAAGGGTATGGGGGTATGGGGTCGTATCCGTTGGGGTGGGCATATTACACGCTTTATGAAGCGTGCGCTTCATAAAGTGTTTCGTTCGCCTTATATTAAACGCTTTTGAAAGCGTTAGGTCAACATCGTCTCCTTCCTCCCGCTCGCGATAGAGAGAATCCATGGGCGATAAATTGTTCAATCTTGGTGGAAATTGTCTTCCTAAAGCGCGACATCAATGGTTTGTGTTAGGGGTGGTGGTAGCGTTGGTGTTGGCAGACGTCGTGGGTTGACAGAGCAAGAAGCCGGAGGCGATGTGCAGGCGGTTGATACAGAGTCCGACCTTCAGAGAGACAACCAATCCCCAGGTATCTTTCAAACTGAGATTGGATTCCATTGGGAATGGGTAATTAATGTGTCTAAAATTGATTGTGAAGGGCATAAGTGAAATTGATTTGAGCACAATGGTGGTTTTCGAGTGCAATGTATGTTTTAGTGGACGATTTCGAGTGCAATGTATGTTTTAGTCGACTGTTTGGACCATGGATCTGTCATAGGCAATGTCACAACCGAGAAGCATTGAGATAGAGTGAACCAAATGTGAACAACAATATAGAATTCTGGTGGAAATATAAGTAGATGAAGTGAGTAGTGTCATTACCAATCTGAAGTAGAGATTACAGGTTCAATTCTTATCAAAATGATTCTATTGTTTGGTTCAAGTTGAAGTAGATATTTCCAGAGGTTGAAGCTGAAGTAGAGATTACAGGTTCAAGTTTTGAACCAAAAAGGCAATTGATACTCTAGTTTGAGTTAGCAATGAACTTTAATTGACTAGCTGCATTGAAGTTTACCCATTCTTTTAAGCTTGGATTCCTGTTCATATGTGTGGCATATTTGAGATTTGAAAGATGTCGGTTTCTAGTATGTTATATAATATGACATAAGTTCAATGCTTCGAGTTTTAGAATCTAAATTGCACATGATTGTTTGCTGCTTTATCTGCCATATGTGTTTTATGCATTCATGTTAGCATTTCTATATTGGATTTGGTAGGCACACTGGGTAGTGAGTTGTATGAATTTGGAAATGAATGTGTTATGCTAGAAAGAGCTAGAAACTGACAGTGAGGCTGTGAGGTAGGGATTGACACTCATTTGGATCATGTAGTGACCTAGGGAGTGATATCAATAAGGGCATTAGGCCTATAGTTAGGCTTATCCAAAATATTACTTTTCTACCTGGATTATCCTCTGGGCATTAGGCCAATATTTAGGTTTATTTAGAATATTACAGGTTCAAGTTTTGAACCAAAAAGGCAAATTACGTCAGATTGTGAGTTAGCAATGAAGGAGCCTAGGATGATTGCAGATGTTTGATTTTTTGGTGAGAACACATTCTGTTGTTCATTGCAACCTGAACTAAATTAGTATTTGAACTGAAACTTATGAGGTTGCTAGGAAAAGATGTAGGAAACCAAAATTGGTTTTCATGAATAGCTTAAGAGTTATGGTTGGAGCATTGTTACTCCTGGTGGTAATTTTGTATCAAACATGGTCTGTGCCAGCCTTAGTAACTCCATCTTTTCATCTTTACATTTGGTCTTGGTCTAAATACCTAGCTCCCTGTACATGGAAAATGGAAGTAGATATTTTAGCTTGTATTTTGAGAAGAAGAGTCTTTAGCAGATACGACCTTATCAAGATACTTCATAATTAATAAAGTGATAATGTGAAATCTGATAACTTAATTTGTTCAATGCCAAACATATGATGTAGTGGTAGACACCTAGGGAACTTGCTTCAATGAAATCAGATTCTATTCCTGCTTCAGCCAAATGTAAAGGCAGAGGAAACTCTTGACTGGGATATATTGGATCAACAATCTGTTTATGTTCATTGTCAAAAGTGTTGAAATGTAAGTGCTTCGTAAGCATAGAAGACAAGCCCAATCAATAAACAGTACTGGATCTATGAATTACCTTTGGAGCTATTCCAAATGGAATGTCAAATCGTAACTCTAAAGGAGTTGATGTTGAGTTCATTAATATGACCTGTAATGGTTGATTATAAGAATATATTATACAAGTATATGGTATTAATAAACAACAAAGACATGGTACTTACAGTCGAATATAGCTGTATAAGTTTGGTACCCCGCTGCACAGAAACATCAAACACAACAGGAACAAGCAACCTTCCATTCACATCTGCCTTGCTATGGCCCTTGGAAAAATCAACCTCAAAGTATGTAAGGCCAACAAGGTCCATAGAAATTGGATCTGATGGTTCAGCTGTACCTTCAAATTGTATGGTCATGAAATGGTGACCAACACTGTTTGACTGTTGCTTATTTAATCCATCAGAAGAATGGTTTGGTTTATAATTAAATGCTTCTCCTTCCAGTTCTTCATCTAAATAAATTGGAACAGATAAACCTGATAGTACTATAGTTTCTTCTTTTGAAGCCCGCACATCAACACCCTCCCCAAGCATTCATTCCATTTTATGTAAACTAAATGATGACATCTAACTAATGCCACAATCAATTGAATGAATAGTCGGCTTTATGTTGTAATCTTCCTGTTTTTGCTTTGAATGATGAGTGTTGTTAGAATTGCAATGGCTGTTTTGTGGAATTAGGATTTAGTAATTGAATTTAAAAGGGTGATTTTTTGTTTTGTGGTGCTACTGAAATCTGATTGGATTGTAATTAGGAGGGGACAAGGGCTGTCCTACTTGAAATTGACATTTGTGGTGCTACTGAAATCTGTTTTGTGGTGCTACTGTAATCTTGCTGGTTCAGCGTAATTGTGCATTTCAATGACATTTGGAGCATTACATTAGCAAAATAATTGAAATTGATATGATATTTATACATAATGAAAATCTGAGCTTTAATGGTTTGCAAATTAATGATGTGGTGTTTACTTTGTTTTATTGGACAGTGGTTGACGTTGTTAGGGGGGACGAGGCGATCGATGCAGATGTCGGTATTGTTGCTGAGACTAGTGATAGAGTTGGCAATGATATTATTGTTGGCGGGGGTTCTCCAGCTCATGGTGATACGAGCAAGGGCGATGCGAGGGATGGTGGGGCGAGGAAATGATGATGGTACGTATTTCGTAGTATGCAAATTATAAAATTTGTTTTTCTGAGGTGTGTTTGCCTTATTTGTGTTTTTTTGTTTATGTGTTTGGAGTTAACTATTTTGCTTTTGTTCTATTGTGCTTTTGTTCTAGTAATATAAGTATATTCCTTTAGATAAAATCACACTTATGTATAAAAAAGATATACGAATTGAAGGTAAGGCACAAAGTACGAATTTTATAAAGGAGTACGTAAATGAAATAATGAAAATCGTAAACAGGCATTTCAGGAATTGAGTCGTGAGTTGCGAACTCCCGACTCGACTACACATCTTGTGCCGAAGAAGAAGCGGACTAGGAACGCGAAGGCACGAGGTATACTGCAGTCTGCACGTGCTGAGGCCCCTCCGCCGAAAAAGAGGGCTAGGAGATTAGGGGTTGAGACGTTGATATCTGGGCTACAACGGGACGAGGCAGCGCATGATGGTGCAGATATTCAGACAGAGCAGGACGTTGGTCCGTCTGCTCCTGATCAGACTGCTGAGGAGATTCTGACAGACGTCGTCGAGACTGCTCAGGCAGAGGACGTCGGTCTATCTTCCCCGACCTAGCATCCCACCCCTCGACGAGAGTCTGAGCAGCTTGATTCAGTTAGTTTAGAGACTCCGATTGGGACCGGAGAGGATCTTTCGAGGGACATCGATATGACTCCTGCAATTGCCTCGGTTTCACCTTCTCAGACCTCTCATATCCCGTCCCCTCCCATCATACAGACTACAGTTTCTGATCCTCCACTTGATCCGCCTTTTGTTGTTCAACCTCCAGTTGCCCCGGATCCTTCCATTGTTGACCCTCCTCCCGCTCCGGTCCCTCCTGTTGCCAACGTACCCATGTGGCAGCCAGGAGGACCACGTTTGGCTATCCTCCTTCGACACTACCCCACTCATACTGCGGAGTCGATATGGAGGTGGACTCCTCGAGATGCTCCGGCCCCTCCTGCCCCAGCTGCTCCGGCCCCTCCCGTAGCTGCTCCGGCCCCTCCTGCCCCAGCTGCTCCAGCCCCTCCCGCAGCTGCTCCGGCCCCTCCTGCCCCAGCTGCTCCCGCAGCTGCTCTAGCCCCTCATGCTGCAGTCGATCCTCCTGCCCCAACTGTTGACGACATATTGGTGAGCTTATTTACGAATTTTTTTAATGTTTTTGTGTATGCACATAAATGAACTATCGACATTATTTTCTTAATTGTGACAGTGGAGGAAGTTGTATAAGGCATACTCACGGCCGTTGGATTGGACTCATATAGAGGAGCATAAAGTTGATGCGCCGGGTACATGGTGGGAGATTGCAGGATGTAGCAGTTTGAGGCAAGTTGGGGCTCTTGATTACCGCGGATCGGACCACGCCATCATTTCGGCCTTCATAGAGCGTTGGTACCCGGAGACTAACAACTTTCATTTTCCATGGGGCGAGATTTCGATCACGTAGCATGACGTGGAGCGCATTTTAGGGATTCCGATCGACGGGGAGCGTGTCGTCAAGCAGTTTGAGGACACGGAGTTTCAGGCGCGTGTCATGGATATGTTCTCGATTGATGCGCTAACCTTTCGCAAATATTCATCCGGTGGCATTCCGAGTGACGAGCTTAAGGCACATGTGATGAGGATGATTGCATATTGGGTGGCCAGTCATTTGATATCTGCTGCGTATTTATTGTGGGTCATGGGTTTAGGGCTTTTTCGCAACAAGAGCACGAACTGTATCAGCATACAGTACTTGCACTGTCTCATAGACCCCGACCGCACGAGTGGATATGCATGGGGTGCTGCGGTTTTGGCGAACCTGTTCCGCGAGATGGGTGTTGCGTCTCGACGAGATAGCAAGGGCGTTGCGGGTTGTATTCTCCTTCTCAGGGTAAGAAAATGAGTTTATATGTAATTGTATTTGTTTAGTGAAGTAAAATCAGAGTTGTGGATCTAAACGAGCATAAAACATGAGTACAGAAAAAAGAACTTGATCATATAACGTATGCAAGCCATCTAGGTCCGTATGATAGATTGATATACAAGTCTTGATCGTCCTTAACCTGGTTGAATAATAATAGTAGAAAGAATAAGCATCTGAACTTGTGTAAGATCTAGAGATAAATCTTCTTACTTTTGATTTCAGTTTTTACCTAATCAGGGCCTGCTTGGGGAAGTAATGATAACAACATTTTTCTTGAGAAAGAAAAAAGAGAAGTAATGATCAGGGCCTGGTGTTTTTGTACTCCATGAATTTTGTTGGTGTCGTGACCCCGAGATTAAAACCGAACTTGAAAGTTTGGGTGCTGGAACAGAGAATTGAAGCTAAGATTGCTCCTAAAGTACTTGCTGGTGTAATTCAATTAAATGGATTCAAACCCTCTTTTTAAATTGAAGTTGATGAAAGAATTGAAGCTAAGATTCACGTCATATATGCATCTTGATCATGTCATATTTGCTGGTGTCGTGCCTCCTTGGATTCAAACCCTCCTTTTCCAAGGAGAATAACGGGTCCAGTGCCAGTGGTTGCTACAATTGTTTGAAGTTTGGGTGTCGTCACTTTGCGCTTCATAAAGCTTGCGCTTCATGAAGCGCAAGTGTTACAGTATCTGACTTTGATTTGCCTTCGTTTGCCCTGATTCTTGCGCATCATGAAGCGCCCGCTTCATGATGCGCAAGGCTATGAGCATAGCCAATTTTGTTCTTAATAACATTCATGGTTACTTGTAATTATATGATCCAATTCAAAGCCATTAACAATTATACCAGCACAAAACCATATTTAGCATAAGCAGCAAACACTAATCCCAAAAATTCATTACAAATAAGACTAATACGTTTCTAACTAATTACATATATCATCAACTTCATACAGCAACATTTGGTTCGAGATTATGGTTAATTCGCTTCTCGCGCCATTTTACCATTTTTTGTCTAAACGGCTCATCCCACTCGTTGACGCTAGGTTGATGGCTTCTTGTCCAATCTCTTGGCGGAGGAGGAAGTGGGGAGTCGTCGCTCAACCAGACCTACAAATTAAACAGATAATATATTACCGAGTAAAAAAGTATAAGCGCTAATTTACTTTCATAGAAGATGATGTATGACTCACAGGTATGAAGTGATTTTTGTTTCCCACGAGCGCTATGGCATATATCTTCGATGGAGGTTACCGGTTCTCCCCTCTCGCCTGCATCGGCAAGCATGTATGCGATCCATCCCATGACAACAAAACAACCACAACCTGATGTATTGTGGCAAAGATCAAACCGGCTATGGGCATCTCCATCCAATATCTTTGAGCGCAAGGGGTAACCACATAGGGCATAGTATCCAACATGTCATCAATAGGAGATTTGTTCCAAATAGGCTCATATACATCTCTGTTCCTCCTCAATTCGGCAGTCAACTCCAACCGAACTCTACTGTACTTGCTCTGTAATTGTCCCAACAACACGACGAGTGATCGATAACCGCAATGCCCATCTGCCATTACATCCTACACCTGATCTATGTACGGAAACGTGAAGTCGTTAACATTGTCAACTCCAAAGTTGAAATCCAGCCACATCATGCCGCCCCTCTCTTCTTGTGTACTTGTCCCCGTCGCAACTTTTTTCGGGGCCTTGTTGGTTGAGCCCTTTGGCCTTCCACGCTTTTTGCCGAGCAATGAAGTTTTTACTTGGCTCTCCTTTTCCTTCTGTTGCTTCTCCTTTTCATATGCCTCCATCCGATGCTCAAGCAAAGTATTGTTCATCTTTGTTGACCACTTAGTGGACCCCTTTGGTCGTCCCCTCTTCATAGCATCTATCTGCTCAATCAAAGACGACTCTTTTCCCAGCACATTGTCTACAAACGTCTCTGTGATCGAGTACACATGGTCATATGTCAATTCACCCCGACGCTTCCTCGCCACCATATCTTCCCATCTGATATCGGTAAGTTTTTTTGCCTCTTTGTCTTCTATGGGCATGCGCTTCGGATCAACTCCCTCCCATACCACCTGATGCCAAAATGGGTGTATGTCACCTGGCAGAATCGGTCGCTTAGTTAGAATGGCTTGGGCAATCCTATGACGGCAAGGAAGACCCATGCACTCCCGTACCCAAAAATCAGCACACTGTTTCTCTAATTTTCCTTCTGCGGCGTCCCTGTTCAGGTCGTAGTACATATTCAACAACTTCATAATGCACAAAGTTGACACTTTGTAAAATAGGCGCATGAATATCGTCCTAACTCGACTAGGGACACTATTCAACTCAGTTGGAATCTTGCTACGTGACATCTCCAGATCCCCCCTTATATCATTAACTTGGGACTGAATGTGATTGTGGATCCTTCTGATCACTGTGTTGAAGCCTCCTCGAGAACTGTCAAGTATTTTTTTAAGCACGCTGTGCATTCCCTCCGCCCTGTGTCATACATATTAGTATTATGTACATTACAAATGTGTAAATCACATAATTTGAACAACCAAAAATATGTAAAACATTAAAACGTGTGTACCTGTTTGTTGTTCTCGTTTCGAAGTGGGTACAGTGATCGGTTCATGCTCTAACTATCGACTTCTTGTAAGGCCCGAGCCACGACCTCTCAACATACTTCATCAGCCCTGGCCAATGTTGTTTGACTCTTGTAAGCCTTTCCTCGTATTTTGCCTTCGTTGTCGACATGAATATGCCCCAACATCTATTAGCAAACCTTTTCGCCTTTTCTTGGTCCTCTAGTATACCTACAGCGTATGCTAATATGTTGCCCTTAACATGCACCCAACATAGAAGATGTTTGACTTCCTCTCCAAAAACAGCGTCCTTTGCGTTAATGATTGCCCTCTATCGATATGTGACAATCGCATTTGGCATCGCTCCCACTTCCTGGAACAAACACTTCAAACGCTTCAACACCCATGTATAACTAGCTGTGTCTTCTCTTGAGAGAAATGCAAAACCGATGTTGAAAGATCGATTAGTGCATGTAAACCCAACCATCTGCAACAAAGCCATGTCGTACCTGTCAATACATGAAATAATTATACAACTTTACAAAAACAATATTTGCCTCAATATACCAACATGAAATAATTATACCAACAGATTGTACCTGTTGGTCTTATATGTGTTGTCCATAATTGCGACATACGGAAACAACTTCAGTAGATGCAGCGACGTGGGGTGCACAAAGAAGAGGATATCAATATAATCTGAACCACCTATTCTATTCGGAAATACTCTGTAATCGTTTCTTTGTATAAAATGCAGTGGATATTGGGTGGTTGTCAGATTTGCACTATCCTCTTTCAAATACCGTGCCCTCAAATTTGAAACTTGCTTCCTTGATGTCACATTTCCGGGGTAAAGATTTCTCAACCGCTCCACTATACGAGTAGGTGGAACATATATATATAGCTCAATTCCTTCACAAGCAATTTTTGTGCTTCCGTCATTCGGCCTGAAAATGAATTGCCAAGCAAACTAGTGGGGAGGTCGTGGTTGTGAACTCCGCACACAACCGTTAGTGCCCACTTCCCGGTCGATTTACTTCTAACGCCAAGCAACTCGAATTTGCATTTGCACTTTGTGTAAAGGGTTCGCACATGAGGCGGTGTAACGGTAGGGATGCAATCACCCTTCTTCCCAAGTCTATACATACCATGCCTATGACATGCTAGCCTGACCAAATTTTCATTTGACGTTTTTATGGGCAACGCCATATATCTTTCACGCCCAACTTGCCTAGCCCATGCCATCATTTGATCTCGACTATCCCACACCCCATCGTGATGAAAGTCAGCAGAAAAATCTCTCCCGTTTACCTATTTATAAATTAAAATTACTTTCAATTAAACCGCAAATACACAGTATGTTTTTAACAATAACATATTTTTTACTATTATTTTCCATTCAACTCTACACTATTGAATAACAATAATATTATTTCTAAAGGTATATAATCAGTACAAATGTATAAGATTAATAATTTAATTTTTTTTTTATTTACAAATACAAATAACGATACCTTCAAAGTTCAGAATATAAAACTATAAACTGCAATTTATATTTCAAAAAACTTACCTCGACTATGTCGTTTTCTTCTTCATCAACGTCTATTTCTCCTCCTCCTTCTTCTTCAAAAGATGATGATAACTCTTCATAAGATGATGATGATTCAGCTTTATACGGTTCATCTGAAAAAGGCGATTCCGTCGATGAATTTTCTTCATATGATCTATTGGATGCCATTGTATTTTGTGAAAGTTGTGTTTCTTAACTCATAAACTTTTTCATATATTATATAGGCCTTAAATGTTTGTTATCTAATCTATCTTATGATACAAAGATATAAATTATATATGAAAATAATTTTATTTTCCAAATTTACGTAAACACCTAATTCCATGGCGGCGGTGGCGTGGCGCGCGGGGAATCCCTGGAAACCCTTACGCTTCATGAAGCGTCACTCTTTATAAAGAGTGACGCTTCGTGAAGCGCATGAGCCAAGGTCCCCGCAAGGGCACCCTTGGGTAATATGCTTCATGAAGCGTATGATTCCGGTGTGCGCGGGGCGTTTTTTTCGTGTGGATAAGGAATCGCCCAATATAAATCTAATGCGGATTAAGTTACAATTCTGTGGTGGGTAAACTTGAAGTCGACTGTTTGTCGGCAACTTCTAGTGGGTCCTAAAAACCTACAAATCGATCATCCAAACAGTACCTTAAATTACATCATCTTTGTCACAAGACTTTTCTTGGGTTACACATTAGCCCCGCCACACCTCTCTCTAATAGTCTTATATCCAATCAACACACAAAATTAATGTTGATTCACAAGGGAAAAAAGGTGGTTGTTGTTAGGTTTTATTTGTAAGCTTCCCGGTATTCAATGTCCCGTCCCGACCCACCCAACAATGAAAAGTCTGTGTGGACCTCTCAATCGACTAATTAAAAGACAATCGACAAGGTAAGATGCTTTGCTAAAACGTTAACATTCAGCTTTCATTGCGCGGAACCGAATTAAATTGCCCCATCTCCATAACCATAAGAATAAGAATACCATATGTAATCATTCCACTAAGATTTGTCTATTTATATTTAATATTTTGTTGATGGTTTTACGTATAGAGAAGAAGGGGAAAAACCACAATATGACAAGCCAAATATATATCGTTCTTGTTGCTTTCAAAAGCTCATGTTTTAAGGTTTTGGTTCTAGTTAGGACCACTATCGTGGTAAAGACTTTTGTTTAAAATGAGGATTAATCTCAATCATTAGATTTATCTCATTACTGTATATTAAATGGTCAAGATTTTTTTTATTATTTTAATTTTTTAGGATTTTTTTACTATTTTTTCAGATTTACCTCAATAACAAAGGATAAAACACAAATCCCCAAATAATTTATGCCACTTTATTTGCACCCAGGTTAATGATTGGAAAATTTTGGACAAGCTAGATGACCCTTGCCATCGTCTTGGAGGACCTGTTCCTAGAACTGTGAGAACGAAGGCGAAATGGAAAAAATTCAAACAAAATCATTGTAAACTTAATTTTGATGGTGTGGTTAGCTCTGATGGTGTTTCTTCGGTTTGGTTTATCCTCCGGAATTACACAAGTTCACCCATCCATTTCGACGGAGGATTGATACAGCTACAATCCATTATGATTTCTAAGGCCATCGCCATGCGCTAGGGAATTCGCGAGGCCACCCGGCGTGGCATCAAAGTCCTAGTAGACTTGTCTGATTACCGAATCCTTACTTTCTTAAAAAATTATTAATACGCGTTTATTTACCGATTATATAAGTAGGGACCTGGCCCATGAGAGGCTTGAAATTGACTATCGGTTCCATAGGTAGGTCTGAAATTCAATAATCCTATGCTAGATGACTTGAATTGATCATTTAATTTTACTGGTGTAACACTTCCTTTTCCAGGAGGTAAAGTTAGGACCACCGTGTAGATTCCACGAATCCACGTGGTGCTACCTGGATGGTACGACGATCAAATTGAGCAACTTGCAAAGCGATGAAGCCGGCAAGTACGTGTACGATGCACAGATGCACGAAATTAAAGAAGGTGTCGAGCGAAGATATATAATTTTATCCGTCATGCCATAAGATATATGATTTCCATGTATAACAACATATCTTCATTACATAGAAAGTTATAGGATAAATGATCAAAAAAGAAAGTTATAGGATAGAACGAATCCTACCTCTATTCTTTTATTGAAACATGCCCTCTTTCAAGTTTCAACCTTGTCCACTCAAAATCGTTTGACAAGTTGCTTTGATCTTGTTAATTGGTTTCTATACTCCGCAAATAATAAGCGAGTCGGGCAAATGTACTCGATTCCTTCAAAATAATAATTGGCTCCAAACATGGGACCAGAAACTAAAAATTTAATGACTATACAACTATAATCCCTAATTCTTATCAAGTTATCTTCATGAGAACGACGATCCAGTAGGTGTTTAACACTAATCCAATCAAAACCAATGGATACTCTAACGACCTTAACCCATGCTGGACAGAGAGAGCCTTAGCTATGACAATAGACATGCCTGTTTTGTGGACCCACAAAGTTTGTAGGGACTAGGGCTACAAAATTTATGGGTTGATTACCGGTTGTTTCACATATATTATCTTATTTATGTTAAATACTAGTAGAATATATTTATAATAAAACGGTTACGAGAACTTGGGTCCCTCCTCCCGCAACGTGGAAAGTAGGCAACGGTTATATCAGTTCCGATAAACGTGGGAATATGGCTTCGAACGTGGGTAACGGCTAGAATAGAGAGGGATAAAAGTAATGCTCAAATGATTGTACATGGGATATCTTGTAATCATCAGAGTAACATCTAAGAAAAATAATTGAAAGCCATTCGTTCATTTACAACTGATTCAACCAAACATAATTTACGTCCATTTTCATTCGATTGTGACCCCAATCTAGGACGTTAGGATAGTGTGTTATTTTTCGTCCAAAACAATTTGGCGCCCACCCTGGGGCTTACAATCGAAAAAAGGTCCCTTGCACCAGATCTATTGAAAACAAGCAGTTACATTGAGCGATCGCAAGCAAGGGAATCAAGAATATAAAGAGGGTTTGAAGATCTAGAGCGCCAAGAAGCATCGACGGCAATCCGAACCGAATTGTCAGAGTTTGCTCAGAGACTCCATGCTCTCGAAAAGGAATTGTCTGATCAACGTGCCTGGAACAAAAGGTACAAAACCAGCATAAAATTCACCTCCGACAACGAGGGGTTGCGTTTGCAATTGCGGTCCGTTTCTTTTGTCGACCCACACACCAGAATAGCGGACCCAATATGGATAAACGAAGGCGAAGGCACATCTCGATCGGAACTCGGCATGGCAGGACGAACAAACCACCAGAACGTAATTCATCACTCCACATGCTACTGTTCCTAGGGTACCATCCCTTACTCCCACGTAGAACTTTCACGATGGGGGAACCATCAGACCACCCATTCGCCTTCGATCGATAGGGGGAGATAACCCGCGTTACCTTGAGGATGATCTCATGGATGATGATGAGGATTTAGATCACCGTCGCCCTAGGAACTTGGAGTATATTGTTCGTGATCACTTCAAGATGTTCAAGGACCAAATCACAAAAATCCAGGGGTCCCGCGATCCATCGAGAAGGAAGTTGTCGACGGTTATGACCAGTCTCCGTTCATCACGTCCATCGCCCAAGTGGAGATACCAAAGAAGTTCTCGGTCCCCAGTATGAACGCCTATGATGGATGGGAGACCCAGTTGAACATGTGGCCATATTTAAACAAAAGATGATGGCCAATGTCGTCCCGTATCACTCACGAGAGGTGTTGATGTGCAAATGCTTTGGGATTTCCCTTGCTGGACCAACCCTAAAATGGTTCGTGAACCTCCATCAGGGTAGCATACGATCTTTTGCTGAGTTAATGGATTCCTTCCGGGTACAATTCGCCAGCATTCGAAAGTTCGAAAAGCAATCCTGTGATCTGTACCGTGTAGTAAAGAAACTAGATGAATCAACCATGGAGTACCTTGACAAGTTCAACCGAGAGAAGGTCTCCATCCCACACTGCGATGTGTCGACTGCTATTGAGGCTTTCTAACAAGGGGTCAACCGAGACGGAGACCTATACAAAGAACTCACAAGGCATCCTTGCCACGGTTTTGAAGATGTTCAAACTAAGGCGTTAGTTTTTTAGTTTTAAATAAAACACTAATTTTAAAAAAAAATAATTCCGGTTTAAATCCCAGGTCCACCGCGATCGCGGGTTACCCAAACCGCGACTGCGGGTGAAGAACCGCGATCACGTGCTGGGTGTCGCGATCGCGAGCTGGGTGCCGTGATCGCGTTCCCGACTTTGATGAAAAAACAAAAGTTCTGTTTTTTCAACAAGGTCGGGACCGCGATCACGGCACCCAATCCGCGATCGCGGTTTTTCACCCGCGATCGCGGTTTGGGTAACCCGCGATCGCGACGTGGAGATCGGATCAAGGCAATTAAGGCAATTGTTCTTCAAAACAAAAAAAAGTTGGATAATTAAAGGGCTTGAACTTAAAATTAAGTTGCCTACATATCCTCTCGGGGTTATAGAGGAATCAAAGCCCACGTAGTTCTCTTACCTTTCGATATGAAATCCTGATTTGCTTACCATCTACGTCGATCCATCGGAACCGGGGAAAAGCGCTTTGGGATTGGGAGTCATCGTCTTGGCCGTCCGAGTAGGAAGTTTCGGATACCTCCGCCTTTTGTTGACGAATTTCCGTCCACTTCCAATCACATACGCACACTTGGGCTTCCAAGACATTGGGCTTTAAACTCGATCGTTTTGCATCTAGGATGTTTCCTCCTTCGCTAAATGTTTGCTCTACCGATACGGTCGAGGCGGGAACAACAAGCACTTGAGCCGCGATCTTGACCAAGGTTGGGAAAGTCTTCTTGTGGGTCTTCCACCAAGCTAAAATATCAAATTCTCCTTCACCAAACTCAAAGTGGGTTGTTAGATATGTTTCAAACTCCGCATTCGAGCTCGAATGTCTCGGTCTCTTGGTAAGGCTATGCAAAAGATTAGCCCCCCACCTTTTAGTAGCACCGAGGGCATTCGAGCTCGAAGAGGAGGATGAATGTGGAGGTAATGGAGAAGAACTAACACTAGATGAATATTCGGTAACCAATTCCTCAATTGGTCTTCTAACCTTACTAAGTATATCCCCAACACTAGCAATATCATCATTAACATCCAACTCCAATGCATCATAATAACCATTCAAAAACATTTCTAACCCACTCTTCTTAAACCTAGGATCAAACACACAAGCAATAAGATAAATATCGGGGATAACTTTATAATAGTTCAACCATTTCACTTTCATAGCATCAATAACACCACAGAGTTCGGGGAATTTACGCCCCTCACAAAAACCGCCCGCCACATTCAATGCTTCAAAACAAAACAAATGAGCACAAGGTTTATAAACATGACTAAAAGTTAGTTGCATCATGAAATATTCTCAAAACTTCTAAGATTTTATAACAATAATCCCAACATTGAGAAATAATGGCATTGTCGGGAAAATATGGACGCAAAAGAAGTCAAAACTTCTTTGTAAGGCATGCATGCATGAAGTAGTTTAAAAGTGGAGTTCCAACGGTGGCAAACATCTTTTGGAAAATTTCGGTGTGGAACACCTTTTTGATCACAAAACGCCATCCAATCTTGGGTGGTTCGGGGGCTAGCCCACATACGACTAACAACATATCTAATATGAGCGATTAAACTCGACATAACATTTAAACCATCTTTGACACAAAGGTTTAAAATATGACAAACACATCTTATATGAAAATACTTCGCTCCAAGAATTGGTTGACAATACGGAATCAATTCTCGGATTGAAGCGGTGTTGTTAGATGCATTGTCAAACGAGATAGAAAAAACTCGATGACGTAGTCTATACTCTTCCAAAATAGTATGAATAATGTTACTAATCATTAAAGCGGTATGAGAAAAATCAAATACTCTATAAGCCAAAACACGTTTTTGCACATTAAAATGATCATCAATAAAATGACATGTTAAGCCCATGTATGAATGATTTTGCCAATGATCACTCTAAATATCATTACAAATTGAAACTTTAATATCATTTTGAGCAAAAAAAATTCACCAATGCCATTTTACGGGTTTTATATGCTTTCATCACATTTTTTTTACCGAGTTCCTAGTAGTCGGTTTATAAGCGGGTTGTACATGATTAGTCCTCCAATTGTTAAATCTTAACTTTTCGGCAAAATTAAATGATAAGTGATCAACACAAATAGACTCGGAGAAGGCATACATGATATCATTATGGTTATAAGTAAATAAATGAGGGTTATAATGAGGATTAAGGGAAGAAGAAGTTGCAAACCCGGAGAGTTGGGATTGTCCTCGCATCATGCCTATCTTGTCAAGGTGTGCTTTCTTCACGTGACCGGATAATGTTCCATAGCCCGATCGCGACAACCATGTGTAAACCTTAGTACAATAGTTGCAATGAATTTTAAATTTCTTGGTAGATGCATTATAAACTCCCTTTCGAAAATGTTTTGTAAAAATGTCGGATTTAAGGGATGGAGCCTCGCTCGCCTCAGATCCATGATCCATATCCACTCCCTCATTTTCATCGGGAGTGGATGATCCCGGTTGTACCACATTGGGATCCGAGAAGTCCGACAAGTTAATAGGGGGTACAAATTCTACATTTACACCACTCTCTTGTGTGCCAAAAATTTGATCAATGTTAAGAAATCCTTCCATTTTCTTAAAATATAACTAAACAAGTAAGCAAAGAGTAAGGTATGGTAAAGAAATATGTAATTAAGAAGATATTGAACCTTAAAATTACAAAGCAATAAGATGTAAGAGACAATTGTGCTAATTTTTTAAAAGAACAATTATGAAAGCAATTGTAAAAACTAGTAAAGATTGAGAATTAAGAAAGCTTTGTAAACTTGAGAGATTGAGAGAGATTGGTAGTGTAGGTGGGAATGAGATCATTTAGTGGGTATATATAGGTAAATTTATCAACTAGTCGTTGGAAACATGGAATTATGAACTAGCCGTTAAAAACTAGTCGTTGGCATTTTAACCAAAACCGCGACCGCGGCGTGAGACCCGCGGTCGCGGTTTTGTTTTTGGCCCAAAACCGAGCTCTCTGTTGAAAAAACCGTGACCGCGGGTCTCAGGCCGCGGTCGCGGTTTTGGAATTCGTTTAAAAAAGTAATCGTTAACCCGAGAACGGCGGTTCCCGGTTTTGGAACCGCCGGTTCACCGGTTCCGGGGGTGGACGAACCGGAACCGTAGCGGGAACCGGACTCGCCGGTTCAGGACAGCCGGTTCACCCGAACCGTGACCCAGGTCTAGGTTAAACCTTTGCCTCCAAAATATGATGAATTCAACCCAGGTATATCCCCCGAAGAACTAGTAAAGAATATAGCGTTGATGGTGTGAGGTATAAGATGGCCAAAAAGAAATGAGAAGTCGTACCCGAATAGAGATATGAGCTAGAGATGCGACTTTCACGACGATTACGGTCACATGAACAAAGACTACGTGGCTCTTAGAAGGGAAATCATGTTCCTCATGTTGAGGGGAAGGATAGCAGAGGTAGCCCCAAATGCACAAGTCCCACTGACCATAGTGGAAGCGTCGAACGCAGGAAGACCTACGTCGCTAGTATCCTCCCGCATAGGGAATGTAATCACTGGGGATCGAGCATATGTGGGCTCACATATTTAGCGGTGTGGGCGGGTAAAATTAATCGCCATAATTATTTTCTCTATCTACAGCCATAAAGGTATTTTGATTTATTATGCTTTTTATATCTTTAAGTATTTTTATATAAAATTAAATATGGTGGTTATCTACCCTAATACATTATAAAGAAGAACCCAAGTCTGTTGTAAAATTTGCGCCACGTGTCATTTTTGAATAAATGAATGTGAAATTATATTTTCATAAATTTTGTAACAACTTATAGTATTCTTGCTATATATACTAAATAGATAATATGTTTATATAATTTTTTATGTATATAATTTTCTATCTATGGATTATGTATTAGTTTACTACAATAGATAACATATTTATATAATTATTATATACATAAATTCCAATGAGATGATATTTTCCATATTAATTTAATATTTTTATCTCTTAACAAGATTTAGGGTCTTAATATATTTTTTTTATCTTTTAACAAGGCTTGAGCTCCAAGTATAAAATTTATATCTATATAATGATATAATTTTAAATAATAAATTTTTTTATGTTGATATATTTTTATTTTGAGAAAAAGATATAATTTTATGTTGATGAATAAGATTATTTGTAAATGTCAAAAAAAAATTCGAAGTTTAATTTAAATTAATAAAATTAGATTTTTTTTTATCTTTTTATGCATTTATATTAAATATTGTTTTCTTACATCAAAGTTTGATAAATAAAAAATAAAAATTTACAAATCTTGATGAATACTTGCTTAAATTAAATTTTGATAAAAATTTACATTACATTTTTCTTAATTTCCTTTTTATTTTATTTATGTAAATATAGAATATTTTTTTATCTAGCCCCACCTTACATTTAAATTTTTTATCTCTATGTTTTTTTGCAATTTAATATGGATGATAGGTTGATTAATACATTGAATTTTGTAAATTTTCATATACATTAATTTTCTTTATATTTTATTTCTCCGTTATGTAAATTTAGTATGGAAAACAACTTTATAGTTGGATTGAATTTTGCAAAATAATACATAGATAATTTTCTCTATATCTACCTAATACATTATAAAGCAGAAAACATGTCTATTGAAAAAATTGCGCCACGTGGCATTACTCAAATAAAAATAATGTCAAGCTTTTTAATAATAACTTGTACTATTCTTTATATTTTTTATATTATAATAACTAGATCTATCTATATGTTGATACTTTCTATATTAGTTTTATGCATATCTTTTAACAAAACTTGATCTATATATTAATATTTTTATATTAATTTTATACATAATAAATTTTCTTTTATTTTTTAACAAACCTTACACTCCAAGCATATAGTTTTTTTTATCTATATGTTGATCTTTTACAATATAAAAAATTATTTATATAACATAGGATGTATTTTATATCTACCTAAATTTTAATAAATTAACATTAAAAATTAATTTTAATAAATATTTTAATAAGTTATATTATCCTTTAAGTTATATCGTTATATTATTTTTAATTGTTTCTCTATGTTATCTTCTATACTAATCTTTATTTTAATATTCTCCATATTTTAAAATATGATTATATTCATTACAAAGAAAAATATAAAAACTCAAATAAGTAACCTTAAAAAATATTTTATAAAAAATGATTATTTTATGCATAGTAATATCTTAACAAAAAATCAAAAAATATTTAAAAAAATTCAATTCAAGTGAAATTAACATTTTTAAAATTTTAATAAAAATATGGGGTAAGATCTCAACAAATAATGAAAATAATTTTTAAGTATATTCAATTTAAATATACCGCATGATCTTAATTTTTTTTTATAAATTACATAATTTTATTGCTATATTATGTACAAGTATTTTAAATTTTATATTACTATCATATTATTGTATAATCTTTAGTAAAATCAACCCGTGAGTATCACGGGGATTCAACTAGTTCGTTATAATGGAAGATTCTATCTTAGTCGAAAGATAGAATTTACTCTTGGAGTGGGGAGCAAGATACCGCTTGCTTGGGTGACAAGGTAGATGGGCCGACTCAAGGGGGTAGATATTTCGGCCCTCTACCCTCTCTCTTCCATTATAAGTACATATCATCGCCACGTATGACGAGTAGACCTGAACAAAGCCGGACTAACCCGCCCAACCTGTACCGCCCGCCCGGAAAAATGGGCGGACTTGGACAAGAATTCTAACCCGAAAGGGTAAATAAGCTCGGCCCGCTCGAATTCATGGGCGAGACACGGACAATATTTTTGACCGAATATCCCGCATAACCCGCTCGAATACCCGAATATATTAAATATTTAAAATAAATATTTATATTTATAAATAAATACATGTTTGCGAAAAATATCTTGGGGCCATTAATTGTAGAATTAGTACAAAAGAGAGTTAATTATTATAGTTCTTTCACCTTGTCACCTAAAAAACTAGTATAATACGATCTTAATTTTAAGTAATGTTAGATAGTATAATTATAATACCAGGATTTTCTAGTTTTTCAATGGACATGAAAAAATAATTATTTATGAATTTATATACAAGTCTCGACGGGCTACCCGAGTCCGGATGTCCGGGCGGACTTGGACATCCTTGTCGGCCCGAATCACCCGCTTGACCCGAACCCGCTCGGACAAATGGGCATAATTTTTGTTCAAAGCCCGGCTCGGATCCGGCCCGAACCCGACTTTGTACAGGTCTAATGATGAGCAACACATATTCGCTATGCTCACTAGCAACTTTTGTCCTTTACCTTGACGTTCGCTAGAATTGGCCCATTAATACAACCCATTAAATTGTCTATTCGAATTAAATGATTGGATACAAATCAGATTTAATAAATACTTAAAATTAAACAAAAAAGTCAATTGTGGGCCACATACTCTCCTTCTTTATTACTCCATCCGTTTCGTGAAACTTGTCCTTTTAGTCTTAATTTTTTGTTTCACAAAATATGCCTTTTTAGTTATTTTTGTCTCTATTTTTCATACTTACCCTTGTAATTATTAATATGTTAGTAGTAGTGGTGGTTTCCAAGTTATCACTAGTACCTTCCCCTCAAAAATCCCTCCATACGTGTAGGGCCAAGCTGGGGTATACGAACTCATAGGGCCTAGCGGTGTATACTAATCCGTAGGGCTAAGAAAGGGGTATACGAACTCGTAGGGCCAAGCCGGAGGTGTGGTTTTTGTGACGAGGCCGCAGGTTGGTATGCGGTGGGGTTAGCTAGTATAAAAAGTTTACCCTCATCACTTTTGCCCCCGGGGCATTGGCGTGACGGTAAGAGTGTGAGGGGGTTTGCCAAGAGGCCCGAGTTCAAAACTGGGTGTGTGCAATTCCACCTATTTCGAGCCCCACTCTCTATACCACCGTTGTGCCTTGCGATTTACCTCCTCCAACGGCTCAAGGCAGGGCTAGTGGGGGCGTTTGGGGTGAGCGTATCACCTTTTGCCAAATAAAGACATAATATATTTTTGTTGACCAGCTTCTTAATAATGTTTAAATTTCTAAAAGGACATATTTTTAAAAGGAGAAAAATATTATTTTAATATATATGTTATGACACTTATGTCATGCAATCACCTCAGCGATTACGTGGGGCCCTCCAAAGGTGAGAAAAACACAGTCGGGGGTGTATTTCACTCCGTTGGGGTGTATATTTTATTTGGGAAATTCCTTTTGGTGCCCCTGTGTTTTTGACTTTTTCTTTTAGTGTCCACAAAAAAACTTAACATATTCACAAGTTTTGACTATGGTGAGAACAAAATTAAAAATACAAGAGTACTAAAAGGAATAAGTTTTTTTTGGGTCACCAAAAGGAAAAGTTTATAACACAGGGGTACCAAAAGGAATTTCCCCTTTTTTTTTGGTAGAACGTTGGGGTGTATAATAATTTATCTGCTCACTATAAAAAAAATAAGGAAAATTCCTTTTGGTGCCCTCGAGATTTTGAGTTTTCCTCTTGGTGTCCAAAAAAAATTCTTATTCCTTTTGGTACCCTCGATCGTGTTTTTAAATAATTCCTTCTCGTAACCTAAATACACCAAAATCTCAATCTCCATCCATAAAATAAAATTTCTGTTAAAAAATTTAAAAAAACCTAACATTTTCTGATTTTAATTTGTTACAAAAATAAAAAAACCTAACAGTAAAATCTCATCCTCTTTTCCGTGAAATTCGTTCTTCTTCTCATACCCGCTAATCTCTTCCTTCTCAGACCCACTCATCGCCACTCGCGAAAAGTTGTGGCGGAGGATTGGACAAGTGCAACAGAGGAGTCTCAAGGTTGGGGATGATTCTTCATGGAGCTCTCAAAGGCTGTTGAGAGCAGAAGAAATAAATTTTTTTATTTTTTATGAGATTTAACGGGAAAGTTAACGTCTTTAGCACGTATGGGTACGTGATGTACTTTACACAAATTATAAAGGTATTAAAAGAAATAAAAAAAATTTTAAGATACCAAAAAAAAAAACCTCGAGAACACCAAACGAAATTTTCCAAAAAATAATTTATATGCTACGCGTTTTATGCCCCTTCGATTTTTTTACTTTATTTTGTTCTTCCAGTTTAATAAATTGAGGGGCCCCCACGTGTCTTGGTTGACTTCTTTGTCAGCTAGTGAAGTGCAGCAGTAGTTGGTCAAACCCAAAGCTTTATCTTGTTGTTAGTAATGATAAATAATTTTTGATGCAAAAACTAAATTAGAAACTTGCTAATTAAAGGACAAGGGCAGGTTGGTGAGGCTTGAATTATGAATAATATCTCGAAGTTATTTTATCATGTTAATGTAATCACATGATTCAAGCTAAAAAAAATAAGTACATTTTGGTTGTAGAAATGAAAAGTACTCAAATTATTTTATCATGTTAATGGAATCACATAATTCAAGTTAAAAAAAACTAAGTACATTTTGGTTGTAGAAATGAAAAGTACAGCTAATCCCGTTAGCTACTAAGAAAGTTACAAAATATTCTTATTTAATTAATTTAGTAAAAATATAAACTCAAATTTTATTTTCCGTGTAAAAGGGGACGAGGAGGACGAATGAACTTCAATTAATCCGAATTCTCCTATCCAGAAGAATAATTGGTATTTCATGTTTGGTCTTTGGTTGAAAGAATCGGAGGTGTTGGTATCTCATTCTTCAGATCCATTTAAGAAAACATTCACAAATCACAAATTCAAAATCTAGGATTTGAGTTTTTGTGTTTGAAAGGTAAAAATTGGTATTTTATTAAGGAAAATATAAAAATTTGTTTTCTAACAGAAAATTTAATAGATTTTTTTTGAAAGGTAAATATATTTCCAAAAAGGATCATAAGAGGATCAAGAGAACATATACAAAAAACCTGGACTAGTCAGGATTTCTCGAGTTTGACAAAGTTACAAGGAATATTTACAGACAGGCCATGCCAACAAGGCATCCAGAACTACTATTTAACAGAATTATTAACTTGGGTAATCTTTTACAAACGAAATATTTTTAGAATAGTTTACTGAAATTCCAATTTTTAGAGTAATTTTATACAAAAACTCATAATTTGCAGGAGGTACTTTTCTGAAATTGACCCGAAATTATAAGTCTCATTTTCCGATCTTGGAATTGTATTTTCAATAATATTTCCTTGTATTCTCCATCGTGTTAAATGATTAGATTTATACTCTATTATTTTATAAATTTAAGATAAAATAATTTTTTTATTATTTAATTTGTACACCAATCGGCTATTGATATCGTAGTATAATAGTATGAAAGGGGTATTATAAGGGATTTACAGAATTTGGGTTCCTATAAAAGGCAATGAAATCTGATCCCCTTTGAAAACACAGCGTGCTGTTTTTACATATAGAAAAGTGTAATTTAACTTCACCAGAGAATAAGAATGTGGAGGCTTAAAGTGGCGGAAGGTGGAAGGATGGTGACGAGCGTGAATAACCACGTTGGACGGCAGCACTGGGAGTTCGATCCGGACGCCGGAACCATCGAGGATTGTGCCGAGGTCGACCGCCTCCGCCACGAGTTCACCTCCAACCGCTTCCTCAACAGACAGAGCTCTGATGCTCTAATGCGTATGCAGATGAGAAAGGAGAAGGAGCCAAGGAAGCCGATTCCAGCGGCGGTGAAGGTGGAGAGCGTAGAAGACGTGACGGAGGAGGCGGTGACGACGACGCTCCGACGAGGGGTGGACTACTTGTGCAGCATCCAAGCCCACGACGGCCACTGGCCTTCGGAGAACGCTGGTCCCTTATATTTCATGCCTCCCCTTGTGAGTTCAAATTAATCCGGTCTTGTTTTTAATTCAAATTGATTAATAAGTTAAAAAGATTAAAACAAAATCCCCATATAAATACTACCTCCGTTTCGCAATATAAGTCGTTTTTTTAAATTTTGCACAAGAATTAAAACAAGTTTAAAATAGAAAAAGTGATAATTTAATCTCACATGCACTATTAACTCTATAATCTTGGATTTATAAATACATTAAATACTTCCTACAAAAGTAAACTTCCAAGACCACTACAATTGCTTGAGTTTAACATTAAATAAGGGAAGTAATGACTTACATTATGAAACACCTTTTAGAGCTAGAAACGACTTATATTGCGAAACGGAGAGAGTACAATAAGTTACATGCCTTGGGTCATTTGGTTCAACGGTTAGGCCTTTGTGTAGTACCCCGAAGTCACCGTTTCGAATCTCATGGGCGGCGGTTTGCCCATTCTTCTCTAGAATTGGTTAGTAACCAGTTCTCATCCCTAGCGGATGCTCTAGGCGAACCCAAGTAGTACTCGGACGACCCTAATCCTTACCCAATAAAAAAAATACAATAAGTTACATTTTTTTAGTAAGTATGAAGTATGAGAAATTGTATTTAGTTTTTTTCAACCCTTGAAATAAATGAGTTGCTATGCTAGGGTGATGACGTTGAACCAACTAGATTTTTCAACCCTTAATAAAACGGTTTGTTGGACTTAAAAAATTGTAGTATTTAGTTTTTTTTTTGACAAAATCTACTTTTTCATGTTTTGGATGTGTTTTTGGCAGTTTTGTCTTTACGAAGAAGCAATCAATCAATATATATTAAAAAAGTGGACCACTTTTAAAGTACCATGTTCATTCTAACCCAATTGCATATTTAAAAAATAACTTTTATAAATATTATTTAATTTTTTTTAATTAAATTCCTCCATATCTATTTATGGTAAAATAATTTTATAAAATAAAATTTGTTATTATATATTTATAAAATAGTTTTGTTTTATCTAATTTTCTATCATTTTTCTATTTCATTTAATTTTAATACATATTATTTAATTTCGTTGTGTATTAAATTTCTTTTTATTTATTTATTCAAAAAAAAATTTTATAAATTTTTTTTTAACATAAATAATTCATAAAATTATTTTATTCTATTTAACTATTTATCTTTTTTTTCTATAAATTTTTTTCTTTTTATATCGAGAAATTTACTTTTGAATATAAATTTTATATCTTTTATTTAAATTGTGATAATTAATATTCTCATTTTTTAAAGTACATATTCATACCTAATTATGTTAAATTTATACTCCCTCCTCCCCTTTTATTTGTCCAATTTCTTTGTAGATTTACAAAGAAAGTGGACAAAAAAAAACCCGGAAGGAATATTAAATTTTCATAATTATCTAAATTATAATAAAAAATAATTTCATAATTATTTTCTAAGTGCAGTCATGCATGACGTGGTTTAACTATTATATATAATTCTACACATAATAGGTTCATAATATAGCACACTATCCTAATTTAATCCTCTCCATCATAAAAAGTATTCAACTAAAAAGTACTAGTCTAATACTTCAAATAATATTTATATATTTTTGTTCAATTTCAACAACTTTTTTGGCTTTAAATCGTCGCATATAATATATTAAATTATATTAATATAATTTTTTTATATTAATTGTGTAATCAAAACAGGGGCTTAAGTTTCCTAGTTTAGATGTTTTTTTTAAGAATTTATTTAGAAACCAAAAAAGTCATCCAAATTGAGATCGAGCTTTAATTTCAAAAACTGAAAATTTTGAAGTAATTTTCTTGTAATTTTAAACTCAAATGCGTATAAAAATTTTAATTACAATTATAAAATCAAGGGATTATTAATATGTACAGTATGTTTAAATATGCGAACAGATTAATTAATCGAGCTTAATCTATTGAAGTTTGATCGAGGATTTTATCTATGTCCGGACAGGTGATGGGATTATACGTAACAAGAGGGCTGAATACAGTTCTCCCGTATGAGCATCAAAGAGAGATCAAGCGTTACATCTATAATCATCAGGTACACCTGCTAGATTCTTGATTTAATTGGCCAGAAGTTTAAATCATGCTGCATGATTTAATTAAGATTGGTTAATGGTTAATCTATGTATATATATAAAAGACGCAAAGAATAAGGCCACCACGTTGCGCCACATAGGATTTTTTATTTTGGGAATTTATATATGCTGATATTATTTTAGGATAATATAGATATATGATAAATTAATCTATGAAAGATTCTATCTAAAATAAAAATGTTATCTATTATATATTAGTAATTAGGATAGACCTAAAAGATTTTATCTAAAATTAAAATAAATTATAAAACATTGGATATTATATATTAAGATAGATATATTAATTTAGTTTTTTCAATTAAATTTCTATCTATTTATATGAATAAAAATTAAATTCGAATTTTAATATTAAGATAGATATATTAATTTAGTTTTTTCAATTAAATTTCTATCTATTTATATGAACAAAAATTAAATTCGAATTTTATTTAAAATTAAAGAAAATTATTTTATCTTTTTCTTTTTATCTATTTATGTAAAAGATTTACCTTAAATAAAATTTTGGTAAAAAATAGAATTTTCAATATCTATCTATAACTATATATTAAAGTTGTACTTTTTCGAGCCACCAGAACGATTCTGGCCCCACCTCTTATGTAAGAAATTAATTTTTATTCCTAATATTTTAACTTTTTACTATTAAATTCTTCTTTAACTATTTAAATCTATATTTAACATCAAACAAATATCTATTTAGTATAAAAGTATCTTTTGAAAACTTCCTTATACAAATTTTTAAAATTAAAGATAACAAATTTGATATATTTTAAATAAGTATAAATATCTTTTATCTTTTAGGATGATATCTTTTCAAGAATTTATTTATAAATATACATATATTTCCTTTTATAATAAAAAATTAATGATAAATACTTATAAAGTTTAAAAATAGGTAATATAATATTTAATAAATATATTGAAATACTTGATACTCTCTAAATTAAGGTACATAGAAAGTAATAAAAAATATAATATTTAATCTTATCTAATCTTTACTATAACGAGCCAAAAAATGTGTTTGGCCCCACCTTAATTGAAAATAAATTATTTTTTAAAATTTTATTTATCTTCATCTTTCAATTATATCTTATTTATTAATTTAATTATTATTTTATGTAAATCTTATCTCTTCTATATTCTAATATATAAATACTTCTTTATTCATATGTTATCTTTTGTTTAAAATTAAATATCTATGAAATATCATCAAGGAAAAGGAGAAATGTACATTATTTTACCTTAATAATATTTTTTATTCTTAGCATTAAACTTAATAATTTATATTTATTTTATTTTATTTGATTTCAAAAAATAAAAAATTTGTACACTGTACAAGTAATAAATTACTTATATTAATTTTTATATTATATATTTATTTAATATCTATAAAATACCGAACCATAGTCGTGCAGGGCACGACGGGTATAACTAGTTTAAATAATAACCAAACAAGTAATTCAATATTTCAATTGTACGATTTTTTTTTAAATTTGAAGTTAAATTATATAGGCCTGTTCTTTATTCTCATTTTTCAATTGTTCTCCTCACCATTTCAATTTCAAAACTTAATATTTTTCGTTAATGGAAGGACCACAAAATGCAACATTTCAATAGGTTAAGCACTCAATTAGAAGAAAATTAAAGTTAGCAGACCAATAAAATATTTACAAAGTATTTTTTTTGTCGAAAAAAAATTTACAAAGTTTTAGTACCGGATTAAAACGACTTTAGAAGAATAATTAAGACAAGATTTGCAAAGTTTAAGGACGAATACATAATTTAAGATTTTGTTTCTATTTTGATTTCATTACGTTTTATTGTTATGTTTGTTAATTTCTTATATTTTCATCGAGTTCTAACAATAGCCACATATGTTCCACTTGGCTGGTGGGGTTCGAGATTTGTTTATTCGGGTCCGGATCAAAGCTTATATTGGGTCGTCGGATTACTAAATTTACGGATTCGGGTTGGGTCGTTATGGGTTAGGTAAGGTTTTGGGTTGACCCAACAAGTTATGATTGTTAATTTTATTAGTTGTACCCGCCGTACATGTACGGTTACGATTCGATATTTTATAGACATTGTAAATAGGATATTAATAAATAAAAATATAATATAAACTTTTATATAAGAAATTTTATTTCTTGTAAAATGTATAATTTTTTTAAATTAATATAAATGGTTAAATTTAATGTTGAGAATGAAGATATATTATTAAGATAAAATAATTACATTTCTCTTTTTCCTTGATGATATTTCATAGACATGTAATTTAAAAAAAGTAGATAAAATATGAATAAAAAAATTTATATATTCAAATATGGAAGATATAAGAATTTAAAAAATAATAGTTAACTTAATAAATAAGATATGGTAAAATATGAAAGATACAGATAATTTAATTATATAAATACTTAAAATTTAATTAATTTAATTTATGATGGGAGCAAACTCATTTTGTCATTCGATAAAGTAAAACTAAATAAGATCGCATATTATATTATTCATATTTTATGAATTTCCATGTACTTAAATTTAGAGATTATCAAATATTTCAATACATATATTAAATATTTTATTATTGATTTTTAATAATTTAAACATTATTAATATTTATCATTAATTTTTTATTATAAAAAACAATATATATCTATAAATAAATTCGTCAAAAGATATCTATATGATAAATGATTTATATTTATTTTAAAATATTTAATCCTTAATTTTAAATACTTGTACAAGGAAGCTTTCAAAAGATATTGTTATACTAAATAGATATATGTTTGATGTTGGAGATAAATTTAAATAGTTTAAAAAGAATTTAATAGAAAGAAGTCGTAATAATAGAAATAAAAATTAAATTTTTAAATATGAGGTGGGGCCAAAATCATTCTAGTGGCTCAAAAAGGTACAACTTTAATATATATTTATAGATTAACCTTTATTTTATGCTTCTTAAAATAATTAAAATTATTTATATTTAAATAATATTTAATAATAATAAAATAATAATTTTCTATAATTTTAATAATAAATTATTTAATTTTTATTATAAATTAATACTTCACTAGGTTGGTCGAGTCAACCTAGGGGGCGGTGATCCAACCCAATTTTTTTCCAAGCCGCTTTTAACCCATTGATTTCTGGGTCGTGTATTAAACTTAGGACAATTAGGTCGTTTTTGCGATTGAGATCATGTTTTGACAGGTCCACTTGTTACCAAATTATAATATGCATATTATTTATAAACAGGGTTTTAAGCATAAGATCAATATATTTTAGGGGAAATTGTATTTAACCACCCTTTATTTTACACTTGTTGCAATTAACCACCCTTTATATTTTTTTCTACACTTAACCACCCCTTATTTGTAATTATGTGCATTTAACCACCCATTTTGACGAAAAACGTCATTTTCTCCGTTAAGTAAAGTAAATTACGTTTTTTCTTTTCTTTTTAAATTTTATTTACGATAAATATATAAAGAAAAAACCATATTTGACACATTCAAGTTTCAATACGCCGATAGATTTTTGCAACCCTGGCCTAATTTCCTCCGTAATAATTTCTTCCCTCCATCCAATGGCGAAGAAGAACCACGACTTCGCCGATGCAAAGACCATGAGTTTTGGATCTTATTCTAACGACTTTGAGCGTCCCTTGGAGTCGGTCGTGTCTAAGTTGATCGATGGACGACGACTCGAGATTTAAAAGGGTGAGATGTAGACCGAAATCCAATGATAATGATGTTCCAATCTCAATTTATTCCTAAATTCTTTTATTTATTGTAAATAAAATTAAAAAAGAATGGCAAAAATATGATTTACTTTAATTTAACGAAAAAAATGACATTTTTTTATCAAAATGGGTGGCTAAATACACATATTTACAAATAAGGGGTGGTTAAGTGTAGAAAAAAATATAAAGGGTGGTTAATTGCAACAAGTATAAAATAAAGGGTGGTTAAATGCAATTTTCCCTATATTTTATTTGAAAACTATTACCCTAAAACAAATTTCGATGAAAGTCCGACTGTGATTTTTAAAGCATTTTACATATAAAATCAGAATCCACCTTCTAATAACCGAAAAGCTTAAACCAATGGGTAAAAGTTTTATCTTCTTCAATTCGTATGCTAGTGGTATATCTCATGTATTCTCAATTTGAGAAGACACATTTTCCCAACAAATGCAAATATAGAATATAAGAATAATTAAAATTTATAATTTATTTTTCCAAATGTGGGTGAACATGAAAACCCTAATACGAGTGGATGTGAGAAAAAATGCACAAATTGTGTTTTTTTTTTCCCTTTCTAAATGAGCATAAATTCTATTACCCTAAAAGAGATGAACTAATGTTAGAAAAATGGATATACATAGACACGTATCAGAACTGCGACATTAATTATGTTAATCATATGCACTTAAAAATCCTAATAAGTACACCGTAGATCGATACATGTGGCCTAATTAATTGTAGAAATGTACTAATCGATAAACAAATATGGATTAATTTGGTGGTTAATCAGAATGAAGATGGAGGATGGGGACTTCACATAGAAGGAAACAGCACCATGTTCTGTACGACTCTGAGCTACGTGGCCTTGAGGCTGCTGGGAGAGGGGACCACTGACGCCCAAAACGACGCCGTTTCACGAGGCCGAAAGTGGATCCTTGACCACGGCGGTGCGATCGGCATTCCTTCCTGGGGCAAATTTTGGCTGGCGGTACGTATATATAAGTTTTTTTTTCCCTTTTTGTAAAAATAAATAAATAAATATAATCGAGATGTCCTTAATTTGGCATTTATCAATTTCAGGTACTAGGAGTTTATGAGTGGGACGGCTGCAATCCTGTGCCTCCTGAGTTTTGGCTGGTTCCTCAAATTTCTCCAATTCATCCTGGTAATTACAATAAAAAAAATACTAATAAATTCATATTCGGATACATTTTTGGTTATTTTAATTAGTTTCATCTACTACGTCTCATGTAGACAACAAATTAAATGATGAGCTCATTCTAGAGAGTCTAAACGTACGTACTTGTGAAATGAAATAATGCAGGGAAAATGATGTGCTACTGTCGTCTAGTTTACATGCCAATGTCATACCTGTATGGAAAGAGATTTGTAGGAGAAATCACTCCACTCATTCAACAGCTTCGTCATGAGCTTTACCTGCAACCTTACCATCACATTAATTGGAACCTCGCCAGGACCACTTTTGCAAAGGTACGTGTACGTAAAAATCACTCAATCAATTGACCAAGTTATTTAATTGGAAGTAACCTAGGCCTAATTTCACTTCTTATTGTGCTGACTTATATATATATATACATACCCTTTTTATACAAAATAAAACGTACTATTAATATCCCCAAGTTAATAATACGGAGTATAATTTTGGCCTATATAGGAAGATGTTTATTATCCACATCCATTTGCCCAAGATATTCTCTGGGACTTTCTGTATCACGTGGAGGAGCCAATTCTTAAACTTTGGCCCTTCTCAAAATTAAGGGAGAAGGCATTGAAAGTAGCTATGGAGCACATCCACTATGAAGACATAAATAGTAGATATCTCACCATTGGATGTGTTGAAAAGGTATATATGTCAATTATATTTAGTCATAAATTAAAGCTCTTTCATTATGTGTGAATTTTTTTGCATTTTTTTCCAGACATTGTGCATGGTTGCATGTTGGGCCGAAGATGCAAATTCTGATTGATGCTTACAAGTTTCATTTAGCCAGAATTCCTGACTATTTTTGGGTAGCGGAAGATGGTATGAAAATGCAGGTAGAACATAATCTATAATATATCAATCACTGCAAAATAATGTTGTGATCAACACAAAAGTCGAATTTGGATTACAAAATACCTAATAAAAAACTACCACAGAGTTTTGGGAGTCAAATGTGGGATGCATCATTTGCTATCCAAGCAATCATTTTAAGCAATCTCAACGAAGAATATGGAAGCACTCTTCGTAAAGCACATGATTTCATAAGAGCTTCACAGGTGCAAACTCCTTTTTTGAAATATCATAATTCATAAGCTACCTTCAATTATAAGAGATCGGTTTTTAAATGTTCAGATCCAACTATATGTAAAAGGTTAGAGAAGACCCATCTGAAAATTTCAAACAAATGTATCGACATACATGTAAAGGTGCGTGGACCTTTTCTATGAATGATCACGGTTGGCAAGTATCTGATTGTACAGCAGAAGGGCTTAAGGTATGTAATTAATAGATTCGTACTTGTAATTAATGTTGGGTCAATTGTGAATCCCACATGGGGAATTCAAAGGATCCAAGCCTAACATATAAGTAGATGTGCTATTCCTCCTATTACCAATTGATTTTAGGATGGAACCCCGTTGAACTTATGTGTTCAATTGAACCCATTATAGATTTCTCCTCCTAACAATTAATTTTAGAACCTACCTCTAATTCAACTACCACATTTTACTTATTACTTATTATTTTTTTCATAAAAGTAAACATCTCACTTTTGCAGCTTGCATTAATGTACTCGCAAATGCCCAAAGAACTAATTGGCGAGAGCATGGAGATAGAACAACTCTATGACAGTATAAATGTTATTCTTACACTCCAGGTAACTTATTTGATTGCATATATAGGAAGTGTGTACACTTGTTTGTCCTTAATTGAATGATCCAATACCAACTTTTGGAATGCTGATTGTATGCCATTTAAGAATAGTTATACTTAAAATTTTCTATTATTATTTTTTAATAATCGTAAGAATAGTTATACTCAAAATTTTCTATTTTTTTTTTAATAATCGTTGAAAATATTCGTCAACTATGTATGTATTTAATTGTGAGCAACTGAATCAATTGTCTACAAAAGTGAAACATGAATATTTGTTGAAAAAAGTCACATTTTTTTACAAATGTTGAAAAAAGTCACATACAAAAGATTTTTTACACGGTTGAGGTGCGGTAGGCTAAATTGAGATTTTTTACAACGATTCTACCAAAAAAAAAGGATTTTTTTACAACGATGGAGGCTAGGTGTGAAAGTTGACAAGTCTAACATATAAATAATTATAATTTGATATTTGATCAAATATTTGATGTAATAAGACTAAATCGAAAATAAATAAATATAATATATATTTTGTGAGTAACTCAACAGAATGAATATGCAACTCAAAAACATAAATACAGTCATACAAAATCATACATATACAATTCAAAATTGTGAATATATAAACTAGGCGCACGGTATCACAATAAGAGTGGTTTTACTTGAACTTAAATATATATATATATATATATACATAATTGAATTTTAGTTTTCTTGCCTTGCTCTTGTCATCTGTGGGTCATTTAAAAACATTCTCTCGAGTTTCTTGGGATAAGGGCGCATACATCTCGACCCCTAAACCCCACTCTGAGCGGGATTACACTAGGTTGATAAGATAAGTAAGTATATGTGTTTACAGAGTAAAAACGGCGGTTTCCCACCTTGGGAGCCTGAGAGGGCGTACCGTTGGCTTGAGGTATGTCTTTGAAGCTAGGCTTTGACAAAATATAAGCGCCCTACTTGCTCTCTTAGATTCTCAATATGACTAGCTATCTCATCTTACTTTCGCAACATTTCATGTGAACATCTTAATCAGAAGTTCAATCCCACCGATTTCTTTGAAGATGTTTTGATTGAACCAGAGTAAGCTTTAACACTTTATGTACTACCAAGCATTTATACTTCCACCCAATGCTCTTGTGAGAAAAGTAATTAATTGTCCTTACTTTTCTCTAAACAAAGGTATATAGAGTGCACATCATCTGTTGTTCAAGGTTTGACTCTATTCACGAAGATGCACCCAAAACATCGGAGACAAGAAATAGAGACTTCAATTAGAAGGGCAATTCAATACATTCTTGATGAACAAAATCCAGATGGTTCATGGTAGGTTTTTTCTATACCACCTATGTTTTTTCCACTAATTGTTCAAAAGTAAATCAATAGGCGTCATGTACCAATCCCTTTTTGGTTCGACAATGAATCACTATACCATTTGGAGATAATAAGAAGACTACAATATAATTTGTAATGTTTGAACCACCCAAGCTAAAAAATATTTTAGGCTTTTAAAATATTACATTATAATATAATAATATGATTTGATATATATTAACTGTTTAATAGTTAATAAGTGAACTTACTATAGTGTTTAGGTGAAATTGAGAAAAATTAAAGTTCAAACTACTGCATGCTATCATAGTATCATACATAATATTGTTACAATTGTATTATCCTAGGATTATGTTTCTGTAGCATATTATGAATAAGGATTTAGTTATGGTGATAATTAGAGCGGTGAAAAGTTGACTCAATCCAAAAAACCGACCCAAAACACAATTTTGACTTGAACTTGATTCTGACCCGAGAATAAACTATTCGAACCTGACCGACCCGGACCCAGCATGATTGGTTGTTAATGTAAATTTTTTATTGAAATATTAAAATAATTTTTTTTTATTTTTACATACATATATTAATATTAATAACTTAAAAATAATTAAAAAGTGAAAATAACATTTAAAAAATGACGTTATTGACCAGTTAGTCAACCGAACATGCACGATAACCTACAATAACCGACTCGATTTGAGTGGTAACCCGATTGACTCGAACCCAAAATGACCAAACCGGAACCCAACCCGATTGACAAGTCTAGTCATAATCCGTTTCTAAAATTCCAATTTTAATAACTCCAAAATATGGCAGGACGGGTAGCTGGGGCATAGGCTTTACCTACGGAACTTGGTTTGCTGTGGATGCCTTGACATCATGCGGTATGAACTACAATAATAGCCTTGCATTGCGTAAGGCTTGTGAATTTTTGTTGTCAAAGCAATTACCTGATGGGGGTTGGGGAGAAAGTTACCTATCATGCAAAGACAAGGTATATTTTACTTAAAATATAGAAGAATGATACACTAATATGAATCATACAAAATTAGGATTGATTGAAAACAAATAAGTGCATTATATAGCCTTTTGATAACTAAATGTTTATTTGAATCAGGTGTATACAAATATAGAAGGAAATAGATCAAATTTGGTCCAAACTTCATGGGCGTTATTGGCCCTCTTAAAGGCAGGACAGGTTTGTATGAATGACTTTAGAATTATAATAAAATAATATATGGTAACTATTTTTTAGTCTTCAATAATTAGAAATCTTTTTCATTATTTGTTGAGCAATAGGCTGTAATTAATCCGACACCGATAAAAAAAGGTGTGAAGTTATTGATAAACTCGCAAGTAGAAGAAGATGGTGATTTCCCACAACAGGTAATCGTCAAGTTTTTTAATCTCTTTTATATGGACTTAAATATTAATAGAATAATTATATTATATGGTTAGTTATTGTATCTCTCCTACAATATATATATATATAGGGTATGGTTCAAGTGAGGACCATCCTTGTGGTACATCCAAAGCTTAAAATGAGGACTAATCTCAACCATTGGATTTACCCCTCTATTATGTATTCAATGGTCAAGATTTTTTCAAAATTTTTTATTTTTTATTTTTTTTTATTTTTTTTATTTTTTTGATTTTTTTGATTTTTGATTTTTGATTTTTTGATTTTTTGATTTTTTGATTTTTTGATTTTTTGATTTTTTGATTTTTTGATTTTTTGATTTTTTGATTTTTTGATTTTTTGATTTTTTGATTTTTTGATTTTTTGATTTTTTGATTTTTTGATTTTTTGATTTTTTGATTTTTTGATTTTTTTTTAGTTTTTTAGTTTTTTATTTTTTTATTTTTTTATTTTTTTATTTTTTATTTTTTATTTTTTATTTTTTATTTTTTTATTTTTTTTTGCTATTTTTTTAGTTTTGCGAAAATTGAATTATTTTAAAAATGAACTCAAAGCACATAAAAATTGAACTTATCATAGATAAAAAATGAACTCGCAGAATATAAAAATTGAACTCATACAATATTGAAAATTGAACTCCTAATATAAAAAAATTGAACTTCAAGTGTATAAAAATGAACTCGTAGTATATAAAAATTGAACTGTCATATTTAACGTTTTTAAACCCTTTTTTCAAAAATTTTATTTTTATTTTTTTATTTTTTTATTTTTTTATTTTTTTATTTTTTTATTTTTTTAGTTTTGCGAAAATCGAATTATTTTAAAAATGAACTCAAAGCACATAAAAATTGAACTTATCATAGATAAAAAATGAACTCGTAGAATATAAAATTGAACTCATACAATATTGAAAATTGAACTCCTAACATAAAAAAATTGAACTTCTACTGTATAAAAATGAACTCGTAGTATATAAAAATTGAATTGTCATATTTAACATTTTTAAAGCTTTTTTTCAAAAAAATTCAATTTTTTTTATTTTTTTATTTTTTTATTTTTTTATTTTTTTATTTTTTTATTTTTTTATTTTTTTATTTTTTTATTTTTTTTTTCTATTTTTTTAGTTTTGTGAAAATCGAATTATTTTAAAAATGAACTCAAAGCACATAAAAATTGAACTTATCATAGATAAAAAATGAACTCGTAGAATATAAAAATTGAACTCACACAATATTGAAAATTGAACACCTAACATAAAAAGTTGAACTTCTAGTGTATAAAAATGAACTCGTAGTATACAAAAATTGAACTGTCATATTTATCGTTTTTAAAGCTTTTTTTCAAAAATTTTCATTTTTTTCATTTTTTAATTTTTTTTGCTATTTTTTTAGTTTTGCAAAAATCGAATTATTTTAAAAATGAACTCAAAGCACATAAAAATTGAACTTATCATAGATAAAAAATGAACTCGTAGAATATAAAAATTAAACTCATACAATATTGAAAAATTGAACTCCTAACATAAAAAAATTGAACTTCTAGTATATAAAAATGAACTCGTAGTATATAAAAATTGAACTGTCATATTTAATATTTTTAAAGCTTTTTTTAACAAAGAATATAATATAAAAAATATGAAAAAAAATTCGAAAAAAAATAAAAATAAAAAAAAAAATAAAAAAAATAAAAAAAATAAAAAAATAAAAAATTCTTGACCATCCATTATATAGTGATGATGTAAATCTAATGGTTGAGATTAGTCCTCACTTTAAGCCAAAGGTCTCACCACAAGGGTGGGTCTCACTTGAACCAAAACCTATATATATATATATATATTCTTTGGTAAATAAGCTCGAAACATGATAAAAAAATAGGATATTTTAAAATCATTATTTTTTTTTTCTTAATCATCTTTGATATCTCTTGTTTTCATACCCAACTCCCACATATTTATGAAATGAGAAACGGGATTACACAAGCTTAATTTATACTTTGTATACACGTATATTTAAACAATATTCAATTATGATATGTAACTATGAAAAGGTCCCTCTTGTTGTCAAATGACCATAATTCAAAGCTTATATTAGCAACTGATCCATACATACTATGATGATTGGCAGGAAATCACGGGAATATTTTACAAGACATGTTCTCTAAATTATGCAACATATCGAAATATTTTTCCGGTGTGGGCACTTGGTGAGTATCGAAAATGTGTGAATAAGATGAAAGCAAACAAGCTGACTTGAAAATTCGGTAAAAGCGAGCCAGTAAGCTAAAATCTATACACTAGTACAGTCTATATTTTTATACACACGTATACAAAATGTGCAATTCATGACTTCATTAATTATAATGTGCTCCTTCCAAATGTTCAAAGCAATTCCTTGTAAACTTGGCACTTACATTTCTTATGATACCATCAAAGCATATGTGATTATGTATTAAAGCGAGATAAATTTATGAGATCGCTAATAATATTTGATTTCAATTAGCTCCTTATTCCACACTGAATAAATTAAGCCTTTTGAACTTAGGCTACTTGGCACTTACCTTCATTCTTTAAACGCACCCTCATCTCGATCTCTCATAAAATTTGTATATAGTTTGATAAATTGCTCATTTCTACCAAAAGGCTTCACAATGTCTTCAGACTTATTTCATTGGTATTTTGAGAATTCTTTCACACATCTAAAAGTTGAGACTAAACTGCCTACTATATAAACACTTGAGTTACTCCTACTATCGCCCATTAATTTTAGGATGGAACCCCATGTGCTTGTGTGTTGGGCTTACGTATGAATGACCCCCTGTTATGGCCCACATATTGTCACATGGTATCAGAGCTCACAGTCTGGTTCTGGGCCCATTTCCTGGCTTGTTTGGGCTTGGGTTTAGCGGTTGATGCTACCCGCCTGGTTTTTGGGTTGTGTTTGGTTATAAAGAGATTGATATGTCACCACCTGTTCATTGGACTAGATATAAAGAGATTGAGATGCTAGACCCGTTTGTCCAAGTGTCAACTAGGTCAGGCCAGTTGCACTTGCAGGGGTGTTGAGAATCATTTTCCACATCTGAATTAAAGTTGGGATTAAACGGCCTACTATATAAGCACTTGGGTCACTCCTCTTATCGTCAATTGGTTTTAGGATGGAACCCTATGGGCTTCTTTGTTGGACTTACGTATGCACGACCTCCTGTTATAGTCCACGAACTTTCACATGATACACATTTCGAATGCAATAAAACTAAGCATGAATATTAAATTTTAGGTATGTGCAGTAAGAATAATTTCAAGTGTGAAGTACGTACTTATATATTGCTCATATGCATGTTATCTCTCAAATTGAAGGAGCCAAGTAATCATTCGATTACTTGAGAATTATATAAAGAAAAGTTCGATACCTCAATAATTGTACGGTTTGAAGCAAAGATCTTTAACACTTTGAGAAAGCTGATTTTGAGTTATTATTGACAAGGAGATTATAATTAATATATAGGACGTACTTTAGAAATGTGGATCTCCGATTTTTAAAACATTATTTAATCAAATAATTTTATGATAAATTTTATTACCATTTTCTAAGAAAGGATTAAAAAAAGAGATTGGTAAATAAAAGTCAATTGCTAAAATTTGTTGTTTTATTGTTTGGTGGACTGATGTCAAGTTATGAGAATGCAAGGGTACTAAGCGACTTTTATTTTCATCTCTATAAAAGGTAACCAGTGTTTGTAAATGTGGACTTGCTTCTTATAGGGCCGCATTGGGTTTTTGGAAGTATAGGTCCCTTTTGTATTGTGTATCTTGCGCCGTACATAAGGATGCAGGGAGTTTTATAATTGGTCGAAGGAGAGACAATACTCTCCGTTTTTTAAAGGTGGTTTTATTAATAATAAAAAAATGGTTAAGAAGTCAGTAAGCGGGGGATAATTTGACCCCTAACATCAACAATTAATAAAGAGTCAATACCCCTGGGGGGTCACACAATACATGATGACCAATATTAAACGAAAAAACTAAAGAAGCTAAATAGTCTGCAACACTATTATTCTCACGATAAATGTGACGAAATTGGATGTCCTAGTCCCTACGAATAAAACATTGGCACCGATGCACCAGGCTAGAGAGTGAATGTCTACACTCCATAGGTCGTCCTAAAAGAACACACACAAGTTACGAGTCAACTTCCAAAATAGCCCTCATGTAGCCCTTGCTCCAACCAAGACTCAAGTCCCGTAAAACACCCCATAGCTCTGCCATTGAGACAGTACATATAGCAATATTATGGACAAAGCCTACCGACCATTTACCATCAAAGTCTTGAATGATGCCCCTGGCAGCCGCTAAACCGTTGCGGATCGATCCATCTATATTAAGCTGCACATACCCATTCGGTGGTTGCTCCCACTGAATATAGACCTCTTGACGTCTGACATTACAGGTCGAACTCGTCCCATAATGATTCGCTTGGGCATAATCTGATGACTGCTTCAAAACGAACGCCACTCAGTTGCCTTCAAAATTCACCTGATTAAAAGCAACTGGGTTACGCCATTTCCATATCCACCAAACAGAGTTGGCAAAAATACACGCCCAATCTCCTTCCAACAGCTACTCATTTTGCAGCCCAATAGACGACAACTTAAGAAGAGTAGCTGTTGGAAGGAGATTTTCTTAGAGCAGCCCGATTCCATCCTGAAGGATCAGCCCAGTACTGTCTAACAAAAACTATATCTCAGCTTGGTTAATAGGCCTAGAAGCGATGTCAATCATCCTTCCCTCATCGATCCACGATCGAGCCAAAAGCAGGTTGAAGCTCCATCACTAACACACCAAATAGAGCCAAGGACAACTACATCATTCACCCCTGCTCGCAAACTTCGCCAAACATAAGACGGACCAACTCTGTCGCATAAGGAGGAGTCGAATTACATCCACCCAAAACTAGCAATTTTCAGAGAGAAATCTCCACCCGAGTTTACCTATCAAGGCCATGTTCAACTCCATCATGTTTCGAATACCCAAACCCCAAGCACTCTTGGGTTTACACACATCATTCCAGCTCACAAGGTGCACTCTTTTCCGATCAACAGTTCCTCCCCAAACAAAATTAATTATCATAGAATCGATCTTCACACACACTTTTTGAGGAAGAATAATCGTGGCCTTAATGTACACATGTATAGAAGCTAGACTGTTTTGGCAAGAGTAACTCTTCCTTCAATACTAAAAACCGACTCTGACAACCCCTCAACTTAGAAGAAATCTTCTCAAGTAGAGGACTAAACATTTCTGACGTGACTTATTAATGAAAAGGGGAATGCCTAGATAAATCCTAAGGTCCGTCGTTAAATCAAAGACACTTTCCCGTTTCAAAGCCTCTTGGAGATGCAAACCCACATTAGGAGAAACAAAGATACGAGACTTGCTAGCATTCTCTCGTTGGCCCGACACACAACAAAATCGATCCACACAACTCTTAACAATACGAATTTGTTCCATTGAGGCTTCAACAAAAAGCATATTGTCATCGACAAACATAATATGGGACAAGGTCGGGTCGTTACGAAGAATTTAATGGGCTTCCATATTTTCTGAACAACTTCATGGAAGATCATTTGACTTAAACGCTCAATACAGAGAACGAAAAGATGTGGGGGAGATGGGATCTCCATGTCTAATACCTCTACTAGGGATAAAGGAATAAGTCATTTCCCCACTCCATAACAGCCGTAAGTAAGTCGTAGTCAAGCACTCCTAAATCCAATTCACCAACATCGGTAAAAAACCAGCATTCTGGAGCGTATCAATCACAAAATCCAACCTAATGCGTTCATAAGCTTTTTCTAAATTCAACTTAAGGAGCATCTGTCTCATCTTGCCTCTCTTTCGCCTCATAGAATGAACAACTTCCTATACTATAACAATGTTATCAGTAATCATCCGTCCCGACAAAAAATTGCCCTGAGCTGGTCCAATAAGTTTCAGTAAGATGCATTGCATTCTCTCCACCAAAACCTCAGTAATAGTTTTATAAAGAGCATTACATAAACTAATTGGCCTAAACTAATTGATACATTCGGGTTCCCTAACTTTAGTTATCAGAGCAATCAAGCTCTCATTCAACCCCTCTGGTAAACAGGAAGTAACAAGGAAATTCTTAATAAAGTTGAGCACGAACGTACCAACAGAGTCCCAACATCGCTGGAAAAAGATAGGCTAAAATTCGTCGGTGCCAGGAGCTTTTAGCGGACCCATCTTCTTAACTACTCTAATAATATCTTCATTCACGATTGGGAAATTAAGAGGTTGCCAATCACTACTCAAAAGTCCCGGGAAGGTTCCACGAATAACTTTTATCGGGTAGTTCTCTTCCACCGGCAAAACGTACAACTTGGCAAAAAAAATTTAGTGCATGATTTTCAAGTGCCGATTTTTCAATAATCTATTCTCCACTATCATCACATAAGGTTTCCACTCAATTTCTCTTATGACGAACAATCATAGTCATATGAAAGGAACTCGTGTTTCTATCCCAATCTTGAAGTGATTGTATTGTATTCTCGATTTTTGAAGCCATAACAATTCTTCCCACTCGAGAATGATAGACAATTCTTCTTTTATCTCCACTTCCAAAGACAAAAGTCATTGAGAAGGATATGTGCTAATTTGAGATTCAACGTGCTCGAGGCGACCAAGAAGAGATCGGTCTTCATCGCATGAATATTACCAAAAACACGTTTGTTGCACACACGAAGATTGGTTTTTATATCATGTAAGGCAACTGGAGTCTCAACTTCCTCCCTCCAAGAATCCTGGACAAAGGACAAGAAATCCGGATGATGAAGTCAAGCCGCCTCAAATCTTAATGGTCTTCTAGCCCTATTAAACTCAATCTTTGGCTCCAACAATAACAAAACCAGCGTGTGATCAATCGATAACCTAGGAAAATGATGAACCGAGGCTTCATGCCATAGTAATCTATCGGATATATTCGTGTAACACGTGATCTAACCTTTTAGCTATGAAGGTTCGATCGGTCTTCCCTCTAAACCAAGTGTAGGGCTTACCCAGGAACCTCAAATCAATAGGGCCCACACTATTAACAACATTAGCAAAGGAATCAATATCCCCCATAAAGGCAGCCCGATCCACAAGTACGATCATCCGAGTGCAAAATCTAGTTGAAGTCTCCGCCTTTAATAAGCAGTTCTACAACCGGCTCAACTTCAGCAAGCAGTTCAGACAAAAAATTTCTTCTACGAGCCAGTGACGGTGGGGCATATACACCCAACAGATGAAAGCGGCATTGTCCACGCTCAACAATAGCATGAATAAAGTCTGACAATAACTCGACAACTTGAATATTGATCTTATCTTTATCCTAGAACAACCAAATACCCCCAGATAATCTCACCACTTCAATCATATAATCCGAGAAGCGAAGATGATCACCGACTTCTTGGGAATTCTCTCCCGAGATTCGAGGTTCAAAAATAGCTAAGACATCAACAGAGTGGTGACGGAGCATGTAACAGACCGCCCTAAGAAAGTCGGGCTTACCCGCTCCGTAACAATTCCAAAAGAGGCAATTCATTGACGACCGGAGGATGTTACGGGCACTACGAACTCGGTTTGGATACCATCAGTATCCGCTCCCGTCTTTGAAGGATCCAAATTATCGGCCATATCATCATCAACCTTCTGAGTAGCAACAACGATCATATTATCTTGATTACCAACAACGATCATATTATCTTGATTACCAACAATGATCATATTATCTTGATTACCAACATTAGCCATAGGGACATCATGTTATCTTGATTACCAACCCAGAATCAGTGGATATTCCAAGGTAATGTTGATCGCAACACCTCGATTTTAATTGGTCTTTCTAATATGGTGAATCAGTACCATCACACACAATTTGCCCAAACTATTAGTGTTTCATTAGTCCATGGAAAGTGCCAGATTAAAGGATGGAAACCACCACTCCCTTCCAATTTAAAGCTCAATTGTGATGCCGCTATTGTTAGTGCACAAAAATTCCTCCTTCAATGCACTAATTGATTGCTCCTTCTTCACCTTCCATTCCAACTATTTCTTCAACCTAAAACTTTCAAAACAATGGACAAAGAGGGCGGGGACCCCCTAATCCACCTCCGACGCCTAAGTCAAAAGAACAGTCCTCGATCGAGCGTCAAGTCAGAGACAGAAAAAGCTAGAGAACTTATCGAATATGAGTTTTCTTGAACAAACAAGCTAAACGAATATTAGCATGTTCAAGCTCTCAATGGGTGTTAATGCATGTCTTTCATACACGGCGAAGACGTGTATTTATAATGGAAGAGAGAGGGAGGGGGGCGGGCAAAAATCCCATCCCTTAGGGTCCGGCCCAGTGCCTTAAAGCCCAAGCAAGCAATATCTTGCTCCCTACTCCAAGCGAAAATTCTATCTTTTCGTTAAGATAAAATCTTCCATTATGCCGCATAACCACCATATTTAATTTTATATAAAAAATACTAAAAGATATAAATAGCGTAATAAATAAAATAGCTTTATGGCGGTTGATAGAGAAAATAATTATGGTAGTTAATTTTTACCCACTCACACATGCCCCACGTGCGTCTTTGTATACGTTTCCCACGAACTAGGACGTAGGGTACATAGGTGTCCTAATCAAAGTGGCCATGCGGATTAGTCGCTTGCAAGTCCCCTAACGTGTTTGTTTATTCGTACATCCATGCGCGAATATCATGGGAATCTTGCTCACTCTTAAGCGTGTCATTTGTTGAGAATCAAGGTATGGCTTATTAGAACAAGTAAAACAGAGAAGGGAGAACAAAACATTATAAGTGAGAAGTTCCTGGCCTAGATTTTATTTAAGAAAACAAAATATACAAAAGACGAGGTGCTTGTCCTAACAGTTTTGTTCTTAACTCAACATCCATGCGATGAGCCCCCCCGAAGAATGCACCGACAACGATTCCGCGGTCGCTGCCAAAAGAGGTCGCGGTCGAAAGTTCCGCGGTCGCGGTGGAAGTCCACGCCCGCGGTTTTGCTGTTAGGGGTAGAATTTCTTCAAATAGGCGACAATCCAAGTCCGGGGGACAACTTTCCCGTCAAGACTTTTTAACTTGTACGCTCCCCACCCATACGTTGCAGTTACTTGATATGGTCCCTCCTAATTTGAGCCGAGTTTGTCATCTACGGGATCCCGTGCGCTTCCCATGACCCGTCGAAGTACTAGGTTACAACTCAAAAAGTACTGTATTTCACACGTTGAGCTATGACCCGTTTGGCTGCCCCTTGGTAGGTCGTAAGGCGCACAACTGCAATATCTTGGTGTTCTTCGGCGAAATTGAGGTGGGAGGAGAGAGCTCGATTATTTTCTTCAGGCTCAAATAACGTTGTTCTCAATGTTGGCAAGCCGACTTCTAGCGGAATTGCCGTTTCTGTGCCATATGCTAAAGCGAAAGGCGACTCCATGGTCGATTACGATAGGCCTATAGCATGATTGGCAACTCCTCAGTCCATCTTTCTTTAGCTCTTTCAAGACGCTTTTTCAATCCCTCAACGATCACTTTATTTGTCGCCTCTGCTTGCCTACTTGCTTGTGGGTAGCCAACATAGGAGTATATGTTTTTGATTCCCATCCCTTTGTAATATTCATTGAACTTCTCACTATTGAACTAGGTTCCGTTGTTAGAGATGAGAGAAAAAGGGATTCCAAAGCGTGTGATAATGTGTTCCCAAACAAACTTTTGGGTGTCAGAATCACAAATATTTGCTAAGGGATTCGCCTCCACCCACTTAGACAGAGTATGTGGCGGTTATAAGGTAACAAACGTTCCCAGGCGGTCTTGGGAAGGGACTGACGATATCAAGGCCCCACTGTGCAAAAGGCCATGGACTAGTCAGAGAGTGAAGATCTTCAGTCGGCATGTGTGTAATTTTGGTGAACCTCTAACATTTGTCACATTTTTTCACATATAACTCGGCGTCTCTTTGCATATAAGGCCACCAATACCCTTGAGAACGAGCTCAAAACGCTAGACTGCGACCTCCGACTTGCATCCCGCATATGCCTTCATGAATCTCGTATATTAAAGGCTCAACCTTGCATGAGGGTACGCATCTCAATTTTGGCCTAAAAAAAGATCGAAGATATAGAATCCTTTCTGATGACATCTCAATTTTGGGTGTCAGAATCCTTTATGATATAGAATCCTTTCTTCTTAGCCTCGGCAGTATCCGAGGGCAAGACGTTCTCATCCAAGTAACGTATCAAGGGCGTTTTCCAACCGAGATTATCATTTGTCGCGATCTTTGTTGAGCTGATTTTCGCGGTCATAGCTATAGGCATATTGTCACCTACGATTACGTTTGAGGTGTCGATTGCTGAACATCTTGAAACTTCAACATGAATTGATGTCTTGAGTGTGTTTCCAGAACAAGTAGCCAAAGTTGCTAAAGCATCAGCAGACTTTTTTTTTAATTGCGCGATCTCTGTTCAAACTCAAAATGCTCAAACTCTTCTAGCATAGCTCTTGTCTTCTCCATATATTTGAGCATTTTTTAAACCTTTGGCTTCATAATGCCCCAACACTTGGTTGACTATAAGATGTGAATCAGAGAAGACAAGTAGTCTGACGATTCCAAGACTGGCTAGTATTAGCACATCGTACTCGGCTTCATTGTTAGTTGCATCAAAGCCAAGGTGAACTGCAATTTGAAGTGCCTCTCATGTAGGTGATGTGAGCACAATTCTGACTCCAGATCCTTAATTATTGCTTGCACCATCAATCTCAAGGATCCATTCGAGATTTTTACGCACTGAGGGTGACCCACAGGCGCGGTAAGGGTATCCGTGATCGCGGTTATGCTTAACTGAGAGTCCGATGCTTTCTGGGGGCATTCCGTGACCGTGGAATGATCGTCCGTGATCGTGGCCACGCCGGCCGCGATTTCCTTCACTGACTCTTGAGAAAATTCGGCTATGCAATCCGCCAGGTTTTGCCCTGTAATGGCGGTTCGAGGCATGTATTCAATGTCATATTGCCCTAATTCCACAACCCATTTGGCAACCTATCTTGCGAGATCCGAGCTAGAGAGAAGCACTTGAATAGGATAGGTTGTAATGACTTGGATTGGGAGCTCTTGGAAATAAGGGTTGAGTTTGCGAGATGTTGTGACCAAAGCTAACAACAGTTGCTCCATAGGTGAGTATCTTGTTTCAGCGTCAAGCAATGTTTTGCTGGTGTAATAAACTGGCCTTTGATTTCCACCTCCCTCCTTAATCAAGACGGCGTTGACAACTCGAGGAGACACGGCTAAGTAAAGCTTCAAGGTGTCTCCTTTATCAGGCACAATCAAGATTGAAGGTGATTGCAAATATGCTTTCAACTTTTGGAAATCTTCTTCACACTCTAGGTTCCATTCAAAGGAGCGGCCTTTCTTCAGTTTGAAGAATGATTGACACTTGTCTGAGGAGCAGCTAATGAATCGGTTGAGAGCTACCGCCATTCTTGTCAGTCTTTGCACCTCGTTGATGTTTATAGGACTTGCAATGGTGTCAAGGGCTCGAATTTGATCTGGACTTGCTTCGATTCCTCGGTGAGTAACGAGATGCCCCAAGAACTTGCCCTAACCAACCGCGAATGCGCATTTTGAGACATTGAGATTAAGTATGGACGCTCTTAGGATGTCGAAAACATGTTGCAAGTCTTCTCGATGAGATGATACCCTATTACTCTTGACCACCATGTCATCAATATAAGCTTCAACAGTTTTCCCGATCTTTGAACTAAAAAATTTGGTAACTAGCCGCTGAAAAGTTGCCCCGACATTTTTCAATCCAAAACACATCACCTTGTAACAAATATCCCTTGGGGAGTAATAAAGGTTGTCTTTTCTTGATCATCTTCATGCATCGAGATTTGATGGTAACCCCGATATGCATCTAGAAAGCTCATGGGCTCGTGGCTTGCTATAGCATCCACTAATTGATCAATCTTTGGAAGTGGAAACAAGTTTTCTGGATAAGCCTTGTTAAGATCAGTAAAGTCCATGTAGACTCTCTAATCTCTCGTCTTTTTCTTGACTACAACGGTATTTCTTAGCCAAGTTGGGTACCCCACCTCTCGTATGGCTTTAGCTTCTTGCAACTTCTTTATTTCGATGATCCCAGCTTCAGTATGATGAATAGAGGACCGCCTTGCTCGCAATACGATTGGCTTTACATCCGGGAGGACGTTCAGCCTATGGCAAGCAAGGTTCGGGTCTATTCTTTGCATGTCGTATGGGCTCCAAGCGAAGATATAACGCTTGCTTCGCAATAGATGCGTGATGGCCGAAAGTTCATCGCTTGAGAGGTTTGCCCCTACAAAAAACTTCTTCTCGAGCTCATCGTCTCCGACAAAAATCTCTTGAAGTTCGTCCACAGACTTTTGGCTCGGTTCTTCTCGAGCTCATCATCTAGGGCACTACGCTAGATTTCGCTTTGCACGAGTGCCCCAGACTTTTGGCTCGGTTCTTCTCGAGCTCATCGTCTGGTTGCTCTAAGTGTTTGTTTCTTGATAACTTGAATCGTCATGCTGTTATTTAATTGAATCTAGAAGGTCTTCTAGGTTGTTATTTAATTAGGGTTGTTAGACTGGTAGTTCTATCAACTAAATCTGAAGTTCGGATCTTAATCCTTAGTAGGGTCATTATCCACAATAGATTATTCAAGTGAGAAGAGAATCAAGAGAATCAATGATCAACAAAGCAATATCATGATGGATTTAACTAGTTGAACACGCTTGTCTCTCATATATTCAAATCATCTTTTGCATTCGTATTTACTTTTATATTTGCATATTAGTTTAGATTAATCATTCCAAAAATCCTCTTTTGTTACTTGGCATACAAGTAATAACACAAATACAAGAGTCTCTGTGGGATCGACCCTTACTTACCGCTCTACATAGTTGGTTAAGCTAAGGATTCTTTGATAGGTATTAACGACCACTGAAAATACCTCATCACTCGTTTTCCACAGACGGCAACAATTGTTAGTGCAAACAAATTTCGCCTTCAATGCACTAATTGATTGCAAAAAAATGGACAAAGGGGCGGGGACCCCCTAATGCACCTCCGATGCCTAAGTCAAAATAACAGTCGTCGATCGAGCGTCAAGGTAGAGACAAGAAAAGCTAGAGAACTCAACGAATATGAGTTTTATTGAACAAATAAGCTAAGAGAATATTAGCATGTTCAAGCTCTCCATAGGTGTTAATGTACGCCTTTCATACACAGCAAAGACGTGTATTTATAATGGAAGAGATAGGGTAGGGGGCCGAAAATCTTATTCCCTAGGGCCGGCCCAGTGCCTTAAAGACCAAACAAGCGATATCTTGCTCCCTACTCCAAGCGAAAATTCTATCTTTTCATTAAGATAAAATCTCCTATTATGTCGCATAACCACCATATTTAATTATATATAAAAATACTAAAAGATATATATTGCGTAATAAATAAAATACCTTTATGGCGGTTGATAGAGAAAATAATTCTGATAGTTAATTTTTACCCTCTTATAGCTATGTTGTCTGATATGGAGGTTGGACTTGGATTTGTTATCCGCGACTCATATGGTTTAATTTTCGCTGTAGGAGTCAAGTATTGGGTTGTTTCTTGGTCAATGGAAATGGTAGAGACACAAGCTAGCCTATTTGGACTTCATGTTGTAAGATCCCAACCTATTGATCGACTTGAAATTAAAACCGATGCACTACAAGTCGTTCTTAGTACTCAAAATCAGTCGTCCAATATATCTTTTATGGGTTGTTTTTTGTTTATATAATGATGTAAAGGTCTTAATGTCTTCTTTTATTTTTTCTAATATTTGCTATAAGTCGGGTGGAAAATGCCGTTGCTCACTTCCTTGCACACCTTTGTCCTGTTGTGGGTAGGGCTGTCAAAATTTGACCCGATCCGAGAAATCCGCTCGACCCGCCCGACTCCGAACCCGACCCGACCCGAGAAAAAGATAAAAAGTTTTATACCCGAGACATGCTTGACCCGAACTGATTTGACCCGAATCCGAAAAAACCCGAACGTGAGATTAACCCAAACCCGATTATACCCGAATGGACTAAGCCTGATGCAACCAGATATCCAATGCTACCCGACCCGAAGTCGTCCGAAAATCCGAAGTTACCTGACCCGAAACCATCCGAAAATCCGAAGTTACCCGACCCGAAACCATCCGAAAATTACATTATATTTTAAAATATTAATGATAGTGAATATTTATTATAATTATGTTTTAATTTAAATGTTACATTAAATATTTAGACCCTAGAGTAGTTAAACTACAAAAAATCATCATTCGATATATGGTCTGAATCAAAATCCGTCTTACTCGAAATCATATTAACCGGAAATTCGGTAAAAGTCGAAATCCAATTCACCCAAAATCCGAAAAACCCGAAACCCGACTAAATCCGAAACTAACTAAACCCGAAACCGGACTTATCCGAAATCAAGTTGGACCAAAAACCGAATGACTCGACCGAAATTGACCCAAAACCCGACTTTGCCCGATTAATTGAGCACCCGACCCGAATTGATCCAACCCAATTTGACCTGATTTTCAAAATATCCGAATTTAACCCGAATCCGAACTTATCCAAAACTTAATTGACCCGACCCAAACCCGACCCGCCCGATTGACACCCCTAGTTGTGGGTGATGAAAAAGTGTTTTTAGAATAGATTTTCGATCAACTTGATATATAATAAATTAATAATACATCATGTTTCCTTTGAACAAAAAGTACGAGGAATTTATTGCATGTTGATGGTGGTAGATAATTAAGAGAAACGTTTAATAAAGGAATGGCATTTTTTTTGCCCATGAATTTAACTATAAAAATATCTATAAACAATGATTCGTAATCACCAACAAAAACAACCACCAAAATACCTTTGTAATATGAAGCTAATTAATTAGCTTCAACTCCATCCTCGAAATCAACCACATATGTTTAAACCTCTTAAACAAGTCGGTTCGATCGGGTTGGGATTTTATAATTTAGGGTTTAGGGCATGTACGAGTTTGGGTTAATCGGTTAAAACGGATTAGGTTATGGTAGGCTAGTGTACAAGTTCGTGTCAACCTAGTGTGTCAAGAGTACCAACTTTTTATGATTATTAAAACAATATTTTAAATAATAATATTTTTAAAATATAATTTTTTATAGTTTAACAATAAAACATATTATAATATTTAAAATAAATGTTATAATTTTTTCAAATACAATAATTCGGGTCAACTCACCAGGTTTCTTGTTTCAACCCAATCGGATTAATTGGGTTCAGATTTTTCAATGATCCATTTTTTGTGTCGGTTTTCAACCCTAAAAATTTTGGGCGGTTCGGACATGTGTGTCGGGTCGAGTTTTGACAGCTCTATTATATTTTTGAGCAAATTCAGTTGTAACCGCGAAATACTATTTCATGGCCAATCTACTATAAATTTGTAGTAACAAGTATAACTCATTTCAATTTAGCTGCAATTTTTTTCATGGTTAAGTTCGAGACAATTATCCTTATAATTAGTCATGCAACTTTTCGCGACTAAGTTTTCATGACTATGGACGCATTTTTGGTGGGTTTAGTTGGATTTATGTTCGTTCGGTCAATTTGGGTTCATGTTGAGCATGAGTTTAGGTCATTAAAATATATGTCAATTAGGCCTGGTTGTTGTGGGTTTCGTGTAGGTTTTGGTCGATTGAGCAGGTCAAGAGTGCCAATTTTCATATGATTATTAAAATAATAAGATAATTAAATAATATCATTTAATAATACTAATGTTATATTTATATTTTAATGAATATTTATAATAAATGTTTTCGTTTTTGTAAAAATAACAATACATGTCAACCCAATGGGATTCAGGTTTCCTCCTAATTAATCAGGTTTAGATTGGACGAGTTAGGGTCTTTATATGAACCATTGATTTTTTAGTTTGGGTTTAAACCCTACAATTCCAACGTTCATGTCAGATTAAGTTTTGACAAGTATATTAAAGAGTGTTAAGTTTTTACGCTTTATGATTATATATAACTATATATTAAAGTAGTACGTTTTCGAGCCATTAGAGCAATTTTGGTCCCACCACATATTTAAGAAAATTAAAATTTATTCCTATGATTTTAACTTTTTCTTATTAAATTTCTTTTTATCTATTTAAATCTATCTTTCACATCAAATCAATTCTTATTTAATATATTTTAACTTTTTAAAATATATATCTTCACTACATATTTAAAATAAAAAATAAAATATCTTTTGATAAATTCCTTACACAAATGTTCAAAAATAAAAATAAACATTTAAAATATTTAAAAAATAAGTATAAATATCTTTTATCTTTTAGAATGATATCTTTTGATGATTTTTTATAGAGATATGTTAAGTTATTTTTATAATAAAAAATTAATGCTAAATGTTTATATGGTTTACAAATAACAATAAATATAATATTTAATATTGCAAGTATATTGCGAGATTTGATATCCTCTCAGGGCCCGTTTGTTTTTATGAAACGGGGGTTATGTAAACGGATTGAGAGAATCTTTTTTCTTTCAAGGCATTTGGATGCACATTTCTATGTCTTTTCATTCGATCAAGAGACGTAAACAACTCTACAATTGTTTCCTGTAAAAAACCTGAAGTAAGAAATTCCTTACCCTCTCTTCTCCTCTCCTAATTTTCTCTTTCCATGGTTGCACCAACTTTGCCCGACTCTTTCCTTTTGTGCTCGGCTTTCTCTTCCCCCGGTCCCATCGAGCTCCACCACCAGATGACGCCACCTCCGACCACCATCGATCATCATCTCTACCACACTTCTCAAATGTCTCTGACAACCTCTCTCCTTGATTGGTCACCGCAACAACGCCGACATCCCCCATCTAGCCATGTTCTAGAGTCGAAATTGTCAAACCCAATGTCACTTCCATCTCCAATTTTACCAAAATTAATAACAATTTTTCTTTAACATGATGGATTACCATGACTCCTGATCCGGATTAAGGGAGATGAAGATCCCCTTCACCAACAATCGAGATCCATATCTATTCGTGTTGACAAGGTTTCCTGACAACAAATAAATTTATAATCAAGACCTCGCTGAGTAAGTCAGTATCAAGTTTTGTTCTTACTTAGAGTGCAAGCAAGAGAGAAAGTTCAGGGTTTTATCAATAAAGGGAGAAAATCGAAGGTTTAGGTGTACCCACAACAACACTCATTCATACAAACGTTTAATGAAATATAAAGATCATGCCTTTATCACATAAAGTCGTCAACTTTCGTCAACTAATAGCAAGTAAATCAACTAACTTTCGTCCTATCAATAAACTTACTATCTATCTCTTCTACTTCAACTATGATTGATCCACTTTCGTTTCAAAATCCTAAGTTGACTATTCTGATTCAAAGTTTCCTCTTTCACTTCAACAATGAATGAGAAATTTCCTTTCAACTTTCGTTTCAAGGATTAAGAACAAGAGAATAGAATCATGCAATGAAGACAATCAAATCATGATCACAAACAAGCATGCACAACCATTGTTGGGTTTAACCCCAACCTTAGAAGGAGAAGACTATACTCACTATTGGTTTTTAGGGGTTTGCATCCAATCATTTAAGTATGTTTACTTTGTTTAAGTTGAAGGAAAGTCGACCCTTGTAGATCCATAGGATAATCAAGGCATAACGAATAGAACCATTGAAGGGTAGTCTCGTGGGTGTAGGCCATGAAGGCAATCACCATCGACCCCTACTTTGTATTAAGTGTCTTGGATAAAGCTACGAGTCACGGGATGAGATCCCGCTTTCCTTCAACGTATATTGCCCCTATTCCATGCCAAGGGTTTAGCAATACTGTTGTGAGATAAAACGTAACAAACGAACCAATGGAAGTGTTGGAAAGACACAACCATTGAGAACAAGCGTACCTTATTCGAGTCTATTGATTCCTCTTCGATCTTCACTTGAACGAAGTCATCTTCCACCGACGTTTGGGGTTCGTCCTTCACTTGAACATTCTGCCCATACAACGTCTCTTGAGGTTCTTTCCTTGATGTTGAACATCGATCCATGACGCCACACTCTTCCTTGAACCACTCTTGTGTTTTCACTCAAAACCGACAAGAAACTCTAGATTCTTGCACGTTTTTTTTCACCGATTTCTTTGGGACCAAGTTCTGATTTTTCTCATGTGTTTCATCCCATAAAATGACCGTCATTTTCCCTTTATATAGGCGTGAGAAACTGCCCAAAAACTTCCCAAGAGGCGATTACAAAATCGGTTGCACAAGTGTGTGGATGAGAGTGATTTTAGGGAATTAGTTGTAACTTCCATTCCCTCTCTCCTTGTCATCATGAGGGCGTCCACATACATCCCCCTTGGACTCCAAATGCCTTTTAATTCCAGCATATAAAGGCCCAAGAAGGAAGCCCATAATCCAATCCAAAAGCCCACATGCACGGCCCAAATGGCAAGGCACCAAGCCCATGCCATGCGTGCATGCTTGCGGCCCAACAGCCCATGGGTGCGCCCCTTGTGCCGGCCCACCAGGCCCACCACCTAGCTAGCATAGCTAGGTACCTAGCTAGGTCACCTAGGTAGTGTCACTACCCCTTAGCTCCATGAGCTAGCATATAGCTAGTTGAGCTGGCTTGAGCTAGTGTGAGCTAGGTTGAGCTGAATTTCTAGCTAGTTGAGCTAACTTGAGCTAGTTTGAGCTAGATTGAGCTTCCATGAGCTAGTTCCTAGCTACATGAGTTTCTTATAAAGCTTAAACAATGAGTCTAGAGCTTGTCCAAGCTCATAGAGCTTACTCTAAGCTAGTATGAAGCTTACAAACTCCTTTCTAGCATACATAGCTATGTGCAAGCTAAACTTAAGCTTTGGTTCTTGCTTAAAGCATCTACCAAGCTTAGAGAAGCTTCCTAATTCACATTAGAATATGCACAAAGCTAATAGACTTAATTACAAAGCTCAAATACATACCTTAGCCTCACAACTAGTGATCGGCGCCATAGGCCAATGCCCTAGGCGCGCCAAGTGCTCCATCGCAACCTCGTAGGTGCGTCTCTAGCTACTCCGCGTCATCGCACCACCCTAGGCGCGCCCTTGCCGCCGTGTCTTGAACCTCAAGTTCATACACGAGGCGCGCCCCAACCTATGCCGAGTCTCGAACCTCAAATCCGAGGTCCTAGCCGAGCCTCGCGCTTGCACCGTGCCAACTCCGAGCGTCGCCAACCACAAGGCGCGCCCTTACCATGCGACGGTGCACAAGAGGTCCTTTTGTCTCCGTGTTGTTGTGCGACTCACTTTTGGATCTTATGACAATTATTAAACCATCATGGAAAATCATATATGTCAATACTCCAATCGACATTACCAATATGACTCAATAACCTCAACATGCTCTAATAGGGATTTGATGACTTGACACAAATCACCAACATTCCTCCCCCATTTGAGCCATGTCATCAAAACTCGAAATTTATTAAACAAATTCTATGTATAGATGTAAATGTCCGTAGACTTGAATTTACACCTTGTAATCATCACATTCATGCACTAAAGAATCGTGGTGCTCCTAAGGTTTGAACCACATCAACTTGTCTAAGTACATGTAGTAACTCTTACACATGAGTTTCTTTACGCTTATCCTTTTTGACGTTTTGGTAAAGGCTCGTTTCGTCCCTTATCCAAGGCTCTTTCGTCCCTTATCCTCTCACATATGCTTTAGTCGAGTCATCCTTAATTACTCTAACTTGGAAGAAGCCTTATACTTCCACATATGCATAGTTGAGTTTCCTATCATGCTCCACATAAGCAACCAAAACTCATTAATGAAAACTTTGTTTCAAGACTAGGTTTCATGTGGTCTAGAGCATAAACCTTGATGGGAAATAATATGAAATATTATGAATGCTCTCCAACTCCATGACTTTGGCTTTCCACATTGAATTCAGCCCACACCTTTCGATGTAGAGGAATTGGGTTTCCAAATCTAAGAGTTGTAAGGATTGTTACCCCATCCCTCGATTGAAATTAACACAAACACTTATGTCAATCTTCTCGAAGAGAAATCAACAAATTCGATGTGCTTAACAAAATCAAAGGAGTTGACTCTAAGTTATGGAATGTGCCTTAATGCAAGGTTCCCTCACACTTAGATGTCACTTTCCAACTAGAAGTCGGAGTATAGCAAATTTCCTCTTGGAAACTCCAAGAACGCCGACCCATCACCCAAAATTGGAATTCGTGACCAATTGTGCACTAAAGGTCTTCCAAAATTTTAGTGATCCAATTTGCTTTCAAACTTGCCAACCTAGGAAGTTTCATACACATCCAATGCCTTTATGCACCAACCATATCTTTGACAAATGGCCTATGTCAAGATATCCACACCTTAATATCCACTTGAGCGTCCCCAAGTCATGACACACCTAACTTATAACCGTGTGTTCATAAACCCAAAGATGTTTCTCAATCATGTGTATAACCATGTAATTCTTATTTCCATCTCAATGTATTTCTACCAAGACGAAGATTTAGAACAATCTAATCCACCCTCACCTCTATACATTGATATCTTCATAAATTATCAATGAAGAGCAAGGTCTTATCATTTTAACCTTATAACTTGGTTTCTACCAAGTAGATCATGTCATTTCAATGTAGATTTATTAGACACTAATCAACCATAAGTGGCTAAACTTTCTATATCACATCATGCTAAAGCATATAGAATCTTTAAAAAACTTTCAAATGACATTCCTTTTCTCTTGGCCATTCAACACAAAGTAGTCCACTTTATGTTCCTTTCATCCTAACCACCAATTCATTGGAAGTTTCCATAGGATCATCATCTATGCAATTAGATGATTCAATTCTTCTTTCTCAAGATCTTTCATCTAAATAAACTAGAAGAATTATGCTCATAAGACAATCATCTTTTTCACAAGTGTTTACACACATGTTAAGACTTGTCTTTTATCCACCATGTCATTATTACCATTAATCCTTTCAATGGTTTCTCAACCATAAGACTAATCAACCAAAGTTGTCAACTTTAAGCCTTAATGACTCTTGACACTTTCTTTGGATCCGAGGAGTTAACACATCCCTCATAGTCTTTTCTAGACCATAACTTGTCCATTTGAAAGTCATAAACCAGCCTTTCAAATTTCTCAAACAAGTTCTAACCATCCAAACCAATGACACATTACATGAGCCTTTCAAACAATCATATGGAACATGTGATAGACCAAGTTTCTCAACTTCAATCACAATTTTTATCAAAACCCTAAACTAGGTAAACCTAATATGACTTCAAATATGGTTTCATTGATTTTAACCAAATCAATCAAATGCCTTATGGTAGGCGCGCCTTATGTGCTAACCGAGTGCACACCGACGCCATGCGTCGAGCACTTCACCGAAGCCAAGGCTTGGTTTTAACCAGCCTCGGCGCGCCTTGCACACCGCATCGTGCCATGGTTTCGGTGTCAACCAGCCGTGGCACGCCTTGCGCACGCCAACCGTGCCGAGGTTCAAACCATGCACCGCGTCGTCAAGTGTCGAGTGTCATGCACTCCGTTTGCGACGTGTCGGGACCGTGCGATCCGTGCCTTGCCTTGCATGTGCCAAGCACTAACACTCGGCGCGCCTAGGCATGTTCGATCCCGAGATCGTGCCAAGGCTTAGGCCGATGTGTTGCGATTGATGCAACACCTCCCCCACGCGACGATCATCGTCTAGTGCCATGCGCCGAGGGGTTCTAGGCAACGACCCTACTAGGGTGTGCCTACGATGCTCCATGGGATCCAACCATGAGCGCTTAGCGCTTCGAGGATCGATGTCGAGTCACGACACCATCTGGCGCGCCTATGGCTTGGCCTAGGCGTGTCTAGGTTCTAACCCTAGGTATCTTATGCGCCGATCCCATTCCTTTTGCAAAGCAATCTCTCTTGACATTTACATGTCTTGTCAAGGAAAATTAACATGCTAACATTCATTCATGTCAACATCAAACCACATTTCCTTATTGGATAAGTCATTAATCTTTAGGATTCAACCATATGATAAAACGGCCTAGACATGAACACCATTCATCATGTCTAAGTATCAAACTTTCATTTGACACTTTTCATGCCTTGTCAAACTTATTTGACTTAGCCATGAGAGATCTCACTCTCATACAACCATTGCTCTCTACAATTATACCACAAATCTCAATCTAAACAATCAAGATTTCCTTGTTTCCCTTTTCCATAAGAAACATGAATTTTATGAAATCACTTAGTGGATTTCCACATGCATCTTATCAAGAGACTCTTACCATCTCTTCTATGTGTTCTTTAGTGCATACATGGCCAACATGTGCATGCCCTCTCACGTGGGGGGCAATCCAGTAGACCCTTACATTAGTAGTCCCGAAGGTAGTCTAATTACTCTAGTAGACCCGAAGGTAGTCTAGAGCATGAGTCGTCCCAATCAAGGAATGGTCGACTCAAGGGTAGTCTGGTTTGGATCATTCTTAGTGAATGAAACAACAATCAAACTCTTCAAGTTGATTCCAAGAATTAGACTTAAGTCCTTTTCTTGCACATATGTTGTTAAGATTAACATTGAATCAAACCATAGTTTATTTCAAACTATAAACAATTACATGATCTTTTAATTATGATCAAATCACACACTAATGCCCTTTATTCAAGGCATACAAATACACACATAGTTCATAGCACACATCTAATGTTAAGTACATACACACACGTACATCAAAGGGAACAATTACAAGTATAAAATCAGCCTTGGTGTCTCACGCCATAAAGAGAACAATACACAGGTTTCCTTGGCCTTTGGTCTCCATAGACCACTTGCCAATACTTGCCTCCAACTGAGGCCCCTCCATCTCCCAAGGCCACGCCCCTTGGGACGTTCCTTCTCGGTTTAGCACGTAAGTGCTTAACCCTATACTTGCCATGGCGCTTCAATGTCGAGTACACATGCCTTGCCTCATGATCACGCCTTGGACCATGAGTCTCCATCACCATGGAGGGTTGAGGCCTTAAAACCTCACCTTGTACGGCATCATTGAAATCAGGTTCGCACCTCACGTTAGCAAGGACCCAATCCCAATATAAATTACTCTTGTTGTACTCTTCTAGCCACTCGTCGAAGTCTTGAAGTCCGCCTTGAACTTCAATTGGCCGAATGGGACTCGGAGGCTCTATCTTGACTTCCCTCAATTGTGAGGTAATGTCATTCACCGTTTTATCCCCTCGTTTAGCCTTATCCTCGAACTTAACAAAATAACACAACAAAGCAAACAAGGATATAAACAAAACGAAAACAAATAAACAAATATACGTTGAAGATTGTTGGTTTTTAGGGGTTTGCATGCAATCATTTAAGTATGTTTACTTTGTTTAAGTTGAAGGAAAGTCGACCCTTGTAGATCCATAGGATAATCAAGGCATAACGAGTAGACCCATTGAAGGGTAGTCTCGTGGGTGTAGGCCATGAAGGCAATCACCATCGACCCCTACTTTGTATTAAGTGTCTTGGATAAAGCTACGAGTCACGGGATGAGATCCCACTTTCCTTCAACATATATTGCCCCTATTCCATGCCAAGGGTTTAGCAATACCGTTGTGAGATAAAATGTAACAAACGAACCAATGGAAGTGTTGGCAAGACACAACCATTGAGAACAAGCGTACCTTATTCGAGTATATTGATTCCTCTTCGATCTTCACTTGAACGAAGTCATCTTCCACCGACGTTTGGGGTTCGTCCTTCACTTGAACATTCTGCCCATACAACGTCTCTTGAGGTTCTTTCCTTGATGATGAACATCGATCCATGACGCCACACTCTTCCTTGAACCACTCTTGTGTTTTCACTCAAAACCGACAAGAAACTCTAGATTCTTGCAAGTTTTCTTTCACCGATTTCTTTGGGACCAAGTTCTGATTTTTCTCATGTGTTTCATCCCATAAAATGGCCGTCATTTGCCCTTTATATAGGCGTGAGAAACTGCCCAAGAGGCGGTTACAAAATCGGTTGCACAAGTGTGTGGATGAGAGTGATTTTAGGGAATTAGTTGTAACTTCCATTCCCTCTCTCCTTGTCATCATGAGGGCGTCCACATACATCCCCCTTGGACTCCAAATGCCTTTTAATTCCAGCATATAAAGGCCCAAGAAGGAAGCCCAAAATCCAATCCAAAAGCCCACATGCACGGCCCAAATGGCAAGGCACCAAGCCCATGCCATGCGTGCATGCTTGCGGCCCAACAACCCATGGGCGCGCCCCTTGGGCCGGTCCACCACCTAGCTAGCATAGCTAGGTACCTAGCTAGGTCACCTAGGTAGTGTCACTACCCCTTAGCTCCATGAGCTAGCATATAACTAGTTGAGCTGGCTTGAGCTAGTGTGAGCTAGGTTGAGCTGAATTTCTAGCTAGTTGAGCTAACTTGAGCTAGTTTGAGCTAGATTGAGCTTCCATGAGCTAGTTCCTAGCTACATGAGTTTCTTATAAAGCTTAAACAATGAGTCTAGAGCTTGTCCAAGCTCATAGAGCTTACTCTAAGCTAGTATGAAGCTTACAAACTCCTTTCTAGCATACATAGCTATGTGCAAGCTAAACTTAAGCTTTGGTTCTTGCTTAAAGCATCTACCAAGCTTAGAGAAGCTTCCTAATTCACATTAGAATATGCACAAAGCTAATAGACTTAATTACAAAGCTCAAATACATACCTTAGCCTCACAACTAGTGATCGGCGCCATAGGCCAATGCCCTAGGCGCGCCAAGTGCTCCATCGCAACCTCGTAGGTGCGTCTCTAGCTACTCCGCGTCATCGCACCACCCTAGGCGCGCCCTTGCCGCCGTGTCTTGAACCTCAAGTTCATACACGAGGCGCGCCCCAACCTATGCCGAGTATTGAACCTCAAATCCGAGGTCCTAGCCGAGCCTCGCGCTTGCACCGTGCCAACTCCGAGCGTCGCCAACCACAAGGCGCGCCCTTACCATGCGACGGTGCACAAGAGGTCCTTTTGTCTCGGTGTTGTTGTGCGACTCACTTTTGGATCTTATGACAATTATTAAACCATCATGGAAAATCATATATGTCAATACTCCAATCGACTTTACCAATATGACTCAATAACCTCAACATGCTCTAATAGGGATTTGATGACTTGACACAAATCACCAACTCTCACAAGTCATGATGAAAACAAAGCAATTAAATTAATGAAAGGAAAACTTACAAAACTGAATTGAAAGCAAACTTGTCTTCCAATTAATCCTCAAACTTGCCTCTCTATCTACTCTCTCATGCCCCCTCTCTCTAACTTGCTCCTAACGTGCCCCCAAGGCAATTGATGATTAAAAGAAGGTGCTAGACAAGAGTATTTATAGAGAAAACTAATCTATCTAAAGCTATCTATAAGGAAATAAATCTCTAAAAGATATATCTCTTAAAACTATCTAATAATAGGATAGAAATACATTAAACGCACCGACTCGGGTGTTCTCTACCGACGCGGGACCCTCGGTACCGACCCTGTCAGGGTCAGTAGACCTCTGCTGAATTCTTCACTTCTTTACTTGCTGCAAGCCTCGTTACCGACCCTGTGTACCTCGGTATCGACCCCTTCAGCCTCATTATCGACCCTCACAAGGTCGTTATCGACCCCCTGCGGCATTAAAAACAGGCTTGTAACTGAGAGTAAAACTTCGGTATAGGGTTCGTTACACCTTGTTTTGCCTTGATTCTTTTTCCTTAAGCTTGGCAACGAGTTTCTCTACTTCTTTCTTAGCTCGAACTTGATTCTTCACTTCTTTATGGACTTCATTCCTTGAGATTTTTCTCGGCTTTGCTCCTTTCCTCAAAACTGCTCCAAACAACTCCAAAACCTATAAAAACACCACCAAAGCTTATGTAGACTCCATATCTTAAGGAAATACGAAAACCTACACAAACGATTCAAAACAAAACACAAAACTAAAGAAAAAAACTCAAACAAACTAAAGCACGCCCTAAAAACACAACTAAAAAGGTGGATATCAGTTCGCAAGCTACCAGTAGGTCTAGATCTGGATGAGAGAGAGGATAATTGATCTATATTTCCAACTTTCATTGAACAAAATCTAGATTTGTTTCAAGAAAGTAGTGGAATGGTGACATCTACTTGTCATTGAAACTGAGAGGAGAGAGATGAGTGGGAGATATCCTAAAATATTTGTAATCTGTTTCGTTCGTATCCAAACAATTTTAAGGCGTGAATGGATTTTGTTTCCTTTCCTATCATTTTTTCAATCCGTTTACGTTTGTGTTTCTTCTTCTACAACCAAACAGACCCTAAATTTATGTATAGGGAAAGCAATAAAAAAATATAGATAAAATAATATTTATTCTTATCTAATCTATACTTTATCGAGTCGATCATCGGAACCATTTTGGATCCACCATAAATTAAATTAATTACAGTTTAACATTTTTAATAAATAAATTATATTTATCTTTCATATTTCCATATATCTTATAAATTAAATACATTATATTTATCTTCTATATTTTGAAGGTATTCATCTTTTTTGTTTTATTTTGTTCATATTTTATCTTTTTTTTTTCAAATTAAACGTATTTATAAAATATTGTCAAGAAAAATGAGCAATATTGATCATTGGGAAGGCCATGGATTCATAGTAAATTACTTGCATTGAATTTTATATTAAATTTTTTTTATTAATATCTTATTTATAATATGTCCAAAAATTACTGAATTATAATTTAGCATGACACGACAAGTACAACTAATTAAATTATTTTTTTGATATTATAAAAGCAACATTATTTTTTATTATAAATATATTCTACTAGTATTTAACATAAATAAGATAATATATGTGAAACAACCGGTAATCAACCCATAAATTTTGTAGCCCTAGTCCCTACAAACTTTGTGGGTCCACAAAACAGGCATGTCTATTGTCATAGCTAAGGCTCTCTCTGTCCAGCATGGGTTAAGGTCGTTAGAGTATCCATTGGTTTTGATTGGATTAGTGTTAAACACCTACTGGATCGTCGTTCTCATGAAGATAACTAGATAAGAATTAGGGATTATAGTTGTATAGTCTTTCGTGCATCTGTGCATCGTACACTTGCGGGCTTCATCGCTTTGCAAGTTGCTAAACTCAATGGGTCCATCTGTATTCCCTTTAATTTTGATCGTCGTCCCATGCAGGTAGTACCACGAGGACTGTACACGGTGGTCCTAGTAGAAGGTCAGTTCAAAAACTGATCTTCAAGCTAGTTCAAGTTAAGCAGACACTCAATGCTAGCTCCATGCAATGAATGAAGTATGTCCAACCATTTTGTTGCCCGGTCCACGTGAAGATTTTTAGGATAGATTGAGTTTTGCCATTAACTTTACCTCCTGGAAAAGGAAAAGTGTTACACCAGTAAAATTAAATGATCAACTTACATGTGTAATGAATAAGTGCCTAAAATTAAATTTTATTCACATGTGTTATGAATATGGTTAGGAAGTCAGCATTTACTACATAACCAAACAGGAAACTTGCTGCATTTTTTGTGAGTTCTAGTGTTCTAAGCCCTAAATATCATGAGTAGCATATAAGCACCTCAAAACAATATGCAACCAATTTAGCATGTATTTTGACAAATATACAAAACAACAAAAATAGCACTTAGATGAATTAATTTGTCACTAATTTAATTGTTGTGGTTTAGGGGCACTTAGATCAAGTGTAATTAGGTTCTAATGATGCACTAGTTTCTAGGGTTATGAAGTGATTGATTCTAAAGGGTAAGATCTAATATATACTCCCTCCGTTCAAAAATATATGATGTTTTAGCTTGATTTTCTTGTTTAATAATACTTTATGTTTTACATAATTTACCATATTTTTTCCAACATTACCCTCATTAATTAAAAAGAATAATAAAAATAGAAAATAAAAAAGGAAAGATCTTCACAAGATTTATGGACATTTAAGTCAAATCACATACCTTCTTAATTTTAGAGACAAATCCTAAAACATCATGTATTTCTGAACGGAGGGAGTAATAAACAAAACAGATTTAATCTTGAAATTATAAGAGAGAAGATTTCCACATGCCCATAATTATAGAAAACTCAAAAAATTAGTTACTTATATATATACATGATTATAATATCTTATATACATGCTTTGTCGACTACATTCAAGAATTCTAAAAATACTTACGAATAATTACGAATATTCATGAATTTAGTTATTTTATATACATGATACGTTATATACATTATTTTAATACATTATATGCATGCTTCTTATCGATTGTATTCATGAATTCCGATGGTATTAATTTGTAAGCACCTTTGGAATTCATGAATACAATCAATAAATTCAAAAGCATGTATATAATAATTATAATAATGTATATAACATATTATAGTTATTGTTGGATCATACTGTGTTAGTAACACTCTTGGAAGCAGAAATAAACGTAAAACAGGAACAAGGTATTTAGAGAGGAAACCTTCTGACCGACCAACAAGTCGTAGAAAGAAAAACCTCTAGCCCTGAGACTCCTTCTCAGAGGATTTCAATAGAATACTTTGTATTAAGTTTCAACGATTACAAGACAAGTCAAGTTCCTTGTTAACTAAGGCACTAACAAAAGTTCAACCAACTAGACTTCTTCTACCCTAATCGTGAACCTAAATGAGAGTAAACTACCAACTTGAGTACTCACTTAAATGTGGATTCTTCACCGGAAAAAGCCACAAACACTCGAATACTTGAAAAGCTCTCTTCTCAAGTTCGCCGCTAATCACTACACTTAACTCTAGTTAAGCCTAGCCTTATATAGGATAATGTCAAGTCTGATCTCACTCGCAATTCTTGCCTAATTCCGCTGATATTCCACATGATAAATCCCAAGAAAATAGGAGAAAGTGTTTTAAGATTATTTGTATCCTCAACCAATTCGATTCTTTCCTAAACTGAATGATATCAGATTTCCTAGATAAGATCGTGCATGTTTGATCTTATCGTCACTTAAGCTTCTCAAGCAACCGAGCAAAGCTGTCAAATTTTCGTGGAAGATCGCTCGTAGAAGATTTGGTAACTTGCCATAAATAGAAAGTCGCGTTTCTTCGAGATGCGCTTCCTAAATTCGTCACTCGTTCCCTCCATTCTTCCTCACAATGTTCCTTCACTCTTGACGATGTACCCGTTTTCCTGAAACACTTACATGGAGAAACATAATATACCATCAAAGTTTGTTATCATGAAAACTAAGAGAACCAATGGAACAACGCATGTTCCAACACCTAATAGTGGTTGTCATTATAAAATAATAAAATACTAATTAGATATTAAATAAGTCGAATACTGAATATTTAAAAACCGTAAGAAAACTAGCTTGCAAATTATTCTCGTAGAAAAACAAGGACGATTGACTTGATCCCTTATTTATTTCTATATTTTTGATAAGGAAAGGAATTTGGCAGGTCACTAGTGAGCTAGAGATCGATCAAGGACATTCTGTAGGATGAGGGTATGCAACCTCGAGTCAACTACGAGCGGAACAGAGGAGACACGTCGAAAAGAGCCAGCGATGTAGTCCGCCACCAAATTACACTCACGATGAACGTGCGTGATACTCAAATCCCGAAAGTGAGCTAACATGGATGTCCGAATGAAGTAACTCATTCTTCCATGAGCAGCGCCAATCACCATGCACGACTTTGACCAGCTGAAGATTATCGCCTTCAATCTGAATCCGGGATACACGACGACTAATAGCCTCGAGAAGTCCTTGGCGCAAGGCGATGGTCTCGGAGATAAGCACAGACTGTCGACCAATCAGTCCTCCGTCGAAATGGATAGGGGAGCCACCGGATTTCTTGAGGATGAATCCGAACGAGGCCACACCATCCGAGTTAACTGCACCATCAAAATTCAATTTAACAAAGTCATCCTTGGGTTTTGCCCATTTAGCAATCTTCCACTCGTGCCTAGTCCTCACGGACTTGGAATACGTGATATTATTTTCTTTAGTATATTTTAGCTTCCAGTCTTTGATCTGGTTACGGGTAAATTCAGAAAGAAACCCTACATTGTTCCAGTCTTTGGTCTTTGACGCCGTCCTTGAAAAGGACCACTTCACCAGGTGGTTCTCGAGGTCAAGCGCTAAGCCATTGGGGATCTACGAGGACGTCAAGCATGCTTTTTCCATCCTTGGAATACCTCAACTGTTGAAGAATGAGGAAACACCGCACTACCCGGCCCTTACCTCCGAGTTCTTAGCCACTCTCCAAACAAGCTTTAAGACCAAGACTTCGGTTCGAAGAATCAAGTTCCGGTTAGGCAATATCAATCGCGAGTGCACAATGGTTGAATTCAATGCCCTTCTCGAGCTTCCTCACCATTCTAGGGATTACAAGATCAAGAACTTCAAGGTCACCGACACTTGGAGTTACATTTACGGGGAGGTTGAACCTTCCGCAGCGGCACTTCCAGGGGCAAGCATCATCAACCCCATTTTCCGGATTATACTAGTCTTGGTCGCCACCTTTTGGCCCAAGAAAGAGCTTTCCAGACCAACACGATTGGAGGTTTCATGCCTCCGTACCATTCTTTTTTAGGATCCCGCCCCCTTGAACTTGGGGTATGAATGGTTGCAATACATCGAGAAACACGGGATCAAGTCAAAGGAGGTATGGTGCGGGAATCTGGTGAGTCTTCTGGCGGAGAAGCTCGGTGTTGACCTCACACGTTATACGCCAAATCGTGCCCATAAGCTCGACAAAACATATTGGTTCTCCTCCAACATCTTTGTGAGGACCGAAAGAGGGTACGCCACCAAGGTACTTGGCCAAGATGTGTTGCTTACCCGAGACAAGTTCGAGTTGCTTTATGTGCCAAATTGGTATAAGACTTGGACGAGACATGCATTCCCGTTGGAGAAGAAGCCACATGATGAGCCGTCATTGAGGGCGTGTGAATCAAGGTTCGACAAAGAAGGCGATAAAATGGATGAAGATGAGGCAGCCACAGATGCAGCCACGGAGGAACTCGATATTGAGGATGAGGACCTCAGTACCGAGGTCTTAGGCGATGAAGACGACCTTGGTAACGACCCGCCAGGGATCGTTAACGATTATTTCGAGGCTAGTAACGAGGCCTGCAGCTTCGGTAACGAGACACCGCCTCCGCCTACCGTGCCTCAGTCATATGCAATGATGCCCTATAACCCGGTGTGATCTATCAAGACCACTTCCAGCCACAAGATCAATACCAACCACCTCCTCATCCCACCTATTCTGGATCTAGTGTTCCACCTCCATGGGCCGATGATTTATCTTTTCAGATGCAACATCTCAACCTGTAGCAGACACAACTCCACCCAAAGGATGGATCGTTGGGAGGGTGTCTATGTAGCTCGCATGGCTTTAGATGATGTGAGGCATCAACAAGCGGATGCTCGTTGGAGAACGATGGAGCAACGGGTGACGATTGATGAGGAGTGTTAGAGGACCATGTATTAGTTCATGGACAACTTTGAGTGCCAGTTTCCACCACCACAGTGATGATTCAGCTTTCAAAAGATGTTCTTTTCCACTTCAGTTTATCTTGTGAGTTTCTTTTTTTTTCCTTATTCTTCTATCCAGAGTTGCGTTATTACAGTGGGGAAATGTAATTTTAAGTATAGGGTAGGGAAGGGAAGAAAACTTGTTTGTTTGTTTTTGCTTGTTTTGTCTTTTAGTTGTCTTTGTTTGAGAAAAATAAAAAATCACAAAAAATTGAAAAAATTTAAAAAATTCCAAAAAGAGTTTTTAGAATGGATAAATGCCTTGTCTTTTGGTTCTATGATAGTTAATTGCTAGCATGATCATGTAATTTCCTTTCAAGCTTGTTTTTGATGGTATAGCCTGATTCTTGGGATGAAATTGTTTTTATAGAGGAATAGCATATGATGAAATTGAGCATGTATAACTTTTAGCATGAGTAGTGCAATCCAACAAAAATTGCTACCTTGTGAGTTATTTTTGGCCTTATAGGGAGAATATCAAAAATCCCTCTTCTTTTCTTGTGCGATTTACTCTCTTTATGTATATTATCTCTTGGAATTGTGATGGTTATCTATTTCTTGAGACCTATATAAGATTTTTAGTTCATTACTTGTGAAAGTCATATGATAGAGAACTTATTTTTATGAGCCTTATTTATCCTTATCCACCCTTTACATGATCCTTCTTTTTGTCAACCAATTTGAGCTTTAGCCTTTTATTTTCAGCTCCACAAAAATTATTTTCCTAGCCGAGATAAGCTTGACCCTATCTGGGGATTAGGACTTAGTTGGAGCGGTGTGTTTTGTAGAGTGAAAAATGTTATGTTTTGGTTCAAAATAAGGGTTTTGGGAAGGGTAGATTGGAAGTCTCTTATTTTATTTTGTATAAAGGTCTCTTGGTAGAAAAGATGCACAAAAATAGAGGTATTGATGAGAAGAAGAAGAAAATCGAGGCGGAAGTGTAGCTCGATAAAGACCCTTTTAGGTCGTTAACGAGGCTGTTCAAGGCTAGTCGAAAAAAAAGAAAGAAAATGATGAAAAAAATGCTGAGAAAGAAGGAAAAAAAAAGATGAAGAAGATGTGCATTGTGTTTAAAGTTAAACCAGGGATTCTTGTATGTTTATACGAGGCTTTCTAGGATAAAAGGTGAGTGAGTTTGAGCATAATGTTTTAGTGAGTTTGGTATGTTATGTTTTCGAGAGTTTTGGTGTATGTATGAGTTTTTAGGAGTCTTTGATTCCCGGATATTATTAGCACCACATAGCCAAAAGTTTCCACGCCTTATTGTTTTTACCAAGCCCCATTACAACCCGACCGAATAGAAGCTTCTATGAAGTTTTTCATTAAGCCTAAGTTCTCTTGATGGTTTTTGCTTGTTTGGACAAATCTTAGGTGGAGAGTTTGGTGATATAAGTTCCAATTTCTATGAGTTTTTGCATATAAGATTGAGTTGAGAGATTGAATTTATAAGCCCAAACACTTGAAAGTTGAGTGAAACACATATCCTTGGTGAGGTTGGATTGTATTTGCTTATGTCTATTAGTACTTATATATGTGTGATGATGTTAATAGGCATTTGCTATTTTTGTTATGTTTAGATGTTGCTTTTGAGATAATGGCTATTACTTGATAAGCATGATTGTTTGGTTTTGGTTATTGTATAGTGATTGCTTGAGGACAAGCAAGCTTAAGTATGGGGTATTTTGATGTTCGTGTTTTTAGTCTAGTTTTAGGTGTCTTTCTTAGGTTGTTTAGTTTAGTTTTAGTAGGTTTTAGAGTTAGTTTTGTGTGTTTTTGGATAAGTTTGCATATTTTGTGAAAAGTATGGAAGCTACTCCGTTTTGTGTCTTTTTGTAGGTTTTAGAGAGGAAAGGAGCATTTTCAAGAGAAGCTGAAGTAAGGTGGTGGAGTGTGGAATGCATAGAAGAGGAGAAAGAAGAGTGCATGTGGAGATCAAGTTAAAATCCAAGTTAAAGCCAAGGAGAGAGTTCGAAATAAGCCAAAACAGAAAGCTCGTTAACGACCTGTGAGGGTCGTTACCGAGCTGTAAATCAGAGTTTTTGCAAAGGAGTTCTGCAAGTCTCTACCGACCATGTGCAGGTCGTTAACGAGGACCTGTGTCGGTAGAGCGCAGTCGACTTTCGAGATTTATATCTTTTATCTTGTTATCTTTTAAGTTGGGTAAGTTTTTATCTTTTAGTATAAATACCCTTGTTCTAAGCCTAGACAAAGGGGGATTCGATTAGTTTTAGGAGAGAAGTCGAAAGAGAGAGAGAACTCGGATTGTTTCCGATCGAGAGAGAGGAGGGAGTTTGGGTTCGTTAATCAAGCTTCTTGTTCGTTGTTCTTAGTTGTTTCGGATTCCGCAAGTATTTGTAAGACGATATTTCTTTTAATTTCAAGTAAGTTTTGCTTTTCAATGTTCTCTTTGATTAAAGTTGTTTTCTTTGATTCAATGAAGAGTGAGTAGTTTTCTTATCTAGGGTCGGGGTTGAAACCCGACATAGTTGTGCATGGTTGAATGAATATGTTGATGTTTTGATTGCGTTTTATCTTTTGAATTGCTTGTTGTGCTTATGCTTAGACGAGAGTCTAATTAATTTGAGTTTGTTGCTTAATCGAAAGAGAAAAGTTGTGAACTTGAATTTTGATATTGTTCGATAACGAAAGTTTCGAGCTTTGGATTCAAAACAAGTAATAAAGTGAATTGATTTATGAAAGTTGATTAATTTGCTTGCTTAAATCAGTGAAAGTTGATATATTTATCTTTAAAGGCATGATCTTTATCTTCAAATGAGTTTATATGCATAGCTATGTTGTGGTAACCCTTGTCCTAGAGCTTTTTATTCTTTGAATTTCTTCAGTTAGCATTCGATTTCACTCGTTACCGAGGCACTTTGGATCGGTACCGAGCCTGCATTTGCATCGTTATTTGTTCTGTTTTAAGTAGAATTCCAGGATCGTTAACAGCCCTAATAAGGTCGTTAACGAGGTCTGTCGTTGCTATTTTTGCTTTGTTTTTCTTTGTTTTTAGTTCGGTAAACAGACAAACTTGCTTCTCGTGGACGATCCTGACTTCGCTATATTCAGCGGGGTTTTGACTTATAAATTTATTTGTTGTCAAGAAAGCTTCCCAACACACTGCCACGATGTGTTCTGTTTTTTCCTATAGTTAAGGATATTCTTTGTTTTGAGATACTTTGTTTTGAGATAAGCCCTTTGGAGAATCGGTCTCGTAGGCTTAAAAGTTTTGGGCGCTCCTCCTCTACGTTACGCCAAGGGGCCCTATCTTGACCCCACAGATCTCCCGTAAGGGGAGTTCAACTGGGTAATTGTTGTTGTTGTTGTTGTTGTTTCTGTCACAAGTTTAACCCAAATGTTGTTGGGTTCCACTAGGATTTTCCAGATTAATTTCATTTGTAGAGCTTGATTGATCTCTTCTGCTTTAGCAATACCGATCCCTCCGAGGGCCGGCAGTGTGCAGATTGAATTCCAACTCATTAGTGGTTTGTAATTGTGTTCCTTGTTGTAGAAGAAGTTTTTATTGATTTGGTCTAGCTCTTTTAGGGTTCTTTGGGGCAACATGAATGATTGCATGATATAAATCGGTTGTGCTGACAGGTTTGCTTTAATTAGGGTTTTGCGGCCTTCTTGAGAAAGGGTGTTGGCTTTCCATTTTGAGAGTTGGGCTTTGGTTTTGAGTGTCAGGGGTTTGAAGGTGTTTAGTGTCACTCGACCATTAATGATCCAACAAACAAGGTATTTGTCTAACGCAATAGTGTCGGCAATTTGTAGAATTTGCTTAATCAGCTCCTTAGAGTTATTGCTACTGTTTTTAGTGACCTAAAAGGCGGATTTATGTTAGTTGACTTTCTGACCCGAAATTTGGCAATAGTCATCAACAATGTCCTTAGTATTTTGATACACTTGACTTTTTGCTTTTGCAAAGATGATGATATCATCTGCAAAGGAAAGGAAAGGGATTTTAGTTCCATTTCTCGAGATTTGGATTCCAATGCCTTTTTTTGGATTCATGCTTTTTATGTGTAGTTGTCTTGCTATGACTTCAACAATGAGAATGAAAAGTTAAGGTGAGAGGTGGTCGCCCTGTCTGAGGTCCCTTTGGGGGAATTTTTTTTCTGTTGGTCCGTTGTTGACCAATACAGAGAAGGAAACCGTTTCCACGCATTCCCGGATCGAATCCACAAATTTATCATGGAAACCGAACTTATGAAGTACAAAAGTTAGGAACTCTCAACTAATTCGGTCATACGCTTTTTCCATGTCAAGCTTAATGGTAATCCAACCTTCCTGGCCCTTCTTGTAGCGAAAAGAGTGGAAAATCTCGTGTGCAACCAGGGTGTTATCGTGTATACTGCGATTTTGAACAAAAGCCCCTTACATCAGGTGTATGAGTTAGAATGTTTGAAATTACTTTATTGTTGGTATTACAGAGGCTGATTGGTCTATAGTGGTTTGCTGAATTGGGGTTATCACATTTTGGTAGTAGAGTTATGAACGTATGGTTGATTTGTTTTAGATTTTTCCCCGAATGGAAGAAACTTTTCACCGCTTTGATCACGTCGGGGCCAACTATATGCCAATACTTCTTATAAAAGCAAGCCGACATACCGTCATGACCAAGGGATTTGTCGTCCCCAATGTCAAACATAGCATTTTTAATATTTGTATTCGTGATTGGTTTTATGAGCTCAAGATTGTCCTGTTCAGTTATTTCTTAATGAATTGTTTGAGTCATTGCTTGGAGTATTCCACAGTTTATTTCCAAAACCCTAAAACAGTTATGGAAGTCTCGTTTGATTTCTGTTTTGATGTTAACGATACCCAAAATTTGTGTTCCGTCCACTGTACGGATTTCTTTGATGTTCATTCTGTTCCTCCTTCCACTAGCAATCCGGTGGAAATATTTTGTGTTCTTGTCGTTTAGTTTGATATGGTGTGTTACTCTTTGCCTCCAGTAAGAGCTGTGGAATTGGATTAGGATGGACCATTTCGTTAGTAGCCTTTGATGCTTTTGGATTAGCTGCGCACTTTTGTTTTCAATGATGTCTATTTGGATGTTAATTAGGTCCTCGTCTAGTTTTCTAATTTGTTCAAAAATGTTACCAAAGGTTTGTTTATTCCAAGCTTTCACTTTTTTCTTTAAGAGCTGAGTTTTTTTGTGAGGCTAAACATGCGGGAACGCAGCAATGAAACACCATGCTTGTTTAATAATATTCTAGAAGTCGTTCCGTGATGTCCATGTCATCTCAAATTTTAACGGTTGTGCTTTGAACGAGTTTCCCGTTGGGATATCACATGAGATAGGGCAGTGGTCAAAACTTGAGAAAGCATGGTTTTTTGTTACGATCGAAGGGTACCATTGAATGATCTGGTTGCTTACTAGCATGCGGTCTAGTTTTTCAAGCATGGTATTCTTGAGGTCTTTGGATTTTCTCCAATTGAATTTATTCCCAGAGGATGGGATATCACACATGTCACAATTGTTTTTAAAGGATGGGATATCACACAAGTTAATTTATTCCCAAAGGATGGGATATCCTACGATGCAGAGAAGCACCACCATGCTTTTCCTCTAGGTGTTGAATTTCATTAAGGTCCCCCATTAAAATGCAAGGAAGGTTACATGTTTGGATGAATTCGGACAGTTTTGTCCAAAACAGTTCTTTTTCATCTGCCCTTGGTGGGGCGTACGCAAAAATGATGACCATGTCGTTGTTGTTATCTAGGTTAGTATAGCAGATTCCAATGAATCGGTTATCTTTATGGATAGTGTAGAGAGATTCACTTGAAAGTTGTGATCCTTTCCAAAGAATGCAGATGCCGCCAAAGAGGCCAGAAGTTGGGATAAATTCCTTCGTGTTGAAACCTACTTTTTACCAAGTTTTGGAGTCAGGTGGTGCCTGGGCTTTTGTTTCCACAAGTGCAATCAGATTAATGTGTTCAAGGCGGCATAGCGAGTTAACTTCATTCCAGAAGGCCTTACACTTAATGCCCATGCAATTCCACATGCAGACTTTCACAGTTTGACCGATGTTGTGTGGGTTTTGGACCGAGATGAATGATGTTTCATGGATTGCGTCGATTATATTATATTGTACTGAGTGTTTGTGCTTCATTTTTAAGTTTGGATTCCCACTTATGGGATTCTTTGTTACGTGTCCTTTTCTCGTCGGGTCGCGGCACTTTAATTTTTGTGGGCCCGCTCGGGGATAGGTTGGTATGTTTGATAGATATTATATTGATATAAAATGTGGTTATACCGATCGTGCCATAGGTGAATGGCATAATCAAGTACCACACACATTTACACATTGTTTTAATCAGGGGTTGGAATCCCATGTTGGTTACAATTTGTACTTCTAGGCTTTTAGCCTTAGTTGCTGGATCAAAAATCAGATGCAACAAAGGTCGAGTTTTGATTCTCGTAAGTTTTGATTCTGGTAGGGATTGTATCAACTGTTTGTTCCAGGATTCTCTTGTCCATATCGGTTGTTGAACCGTTATTGTCGATTGCACACACACCTTCCTGCAACAACAAGTGCAACATGAGATCAAAATTAATGTCATGAGAGGGAGACGGCCAAGTCTAAAACCCAAGTTTCCGGTAGAGACAAATGGATCAAGACGAAGATTGCAGCATTGCAACCTAAAATGAGCATTACAAGAGTTAAAATTAAGCCTGGTGGTTACACCAAAAAGAGTCGGGCGTGCGCTACAACATGCATAATTGGCCTTTTTGTAGCCAAACATGATTAAGAGTTGATTTAATAGAACGCCACAAAAGAAGCAAGCAAAGAAGGTGGGTTCTCTACCTATAAGGTTGTTAAGCTTGCTAGTTAGTAATCAAACCAACAGAGAGCATATTGGTTAAGCAAAACAATTTTGTCTAACGAATTGATACATGAAAGGATTAACCGTTTTCAAGGTTGTACAAAGGGAACTAGGAGAATAGTGACAGCAAAGACCGACAAGCCACAAATACTTGTAAGCCAAGACGCCACCGCAGTTACAACAACAGCAAAAAAAGTTACAAGGTACCAACAGAAGCTTAGGAGCTCGGATTAAAGTGCTAGGATTGCTAAGGATTAGGATGATTCTAATCCTAGTCAAGCCAACATTTTTCAAGGTTTCAGCGTTATTAGCAAAAGAAAGCAAGGTTAAGGAAGGTAAGAAGGAAGCACACACAATAGGGGTTTGAGCAACACAAAGAAGGAGAGAAAACACCTGGAGAAGGCGCACCAGCCTTCCAGGCATCAGCGCAACCAAGGGAGACATCAGGAAGCACATAGTCCTCCCTAAACATCTTAGGGTGGTGAAAACCGCATCAACCACGGTCGCCAAAGGTTGTAGCCGACGCCCAAGAGATGCCACACAGCCTTGGGAAGAAAGCCGCATTAACTCCGCCAGACATGGGGAAAAGAGCTGTCGCGCATGAGAGCCTCCCCCAAGATGAGATCCCGAGGCAGCCTCGCCGCCACCCCCACAGAAAGCGCTCCAGATCTGGTGAAAAAAACCATGCGAGCCATGGAATTTTGTACTATGGATTGAATGCGTCGTCTTCAACTAGTGGAATGACAGAGGTTTGCTTATTTTCCTCGACTTCTTTTGATTTTCAGATCCACCATGGCGAGAATCTCGACCACCATTACAATGCTTTTGAAACTTATCCAGGAGTGACGATTTTGCTGAGATTTTTCTCAGATTTTTCCAATTGGATCCAAAACATGGATGAGGGCTTGCACATCATGTTGAATTTGGTAATGGTTGGATCTCAGAGCGAGTATGTTGGGGCGGCGGTTTGGATGCTGGTAGGGTTTCAATGAGGAGTAAGGAAAATATTAGGTCGTGTGCAAGCGCGTTGTTTTTAGGCATTGGGGTTTTTGTGGCTATCTGAAACGGGTCCCTTATAAATTAGATCACTCATTCTTTACCATGTCACAGAAATTATTTTTACTTTATTTAGAAAAACCAGGATGATGAGGTTTTATTAAATAATTATATATATGATGTGATTAACCAAAATTAATTGCCATAAATATTTTCGTTATTATCAACTATACAGGTATTTTTATTTATTATGTTTTTCTATCTATAAGTATTTTATATAAAATTAAATATAGTGGTTATTCGTTATGATGGACGATTCTATCTTAGTCGAAAGATAGAATTTTCGCTTAGTCGAAAGGCAGTATCGGCCGGTCCTGGGAGGATAGATTTTCGATCTCTTCTGCCCCTCTCCTCCATTATAAATACATGTCATCGCCATGTATGATGAGCACCTCATATTCGCAGAGCTCGCACGCAAGTCTTGTCCTTTACCTCAACGTTCAATCGATATTTGCTCTTTTGACTTAGGCATCGGAGGTGGATTAGGGGGTCCCCGCCCCTTGTGTTCATTGTTTTACAGGTTCTAGGTTAAAGTGGCAGTTGGAATGGAAGGTTAAGAAGGGAGTATTCAAACAGTTGGCATTGTATGTGGGATTGAGCAATCGATACAAAAAATTATGGTGTTGGAATCGATCCCAAAAGATCAAGTGGTTTTTTGAAATCCGGGGGCAATCGCGTAAAGCGAAAAAGAGCGTGGTGCCTCGGCGAGCAGAACCGCGACCGCGGACAGGAGACCCGCGACCGCAGACCGACAATCTATGACCGCGGAAAACAGGGTAATTGCGGGGACTTCGAGATTCACTCAAAAGATCAAGCCCTATTGCGTCAGAATCAAGAAAATTCCGATATTCGCTCGGAAGATGAGACCCTAGCACGTATCGGGCAAGGCGCCTTGCTTGAAGACGGATTGAATCGTGAACCGACCCCTCTCGCAAGTGCGTTTATTCATCACATAAGTCGTTAAGGGTTCGAGTCAAGCGACAGAATCAACAGTCGTAACGTCGCACAGTGCAAATCTTGTGAATTTGACCAAATATAAGACTCAACAATGCGTTTTGTTGAATTTGAGAGCAATCGAAGTCTATAGGGTCATGAGCCATCACGCGAATCAGAACGAGTAACCGCAGTTAATGATTGTAACTGTGACCGCGGCCTCAAGAGATGCAACAACAGCTAGGAAAACCCAAACTGGGGATCCGCGACTGCGGACAAGCGCAATTGCGCATATTTGAGCCCGTGATAGCGCAGAACTACGGACTAAACCCTAATTCTATCAGCCCACGCTACAAGCATGATCAATCAAGCTACGTCGGCTCTAATCCCGTGTGTGGTGACACTTGCATATCCTTAACGTCGGGGCCAAACGGCGGGAATGGGGCATCCAACACACCGTTGAGAACGAGGAGGGAGATGAGATTACCCATGCTTTGGCCTCTGCCTTGAGAGAGAATGAAAAGATTCAAAGCAAGTGCTCAGGCAATGTTCCGCTTAGACTAAGCCTTATTAGAGATCGCTAGATTAAAACATACCTTGGATAAAATTCAAGTTAAGCGCCCCATCAGCGAATCAACGATCGAAAGAACCAGTCGACACCTCACTAGCGTTATCGAATTCGTCGATAACCATCGTGGTCTTGAGCTGCTAAGCACTAACGAATCAGAGGAGATGCTAGTAGATTACGAAAGCGATCACATAGTGCCTAGAATTCGACAAAGGAGTGACCAACACAAGTCACCCCCACGTAAGAGGACCCGAGCCGTGGACCACCCCTAGTCCAGCGACTTGACCTCGGAGGACTCGGAGAGTTCTGACGATCGCGGATACCTCCGCATGCGCGGAAGCCCTAGACGGGACTGCAACAAGTCTGGCCACGACAGTGGGAGGCCTGGTGGCGACTGCGGGAGGTTAGGAAACAACCATGGTCGAGGCGATCAGAGCAAGAAATCCTGTGAGCGTGACGGTGACCATTATGACCAATCTGAAAAACCCAAGTCTACCCATGATCGGGGCGATAAGAAGAAGAGACGACGTAGTCGATGTCGGAGAGAGAGCAATGGAAGGCGTGAAGGGGAAGATCGAGTGCTGAGGTGCACTAAAATGAGATTGCTTGATCTCTTAAAAGCGCAAGGTGGGACCTTGGAATTGGCTCAAGAGCGAGTCGAGCACAAATTGGCTATGGTGACATTGACACCATTCCATAGGAGCATCCAACGCGCTAAGCCTCCAGCCAAGTTCCCTCCATCATCATTCACTCTCTATGATGGGCATTCGGACCCTGTAAGCCACATAGCTTCTTTCTCACATAATTTTTCTTTATGGGTTTTAGACGGTGCTACAATGTGCAAAATGTTCCTGGGTAGCCTTGACAAAGGTTCCTTGAAGTGGTTCTAAAATTTGAAACTAGGATCAATTCGGTCGGGATCAACTTTCCACTGAATTCATGAGGCACTACATAGCCAACAGTTGGGACGCGGTATCTTTAGATACACTCTTCGGCCTAAGAAAAGATAAGAGCGAAAGCTTGTGCCGCTTCACCAACTGTTTCATGGAGTGCTATGTTGAGATCGATAGGTGCGATGAAAAGACTACAATTACCGCCTTTAATAGGGCAATCCCATTTGAGAACAAGGTAAGGGAAGACTTGAAACTTCGTCTCCTATTCAACATTTCTTAACTTAAAGAGCGCATTCTCCAATATGTACACATAGATGAGGCCAATTACAAAGTGAAAGGGAAGTCACCCTCTCCACCTTGAAAGTCACATCGTTCTTCAAACAGGAGATCAAGCTCAAATGGTCTACACCGCCTTCAACATCCCGATCAATAAGATTCTACCCCGCTTCAAGCATGAGAATTACTTCCGCTATCCCACGCGGGATGAATGTCTTGAAGATAATCCTCAAAGCCGAAAATATTACATGTACCACCGAATACGGGGGCACATGACTGTGGAATGTGATCCCTTTAAGAAGTTCCTTGAAAGCTTGGTTCAAAAGGCTATTTGCGTGAGTACATTGGTGGAAATGAACCGGCAGCATACAAAAATGAGGATGATGAAGCTAGGAGTAATTTCAAGAAATCGTGTCATGAGCTAGAGGTGATGCGAGTCCACCAAGCTGAACCACGATCGCCGTCACCACACGTGCCTACGATTGATGGTTTTGTCTTCCGAGATAAGGACCTTGTGTCAGTCCAAATCTTGCACAATGATCCCTTGGTCATAGAAGTCAAGCTTGAGGGTTTCAAGGTGCGTCGATCACTTGTGGACCTGGGGAGTTCAGTCGACATTATTTATTATGATGTCTTTAGACTCCTTGAAAAGAAGAATGACGACTTGATTCCGATCAAGATGCAACTTACGAGACTTGGAGGATATCCGACCTTCCCACTTGGAATGTACAAGACCCAAGTCAAGTATGCAAAGAGGGAAATGACAACTGAAATCTTATTCGTTGACGTGCCTACCCCATACAACTTGATCTTGGGAAGGCCATGGATTTAGAGAATAGGAGTTGTACCATCAACCCTCCATCAAATGATTCAGTTTTGATATGAAGTCGCCATAGTCCGGTTTAGGGCTAATCAGCTAGAAGCGCATATGTGCTCTAAGGGAAATCTCCCTAATACAGAGTTTATGTAGAGGGTAGAAGACGAACTGAGAGATAGCGAGCAAGAGCGTAACCGCAACCGTGGGCACAAGTGCCGCGATCGCGGATCTGGTCCAGAGAGCGATGCTCCACCTTTGAGGCGAAACTACGACCATAGATAGGAAGACCGCGACCGCGGATATGAAGACCACGACTGCGGATCGTTGAGTCGTGACCGCGGACCCACATTTGAGGAGTGTCCCTCCTCAGGAGAATAGTCATGACCACGGCCCAAGCGGGTGTAATCGCGGCTACCCGTACTCCTCAACTACGGATCTCAGAATTAGGAAATGCATGTAAATAGGGCACTCTTTTTCCCATGTGGTTTTGAAGAGGCTCTTATATTTTTGTTTGTCATTCAATAGTTATGTCCTTATGATCGTGGCCTTAAGTTTATTTTTAATAAAGTCAGTCTTTTGCATTAGTTTGAGTCTTGCATAAAAAAAAGAGTGCAACGTTAGTTCATCGCACTATTGAATGACAAACAAAAATCTAAGAGCCTCTTCGAAACCACATCGGAAAAAGAGTGCCCTATTTACATGCATATTCGTATTATGAAATACATGTAAATGGAGCACTCTTTTTCCCACTTGGTTTTGAAGAGGCTCTTAGATTTTGGTTTGTCACTCAATAGTTCTGTCCTTAAGATCATGGCCTTAAGTTTATTTTTAATAAAGTCAGTCTTTTGCATTAGTTTGTGTCTTGCATAAAAAAGAGTGCAACGTTAGTTCATCGCACTAATGGACTTCTACATATGTGTGTATGTAATGGAGCAAAGGATCCCATGAAAACACGTGTAAGGGGACTTCGTCGACTAATCTGCATGGCCACTTCGTGGAGGACCTATAGTACATACATCTTAATTGCGACACTATCTAATAGTATATATTATTTGTATATATTTCTTGTATAACCTTTCAATGAATCAGAGATCTAGTTTGCCTCTGAGACTGTGCCCCTTCTCCTACATATGAGTTCATAGATGACTCTCCTTCTCCATTACCCACTTCCTTTTCCGCTCTTCGCTGAACTGTACCTCTCGTGCTCGTGCTCCGCCTTCACCGAGCCAATTGCCTCATCATCCCAGCCCTCAGCTCTCACCTTCCACTACCTCTCCAGTACTCTCACTTGCGCATGACCCTCACCCTTGCCTGCGGCACCCTCTCCCATGACCAGCTCGTTCCCTAAATCCCAACCCCAAAATCTTCACCCGATGACACACGTAGTAAGGTCGGAATGTTAAACCCCATGTCTTATTCGACCTTTCCACCATAAATTCTAAGAATCCCATTTCCCCTTTGCACACATCACACAAGACCGTTCTCCTTGACCCAAATTGGAATGCTACCATGATTGACGAATACCGGACTCTTATTGGTAATGGAATCTGGGTGCTAATGCCTAGACCAAACAATACTAATGTTGTTCGCTGTAAGTGGTTTTTTCACCACAAATTCTGAGCTGACGGATCTCTTGAGCGGTACAAAACTCGGCTTGTTGCGAATGGGAGATCTCAAGAGGTTGGTATTGATTGTGATGAGACCTTCAGTTCGGTGGTCAAACCCGCCACAATCCGGACAGTTCTTCACCTTGATGTTTCGCGTTCTTGGCCAATACATCAGCTAGATGTCAAGAATGCGTTCCTACATGGTCATCTCAATGAAACAGTTTATATGTTTCACCCACCCGGGTTTGTGGATCCCAGTCATCCTAGGCATGTTTGCCTACTTTGTAAGTCACTCTATGGCCTTAAACAGGCACCTCGGGCTTGGTACCAGCGGCTGCCGGCTGGCCACTTATCTCTTCAAACTCGTATTTACATACAGCAGATGCGATTCATCTCTGTATATTCTATGCCACGGCATTGACACGACTTTTCTCTTAGTTTATGTTGATGACATCATTTTGACATCCAAAAGGACATCATTTCCTTACTGGGTTGTGAATTTGCTTTGTTTGACTTGAGCCCGCTGTCTTATTTTATCGGCATTTCTGCTCGCCCGACATCTTTTGAACTCTTCCTCTCTTAGGAGAAACATGTCTTTCTGCAACCCTGCTATCACGCCTATTGATTCTGGTGCGAAGCTTAGTGCGTCGTCGGGTCCCCTGTAGCCGACCCATTCTTATATCACAATCTAGCTGGTGCATGTCAGTATCTCACTTTTACCAGGCCAGACATCTCTTATACTGTTCAGCAGGTCTGTTTGTTTATGCATGATCCTCGAGAAGCTCACTTATCTTCCCTTAAGCTTATTATTCACTATGTTCACGGTATAGCTGCCCTGGATGTCACAATCATGTCTGCACCCCGAACCTCTCTTGTAGCCTATACAGATGATGATTGGGTCGGCTACCTTGATACTCGCAAATCTACCTCTAGCTATTGGGTGGTGTGAATGACACACTTGTTGCCTGGTCTGCGAAACGGGAATCTGTTGTCTCCCGTCTAGTGTTGAGGTTGAGTATCCCGGTGTTGCTAATGTTGTTGTTGAATGTTCGACTCCTTCATGTGTCGTCCTCTTATCAGTATACTGATATTTTTAGCAAGGGTTTGCCTAGAAAACTGTTTTTAGATTTTAGGCTGTAGGGGTGTAATAGCATATATTATTTGTACCCATGGTCTCCTCTCATTTAGACTACGAGGGTGTAATAGAATATATTATTTGTATATATTTCTTGTATGACCTTGCCAAACAAGGCTTTGTACTCTGTTTATAGTGAATGAATGCAAAGGCAAACCCTGAGGGGGACTTTCACATTCTAACACTATCAAACGCAACTAACACCTAAGTGGGCTATTTGTGCGCGGGTAAAATTAATTGTCGTAAATATTTCACTATTATCCACCATAAATATATTTTTATTTATTATGTTTTTCTATCTTTATGTTTTATTATAAAATTAAATATGGCAGTTATTCGTTATGATGGAAGATTATCTTAGTCGAAAGATAGAATTTCCACTTTGATTAGGGAGCAAGATATCGCTTGCTTGGGTGACAAGGCAGTATCGGCCGACCGTGGGAGGATAGATTTTCGATCTCCTTTCCCCCTCTCCTCCATAATAACTACATGTCATCTCCATGTATGATGAACACCTCATATTCGCTGAGCTCGCACTCAAGTCTTGTCCTTTACCTCGACGTTCAATCGACAATTGTTGTTTTGACTTAGACATCGGAGGTGGATTAGGAGTCCCGCCCCATGTGTCTATTGTTTTGCATATTCTAGGTTAAGGAGGCAGTTAGAACTGAAGGTAAAGAATGGAGTATTCAACCAGTGCATCGAAGATGGATTTTAGTGCACTAATATATGATATGGCAATAGTGTGTTAATCGATAAAATGTCCTTGGAACAAATAAATGGTCTTACATTACAAGTTTACAACTTTGTTACTAAATTTTATACGGAGTATTATTTTTATTTTTTTTTTCACAAAAGTGGGCTCCGTACTAATAAATAATATATCTGTCTATATATATTTATTTAAGCATGAGCTTTTTAAAAGCAACAAGCTAGAACGATATATTTGGCTTGTCATGTTGTGGTTTTTTCCCCTTCTTTTATATACGTGAAACCATCAACAAAATATATAAATGGACAAATCTTAGTGGAATGATTACATATGGTATTCTTACGGTTATGGAGATGGCGCAATTTAATTCAGTACCACGCAATGAAAGTTGAATGTTGTCGAAGTCCGTGGAACAATATTGACGGTGGGGGTGTCTGTTCTATGCGCACATGTATTTTACGGGCCTAGTATATAAGTCCATGCCTCTACAAGTGACAACTACCATGCGCGCCTTAAGGTCGACAAGCCATAATAACGGGCGGGTAGCAAACCGCTACGCCAACCCAAACATCTAAGAAGTAAGTACTACTGACGGAGAGGTGTCTATCCTGTGCGCACATGTGCGTTACGAGTCTAGCACATAAGCCTATAGGATTCCATCTTAAAAACCAATTGACAATAGAAGGATTAATCCAAATGTATATATGCTATGGTTGTTTTAATTTAAAATCCCAGACATGAGATATATACTTCTCCACAAATGCTAACGTTTTATGCTAACGTTTTTTACCCTGCTTTTAATTAGTCGATTGAGAGGTGTCCACACCGACTTTTCACTGTTGGTTGGGTCGGGACTCGGGACGGGACATGACATTGAATACCGGGCAGCTTACAACTAAAACCTAACAACAACCACCTTTTTTTCCCTTGTGAATCAACATTAATTTTGTGTGTTAGGTTGGATATTAGAGAGGTGTGGCGGGGGTCATGTGTAGCCGAAGAAAAGTCTTGTCACAAAGATGTAATTTAAGGTACTATTTGAATTCATATGGGGACAACTTGAAGTTGCCGACAATCAGTCGACTTGAAGTTACCGGAATCATACCATCACAGAATTGTAATTTGAATTCATATGGGGAGCATTCGCTTAATTAAGTTTTTTTACAAAAGGAATCGTAGCCATGTAATATTCGATCCTAATTGGGACTCCTGGTCCATCCTAATAAGTTGTTTCTTAAGAGTATTGAACTATAGATTACTTCCTCCGTTTTACAATACTTGTATTTCTATCAATTTACATATTATTCAAGAAATGTATTAAAAATACTAATATACCCTCAATTATTATCTTACTGTTTTACTTCATTTAAAATCAGTACTAATTTCATCAAAAAAATCACAACTAATATAAGGTCTGGAGAAAGCTGCAATCAATAGGATTTCCCTAATCCTCCCTTCCCGAAAGGAAGAACTTTAAATTCTTTTTTTCCTTTCCGCAGGGACCAGGAGATTGGATCTAGCCGTAAGAAGAACGCTTGGTATAAATAACTATATTATTAATTACAAGGGTAAATATGTAAAGTAGAGACCAAAAAGGTTAAGCGTGCAACATTCTTTGTGAGTTCTACACCCTAAATATCATAAGTAGAATCTAAGCACCTCAAAATAGAGTTTGGTTCAAATGATACAAACTTTTATACTGGAACTAATGCACTTTTCCTACTTCGTAGTACACTTTTTCATATTTGCACTTTTCGTACTTTTTGTAGTGCACTTTTTTCGGATTCCACTTTTTGTATTTTGCAATGCACTTTTCTTGCATTCGTTTCACGTTTTAGGATACGAGTTATTTAGAGAGAAAAACTATGAAAAATGCATTCGAACTATGAAAAATTATTGTTCGATCATACTATGTTAGTAAAAAAGCAGGGAAGTAGCAATATTCCCTAGGCAGCGGAAATAAACGTAAAAAATGAACAAGGTATTTAGAGAGGAAAACTTTATGTCTGACCAACAAGTCATAGAAATAAAAACATCTACCTTCGAGACTCCTTCTCAGATGATTTCAATAGAACACTTTATATTAATTTTCAACGATTACAAGACAAGTCAAGTTCCCTAGTAACTAAGACACCCACCAAAGTTCAACCAACTAGATTTCTTCTACCCTAAACGTAAACCTAAACAACAGTGAACTACCAACCTCGATACTCACACCAATGTGGATTCTTCACCGGAAAAAACCACACGAACTTGACCACTTGAAAAGTTCTCTCTTCATGTTCGCCGTCAACCACACTTAACATTAGCTAAACCTAGCCTTTTATTGGGAAATTATCGAGTCTGATCTCAATCACAATTCTTGCCTAATTGTGATGATATTCCACTCGGCAGATCCCACTAAAATAGGAATAAGTAGATAAACGTTATTCTAATCTTTAATCAATTCGATTTTTTCCATAACCGATTGATTTCGGATTTCCAAGATAAGACCGTCCATATTTGATCTTATCTCACCCTTAATCTTCTCACAAGCAACCGAGCAAAGATGTCAAATCTTCGTAGAAGATCGTTCATAAGAAATTGGGTAACTTGCCATAAATAGAAAGTCGTGTATCCTTCACTATAGCCTTTCTAGATCGTCACTCATTCTCTTCATTGTTCCTCACAATGATCCTTCACTCTTGACGATGTACTTGTTTTTCTGAAACACTTACATGGAAAAACATATTATACCATCAAAGTTTGTCATTGTCAAAACTAAGAGAAACCATGGAATAACGAATGTTCCAACAATTTCCCCCCTTTTGATGATGAAAACTTATGCAAAAATGCACATCTTAGAAACCAATATGAGACATGGAAAAAAAATTAACAAATTGGTTCCTAGTCACCCTTAACAGAAGTATTGTTGTTCCTATCACCAGTTGTAACAACATATTCCTGGATAGAACGCATCAATGCATTTTTCCTAACTTCCCCCTTTTGACATCATCAAAAGGTTAAATCAAACAAGAAAAACACATAGTAAATAAAAGTAATTAATTGAAACTTAAATACTATTCATAAGAAAAAGAAAGTCATTCCATAGATAATTATTTTTTTGGGGCCACATTCAAGAAAAAGACAAAAACATAAAAACAACTAAATCCAAGACAACATAGAATTTTTTTAGAGGAGAGTAATCTGGTAGGGTAACAAGAGTGGTTCCACTAATGGTTCCAAGGAGACAGAATACGTGCCAGCACGGAAAGTGCCTCTCTTAGCCGTGTACTCAATGATAGTACTCAGTTGAGAGGAAATCAATTGAAGCTCACATAACATCTTGGCACCAACACTCCCGCCAGTCAAAGAACTCCCAATGCCCTTCTGGGTAGTCTTTTTTGCCATCGTTCTCTTTGAATCGCAATGATACTTCATTCTGGAGATGTTGCTCATATCTAGGGGAAATCCAAAAGTCTCCTCCGGAGAAAGCTATTACATCTTCCTTGCCTGCAGAATTGCCTTGACAAACTGAGCATATGGCAGCCCATGATTCTTTCTAGCGCTTTTAGCCATGTGTCACACCATGATCTCAGGAAGATAGATTCTCTCTCTGTTCATGAACTTATCCAGCAGACTCATGTCATTGATGGTGATTGAGTTCATTTTCTCCAACCTAGGAACCACTACCTTGATCAGAAATTGGAGAGCGATTCTCCTATTTTATCCAAGCTCACTTGTCATATAGGGACCGACCGACTATTTTCCCAAAACACGCTTGATAAGATGATTCTTGTTCTTTGGCCAGTGGCTTGAGGTATGAACATCACCATATCTGGAACTAGGAACATTTAGAATCTTGGAAACAGACACAACAAAGAAAGAGATTTTGGTCTCCACAATGGTAGTAAAACCCATTGGTCTAGTAGGAAGATCCGCAAGTTGATAGTGTTGAAAGAATTCAATAAGAGTATAAATATCTACCTTGACTTTTTCGGAGCACGGTTTCTCCTACCCTTGGAACTTGAGAAGTTCCCAAATCTCTACCAGATCATGATCCTTAAGAAACTCCTCATCGATCACTATGGTACAGACAACTCTTTTCGACCCTTTGATAACCAGAGTCTCTAGTTCCATGGGTTGTTTCCCTTTTGCCTTGGAGGCTTTGAGATCTGCCTCAACTTCTTCTTCGATGTCATCCTCATTTCCTCTTCTTCTTCCTCCACTTCCTACATTTCTTCAGGTTCTTCCTCCTCTTTTTTAGATTCCAACACCTCTTCCTCAAATTTAACGTCTTCCTCGACAATAGATTCCTCCTCGACCTTTTTCTTTGATGTCGTTGTAGAGGAGCGCAACCTGTACTACTTTTTTCTTGGAGAAACTTTCTCTTTCTTTGGAGAGGTAGTTTTCTCTGAGTCATAGATGTGGAACACTTGAGAGACTTTGGGGACACGTTTTCTTACGAGCATCTTTGGCTTGCTCTTTGGTTTGGTCCATCCGGGCATTTGATTGACCGGAATAGGCTTCACCGTTGTCTTCTCGACCTTTTTGGGAGGTGATTAGACATTCTACTTATCAGAGTCACCCAAACCTTCTTTGCCCTCCTCTGTTTCAAACAGCTTCTCAGATTAAGTGGTTGAAGGAAGAATGTTAGGATCTTTCTCATACTCTTCAGGGAGAATATCTTGTTCACTCAAACCCTTAGTAGCGGCTTGAACTCCTACGTTGGCAACCTCATCGAACTTCAATAGAAGTATGGACATGGATAAGGTGTGGAAAGCTTGTCCTTTTGAAGTGCTTCAAGTTTAACCTTAAGAGCTTTAATCTCAAACACATCAAAGTTGTTGAGATTCAAGGCTTGGTTTGAAGAAGAAGACACCATTGATAAGCGTAAGGAGAAAGATTGGAGCTTTGAGAGAATTTAAGGTTTGAGAGAGTAAAAACAGAGAGGGTGGTGAAGAAAAGATTTACCGAGTTGGATGTCGATATAAAGCAAAAATCTTTCCTTCTTGATTATGATCACAATCTTCTTTCTCTCTCCCCAAATCGCAACGGCTAAGACCGACTTCCATAATTGATTTATCATCGTCATTAAGGAAAGTATGCAAAAACCTTACCATCGTTTCCTGCAAAAGCACTGTTCAACAGTTGGAGATTCAAATTGTTGAGACAACAACTAACTCTCTAATGTACCCTTTGAGCAGTTTTGACGACTGGTTCCAAGATGTAAATTACTCACAATAATGATTGAAAATACCTTACATTAAGATTATCCATATGTACATTGGTTGTTATCCTCGTTCCCATGAGCAGAATAAAAGGTTTGTTTGGACGATGAAGGGACAAAACGTTACACCATCCAAACTTTTTGAGGGCTAGGAGTATTTTTGACATCCAGAAAATAATCCCCCGTTTAAAGGTAATATGTGGGGTTCATAGAGAACATTTGTCTAGACCAGGCTATGGGACAACTTATAACCAACTATCATTTCGGCTTGAAATATGGCTTAGAATAGATCAAGTTGGTTATTTTGGGCCAAGAAAACATGGATTTAATGATTTCTATTTAAAAGACTTTGGCATGCAACACATAATAATTTCTAATGTATATAACAAACTAAAGGATCGGGGAATAGATAAAAGCCATTAGAAAACATGTCAAATGGTGCGTAGTTCCTTGAGTAAAGTTACCTCTTTAGTCAAGCATTAAGGGAATAGAGGACCGTGACTTGTTTACTCTACGAAAATCATTCCTAGTAACATCCTTATATGCTTATAGGGTTTTCCGTCCAAAGCCTTGGTGAAAATATCTGCCACTTAATTTTCAGTCCTACAATGATCCATCTTGATGAAATCTTTTTCAACATTATCTTTAATGAAATGATGTCAAATGTCTATGTGTTTGGTTCTAGAATGATGCACTGGATTGTTTGAAATATGGATGGCACTAGTATTATCACACATGATAAGAATAGTTTCAAGAGGCATACCAAAGTCGACGAGCTGTTGTTTTTAACCAAAGTACTTGGGAACAATAGGCATCTGCTATGACATATTCAGCTTCAGTTGTGGAAAGAGCTACTGAATTTTACTTCTTTGATCCCCAAGAAACCAAACACGGACCAAGAAATTGAGCCATGCCTGATGTGCTCTTCATATCTACCAAGTGGCGTGCAAAATTTGTATCTAAAAATCCTACAAGATTGAACGAGTTGTGTCTTGGATACCAAAGACACAAACTGTCGTTCCCTTTCAAGTATCGTAGGATTCTTTTTACTTCTTTCAGGTGTGACTCCTTTGGATTGGCTTGGAACCTGGCACAAAGACACACATTGAACATAATATCTAGCCGACTACCTGTTAGATACAATAGGGAAACAATCATTCATCGGTAAATCATTTGGTCAACATCAACACCATTTAGGTCAGCATCAAGACGAGTATTGGGAGAAATAGGAGTATCAAAAGGTTTCGTTGAATTAATACCTTACTTAGCTTCTTCAATAGCTCCTTGATGTACTTTTGTTGATGTACCTATGTTCCCTCGTAACTTTGGACTACTTGTAGACTAATAAAGAAGGTGAGTTCTCCAATCATGCTCATTTCGAACTCACTGCTCATTAGATCCTTGAAGCTTTCTACAAGTTTTGGGTTAGTTCGTTAGTAGAGCCAAATATATTATCATCGACATATACTTGAACTACTAGTACCTTACCCCATTGCTCCCTTAGGAATGTCTTGTCAATCACACCACATTTGTATCCATTTGCCAACAAAAATTGAGCAAACCTATCATACCAAGTGCGAGGTGCTTGTTTAAGACCATAGAGGGCCTTATCCAGCACATAGACATGGTCAGGGTGATCGACATCTTCAAATCTTGAAGCATGTAGAAGAAACACCTCCTCTTATAGGTACCCATTCAGGAACATTGTCTTCACATCCATTTGATAGAATTTGAATCTCTCGTGCACAACAAAGGCAAATAGAAGATGAATGGCTTCTATTCTTGCAACATGAGCATACGTCTCATCATAATCAATCCCTTCTTTCTGATTGTACCCTTTTGTTACAAGCCTTGCCTTGTTCCTTGTGATAGCGCCAGTGTTATCAAGTTTGTTCATGAACACCCATTTTGTTCCTATAGTCGTCTTATGCTTTCGCTTAGGAACTAATCTCCATACTTTGTTCCTTTCAAACTGGTGTAGGTCCTCTTGCATAACAACTATCCAATCCGGATCTTTCAATGCTTCCACCACATTCTTCGGTTCTACAAGAGAGATAAACGCATTGAAAACATAAAAATTCCTAAGAGAGGAACAAGTAACCACACCTTTTTCTTATGGAGTGATGATGTTGTTAACAAGATGATCTCTTTTCTGATGATATTTTCTTGGTTCAATCTGAGTGGCATCTATCCTTGACTCCTCTTGGTCTTGTTGATCTGCCGTTCTCTGGGATGTTCCTTCAGATTGAGATTGAACTTGTCGAAGATCATCCCCTATTTCCAACGCCCTTCTGGAGCTATCTTTTCCTGATCCTAGATCTTGCACGCTTAGATCTTGAACGACATCATCATCTGAATCCATGTCCAGAACCTTTAATACATGCTGGTTACTGGAAAGGTTCCGTCCATTTTTTGATTCATCAAAGATAACATGAATGCTTTTGTTAGGCAAAAATTGTTAAAAGAAAACAACTATGCATAAACACATCTAATTTGATTTTTAAGTTCGACCCTTATTTGTACATCTTTACAACTCTATTAATAATATAGACACGTTGGAGACTTTTGGATTTGTTTTATGATTTGGGCTGCACCCGAGTTATTACGGGTTGCCTACGTATCTCTTTAAAGAGAATCAAGCCTTACGTAGTTCAAAGTGTTGTTGTTTTTGTATTTGATTTGGTGTGTGTAATTTTTCATGCATCAGAGGAACGAATCTAAACCCACCTTCTAGGAAGGGTTGCCTAGACCACTCCAACTATCATTTGCATGAACCGAATGAGATTAAACCCACCTTCTAGGAAGGGTGATCTAATTCTTCGCATTTGGCGTGCACAAAATTTTTAGTGCGTTTTGGATTTGAGAATTTTAGTTTGATTTAGAGGGTCGACTGTACTTGATAAAAATTTGCATCGAGTTACCTACGTAGCCTTTTTAGGCGTCAAGTCTTTACGTATTTCTAAAAAAAAATAAATTTTAATTTGGGATTGCGATTGAACCCGACGAGCATTAGCTATATGCCGAGCCTGACGAGCATTTAAAAAAAAGTTGTGATTTAAAGTTGTGATTGAACCTGACGAGCATTTAAAAAAAGTTTTTAATACTTTGATTTGAAGTTGTGATTGAACCTGACGAGCATTTGCGCTATATGTCAAGCTTCCTACGTACCCTTAGTGGGATCAAATCGTCGTAGTTCCGATAAAAAGTTATATTTTGATTTGAATTTGAATTCTCAAGTGAACCCCGTATCCTCAAACGAGCTTTTATGCTCAAAGTAGTCTAATTGACTTGTTTTCTTCAATTTTGCATGTGTACGTGAGCCATACATAATCTATGCTTAATGCTTGACTTGAGATTAATCACCATGACAATTATATATATTGCCTCGGAAAGTTTTCCTTGAATTGAGACTACACACAATTAAAGCTTGATGCATGTGACTCCAAAATTTCATTTTAATATGTAGCATGGATATTTTAAGCACACACCATTTTCTATTTGAAGGAGGTTTTAAATATTTAAACTCCCGAGAACCAAAAATGGGTTTAAGTCTTGGCAACCCACTTAAGACTTTGTTAATCGCATTTTCGGCATGTGTGTGTTTTGCTTTGTAAACCCAAATCTATTTTTCATAAATTATATATTTGAGTTTATGATCATGCTGATGTAATTTGACTCCTCTTGTAAACTCTTATATATCATTACGCAATAATGTGTGTCCAAGCCGTATCACTATGCCACTGATTTGAATTTGACAAGAGAAGTTCGATCGTTAACACCCGATCAAGGCTTGTTTGTTTTCTTTTCTTGATCCAAGGAAAACTCATGGCAAGTTGCTTGATGGGCTGTCCTGGCATGAATTCCTCATACATAAAATGAGTTCATAATCAAATCAAGGCCCATGATTGAATCCATTGTCGCTTGTTGCCTCCATTGTGCTAGTCATATATGAACCTTGTACTTTTGTAGAGTCAAAGGTCTGTAGATGAACATCTTGCTTTGTTGGAAGCATTTCACACGGGTACGTAGATGATCTACTTCACTCATTCTTTGTACTAAGTAACAGTAGATAATTTTGACTTGATCCTGCCACTTTGACTTGAATTTGATTTATGTCTTCAGCGTACTATACATGCCATTTTTCCTTGCTTGAATCCTTGAAAGAGATTACAAAATCATTGGACCAAACTCCACGTACATAGAACGGCTCATCACTTTCTTTGATCTCGTGGTGAAACAGTGCTCCATTTCTAGCCAACTATTGTCCTCCAAAATAACGGTGGAAACCCGTCTCGGGATCAAAATGACCCACTTCGATCCTTCTATGAGTCATTGTTGTAGCCGTGGTCAATCACTTGAGGCGAAACAATCTGTTTTGATTGTATTGCGGGGCTTCGACATGGTCTTGGAACGAGCCTTCGGCGTGGCCTTCACGTGAGCTTTCGGTACGGCGCGACGTTGTTGCAGACTTGCAGTATCTTCAATCACCATACGGCCGGGTCTTGTTAGCGGGTGGTTTGCTTTGCTCGAAGCGCCAAGTTACTTGAACTCCTCCAAAACAAACTTTTCATTTTCCACTTCTGGGAGTCCGTTTACGGTGGACGAGCAGCGAAACAGAAGGTGTCGAGCCGGCTACCTTTGATCGATGCGGAATGATATACCATTTTAACGGCCGAATGAAATCCTTCAAGCGGGGCAGGCATTTGATATAGCCTTGAATCGAGCCCTTGGTGCGGTATTTAGCCGATCACAAGCCTTACTAAACACCAGGGAAGTGGTGAGTCTTCATAGGCTTCTCGAGTCCAAACTAATAACGACATCCATCTCGGTGCAACACGGTCCATCCCGGTTAATCACGAGCCATATTGTAGGCGCGTTGTAGACACGGTCACCCGTAAGAGGCTCGAAACGGAATGTTTCTCCTCATAACGGACGACCTCGAATCATCTCCGGTGGGCTTAGGGTAGTCATGAAACGGGCCTCGGATATATACGGCACGAAACAACCGATCGCAAGCCTTCGAGGGGGCATCGAACCAACCGCTTTCAATTCAACATCGGTCTTTGAATTTGAACCCAACCTGTTTTATACAAGTGTATAACCCACATATTTAATTAGAACATAAAAAGTTTAGTGATGAGAAAACCTACTGTTTTGTGATCTTGAAAAACAAACATGTAGTTGCTACTTGTTGTTTGTTCTTCACACTTTGTGATCTTCGTTCTTTTCAAACTTTTTATGCTTCTGATTTTTTCTTCCCCCTTTGTAGACGAAGGGCTGCTCTCATTTTATATACATCTCCACACGGTATTTTAGCCAAGTTCACAGCAATTAAAGACATTGATTACCCACAATTAGATGTTAGCCGTTTATCATATTGGAACGTTACATACATGAACGTGTAAACGTCACTTCCGAGGCGTTTGAACAGTCAACAACATGCAACGGAGACTGTCCTCATTTTCATTTGTACATGCATATATTTACCTTGTTTTTGTTTTATACCCGTAGTATATATATGCAAGTATAAATATGTATACATGTACCTTGGAAGCTCCTCCCAATTCAATATATAGCTTGCACGTAAACGTGTTGCATGGAGAATTTGAGGACTTAAATTCCTTTATGGCCATGTATATATGTAACTTTGGCCTTCCATTTTCCTCCACCCTCCAGTAATTTATATGCATAGTTAAGCGGCCATCAAAATGACCAATTTCCCATAAATGGTAGGTTTGATCAAAATATGGTGAGCCTTAAAGCTCAAGTTTTATGTACCAAATCAATTATAATTTAAGAGTAATTAAGGCCATGATAATAAGCCTTCCTTTATTATAAAATTTGGCTTGGACATATTATTTTATGGAGAATAATGGACCGGTTGAAAATATTATCAACCCCCACTAATTATTATTTGACATTTAAATATACTGGGTCTAGATTGGTATAAGACTTGTCAATATATAGATGTCATAATTCAAACTATGGGTCCTCCAATTTATACCAATAATTAAACTATGTTATTTTAGCCAAATCATGAAAAACAAAATTTCATGAAAATTTACCCCCAAACAGTTGCCCCCGAACTTTGTGCGTGTGAATTATAAAGAACGCGTTCAAAGTTCGTTTTTTCTTCTTTTTTTTTTTTGAAGATTTGGCTTCAAATCTGGTATGGGTATGTAGAAATTTTGAAAGGATTTTTATTTTATTTTTTATGTTTGGTTTTGACTTTAAGGCTCGGAGTCATGTTTGAGGTTGACTTTTTGGCCTTTGGTCATTTTTTGTAGATATGAATTTGAATTTGAGGCTTCGTGCCATGGAGTTTGGTTTGCTACCTTTGTAGTAGTATTTTGAACATGATACCCATACCATATATGATCACTTTTTGAGCGTTAGAGGCTTTTGGTGATTGCACTTATGTTGATGCAAATCACGAAGTTTTCTATCTTCATTTTAGATAGAGAGCTAAAGGTGTAAAGGGGGTAAAGGCGATTTTTTTATGTGGGGAGAGGAAGTTTGGGATATTTTTCCCGATGATCTCCTTGCGAGGATTTTTTTTGAAATTTTGGGATCAATCATAAAATGTGAAGGTGAGGATGATCCACCTTGCAAATCATGACTATAAAACTCATGCATTTTTATGGTCTAGGTTCATATTTGACTATATATGTAGCCAAGACCATGAATGGATATAAGAGAAGAAGATTTGATCTTCTTAATTTCTCTTAAAGACAAGATGATTATATATATATATATAGCTGCATCTAGCATGTAAAATGACTAGACTACCTACGTACTCTCTTTGTGAGAGATCAAGCCGTTCGTAGTTCTTTTTGAACCAATTTTGGTTTAGTTTGTTGATATATGCATGAGAGGATGATATTCGAATCCACCTTCTAGGAAGGGTTGTTCAAATTTCAATCCAACTATCATGTGCATTTTTACATTACCATTTTGTACGCATCACCAAGATAATTGGAACCCACCTTCTAGGAAGGGTTGCCCCAATCATTTTGACTATCATTTGCGCATAGGTTTTGAATTTTTTTATTTTGATTTAAGGTTTGCGACTGAATTCGAGACTCATTTGAGTTTGATATCGAATTTCCTACGTACCCTTGTTAGGATCAAGTCTTGACGTAGTTCTTGGAGACCATCAAACTCTTTGTTGTTTTTAGCATAATGGTTTGAACTATGCTATTGAATTCTGGTAAATCCTCGTGATTCACTTATCGAGGCTAACCACCTTTCAAAGCTCTTTTATGGAGCTCGTGACTTCAAAACCTTCCTCCATTGGAGATTTCATATGCTTCCTCTTGAGCATCTTTTGCTCTTTGGATGAAGAAATTTGATTGATTCTTCTTTTTGACCTTCCACTTCTTGGTCATTTTGATTTGACTTCTCTTGTTCTTAGGCTTATGAATCTTCTCAAGCCTTTCAAACACTGATGGTCGAGAAAATCTATTCTTTATTGTTATATCGAGCCTTTGGAAGACTGATAAGCGAGAGTTCTTTTCATTTCTTCTAAAATCATCTCATGCATTTTTGGCTCTATCACCATTTGAAAGTTTCCCTTCATGAGAAACTTACAATTTGTTGAGAACATCTTCATTTAAATGCTCATCTTGAGATTAACCTTTAGAAAAGGGCTTTGACTTTTGCATCATTACTTAATGCTTCTTTAGTGATCTTGTTGAGGTAAACAAGGAATAAGGATGAGAGGGTTCACCTTGTAGTACCACCCTTTTGCTTTCATTTTTACCTTCTCCACAAATTTTTGCAAATGACCAATGTTTCCCTTGGAATATCATTCTCCTCAACATAAGAAATCACACAACATTGAGATACTTCTTCTCCCTTTATCAAATCATCATCAAGATTTATAAGGTCTTCTTTGAGAAAATATTTAGGGAATGAAGTCCTTTAGAGTAAAAGGGACTCTTTGTGGTTTAATATATTCTTCCTCAGAGTCTGTTGCAAATTCCTTTCCTTTCTTACCCCTCTTATTTTTCTTCTTGTTTTAATTTCCCTTCTTTTTGTCAAGCCTTTTCTCATTAGTCTTGAAGCTTGAACTAGAAGAACTTCTAGGAAAATCATCTTCTCGAGCATTGCTCCATTTTAGAGATGTTTCCTATCCGAAGTGATTGTAATTCTCTTCGTCGCCATAAAGGAATATATGACATCCTATATAGGGTAGTGAGGTACCTGGTAAACCTTCACTTTCAACAACCTTTGATGATGTATTTGAAGCCACCATTGTTTTAGGGATTTGTAGGGATAAAGGTAGTGCTTCTACAACTTCTGTTGTTGAGATCATGTTTAATGAAGCATATAGACCTTTTGAGTTCGCCCCCTCAATCTCAATCTCTCGTTTGTTGATCATTCTTTCTATTACATCCTTTAAGACGTAACAATCATGGATTGTATGACCAATGAGGCAATGATATGGACAATACTTGGGGTCACCTTTCATGGTCTCTTAATTGGGCCTTTTTAGCTTGGGAAACGTCAAAACTTTAGTGGTCATGAGTTCATCAAATATCCCTTGAAAATCATCCTCATCAAAGGGATACTCCTTTTGATTTCTTTCTTGAAGAATGTGTTGTTTACTAGGCTTGTTGGCTAAACTCATATTTTGGGTTTGGGAATTACCCTTGTTAGAGAATTGGCCATTTGTTTCAATGGAGCTCACCATAGACTCGTCTTTATTTTGTGAAGTTTTTCCACATTTTGTTTTAGGTTGCATATCCCCTATTTTTCATCGAGCGAGTTGACGTTCAACACTAGAAGCGTTGGAAACCAAAGTGTTAAATGACAATGGTTCGACACTCCCCACTTGCACGACTAGTTTTGGGTGCTAATTATTGGTGCACGAGGAGTCCTTGGCGCAGAGAAGTTTTGAGACACTCCATGTTCATCGCAATAGCTACAAAACATGGAATTCTTAAACTTCTTTCCATTGTTTGACCTAATAGCATAAAGTTTTTGTCTTGTTTATGTTTCTACGTTCTTGATCCAGCTTTTGAAAAGATTCAATGTTTTGAACCTAGAAAAAGATTCAATGTATATCTAGTAAAATCATCTACAATAACGAAAACATACCTGCTACCACCTTGACTTTTCACCCACTAGGGACCACAAAAATCCATGTGTACCATCTCAAGAGGGCGAGAAGTATTGATTGACTGCTTTGGTTGGAAGGATGGTCGAATTTTCTTTCCTTTCACACACTCTTCAGATAGTTTATCTTTCTCCGTGAGAACTTTTGGAATTCCTATCACTAGGTCTTGTGAATAGAGTTTCTGAATACCTCGATGATTAGCATGACCAAATCTTTTGTGTCAAAGATCAGTTTCATCAGTGACTATAACAAAATACAACTTCTCTTATGGTTGGAAACTTGAGTCAACAAAATATACATTATTGTGCCTCTTTCCTCTCAGGACCACAAGATTTGTACTTTTGGTCTTGCTTGTACAACCATTTGAGGTGAAGGATACCTCATTGTTCCCTTGGTCACAAATTTGAGTAATAGTCAAGAGATTGTAACCAAGTCCTTTGACCAAGCTCACATCTTTTACACTTATCTTTTCATTCAGCTTGACTTCTCTTATTCCTATGATTTCTCCATGATTATTGTTGCCAAAGAAAATGTTTCCTCTAGTGCCTTCTTGAAGTGAGGATAGAATGCTCTTGTTCCCTGTCATATGACATGAACACCCGTTGTCAAGGATCCAGCATATGTTCCCCCTCACTTCAACCTGCAAGGAAAAAAATCAAGCTTGAACGACTCAAACTTGCTTAGCCTTTCCGAGTCGATTAGAAGAGTACATAGGATAATAGATATGAGATTTTAAGATAGTTCCCTTTTGTAGACTCTTAGTGCTAGAACCAATGTTTGATGGATTAACAGAGTTTTTCCCTTTTTTAGTATTGCATTCTTGCTTCTTATGTGGTTTACAAAGTTGTTTCTTATTTTGATGAGATTTATCACACCCTTAATTTTTCTTACCATACATCGGTTTTTGGTTTTTCCCTGGGTTCTGCTTGTGATCCTTTTTATTAGTCAACTCTTGTCTGACTATACAAACTTTTTGAACATGACCCCCCTTTTCATAATGGAAACAAACCCTATAGTATTCACCAAGGTATCATTTTGGATGAGGCTTTTGGAGAGTTCTTTGTTTAGCACGATCCTTGCAAAGAAGTTTATGCTGGTTCCCTTGAGATTGTACTAGGAACATTTTATGAACAGTTTTTCCAGTGTATCATTCCATGTTCCCATTAATCCCACTTTCCAGAATTTTGATCTGACGCTCTAGTAGAGTAACTTTGTCTTTAGTAGATTGAAGTTCCCTTGCCTTTCTTTGCATCTTTTCTTCTAAGCTTAGGTCATCTCGAGGGTATTCAGAATTATCTTTCGCATAACCAATTCCAAACTTAGCCGGATTTAAATCAACACGAGTTCTCTTGTCAAGATCTTTTTCAATTTCTTCTTTTTTGAGTTGAAGATCAAGCAAATCAAATCTAAGTTCATTATTGGTTTCAGTAAGAATTTTGACCTCATCTTTTAGATTTTCACAAGCATTACAGAGAACGACACTAGTAACAAATGTTTCTCATAATTTTTCCATAAGATCGATTAAGACATTTCTCATAAGCAAATTCTAACTCATCTGGCATTTTTAAGTTTTCTTCAAAAACGTTTCTAATAAGAGCAATTAGATCAGATTTTTTAGCATCATCAAGATCAGAAGAAATTGTTCAAGAGTTACCTATTGATCTATATCATCCGTTTGTATAGTCATAGCACATATTTTGGGTTCTGGCTCGTCATCGGAGTCAAGATCCCATGCAGCGACATAAGCCTTTTTCTTGTTGTTCCTACACTCGTTACCTTTGGGGAAACTCTTGGCATAGTGTCCCTTCTGACATCTCTTTTCTCATATCCTCCTCTTTCCTTTTGGATGCCTTGCTTCTTGCCTCTCTTGTATAGTGATGTCATTGCCTTGGTTATGAGAGCAACATTTGAATCTCTTTCGATCTCATCATCTTCCTTTCTAGTTGTGATGTTCTTAATGACCTTCTCCACCTTGAGAGTAATCCCCTGGTTGGAACTAGAGGCAACACTAGCGATGTTCTCATACCACTCATAATCAGTCAGATTTCCAAAGATTTCATGGAGAGTACTGGTTTTGGTGACTGGATTCTCTCAAAGTAGACCTCTAGTAACCACGTATCTGGGTCCAAGAACATTAATGATTGCAAAGATCATCTCAGATTGAGTAATGGTCTCACCAATTCCAAGATGATTCATGCAATTCACTAGAGTCTTACACCGAGATTGATCGGACGAAATGGTTTCTCCTTCCTTCATCTTGAAGTTGAAGAAGTCCTTCTTAGCAGCTTTCTAATGGCTCTCCTTCAAATTTGAACTTTAGATATGCATCTGTTCAATTGCAACCTAAGCATCCTTGGCTGTATTACAGTTCACCACCTTTAGTAGGTCTTTAGATCCCAAGGCATTGTTTAGGTAAATCTTTGCCTTGAAGTTCTTCTCCATTCCGCTCCATTCAATTGGACCCCATTCAAACTTCTTGTTAGTAGGGATAACACATGCTCCATCTTCAATGAAAGACCAAGCTTGGTAGTCATTACTTTTTATCCACGTAGGAAATTCTCTTGCAATGAGCAACGGAGGCTTGTTGTTCCCAATACCGACGACGTGATTGTTGTTGGTACTCATCCTATGTTCCTGCACTAAACACAAAATCTAGAGCAAACCTACTTTGATACCAATTGTTTGATCGTGATGTGTTAATAACAAAGCAAGGAACTAGTAATGTTCTCTAGGCAAATGTAATAGTTAGGGTCCGTTCGGCGGGCTTTATTTTGAGCTTATACAGCTTTATTCAAGCTTATGGTAAAAAAATAAAGTTCTGAAATGGTGTTCGGCGTTGGGAGTTGAGGGAGCTTACAAGAGCTTATACAAGCTAATGGGAGTTGAAATCTTGGCCAAAAAATCAACTCCCCCCTCCGAGCTTATACAAGCTTATACGACCTTATTGTGTTTTTTCCTTCTAATGCCCTCCAAATTCAATTTAAAAAAAAAATCTCTAAAATGTGGATATTTATAAATATACCCATTTTGGTAATTTTACATCATCTTTTTATAAAATCAGTCTCAATCAACTCTATCTACCGAACACCTACATATTTTTTTATAAAAATAAGCTAATAATTTCAACCCCTAAAATCAACTAGTAAAATCAGCATCAATCACCGAATCAGCATCAACATCAACATCAACTCATATCAGGCTTGAAGCGCCGAACGGAGCCTTAATGAAATATGAACACTGTATTTAGAGGTTTTTCTTTCTACGACTTGTTGGTCGGCAGAAATTTTTCCCCTCTAAATACAGTGTTCCTATTTCATTACTATTTCTGCTTCCCAGGGAACATTACTAGTTCCCTGCTTTGTTACTAACACATCACGATCCAACAATTGTTATCGTCTTTTTACCCTCACACTACAAATGCACTAGCTAGCCGATAGTTTCCCATCACATGAAGGAGTTAATTTACTAGTGCACAATGATACGTACTTAATGACAACTTTGTTTTTTATGTGTGATGATTGTTGTTTTATGTGGTTGAATGTCTTTAATGATACTTTTTGTCATCAAAATATTTTAATGACACTTTTTACCTTTGATTACACTTTTTGTCATCAAAAATTATCATTAAGGTAATTGATGACAATTTATGATAAATTGATGACAGTGATAACATATTTTGGTGACACTTTTTTTTTATGATGATACATATTTGGTATGCGTTTGATGACATTTTCTTATGACAAATATAATTGATGACACTAAAAAATTGTATGTGATGATTGATGACATTAAAAATGAGATTGATGACACTTTTTTGATGACAAATATAATTGATGACGCTAAAAAATTATACGTGATGATTGGTAACACTGAACAATTAAATGTGATGATACATATTTGATGACAACTTTGTTTTTTATGTATGATGGCGATTGTTTTTATGTGGTTGAATGTCTTTAATGTTACGTTTTGTCATCAAAGTTGTCATCAAGACATTTTTTATGACACCTTTTACGTTCAATTACACTTTTCGTCACCAAAAAATTATCATCAAGGCATTTGATGATACTTTTTGTCTTCATAAAATTGTGATGACGATGATAAAAGTGATGATTGTGATGATGGCCAACGCCGGTCAACAACCAGTCAATGCTCGGTCAACGACCGAGTCAACTAGGTCAACTAATGTAGAGAGAGGTGGGGATGGGGTTGGGGTTTTTTTTCTATTTACCTAATTTTTTGACCTTGTTTATCAAATGTCTAATTATGTATTTATTTTTTTCCATTTACTTAATTTGCTTATATATCAATATTATTTTTAATCAAAACATATTGAACATGGGTGTCTATATTGCATAGATAAAATAAATTAAAAATATTTTTACGATTCAATTTTTATATTTTTATTGTTGAAAAATTGGCCTAGAATATTTTTAATTACACCCATAGCCATGTTTTTTGGTAGCTATTGATGTGATAGGCCAAATCCTACCCCGCAAGTGTACGGGATCGGTTGTAATACCAAGGTGTCGAACTCTAGGACTAAGTAGTATCAATTGTAGTCAAATCAGTAGACCAAGTCATAAAAATAAGAAAAGATTGAGGTGTGATTTTAGCTATGAACTAATTGTGACAAGAAAATATGTAAAATAAGAGAATATCAATGAGAGAAAAGCTTCTAAGATCAAGGATCCCCACAACAATGCTTTAGTAGACTATAAAGCATGATTGCATAATATTAATTTTGACTTTGTTTGAAGGCAATTTTCTAATGTATCCACTAAATTCTTTCGAATGTTAATAGACATATCTTAGACTCAATTAAACATCCACTTTCGTGACTTGCAAATTAAAATATAGACCTTTAAGCACTTAGAAATTAATATTAAATTAAATCAACATCCCCTTTCGGGACTTGCTAACTCAACCCAAGCTTATGGTTTCTATGACAACTGTTATTACACAAGAGAATTCAAAACACTTTCATAATAAAGAAAACACAGGTTCAAATCCTAGGGTTCCAACAGGAAAAAGTACCTTTCAGTCTCAATTCTCTATCTTACTACCTATCAAAGTTATTACCTTTCAGTATAAAATTTTGACAAGTTCTCATTCACAAAAGTTACTAAGGCATAAAGCATGTAAGATTGAATCAAACAAAACTTCAAACAATAGATTGTGCAATTTAATAGATTTGTCTACCTACACATCATTGGGTTCACCCCAATCTTAGAATATATTTAGGGTTTAGCTAGACATGGAGAGAGGAGAAATCAAATCAATAGTGATGATCAACATACCGGATTGAAGAAACAAACAAACTTGATTAAAATCCAGCAAATTCAAACTCAAGATCAACAAAAGTCTTCAAATCTCCAACTAGATCTCTCCAAACTTGTCTCTCAAGTAATAGAAAATAGGTAAAAACTAGAACCCCTAATCTAGAAGAAAAAAGAAGGTATTTATAATAGGGATAAGGTGGAAAAGGCAGCCCGAAACCCGACATAAAGGGGCGCATGACCCACGGCGCGCATCGTGTACCATAGCGCACGATCCTGAGAGGCGCACGACCATGAACAAGAGGCGCACGACCCTAGCCTTGGGGATGCATGATCGTGTGCCTATAGTGCACGACCATAGCCTTAAACTGAGGTTGGACACATGATCGTGCACCTAGGGCGCACGATCCGAAGCTTTGCAACATCATTTGCACGACCGTCCACCTTGGTGCATAACCTTGGTCTTGACCGTGTGGTTCCTTCTTTTTGGCTCCTGAATTGTTCTTTTTCAGTCTCATTGCCTCCTAGACTGAAGTCTTGATTCTGCCATGTATCCAAACGCGTCCAAATGAAACTCGAACTTCTCGAAAGTACATGAAAAGCATAAAGATACACGTGTAGACCTTTATAACGGAAACTAAACTAAAAGTACTAGAAAACACAAGACAAATGCATGAAAACATACTAAACTGAAGTCCTAAATGCATGTCCTAAGATGCTCTAAAATAAAAGCTATCATGATGATACACGATCGGATGGCTCCTATTGGGTTAACGTTACTCGCTACTGACACATGAAAGGGATGCCTATTTTGGGTTTTAAAGCGAAAAATTTCCTCCTTTAGTTAGCCATACTTTGAGTTTTAGTTTCAATTCTACTATTTTGAATAGTACAATTGTTAGTTTAATCTACGTAAATTTCCTGTGGTAACCTTGAGGTTTGACGTTATTTATGAGGTGTATCAAAATTTGACATAATTCACACGGTAATCAGGTTTATATAAAATCCCCATAATAACCTACAGATTTATACGGATATCATCAAATGTCCAAACAAGTAAAAATTAAATTTAATCATTACTTTATCTATAAAAAAATTGACTTATTTAACAATCTTAAAATATAATCTTATTTGCAACCCTAATATCAACTAATAGCTTTATTTAATTTCTTCCAAATTTTATTATATTTTTACCTTATAAAAATGTTATTAAAATAAATATTTTCCCATTTATATAAATTCATATTTTTTTAAAATTTTATCAAATAAATTAAATTTTTATTATTTAATAAATGAAGATCAAATAATGTAATTTTATACAAAAATCTTCAAAATATAAATAATTTAAACTTTAAATTTTCATTAACTATAATCAATTTTTTGTGTATAAATAGTTTTAAATAAAAATAATACAAATTTGTGAATAATGTAAAATTTGACCATGTAAATAATTTTAAATTTTAATAATTACATTAACTATTTGTTCGGGAAATAAATTTAATAATATAAAGAATTTAAAATTTCATTGATCAATAACTAAATGGTAATCAATAATTGTTTTAAGAAACTTCTTTAAATTAAATATGTGAACTTTATATTTTTTTAATTAATTAATGTATAATATAAAAATAATGATCGGATAAAATTATTCAAATACAAGATTTCATATTATAATAACGAATGAGATTAAGTTTTAAGAATCTTGTAAATTTTTTCCATTCTCTTCATTTTTCATTTTTATTTTATTTTATTTTTTTTTTATCTTTTAATGTTTATTTTTAGCTTTCTAGTTTTTTTTTCTTTTCTTAATTACTTTTTTTCTTTTTTAAAAGAAAGTTAATTTTAACTTTTTACAAGGGCTTAATATGTGGATGTGTGGAACTTGTCTTTGCACTCATGCTTTATCTAGGAGTTGCAACCATGTTGACGGTTTTCATGTTTCTAGGCCTCAGTGTAAAGGGGTTATTAGTGATCCCTTTTTTTATATCCAAGGTATCCCACGACCATCTCTTGGTAGGGATCTTGGGTTTGAAAGTGGTGATTTGGTGGTGTCTAGTGGTGCCTCCTCTTCTTTTTCGGTCAGCCTAGAGTCATTGCATGAAGTTTTAGCAGGTAAATGTCGTACCGTTAAGAGTATCCCCAAAGTCAATCGGCTTGGCTTTTCTCGGTGCCTCAAAGCTGCTCTTGACAAAGTCGTTGCTTCCCCTCAAGACCTTGCCTCTTGGATCCTTTTGCTCCTTCTCCCTTTGTGCACTCTTAGAGTTAATCGGTCTCGCCCCGATAGCAAATCTGGGAAGAAAGGTTGTTGCCAAGTTGAAGGTATTGTGCGGGCTCTTCGTGTTTGGAGAGAGCCCGGTGGACTAGAAGTCTTGGTCAAAGGAGGTTCTCAAAGAGGGTATTGGGATCTCAAGGAGCCTGGTGAAGGAGAAGGCTAGTTTGGAAGAGTGGAACTGAAGAAAATGTATGAGGAAGGTTAGTGATGGGCACTTCTCTGCTGCTATTAGGGTCTTGACATCGTCCGAGATTGCGCCCAAGGATTAAGAGACTCTGAAGGAGTTGGAGAAGAAGCACCCCCTTGCTCCATGCCCTAACCTACCTCCCTTTTGTGCTGATGTAGTGGCGATTTCTGCCATTAAGGAAGTTGTGCTAAGCAAGATTAGAAGTTTCCCTAAAGGAACATCTTGTGAACGTGATGGTTTTCGGGCTAAACATTTTGTTGATGCACTTGGGAAGGCTGCCATTGCGGTTGCTGATGATTTAGCCACCTCTATTACTATTGTGGTTAATCTTTTACTTGATGGTAAATGCCCTGCTGCTTTGGGTGAGTTTATTGCTAGTGCCCTGCTTACACCTTTACTCAAGCTTGAGGGTGGGGTCCAGCCCATTGATGTTGGTACAGTATGGAGGAGACTTGTCTCTAAGGTTGCGGCTGTCACAGCTGGTAAGGAGGTTGGTAAGTATTTGGAGGATTTTTAGTTCAGGGTAGGTGTGCCTAATGGCAGTGAGGCTATCCTTCATGATGTCAACAGGTTGGTTGAGGTCAAGGGAGATACAAACAACATGTCTATGCTTTTGGTTGATTTTAGTAATGCTTTTAACCTTTTGGACCGAAGTACGATGCTTAGAGAGGTACGACATCGTTGTCCTTCACTATCTCCTTGGGTTGAATTCTGTTATGCGCGTTCGGCGAGGCTGTATTACGATGACTCTATTTTGCTATCTTCTCAAGGGGTTCAACAAGGTGACCCTCTAGGGCCTTTGCTTTTTGCACTTACCTTACATTCTCTTGTCCATTTGATCAACGATAAGTGCAACTTGGACTTCATGGCTTGGTACCTTGATGACGGCACCATTATTGGAGACACTGCTTTGGTGTCGAACGCCTTGCATTTGATCACTACTGAAGGACTGGCATTGGGGTTACATCTGAATGTTGAGAAATCTGAAATCTTTTGGCCAAACCCAGATCCGAGGAGCTATGACCATGTGCTTTTCCCTCCTAATATATCTCACCCGTTGGATGGAGTCAAGCTTCTTGGTGGACCTGTCAGCTTAGACACTGATTTTTGCAGTCGCTTGATCGGAGACAGGGTTTCCAAAACTATTAGTTTGATGGAGGTTGTTGCTGGACTTAATGACCCCCATTCAGGGCTTCTTCTTCTCCGTAGTTGTGTGGGTGTAGGCCGATTGTACTTTTCTCTTCGGACTTGTCCCCCACAAATGCTTGGGTCTGCTCCTCTCACCTTCGACAATGCCTTAAGGAAGGTTCTTGAGGAGATCATTGTGGTTGGAGGTGCTGGTTTTGGTGATTGGCAATGGCGTTGTGCCACCCTACCCTTTTGGCTTGGTGGTTTCGGGGTGTATACTGCTCATGATGCTTCTATCTATGCTTTTGTTGCTTCGCAACTGCAGTCTCTTGAGCTCCAAAACAGATTGCTTCGTAATTGTAATACCTTGGATATAGGGCCTGCTTGTGATTTTGCCTTGAACAGCTTTCGGGATTTGTGCAACTTCGATCCTCTTGCTCTCTGTCGTGATGTACCATCCCCCCTCCCTTTTATGAAAAAATTGGCTTGGCTACAGTGTACTTTGATACAGTAGAGAAGAATTTGGTGAGTGCGTACAACTCGAGTGACAGGGAAAAGGATATCCTCATTAGCAACATGTCAGCACACTCTTTGGACTTCTTGAGAACCCTCCCAATTGAAGGGCTAGGACAGACGATGCACCCTAAACAATTCAGATGTGTTTTGTGCTATCGTCTTGCTATTCCTATGTATCTTATTGGTTTTACTTGCCCTTGTTGCTCTTCTAAAATCATAGATTGTTTTGTTGATCATGTTGTCCACTGTGGGAATGACATTGGTCTTAAGTTTCGTCATAACCTAGTACGGGACGTGTTGGGTGATATCTGTACTCAGGCTGGTGTAGTTGTGCAAAAGGAGGTACCTCTTGGATTTTTGTCCGAGGAAGGTAGAGATCTTCGACCTGCGAATCTTCTGGTTTACTCTTGGGACTGAGGGAGGAATGTCTGCTTAGATGTCACATGTGTCTCTCCTTTTGCAGGGGCTGGGGTTGATGTTTTTGTTCATGGAGTTGCTGTTTCTAATGTTGTTGTCCGAAAGAAGAGGAAGTATGAATTGAAGTGCACAGACAATGGGTATGATTTTATTACTTTTTCCTTCTCTACTTTTGGAGAACTAGGGAGCGATGCCCTTGAGTTTTTGTCTCGGGTCACACGGGTTGCTCATAGTAACACGGCTAACGCTAATATTCGTTCCTTTATTTTTCAACGCCTGTGCTTTGCCTTGAATAAGGGTGTCGGAGCTCAGTTAGTTGCTAGGCTCCCATCCAACTTTGTGAAATTTTTTATGTCCAAATTATAATATATTACACTTTTTTGTTATATGACAAATTTTGTTTGCACCACAAGGTTACTTTTATCTATACCTCAAGGTTACCATGTGAATTATGTTAAACTTTAGTATAGCTCATGAATAATGTCATACCTTGGGCTTATCAAGTTGAATTTTCATATGATAACTGAGTAAATCGTTAAGGTGTTTTTTTGTCGAAGGAGAGGCGGTACTCTCCGTCCCCTCAAGGGGGAATTTTATTAATAGGGAAAAATGAGATACTTAGTCAGCAAACGGGGGGTAGCTCGTCCCCTAACATCACCAGACAACATCGAATAAACACCCTCCGGCGGGTCACACAATACATGAAAACCTATGCTAAAAGAAAAATTGAGGCTAAATAATCTGCAACAGCATTAGCCTCTCTAAAGATATGACGGAATTGGATAATCCAATTCCTTCTAAGAAAGCCTTGGCACTGAGCTACCAGGCTAAATAAGGGGTGATAACGATCCATAGACTTACTTAAGAGTACACACACCAACTGGGAGTCTAATTCTAAGCAACCTCCTGTAACCCCGTTCCGAAGCCAAGCGAAGGCCTTGTAACGCGCCCCAAAGCTCAGCCATAGGGACCTTACAAGATCCAATATTATAAATGAACCCTACCTTCCATTGGGCATTAGCGTCTCTAATAACTCCTCCAGCAGTCGTCGTACCATCCCGCCTAACAGAGCCATCTGTATTGACTTTAACACACCCCTCAGGTGGAAACTCCCAACGAATATACTCTTGAGATTTTCTTCGTTCATAATCTTCGTAAATTCTTGTGGCTGCAGAGTATTCAGAAACTTGTCCAAGGATGAAATCCACTCGGTTTCCCGAAAAGAACTCATTACGAAAAACACAATCATTACGCCACTAACAAATCCCCCAAAGCGACATAACAAAAATGCTCGACCACTCAGCACCACTTGCATGCCTAAGTCGACAGGAAATTAAATCGTTAAGGTGTGGAACTAAAGCATCTCACATCGGAAATTGGATCAAAGAAACTAATATGTAAAGTGTTAAATAAAGTGTTAATGGTGGTCTATGCCCCTAAAAAAGTTGATAATGATAAAAATGCCTTCTCTTTTTAACAATTGCATCAATGCCCCAAAAAATTTGACTAAATACCCGATTAAATTGTTGGCATACCCAGATTTCATAATTTTCAATTTTTTTTAAAAATAAAATAAAATCTTATTTTTATTAAATTTTATTCTATTAAAAAACTATAATAATTTTATTGGCTTTACTTGATACTTATCTACGAAAAATTGATAGTTATCTATGAAAACTCAAGGTACTTTCTAAGCTTTTGAGATACAATCCTGCCCCAAAATTCTCAAATCATTCTTTGCCTTTCAATATAGTCTGCACAGTGGTGAAAATCAGATTCAATTATTGGCAATAGAACGAATCCTCTTGATGAGGATGGTGTTGATTTAGATTCGGCGTTCTTGGGGACGTATATTTGATTTTCAGACAGGTCGAAAAGATTTCCGTGGTACAGATCAAGAACAAGCTTTGACCGAGGTTGAAATCGAGGCCAACGTTATTCCATGTGCAGCAGTTGGGCAAGGGCAATTGGAATCGAGGTTGAAATCTACATCATTTACCACTTACTAGTTGAGTTAACAAGAATATCTTCACCTACAATCAAAAGGTCATACATAGCCATATCTCATTAAAGAATGAACAAACTTTAGGCTTTAGAAAGGGCATCTTGTATACTTGGGTAAAAGATAACAAGAAAACAGAAAATCAAGTACAAAGATTTCTAATTTGACGGTGTCACAGATTTGTATTAAGATTTGCATAACGTCAAAGATGGTTGCTTCGCCGGAGGAGGATGGGGGGAAGAAGATTTTGGGGATGGTGATCGTCTTCTCTTGATTACACTTACATTTTTTGATTATTTTTTTCTTAATTGAATTTAAAAAGTTTTAAATCAGATCTAATTTAGAAACAAAAAAAGGTATAAGTTACTTTTTTTAATATAAAATAAACTGATAATTATACAAGTTTTTATAGCAACAATGTCCTAAAAGGTTCCCCTTGCTATTTAGTCTAAATAAGGATATTTTTTTGATTACTAACTTTTTTTAGGCTGTTTTTTTTCCGTTACTGATTAATTTGAAGATGGAATTCTATTGACTTTACGTGCTAGGTCAATTGTGTATGTATTTACAGATGGCTATCTCGATCTTTCATTGATTGGCTAACCGAACTTTAACAAATAGTCTAAATTACAAAATGAAATTTCCTAAAACATGACACGTCAAAACATGACCTACCCACAAAACCAACTCGATCCATTTGAAATTTTTTAGGTTGAAATCCTACCTGAAAATCTATGGGTTAAGAGGTTGGATTGACCTGACCAACCCGATAAACTATTATTTGCATTAAAATTGAATATTTTATTATTAAATTTGTATAAAATCGAATATTTTATTATTAAAATAATATTATTTTAATTATTTTGAGAAACATAAAGTAAAGGCTAAAAAAATTGATAACCGTGTTGGATCAATCCAAATCCATATGAGAGCCGTAATGACCCAATTCGATCAAATTCGTAAATTTACCCACCTGTTAATATATATTATGTATATTATTATTTTTATATATTCTTTGTTTGTAATTATCTTATTTCCTAATTAGTTTAGATATTATACTGATAAAGATTCTTTCCTGATCCTAAGGGATTATCTTGTAACAGTAATTCTCCTATATACGTATGAATGAAAATTAGAGGACTCAACTTCCTCACCAAAACTACTGTCAGCCTGACCTACGATTCTCTCGATCAATGGCTTCTTAACAACATACTTCCCCTACAAAACTCTTGTTTTCCACTTCGACTGATGGATCTCAACCAAATTTCCATCTATCGAATTTTGCGATTCGTCTTGATTGCAACAACTATTCCTTATGTCACAATACGACCCGCTCCACTTTGGAAGCTTTTGACCTTGTCTCCTTTCTGACCGTTAGCGCTCCACCTCCAACTACCATCTTCGACCTAGCGGCCCTGCTGTCGATTTTGTATGGAGTCTCCACAGAGGCGGCTATCGCTCCTTTGACAGCCTCGACCTCTTTTGTTGAATAGTCTACTCCTTGTGTTTCCAATTCGGCTTACTTGGCGTGGGTTTGCAAAGACCGCCTTGTTTTGCTTTGGAATCGGTCAACCCTCACGACCCCTCTGCTAGGGTATGTGGCTCGTTCCAACACCACTTCTGAGGCTTGGGGAATTCTTCAACTGATGTTTCATGCCCAAACTCGGGCCCGAAAAATGCATCTTCGTCATCAACTCCAAACCATGATGAAGGGATTTATGTCTGTTCTTGACTATGTTGAGAAGAAAAGGGCTCTCGTTGATGAACTTGCGGAGTGCCTTCTTGTCGTCCCGGACGATGATCTGGTCACCTTTATTCTTCAAGGCCTAGGATCGCAATTTGCGTCATTTCGCATCTCCATCCCATCAATAAGGAACCGGTGTCCCCCGACGAGCTCCTTGGTCTGCTGCTCCAAGAAGAACAACGCCCAAAAGAAGACATTAGAGCGCTTGCAGAATTTGTCATGCCTTCGGTAAACATGGTTGTTGTTCGTGGGGGTCACAGACGCTCATTTGCTCGCTTGTTATTTGATCGCTCTATTGCTGGCTCTTCCTCCTCTGATCGGGGTCCTTTTGATGGCTTGTTTGGTAGTGAGAGTGGGCGTTCGACATGCCAGTTGTACGGCGAGCCCGGCCATAAGGCCTTTAATTGCATCGACCGGGTCAATTTCTCGGATTTTCCGGTTACAAACCGCCATATTGTTGTTGCATTAAATCAGCACGAACCTGTACTGAACAACAAATCTGCCTACACCGCCGAGTGCCAGTCGCACATCATCATTGATCTGTGGGTCATGGATACTGGCGCCAATCGTCATGTTGTCACCGACTTTAGCTAGTTGTCTATCTACTCCAACTACGATGGTGGTGATCATTTGGTTGTCGAAAATGGTACATCCCTTCTCGTAACTCAATTAGGGTATTCTATTTTATCAGATAAGCATGCAGCTAAAACCCTTCATTTACATGACATTCTTGTTGTGCCATAAATTAGCAAAAACTTGCTTAGTGTTTCAAAATTAACTAAGGATAATGTTGTTTATGTTGAATTTCATGCAAATTGTTGCCTTGTTAAGAACTTGTAGGGGTAGATTCTACTAAGAGGAACCGTTGAAAATGGCGTTTACCGTCTCCCTTGCCTTCTCTTAAAGTCGCATGTCCCCTTGCATTCGAGTCATCATGTAGCTTTTGTTGGTGAGATTGCCTCCATCTCTTGCTGGAAACATCGTTTTGCTCATTTCCCTGTTTATTCTTGAGTTACAGCTCCAAACATAAAGTTTACATATGCTTTCATGGCCCAACCAATCGTTCTTTTGTGTCTCGGTTCGTCATTTTTTATGAAGTCGTCTTCCCATATCCGTCCATGGTCTCTCCCGATCCACCCTCTCCAGTGTCTGAATCAATATCATCACCTCCCATGGCTATCCTACAACATGCGACTACTCTCCAAGTGTCACCTCCTCAGAATATTGTTTCCCACCCTCTCTTACCACTTCCACAGTCTCCTGCGGACTCCTCTTCCGCGGGCTGAACTCCCGCAAACTCCTCCTCCGTAGTCCAGTCTCCCGCGGTTTCATCTCCCGCGGTCTCCTCTCCCCCGGACATCTCTCCCGTGACTTCGCAGCCCTCTGTTCCTTTGAATTCTGCCCCACAACAGGTCTCTTCTCCCACAACCTCGTCTGCCTCCTCAGGTGGCTCATCATCGAGCTCCTCCCGGACCCATACCCCTTACCCGGCCACATCATCGTGGTGTAGACCACCAGCCAACTCCACCCACATTATGACTACACGGTCCCAAACCCATAGCCTTAAGCCAAAAGCCCTTCATGTTACATAATATCCCATTCCAGTTGCTTTATTAGCCCATCCCGAGCCAAAATTTTTCCATCACGCTACCAAACACCCTGAATGGCAGCATGCTATGCAAATTCAATGATGCTTTAATGAAAAATGGGACATGGGACTTAGTTCCTCGGCCTCATGGTGCTAAAATTGTTGGTTGAAAGTGGGTTTGCAAGGTCAAGCAGAAACCAGATGGTTCAGTTGATCGATATAAGGCCCGTCTGGTTGCCAAAGGCTTTAATCAAGATGTTGGTGTTGACTACTTTGACACTTTCAGTCCGGTTATTATGTCGACTACTATGCGCCTTATTCTTAGTTTGGCTCTTACTCTTGATTGGCCACTCCGACAGGTTGACATTAATAATTCTTTTCTGAATGGTGATCCTACTGAGACTGTATTTATGGCTCAGCCACCGGATTTTTCAGGCTATTGATCACCCAAATCATGTATGTCATCTTCGTAAGGCATTATATGGTCTTAAGCAGGCTCCACGGGCATGGTTTCATAAGCTCAAGGAGGCTTTGACTCGACATGGCTTTCAGTCCGACTTGTGTTTCTAACTCCTCTCTATTCATTAAAAAGCATGGTCAGCATGTTGTTTATATTCTGATATATGTGGATGTTCTGATTATTACTTGCTCTCATAAATCCTTTATTGATGAGTTGGTGATCAACCTTAATCGTGCTTTCTCATTGAAGGATTTAGGGCCAATTCATTTGTTCTTGGTCATTGAGGTCACTCGATCTCCTACATCTATTCAGTTATGTAAGAAAAAGTACATTGCTGACATTTTAGAGCGTAGTGACATGACCGACGCTAAGCCTATTGCCTCTCCTACTGAGCCTGGCTCTCGTTTGCTTTAGTCTAGTGATCCCTTCTCTGATCCGCATTTATATCGTAGTATTGTTGGTGCTCTTCAGTATGTTACTATTACTCGGACCGAGATCTCTTATACAATTAATCGCATTTGTCAGTTCATGCATGAGTCGACCGATTTACACTAGGTTGTTGCTAAACGGATTTTACGCTATCTAAAAGGGAAAATCTCATATGGGTTGTCTCTTTGAAAAGTTACTGACAAGCGTCTTGTTGCCTTTTCTGATGTCAGTTGGGCTTCTGATCCTAATGAATGTCGCTCTCAACATGACTTTCCTGTATATTTTGGTGGAAATCTGATCAGTTGGTCGTCTAAGAAGCAGAAGGTAGTGGCTCGTTCTAGTACTGAGGTGGAGTACAGGGCCATAGCATTCACCGTTGCCAAACTAATTTGGCTCCAACAGCTGCTACAAGAAATGTTTGTTCCAGTTGATTGGCTGCTCATTCTGTTGTATGATAACCTTAGTGCTACCTTCCTGTCAGCTAATACATTTTTTCATCAGAGGTACAAACACATTAAGATCGACTATCACTTTGTTCGGGAACAAGTGTCTCTTAAAGAGCTCGTTGTTCGTCATGTTCGGTCTCTTGATCAGATTGCTGACATTTTCACAAAGATGTTGGTACTCATCGGTTTCAAATCTTAAGTGCCAAGCTGCATGTTCGTCCCCAACCATGAGCTTGCGGGGGCAAGCTAATATAGATTATGTATTTGGTTATTTTTTTATATTCTTTATTTGTAATTATCTTGTTTTCCTTATCAGTTTAGATATTATACTGATATGGATTCTTTCCTCATCCTAAGGGATTATCTTGTAACTGTAATTCTTTTATATATGAATGAAAATGAGAGAACTCATCTTCCTCGCCAAAACTATTGTGTTTACATTACCCGATAACTGTTTTGACCCGAGACTCGCTCGACCCAAACCTGAACCCGACACACCGGACCCATTTAACAGGTCTAGACTCATCGGTCACCTATCACCTATGTAGATGTACATAAGCCACGATATATATACGTGAATTTTCTTGAACCTCCATGGCTCCATTAATTGTCTTCTTCTTACCTTCTCACTATAAATGGACTAGCTTGCTCGTACTTTTCCATCACTTGAAGCTAGCAGAACGTAGTAATTGGCAATTTAATTAATTATCCACAAAATAGCCGGGTTACTTACTACAAACTCAATCGAAAGATTTGAGAAAAAAAAAACTCAATTGAAAGATGTGGAAGCTAAAATTGGGTGAAGGAGGAAGCTGGTTGATGAGCGTGAACAATCATGTGGGCCGCCAACACTGGGAGTTCGATCCGGAGGCCGGTACCCCCGATGAGCGTGCCGAGGTTGAGAGGCTCCGACACCGCTTCAAGTCCAACCGCTTCGTCAACAAACAAAGCTCCGATTCTCTCATGCGTATGCAGGTGAAATTACGGTTTTTCTAATATATGTCCTAAGGATATATGTTAAGTATACTATATATTAAGAAACTAAAATTCTATTAGAAAACTAATGAACTCTTTTAAAAAAAAATTAATCAAAAACAAATAAAAAATTATCATTTTAAGAAGCTTAACGCATGCTCTTAGATCATAGGTTAGAAAAATTGTTAAAAATATCTTATTTAATTGATAATTAATCTCGTTTTAGAGAATTGCTCAATCCTCATAACCTAATCAAGTTCAAGATGTCGGATTACTTAATATAAATCCAAATACTAAACGTAGATTCATTTCCATATATATGTTGTTATTTTAATGATAATTATAATTATAATATTTTAGATGCTTTTTTTTGGTCATTTCGCTAGCTTGCTTTAGAAATTACATATAGCATGATGCAGGGCTAACAACGAATTGCAACTTACTGTTGTCATTATTGTTATGATTTTTCTAACTTATATTCTTAAGACATATGTTAAGATCCTTAAATTAAAAATAATTATTTTTTTTATTTTGGATTAATTAATTTTTAAAGGGATTTATTAGTTTTGTTTTAGGTTTTAGTTCGTTAAATTAGTATGCTTATACTATGCCCTAAAAACATAGGTTAAAAAACCGATATTATAATTATTTTGCTTGGTTTTTATGATTAATATATATAATCCGGCCACAAATGTGTACGTGTAAATGTAGATGAGAAAGGACAAGGAACCGAGGAAGCCGATTCCGGAGGCAGTGAAGGTGGAGAGCGTAGAAGACGTGACAGAGGAGGCCGTGACGACGACGCTCCGACGAGGGATAGACTACTTGTGCAGCATCCAAGCCCACGACGGCCACTGGCCTGCTGAAGCCGCCGGCCCTTTATATTTCATGCCTCCCCTCGTGAGTTCTTAATTTCAAAATTTCTAGATCTTAATGTTGAAAAGGGATCGAGATGGTATCATTGATGAACATGAATTGGTACAGGTGATGGCATTATATGTAACAGGAGGGCTAAATACCGTCTTTCCATCTGAGCACCAGAAAGAAACCAAGCGCTACATCTACAATCACCAGGTATAGTGGTATACACATCCAAAATATTTATGCATAACTAGCATGTGTCCCCAACATATTTTAAAATCGATATTTTTTCTATAATGTATAATATGGGTATATATTAAGATACGATTTAAAATCTAAATAAATCTTCAAAATATTATAATAAATTCTATAAAATATCATAAATAATTCAAAAATATCAAGTGTCCTAACTAGCAAGTGTCCCCAACATGATTTTAAAATCGACATTTTTTTTTATAATATATCATATGGGCATATAAGAAAAATATAATTTACAAAATAAATAAATCTTTAAAAAAATTATAAAAAATCTTATAAAAATCATAAATCATTCCAAAATATCAAATCTAGTAATTACTTTTTTCTAACTTATATGACACATTATAGAAAAACGATTTAAAAATATATCATTGATTGATATATAATAAAATTAGAGAGCAATTTTAAAAATATAAATTTTAATTTTAGAAAACATATTCATGGAAAATCTAGTAGTTTAGTATACGGCCGGTCGATAGACTTAATTGACAAACCTGTTGTTTTTTCAATTTTATTCTTTAATTGACATAACAGAAATGCATATTATAGAAAAACTATTTTAAAATATATCATTGATTGATATATAATAAAATTAGAGGTAAATTTTAAAATTATAAATTTTAATGTTAGAAATTATATTTATGGACAATATAGTAGTTTAGTATACGGACGGTCGATAGACTTAATTAACAAACCTGTTGTTTTTTCAATTTTGTTCTTTAATTGTTTGATGTGATGTAACATGAGAAAAAAAAAACACTAAGTGAGGGGTGTGTAGAAAATAACACAATTCAAAAATCACCTGAACCTTCTTAATTAAGTTTTATCTTTATGTGAACAATATATTCTTCATGTATACTACTACGTATGTAGTTATGAGATACTTCGTATGTCATAATATTTCTTCAAAAATGGCACTCCCTCCGTTTAAGTCTAGACTTTTAAATTCAATTAGTTGTCTAATTTTGTTTGTCCTTCTATCTATTCTGTCCAATAATTTTCAGTTTTACCCTCAACTAATTAGGTTGGAATAAAAAAAAGGAGAATTAATTAATTTTATGTATTGATAATTTAATAGGGTATTTTAGAAATAATAATGTGTCTTAATATTTGTGTAAATGTTTAAAGGACAAATAGACTTAAACAGATAAAATAATTCATAAATAAGTCGTTAAATTGACAGAAAAAATATAAAAAACGTGAAAATAATTAAAATCACGAGAATCTTACTTCAATTTGTTTGATTAATTTCAACCGCAAAGCACCGAATGACACATAAATGCATTTCTGTTATGTACTGTATTAAGAACAGCTCAAGCTCCACCAATAATATTTGTAATTTACATTTATTGTTGGACTCTTATTTCATACGAGTCCCACCTTTAAAGGTAAACTAATCAGTAATCACGTGTAAATGTGTAATTTTGTAGAACGAAGACGGAGGATGGGGACTTCACATCGAAGCAAAAAGCTGCATGTTTTGCTCCGTCCTCAATTACGTGGCCTTGAGGTTGTTGGGAGAGGGGCCCGATGATGGCGAAAACGACGCCGTTTTAAATGGCCGCAAATGGATCCTTGATCGCGGTGGAGCGTTTTATACTCCGTCTTGGGGAAAGTTTTGGCTATCGGTCGGTAACTATGTTCTTTTCCACCATCGTTAATTACACTATATGTGTTGATATGTGTAGTACGTGATCAATTAAGCTATGGTTGACAATTATAGAAGCAAAAAACAAAAACAAATTTTATCTAATTTAGAGTAAAAGTCACCAATTTTCATTTTTATTTTCTTACTTATAGGCTTTTAAACCATGATTTATAGAAATATCATACGAAGATACGAACTAAATATAAAATCCTGATTAAGGAGATATTAAAAAGTAAAAATATTAATAGGTTCAACTTTGGATTAGGTACTTGGACTTTATGAGTGGGACGGGTGTAATCCTCTACCGCCGGAGTCTTGGCTGCTTCCTGATTTTTTCCCTCTTCATCCAGGTAAAACATTTCTTTATAAATAGATTCCTTTATCTATAGCTCAAAATAAAGTTAATATGCATTCTATTATCTACTTCCTCGGTCTCATAAAATTTGTCCAAAAGGACAATGTGCACATTTATTAAGAAAATGAGATAGATTAAAAAGCAACCAATTGAAAGAGGAGAGAAATTGTGATGGTGATGGGAAAAGAAAAAAAATAAGGAAATGACCGAAAAGTGTGGGGGGTAGTTTATTGGTTAGATATGATGAGATTGAATGAGTGTAATATTATAAGAAAAATTTGATATAAAAGGAAAGATAAGAAGGTGGACAAATTTTTTGGGACGCCTGAAAAAGAATACTGGATAATCTTTATGGGACGGAGGGAATAGTATATATTTAGCTACGAAATAATTAAGTCTGCTCACGTGAATAGAGTTACTATAGTATAACCTCTGCAAGTTAAAACGCCCCACTCGACCCACCCGTCACCCTTGAAATGTTCTACCCGTCACTCGCTGGTTATATGGGTGACCCGTTCGCCCGTATAACCATTGAATAACCATTGTATAACCTCTGTATTTTATTTGTATAAATAAATTGTCATACATAAACTAAAACAAATATCCAAAATCCATACATAAACCAAAAAAATCCCATAAGTAATAAATATGAAAATGGAGTCAAAGATGGGTTACAAATGGGCTTAATTATCAAAGGCCCAAAATGAGTTATATGGGTGGCTTCGAAGGCCCATATATATTAGAAATTATGGGCCGAAACGGGTTATATGAGTGGTTTGGGTGAAACGGGTGATGGGTCGGGTTATTGGGTCGGGTTATTGGGTGATAACATATCACTCTTACCCGACCCATAACCTGTTTTGCCCGTCACCCAAACAGCCCGTCACCCGCTTTGATTGGGTTTTCACCCGTTTATTTCGGATGGGTTAAACGGGTGAGTCGGTCACCCATGGATAATTGACAACCCTATTTGGAATATCTTTACAATTTACCATGAAAATTAAAATGGATTTACAATTTTTACTGGATTTAACGTTGGAAAATGATATTAAAAAAAACTTACAATTGACTAATTTTGCATTAGGTCCTCATTTTCAATCTTTAAAAATAGTACCAAACTTATTTTCTCCAACACAATTGATAGGGTGAGAAGTCTAACGAAAATGAAATTAAATACATTGCAGGGAAAATTATGTGCTATTGTCGCTTGACATACTCGCCCATGTCGTACTTGTATGGCAAGAGATTTGTGGGAAAAATCACTCCACTTATTCAGCAACTTCGACAAGAACTCTATGTACAGCCTTATGATCAGATCAATTGGAACCTTGCTCGAACAAGTTGCGCTACGGTAATTATGTAAATACAATTTTTAATTCAAACGGAAATACATAAATCTTATAGGAAAAATACATAAATCTATCAATAGCAATTCTTAAGGGGAATTTCTATTGTGTGTCCGTGGGCACACAATAAAGATAATAATTTTGGTAAATTTAATTATTATTTGTTAATTTTAATTTTTTTTAAAAGGGTTTATTAATTCCAATTTAGGAAATAATTTTGAGATAATTTCCAAATATAATATGGTTATTGTGTGTCCATGGACATATATTAGCTGGAACGAATAAACTATAATACAAATTCAGTGTATAAACCGAAGTTTGAACTGTACCAAAGTCCAGGGTTCTCAAAGTAATCCACATATCTATTCTATCTTATTATAAAAGAGAGCCAAACTTTTATAAAGAATAGTGTAAATCCAAAAACACCATGCCCCTTTAAATAAATTTACGGAAATGCCATTTTCATATCCTTTTTCCTAAAAAACCATGCCCCTTTAAATAAATTTACGGAAATGCCATTTTCATATCCTTTTTTCAAAAAAAACATGTCCCTTTAAATAAATTTACGGAAATGCCATTTTCATTGCCCCTTTAAATAAATCAATATCAATACTTCAATACTATCATAAAAGAGAGACACTTTTTACAAAGAATAGTGTAAACCCAAAAAAAAAATGCCCCCTAAAAAATTACGAAAATGTCATTTAGTGTAAATACAAAAAAAACATGCCCCTTTAAAAAATTTACAGAAAGGCCATTTTTATATCCTTTTACAAAATTTACAAAAATGCCATTTTTATATCCTTTTACAAAAAAACCATGCTCCGTTAAATAAATTTACGTAAATGTCATTTTCATATTCCTTTCACAAAAAATATGCCCCTTTAAATAAATTTACGAAAATACAATTTTCATATCCCTTTCCATCATATGCAAACAAATACTCTTTCAAGAATAGTACACTTCTTAGTTCCAGAAAAACCATGTCCCTTTAAATATTTTTTGAAATGTCTTGAAAAACGTGTCCAAGTTACGTCACTTGTAAGCAAGCTCGGATAAGTTTGTTTCTTAGTTGTGAAGAAAGCTCGTATAGGTAATAAAACAAGGTTTTAAACATTGGATGGCGTGAAGTCAAGTAAATTAATCCCAAAAAAACATGCCCCTTTAAATAAATGTATGGAAATGCCATTTCCATATTCATTTTCCAAAAAAACCATGCCCCTTTAAATAAATTACGGAAATGTCATTTATATATTCCTTTTCCTAAAAAAACATGCCCATTTAAATAAATTTACGTAAATGCCATTTCCATATGGCTACACTTCTTAGTGATTGTTAAAATGAAGTCTCCGTCTTATAATCGTCGCGCAACGCGCGACCTTATTGCTAGTCCTAAAAACTCGAGTCAATCATAAAATCCCATTCATAAATAACTCTTATCAATAAGCTTCTAGTAATTGCTATTTGGAACCGTGTGCACAATTGCACCAAGTAGAGAAGGCATCCCCAAATGTGTGGTCGTGAAAACTAGTGAAATTCAAACACTGTAGTAGCTCATGGCTAATTTAATTAAGGCCTTACTCTTAAAATATTACTCCCTCCGTCTCATATTATATGGGTTTTTCACCAAATGCACACTTACTTTGAAAAAATAATTTTTCCTTTGTTTAAGTGAAAAGTGAATTAATTACTCCTAATACCAAGAGTGACAAAGAGGGATGAGAGGAGGAATTGAATGCTATTCGAATATCAAGAATGACAAAGTATTGAATATGGAATATGGAAAAACAAAAGCTCCATAGATTATGAGACAAAGAGTTTGGACTAAAAACACATACAATATAGGACGGAGGGAGTATTTTATTTTAAAATTATATTTTAAAAATTATTAAAATACATGTAATCTCTTTATTTTTTACATTTTTCAAAGCAACTAAAATAATATCTCAACTCATGCATATACATGTACGACTTTAGGGCATAGGATAAGAATACTAATTTTGGGAACTAAAATCCTAATAGAAAACTAAACCCTATTGAAAAAAATAATTAAATCTAAATAAATACAATTTCAAAATATATTACCATTTTTAGCCTTTTAACCTATGCCCTAAGGACATAGGTTAGAAAAATCGATACACGTAACCTAAAATAATACGATTGTTAGTTTTTCGGTGAAACTTATGATGTGGTACAAAATTATGGCATGGCATCAAACTAATTGACGCCTCAATTTTTTCCTAATTAACACTTCAATTTACATGTGTCAACTCATCCCTTTCAACCATCATCCTCTCTAACTTCTCTTCGTCGGTCGTCTTCGTTAGCTCCTCATTCTCTCTCCCACCTCTTCGGTCTTGAAGTCGAATCTGTTGAGAGTTGCGATACCGCATAACACATCTAATTACCTCGTCCCCCTCTCCATCTTCACCAACTTCTGAGTGTAGCTTAACTACATTTGCTGCCTCCCACAAAACACCCTTTTTGTATCCTTCACTCATGGCTACTACAAAAAATGGATACTTGTTAATATTTTGTATTATTATTGGTTCAAAAAAGATAGTTGGTATTATCACAAATCATTTTTCAATTTCATATTATTTTGAGTTAATATCGTAAAAATTTATAGTGTTGTTGGTAATTTTTAAAGTTCATATTATTATTGATTTAAAGTGAATATTTCATATTATTAGAAGTCATTTTTCAAAAAAAAATCTATAATCAATGAAATAGAGGCGTAGGCGGAGTGCCGAGCATAAAAAAGATGGGAGTATTTGCTTGTTTAGTGTCGAAGTTGGAACCTTTAATCATCCTACCTAGTGTAGGTGTGTTACCTCCAAGCTAGAGTCTTAGAACATAATTATTCCATCTTTAATATTCCTCATTTAGGTGGGGGCAATATCGAGGAGTTTATTTTGCACTCTCAAATGAAGATAACCCGTTTTTCTTGTGTATCGACAGTGTTGCGTTCAGTAGTGTTTGGCACTCCTTTCATCCTTTTTATTAGCTCTTAATTGTCTTTGAGTGTCTTTCATGCTTGTTAGGAGTTTTTCATGTTTGTACCCTCTTGTCGGCTTATCCGAATACTGGTTGTTTCGGCCTCTCGATCTACCAAACATATCTAGTATATCGAATTCCTTTCTTTATCCGAAAATAGCGTAGCCCACTCTTAAATCCATATCTGACCATTATTCCACTATATGATAACTAGTAACCTCGATCGCTTGTCTATATATACTAAATTAATACTATCCCCATCAGTGACGAATTCAGGCAGGGTTTGAAAGGGTAGCCACCCCCGCTTTAAAGGGGATTATTTTCCAACAAGTGGTATCAGAACCACGATCATACTAGGTTATTAATTAAGAAACACCAAATTTGACATACTAGGTCTTGTTGGAAAACCAGTTTGTTGCGTTGATGCCATAGACACCACCATAGTACTGCTAATTCTGTGAAGTCATTTTTGCCGATTGAGTTGTATATTTCATTAAGGATAGTATGTGGTCTTTTATTTGTTACATCGTAGTCTTGTAGTACTTGGGGCACTTTTTGGGTTTACCTGTTGCGTTAGTCTTTGTGTATGTCGGCACTTGACAAATAGGTGTCCTATGTCCTCTGATGTGCAGTTGCACATCATACACCCCCTAGGTGTCATAACACATCTCTCCCTAAGTCTCGCTTTTGTAGGTAGGCCATCAGAGTGGAATTTCCATTAAAAAAATTTTACTTTTGGTAACGTGTCGACCTTCCAAAGCCAGCTAGTCATACATGGATTATAAGCCTGGATATTTGTTATCAAATCAATTGCTGAGGTGGTAGAAAACCAACCGTTCTTACTCGGGGCCAAGTATAGTCTATCACTAATGAGGTTGTCGGGTATTGGGATATCATTAATTTGGTCAACGATATCTGATGGGAGCAATTGCCTAAGTTGTTCTACTTTCCAAGTCTTATTTTCCGCAATGAAACGTTCTACTTTTGTTGGGATCTCAGCCGCCGAAGGGTCTAGCGCATGAGGGGCGAGAATATCATTTAGCGCCCACTTATGTTTCCAAAAATTAATCGTTTAATTTGTCCATCCCCAACTTGCCAGATAAGTCCTTTTCCAAACTCTTCTCTTAAGTTCATGAGTTTCTTCCATTGCCATGATGTGTTGGTTTTTAGCTTGTACGTGAAGAACGAATCTTGACGAAGGTACTTTTCCGCTATCACTATAACCCAGCTGTTATTGGGCTCCACCAGAATTTTCCATAAGAGTCTCATTTGTAGTGCTTTGTTCATGTGTTCTGATTTCCTGATTCCCAGGCCACCATGGGATTTAGGTTTATATATTTTATCCCATCCAACTAATGGTTTGTAGTTTTGATCCTTGTTCCATAGGAAGCATCTATTTACCCTATCAAGGTTTTCATGAACATTCTTCGGAAGCATGAAGCTTTGCATCACATAGTTCGGTTTCATAGCGAGGTTGGCTCTAATGAGAGTGGTTCTACCTTCTTGAGACAATGTGTTCGCCTTCCACTTTGTTAGGTGGTTTTGTGTTTTTCCTATCACTTCTTGGAAAGTCTCCTTATTTACTTTACCATTAATAATTGGGCATCCCAGATACTTTTCTAATTCCGTCATTGTTGAAATTCCAAGTGCTTGTTGTATTAGTTGTTTTCGGTGGTTGTTAATATGCTTCGACGTTTGGAAAGCGGATTTGTGGAAATTAACTTTTTGCCCTGATATCGCGCAATATTCGTTCACAATTTGCCTTACAATCATACACGCACTTTGGCTAGCTTTTGCGAAGATTATAATGTCGTCTGCAAATGCAAGAAAAGGGATACGAGTCCCACCTCTGGATATCGGGAATCCAACATGGTAATTCCTTTCGATACTTAGTTGGTGCAATTTTCTAGCAATAATCTCCATCCCTATGACAAACAAGAAGGGGGACAACGGATCACCTTGACAGAGTCCACGTTTTGGTAGGAAGGGGTCTGTAGGTCCATTGTTAACTAGGATAGATAGGGAAGTTGTACAAACACATTCTTTTACCCAATTCATGAAAATTGGGTGGAAGCCAAATTTTTCCATGGTTATAAACAAGAAATTCCAATCCACTCGGTCATAGGCTTTTTCCATGTCTAGTTTCACTGCAATCCAACCGTCTCTCATTTTGCTTCCTCTAAATGAGTGGAAGATTTCGTGTGCTATTAAGACATTATCCTGTATTGCTTGGTTTGCAACAAAGGCCCCTTGAAGTGGGTGTATGATTTTCCCCATTACTTGTTTCATTCTTTCTGTCATAATTTTTTATATTACTTTGTAGATGGTTGAGCATAGACTTATCGACCTATAATGATTAGTGGAACTGGAGTTATCATTTTTTGGTATAAGTGATATGAAAGTGTGATTGATCTGTTTTAGCATCTTGCCAGAGTGGAAGAAGCTTTTAACGACTTTAATAACTAATGGGCCTACTATATCCCAGTATTTCTTATAAAATTCCGCTGTCATTCTATTAGGGCCTGACGATTTGTCTGATCCAATTTGCATTATTGCTGTTTTGATTTCTTCATTGGAGACTGGTTTAATTAGTTTCATGTTGTCTTCGGTTGTTATTTCTGCATTATTCAAGTTAAGATAGTCCATTAGGAGCGTTTGGTTAGTAGGTTTCTTAGTATATCGTTTTTTGAAATCGTTCCCGATTTCAGTTCGAATATTCTCTTCCCCGGAGATTAGTGTCCCTTCATTTGTTCTTATTTCCTTAATGCATTTTCTATTTCTTCTTCCACTTGCTATTTTGTGGAAGTATTCTGAGTTCGCATCTCCTAAGCGGATATGTTTTGTTTTAGCTCTTTGTTGCCAGTATGTTTTGTGGTAGTTTAGAATGCATTCTTTCTTCTTTATCAAGCGCAATTGTTTTTGTACTAATCCTGGTTGCGGGGAGGTCGGTATTTTGTTTTGGATATCGATGAGGCTATCTTCTAATACCTTTAGTTGCTCGAAGGTGTTTCCAAATGTTCTCTTGTTCCATCGTTTTGCATGGGCTTTGAGCAGTTGTATTTTCTTAACCAGTTGGAACATCATAGACCCCCTAAAGTCCACTCTCCAAGATTGTCTAACAACATTCCTAAAGTCCTTCCTCTGCATCCACATTTTTTCCATTTTGAAAGGTAGGGCTTTCCTAGTTTGATCGTTGTCAATTTCCATCGAAATTTTACAGTGGTCTGACGTGGTAAACGAGTGATTCGTGGTCTTAATATTCGGGAACCATTGCAAAATGCAGTTTGTCACTAGCATTATGTCCAATTTTCATATATGTTATTGACTTCTGTCTTATTTTTCTCCAAGTGAACCGATTGCCTAGAGTTGGTATATCTATGAGTTCGCATTGGTTTTTAAAGTTGTTTAATCTTTCAAATCTGTTAGGTTCTGGATATACCTCTCCTTTTTTCTCACTTGGGCCTTGGATCTCGTTCAGGTCTCCTATTATGATAAGAGGAATATGTAAATTGGTAATAGTTTGCATGAATCTCTCCCAGAACTCATCTTTGTTGCTTTCATTAGGTGGTGCATAGACAAAACATATTTCTATAGCATAGTGACTTACTAGGTGGTTGTATTTTAGAATGATGTACTTGGGTTCATGTATTAGGATCGATACTTGTTCGTTTATCATTTGATGCTCCTTCCACATTACACACAAGCCACCCGCTCTTCCAGTAGCAGGGGACCATACTAGATTGTCGAAACCTGCCCTTCTCCATGGCTGGTCGCTTGGGAGTTTATCAGTTTTTGTTTCTACAATTGCCATGATCTGAACTCTTTCTATTTTACAGTGCGAGTTGACCTCGGGCCAGAATGACTTCCGGCCTATACCCCTACTATTCCACAGGCTGATTTTCATGATACATTAGTTTGATTTCTCTTGAATCCACTACATGGGGTCGTTTGTATATATTGTCATAATTAAAACTATAGGATAGTCTTCAACCATGTTTTTTACAAAATTGGCTTATCCACTAGGCCTATTATGCATGTGTACACTTTTTTTTTATTTGGTAAAATTTAGGGTAGCCCAAGTAAACTTGGACTAGGTTAGAGCACCCGTAAATGGGTGAGAATTGGTTCCAATTCTCAAGAAAGAAGGGCAAACCGTCGCCCTGATGCTTGAACCTGAGACCCCTTGCACATGGGAAAGAAGCTCAACCATTGAGCTATGCGCACATGCACTATTATGCATGTGTACACTGATTGACACCATCGGTCTTTAACACAATGTCTAAATAACAAACATCCATTATTATTTTTTTTCATGTGGGCTTGGTGAAATCTATGATTTAGTTAAGCTTCTACTTGATTTTATTGATCCATATATATAGGTGACATGTATATATAATGAACTTTGTTTTCGGTTTATGCTAATGTTTTAAGGAGGATCTTTATTCCAAACATCCATTTGTCCAAGACACGCTATGGGGATTTTTGTACCATGTAGGGGAGCCAATTCTTAAGTTTTGGCCTTTCTCAAAACTTAGGGAGAAAGCCATCAAGCTTGTCATGGAGCACATTCACTATGAAGACATCAATAGTAGATATCTTACTATTGGATGCGTTGAAAAGGTACGCACGTACTATTTTATCTCCACAAGCAATGTCAAGCTCTTTTACTATATTTTGTGTACTAGTAGTTATGGTAAAACCACTAAATACCTTATCATATTAACTTGATTAAAAATACATATATTTTTTATTAACTAGATTAGTGTCTGTATAGATTTACGCTTCGTATGATAGTATATGCATTTTTGTAGGTCTTGTGCTTGATGGCATGTTGGGTAGAAGATCCAAATTCTGAGGCATATAAGCTTCATCTTGCAAGAGTTACTGATTATAATTGGTTAGCAGAAGATGGCATGAAAATGCAGGTAATGCATGTGTGTTATGCATATTCATAATAAAAACCAAGTAATTTCCCAAAAATTAATTAACAAAAATGCATTTATTAGTATGAGTAAAAAAAAAGAATGTCAAAATTTAAATCCAACTATAGGTTTGGTTTATACAATATTATTTCTTGAAATATTAGGGTCTTGCTGCTCAACTATGGGAAGCTACATTTGCTAGCCAAGCAATATTTTCAAGCAATCTGAAAGAGGAATATGGTGAAAATCTCCGCCGAGCACACACTTTTATAAAAGAAGCACAAGTAAGAATGTATCAATTAACTTCAAATCACACATTGAGTTACATTTTTTCTAATTTAAATACTTGATAATGACAAAAATTCGATATGTACTTTAAGATTAGAGAAAATACATCTGGAAATTTCAAGAAAATGTATCGCCATATATGTAAAGGTGCATGGGGCTTGTCCATACAAGACCATAGTTGGCAAGTATCTGATTGCACAGCAGAAGGGCTCAAGGTGCCTACTTACTTTAAAACAAATTATTTGCAAATGTTTTTTTCTTGTTGCTTAAATAGCAAATTTTGAGTTTATATCTTGTTTAGGTTGCATTGATGTACTCACAAATGCCAAAACAACTTGTCGGTGAGGAAATAGTGGCAGCACGACTCTATGATGCTGTAGATTTTATCTTCTCAATGCAGGTCATATTAATTATGGTTTATTTGTTTCATTTTATGTGAGAGTAGTTGTCCTCTTAATGTCAATGTGACTAGCCTTTCATTTATCTTTCATTTACCTTAAGTTGTCCTTTTAATTTTGTGTGTTGTTAAATGTCAAAGTGACATATATTTGATGATTTTCATCATCAATTAATTTTAGGTCAAATTTTAAAATAACTCAATTACCATACACATGAGTGCCTTACATAGTCAACAACATGCCATACAGAAATTTAATTGCTCACTAGCCTAAAATATGAGGGAAGAACACTGCTTGCACAATTCTCACAATTTGAAAATTATACGAGTACAAAAATTATAGGACCTTGTTAATGTCCCTCAAAATTCAAGCTCCAATTATTTATCCACAGTTATGTAATTTAAATAGTTAATGTAATGGTTTAGAAATTTATATTTGAAGATAAGTTTTAATATTCTCAAGGATCCAGACAAATCTATTTCAATCAAAGTATATATAGGCGATCTAAACTATAATTAAATTTCTATCAAAAAAAACTATAATTAAATAATTTGTAACAACTTAAATATTAAGTTTTTTTTTCTCTCATTCAATGTATATAAATAAATGGATTTTTCTATAATGTGTCCTAAAGGCAAATTATTATAAGAAGCTAATTTTAGATAGATTTTGTGAATTTTTTATCTAGGATATTTTTAATTCCCCCTCCCCCCCCCCCCACAGGGTTTATTTATTTTATTTTATGGTTTAATTTTCCAAATCTGATTTCTTATAATGTGCCATTAGGGAGTACACTATAGAAAAGTTGTAAATAATTTGCTCTATGCCTATTTCCTTTATAGAGTGAGAGTGGTGGCTTTCCTGCATGGGAGCCAAAGAGGGCATACCATTGGGTTGAGGTGAGCATGCTATTTAGTACTAAATCCTTTGTCTTTTTACATCTTATTGAGTTTTAATTTAGCTTACTTGTGACAAACGTTTTGTAAATATCTCTTTCAGAATTTTAATCCCACGGACTTCTTTCAAGACGTCTTTATTGAAAAAGAGTAAGTTAATTCTAGTTTAACTTCCACCCAATCTCTTCTTAAGATAATAGTTAAATTTCATTTATATCATTGAAGCCATGTTGAGTGCACATCAAGTGTTGTTCAAGCTCTAGCACTATTCAAGAAATTGCATCCAAAATATCGAAGGTCAGAAGTAGAGAATTGTATCAAAAGGGCAGTTCAGTACATTCTTGACAAACAAAACTCGGATGGTTCATGGTAAGTCTTTATATTATAAACTCCCAACATTTATCCTGTTATAGGGCTATTAGATATTCTTGATATTTTAATGGCATCATATTATTTTTAGCAAATCAAACATGGCCATTTGATTTGAGGAGTTCATCTTATCATATATGGCTTCCTTCCAAAAAGATACATCTGGCCTCATCAAACACCATTCGACCCTCCTTAACAATGTAGCAATATATGTATTCAGAACCACTTGCATTCCTTGTTCCTTCAACAACTAAACTTAGAAATTACGACCAAAAGTCATAGACTGTTTTTCATTCTTTTACTCCTTTTGATATCAGATTCTTGGTTCTCTTGGAGGTCTGTGACCTCCTTAATGTTTGTGACCCTCGTCGAGTCTTCGACTTCCAGCTGGTGATTGACCAATGTAGTCTTCTTACTAGAACTTGAAACCAAATCCTTTGGTATAGGCATCAATGAGAACGTCTTAGCATCTCTAGATTCTATAATGATATGAACTAAAATAATTGGGTTAGGTTTAATAACATAGACCCTATATATATATGCATGCCTTGGAGTACTTAGCATATCCAAGAAAGATGTATTCAACACCCCTCTCAATCAAGGTCTTTTGCTGGGGTTCAGAAAGTCTCACAACTAACCTACATTCCCCAAGCCGAATATGATTTAGATTTGGTTTCTTTTTATATCAAAGTTTATATAAGGTCACTAAACCATTCCTTTTTTTTGGAACTCAAGTTAGCAAGTAACAAGTTGTCAATATGGCTTCACCCCAAAATCCATTATTAAGTAGCCGTCAGCATGGCTTGACCCCATAACCTCCAAGGAGTTATTACATGCACATTTTGATTAGTTCAAACACGTCTTCGATTGAGTCAATGACGATTACCCTAGAAAGGTCATTTAGGTCGTACACCTCACAAAAGTCCTAGACCTCACAGAAGTCAATCATAGTCCTAGACCTCACAGAAGTCGATCATAGACTTAGTCAAGTCCACAACTTCATACAATTTGTAAACTTTGTCGAGTCACAAACTCTTAGAGAACTATGTTCCCTAACATGTAACATACTTTAATCGATGTTAGCCTTTGGAACTTAGCTTCACTTACACGAACACACACACGATGCACCCTAGCCCACTTTATAGTAAAGTCGGTTTCCATTGTATTATCATGAATCCCAATCATACCAAAATGCGTTGGTGACTTCTCAAGAGTTTAGGACATTAAATTCACCAACACTTTTTCCATATTTTTATTATATCGTTACTAATTATGAAGAAAAGGTAGAAAAGGATCGCACAATTCCATTTCGAGGGATTTTGAGGGAGAGGAATAGGAAGCATTTCGAAGGAATAATAATTGAGCGACATATTTCTTATTAGAGCTTTGGCCTAATGATGCTTATATGAATAGTTGTTATGACTCTATTTTGGATGAACTTTTCAGAACTCTTGTTGGATTATATTAATTAATGAATTTGTAGTGGGTTTTACTCAAAGAAAAAAAAAGAATGTTGGTGTTTCTAGCATCACATTCCATTTTGGCTAATGGATCTAGCATGCTTCATTATTTATTGTGTTTAAAGGTGGATCTTGAACATATCATGCATGAATGATTAACCTGTCATTATTTCCTAGTTGGAGGTGGACAATAAGGTTCTTAACATTGGCTAATTTGAAAATTATGTATATATATAGGACCGGTGATTGGGGCATATGCTTCACATACGGGACTTGGTTTGCAGTGGATGCCTTGACATCATGTGACATGAACTACAACAATAGCCATGCATTGCGTAAGGCTTGCAAGTTTTTATTATCAAAGCAACTACTTGATGGTGGATGGGGAGAGAGCTACTTGTCATGTACCAAAGAAGTATGTTCTTATCCAAAAATTTTGAAACAATGGTGCAATATCGAAACACCACCATCAAAACAAATACAATTATTTCGTCATTGTTTATTGACCATGTACTCACATGAAATAGGTATATACAAATATGGAAGAAAATAAATCAAATTTGATTCAAACTTCATGGGCATTATTGGCTCTTATTAAAGCAGGACAGGTTTGAATTTTAATCTTTTAATTATAGTGTAGTTCAATAAAATTTATGTATTCACAGTTTGTGTTGTTATATATTTCCATTTGCGGTTTGAAGATCTTTTGCTAAATTTATTGGTCAATAGGCTGAGATTGATCCAACACCTATAAAAGACGGGGTGAAATTATTGATTAACTCACAAGTGGAAGAAGATGGTGATTTTCCACAACAGGTATCATTTTATTATATAATTCTTAAAATATGTAGTTGTTAAAATTGATGGAGAATCTTAATTTTATTGTTAATCATATAAAATTAAATAAGTTCATTCAAATATTAGTAATAGATTAATCAAATACCCACTTTTTTCATGAATATTGATCTCAATTTTCTATGATTATTTAGTAAATGAATCAATTTGATAACTACTACCTAATTCTCATACGCATACTCTACACAATCTAACGATGATAAACTAAAATTTTGGGATTCTTCAGTAAATGAATTAATTTGATAACGATTACCTAATTCTTATACACATACTTTAAACAATCAAACTTTGATATGCTAAATTATTTTCTAAAGAAATATTCTCGTTATGTTTCCCTCTCTCATTGTTCAATGTTACAAATTTCAATGTCTAATTTTTAATTATATGGTGATTGGCAGGAAAATGTAGGAATCTTCTACAAGACAAATATTTATTGCTATGCAACATTCCGAAATATTTTTCCCGTATGGACACTTGGAGAGTATCGAAAATGCGTTCTATAGACCGATTTGAACTTGAATGTATTTGATTTGACATGAAGATAAATATATATCATGAAAATAGTTGGATATATGGTTTACAATAAAAAAATTCCTATTAAAACATCATTAGAAAATGTGTAATATGCACGCATTACACAATATATTCACATTGTTATTTTTCCTATCAGTAATGTATGAACATATACTTAAGCCGGTATATGATATTTATAATATTGTCCAATTTACATATATTGTGACAAGTTTAAGTAGGTCAACTATTGTTCCGAAACGGCATGAAAATGTGTTTATATACATGGTTTCGATGGGGCTGGCATATAAGAGTATTTTTGTTGAGAGAATGTTTCGAATGTGTATGTATAGGAATATGAATATCACTTATCTAAAGATAAATATCTAGAATTAATGTGTTAAAAACCAATTGGTTTTAGGATGGAACCATGGGCTTATGTGATGGGACTGTCGCGTATGTGCGTTGGGACGGTCTCCCCCTCCGTCCGTATTGTGGCCCGTTGAACTTTGACATTGTATCAGAGCCAGGTTCGGTCTGGGTCCCGACTTCCTGGTCTTATTGGGCTAGCCGACCTTAAGGCATGAACGTCAAGTGCAACTGGCACATTGCGGGGCCATGCGCGCAGTTGCACTTGAGGGGGCGTATTGAGATAAAAAGTGGGATTTATGATAAAACTTTCACACCATATAAATCCATGGGTTACTCCTCCTATTGTCAATTGGTTTTAGGATTGAACCCCACGTGATTATGTGTTGGGCCGAACGTGCTTGTGCGCATGAACCGACGTGTGTACCTCTACGTCATATTGACCCGCCGGAATTTAACAATTTATATACACATAAATATAATGGAAATTAAGACTGGTGAATGACCATCAATAAAGCCCAAATAATTAAATTGACAAATAAGGAGATAAATCAACAACATACTTGTAGGTAGACTTGTCAAATGGGTCGATTCGATTTTGTTCGGGTTTGGTCATTTTGGGTTCAAGTCGAGTACGGGATCGAGTCAGTAAATTTAACTGCTTAATTGGGTTTGGTCGTTGCAGGTTTCGTACGGGTTCGGGTCAACTTATCGGGTCAAGGGTGTCGACATTTTTATGGTTATTCAAATATTATAATAAAATAATATTATTTACTAATACTCCGTAACAACATTAATTTTATATAATTTAATAATAAACTATATAATAATATTTAAACTAATAATGTAATTTTTGCAAAAACGTCCAACCTAGTGGGTTTTGAGTCTCAATCTAATATGATTCAGGCAAGTCGATCACGATCATTCTTTCTATGAACCTTTAATTTTCAAGTTGGTTTTAACCATAAAAATAATAATGATTCAGGTTGGATTCTTGGGTCGGATCATATTTTAACTATTATAGTTGCAAGCATATATCACAAGGATTATAATTAGAGATCACTGTGCTCATAAACCAAAACCCTAGTTTTAAATTTCCAAGAGATTGATATTAAGGTTCATGTTTTTATCCTATAAATATACGACAATTTTGTAATAAATACACCTTCTAATGTTTTTTTTGGTAATAAATACACCTTCTAATGTTGGAATTAGTAAAAAAAAAAAGGGGCGGGTTTTCAGGACATGAAGATTATGCCCACAAACATTAAGTAGGTACCCATGTCAACTTAACCACCCCTTATTTTGACATTGTTGTATTTAACCCGCCGTTATTTTATTTTCTACACTTAACCACCCTTATTTTCAATATTGTTGCATTTAACCACTTAAATGGACAAGAATCCGTTTACCCCATCTGTTAACCCCAATAAATGATGTTTTACCCTTGTTTTAAATTATATCTTTACAAAAAAAACTTTTTATGGAGGCTAATAAAAACGAAGTGTTATCCAATTGAAATTCTAGGGCTAACTAGCGACTCATCTGTCTGCTGCTACTGCGTATGAAGGGAGGACAGAGGAGGGGAGAGGGGAAATCAGCCGGATCTGGCTAAGAAGGGAGGAGTTGCGCCGGGGGAGGAATGAGAAGGGAAGGTGGGTTAGGAAGCAATGGCGCTGAAGATCGGAGTGGCGGGGGCGGTGGAGAAGGATGAGGGGGCAGATTCGGTGTGGGGAGTTGTTGTTAGAGGGAAGCTTTGAGGATGCAAGCGAATCAGATCTTCCGTGACGGAATCAAATTGGTCGTCGGAGCCGGGAAGACAAGGGGAAGCTGATTTGGAGGAGCGGTCGGGATTGGAGAGCGCTGAGAGGGAGCTCGATTTTTTCCGCCGCCCCATGGAAGAGGCAAGGGTTTTCTTAGTTTTTGACTCATTTGTTGTTTGTTGCGTGCAATTCCGGGTTGATTGTTGTTATTTGCTCGCAATACAAATTCGGCCAATGTCGAATGTCGTTCTGGTTCTCAAGCAATTTCGCAGAAGGACATGAACGAGGGTTGTAGCTCTTTCTTAAGAAATTGGAAGAAACATATCAATGGAAAGATAATCCCTAAAATTTGTTTATTTAAAAGAAAAAAATTATAATAAGGGTACGTAAGGTGGTCATTTACCAGGGTTAACAAATGGGGTAAACGGATTCCATCCATTTAGGTGTTTAAATGCAACAATATTGAAAATAAGAGTGGTTAAGTGTAGAAAGTAAAATAAGGGGTGGTTAAATGCAAAAATGTCAAAATAACGGGTGGTTAAGTGTAATTTTCTCTTTCTTATATGTTGAAAATCAATTACGAAGGGTAAAAAGATTTGGGTAAAAGCGACCCAAAACCATATTCAAAGCTACATCGAAAACATTCTTACCCCCTCCATTGAAGCACTCGAAGCCCACGTTGTCGTAACCTGAAAACCACTCGAAAACCTCCATTAAAATTAAACCCAAAAAATTCCATTAAACGACCGAAAACAACCATAACTTCCACTAAAGAACCCAAATCCCATCCTGGAAGCTTTTTCCATCTCTATTTTCCATTTCCCATCCCCAACAATTTCAACTTTTTGCGAACCCTAAGAATGTCATTAATTGTGATTTTACTAGGAGGCATGGATTCGAGTCCAAAGAAGGCAAGCGTGCTAAAAGAAAGAGGAAAGACGGGATGAAAGAAAAAGAACCAATGAAGTATCAAAGAAAAAAGTGAAGTCAACAATACTACTTAACTCAAAATCCGAGGAAGAGGCAAAATTGAAAGCTCGATCGAGATGGAAAGTTAAAGTAGAAATCAAGAGAATTGAAGGACAAATCCATGAAAGAACCTATGAAGTTGAGAAAGTCGAAATCCAAACAAGATACATAATTGAAACCTCAAGAGGTGAAGTCCAAACAGAAATCAAGATATAGAAAGTCCAAATCGAAAAAGGGTGCATGAAGTCGAAACAAAAATTGACCTAAAAAATGTCTAAGGCGAAGCCCATTGTCTTCAAAGAGAGAGTATGTGTATGGAATATATCATATCAACCTCCATTACATTGATCGTTCATTTGAATTTTAATTTATGAAGTTTGCTATGGTATTTTTTCTTTAGGAATTCATGGCATATGAATGGCATAATGTAAGTTCATGTGTGGAAAGGTAGTGTTTTTATGGATTCATTGCGATTGTTTTTAGGGATATATCATGTGTTATAGTTTGATGATTTCATAGTTTGATCTTGGTGGAATTGAGAAATTGATTATATGTAGGGTTATTAACACCTCTGACTGGCAGGAAGGATATAAGGCTTTGTGTGACAAGAACATACTTTATAAGGATCCATTGCTGTTATGTATCTTAATCTCTTGTTATAATTGTAAATACTCAAATCATACATAGTGACACACAAATGAATGTAGATGCTAGGAAGCATGAGACATGGCCTAATCTCATAGTACAACCCTTTTACTGAACCATGACTCATTCTCCCAAGCTGCTTGACCATCTTGGTTCAAGTATGGCTCGAGAAAGTGTGTTATTAGATGCAGATGGGCTGTGCTCATGTGTTTTTGGGCCTTGATCTGTGGAAGACGTCTTAATGGCCTTATCTGATTTATGGGTTGGATCCGTTTTGAAGAAGCTTTGTTGATTCATATCCGGGACGACATCGTTTGAGAAACAAGGGCCATATAAAGGCTTATGCTGGAACCCTAGTTCATAGTCTTTTCCATTCTCCTCGCCGCTGTGAAAGATTAGGGTTTCGAGCTCTTGAGCTTTTCTCTGGTCTTTCACCTTGGTATCTCGAGAAGAAGTGAAGTCCGAAGAAGATAAGAAAGGGGAAGAGAGAAAGAGAGGTGAGGGAGATTGGAGCCTTGGTGGTTAGAGCTCTTTGTGGGCTTATCTGATTCCTTCTCTATTCTTCCTGCTTTGTGCTACTTTCTTTCTTCATTTGTTTCCTAGCTTTTGCCATCTGTGTGTGTGCTTTGTAAACGATTGTGTGTTAGCCTTTGATGCTTAGTGGATTGGAAGTCTCCCTCTTGAGACCCTGCAGAGTAGGGTAAAACCGAATTGCGTCAATAAATTTGTGTGTCCATTTGCGTTTTTCTTTTCGTTTTCAAAACAAACCAACTCAATTGAAGCGGATCTGAGAATATGAGCTTTACAAATTGGTATCAGAGCCAGGTTTCGATCCTGGGACCTGTGGGTTATGGGCCCACCACGCTTCCGCTACGCTTCACTTCTTCGGACTTCACTTCTTCTCGAGACACCATGGTGAAAGAATCAGAGAAAAGCTCAAGAGCTCGAAACCCTAATCTTTCATAGCGGCGAGGAGAATGGCAAAGAGTAGGAACTAGGGTTCCAGCATAAGCCTTTATATGGCCCTTGTTGAATCTTCTACTCTTTACTCTCATGAATTGCTTGTCTGCTCTAATTCTGTTGATAATGATGCTTGGATTCTTGTCTCTGGATGTACTATGCATGCTACTTTTGATAAGTCCCTGTTTGAGTCCTTGCATGAGAGTCATAGTGGTGATGTCCTTCTTGAAAACCTCATTGCTTTACCTACTAGGGGAATAGGCAATGTCCCTATTAGGATGATTGATGGTAAGATTAGGATACTCCAACAAGTCAGGTGGGTCCCTGGCTTGAGGAGAAACCTAATGTCTGAGTCAACTTTTGATGACTTGGGTTGTCAGATTATTACTAGTAATGGAATAAGAGAAATCAAAAGAATTGGCTTAACTCTTTTGACGAGCATCAAGAAGGGATGGTTATACTATGTTATGACTACTTCTGAATTGAATGTTGCAACTACTAGTGATAGTATAACCTCAAGTCAGACAAAAGTCTGGCATGAAAGGCTAGGCCACATTGGCATGAAAGGCTTGAATTATATGTTTAAACATGGCTTGTTAGATAAAAAACCTGTTGACTTGAGCTTTTGTGAGAACTGTGTTTGGTAAGAAAACTAACCATGTTTTTAAGAATTCCACCTATGGTGCTGAGAAACCTCTTGAATATGTGCATTATGACTTGTGGGGGCCTGCTCAGGTTGATACTATAGGGGATAGGAAGTACTTTATCTCCTTTATAGATCATTTCTCTAGAAAGGTGTGGATTTACTTGCTTAAGTCAAAAGATGAAGCTTTCTGTGTGTTCAAAACTTGGATTGCTTTGGTTGAGAATGAGTCTAACATGAAATTGAAATGTTTGAAAACAGATAATGATCTTCAATTCAGTAACCAATACTTTAATGATTTTTGCAAATCTAGGGGTATTAAAAGGCATCTCACTGTCCCTGGTACACCCCAGCATAATGGCACAGCTGAAAGAATGAACAGAACCTTGCTTGAAAAGGCAAGGTGCATGCTCATTTCTGCTGGGATGAAACCAAGTTTATGGGGAGAGGGAGTTACCACTGCCTCTTATCTCATAAACAGGTCTCCATCATCTGTGGTGAACTTCAAAATACCACAGGAGATGTGAACTGGAAGGGCACCAAACCGGACACACTTGAAGCCATTTGGTTGCACAGGTATCACAAGGTAAATTGCAACCTAGGGCACAAAAGTGTGTCATACTTGGCTATCCTGAGGGAGTTAAAGGTTACAAATTGCTAATTATCCAACCCAATGGGTATAAAGTAGTAGTTGCAAGGAGTGTAACCTTTAATGAGAATGATTTTCATTTCAAAAATAGAACTATTCAGAATGCTGGAGATGTAGGTACCCAGGAGCAAAATTCAAGGTTCTTTTTCCCAGTGCAAAGAGAATTAGAAGAAGATGATGAATTTGATAGTGGCCATTCCACTGACTACCCAAATGGAGAGGAGGAAGAGCATGCTCAGGAGGAGAACCAGGACCTTGCAGAAACCACTGAGGTTGAGAATGATCTTCCAAGTACTGAAGACTAGAACCTAATGTCGCACTTTTTAGTCGGGTTTTATGGGTAGTTTTCTAGCTAGGATTGAGTCTTTTTCTAAGTTTAGTGTTTTGTCTACATAAGTTTGTTTGATGTTTTGTAGGTATTTGAAGCGTTGAAGAGGAGATGTTTAGGTTTTTCAAGCTTTCTAGGAGGTGATGTTCAAGCGGTCTTGTGGTGATGTTGATAGAAGAGTGAGGGTCGGCGCAATTGAGGATTCCGAGTTGAAGATTTCAAGATCAAGGTGCTTATGAAGGAGCTAAAGGAAGTCTTAGAAGGCCAAGAGCGATTAAAGAAGAAACATTGAAGAAGAACCAAGCTTTGGAACAAGTTTTGAGCGAAGAAATGAAGAAATCAAGTGCAGCCAATGGTCGGAGACGACCTCCATATGGTCGGTGACGACCCAATCCGTGTGTGGCGGATTTGTTTCTTGCGTTTTAAGCTAGGTTTAGTAAATGTTTTATTTATGGGCCTTTTTAAGATAGAATTTAGTTTTCTTGTAGGTATATTTCCACTACTATATAAGGATTGCTAGGGTTTTATCCTAGGGGACGTTTTTTTTAGAGGGGGATTCCAAGGGGGACGTTTGAGACGTTATTTGTGGAAGACGGAACGAGTTGCAAGTTGGATTTCTAGGTTATCTTATTCCAAGCTCTTGGACAATTTTAGAGAGACTTGGAGGTTTGCTTGAGATTGTAAGTTTTCTTTTAATTGAAGTTTGTTTGGATTCGAATCATGTCTTCTCTTTCGTATATGATTATTGATTGTGCCATGGATCGTGAGTAGTCTATTTTCTAGGGTTGGGGTGAAACCCGACGAGTTGTGCATGATTTAAAGCATGAATCTTTGATTGATCAATCCTTTTGAATCTCTATCCTTTGTCTACTTGTTTTCTATCAATTCCTTGATGAAAGTTGAGGCATGTTCGAGTTTATGATTGAATTGAAAGATTGAATTGTGAATTTGGATAATACTTGGTTGAAAACGAAAGTTGAACCTTTTAGAAATAAGTAGGGTTGCAAGTTTAGATCTTTATGAAAGTTTAGATTTTTACTTGATTGTTTGTGACGAAAGTCATTCATGAGATTGTTATGGGATGATTTTGATTCATGTTTGCATGCATAGCTTGTTGTGGTGAATCCTTTGCTCTAGATCTCTTTTAATTTGATTTTCCGAAGTTTTCTCGTTACCCGGATAGGTCGGTTACGACCACTTTCAGGTCGGGGCCGAGCTCCTAGTTCCCTTAGTTTTTCTCCTGCGTTTGTGTTGAGCAGTTGGTCGGTTACGACCTGTTGTGGGTCGGTGCCGAGCGTCTGTTTGTGTGTTTTTCTTTGCTTTGTTCTCTATTATTAGGATTAGTAGCTAGACATAGATTCTTCTAATTCCCGTGGACGAACCTGACCTCCCTGTACTCAACGGGGTCTTGATTATAAATTTATTTGTTGTCAAGAAACCCTTTCAACAAATTGGCGCCGTTGCCGGGGAATTAGTTTAGTTTCTTGTCTAGTTATTTTTCGGGTTTGGGAATAGCCCATACCCTTTTGTCTTTACTAATTCGTTTTCTCGTGATTGTGTGTGTAGGTGTATGCCCTCTAGTTCTCGAAGGGAAGTTGACTGTTTTCCTTTTGATTCCGAGCTTGAGAGAACTCTTCACCGCAGGCTAAGAGAACGAAGAGCAATGGCCAACGCCGAGGAACTTGCTCGCCAAATGGCTGATCTTCGCCTTCAGATGGAAGGCATTCAAAGAGAGCGTGATGCTCAAACTGCTGCTGCACAAAGAGAGAGAGATGCAGCTGCTCGTCTTCAGCAACAACTCGATGCTATTCCACGAAATGCAAAGCAGTATATGCATCCTGAATTCAAGGTTCCTGAATCTGCTATTGTGCTCCCTGCTATCGAGCACGCTTTTGAGATAAAGTCACACTTCATCACTCTTATCAAGAGGTCTCAATTTGAAGGCAAGCCCACCGAGTGCCCTATGGAGCACATCAAGAACTTCACTGACCTCTGTGACACAATAGCCGCTGATGATGTATCGCTTGAATATGTGCTTTTGAAAGCATTCAAATGGTCTTTGGCCGGAAAGGCTCTTACTTGGCTTGAAAGTTTACCCTCCAGGTCGATTACTACATGGAAGACTCTGCATGATCAGTTTCTGACAAAGTTCTTTCCGCCGGCTAAGACTACAGAGTTAAGAAAGCGCATCACTTCTTATCATCAACTTCCCAATGAGACTTTTGTGGAAACTTGGGAGCGGTTTAAAGAACTTCTTCGGGAATTAATGCTGCTACAAAAGATCGGATCAACCTTCATACCGATTGTGGGTTCATTGAGATGGATCCCGATCAAGCGTGGGCCTTGTTGGATAAACTCACCAACTATGATGCAATGTATGGCACCCAACAAGCCGTCAAGGTTCCACAGAAGAGACTTTATGATCCCAATGCTGAGCCAATTGATCCAGATGTGAAGTTTCAATTTATGCAAGATGAGATAAACCGGCTTAAGAAGCAAGTGGGCCACTACAAATCCACCGCTCAACCTTGTCAAGAATGTGGTTCCCATGCTCATCCTACTTCTTCTTGCACTAATGTGGAACAAGTCCGAGCCGCCGAGGCTTATGCGGAGGCTAATTATATGAGGGGACCCTATCGTGGCCAAAACAATGCTTATCCGGCGAGGAACAACAACAATTTTTCTCAATGGAACAACAATGGCTACGGTCAAGGTTTTCAAGCACCACCACAAGAGCAAAGAGCCCCTCCCTATAGACCTCCCGGCTTCCAAGAGCCACCAACCTGGGCTCAAGGACTCCTTGAAGGAATGAATGGCATCCGAACCGATCTTAAAGGAATGCAAAATCAACTGGGAGACTTTGAAGCTTGGAGGAAAGAGGTGAACTCAAAACTTGGTGATATAGCGGCTCAAACTCCAAGACCTCAAGGGCGACTACCGGGACATTCTGATGCAAATCCGAGAGGTCAAATTGCTGCAATCCATCTGAGAAGCGGAACGAAGTTGCCGGATCGTGAAACAAGAGAAGATGAGGACCGGCCAAGCTCGGAGGAGGTCGTCACCGACCCACCAAGGGTCGTGGCCGACCCTCCCCCCACTTCAGACAGGGTTGTCACTGACCCACCAAGGGTCGTGGCCGACCCTCTTCCCGGAATTCTCCCGTCCGTTCCTTCTACATCAACAACAAAAGTGCTTCCGTTCCCATCCAAGAAAGCTAAAGATTCCACGGAGGGCAAATTCAAGCGTTTTGTGCAGGTTCTTCAAGGGCTTAACATCACTATTCCTTTTGCTGAAGCTTTAAATGAGATGCCCGCTTACACCAAATTTCTCAAAGAAATCTTGTCAAAGAAGAGGTCGATGTCCGAACTAACTAATGAAGTCCGATCTCTAGAGCTCCCGAAGAAACTCGGTGATCCGGGTAAATTTGCAATTACTATTGGCATAGGTGCCCATCGCTTCAAAGCTTTATGTGATCTTGGTGCAAGTGCTAGTCTTCTTCCTCTCTCTATATGGTCCAAAACCAACATGGGACCTCTGGAGCCCGTTGATATGAATCTCTATATGGCAAATGGCTCTTGTGTAAAAGCAACTGGAGTCGTCGACGACGTTCCTATCCAAGTTGGAAAATATTTTGTTCCCAACGACTTCATTGTGCTAGATATGCCTGAAGACCCTACGGTGCCAATCATTCTAGGTCGACCATTCTTAGCCACCGCAGGAGCACGTATAGATGTCAGGAAGGGACTTCTCTCGTTTGATATTGGAGAAGAGAAGGTCGAATTTCAATTCAATCCGGTCGTGAACGAAGTGGCTAGTTATAGTACTAAGGAGCCTATCGATCCCCCATGGGGTGGTAACGACCCTTATCTGAAGGAAAACAAGGTGGGAGGTGGATTCAAGCACAGTACCGAGGCGCTTCTTGACCCAGATCGGTCGGTACCGACCCCCATGGGTCGGTGACGACCCCTTTTCTGCTCAATCCAGGTGAGTTTTCTTGCTCTTATCCAATCAATTCTGGGCATGATCCTTTCTTATATCCTCGTTCTATATTAGATCCTACTGTTAGTCATATGAAGGAGTCAAAACCTCCTTGGTTTTCGGATTTTACTAACCCTGTTGTAGGATTACCGAGCATACTTGTGGATGATCGAGGGCCAAATATTTTGGAAAGAAGCTTGGATGTTTTTCCGGCTAAGTATGGGGTTTCTTTTGATCCCGACAAAGCTGGATGGAAACCGCCCTGATCCGCTGAGGTACTTCTCGTCTAGCTAAAGACGTAAAATTAAGCGCTTTCGGGAGGCAACCCGCTTTGTTTTTGTTTTAATTTTCTTTTTAGCTTAGTTTATTTTGTTTTTCATAGTTTAGAGTAGCTAGGATTCTTGTCTTGCATCTCCACTAAGGTTTTGTAGGGACCCGAAGTGTCAAAAAGGGAATAAGAGGGCCGGAACACACCACAACGCAAGGGAACAAAGCCCAGGGGGGTCGGGGACGACCCACAGGAGGTCGGAGACGACCAACGGGGGGTCGGAGACGACCCACCAGAGGGCGGCCACTACCAAAATCAGCATGGTGTCGACCCTATGGACTTCACGATGGGACCTCAGACTGACATGGTCCCTTATTACTCTCACCCCTATGGCTTTGATGGGTCCGGTGGCTCTCATTTTCAAGGACAAGGCACATATCATACCGGTTCAAGTTCGGGTGGCGATCCCGATATCTCCCGTCTCTCGGCTAAGATGGATGCCCTTATGCTCCACCAACACCAACTTTATGGAGCACTTAATCATCATCACAACCAATTTGTCAACCACCACAACGAGCTTAGGGACTTCCGCATTGAGTATTATGAAGATCACAAGCAAGATGTTGAGAGATGGAATGCTCAAGTGGACTATAACAATTGGTTGGCGCAACAACTTTTCCCACCGCCACCACCTCCTCAGCCTCCTCAAGAATGATTCTCCTCCTTCACCAACGCTTCAAAATGTGTCCAAGTTAGTTTCTCTTTCCTTTCTCTTTACTTTCTTAATCAATGTGGACATTGATGTTTAAGTATGGGGTGGTTTGGGAGATTACTTGTTTGAGTCATGTGTTGTTTTGTGTTTTGATTGATGTGTGTGTTTAGTTTTGTTTTGAGTCTTTTTCTTTTTGATTTTAGATGGATAAATTCCCTATTGCTTAGATGTCCTAGGATGGAAATTGCTTGCATCATCATGTAAAACCTATGACATGCTTTAAAGAATTGCCTAAACCATGATCTTGCTTTTTGAATTTTGAGCTTATAATGGACATTGAGCATGCATATTTCTAAGTGAAAGCAATCCAACAAAAATTGAACCTAAGTGAGATATATTTTGGCTTATAAAGGATGTGCATTTTTACTCCTTTCTCTTTCATGTGTGAATTACTCTTCCAAATGCAATATACCAATTGACAATGGCATGGTTATTTTAAACTTGAAACCAATGGAGATATGCTCATTACTTGATTGAATCAAATGATTTTGAACTCATTTTATAAGCCTATTATATTCCTCTTCCTACCTATACATGATCCCTCTGTTTGTAGCCCTTATTTTGAGCTTAAAGCCTATTTCTAGCTCCACAAAAAAATTCCCTAGCCATGATAAGCTTGACCCTTTGATCCGGGAATTAGGATTTAGAAGAAGTTGTTGAAGAATGTTATGGAGTAATTGGGTGAAAACAAAGTGATTGTGGAAGGTAGATAAAGTATGTTGTCTTTGGAAAATCCAAGTATGGAGTGTTGTTTGGGCTCAAAGTACACGCATCTGGCTCGTATCCGACCCAACGAAGGTCAATGCCGACCCCCCCCCCAAAAAAAAAAAGGAAAAAAAGAAAGGGGAATAATAAGTACTAGAGTCCAGAGCCTTCAAAGAAAAGAGGAAAGACAATGATAATAGGTGAAAGGGGTAGTGCATTGTAAAGTTTTAAGTGTTGGTGGTTGAAGAAGGGGAAGAATGTTGGTTAAATGATGTGTAGTCTAGGAGTCTTGATTCTCGGATTATATAGCACCACAAGGCCAATTATTTCCACACCCTTTGAATTACCAAGCCCCATTACAACCCGGCCGAATGGAGACTTCTTTGAAGTTTTCATTGAGCCACCCGAGTTCATTTGATGATTTGACTTGTTTTGACTTCTTCGGTGGAGAGTTTGCTTATATAAGTTCCATTGACTATGCGGTTTTGTGTTTGGAATTTGTGTCGAGTGATTATTGCTATAGCTTAAACACTTTGAGAGTTGAGTGAAACACATTCCTTGGTGAGGTTGGATTGTGATTGCTTAGGATGTTCATGTGTGCTAGGATGTGGAAATTGTTTGCTCACTATTCTACTTGTGCTTCTTTTTCTATAAAGGTGATTCTTGAGTTTTGTTGATTGGTATTGATGCATGTTAAGTGATTGCTTGAGGACAAGCAAGTTTAAGTATGGGGTATTTTGATGTCGCACTTTTTAGTCGGGTTTTATGGGTAGTTTTCTAGCTAGGATTGAGTCTTTTTCTAAGTTTAGTGTTTTGTCTTGAGTCATTTGTGTAGGTTTTCATATTATCTTAAGATATGGAGTCTACATAAGTTTGTTTGATGTTTTGTAGGTATTTGAAGCGTTGAAGAGGAGATGTTTAGGTTTTTCAAGCTTTCTAGGAGGTGATGTTCAAGCGGTCTTGTGGTGATGTTGATAGAAGAGTGAGAGTCGGCGCAGTTGAGGATTCCGAGTTGAAGATTTCAAGATCAAGGTGCTTATGAAGGAGCTAAAGGAAGTCTTAGAAGGCCAAGAGCGATTAAAGAAGAAACATTGAATAAGAACCAAGCTTTGGAACAAGTTTTGAGCGAAGAAATGAAGAAATCAAGTGCAGCCAATGGTCGGAGACGACCTCCATATGGTCGGTGACGACCCAATCCGTGTGTGGCGGATTTGTTTCTTGCGTTTTAAGCTAGGTTTAGTAAATGTTTTATTTATGGGCCTTTTTAAGATAGAATTTAGTTTTCTTGTAGGTATATTTCCACTACTATATAAGGATTGCTAGGGTTTTATCCTAGGGGACGTTTTTTTTAGAGGGGGATTCCAAGGGGGACGTTTGAGACGTTATTTGTGGAAGACGGAACGAGTTGCAAGTTGGATTTCTAGGTTATCTTATTCCAAGCTCTTGGACAATTTTAGAGAGACTTGGAGGTTTGCTTGAGATTGTAAGTTTTCTTTTAATTGAAGTTTGTTTGGATTCGAATCATGTCTTCTCTTTCGTATATGATTATTGATTGTGCCATGGATCGTGAGTAGTCTATTTTCTAGGGTTGGGGTGAAACCCGACGAGTTGTGCATGATTTAAAGCATGAATCTTTGATTGATCAATCCTTTTGAATCTCTATCCTTTGTCTACTTGTTTTCTATCAATTCCTTGATGAAAGTTGAGGCATGTTCGAGTTTATGATTGAATTGAAAGATTGAATTGTGAATTTGGATAATACTTGGTTGAAAACGAAAGTTGAACCTTTTAGAAATAAGTAGGGTTGCAAGTTTAGATCTTTATGAAAGTTTAGATTTTTACTTGATTGTTTGTGACGAAAGTCATTCATGAGATTGTTATGGGATGATTTTGATTCATGTTTGCATGCATAGCTTGTTGTGGTGAATCCTTTGCTCTAGATCTCTTTTAATTTGATTTTCCGAAGTTTTCTCGTTACCCGGATAGGTCGGTTACGACCACTTTCAGGTCGGGGCCGAGCTCCTAGTTCCCTTAGTTTTTCTCCTGCGTTTGTGTTGAGCAGTTGGTCGGTTACGACCTGTTGTGGGTCGGTGCCGAGCGTTTGTTTGTGTGTTTTTCTTTGCTTTGTTCTCTATTATTAGGATTAGTAGCTAGACATAGATTCTTCTAATTCCCGTGGACGAACCTGACCTCCCTGTACTCAGCGGGGTCTTGATTATAAATTTATTTGTTGTCAAGAAACCCTTTCAACAGAACCCTCACCAAACAAGTGGGGAGGTAAGAAATGATGATGTGCCTAGTGACAATAATTTGCAAAATTATCAACTCACTAGGGATAGGGAACCAAGGATTAGGATTCCTAATAGAAGGTTTATCATGTTTGCTGAGTATTCTGATATTCTTTTTGATGTGAACTTGGTTGAATATGCTTTTCTGGTTGTTGAGTATGTTGTAAATACTTTTACTCCTGAAACCTATGAGCTTTCCATTAAATGTTTGCATGCTAAAAATTGGGAAAATTCCATGAAAGAGGAAGTTGTGTCTATGTATGCTAACAATACTTGGGTCCTTGTTCCCAAGCCAACAAATGCTAGACTAATTGACTCTATATGGATTTACAAACTCAAGGATGGTGCTCATTTTGGGGATCCTCCTAGGTACAAGGCTAGACTTGTAGCTAAGGGGTTCTCCCAGAAGGAGGGCATTGATTACAATGATATCTTTGCCCCTATGATTAAATATAAGACCTTGAGACTATTGCTTGCTATGACCACTGTGTTTGATTGGGAACTAGAACAGATGGATGTCAAAACTGCTTTCCTACATGGTGACTTGCATGAAACTATTTACATGAAACAACCTAAGGGCTTTGTAAATTCTGCTAAACCTGATCATGTTTGCTTGCTCAAAAAGTCAATTTATGGTCTTAAGCAATCCCCTAGGCGGTGGAACATTAAATTTGATTCATGCATGAGAAAACTTGGTTTTCAAAAAAGCAATTATGACACTTGTCTCTACTTTAAGGGTATTAGAACCAACTCACTTGTGTTTGTTCTCTTGTATGTTGATGATATCTTATTGATGAGTGTGTCTAAGGTTATCATTGCATGTGTGAAAAGAGACTTGAAACTTCATTTTGACATGAAAGACCTAGGTGTAGCTCAAAAAAATCTAGGCATTAAAATCACCAGAGATAGGAAAAAGAAAATGATGTGGCTGTCTCAAAGTGATTACATGCTTAAATTTTTTGAGAGGTTCAGAATGATGAACTCTAAGCCCATTTCTATACCTTTAGGAGGGCACTTAGAGTTGTCTAAAAGGTTCTGTCCTACTGATCCAAAAGAGAAAGCAAAAATGTCTGAAGTGCCTTATGATGTTGCTGTTGGTTCCATTACATACGCTATGCTATGCACTAGACATGATCTTGCCTTTGCCATAAGTGTTTTAAGTAGATTTATGTCTAATCCTACTGAGTGCCATTGGAATGCCATGAAATTTTTCTTAAGATATATCTGTGGTACTAAAGATTATTGCCTTGTTTACTTTGAGCACACTTCCAGAAATGAGTTACATGGGTTTTGTGACTTTGACTATGCCAGTAACAAGGACAACAAAAAGTCCACTTCTACATATTATTACACTTGGGCAGGTAATTAAATCTCATGGAAGTCACATCAGCAATCTGTTGTAGCCCTCTCCTCCACAAAAGCTGAATACATAGCTGCAACTGAGGCAGCTAAGGAAGCTATCTGGTTGACTGGAATTCTTGGTGAAATCCAAACCTCTCCCCTGAAGCCTGTACTGTTTATAGACTCTCAAAGTTCCCTATATATATATGTAAGGATCCCATGCTTCATGAAAGAACCAAGCGCATAGATGTAAGGCACCACTTTGTGAGAACAAAAGTTGAAGAGAAGGTTTAAGAAGTGAAGAAGATCAAGGGAGAGCTGAATCCTACTGACTTTGGGACCAAGATAGTGACAACAGACAAGTTCCACTTTTGCATAAATTTCCTGCATATTTGGGACAAAACATGAGCCTAACAGCTCATGTGTCGACTATGGACGGGTGACTTTGAATCCTCAATCCACTACTTGTGACTTAGGCATTACAACATAGATTAGGAGGGCAATTGTTATGTATCTTAATCTCTTGTTGTAATTGTAAACACTCAATCATACATAGTGACACAAAGATGAATGTAGATGCTAGGAAGCATGAGACATGGCCTAATCTCATAGTACAACCCTTTTATTGAACCATGACTCATTCTCCCAAGCCTCTTGACCATCTTGGTTCAAGTATGGCTCGAGAAAGTGTGTTATTGGATGCAGATGGGCTGTGCTTATGTGTTTTTGGGCCTTGATCTCTAGAAGACGTCTTAATGGCCCTATCTCATTTATGGGCCTGATCCGTTTTGAAGAAGCGTTGTTGATTCATATTCGGGACGACGTCGTTTGAGGAACAAGGGCCATATAAAGGCTTATGCTGGAACCCTAGTTCCTAGTCTTTGCCATTCTCCTCGCCGCTGTGAAAGATTTAGGTTTCGAGCTCTTGAGCTTTTCTCTTATTCTTTCACCTTGGTGTCTCGAGAAGAAGTGAAGTCCGAAGAAGATAAGAAAGGGGAAGAGAGAAAGAGAGGTGAGGGAGATCGAAGCCTTGGTGGTTAGAGCTCTTTTTGGGCTTATCTGATTCCTTCTCTGTTCTTTCTGCTTTGTGCTACTTTCTTTCTGCATTTGTTTCCTAGCTTTTACCATCTGTGTGCGTGCTTTGTAAACGATTGTGTGTTAGCCTTTGATGCTTAGTGGATTGGGCGAGTCCCCCTCTTGAGACTCCGCAGAGTAGGGTAAAACCGAACTGCGTCAACAAACTTGCGTGTCCATTTGCGTTTTTCATTTCGTTTTCAAAACAAACCAACTCAATTGAAGCGGATCTGAGAATATGAGCTTTACAATTGCAAATGTTTTTAGGGATTTATTCTTTATGGATGGCAGGATATAAGCCGTTATGTGACAATATCATGTTTGTATGGATTCGTTATAATTGTTTTTAGGGATCATGTTTAAGGGATTAATTGGATATGACTAGCACGATAAAAGTCATTATGTGTCACGATAATATGTTTAGAATTCATTGGTACAACTGCTTGAGTTATGAATGGTTCCACAATTTGCTCATGGAGTCTATGTAATATTTTTCTACCTACTTTTTTCTTTATAGATTACACTAAAGGTTTAATTTGAATGTTATAATTGGTGACGTGGAATTCATGTTGTCTTTGCAAAAATGTTATAAGTATTACAATTAGGAATCATTATATGGAACGATATATATCAATGTAAGGATTTGTTTTATTTGAGAGATAGAGAACCATCTGACTCCTACGTACAATTGGGTGAAAGGTTATGGATGTCCTATTTGGGAAGATTGTTAAGATGGTTCAACAAGTATATTTCTCATCCCAAACTATTCATGTTGTGTTAGCTTGACAACATGTGATATTTTTTCCTGTTTTGAACAAGATTTTTGTTTCTGTTTTATTGAGTAAAATAATAGGCATTCTTGTACTTATCATCGTTTAGTATACTTGTTGAGAGGGTTTCTTGACAACAAATAAATTTATAATAATGACCCCGCTGAGTACAGGGGAATCAGGTTCGTCCACGGGAGAAAGTCTAGTGTCAAGTTTTGTTACTTGGAGCGCAAGTAATCGAGCAAGCTAGGGTTTTTATCAAGATAGAGAGAAATTCTAAGGCTTAGGGTATCCCCACAACAATAATTATGCATGCAAACGCCAATGGAACACATAGATCATGTTTTTATCACATAAAGGCGTTAACTTTCGTCAACTTAAGCAAGTAAATCAAATAACTTTCGTTCAATCAATAAACTTACTATCTATCTCTTCTACTTCAACTAGGATTGATCCTCTTTCGCTTCAAAAACCCTAAATTAACTATTCTGATTCAAGGTTTCTGCTTTCGCTTCAACTATGAACGAGAAATTCCTTCCCACTTTCGTTTCAAGGATTAATAACAAGAGAATAGATTCATGCAATAAAAACAATCACAACATGATCAAGAGCAAGCACACATAACCATTGTTGGGTTTAACCCCAACCTTAGAGAAAGAGACTACTCACAAAACATGATTGAACCCAACAATCGCATTAATAAAAAAAGGAAAAGCTTACAAACTGAATTCAAAATAAAACTTGTTCTCCAAGCAATCTCTACTCATCCTCTCTCTACTCTATCTCACGCCTCCTCTCTCTCCTCCAAAAGATGATAGAAAAACTAGAGCTAGACAAGAGTATTTATAGAGAAAACTAATCTATCTATAAGGAAATAAATCTTCTAATAAGATATATCCCTTAAAACTATCTAATAACATAAAGATATAGGATAAAAAAGATCATTAAAAGCGCTGACTCGGATGTTCGCTAACGGCCTGGGACCCTTGGTACCAACCCCATCAAGGTCGGTAGAACTCTGCTGAATTCTCAAACTTTGCCTTTCCTGAGCACCTCGTTACTGACCTTCTGTACCTCGGTAACGACCCCTGCAGCCTCGTTATCGACCCTCACATGGTCGTTATCGACCCCCTTCAGCTTTGTTAACAACCTTGTAACTGAGATATCTCCTTCGTTAGGGGGTCGTTTGCCTTCGTTTTTGTTTTGATTCTTCTTCCATAGGCTCGGTAACGGGTCTCTACACTTCTCTCATAGCTCGAACTTGATTCTTCACTTCTTTATGGACTTCATTCCTTGAGCTTTTCCTTGGCTTTGCTCCTTTCCTCAAAAGTTACTTCAAACAGCTCCAAAACCTATAAAAACACCACCAAAGCTTATGTAGACTCCATATCTTAAGGAAATATGAACACCTACACAAACGACTCAAAACAAAACACAAAACTCAAAGAAAATACTCAAACACACAAAAACACACCCTAAAAACACAACTAAAAAGGCGGATATCAAAATACCTCATACATAGACTTGCTTGTCCTCAAGCAATCAACAAGACATCAACCAAAACCATCTTCACATTCTTCAAGTCATTACCCTTATCAAAAAGCAACATCATAGCACAACTAGAAATAGATAGACAAGTGAATCTAATATCATCACACATATAAGAGCAACCTCAAGCAAAAGCAACCATAATCCAACCTCACAAGGGTATATGTGTTTCTCTCAATTCTCATGTGTTTGGGCTTATAATAACAACTCTCAACTCAATCCAATATGCAAAAACTCATAGTCATTGTTACTTATATCACCAAACTCTCCACCAGAGATGTCAAAAAAAGAAAAATCATCAAGAGAACTTAGGCTCAATGAAAAACTTCATAGAAGCTTCCATTCGGCGGGGTTGTAATGGGGCTTGGTAATGAAAATTAGGCGTGGGAATATTTTGTCTATGTGGTGCTCAAAATCCGGGAATCAAGACTCCTAAACTTCTCAACACAACTCACCAAAACTCTCAAAAACAACAAACCAAACTCTCTCATCATTATGCACACTTCACTCTCATTAACCCCTTTAATATCTCAACTAATCTTGCTTATAAAACAACAAGGAAGATTAGGCTCATGCACTTTTTTTTCACTACTATTCTTTCTTCGGAATTTTCATGATATTTCTTCTTTTCTTTCTGAGGGGGCTCGGTATCGACCCTACAGGGGTCGGTAACGACTCTGCATTTTTTCTGTTTCTTTCTTTCTTTTATAGCAAGTGCATTCAGGGAACCAAACTCCTTTTACATCACAAACTTCAAGATTTATACTTTTCTCAATCCAAATTATCCAACACTTGAACCAATGCATCTCACTCAACAAAACCATCACAACCAATACTAAGTCCTAATCCCCGGATAGGGTCAAGCTTTCATCGGCTAGGGAACAATTTTGTGGAGCTAAAAATAAAAGGCTTAAAGGCTCAAAGTGGCTTCAAAAAGAGGATAATGCATAGGGTAGGTAAAAGAGAAGGATAAAAAATGGTTTAAAAGAATAAGTTCTCCATCATATGATATCACATGTAATGAACTAATATCTCATAAAGGCCTCAAGAAATAGATAACCATATCAATGACAAGAGATAATATGCATAAGGAGAGTAAATCACACAAGAAAAGAAGAAGGATTCTTTTTATTATCCCTATAAGGCCAAAAACACTCACTAGGTAGCAATTTTTGTTGGATTTCAGTCACTTTTACCTAAGACCATATGTGCTCAATTTCATCACAAGCTAAGTTCTACATTTTAAAAACAACTTTTCAACATGATTCAGGCAAAGCTCTCCAAACATGCTATAGGAATTACATGATCAAGCAAGTTAAAGCATATCATAGGACATCTAAGTGGAATATTTTCAATCGTAAACAACAAAACACAAACAAAGACAAAAACTGAGTTTCCTTTTCCCCCACCCCATACTTAAACCAAACAGTGTCCTCACTGTTTAAAGACATAAAAAGAATAAAGAGGATATGAAAAGGGAACTCACAAATTAAAACTGAAGTTGTCTGAAACTATTGATCACTTTGAGGAGTTGAATTTTCTCGGTTCTGTAGAGGTCGGTACCGAGCTTGTTGTATGTCTACCGATTTTTACTATGTTGTTACTTTCAACATCGAGTTTCTTGCTTCTCTGTGTAGCACTTCTTCCACATCTTTGTACCTGAGTCACTTCATAGAAACATCTATCCCAACTACAATACTCTAACCTAAAAACAAGTAAAAAGAAAGCTAGCAAAAATATTTAGGAAAGCAAAAACTTAAAGCGGGTTGCCTCCCGTAAGCGCTATTTTTAACATCGTTACCCCAACAAACTTACCTTGGCGGATCAGGGCGGCTTCCATCCAGCTTTGTCGGGATCATGAGAAACCCCATACTTAGATGGAAAAGTTTCAAAGCTTCTCTCCAAGACATTTGATCCTCTATCATCAACAAGTATCTTGGAATTCAATTCCTACATAAAGGTTAGAAAAATCCGAACACCAAGGGGCTTCAACTCATTCATAGTGTGAATAGTAGGATGGGATATGGACAAAGGATAGGAGAAGGGATCAAGACCAGAATGTATCAAATCAGCGTAAGAAGACTCACCTTTGTCTCGCAGAAAGGGGGGTCGTTACCGAGGTAGATGGGGTTGTTAACGACCCTGTTGGTCATGTCAAATCTTCGGTAACGGGCTGGAATTCACCCTCAGCATTGTGATCCTTCAGAGAATAGTCAATACCGACCCATGGGGGGTCGTAGGCTCCTCAGTAAGCACATTCTCCTTGAACTGTCTTGCTTTTGTACTCAAAGAAGGGTTGTTACCGAGCCATGGTGGGTCGGTAGGTCCCTCTGTACTACACGTAGCGACCTCTTTTATGGCTGAATTGAAGCGAAACTCGACCTTATCTTCTCCAATATCGAAAGTGAGGAGTCCCTTCCTAACATCAACTCTTGCCCTTGCGATGGCTAAGAATGGCCTTCCAAGAATGATTGGCACCATAGGGTCTTCTGGCATCTCCATCACTATGAAGTCGTTGGGAACAAAGAATTTGCCAACCTAAACAAGAACATCCTCAACGACTCCTGTTGCCTTTACACAAGATCCCATATTGGCCTTGGACCAAATGGAGAGTGGTAGGAGACTTGCACTGACACCTAAATCACACAATGCTTTTAATTGATAAGCTCCAATCCCAATTGTAATGGCAAACTTACTTGGATCGCCTAGCTTTTCTAGGAGCTCTATGGACTGGACCTCATTCGTTAGCTCTGTGATGGACCTTTTCCTACTCAATATTTCTTTTAAAAATTTTGTATAGGCATGTATGTCATTAAGGGCCTCAGTAAATGGGATAGAAATATTTAAGCACTGGAGAATTCTGACAAAGCATCTAAACTTCCTTCCGTGACTCATTAGCTTTCTTGGTCGGGAAAGGAAGAGTCTTTGACGGACATGGAATGGAAAGAGGCCCGGATCGAGGCTCTACTGATCGACAAGAGGGTCAACTGGTGCAGAAGTAGGGTCGGTACCGACCTTGTGATTGAGAGTGGGGGTCGGTTCAAAAGACTTACCTGGTCTGGAGGGCTCGTTAACGACCCTGGGGGGTCGGTAACGAGGTCGACTGGGACTTCGTCTTCATCATCGTGCTTAGTATGTTTAGTCTTGGCTCAATTTGGCAACTCCTTCCCGCTCCTCAGGTGTATGGCTGCTATTTGTCCTCTAGGGTTCTCTTCGGGATGGCCCAGGAGTTGACCCTGAGGTCTTGGAATTTGTGCAACAAGGTTGCCAAGTTGGGAGTTGACGCTCTTTCTCCATGTATCTAACTCTCCCAATTGGGCCTATACACCCTTCATTTGATTATTTAGGTCATCCCGGACTCCATTGATCTCGCTTTTCACTCCATTGATCCCTTCATGGAGTCGTGCACCCATGATGGTGGCTCTTGATAGTCCGATGGCATGTAAGGTGGAACCCTTTGGTCTTTCTGAGGAGGTTGGCTCCCTTGGCCATAGTTACCCCAGGTGGCCTGATTGTTATTCCTCCTTGCATAAAAATTATTACCTTGGTTCCTATATAGACACCTCATGTAGTTAGCTTCTTCATATGCCTCAACAACACGAACCTGTTGCAATTAGTGCAAGCAGAAGTAGCATGGGCTTGAGACCCGCATTCTTGACAAGATGGAGATGATTTAAGATAACTTACCTGTTTTTTCAGATGGTTGATCTCGTCTTGTAAGAACTGGTGCGTCACTTCGGGGTCTACCTCGTCCTTGTTTGGATTATAGAGCCTTCATTGGGGTTGTTGGGCTTGCTGCATTTCGTACATTGCATCGTAGTTGGTCAACTTGTCAAGAAACCCCCACGCCTCATCGGGATCCATCTCTATAAAACCGCAAGCAGTGTGTAGATTAATGCGGTTCTTCGTTTCAGTGGTGATCCCTTGAACAAGATTTCTTGGAGTACGTATTGTGGTTGCCCATGGGTAGGGCATTGTCTAAGCATCTCCTTGAATCTCTCCCACGTCTCCACAAAGGTCTCATTAGGCAGCTGGAGGTAAGAGGTGATGCGCTTCCTTAACTCCGTAGTTTTGGCAGGAGGGAAGTACTTTGTCATGAACAAGTCATGCAGAGTTTCCCACTTCGTTATTGACTTGGGAGGTATGCTCTCTAACTAGCTCATGACCTTTCCTGTAAAAGACCACTTGAAGGCTTTCAACAAAACATATTCTAAAGAGACACCATTAGCAACAATAGTGTCACATAAATCAAGGAAATTTCTAATATTTTCTATTGGGCACTCAGTGGGTTTTCCTCAAACTGAGCCCTTTTGATCAAGGATATGAATTGAGGTTTGATCTCAAAGGTCTTCTCTATCTCTGGAAGCTCAATTGCGGACTCTGGAACCCTCAGTTCTGGATGCATGTACTGCTTGGTGTTCCTTGGGATGGCATTTAACTGCTCTTGTAGATGGGCAGTGTTCGCTCGCTCACGTTCAACCTCAGCAGCTTCAGCGTCTCGATCAGCTTGCAATGTTTCCATCTGCCTCTAGAGAGCAACCATCTGCTGAGCCATCTCTTCAGTGGTTGCCATTGCTTTGTTTTCTCTTAATCTGTGGTGGAAGGATCGCTTGGGTTCAGAGTCTACTAATGGATTAGAGACAACTCGGCGTCCTTCAGCTGGCATACACTGTAAGCTGATAAACCTAAAATGCATGATATTTTGTATTTTTTTTAAACTTTTCTGATTTTTTTTAATGCAATTATGAATGCAAGAATTTAAACATGCTTTGCAAGAATTTAAACTATATGCAATGCAATACTATACTAGCATGTAAATATTCCCCTCCCCCATGCTTAAACAATACATTGTCCCCAATGTATAAAATAAAAGAGAAAGGAAGAGAAAACACTCATAAAGTCATCTACACTTTTGAATATGGAGGAGGTTCAAAGTGGAACTGGTTTGGTGGTGAAGACACAAGATAGATGGAGAGCAATGAATTCACAAGATTAGACATTGTCAATGCCCTTAACAACCTGTCAAAAGCTTGTGAACACATCTCACAAAAACATAAGTAACACAAGGATAAATTGAAATTGAATAACAATCCATTCAAAAACCGCTTCAACTTATCAAACTTGTGAGACCAATTTTCATGAGATGGCATATGCTCAAACAAATTCAACACAAGTGGTGATGTTAAAAAATACTTATAGTATGGGTCAAAGTACTTGTCATCATTACCACTCTTACCTATGTAATCTCTAGCACCAATCTGAGGCTCACTTGGCTCTATAGGCTTTGTAATGTCCTTTAGTGCCTCAGGATATAGGAGAATTGACTTTTGAGAGTCAAGAGGAGGAAAATCGGAATGCATATAATCATCATCAACTTCTAGGGTAGATCCACGATCACGGATGTCCAACAGCGGTTGCGGTTCTTCACCAGAATTCAGATCGTCTTTGATCACCTCCTTCTCGCTCCTCAATGTAATGGTACTCACATTCTCCATCGGGTTTATCGGTTCAGAAGGCAAATTCCCAGAGTCTCTTGCTTCTAGCCTATTCACAACCGTGACCATTTGACTGATCTGAGTCTCCATGTTCTTGATACTAGCTTGAGTGCTCTGGATACTAGTCTGAGTGTTCTGTCCCAACTGGTCTACTATGTTAGCAAGCCTTGTAAACATCTCCTCAACATTGAAAGAGGAGTTCTCAACTGGATGGAGCATAGGTGGATGTTGTTCAACCAGCTCACTCTGATAACTCATGTAGCAAAAGAAATCCCAACACTCTTCTGGTACCATACACCATAACCTATAATTGCTCATGTACTCAGCCAACTATAGAGTCTCAGAATTTATCCCATCTAGGATGCACTGACATAATTCCCTCTCACAAGGGTGATAGCCCCAAGTACCAAGTGTATGAAAGTATTGTTGCACTCTAGAGAAGTACACATGAAAAAGTTCATCCTGCAGTTGTCTACATTCAAACATAGCCATTGATTAGTAGCGCAGGTGTGGACAGTAAGATAGGTCCACACAAAAGTTGATAAAAATAAAAACTTAGAATTAAACAAAGTGTCCCCGGCAACAGAGCCAAAATTTGACTGGCTGAAAGTCGTCGTGCCAAATCAAAAATAAATCCCTAGTTACACAACTAGTATAGTCGGTAAGTCGGGGTCGAACCCAAGAGACACTTGTAATTCAAAGTAATATTGTTATCAACTCAATAGTAATAAAAGGGGAATTTTGGTTATTAATCTAAAACTAGGAAATTCAAATAAACAAGACAAGCAATAAAACAAAGTAGAGGTTGAGTTTTTATCAGTTTAGGAACACAATCCTATTCAAGTATCCACTTTCTTCATCAAGTTATTGATCATTGATTTAAACAAGTTATTTCTTTTGGTTATTCCTATCCTGATCAGATATAATAAACAAGTCAACGGGTCATGTAAATACTTAACATCCAAACAACTCATGAAACGATCATAAATCACAAGGATATTAGCAATGAGAACAAGGATATGCAGGATACATGCAAATTGAGTTCCAACGAGTCAAACAATAAGCATGCAATCAAATCTCTTTCTCAAAGGTTTTAGTCCAACGAGTCCTAAAACATTGAGTTGCTACAAAGATTAGGCTTTACTACGAGAAAACCTAGATCTAGCAATAGAGAGTATTAAACTCCAACAAGTTAGCTAGGCATGAATGAATCAATACAATCAATATAAATTATGCACAAGAGAATTGAAATAACCTGTAGAAATAAACCTGAATGGAAGAATCTCACAATAAACTTGGATCTGAAAGCTTCAACTTGAATAGAATCTAGGAGTTTAGTTCTCCATAAGAGAGAAAATACAAAAGTCTGAAATAATGGAAACTAGGTCTAAGAGGGAGATCCCAAAACAAAGCTTGAAAAGTAGGTTTAAATAGTCTCGAACATACACGGAATAAAAAGATAAGAGGAAAGAAATATAAAAGATAAATAGATAGATAAAATGCCGCTTCGACCTTCGATGTCGTGGAAAACCGCGATCGCGGCCCTGCCTCCGACAGCATTTTAGCGATACTTTGGGAATATGTTTTGACCACCTTAGAGTAGGGATTTCGACTCGGAGTAAAAATATGAATTGTAGCTCTTCAATTTAGCTTTCCAATGATACAAAATTCAGCTTCATCTGATCACTGTAGCTCCCGAAATAAGCATTACAATAAAGTAGTGTTGAAACAACAACTTCAATAGATGGCCCAGATTTAAGCATTCTTTTCCACAACCTCTTAGTCCATAATTATCATCAGAAATGGCTTGAATATCCTTGGAAAAGACACTTGAATATCTCCAATCTTGAATCCTTCAACTTAACCAATCCTTACTCCTTAAAACGACCTAAAAACGCGAAAGCACAAGAGTAGACACCGAAATGCAAAAACTACTAATACTAAGGAAATCGCATGCAACTACCTAAGATTTAAACATAAATATGCTATAAAACTAACACCTAAATGCATGCTATCATAAGCAAAAACAAAAACAAAAACGAAATTAAAAGCAAAATAGAATCTCAGAGGAGGGTCGGTACCGAGGCCCAAAGGGTCGGAAACGAGCCTGCAATGATCCCGTAAAATAAAAACTGAAAGGAAAAACAGAGATCTGTCGACAGGGTCGGTACCGACCTAGGTAGGGTTGTTACCGACTCGAAAGTGATCCTGAAAACAAACAGAAAAAGAAGAGAAACTAGGTTTTGCAGACAAGGTCGGTACCGACCCTAGGGAGGTTGTTACCGACTCGACAAAGTCCAAAAAAACGCTTAAAAGAACAAAACTTGGCACAATTGAGATCTCCCCGGAAACGGCGCCAATTTGTTGAGATGGTTTCTTGACAACAAATAAATTTATAATCAAGACCCCGCTGAGTACATGGGAATCAGGTTCGTCCACAAGAGAAAGTCTAGTGTCAAGTTTTTTACTTGGAGCGCAAGCAATCAAAAAATCTAGAGTTTTTATCGAGATAGAGAGAAATTATAAGCATTATGTTATCCTCACAACAATAATTATGCATGCAAACGCCAATGAAATACATAGATCATGTTTTTATCACATAAAGGCGTTAGCTTTCGTCAACTTAAGCAAGTAAATCAAATAACTTTCATTCAATCAATAAACTTACTATCTATCTCTTCTACTTCAACAAGGATTGATCCGCTTTCGCTTCAAAACTATTCTGATTCAAGGTTTTTGCTTTCGCTTCAACTATGAATAAGAAATTCCTTTCCCACTTTCGTTTCAAGGATTAAGAACAAGAAAATAGATTCATGCAATAAAAACAATCACAACATGATCAAGAGCAAGCACACATTACCATTATTGGGTTTAACCCCAACCTTACAGAAAGAGAGTACTCATAAAAGATGATTGAACCAAACAATTGCATTAATAGAAAAAGGAAAAACTTACAAACTGAATTCAAAACGAAACTTGTTCTCCAAGCAATCTCTACTCGTCCTCTCTTTACTCTATCTCACACCTCCTCTCTCTCCTCTCCAAAAGATGATAGAAAAACTAGAGCTACACAAGAGTATTTATAGAGAAAACTAATCTATCTATAAGGAAATAAATCTTCTAATAAGATATATCCCTTAAAACTATCTAATAACATAAAGATATAGGATAAAAAGATCATTAAAAACACCGACTCGGATGTTCGCTAATGACCTGGGACCCTAGGTACCGACCCCATCAGGGTCGGTAGAACTCTGCCGAATCCTTCAAACATAGCCTTTCCTGAGCACCTCGTTATCGACATTATGTACCTCGGCAACAACCCCTGCAGCCTCGTTATTGACCCACACAGGGTCGTTATCGACCCCCTTCAGCTTTGTTCACAACCTTGTAACTGAGATATCTCCTTCGTTAGGGAGTCGTTTGCCTTCGTTTTTGTTTTGATTCTTCTTCCTTAGGCTCGAAAACGGGTCTCTAGACTTCTCTCATAGCTCGAACTTGATTCTTCATTTCTTTATGGACTTCATTCCTTGAGCTTTTCCTTTGCTTTGCTCCTTTTCTCAAAAGTTGCTCCAAACAGCTCCAAAACCTATAAAAACACCACGACATCTTATGTAGACTCCATATCTTAAGGAAATGCGAACACCTACACAAACGACTCAAAACAAAACACAAAACTCAAAGAAAAGACTGAAACACACAAAAACACACCCTAAAAACACAACTAAAAAGGAGGATATCAATATTAAATACATGAATCATAATTTACAAATTATTTGAAGTTAGTTTCATTATTTTGTTTGAATAATTGGGAATACGGATTCATAATGTAAATTTGGATCTATGATACCATGCCAACATTTAATTTACAATTTTCCACAAGGTTGAGGCCATCTACAAGGCTCTAAACATGATAACTTAGAGGTTGCATTAGCTAATAGAGAGATGGTGTTAAAAGACTTTTGATATAGAAGAACATGAGGTGGAGATGCTCCTAGCTAAGAGCTTCTTATTATGCTGATGAAGATGGTGCTGCTCATTTTGACAACATTGTGAAGAAAGAAATGGAAAGTGTGAAAGGAAAGCATTATAGGGAAATCAACCAAATCAGGTTGCTTCAAAGGTAAGCCCGAGTACTTCTTCTCTAGAGTCAACAATATTAATTTCTTCTTTGAAAGATGTAATCAATATGATCGAGAGTATGGAACAAGGGCTACTGCAAAAGATGCAAAGTTTCAAAATGATGATTATAAATTAGGAGAAGTTTCCCAAGAGGAAATTAGTTGCATGTGCTAAGATTTAGTAGAGTGAATCATCAAGTGAGGAGTTAGAGGTGTCAAATTTAGTGGAGAATGTGGAGGATTCAGAGAAGTCAAAGAGTTACAAGGATTCAGAGGAGAAGTCAAAGAAATGTGAGGAAGAAGAAGAGAATCTGGAAGAGGAGGAAGAAGAGAATACGACGGAAAAAGACAAGGATGATGTTAGTGAGGAAGAGTAAAATGTGGAGGATGATCGTGGTGGGCAAGAAGGATCACTGTCGCAATGCCATGGGAAGAGTTGGGTCGATGTAGATGCAAAATGAATTCTATCAAAATAAGGCAAACATATAATTCCAAATCAACACTCACCGTTTTAAAATCTCATTTAACCAAAAAAAAATAACATATAAAACCATTCAAAATAAACTTCATCCAAAAACCATAATAACCAATAGCATCCTCCTTACAAGCTATGGTACCTTCAATATTTCTTCCATGGCGCATGATCATCATGCTTAGCTATACACACACCCATTTTCCACATTCTCTCTTCTTTCTCCGGCTAAGCCTCTACCGGAGCGCTCAACAAAGTATTTTAATAATTTTAAAAAGTAGTTCCTCCTCACATCACGGCTATGTCCTGGGGTCACTTTTCCATCAACTTGCCCGTGTCTATAGCAATACCGGTGGAAACCCAAGCACACAATTAAAAAATATTTCAAATTCATGTGAGTCATTTAAAATATCAATATAACATATACAATATGGAATAATTTCCAGCATAAGGTTCTAGACATCTAATCTAACAATTAATTCAACACATAATAGAATAAATGCTATGTAAGTCCTCAAACAACTTACCTTAAAAGATAAAAAGCAAGCACTAGCGGAACAAAATAAGCTCGAATAATTTACACATGAAGGTTACTAAATCACAGAACAAATCAATAACTAAAACTATAACTACTAAAAAAATATCGATACAACGAAATTAATTTATTGCCCCAAAAAAGCTTAGAAGTCTTCCTAATTAACTATTGGATCGATGTTAGGAACTTAGGAACTAACACTAGAACAATGATTATCTTTCTTGATTTTGATGTTAAAAAACGCCATTAGGAGTTAAACCTTTGTCCAGTATTTCAGGAAATATAAAATCATACATGAACTATGAGGGAAACAATGCATAACACTAATGAAATCGTTTCTTGCATACATGGCTTTTTAGAGGGACAACAGGGTCTTTGGGGGACAGACTTGGGCGACAAGTAAAAAAGGGCAAATGTGTCTTAAAAGGGAAATAACGCTTAAGGGCTCGTTGGTCATTAAAGCTATGTCTTGCGCCCCAAGTAGAAAAGGAATTAGAGGTAATTTGAAAAGATCCATCACTATAAAGAGAGAGCAATCAAGCCAGGTCAAATTAGATCACTCACCACATGAACAGTACTCACCTGAAAGCAACGAGAGACTGGGAGTGATTCAAGAGCAACAAGCTAGGAAGAATCCAAGAAGAAGAAGATCTAGAGCTAGTCGATGGCAAGTGCGTGAACTTGACATCGTCGTGGAAGGAAGTTCCAGTGCTAAAGGGAATTGCACCAGGAAGCTATGAGGTTTGATTACTTTGTTTAAATCGTTATAGCATTCTTAGGAACTAGATAAGTAGATTTGTTAGTATTGCTAGAATTTGGTGATTGCTAACAATAGAGAAGTTCAGATCTACATCTTGTAACTAAGGAACTATCGTTTATATAAAGTTCTCATTCAAAATCCTCCAAGGGAGGTAGAGGTTTACCCATTCAACTTGTTGGTTGAAGTGGGGTTCCTCTATAAGGAATTGTGTCCGTAGTTATCTTGTCTTTTACGTTCTGCAATTGCTTTTCCGTTGCGTAAGGAAATTGTCATTGGAATAGTTTCCGCTTATCTGAACTAACAAAGATCTACGATACTACAATTTCTATTAGAACCTGGTGCTCTAGATTGTTCATTTAGTTGCAGGATGTTGACAAAACTCAATGCAATTGGACATGAAAACAACAAACCACCAAGATCGGAAGGTCGTTTTGAACGATGTCAAGGAATGATGAGAGACTGGATGCGTAGTCATGATTGCCAATCATGGATAGTAATCGAGAAAGGAAACTTCACCATCAATGATGCCATCAAGGATGATGTGTCTAAATGCGGGTGAAAGTTGATGTGCATAGAGACAAACTACAAAGCCAAAATGTATCTAAACAACTCTATGAGCGAGATGGATGCAACAATGGTCGGAAACCTAGAGATTGCAAAGGAAATATGGGCAACCATAGAACAAATGCACACGGGGAGCTCCGATCTCAAAGGAAACCACCTGATGGAAGTTCGCCGTGAGTTCTTCAACTTTAGGATGAAACCTAGAGAAAGCGTGTCCTTTTACAAATCTCGCTTTGAGAGTCTTCTAACCAGGCTTTTCGGGCTCGGGAATCACGAAGGCAGAAATCACAAACATAATAAAAGTAAAGCAAGTGATTGATGGACTCTCAGGGGAATGGACCCATGATCGAACAACACTCAATGAGAACCCCGCTAACAAGAGTCTTCTACTTCACGAGACCTATGGAAAACTGAAATCCTATTAGGCCAGGAGAAATGATGATAAAGACCTAGACAAACCTGGGAAGGGAATAACACTAAAACTAGAGAAAGTGCTCAAATCTATTCAGGAACAGTGTGAAGATTCTGATGACGAAGAAGAAGACGACATAGTTCTCATTATAAAAGCTCTTCGAAATTTGTACAAGAAAGGAAAATTCAAAAGGAACTATGGAGGAAATAGTTCCTCAAAGGATTATAACAAGTTAGGTGAGAAGGATGCAAAGGACATCACTTGCTCCAAATGCTTCAAGAAAGGGCACTTTGACAAAACGTTCCACATTGAGAAATGAAGAAAAGAAGGCTAGAAACAAGGCCTACAATGCATCCTAGGATGATGATACGCTGGATTTAGTACATCGTAACTATGTGTTTTTATTAGGATTTCTGAGTGTTTTAGGCTAGATTAGGGCATTTAATTGTAATATCAGAAAAGCCTACAGATGAAGACTTTGAAGAAAGAAGTCCTAAGTTCGAGCTGAAGACCCGCTTTACAGCGGTTGCTAAGGAATACAAGACTGAAGATCTTACGACGAAGAAGACCCGCGCCCTCGGGTATGGAGCCGAGACCGCGGTGGGAAATGAATCCGAGAGACCCAAGAGTTCGCTGGACCCGCGCTCGCGGGTCGAGACCAGAGACCGCGAGAGAACAAGCATCCGCGGACGCAGAAGATTACAGGAACCGCGCTCACGGGTTTGGACCCGCGCTAGCGGGTGGCGACTCTCCAGCGGCCGACTCAGTTTTATTTTATCTTTTATTTTATTATATCTTTAGTATTTATTTCGGTTGTTTCTAGTATTTAAGCCTAGTTTCATATTCAGTTGAGACAATCTAGATTTTAATTTTAGTTTAACCTAGTTTTATTTCTGTTGTTATAGAGAACTAATTTTCCTTGGAGTTTTTTTTATCAAGGAAGCCTTTTTATTGAATTCGTGAGATTTTGGTAACTTTTCTATCATTTGGTTAATATCAAAACTCTTGTTTTTAATTATATGATCTATGTTTGATTTTATGAGCCTGATCAACTTGTTTGATTGACTTAGATCTACTGTTTGGATTAGGTTTGATTGTTGTCTGTGCAATCTTATTTATCCTTGAAACAACTCTTTTGCAGGACCGTGGACTGGAATTGAGAAAGAGTATTTGATGATTATTTTATGGATGAGACTCATTGTTTGATTGCATGATTTGATTTCCTTTTATCCTTAATACTTTGCATGATTTGAATTAAGCGTCCTTGTTGATATCATAGTTTCCCTTGGACCGTGGACAAGCGGAAATCTTTATAAGGATTGGAATTAACCTGGGAATTATAGAAAAGTGGATGAATCAATGTCCAAGGATTAAAAAGGTGGAATTGATTGAATGAACTCTGCTTTCCTTTAATTGTTTTGAAACCTAATTCTGTTTTCTTGCTTAAACCCAAAACCCTTGCTTTTGTTCTTTGTTGATTGTTCAGAATACCGATTCTCTTGGGTTCGATCCCTTACTTGCATGTTATACTTGGTTTTTAATTTAGGGTAATTTATTTTTGATCTCGTCACAACGACTTTAGTTGAGTCAGATGATTCCAATGACGAGGACCCAGAGGCATAGGCGACACCCAACATGTGTGCAATGGCAATCAAAGAGGACTCACAAGAACCACAAGAGGAGGTAAGCACTCAAACCTTATCAAATTGCTTTGACATGTATGATAAGCCTAGTCTTATTCGCATTCTTACTAAACTTGTTAAAGATAATATGAAACTTCAGAAAAATCTGAAGCAATACGAGGAACTATGCTTTAATCTGGAAAATGTAAAATCTGATGATTGTTCCATGTGTGGTGAACTACGAAAAGAGCTTGATTCCCTAAAGATCATGAACAATGATCTTAAGACTGACCTTGTAGATCTTACCCTAGAAAGGTATAATCTCCTTAAGAGGCTTGAGAAAAGTGAGGGAAAACAGCCCTGGGCACAATCAAGAACTTTTGACCCTAAATGAGATAAGTGAGAGTAGAGCTCGAGAACTCCAATTCTATTTAATCAAAAACTCTTATATCGAGGAATGAATTAGAGTTCTAGAGAGTGGAAACCAAGGGAAAAGTGAGTACTACATTGGGGAAAACACTCACAAAATCTATGTCAAAATTGCCAAGGGAAATGGTTCCAAAGTGCCTTGCAAAGAAACTATTGAGAGAAACAAATCAAAAGACCTCACCCTAAATGTTACCTTGGGGAGTACTACAAGACCTGATGGGCTTGTGAGAAACATGGACAGTACAAGGAACAATGTCAAAAGGGTAAAACTGGTTTCAATTTGAATCACAAGAAATGGAACAACATTAGATCACACAATGATAACTTTGTCTCCTATAATCTGTCTAGGAACAATAGAGTCCGTGATGTGAATATTGTTGATTATGTGAGCTACTATACCTGTAAGGAACTCGGCAAGGAACATCTTGCTTGGGTAATCAAACGATAATTGTTTTGCAGGTAAAAGCAAGGGAGAACAGTTAGTGGTTCATTGATAGCACATGTTCCAACCACATGAAAGGGACAAAAACAATATAGCCTCGCTTAACACCCAAGTTGAAGGAAGAAATGTTTCCTTCGACAACAAGAACAAAGGAGCCATTCAGGGATCAGGAGAAGTCAGACTCAACAAATCAATCAAAATGAATAATGTTAATCTTTTGACAGATCTGGGATACAATCTCTTGTGTGTTGCACAACTCTGAGATCAAGGGATCGACATTGTTACCCTTCACTCAAATGAATGTCTAGTGATAAAAAAAGGAACCGACAAAGTCATCCTTAGAGGGAAATTCTCAAACAATGTCTATACTGTTGACATAGATTTTCAACCATCAAGTAAATTGTGTCTCACAATTCAATTAATAACACAAAGCTTTGGCACAAAAGACTTGGACATGCAGGATTGAATCTAATTCAAAAGTTGTTCTTGTAAGACCTTGCTATCGGTCTTTCAATGATCAATCTAGAAATAGGATATGTTTGTGATGCATGTGTTTGATGAAGACTTTATATCACATGGAACTGTTCCTCAACTAGAATCACCTAGAAAGATAACTGATCTATTTCTAATCCCAAAATAGGAACCAACCGAAGATGATGACAATGATCAAAGAAGAGACGATTTTGTCTATCCAACACGAAACAATTCCTCATCTTTAGATGACAATGATGATAATGAAGATGATCCTTTGACTGAGCACTTTGAAGATCTAGTTTCCTCTCCATATAAGAAAGATTCCCATTTGGAAGAGCCAGATCCCGAGAACAATCCTAAGGGTGCGCCATATGTAGCAAGCTCAAGTGCTCATTGGGAACTTTTAGAAACACCAAATCCTCCTGCAATAAGGCACTACCATCATAAAAAGGATCACCCTATCGAAAACATCATCACATCATATGGAAAGGGAGTACAAACTCTATCATCTACTCAAAAATTTTGTTACTTTAGTGTCGTTGTGTCTCTTATTGAACCTAAAAATGTGAAAGAAGCTCTGCATGATCCATATTGGATACAAGCAATACAGGAAGAGCTTCCTCAATTTGAAAGGAACAAAGTCTGGAAGTTGGTTTGTCATTGGAACTCGATGGGTGTTCCAAAACAAGCTTGATGAGACAAGAAACGTGTCCAGGAACAAAGCTCGACTTGTAGCACAAAGATACAACATGGAGGAAGGAATCGACTATGAAAATAGTTTGACTTACATGTTATTTGTACTCGAATTATATTTAAAAATGCGTAATACGGTTGTATCTTACTTTTGTTTATTTCGGCCGTTTCTAGCGTCTTGCTTGTCTTTAGAAATGGTACCTCCTTAGGTGCGTAGCATTCCAACAACGTGGAACTAATTTACACAAGATTTAAACGAAGGAAGAGGATACGAGTTTGGATTGGGCTGCTCCTCCATTTGGGCCGAGTATGTGATCCAAAAACGTGCCCATATCTTTTGACTCCCAAGTCCATCAGATGTTCTTTTAAGTCCTAAGCCCATTCCTAATTAATTTTTATTATTTGTAAAATTATTTTCACTATAAATATATAACAATTATTTTAGAATTTTAATAAATATTACCATATGCCTTTATAAAGAATATTTATTAAAATAAAATATCAATCATGCTCACCTAGGAAATTTATAATTTTTAATAAATTATAAATGACTTCCTAGAATAATAATATTTATGAGAATAATATTATTGTGCATGTTTAAAACTAAATTATTCGAGAATAATAATTTAGAATAATTTCCTTTAGAAATCATTCATTCTTACAAGAAATTGTTATATTTCACTTAGAATCGTTCATTCTTATAAGAAAAGATTATATTCACTTAGAATCGTTCATTCTTATAAGTAATTGTTATATCCATTTAGAATCGTTCATTCTTATAAGAAAACGTATAAATGTTATATTCCTTTAGAAACGTTCATTCTTATAAGAAATCGTTATATTCACTTAGAGTCGTTCATTCTGATAAGAAATCGTTATATTCCTTTAGAACCGTTCATTCTTTTAAGAAATCGTTATATTCCTTTAGAATCGTTCATGCGTATAAGAAATCGTTATATTCACTTAAAATCAGTTCATTCTTATAAGAAATTGTTTGTTATATTCATTTAAAATCGTTCATTCTTATAAGAAAACGTAAAAAACGTTATATTCACTTAGAACCGTTCATTCTTATAAGAAATCGTTATATACCTTTAGAATCGTTTAGTCTTATAAGAAATCATTATATTCATTTAGAATCGTTCATTATTATAAGAAATCGTTATATTCCTTTATAATTGTTAGTTCTTATAATAAATCGTTGTATTCATTTAGAATCGTTCATTCTTATAAGAAATCTTTATATTCATTTAGAATCGCTCATTCTTATAAGAAATTGTTTGTTATATTCATTTAGAATCGTTCATTCTTATGAGAAAACATAGAAAACGTTATATTCACTTAGAATCGTTCATTCTTATAAGAAATCGTTATATCCCTTTAGAATCGTTTAGTCTTATAAGAATTTATTATATTCATTTAGAATCGTTCATTATTATAAGAAATTGTTATATTCCTTTATAATCGTTCATACTTATAATAAATCGTTGTATTCATTTAGAATCGTTCATTCTTATAAGAAATCTTTATATTCATTTAGAATCGTTCATTCTTATAAGAAATCATTATATAATGTTATATTCACTTATAATCGTTCATTCTTATAAGAAAACGTTATATTCATTTAGAATCGTTCATTCTTATAAGAAATCGTTATATTCCTTTAGAATCATTTATTCTTATAATCCTTTAGAATCGTTCATTCTTACAAGAAATCATTATATTCCTTTAAAATCGTCCATTCTTATAAGAAATCATTATATTCCTTTATAATCATTCATTCTTATAAGAAATCGTTATATTTTTTTATAATCGTTCATTCTTATAAGAAATCATTATATTCATTTAGAATTGTTCATTCGTACAAGAAATCATTATATTCCTTTAGAATCATTCATTTTTATAAGAAATCATTATATTCCTTTAGATTCATTTAATCTTATATTCCTTTAGAACCGTTCATTATTATAAGAAATCGTTATATTCCTATAGAGTCGTTCATTCTAATAAGAAATCATTATATTTCTTTAGAACTGTTCATTCTTATAAGAAATCGTTATATTCGTTTAGAACCGTTCATTCTTACAAGAAATCACTATATTCCCTTAGAGTCGTTCATTCTAATAAGAAATCGTTATATTCCATTAGAACTGTTCATTCTTATAAGAAATCGTTATATTCCTTTAGAACCGTTCATTCTTATAAGAAATCATTATATTCCTTTAGAGTTGTTCATTCTTATAATAAATCTTTATATTCCTTTACAACGTTCATTCTTGTAAGAAATCGTTATATTCCTTTAGAGTCGTTCATTCTTATAAGAAATCGTTATATTCCTTTAGGACCGTTCATTCTTATAACAAATCGTTATATTCCTTTAGAGTTGTTCATTCTTGTAAGAAATCATTACATTCCCTTAGAATCATTCATTCTTATAATTATTTTGTACCGTTCGTTCTTATAAGAAATCGTTATATTCATTTAGAATCGTTCATTCTTATAAGATATTGTTATATTGCTTTAGAATCGTTCATTCTTATAAGAAATCATTACATTCCTTTAGAATCATTCATTCTTATAATTCTTTAGAATCGTTCATTCTTATAAGAAAACGTTATATTTCTTTACAATCATTCATTCTTATAAGAAATCGTTATATTCCTTTAGGATCGTTCATTCTTATAAGAAATCGTTATATTCCTTTAGAGTTTGGTTTAAGATTAATAAACCTAATTAGTTCACATGTTATGGTTAAAGTTTAACAAAACATAAACGTCTATTATGATCTTCATATGCTTGATTGATTTTGATAAGTTCCCGCCAGGGGTTTGGGGGCGGTGCCCCGGGGATCACTAGGGGTCCTAGGGGCAGAGCCCCCTAGTAGGGAGTTCGGGGGCAACGCCCCACGATGGTGGTCTCCCTGACCGGTCAACGAGTTGGGGGTCCAAGGGGCAACACGCCCCTGGCGAGGTTGGGGGCAGCGCCCACAAAAAAAAGGTATACAATGATATTTATGGGAGATTTATTTTATTATCATGTTAGATTAATATCTGTTTATATTTAGAGATAAGTGGTCAGACTTTAAATTAAAAGGATTGAATTTAATGATTAGAGTTTGGTTTAAGATTAACATTTATTTGTGTTTAAGAGTTTATGAACTATTATTTTGTTTATGAAAGCAATATGGGCCTCAGTTTATATAATTTGTACTTAAGGGTTCATAAATTATTAAAAATATATATATATATATATATTTTAAATATATTCTAATTTTATTATTGATATAGATTGCGACTTGGGAGGGAAACGAAATATTTGATAGATTAGGAGGGAAATAAAGGAGGGAAACAAATCATGGCTCCTGTCATCGCCTTCGTCGACCTCCTCCCTAACAATGATCTTTGGATTGCTAGCTTGTTCATCTTCTTTGACGCTATGATTAGGTATATATATGTAGGTCATTTAATCCATTTCATGTCTCAAAAACCATTATAAATAACACTACTCCTAAGAATGAAATTATTTGTAGGCTAAATTCGAGTTTTAGTAGTCACCCTTGTATATTGGTTTATTTTGATTGATTTCTATCCTCTGTTGGTCATTTAATTTGCTTAATTTTGAGAGGATTGCTATATGTCTGCTCTTTTGTTCTTATAAAACAAAGGAAATTTCATAGTTGTGAGATGTTTTGGCATGTTGCTTCATGCCCTTGCAAGTTGCAACCCGTAAGCTAGTAATATATGCCACACCTTTGAAAACACACTCAACGTTTTAAATATGTAATATGCTCACATTCTCAACTTAAAACATATTTTGAATGTAACAATCTTTCATATATTAGATGAATTTTGCTCTATCTTGTATAATTCTTCATTTTGATGTGGTAGAATTTTTTGGTATGTATCCAGGCCCCTCTCTTTCTTTTATATCACACTGGTGAAAGCTTTAACATAATTCTTCATTTTGGTGTGGCGAATTTTTTTATTTTTATTCTGCTTAATATAGCATTTAAGAGAGGAAGAGCATTTGCCAAATACTCTGAGGCAAGCATTAATATACAAGGTGAGTAGACTTAAGAAATGTATCTTTTTTATTTATTATAAAGAATCAGATGTATTGAAGGTGTTGAGTCTTTGTTGCTATAATCATGCAGGCTCTTGGTTTTGCTATGCCTTATTTTGCACATGTATCTTTGATTATGGCACCTGACAGAAGCAAATTGTCAAAACTACACGGTGCTACTTCAGTGGGTCAAGTTGTCTTGCATATACATTTGCTTTGTGTTAAGTTTTTTGAGTTGCCTTAGTGTGCATATCAATTTTAACATTTTTGAACTCATATTTTGCATTTTGCAGTTTAGAGAGATGGGATACCTTCCTTAGGCCGTGGTAAACTATCTTGCACTGTTAGGTTGGGGTAAACGAAACTGAAAATGAATTTTTCACTCTCGAGTAACCAAGGTTATTAAAATCGAGATTCTAGGATCGGATCACGGAAGGTCTTATAGATCGGATCGTAAAATCGGATCATAGGATCGTAAGATCCTATAATATCACTAAAAGTAATATATTATAGATATGATACAAAAAAATATAGGCACTAAAACCAAAAAAATATAGTTTTATTAAAATTCAATGATTATAATACCGAAAATTGACATTCCAAACTTATATATGCACAAGAAGCACATTTAAAAAATATATATGCTCACATAAATAGTCGAGGAAAGATTATGAGTCTTTATTAGGCAAAAAATATTATAAATTCAACAATTAGGAGTCGACAAGAGGGAAATTGGGAGGTAAATGAGGTTAAAAGAGACAAATTGAGCATTTAAGCAATGTAATGTCACTATAATTAAGCCAATTGGTGTTGAAATAAATTTTATAAGCTCAAAGTAAAAAACTGGGTAAGATCTTACTATTTTATATAGGATCTCATGAGATCTTGTTTACGATCCTATACGATTCTAACACGATTCTACACGATTCTAAATCAATTCTAACAAATTTCGATTTTAATGTACGATTCGGATCAAAATCCCAATAGGATCGTAGGATCTTACGATTTTAAGATCTGGATCTTGATTTTAATAACATTGTCAGTAACTTGGTAAGCCTTTTTGTGTCATTGAATCTGTTTAGTAGTTGACAGATAATGTAAGTAAGTTGGCCTGAATTGTCATCTTTAAGTGAGGCATTTCTATGTGGTTGGCAGTTGAAAGGTTTGCTATTGAGTGAGTGAACAAGAGTGGAGCAATATTTGATTCAACTAAGCTAAAGTAATTGGCTTTTACATGCACTATGATTTGAGTCCCTATGTGCTATTGATATCATGCTTGCATGTTTTAACTTACCCTATAGCCTTGTAGTGGCAACTCTATGCTTCTATTAGTTTCATTATAGCTATTTCCCAGTATATATTGGTGTCTAAAGATCATAGAATTGAACAAAATTCTTGTATATAAATTGAATAATGAATTTCATCTATGCGCTAAGGATGATGATAGCTTTGAGCCCCTTTTTGTTGTCAAATTGTGTGTCAGACAGTCTTGTTACAGCTTGTGTCTTGTTCTTTGCTTGCTTGTAGGATTGTTCTATTATGAGAGTCTTACGATTAATAGACTTGCAGGTATAGAGAAAGAAGATGGGATCTCAAGCAACTTGGGGCACCATCTTCACATTCAGCTACAGTGATTGATCTTGCAATTGTTGTAGGATTCCAAGAGGGAATTGGAAGCTCACTGTTTACTATGACTGTAATCTTAGCTGCTCTCATTACATGAATTAGAAGAGAAGACAAAGCCAAGTGGTGTAACATATTTGTTGGCTAGCATTAACATGTAGTAAGTATAGACTTTGCTTCACTTGTTAGGATTTTGTTTGGTTTGTTAAGGGTTGTGATTAGCATGTGGATAGAATGTGGTTTGTTGTACGATGTTTCAACAAGTATTATAGACTATGTAATTGCATTACTATAATTATGCAAATACGCAATATTATGGTATAATATTTTTTTATTTTTTTAAAAATGCTTAATTATTTAACCACAAAATTTGAAACAAAATAAATTCATTGCAAATGTCAAGGCTAAATAGCCACGAATTAGAGGCGATAATGAGTTCAAATTCGACTCGAATTTAGATACAAAATAAATTTGTAGCTAAAATTTGATGGTGATGCACTCAAAACCAACCACGAAATTCAATTCTGGCTAATATGGTTGAACGTGACTTTCGTGGCCAATAGCCACACATTTAGCAATGAACTAGTTCGCTGCTATTATTTTCAACTATATAGCCACAAAACTAGAATTATGTGGTTCTTTTCTAGAGTCATATTTAGCCTCGGCCGTTTTAGCCTCAGGGCACCTTTCATAGGGCAATCCGTTGGGGATGTTGTGGCTAACGTGATTTCGTGGTTATTTTTTTGGTTGATGTCGTGGCTATTTTTCTGGCTACATACGCATTTTCCAGTAGTGTTACCATCTTGGGATTCTAGCATGTATGCGCCCCTGGCATGTGATGCCGATTATCTTGTATGGTCCCTCCCAAGAACGAGCAAGCTTGTCAGCGTTCCGTTTGGCGGTGTTCTGGAACACTTTTCGGAGAACCCAATCACCAATGCAAAAGGCTCTGATCGGCACGTTCTTGTTGTAGTTGCGGGCCACTTGCTGCTGGTGCCGTGCTAGGTGTAATTGTTGAGAGGGTTTCTTGACAACAAATAAATTTATAATCAAGACCCCGCTGTTGTATAGCAGAGTCAGGTTCGTCCGCAGGGAGAAAGTCAGTATCAAGTTTTGTAACTTATTACGCAAGCAATCAATCAAAGCAAGGGTTTTTAACAAGAGAAAGAGGAATTCTAAGGTTTAGGGTATCTCCACAACAACAATTATGCATGCCCAACGCTAGTGAAACATAAAGATCATGCTTTTATAACATAAAAGTGTCAACTTTCGTCAACTTAAGCAAGTAAATCAATAAACTTTCGTCCTATCAATAAACTTATTATCTAATCTCTTCTACTTAAACTAGGATAAATCTGCTTTCGCTTCAAAACCCTAATTGACTATTCTGATTCACGGTTTCTGTTTTCGCTTCAACTATGAATGAGAAATTTCTATCTACTTTCGTTTCAAGGGTTAAGAGCAAGAGAGAAGATTCATGCAATAAAAACAATCAATTCATGATCAAGAGAAAGCATGCACAACCATTGTTGGGTTTAACCCCAACCTTAGAGAGGAAGACTACTCACAAAGCATGATTAAAAACAAATAACTATATTAAATAAAAGGGAAAGCTTACAACTTGAATCCAAACAATAGTTCTTCTCCACAAACTCGTCTCTCTCACGCCCCACGTCTCTCTCCTCCTCCTCTTCCTCTAACTTGAATGATTAGAAAACTAAAGAGGGGACAAGTGTATTTATAGAGAAAACTATTCTATCTTAAATCTATCTATAAGGAAATAAATCTATCTTAAATCTAACTCTAAGGAAATAATATCTTCTAATAAAATACATCCCTTCTATCTATCTAATAACATAAAAGGAAACAAGATAGAAGCCCATTAAAAACACGCCGACTCGGACATGCTGCTCCTCGCGGTACCTCGTTAACGACCTTGAAAGGGTCGTTAACGACCCTGTTCAGCACTTCGAACAACTTTGAATAAAACTTGCGTAGAAGATTCGTTACATCTCCGTTTGACTCGATTCTTTTTCCTATGCTCTTGTAACGAATTTCTCTATCTCTTTCAAAGCTCAAACTTGATCTTCAATAACTTTACTTGAGCTTTAAATCTTCATCTTCTCTTCATTCTTGAGTGCTATCTTCACCAGTTTTGCTCCTTTCTTCAAAAATTGCTCCAAAAAGCTTCTAAAAACCTACAAAACACCACCAAAGCTTATGTAGACTCCATATCTCATGATAATACGAAAACCTACACAAACGAATAAAAAAAACACAAAACTAAAGAAAAAGACTCAAACACACTAAAAACACACCCTAAAAACATGACTAAAATGGCGGACATCAAAATACCCCATACTTAGACTTGCTTGTCCTCAAGCAATCAACAAGACATCAACCAAAACCAATAACACATATATCAAGTCAATGCCCTTATCAAAAAGCAACATCAAAGCACAAGTAGAAAATAGACAAGTGAATCTAACATCATCACACATATATGAGCAACCTCAAGCAAAAGCAACCAAGAATCCAACCTCACAAGGGTAATGTGTTTCACTCAACTCTCATGTGTTTAGGCTTATAATAACAACTCTCAACTCAATCCAATATGCAAAAACTCATAGTCATTGTTACTTATATCACCAAACTCTCCACCTAAGATTTGTCAAAACAAGCAAAAATCATCAAGAGAAACTTAGGCTCAATGAAAAACCTCATGGAAGCTTCCATTCGGCCGGGTTGTAACGGGGCTTGGTAAAAACAATAAAGCGTGGAACTATTTTGGCTATGTGGTGCTAATAATATCCAGGAATCAAAAGACTCCTAAAAACTCACATTTACCAAAACTCTCATAAAAACAACATACCAAACTCACTCAACAATATGCACACTCTCTTATTTCTTCAACCCTTTAATATCCCAACTAATCTTGCTTAAAACAACAAGGAAAATTTGACTCATGCACATTATTCACTCCTCAACTCATTTTTTCTCTTTCCTTCTGATTTTTCACTTTTTTTTTCTCTGTGGAAGGTTCGGTACCGAACCCTACTAGGGTCAGTAACGATGCACCGATTGTACTTCTCTTTCTTTTTCCTTTATAGCAAGTGTATTCAGGGAACCAAACTCCTTTTACATGACAAACTGCAAGATTTTTTTACTTTACCCAACCCATATTACCCCACACTTGAACCAACACATCTCTCACTCAACAAAAATCATCACAACAACCAATACTAAGTCCTAATCCCCGGATAGGGTCAAGCTTATCTCGGCTAGGGAATAATTTTGTGGAGCTAAAAATAAAAGGCTTTAGGCTCAAAATTGGCTTCAAAAAGAGGAATAATGTAAGGGTGGATATGGATTAATACAGGGCTTATGAAAAAATAAGTTCTCTATCATATGATTTCACATGCAATGAACTAATATCTCATATAGGTCTCAAGAAATAGATAACCATATTAATGACAAGAGATAATATGCATAAGGAGAGTAAATCACACAATAAAAGAAGAGGGATTTTTAATGTTCTCCCTATAAGGCCAAAAATAACTCACAAGGTAGCAATTTTTGTTGGATTTCAGTCACTTCTACTTAAAATCATATGTGCTCAATTATATCACATGCTAAATATCCACATAAAAATAAATTTCAACATGATTCAAGCAAAGCTCCCCAAACATGCTAAAGGAATTACATGATCAAGCAAGTTAAAGCATATCATAGGACATCTAAGTGGAATATTATCAATCCTAAAAACACAAACAAAGACAAAAAAAACTAACATAAAACTAAGACAAAACTGAGTTTCCTTTTCCCATACCCCATACTTAAACCAAACAGTGTCCTCACTGTTTAAAACATAGAAATATAAAGAGAATAAGGAAAAGGGAACTCACAAAATAAAACTGAAGCTATTTGAAACCATTGATCACTGAGGAGTTTGCTTTTCGTTCGGTTCTGTAGAGGAAGTCGGTACCGACCCTGTGGGGGTCGTTACCGAGCCTGCGTGCTTGTACACCGATTGAGTTGTAGCACTTCTTAACTTCTTGTACATGAGTCACTTAAAAAAAACTTCTATCCTACTACACTAATCTAAGCTAAAAACAAGTCAAAAGAAAGCTAGCAAAAAGATCTAAGAAAGCAAAAACTAAAAAGCGGGTTGCCTCCCGTAAACGCTATTTTTTACGTCGTTAGCCCGACGAACTTACCTTGCCTTACCTAGGGCGGCTGCCATCCAGTATCGAAGGGATCATAAGAAACCCCATACTTAGCCTGAAAAACATCATAGCTTCTCTCCAAAATATTTGGTCCTCTATCCTCAATAAGTATGCTTGGTAATCCAACAACAGGGTTAGTAAATTCCGAAAACCAAGGAGGTTTCGACTCCTTCACAGTACTAACAATAGGATATGAAATAGAACCGGGATAAGAGAAAGGACCATGACCAGAATTGATTGGATAAGAACAAGAAAACTCACCAGGATCGAGCAGAAAGGAGTTCGTTACCGAGGCTATGTGTGTCGTTAACGACCCTGCTGGATCTGGAAGTGGCTCGATGTCGTGCCTGGATCCACCTCCCACCTCGTTTTCCTTCAGATAAGGGTCGTTACTGATCCATGAGGGGTCGGTAGGCTGCTCGGTAGATGTTTCTCCATTGATTTGGCTCGTTTTTGTACTCAGGGAAGGGTCGTTACCGAGCCATGGTGAGTTAGTAGGCTCTTCAATACTACAACTAGCCACTTCATTCACGATCGGATTGAATTGAAATTCGACCTTCTCTTCTCCAATATCCAACGTGAGAAGTCCCTTCCTAACGTCTACACGCGCTCCTGCGGTGGCTAAGAATGGTCTGCCTAGAATGATTGGCACCACAGGGTCTTCAGGCATATCTAGCACAATGAAGTCGTTTGGAACAAAGAATTTTCCAATTCGTACAGGAACATCGTCAACGACTCCAGTTGCTTTTACAGAAGATCCATCCGCCATGTAGAGTTTCATCTTGACAGGCTCTAGTGGTCCCATGTTAACCTTGGTCCAGATAGATAATGGTAATAAACTAGCACTGGCACCTAGGTCACATAGAGCTTTAAACCGGTGAGTCCCAATACCAATTGAAATTGCAAACTTACCTGGATCACCGAGTTTTTCAGGAAGCTTTATGGAATGGACCTCATTATGCAGCTCTGAGATATATCTTTTCCTGCTCAAAATCTCTTTCAAAAATTTAGCGTAGGCAGGCATTTCATTAAGGGCATCAGTAAATGGAATTGAAATATTTAGCCCTTGAAGAATTTTAACAAACCGTCTAAACTTTCCTTCCGTAACATCATTAGACTTCTTAATCGGGAAAAGAAGAGTTTTTGACGGACTTGGGATAGAGAGAAGCCCGGATTGAAGCCCTATCGAATCGACAAGAGGGTCGATCGGTGTAGATAAGGGGTCGGTACCGACCCTGGTGGGGTCGGTAAAGAATTGAGAATTTGGTTCAGAAGACTTACCTGGTACAGATGGCGCGTTATTGAGCTGGGGAGCCTCGTTAACGACCCTGTTGTGGTCGGTAACGAGCCTGACCGGGGCATCATCTTCGTTGTTGTGCTCAGTGTCTTTAGGCTTGGCTCAATCTGGCAACTCCTTGCCACTTCTGAGGTTTATGGCTGCAATTTTTCTTCTAGGGTTATCTTCGGGTCGGCCCGAAAATTGTCCTTGAAGTCTTGGAATCCGTGCAGCTAGGTTACCCAGTTGGGAGTCAACGCTCTTCTTCCAAATATCAAACTCTTCCCACCGTTTCATTTGATAATTGAGGTTAGCTTGGACTCCATTGATTTTATTCTTCACTCCATTAATCCCTTCATAGAGTCCTTGCACCCAAGATGGTGGTTCTTGATAGCCCGGAGGTTGATAAGGTGGAACAGTCTGTTCTTGCTGAGGAGGTTGGCTCTCTTGGCCATAGTTGCCCCATGTGGGCTGATTGTAATTCCTCCCTGCATAAAAAGTATCACCTTGGTTCCTGTATGGACTCCTCATATAATTAGCTTTTTCATATGCCTCAGCAGCTATGGTTTCCCTTTCTCTTTGGATCTCCTCTATCTCAAAACAGATTTCAGCAATCTACTTAGCTAGTTCCTCATGTGTAGCCATGGCTCGAGTTCAGGGTCTACTTATTGGATTAGAGACAACTCGGCGTCCTTCAACTGGCATACACTGTAAGCAAAAACAAAAACAAAAAACGAAATCAAAAAGCAAAAATGGGTTCTCGGCGAGGGTCGTTAACGAGCCTAGATAGGGTCGTTTACGAGCATGGAGTTATCCCGTGGAGTTATCCCCGGCAACGGCGCCAATTTGTTGAGAGGGTTTCTTGACAACAAATAAATTTATAATCAAGACCCCGTTGCTGTATAGCAGAGTCAGGTTCGTCCGCAGGGAGAAAGTCAGTATCAAGTTTTGTAACTTATTACGCAAGCAATCAATCAAAGCAAGGGTTTTTAACAAGAGAAAGAGGAATTCTAAGGTTTAGGGTATCCCCACAACAACAATTATGCATGCCAAACGCTAATGAAACATAAAAATCATGCTTTTATAACATAAAAGTGTCAACTTTCGTCAACTTAAGCAAGTAAATCAATAAACTTTCGTCCTATCAATAAACTTACTATCTAATCTCTTCTACTTAAACTAGGATAAATCTGCTTTCGCTTCAAAACCCTAATTGACTATTCTGATTCACGGTTTTTGCTTTCGCTTCAACTATGAATGAGAAATTCCTATCTACTTTCGTTTCAAGGGTTAAGAGCAAGAGAGAAGATTCATGCAATAAAAACAATCAATTCATGATCAAGAGAAAGCATGCACAACCATTGTTGGGTTTAACCCCAACCTTAGAGAGGAAGACTACTCACAAAGCATGATTAAAAACAAATAACTATATTAAATAAAAGGGAAAGCTTACAACTTGAATCCAAACAATAGTTCTTCTCCACAAACTCGTCTCTCTCACGCCCCACGTCTCTCTCCTCCTCCTCTTCCTCTAACTTGAATGATTAGAAAACTAAAGAGGGGACAAGTGTATTTATAGAGAAAACTATTCTATCTTAAATCTATCTATAAGGAAATAAATCTATCTTAAATCTAACTCTAAGGAAATAATATCTTCTAATAAAATACATCCCTTCTATCTATCTAATAACATAAAAGGAAACAAGATAGAAGCCCATTAAAAACACGCCGACTCGGACATGCTGCACCTCGCGGTACCTCGTTAACGACCTTGAAAGGGTCGTTAACGACCCTGTTCAGCACTTCGAATAGCTTTGAGTAAAACTTGCGTAGAAGATTCGTTACAACTCCGTTTGACTCGATTCTTTTTCCTATGTTCTTGTAACGAATTTCTCTATCTCTTTCCAAGCTCAAACTTGATCTTCAATAACTTTACTTGAGCTCTAAATCTTCATCTTCTCTTCATTCTTGAGTGCTATCTTCACCAGTTTTGCTCCTTTCTTCAAAAATTGCTCCAAAAAGCTTCTAAAACCTACAAAACACCACCAAAGCTTATGTAGACTCCATATCTCATGATAATACGAAAACCTACACAAACAAATCAAAACAAAACACAAAACTAAAGAAAAAGACTCAAACACACTAAAAACACACCCTAAAAACATGACTAAAATGGCGGACATCAGTAATCGTTCTCTCTTCTCTCTAAGCTCCTCTGTAACATCAAGATCGGCAGCCAGCTCGGTGGCATTCTGGTCAGGCGTCAGCAGCCCGTAACGGGCGGTGGGTACAGCTACTTTAGCTAGGATAACTGCCTCGCACCCGTAGACTAGGGAGAATGGCGATTGTCCAGTGGCGGCTTTTGGGGTGGTCTTGTCTGCCCATAAAACATAGGGTAGCTCGTTGGCCCACTGATAGCTCGCATATAGGAGTAGTTAAGGTGCATGTTTTATATATGTTTTAGTTAGTTTTTATGTAGTTTTTAGGTTTTTGTGTTATTGGGTATTATGCGCTGGTTTGCTCAGTTTTACAGGTTTTTAGGTTCAGGAGCAACAGCGGGGCGAGTACAGATGGATTATGGTGGTGATGGACGAGGCAAAGGAGCTAAGGAAGCTAGGACATGCTAGGAGAAGAGCCAAGGCAAGGAAGAAGACAAGCCAAAGACAAGCCAAGTGCTCGGGTTGAAACCGAGCAATGAACCCGCGCATTTCCAACTGGGGAGCAATTGCGCAGGATTGCAAGAGAAAGCACGGCCGCGCATTATGGGGACGAAGCCGCGCAATCGGGCTTTCTACGCGGAGATGTCTTGGGCCAAGAATTGGGCTCGACCTTTTTGGGCTTATATTATATCTTGTCCGACTTTTAAGCTTAATTGTAGGGTTTTGAAGGATTATTTTGGGAGGCATATTTAAACTCTTGTTAGTCTATCTTTTATTATAACTTTTGATCAACTTTTGGAGGTTAGGGTTTTTTCTCTCTTGAGGCAGACTTTAAAACCTTTGTAAGCTTTTATTAATTTTAATTATGCATTGCTAATTTCTTTGTGTTTGGCTAGTTATTGAAATCATAGATTGCATAATATTGTGAGGTTTGATTGATTCGCATCAACTTGAATAGGTTTTATTCCCTGTGCTTAATTGAATTAGAATTATTCTAGGGTTTTGTTAGATTAGCTACGTAATAGAATTTCTAGGTTAATTTACAACTAATCTGATTAATGCCCGTTCGGGGTTGATTAGATAAAGTAGCATCTATAATTGTTTGGACCCGTTCGGGCTTTTCAATTGTGGAAGGGAATAAACCCACAAATTATTTAGATGTCTGTTTGCTCTAAGTGTTTGTTTTTATTGATAACTTGATTCGTAAAGCTGTCGTTTAATTAAATCTAGACGTTGTTTTAGGTTGTTAAATGATTAGGGTTGTTTAGACTGTTAGTTCTTTCAACTATTTATGAAGTTTGGGTCATAATCCTTAGTAGGAGTATAATCCACAATAGATTATTCAAGGAAATTGAGAATCAAGAGAATCAATGATCAATAAGCATATCTATGATGGATTTAACTAGTTGAACATATTTTTCCCATATATTTACAATCAACTTTGCATTTAGATTTACTTTTTAGTTTGCATATTAGATTAGATTTTCAATCATTCAAAACTCCCCTCTTTAGTTACTTGGCACTTAAGCAATAACACAAATACACAGTCCTTGTGGGATCGACCCTTACTTGCCGCTCTACTGAGTTTGTTTAGTTAGGTTTTCTTTGATAGGTATAACGACCACCGAAAATACCTCATCACCCACCGCCCTTTAGCTTTGACCAACCGCTTCTTTAGATTGTTGATGATCACCTTGTTGCTCGACTCTGCCTGTCCGTTGGCCTGTGGATAGCGAGGAGTGGAAGTTACCAAGTCAATGTTCCATTGTTGGCAATAGTCTTGTGTGTTCCTACCGATAAATTGCGACTCTTTGTCGCAAACGATCTCTGAGGGTATCCCGTAGCGGCAGATGATGTGCTTCTTGATGAACGTGATGACATGTTGCTCTTTTATCTCCTTGTATGCTTCCGCTTCGATCCACTTGGAAAAATAGTCGGTGAATGCTAGGAAAAACACTCGTTGTCCAGATGAAGGCGGTAGCTTCCCCTTGATAACCATTCCTCATCTCATGAAGGGACATGGGGTCAGCGTAGGGTGCAACGGCTCTGGTGGCTGGTGAGAAGTGGGAGAATGCTTCTGGCACGCCTCAAATTTTTTGGAATATTCTGTTGCATCGCGGTGCATGGTAGGCCAGTAGTACCCAAAATTAAGGGCCTTGTTAGAGAGGTTGCGGCCTCCCGAATGGTTTCCACAATCGCCCTCATGCAACTCCTGGAGGATCTTTTGTACTTCGCTTTTTGCTAGGCAGTGGAGCGAAGTTCCTTGGCGGACTGTTTGAACAAAACCCCGTTTCTCACACTATAGCGAGCCGTTCTCATTCTGAGTGCTCTAGCTTCAGACTTGTCTGCTGGTAGCTGTCCGTGCTCAAGCCATCGCAGATGCAGTCGAGTCCAGCATTCCTCTTCCAGAAATGTATCGCGAATACTTGCTTCTGGATTCTCGTCGTCTAGTATCTCTTGTTGAGCGTACACTTCCTCAGCCCTAGCGAGCTTCCGATCAAGTTGCGTTATTTGCTCCGAGGGATCAGTTCCAATGGTAATTGCTGGGGACAGTACGTGTACTAATGGGATTGAAGGGAACTCTTCTGGATCTAGGGCGGACCCTAGGTTTGCAAATGCATCAGCTTGCGCGTTTTCTTCTCTGGGAACTTGCTGGATGGTGAAGGTTTTGAACCCACGCATAATCTCCTTGACTTTTCTTGCGTATGCAGCCATCTTGGCATCTCTAGCGGCGAAAGTCCCTAGGATCTGATTTACGATCAACAACAAGTCGCACCTTACGTCCAGCTCTTTGACGGACAAATCATGGGCGACTGTCAGCCCTAGTATCAGCGCTTCATATTCTGATTCATTATTGATGGCTTCGAAAGCACACCGTACTGCCTGCTATATCTTCTCCCCCTTGGGCGATTTCAACACCACACCGATCCCGACTCTACGGCCATTAGAAGCCCCATCCGTATGTAGGGTCCAGACTCTCGAGTCTTCCGTTTCCGCTACGAACGTTTTTGTAGCTTAGTAGCATCTTCCAATGTTAAGCTGAAATCGGCCATGAAATCCGCCAGTGCCTGGGACGTGATAGTTGTCCTCGGCTCATAACTGATGTCGAAACCACTCAGTTGTTGGAAGGCTGCTTCATGTGCGGGTGCCCATTCAAACTTTTTGTTCTTTTGTAGCACATCATAGAACAACCAGCACCTGTCAGACGACTTGAAGATGAAGCGATTCAGCGCTGCTACTTTTCCCGTCAGCTTCTATACTTCTTTCATGAACTAGGGCGATCGCAGGTTGGCTATGGCTCGTATTTGGTTGGGGTTGGCCATGATACCACCCTGAGTCACCATAAAGCTTAGGAAGCGGCCAGACGTCACCCCAAATGCACACTTGGATGGGTTCAGCTTCATATGGTAGCTGTCAAGGATCTGGAATGCTTCTTCTAGGTGTTAGATGTGGTGAACTATTTGTTGCGACTTGACGAGCATATCGTCAATGTAGACCTCCATCGTCCTGCCTATTTGCTGCTGGAACATACGGTTCACCAATCTCTAGTAGGTAGCCCCAACATTCTTAAGCCCAAATGGCATGACCCGGTAGTAGTAAGTACCCTGACTGGTGATGAACGAAGTTTTCTCTTGATTATCCGGATGCATCTGGATCTGGTTGTACCCGCTGAAAGCATCCATGAAGGTCAGCATCTCGTGGCCAGCGGTAGTGTCCACCACGGCGTCTATGTGTGGTAATGGGAAAGAATCCTTCGGACAGGCCTTGTTGAGGCCTGTGAAGTCGATGCAAACCCTCCACTTACCGTTTTTCTTACTCACTACCACAACGTTCACTAGCCAGTCTGGGTATTTCACTTCTTTGATTTTTTCAGTTCTGAGTAAATTCTGAACCTCCTCATCTATAATCAAATTCCTCTCGGGTGCAAACTTCCACCTCTTCTGCTTCACTGGTGGATGGCGGGGATCCACGTTCAGTCGGTGGGTGATGACAGCAGGATCGATCCCTACCATGTCCTCATGGGTCCATGCGAAGCTGCTACTGTGTTTCTTCAGAAAACTGATCAACTCGGCTTTTCTTTCAAGGGCGAGATCATGCCCGACTCGTATTGTCTACATCAGTTCCTAGGCATCAAGGACAACTTCCTCGATCGTTTCGGCCTCGGGGTCCCGTGGTGGCGCGACCCCCTTGGCCTTCTTTAGTTGCTATGCTGTCTGTGCGACGGTCGCCTTGAGAGCGGACTTGTAACACTCTCAGGACAACCATTGGTCACCTTTGATTTCCCGGATTCCCCAAGGAGTGGGAAACTTGATGGTCTGATGGTAGGACGACGGAACCGCCTTCATGTCGTGGATCCAGGGTCGACCCATGATAATGTTATAGCCAGATGGAACCATCACAGAGAATCTTACTTGTAAATTGACCCCCTTGGCATAAGTCGGGAGGGTTATCTCTCCAAGGGTGTGCGCAATTTCAACGCTGAAACCCACCAACACTACGGATTTCCTGAGGATGTTCTCTTCTTTCAGCCCCATCTCCTTGAGAGCATCAAGTGTCATCATGTTGGTTGAGCTTCCTCGTGTCAATGAGAATCCTCCTCATCAACACGTTTTTCCCACCGATAGCGAGATGACCAAACCATCATGGTGAGGGCCCACCAGACTAGCCGAGTCCGAGTCACTGAAGGTAATGGCGTCTCCGGGGTGTCCCCCGGGGTTGCGGATGCTCGCCATCAACTATCCATCCGAGCGCCCCCGCGCGTGGAGTTTTGCTGCCGAGTAGGTGATGCCACAGATATCTGACCCTCTGGAAATGATGTTGACGATCTTGGCGTACTCGAGGGATGACGGGATGTCCATAGGTTCTGATATATTCTGGTTGGCTGGTATCCCGGCATTTGGCGCGATCTCAGATAGCAAACCTCTTGAATGGAGGTAGGCCAACTCTTTCTTGAGTGCGAAGCATTCATCCGTCTCATGCCCATAGTCTTCGTGGAAATCACACCATTTTGTTTTGTCTCTCTCGGGATTGGCATTTTCTGCCTTCTTGGGCCATCTAATCTTATCTCCGAACTTCTCGAGGCCTTTCAAATTCTATACGTTCCCCAAACCGAGGTTGTATTCATGGACTTTTGGTCGCTGGGCGGCATCCTTCTTCCCGTTTGGTTGTTTAACGCCGGCGGCATGTACCCCAGTTGCCTCTGGCCGGGCTTTTAGGTACGGTTGCCCGCGGCACTCTTTTCAATGGTCAGCAGAGACTTTCCTCTCCACCCGGTCACTCTTTTCAATGGTCAGAAGCCCTCGCAGGGGCCTCGTATTCTTCCAGCCTAATGTGCGCCAGAGCTTTTACCTGAACGTCCTCGAAGCTGTGGCAGGGGTACTTCGTGAGTTCTCGGTAGAGCTCGCTGTCTGGGAGCAGGCCTCTCCGGAAGGCTTCTATGGACATGGGTATATCGCAGAGCGGGATCGCCACCTTCTCTCGGTTGAACCGGTTTAAGAATGCTCGTAGGGACTCCCCTGACCTCTAAGCGACCCGGTACAAGTCATTGGACTGTTTCTTCAGTTTCCTGCTGCTAGCAAACTGTACTCTGAAGGCGTCCACCAAACCGACGAAAGACCCTATGCTTCCTCGCGGGAGGTTTATAAACCAGGTCAGGGCGACGGTCAGTGAGGTCACGAACCCTTTGCACATGATTGCTTACCTAGACTCTCGCGGGACGGAGCTCGTCATCATATTCTTCTTGAAGATGGCGACGTGCTCGTCAGGATCTCGTATCCCATCGTAGGCGGGGACTGTCGGGACGGTGAATCTTTTGGGGATATCCATACTGGCGATTGGAGCTATGAAGCAGGACTCGTCATAACCGTACGGGACCTCCCTCTCGATCGGAGGGGGCACCCCGGGGATTTGAACGATTTTGTCCTCGATCCCTTTGAGTTGATCTTTCATGTACTTGTTAAACAACACTTCCATAAAGGTGTCCGGAGGGGGTACCTTATTTTCGGCTCTCTCGCCGTAATCAGGGTGGAAGACTCTAGTGCCCGCGGTCCTATTCCCGCACGTTGAGGTGGTGGGCACCCCTGGGAAAGTATTTGCTGGGGTGACCATTTCTGCCGACGAGGGCTGGCCCTCGGCTACGGGGAGAGGGTTGGATGCTTCCCCCATATTGAGGCGAGCGGTTACCTCTCTGAGAACGCCGACGGGCCGCGGCCCGTTTTGCGAGACAGATGTTGACTGCAACTGTTCGCGCAGGCGGGCATTTTCTAACGTCAGCTGAGCGATGTGGTCCAGGTGAGACTGGCTGTAATCTTTCTGGTTAGACATATCCTGTTGGAGGGTCGCGCAGGCGGGCGTTTTCTGACGTCAGTTGAGCGATGTGATCCAGGGGACTGATCGCGAGCGATGTCGTCCAGAACACTGTAGAGGTTCCACCATCTCCCCTAAAATCGCCTGCCGCATTCGCATCGCGATCTCCGTCGATCTCTCCTTCGGCGGGAAGTGGTGGTGCGGGTGGATTCGACGTCTTTGGTGAGTCACTTGGATTCTGATCGGAAAGAAACGAAATTGGTTAGGGCCCCACTGTGGGCGCCAAATTGTTTTGGTCAAATTTCGACCAAAGAAGATTGCTGATGATTGATATTAAGCGTAAGGCCTTTCTAACCGATAAGCTACAATCCGATCAAGATGTAAACATAAAGAACGAAAATCTGATGGCAAACTGTGTATTTGATTTCAGGAGACTCGTTACAACTGTTTTCGCATGCCCTTTACATTTGATTCCCCCCCCCCCTATTATACCATTGATGGGCGGGCCTCCATCGTAGCTACCCACGATCACCCTGGTCTTCCTCCACATCCAGCACCACTCCTCCATCGGTTTTCCTTGCTTTCAACAACTGCTCGCCCTTTCGGAAGATATTCGAGCTGGACGGGGCCTTAGTAGCTGAGTTCCTCTTGATGGGTTGAGGCGGAAATGGACTCGTCGTTCTTGGGCCCAACAATAAGCATTATTTATTAAGTTTTATAAACATTGGTATAAATCGATTATATATGTTTTGTTTCGTACGAACAAAATTCAATCCACCACCCTTGAGAAATTTACTACGTGAATAGGAGTATATCAATCAATATTATATAATATATGAAGAATGAACTGGCCGGTATGAACAATTAATATGTACATTATTTTTTGGTAGAACAATTAATATATACATATGTGTACAACAGTCTTCTACCAAACAAAAAAATAAGTGTCGCCCCCAATTGGTCTAGTGGTCTAGTGGGATGAGGCGCTAGGCTCCTTAAGTGTTTGTTCAGGAAGTTCGAAGTTCGATCTTCCTGGCGGCGTGTATGGAAAAAATTGAATTGGGAGGGTCGCCCCCAGCAATGGGCCTCTGCAGTACCCGGTCCGGACGTAGATTGGCCCCGTCTAATCGAACCGGGCGAGAGACCTAAAAAAACAAAAAAATAAGTGTACAATAGTTACAATTAAACATGCTCATGCGTGCACGAACAGCACATGATCCAGCCAAATCTGCTATGGAACAGAATCTGGAAACTTAAAGTTCCGCAAAGGGTAAAACAGTTTGATCACCTTGTTGCTCATGATGTTGTCCTATGCAATGCCAACCGCATGCATCGCCACGTACATTGCAACTAATCCGGCTTGTCCAAGATGCAACCTTGATGAGAGTTGTCTCCATTTGTGCGTGATTGTGTTAGGGTTTACACACGAGAGAGAGAAAGAAATTCTGTTTTATTCATTGTCAAGATCAGTTTGTTACAGAAAGAGTTACAGCTTATATACAATGCTGATCAAGGCTTCTAACAAACATGCCGCGTGTACAATACGCAAGTGCATTTACAATTGACTTTCTAATTTTTATCAGTCAAAGCTCATATATCCTATCACCCCCCCCCCCCCCTCAAATTTGGCAGGGTAGTGATCAACCATGCCTAATTTGCAAAGAAAATCATGCAATTTATATCCAGGAATTGGCTTTGTTAAAAGATCAGCTGGCTGGTCAGAAGTAGGAATGTGACTCACTGAAATAAGCCCTTCTAGAAGTTTTTCTCGAACAAAATGACAATCCAAGTCAATGTGCTTGGTTCGCTCGTGAAAAACGGGGTTTTTGGCAATGAAAATTGCTGATTGATTGTCACATTTTAATGGAATAGGCTGGATTTCTGGAACATCAAGTTCAGCAAAGAGGCGACTCAACCAAGATAATTCAGCTGTGACATTTCTCATGGACCTGTACTCGGCTTCGGCGGAGGATAATGAAACAGTGTGTTGTTTCTTGCTTTTCCATGAGATCAAAGTGTCTCCCATGAACACAACATAACCACTTACTGAGCGACGAGTGTTAGGGCAAAGATGCCCAGTCAGCATCACAATAGGCTTTGAGTTTCAGAGTGGGAGAAGAGCTGAAAAACAAGGCTTGATTACAAGTTCCCTTCAAATATCTAAGTGTGTGTAATGCAGCGTCCATGTGAACTGAACGAGGAGCTTGTAAAAACTGGCTTAGAAATTGAATTGGATAAGCTAAATCTGGATGACTGTGAACAAGAAAATTAAGCTTGCCTACGAGCCTTCGATAGGATGTAGGATTATCCAGTAAGACACCAGAAGTGAGCAGAAGCTTGGTGTTTAATTCAAGGGGGCTGACAACAGGAGAAGAATGCTGTAAATCATACTCAAGAAGCAACTCTGTAATATACTTTTGCTGACTCATAAGCAAACCACCAGGAATTAGAGTGAATTGTAATCCCAAAAAGTAATGCAAACTCCCCAGGTCTTTAATCTTGAATGTATCATTCAAAAAAGTTTTTAATGATGCAATTTCAGATTCATCATTTCCAGTAAGAAGAATATCGTCAACATATATGGCAACAAACACAGAGGAGCCATCAGATTTCTTATAGAAAAGTGAATAATCATTAGGTGATTGAATATAGCCTTAGTTTTGAGAGAGGATGAGAGCTTGGCGTACCATTGACGAGAAGCTTGTTTTAGGCCATATAGACTCTTTTTCAGTTTGCAAACCATGTCTTTTCCTTGAACTTTGAGTCCAAGAGGTAGCCTCATGTACACTTCTTCATGGAGATCACCATGAAGGAAGGCGTTGTTGACGTCTAATTGATGAAGTTTCCATCCTCTTTTCACAGCAACACATATCAAACTTCGTACAGTAGTCATCTTAACTACAGGGGAAAAAGTCTCGGTATAGTCTATTCCATGCTTTTGAGTGAATCCTCTTACCACAAGGCGAGCTTTAAACCTCTCAATAGAACCGTCAGAATTGTGTTTCACCTTATATACCCATTTGCAACTAATGGGCTTCTTGCCTTTGGGTAAAGGAACAATATCCCATGTTTCATTTGCATCTAGAGCATGAAATTCAGCCATCATAGCATCCTGCCATTCTGTATATAAAACAGCTTGATTGTAGGAAGTAGGTTCTATTGTTGGGGAAGTATTTGGAGGAAAATTTATGGAAGGAAATGAAACAGTGGAGGTTAGTGTGTGAAAACAAAAATGAGGATGGTTTTCTTGAGCAATGGCTTGACAAACATAAGTTTGTAGGTAGGAAGGAGGGTTATGTGGTCTATTAGAACGTCTCAAGAGGGCTGGTGGATTTATTGAAGAATCTGGTGGAGGTGAGGAGTGTTGTATGGGATTAGGAGACAGATTTAGAGATTGTAGAGGTGTAGGATAATCATCAATGTAAGGTGCTTGTGGGGGCCATTCAGAAATAGTAGAGGATGTATCATGAAAGGGTAGAATAGTTTCATGAAACACCACATCTCTAGAGGAGATTATCTTGTGAGTGTTTAGAAGAAGAACCTTATAAGCCTTTTTTCCTAAAGGATAACCCAAGAATAAGGCTGGATTAGCTCTGGCTTGTAGTTTATCTCGTCCTTGTTGGAGAGTAGAAACAAAGCATAATGAACCAAAAACTCTGAGGTGTTTTTTCCCAAATAAAACTTCAAATGGAGCCTTATTTTTCAGAACAGCAGTAGGAAGACGATTAATAATGTGTACTGCTGTCAGAACAGCTTCACCCCAGAACTTCACTGGTAACTTGGAATGGAATAAAAGAGCCCTGGTAACCTCTAAAATGTGTTGATGTTTCCGTTCAGCAACTCCATTCTGCTGAGGAGTGGCAGGGCAACTGGTTTGAAGAGAAATACCCATTTCTGTTAAAAATTCTTTAGCTGTTTTTCCCGATCCAAGCTCAAGAGCATTATCAGTTCTAATGATCTGAATTTTTTGAGAAAATTGACGTTCAACCCATGCAAGAAAAGACTTGACAAAGCTGAAAGCACTGCCTTTAGTGGTGAGCAAATGAACCCAAGTGGTTCTTGAAAAGTCATCCACTATGGTCAAGAAATACTTGAAACCATCATGAGTAGGATGATGATATGGACCCCAAACGTCCAAATGTATGAGTTGAAAAGGCCTGACAGTAGTAATGTTACTAGAAGGAAATGGCAAACGTTTCATTCTAGCTTTAGCACAAACAGTACAGGGTTTGTCATGAAAATTGATATCCAAATCTTTGCAACATAACTGCTTAAGCTTGGAAAAATGTAAATGACCAAACCTAGCATGCAAAACATCATAAGAAATGCTATTGTTTGCAAAACACACAACTGAATCAACTGACTTTGTAGTAACAGACTTTGTATTAACAGACTTTGTATTAGAATCATCAGACTTTGTATTGGACAGAATAGGAGTTTGCAGCAGATAGAGACCCTGAGCAGCTTTACCAATCATCAAATTATTCCTGGAGACTGAGTCCTGTAGGAGACACTTATCATGTGAGAACACAACTCGGCTACGCATATCAGACACCAGTTTAGCTATGGAGATCAGATTGCAGGTAAACGATGGCACAAAAAGAACATCTCTGAGCATCAATGTGTCAGTTAACTGAACTGAACCAGACCTATTGACATTTACGACATGTCCATTCGGCAGAGTAACAGATATCACACGATTGATAGGCAGAATATTATGAAACAAGGACAGATCACCACTCATATGATTACTGGGACCACTATCTAATATCCATGTAACTGCAGGAGAAGAAGGAGAAAGAAAGGCCTTACCAGCAAAAGCAGAAAACTGATGGTCTTCAAACACTCCTTTTCCAACAGGTTTGTCATTAATCAACGCCATGAGCTTATTGTATTGAGCTTGAGACAGAACTGGTGAGTTTTGAGCAGAAGAATCACCATCAACTTGACCAGCAAATTCCTTGGACGAACCATTACTCGATTTGTCATTAGATTTCTTTGAACGAGACTTGTAGTTCTCAAGAAATCCAATAATAAAGTAACGACGATCAATATTGTGGTTCGTCTTTTTACAGTTGGTGCAAAAACGCTGAGGATTGGATGTCTTCTTTTCACTCGATCCAGAAATCTTCTTCTCTGAAGAACCAGAATTGGATGTCTTTGTATGCATAGCCGAAGAATCGTTGAGAATCTGAGAAGAACTATGAACCTGACGCTATTTCTCTTCCAGCAAAAGAATTCTGTAAGCAATACTGAGGCTGGGAAGAGGAGTCATCATGAGGATATTGCCACGAGCGGTAAGATATTCATCACTAAGCCCCATGAGAAAGTGTAGAAGTTTCTGGTTGTCCTCATAATCAAGAATTGCTTTAGTAGCACCACACGAACAAGAAGGCAAGTGTGTCATACTTGCAATTTCATCAAAGATCGTCTTCAGCTTTGTAAAATAAGTAGAAATTGAATCGGAGCCTTGAGACAGAGAAATAAGATCCTTCTTGAGAGAAAAAAGTTGCGCACCATTGAATTGACCGAAACGATTGTCCAAATCTTTCCAAATATCCTTGGCGAGATCTAGATAATTGACCGAGCTTCGGATTTCGGAGGACAGGCAATTGAGAATCACGCAACTACCATATCGTTGCAACGCTCCCAAATTGAAAGATCAGCATGTCCTGTTTCCGGTTTTGGTGTTGATCCATCGATGAACGACCATTTATTTTTCGCCGATAAGGCTCTTCGCATAGATCTCTTCCAATCGCCAAAACTCGTCCCATCAAACGGCTTCGAAACGAGAATCAGGCCAGGATGATCAGACGGATGCAGATAAAGCGGATTGGAAGGATCCATTGATGGAGGAAGAGGAGAAACTGGCGTAGAATTTGTGGTCATTAATGGAGAAAAAATGCGGATTTGGAGGAAAACCTAGCTGATACCATGTTAGGGTTTACACACGAGAGAGAGAAAGAAATTCTGTTTTATTCATTGTCAAGATCAGTTTGTTACAGAAAGAGTTACAGCTTATATACAATGCTGATCAAGGCTTCTAACAAACATGCCGCGTGTACAATACGCAAGTGCATTTACAATTGACTTTCTAATTTTTATCAGTCAAAGCTCATATATCCTATCAGATTGCTCGGAAATTCGAGATATTTGGCTGGCTATCTCAGGTAAAATTCCGCCCACTCATTTCTTTAATGAGACAGACATCCATAAATGGTTACCTGCTAATCTTTTGACCAATGAACATTGGAGCTCCACCTTTGCAACATTGTTATGGTTCACTTGGAAAACCAGAAATCAACTTGTTTTCGAAAGAAAGAATCAAATTGAAACTCTCTCCGGAACTTTACGTTGTCACACAATATGCGAGCTATTTAAGGTCAATGATGGGCTGCAAAAGAATTATATGCAAGTTGGTGTGATCAATAGTCCTTTGGCCTCTTGGTCTTGTCCTACAGTTACCTGGTGCAAGTTAAATTGCGATGGAGCGGTTAAATCGAGCATCAAATCTGCTGGTGGAGGAGGAATTCTCAGGTCTCATAATGGATAATGTATGAAAGCTTACATGTTCCAGTGTGGTTTCTGTTCGCCTCTTACAACTGACCTATGGGTACTCTTTCATGGTCTGAGCATGGCTCTCAAATTGCACATTCCAAGGCTGATTGTCGAGACTGATTCCCAGGTTGCTAGCAATCTCCTACAACAGCCAAAAGTCGCGACACATCCGGATTTTTTCTTTATCCAAAGATGTTGACGCTTGATCGAGGATACTGATTGGGAAGTTAAAATCCAATATATTCCAAGAATAGCTAACAAAGTGGCGGATCAATTAGTACAAGAATCCTTTTTTTTTTTGATAAGGAAAGAATTCGATGTACCAGACATACTTGGTAGATCGAGAGGCCGAGAAATTGGCAGTCGGACAAACCGACAAGAGAAACGTACACACCACAATAGTATACAACCCGAAAAGAAAATACACACGTACACAATAGAAAAAGAGTGTTGAAATCGGAACTGGAAAGCCACCGAAGGAGCAAAAAGTAAGCATCGCATGAGGAGAACCATGAAGACGACAACTGGGAAAAATGCACAAGATGAAATATTGTGGAACAACTGTGGATACCTCAGATTTTGATTTATTCGGGAAGTCTTCAGGCATCGATCACACATCCACGATTTTGATTTATTCGGGAAAAATTTATGAGCTAAGTCCCGCTTTCTCACCAAAAAAAACATGCTCATTGTGTAAGAACTACTTGGTCTATTTTTACTCGTGATTTTACGTAAATAAAACGGCAAGTCCTATTGACACATGAACGCGCTTTGTAGTTTGTCCTATGGAAACTTTTAGAACAAATATGGAAAGGCAAAATACATCAATAGACCCTTAAACTTGTACGTTTTTTTCAACCAACCCCCGTACTTTGAGATTTTCCAATAAACACTTAAACTTTACTATTTTTTGTCTTTTAAACAGTAAAGATTCTCGTGAAATTGACGCGCGTTTACCTAGCCCTAAATTTTGCCATCTAAGCGCCACATAATACTAAGTTATGATGACATGGCAATAATTTATGGCATTTTATGTAGAAAACAAAAAAAAATCCAAAAACATTATTAAATTATATTAAAATGAATTGTTTTCCATCATTTACTGCACTCATCATCCTCGTTCAACTTCATCTTTTACAAAATCTCAATCCACCATTTTTTGATGGGAAATCTCAATCCACCATTAATGCTTCAACAAAAGAGAGAAATTTATGCTAGGCAAATAGTAGATTTTAGTTTTGTATTCTATTATTATCAATTTTAATGCTCAATTTACTATAAAGTAAACCAATTTTTCAGATCTAGATTTGGGATTCAATAAGAACCCTAACCAATTTTTCAAATCTCTTGTTCTAGTTCCTTCTCTTAGGGCTATATTTCTGTTTTCTGTCTTGATCTGTCGCCGGTGAAGAGTTCGAATTATTCTCCAAATCCGTTGTTCCATCCTGGTTCTCTCCGGTTCCTTCCTTCTTTTATCAATTGAATGAAGTTTGTGGGAAGAATTCGAACACTTTCTTTGAATCTGCTGAACGAGTCATCCATTCAACGAATCCATTGTTCCGTCCTGACTCTCGTCGGTGGACAAAAATCCAGATCTCTAACCTTTGTCTCCCTGGCTTTCAAAAATCCAGATCCGACTAGTTCTTTCTTCGAGTGAAGACTTCGAATCCAGATCTCAAAAATCCAGACCTTTAACCTCTGACTCTCGCCGGTGAAGACTTCGAATTCTCTCTCCGAGTCCGTCGTTCAGAGAAGATATGCCGGCTGGTTCTTTGGTCTAGATCTAGATCTGGGGATCTATGAAAAGGGGGAAAAGGAAAAAAAAAAGAAAAAAGAAATGGAGGAAGAAAAAATGAACAAGAAATCGAAAGATGTTTTTCCATTATTAGAAAATACATAAGAAAATGTTGATATTTTAATGATGTTTTAACATTATTAACAAATAAACAAGAAAAAAAAGAAAAAAGACAGTAAAAAAAATTCCAAGTCAATGAATTGAAATCACTTAACTCGCTTACATATCGATTGATTTTCACGCACAACGCCACATCAGCATAAAGTGTTTAATTGAACAAATTTACTTAAATTTAGGTGCTAATTTGAACATTTCAAAGTATAGGGTGTTGGTTGATAAAAGTGTACAAGTTCAGGGGTCTGTCGATATATTTTATCAATATGGAAATGTATTTAGAAAATCATCCATTACAAGCCATACGGGTTCAAATAATACTCCGTATAACCAACTACAAACAAGTGTCAAATGAGAAGCTGAGTTGTATTTTTTATGGTAGAAAGAAGCTGAGTTGTAATGATTTTGACTGACCAACGGTGTTACTGTATGTGTACGTCCACTTAGTCATTGTACACGAATCTCGTGGATCGCCTTAGCATGTTGTGATGTTGACATACATGTGCTTATAAATTGAGAATAGAGGTTACTCTGAGGAACAGTTGCCATAAATAGGGTGAGGAACGAATTGAAGTGTTTTAAGTACATGTACGTGTATGTATATTTGCAAAATAAAAAATTGACCAAAAAAAATATTTGCAAAATAAAAAATGTACATTTTTCTACCAAAAAAATAAAAAATATACATTTGAGAATTATTGAAATAATCATCCCTCATCGGAAATATAAAGAAAAATAAGTCAATATAAATACCCTTGGATTACTCCTCCTATTGCCAATTAGTTTTAGGATGGATACGGGGTTCGAAACTCATACTTTATATTTGATGTTTGGTATATTTTTGAGAATGAAATTTAGGGTTTTTTAAATGTCAATCTATATCAATACTCTAGCAGTGTAGTCCTCTCTCGCTTCCTCTCTGTATGCTCTCCAATTTGCTTCAGCAACTAGTTCTATGCAAGCGTTCAAAAATTAACATTCTCTCAATTCTTTCTGGATTCGTCGGTTTGAATTGTGTATGCCTTGTACCAATTGGTTTTGCAGTACGTTATTGAATTATTGTGAATGTAACTAACAAGTATTTCTGGGGAAGTGGATTTGCTTTGCTATGTTCTTGAATATTTCAATTTCATGTGGTCATTAGTGTAATTATGTATGAAAATTGATGTGGTCATCAGAGATGAACGTTTTTTGTTTGGAATAATGAGAGAGAATTCAAAACTGAAAAGGAATTGGATTTTATGAAGTTAAAATCTAGACACAGAAAAAAAAAATAGCTTTTAATTTAAAATATGGAATGAGATTCATACCCACCAAAAGTGAGAGGTATGAGAACCCCATACTTAGAAGGTTTAGGGTATCGGTTTAAAACCCAAAAAGGTCACAAACAAACACTAAGTATCGGGTTTTCATTCCACAACCCGATACCTGATTTCTCATTCCTTCCTACCAAACACCCCCTTAAAGATAGACTACTTGATGTTATAGACTACGTTAGAGTCTACTAGAGTAGCTAGACTAACGTACGAGTCTATTGTCCATTATGGTTACTATTGATAGTCTACTGATACGAGCCCGGTGTGGATTCGTATCGAACCCTTGTTGGTCAAGGGGGTGAGTTTAGTCCGGTGTGGACTCCAACTCGGGATAGGCAGTAAAAGAGAGCTAAAGTAAAATTAGGGCAAACTATTTCTTGGATAAATTATCAGAAAGACAAGACATGAGTATATATAGCTAAGCCCTAACCAGAGGCGGAGCGAGGGAGGCGAAGGGGGGCGGTCGCCCCCCCCCCTCGTGCTGTGAATGTGTAGAATGTATATAAAAAGTGTCAACTTAATACAGAAATGCTTCTTTGCCTAGTGGAGGTATACAAGCGCTGCTTTTAAGCAGGCCCGTTTTCGACTCCTGGGAGTTGCAAAATTCCCCCCTCCTCTCTGTTACAGTGTTACTCGTTTTGCCCACCGGCCACCACACACACATGACACAACCCATACAATAATTAATGTACTACGTTTAACCAACAAGCATGTAGCGTAGTGGGAGAGGCTACGCTCCCCTTCGTTGAGGTCGAGTGTTCGATTCTCAGTGGAGGAGAAATGAACTTGTTGGGAGAGCAGATCCCACCCAAAAATAAAGGGGCCCTCGCGAGACTCGAACTCCAGACGTAGGCGTTTGATGGAGCAAAGCTCTCCGCTAAACTGGGGTGGCAATGACCAAAAAAAAAATTAATGTACTACGTTTTCGTTTATTTATTTATTTTATTTCAAACACAAAAAACTCTAATTAAACTAGCAAAATCTGTATTATGATGAGTAATTTTAATTTATTATTAAAATATAATTACTATATTGCAAAGTAAAAGATGTAACTGATTATTTGTTTAATAATTAATAATAATAGAGATGAATTTTTTTTTTACATATTTAATTTATTGTTTATTTATTTTGTATAAAGTATATTTTTAATTACTACCCAACTATTATATATATATATCGATATTTATTTTAAATATTTATCATTTATCATTTAAATAATAATATAATAATAATAATATGATATCTTATTTGTCGATCATCGTAACCGATTCTGCCCCTCCTTCCAATTTGTTCTGGCTCCGCCACTAGCCCTAAAGGTTTAAAAAAGGCGTCTCGGAAAAGAACCGTAAAAAAAATCCGAGAAGGGAGCAAAACTCTAGTTTATAAAAAAAAAGGCTTTTTAGGGCGTACCTAAAATGGATGTTTTATTTTAAAATTAAAGGTATATTCTACATTTGTAAATTTGGATTGATGGGGAAATGTTAAAATAATTTCTAGCCTGTTTTCCGAGTCATTCATGTAGATGAAAATGCCATTGGGTCATATTAGTATATTACTCATAACGTTCTTAGAATGACCTAACAAATTATAAGTTATTGAGTTAATTGGATCTAAACAAACGGTAAAAGTCCTCATTTGATGTATACCCCACTCTTCAATTCCCCCTCTCTGTATATATTACGATACACGTACAAGAGCTAGCCAGAGGTCAATACATGTACACCAATTCAGCTATAGCTCGAACAATAATTTGCAAAAGGCCGGTTTCGCTATGGAGTTAATTTGGCTACTTGGTGTTCTACTCTCCCTACTCATATTTTCTATCTCTCTCTTTCAATACTGCTCCGGTACCCATAGGCCGCCGTTGCCACCGGGTAAAAGAGGGTGGCCGGTGATTGGGGAATCGCTGGAGCTCCTATCCTACATGAAAAACGGACACTCGGAGAAGTTCATCTTCAAGCGGATGGCCAAATACTCGCCCCACGTATTCAAAACAAGTGTCCTCGGAGACAATGTTGCGGTATTATGTAGCGCGGAAGGGAGCAAGTTCCTTTTCTCCAATGTTGGATTAAACTTGGTTTAGTAATTAGATTTATTAATTTAGTTTATTTACTGAAGTTATATAACTGTAATTCAGAGTGGTTATTGGCAGTTATTGACAGTTGATAATTATCAGTATATATAGGGGTAGTAGAAAAGGTATTGACCGGGTAATCTGGAACGAAGGTATTGTTCCAGAGACGGAGGCAAAGGTAAAGTCTCCTGGGTAAACACACATAAGAGAATTTGTGTGTTTGTTGGAATGTAAACACACGTATAAATGTAATTTATGTGTGTTGAAAGTGCAATTTCTCCATGAGTGTTCATTGATTTCGATTTCTGGTTCGATTGAATTCAATATCCAACACAAACAAATTGGTAAGAAGATGGTTCCCCAAGCCGATTCGCTGGATTTTAGTTTCCAGTGAACTCGAAGCCACGGTGGATCGATACATTAAGCCTGCGGTGGTTGCGCTACTCAAACCGGATGTGCTCCGAGATTTCGTCGGCGTTATGGATAACATGGCACAACGCCATTTGGAATCTGATTGGCGTGGTGGAGAGGTTTGGACACTTAGCTTGTCAGATTCCTTTATGTGCTTACTATTATTAGCTTGTCTATTACTTGCGTCTCTATCCCATCAATTAATATTGAACAACCGGATAATGTGACTTTTCAATTTGACAACGAAAATAATCACGTGATAATAGTTGTCCAACAACAATTCGAAACGAAATCAGGAATAAATAAAACCAAACAATTTGAAATGAAAATCACAGTGGGATGTTATTACACTGGGCAGTGTGAAAGTCCGTGGGTCTGACAGGTAGATAAACTCACTAACCCAACCCAAGACAGAAGCGTAGATAACGGAGTACGTGCAGGACCGAACCGCTCTGATACCATGTGAAAGTTCATGGGCCCAACAAGTAGATAAACGGGAACATGTCGGTACAGGCGCACATGCGCGGATGGGTCTAGCACACAAGCCAATGGGATTTCATCCTAAAACTAAAAGACAATAATCACGTGATAATAGTTGTCCAACAACAATTCGAAACGAAATCAGGAATAAATAAAACCAAACAATTTGAAATGAAAATCACAGTGGGATGTTATTACACTGGGCAGTGTGAAAGTCCGTGGGTCTGACAGGTAGATAAACTCACTAACCCAACCCAAGACAGAAGCGTAGATAACGGAGTACGTGCAGGACCGAACCGCTCTGATACCATGTGAAAGTTCATGGGCCCAACAAGTAGATAAACGGGAACATGTCGGTACAGGCGCACATGCGCGGATGGGTCTAGCACACAAGCCAATGGGATTTCATCCTAAAACTAAAAGACAATAATCACGTGATAATAGTTGTCCAACAACAATTCGAAACGAAATCAGGAATAAATAAAACCAAACAATTTGAAATGAAAATCACAGTGGGATGTTATTACACTGGGCAGTGTGAAAGTCCGTGGGTCTGACAGGTAGATAAACTCACTAACCCAACCCAAGACAGAAGCGTAGATAACGGAGTACGTGCAGGACCGAACCGCTCTGATACCATGTGAAAGTTCATGGGCCCAACAAGTAGATAAACGGGAACATGTCGGTACAGGCGCACATGCGCGGATGGGTCTAGCACACAAGCCAATGGGATTTCATCCTAAAACTAAAAGACAATAAGAGGAGTTACCCAAGGATATATATATATACTAGGTTTGATCTCTTTAAATTTTAGATGTGGGATAGGTTATTATTCTCAACCGTAGTGACGAACCGATGCTATAGGGGCGACTAGCCAGTATTATTGTTCTTAACAAAATAATTTTTAATATTAAATAATTTCCTTATAAATATTCTCACCTCTGATTTTTAATTTTGCGCAATATGTATCTATTACTAATAACTAAAGCCGGGGCAATTTCTGCCACCACATTACGCCACATCACCCCTTTATTAAAATAATAGTTTTATATAGTTAATTAAGCAAAAAAGAGTTATCTCCAAGTAAACATAAAGATAAAATAATATTTGTGAAAATTTATCCCCAAATAAACATAAAGATAAAATAATATGAGTAGATTTGACCAAAATAGATAAAAAAAAATACATTCTATTTATTATATTTATAAAAGATACATAAAAAAGATAAGAAAAATTATGTACACGGGATCATATACATATACATCTTTTAAATAAAAAACAATCATATATATATATAGGGAAGGGTTCAAGAGAAACGGCTCTTGTAGAGAAACGGAGGAACGAATATGAGGCGTCGGATGGAGATAATTTAAGGGTGAGATTTGAGGGTCCATTATATATTAATTAGAGAGAGAATTATCTAATTGAATTTAAAAAGGAAGGTCCGAAAATAAAAGGGATGGATTTTTTTAAAAAAGAGAGAAAATCTAAAAAAATCTCATATCACCAAATTTGTAACCCGCGTAATATTTATCTATTCAAACAAGATTTGAAAAATTAATTAACCTTATTTTGTTGCTAAATTTTAGGAGATTCTTGCCATAATTAAAAAATTAATGTGTAAATGAATATTAAAATGCATTCTCGAATTGTAGTAGAATTGTAGTATATTTGAGTTCACGTCTGAATATGTTAGTTTAAATATTGAACAAAGCATTATGTGTAAACGAATATTAAGAATACATTCTCGAATATGTCGTTGCAGTAGCCATTTTTTTATATCTGAATATATTAGTTTAAATATTGAACAACCCAATATATGTAATCGAATATCAAGAAGACATTCACGAATATGTCATTGTATTAATCTAAAACTTCCTCATTCTGTTTGTCTATCTAAAACTTCCTCATACAATATATCTGAATATTAGGTACAAAATCTCGAATATATATTTGAATATTAACTTCATAGTTTTGAACATGTGTACGCAAGAACTCGAATACGTATACAATATATCTGAATATTAAGTACAAAATCTCGAACATGTATAACATATATTTGAATATTAACTTCACAATTTTGAACATATGTACAAAAGAACTCGAATATGTATACAATAAATCTAAATATTAAGTACAAAACACGAACATGGACACAAAATATCTGAATATTAATTTCATAATTTTGAACATATGTACAACAGAACTCGAATATGTATACAATATATGTGAATATTAACTTCACAATTTTGAATGTGTGTATAAAAGATCTCGAATATGTGTATAATATATCTGAATATTAAGTACACAAGCTCGAACATGTGTATAAAATATCGGAATATTAAGCACACAATCTTGAACATATGTATGATATATCTGAATATTAACTCCAGTCTTTTAGCTTTGTGTACAACACATGCTTTGTCTTTCTCTGATCTTTGCTCTTGGGAGACATTAATTTCCTACACAAAATGAAACAAAACAGTAATACTAACTTGAATTAGCAAAATAAATCCCTCAATTAATCAAATCACTCAAACTAAGAAAACAATATCAATTAGTAAATAAAATCATGCAATATCACTAATTTCAAAGACACGTTTTGTATCTGGAAATCCACGGTTTAAAAAATACAATCATTCACGATCATTGCCGAATTTTCTTAAAACCCTCAAATCATTAATTAATCAAATCACTCAAATAAGAAAAAAACAAACGGAAAATTTTTTTAAATAAGAATTGAACATTGCCGAATTCATCAATATGTGTTTGCATATATTTCTATGTGATCAAGATCACTTCCAAATTTCTACGTGATCACTACCATTGCAAAAAATCAATAAGTACTTACATGGTGGATCTACACGATTATTTCCGAATTCATTTGCGGGATGACCGTTCTCTTCTATCGGTATTTGATCTTCATATTCCGACTCGCTCATGGGAGCCGGTCTCCGGTAGAAGGCGAGCTTGTCGCTGGAAGATCCAGGGTTGAGATTGACGATGTTGAAGACAAAACTTGTGGAGAATGAGCGGTGGTGGTGTTGGAATGATGGATGAAAAACTGAATGGGGAAGTTTTAGATTGATAATAAATCACGAGATAATCAAATATGGAGAGAGTATATTAATCAAATATGGAGAGAGAATAGCAAGATTTTAGGAATATGGGTGTAATCTAGTGCATAACACCTATTATAGTTTTTTAGACCTTTTTTTAAATTAATCTCGTCCATCCATTTAATTTAATCTAACGTCTCATGTTGCTTCCCCCGTTTCTCTATAAGAGGTTGTTTCTCTAGAACCTAATTATATATATATATATATATCTACCATACTATATACTAAAGCGGAGGTTAAACAAATTATTAAACGACACATGTCACTTTTAGATTGGACCACACCACCCCTTTTATTAAAACCAATCTTTGGTAAAATAATTAAGTTTAATATAAAGATAGTGTAATGTACGTACAATCTTATATCACTATAGTCAATGGATAGAAAATCACATTCTTAATTTTTAAAAAATTATCTTTTATTTTTGGATATGATAAATAGGAAGATTATTAAGATAATTTTTATGCTATATATTATACAAATATTAGGATATTTATTTTATTTTTAGATAGAATGCATATGCTAGGTTTAATATAAAGATAGTGTAATGTACGTACAATCTTATATTACTATAATTAAGTTTGTTTTGAATGGTCTCATGTATATACTAAATTGATAAGTTTTTATCTTATTACTTATCTACTTTCATAATTAAATAAATTATCATGTTTTGGATATAAATTTAATTCGTAATACTAATAAAATATTATTGTTTCAAATAAACAACTTTTATAGTTTATTGATTTTAGATATTTATTCAAAATTTATATTTAAGCATTTACATGATTATTTCTCTCGGATAATAAATATATTTGTAAATATTTTATTATTAATATTTTATTTAAGAAAAACCCGTACAAGGTACGGGAATACATATTAGTATCTTCTAAACCTGAAGCATTTTTGGGCAGATTCGTCATTAAGAATTTATATCCAAGCCAACTTATTTTTAATAATGATTTTTCTAATAAATTATATATTATGTAATTCAATCACCTTATGGAATTTCCAATTTTATCCACTCACTTGACTTAATAATTTTTTTTATCAATTTTATATGATATTGGATAAATATTTAACTCTATCCATTATTTCCAATTTTATATTTTTTTTTCAATTTACTATGATATTGGATAACTTTTTATCTCTACCATTTTTTTTATCTTTGTTCATGTTCTTTATATTGTAATATTTAATTATCTTATCCATATAATATAGATAAAATATACTACATAATTGATCGTATGGTTTTTTTTTTCACGATTACGGTTTGTACATACAATATTTATAAAAATTATACTATATGGATAACGAAATTTGCAAAAAGTATAGTTAAAATTGATCAATTTTAATGATTACGATTTGTCGTACGGATATTAATTTTATCTTGAAATTTTTTCATTATATTCTAATATTTAATTATCAATTTGGTATGATTATCAATTTGAAAATTTGGTACGAGTTTTCATTATTTATCTTTACACATGTTTATTATATTGTAAATAATAGTTTTTTTGTAGATAAGATAGGTATAATTTTTTAGAAATATCCTTACATATATCAATTTAATCAAAATTTAACAAATACAAAGAAATAATATAATTATTCTATCCATATGTATTAGTATGACACATAAAAATACTAATTTAATATATTAGAGTAAAATAGATAAGTTTTTTTTATCCATAAATATGATAAATATAAAATCCCAGCCAACCTATTTTTAATAATAATTTTTTAATCAATTATATATTATGTAATTCAATCACCATCTTACTTAATAATACTTTTTTTATCATGTTCATAATACTATAATATTTGATTATCTTATATCCATATAGTATAAATAAAATATACTATATAATAATTTATATACTTTTTCAATTTACTATTAGATTGGATAACTTTTTATCTCTACCATTATTTTTATATATGTTCATGTTCATTATATTATAATATTTATTTATCTTCTATCCATATAATATAGATAAAATATACTACATAATTGATCGTATGATTATTTTTTTCACGATTACGATTTGTACGTATCAATATTTATAAAAATTATACTATATGGATAACGAAATTTGCAAAAAGTATAATTAAAATTGATCAATTTTAACGATTACGATTTGTCGTATGGATATTAACTTAATCTTGAAATTTTTTCATTATATTCTAATATTTAAATATCAATTTGGTATGATTATCAATTTGAAAATTTGGTACGAGTTTTCATTATTTTTATTTTCACACATGTTTATTATATTGTAAATGATAGTTTTTGTATATAAGATAGGTATAATTTTTTAGAAATATCTTTACATATATCAATTTAATCAAAATTTAAAAAATACAAAGAAATAATACAATAATTCTATCCATATGTATGACACATAAAAATACTAATTTAATATATTAGAGAATAGATAAGTTTTTTTATCCATAAATATGATAAATATAAAATCTTTTTTTATAACTATTTTATCTATAAGTATATTTTTAATATTAAATTTCTATCCACAAATATAACAAATATAAATTAATTTAATATCTCTAAATGAAATAGATAATTTTTATATCAATAAATATAAAATATGGACCATATTTTAATTTATGGGTTTTCAATATTAATTTTCAGATTCTTTTACATTAACATTTTATTAAAAATTATACTAACGTTTTTAATTAGTATGAACCATATTTTTAATCATTTATGTTTATATTAATTTCGAATTTTTATATTAATTTTTTGTTTATAAGTATGTCAATGTTTTTTAATGAATATTGACCATATTTTTCATATTAATTTCGATTTTTTCAATATTAATTTTCTATGCTTAAGAATGATAACTTTTTAAATTTTTATCGACAATATAAATACGTCGGATTTTATATATTAATGTTCTATTTATATGATAGTTAAATACAATATTGGCATTAAATTTTAATTTCAGTCACCATAGTTTTAATTACGAAATTGTTTATATTACTATTGCATCCATAACTATGACCACACTTTTTTAATTAATATGGACCATTTTTTTAATTCTTGAATTTATATTAACTTTTAGATTTTCATAGATTAATTTTTCATTCACAAATATGACAAATTTTTAAATTTTCTATCCATAAGCATGATAATTTTTTATACCATTTTTATATTAATAAGTATGACAATTTTTTAATTAATATCGGTATAGATATGTTATGTTTTACAATATATTAATTTTCTATTCATAAGTATGTTGATTTTTTATATTACGGATACCTTAATAAATAAAAAAAAAATTATTGATCCCTTAATGTTAAACCAGTTAATCGGGTCAGTTCAGTTAGGTTTAGGCTCGGTCATTTCAGGTTCGGTTTAGTACAAGTTCATGTCATTAAAACTTATGGGTTGATTAAGTCAATTCATTATGGTTTTTGTGCGGATTAGGGTCAACCTAATGAGTTAAGAACGTCAACTTTTGTATGATTATTATATAAATATTATAAATAACATTTTTAAGAATAAGATGATATTTGTATTCATTTTAATAATAAACGATATTACTATAATTAACTTCAATATTTATAATATTATTTTATTATATAAATTATAATACATATATCATATTTAAATAATATATTAGAATTTTTATTTAAAAAAGTTTCCGGGCAAGGCCCGGGTCATCAACTAGTAGTTACACTATATCTACATATAGAACATTTATTTTTCATTTTTTTAGGTGGGAGGTATAACCATATCAATGATTTAATTATAAAGACTTGTGCTATAGAGAGGATTAGATATTGTTAGTGAAACGTGTTACTGTTAAATTTCAGTGTGTCAATATAACGTGGGTCTTACACGTTTGTTCGTACGGATAAGTGCATTACGAGCTTAATAATAAATCGATTTTTCTAACCTATGCCCCAAGGGCATAGGTTAAGAACCTTAAAATGGAAATAATTTGTTGAATTTTATTATTTGGACTTATCTTTATTATTTTCTTAGGGTTTATTAATTTCCTTTTAGGGTTTTAGTTTCTATAACTAGTATTCTTAACCTATGCCCTTAGGGCATAGGATAGAAAAACCGATAATAAATTTATGGCTTTCATCCTAAAAACCACCAATTGGCAATAAAAGTAATTAAGGATATATATATATATATATATTAGGCATTTATCTTTCAAATTTCCAATGTGGGAAAGTCTTTATCTTCACAGTTAGACTCATTCGTTAATTTGGAACTTAAATAGTTGTTTAAAACATTGACCTATATTGATAAAGTTCGGTGGGCCGAGAATCTGGGGGTCGTGAGATAACGAGCCTAGCATACAAACCCAATAACTCATTAGTTTATAGTAGGCTTTGTACTTTCCAATTTCAGATGTGGGACAACTCTCAACATATATAGTGTCATTACGTTATACACTAGGCTTTGTACTTTCCAATTTCAGATGTGGGACAACTCTCAACATATATAGTGCGGTCATTGATCAGTTCCTATTATTAAAAATAGATGTTTACATGATATATTAAAGCTTAACTAATTATAAAATGAATAGTAACTAATTTATACTTACCAAATTATATTCACTAAGTAAAATAAAAATGTGGGTATTGTTTGAGCCAAAATTTACCAAAGGTAGAACCTTGGCTTAGATCGGGCCTTGATCGAATAAACTGAGAAGAATATGAAAGAGAATGTGTTTTTATTGATATAGAGATTAGAAGAAATAGTGTGAATCAAGCGTCAGAAGTTATGTGTATGAATCGTGTCTTTCCCCTAAGGGTTACATCGACTTATATAGCCCCCTCAAGGCATATCTTATCTTAATCAAAGATATAATCTTATCTCTAACTAACAAATCTGCTTATTTCTATCTTATAATGAATAAAATCTGGAGAAGAATCTATCTTGTAACAAACATATCTCGGACCCTCTCTCCTCCAACCGACTTAGTTGATCCCCGAAGGTCTTCCGTAATTCTGTATGCGTTGGAGATTCTCTGTCTATGGGCTGACGCTTCTTTGCCTAAAATCTGGGTCGAACAATATCTTGTAGCTGCAAGGCATTAGGCCTTCCCTGGTAATGGGCTGCCTCCTGCTTGGATTATTTCTGGGTCCAACAATACCCCAAATTTATCTTGGTCGTTGAGGCGACGAGACGGGCTAGATGGATTTCATGTCTTCGATAGGATCCTTCATCATTTGCAAGAGTTGTCCGCTGATATAAGCGATCGAGTTTCTGCCCAGCAGACGTTTACAGAACAGAAGTGCTTACTAGAGGCATAGACTCTATCGAAGTCGTCAGCTATAGACACGGACTTGACCGAAGCTACTTGCCGCCAACGTTGGTGTGATCGAAGTTGTGTAGCCTTGGGCGTTTAACTTGATGAAAACCGTGAGCGTTGGGCGTTAACCTGATCGAAGTCGCTAGTCCATAGCATGGACTCAAATCAAGTCACAAACCAGGAGCTTACACTCGTTGTCGTGCAAAGGTGATGCTTGAGAAACTGGTGGTCTATGTCTCGGATTGAGAGCCTATGTCTTGGAAGTTGTGTTCCGAAGCGACTCTTAAGGTAGTACACCCGGCTGGTTTTGTAGGTCTACATCGGAGATTCTCCGCGTAAGAAAGCGAATACTCGATGAGTTATACTGTGCTCAGGAAGAGAAGCTGTGAGAAGTAGCATAGTAGGATACTTTTGTCAAGTACTATTTACTCGGTACCCCAACATTAGGATCTTCTTTTCCGGTGGGAGACTGAATCACTGTTGACCGGTGGTGTTGAGAGACGTTGAGCAACTCAATCGTTCTCGTTGCCGTGCCTCCTTACTTCAGCATTCAGGGACTCATTTACCACATTTACGGACCTCACATTGGTCCGTGCTCGTTGATTACGAGCCTGCTCAACCAAGATCTCAATCTTCTTGAACGCCTGCGCGGGAGTTAAGTTCTCGTAACTGCTTCCACAAGATGCATTCACCAAGTGCTTGCCGGTGATGTCCATCTCCCATCGCATGAATGACCAGGGAGTGATGGATGGATGGAGAATCTCTGGTGGTTGATGTGGGACTGGTGCGTGCCGCTGGCATGCTTCGCATGACTGAGCATACTTGGTGGCATCTTGGCGAATGGTGGGCCAATACCACCCCTGACTTAAGATTTTGTCAGCAAGACTGCGAACCCCAGTATGATTACCGCAATCTCCGCTGTATACTTCGCGCATGATTTTCTCAGCCTCTTCCTTCTCTACGCACCGCTGTAAAAAGTCTGAGGCAGATTTGTGGAAGAGGATCCCATCTAAGATGGCGAATCGCGTCGCTTTTGACTTTAGGGCTTTGGCTTCGATCTTGTCCTTGGGTACCTCGCCGTAAAGAAACCAATCAAGGTATGGCTTGGTCCAGCGGTCGTCCGAACTGACCCCTGGACTGGTGGATGTTTGGAGAATATCTGGGGCGAGTTGCTCTAGTGGTGGTTCAGCGGCCTGCGTCGCCGATGTTACCGTTATAGCCGACTGTAATAAGTGGACTAATGGTATATTATCATACTCCCTGAGGTCTGTTTGAAGACTTGGTAGTTTTTTGGCCCGGGGCCTAAAACTATTGTGGCGTCCGTTTTGGATAGTTTTGACGCCCCGTGAATGGCGCATTATAATATTCGCTATTACCTGTCTACATAAAAAAAAAACAGTTTTGCATAATATGTTAGCATGATTAGGTTCCTGGAGAATCTACAGGAATTCGTTGCCCGTGGATAGGGTAAATCTCCAGGAATTCGTTGCCCGTGGATAGGGTACGCGTTAGGTTTTAGCATTTTAAGAAGGAGTTTTAGTGCTCCTCTCGTTAGCGACTTACTGTGAGTCTCGCGTTGGATCACATTTTGCGCGTTGAGTGTTGAAGTTTTCTGCAAAGGGCCGTGCGTAGTTAGTTACGATTAGGCTTCCTTTGGCCACTGCCAAGCGCGTTCTTAGGCAGTGGATCCTTAAATTAGGATGTAGTGTCATCGCGGCGTCCCGCGCATATGGCCTGGGTTATATGCTATAGCTTTCCCCTTCCCGTACTAATCGGATGTTTCGTTAAATCGGAATTAGATAGGGGGTAACCAACTTATGGGTTACTTCGTCGACGTTGTATTCGTGACGACTTCGCCATTTCTAGACGGTATTACCATGTGTCTTAACAGTGGTATTTAGTGTATGTGACGCGTCTCATGTTGTATGTAACTTTGATTAGCGTATGGGTAACCATCTTATGGGTTACTTCATCAACGTTGATGATTTCGTCGTTTTCAGACGGTATAACCATGTGTTTCAACAGTGTTTTTCTTTGACGCGTTTCATATCGTGTGATTAGCGTGTGTTTGCGTTTCTGAGCAATAAGAGAGCATGCAAGAATGGGAGAATATTTTTCTCGCAAATCATTATGTAAAAATGTGTGAAAGAAACTTTATGAACTAGTAATTTGAAAACTTTGTTCGACAGTGTGGGCAAGTGCCCTAAGTCGTTTATTCGAAAAAGTCAAAAATGGCCTAAAGATTCTCTAAGCGAAAGCTAAGAAATGTCTAGAGATGAAACATGATAATGAATCGGTTTAGAAGTAATACCTTTGGTCTGCTGAACCTCGACGGCTGTCAACAGGTCCCCTTCTCTCAGTTCTTTCCGTCTCTGAAGACCTCTTCCTTAGGGACCTATCTTCCTCTAGCCGGACACGCGCCAGAGCCCTAGCTTGCACCTCCTCAAAGGTAGCACAAAGGTGTTTAGTTAGTTCCTTGTACAGGCCACCATCGGGGGTGACCCCTTGTCTGAATGCTTCCACCGCGGTCGTCACGTCGCAAGACGGGATGGAGATCTTCTCGCGATTAAAACGACCCAAGAATTCTCTGGTAGTTTCTTGGTACCATTGGCGGATCCGGTAGAGGTCGCTGGATTGCTTCTCAAATTTGCGGCTGCTCGCGAATTGAGAACGGAAAGTGTCCGAGAGATCCGCGAAGGACCTAATGCTCCCGTGTCGGAGATTGATGAACCAGGTTAGGGCTGGCCCCGTTAAGGTCGTGCCGAATCCCCTGCACATCATTGCCTCTTTTGAGTGGGATGGGACCGCACTCGTCATCATCTTCTGTTTGTACACGGCCACGTGCTCGTTAGGGTCGGTAGTCCCGTTGTACGTGGGCATGCTAGGCACTGAGAACTTTTTTGGAATCTCCACTCGGGCGATTCGACGAGAAAACGGAGATTCGTCAAACCCATCTGGTGCCTCAGGCTCCAAAGGCTGGAGACCTTGGCTGCCCCTCCGGAGTTGGTCGGCGATGATGCCTATTTGTTCAGTCACTTTTCTCCGGATGGCTGCGTCTAAATCGATTGTCCTGCGCCGTTCTCGATCCTCTCCATCGGTGTCATCATCTTCGATCCAAATATCCTGAGATGGCGCTCGGCGTTGGTTAGCCGCTGACCGGAGATTAATTGGAGGATTATCGTCTTGGGAGATTTCTCTGCGGCGGACTCGGCCAATGGGCTCCGGGTCTGCACCTTTTCCAGAGGTTCCTTCTCTAGCGTTGAAATCCAGCCTTCTTATTATTCCGTCAGTGCGCCGGGTGACGCGGAGGGAGCGACGCCCCGTAGCCAAGACCTCATATTATTGCTTGAGTTGGCTGTTTTCGGCGGTGAGGCGTTCTACATGTGCATCATAAAAGCTTTTCTGGTCGCTCAACGCCTTTTGGAGAAATTCCATGCGCTGTCTGAGGTCCGTCATCTCCTCTTCCTGAGACCGCATGCCTTGGTTCTCGAGGTTTTGGTCATCCCCAGTGACCGGAGTTTTTGGGCTTCCTTCTCCGTTTTGAGACATCGAGTTCCTTGATTCGAAGGGAAGCAGAACGCTAATTCTTCTGATGGTTGTATCGATCACGGCCCCACGGTGGGCGCCAAATTGTTTGAGCCAAAATTTACCAAAGGTAGAACCTTGGCTTAGATCGGGCCTTGATCGAATAAACTGAGAAGAATATGAAAGAGAATGTGTTTTTATTGATATAGAGATCAGAAGAAATAGTGTGAATCAAGCGTCAGAAGTTATGTGTATGAATCGTGCCTTTCCCCTAAGGGTTACATCGACTTATATAGCCCCCTCAAGGCATATCTTATCTTAATCAAAGATATAATCTTATCTCTAACTAACAAATCTGCTTATTTCTATCTTATAATGAATAAAATCTGGAGAAGAATCTATCTTGTAACAAACATATCTCGGACCCTCTCTCCTCCAACCGACTTAGTTGATCCCGAAGGTCTTCCGTAATTCTGTATGCGTTGGAGATTCTCTGTCTATGGGCTGACGCTTCTTTGCCTAAAATCTGGGTCGAACAATATCTTGTAGCTGCAAGGCATTAGGCCTTCCCTGGTAATGGGCTGCCTCCTGCTTGGATTATTTCTGGATCCAACAGGTATCGAACCTAAGAACAATGAAGGCAGTGTATCGAACCTAAGAACTACAGTTTCCAAAGAAAAGATGCAAACACAGGAAACCAATTGGGATATATTTTTAAGATGCTACAATAAATTCTAGTCCATCTAAAATCTTGTGCCCAGTTTCCTGCAATAAAATTTGAGGGGTTATGTTTGAAAAACTCTTACCTGATTTATAAAAATGGATGGTGTTGAATGTTGATAGATACAAGAAGAATAACAACCACACAACAGTTTAGAAAATAAGAGTTCGCTCTACTTTTTCATAAATTATACTACAATACCATAAACTGTTATAAAATGTATTAACTTATTAGATGTCTACCTCATTTGGATCCAATATATGGATAGAGAAATTTTAGATGAAGAGAATTAATATGTACACATTCTGAAAACCAACTTTTTAATTGACATGATTTTGTAGGCATTTTCATCTTGGTGTTGTGAATTTCGGACATGACTATGTATAATGTTGTATGTGACTGTGCACAATCATGTTAAGTGAAAATGCACAATCATGTTATGTGAAAATGCATAGTCATGTTTAGTGAAAATACACACTCATTCATCACATATTGCACACTAATTACACACTCACATGAAAAAAATCACACACAATGAGATAAGAGCATGCATGTTGACCGAAAAGGTAAAGTCGTGTTATGTGAAAAGGCACAGTTGTGTTATGCGAAAAGTCATTGGTCACATATTGCACACTCATTACACACTCACATGAAAAAATCACTCAGCCAGTTCAATATTTAGAATGGAGGGGCAAAATGAGATAAGAGCATGCACAGTCATGTTAACCGAAAAGGCACAATCGTGTTATTTGAAAAGGCATAGTCGTTTTATGGGAAAAGGCATAATCATTCTCAGATTTCGCAACCTCAGAGGTAAAAAAAATTTTGCACGCGCACGCAATCTCAGTCGTAGATGTAACCAGATCAAATGACTGACATTTATTTTCATTTCTCTCCTTATTTTTCATTCTCACATAATCCATTCTCATAATATATATCAAACACTTCCTTTAAAAAAATTAAAGGACTAGAATGGCAATTTTTTTAATTGAATGGAATTAGTATTAAAACATGAATGAGGAGAATGAGTGTTTGATAATTCTAATAAAGAATATATACTGAAGCCATCTATTGGCGGATCAAAGACTATCCGGAGGGGAGGAGGGATTTCGGCCGCCTAAGACGTCATCGCTTTTGGTCGCCGACTTGGAGTGGTGGATCTCAATTGCCTATACTTTTTGGATTGATAGGGACTTTTAGTAAGGGCGAATCAATAGTGGTTTTGATTGTGCTCACATGCATGACCTATTCAGCTGATTACATCCTAAAATCAATGAACGATTGCAAAAATAGTTCACAACGTTATAGATTATATATTATACTTAAGTTCACTTGGATAGGTTAAGCTCTACTTATAATATTTGCGTAAATATTTTTCAAGAAAAATGGATGGTGTGAAAACAAGGCTTGCAGTCAACCATATTCCGGTACCACAAGGTTGTGAAGCGTGTAACAACCAGTTTGAAGACACGAACCACATCTTAATCGCATGCCCCCTTACAAGGGCAACCCTTAGATCCATAAACCCAAAACTCAGTAGGATTACTGACCAGGTATCACCGGATGACAAAAAACCACATCAGGTCCTGGAAGAAATTAAGAAAATGATAACAAAAGAGGAATTGGAACTCCTAATTACTATTTGGTGGAGCCTATGGTTCGCTAGAAACAAGAGAGCCTTTGATAACAACAACGCAACAAAATTGACCAATGCCAATGACATCACCGAATTTATCCGAAATCAGATTAAAGATTGGAGACTTGCTGGGGTTTCTGACCCCTCTGATCCTCGTACTCATAGGGTGGGGGTTGGAGAAAATAGAAAACATGTAAAGTGGGCAAAACCCAAGAGGGATTTTATTAAATTAAATTTTGATGGTGCAGTGAATGCAGATGGCGTACCTTCGTTCGGTTTCATCCTCAGGGATTCTGGCGGCTCCACCATCCATTTTGACGGAGGACTGATTGGTCGACAGTCTGTTCTGATCTCCGAGACCATCGCCTTGCGCCAGGGACTTCTCGAGGCCACCAGACGTGGCATTCCCCGGATCCAGATTGAAGGCGATAACTTGCAGCTGGTCAAGGCCGTGCTCGGCGATTGGCGCTGCCCGTGGGAGATTGAGTTGCTGCGTTCGGACATCCACTGCATGCTGTCCCGGTTCCAGGATTGGAGTATCTCTCATGTCGTTCGGGAGGGCAATTCTGTAGCGGACTTCATCGCTGGATCCTTCAGACGTGTCTTCTCTATCCCGCTTGCAGTTGACCCGGGTTTTCTCACCCTCATCCGTCAGGATGCCCTAGGGCGACCACTAGCTTGTTAGTGGGCACCCTAATTTCTTTCCTTATCAAAAAAAAAAAAAAAAAAAAAACCTATCCAAGTGAACTCAACACACTCGCTTCAATTCAAGTAGAATGAGATATACCTAAAGGGGACCTTAGCGCGACCTAATAAGCTAGGCCCAATTAATCTCTCCATTTCAAAGCTTTTTCTTCCACCTTCTTGTCTCCTCTACTAAAAACTTTCAAGCATTTTTAGATGTCTAGCGTTGATATGACCAACTGCAAAATTTGATGGGAAATTAAACATAAGGACATCTACTACCATGATACTTTAAGTATTACTGAAAATTAATTAGAAAATAAAGAAAACTAGAATTTTGGAAGCCCGAAGTTTTGTAAGGAAGAGTATCTTCGTCGAGTCTTTTACTAACACAATACCGATGAAATGAATGACTATTAGGAACAAAGTAATCAACTTACTTCTTTTTTTGCCATCACTTTTCACCTGCTTGTTTTTTGCAAAAAAATCATTTTTTTTTCTGACTTTCCTTTTTTCTATTTTTTTTACAATATTCAAAATTTTAAAGATGGAGATATTCCAAGGGGTTGAGTGATGTTTTTTCGTTAATTTAGGGTTGGTTAATTGTTTTCACCGCATTTTTTCTTTTTTGTACTTGTCTTATTCTATCATTTGCTAGTTTTTTTTTTTTTTTTGATTTTGCACACATTAAGGACTCTTTATTAACTTAATTTAACTTGAATTAGGTGATAACGGTGTACCCATTGATCAAGAGTTACACCTTTGCACTGGCTTGCCGATTATTTCTTTCAATTGAAGATCCGAATGTGTTGGATCGTAACCGGTTAGCTTAGAGCTTGGGAACTGGCTGTTAAGCTGTTCCCAAGGCAGCGGAAGAAAATATCGCAAGTATTCAAAGGACAGAGTGAACACAGTTCCTTATAGAGGAACCCCACTACAACCAACTAGTTGTATGGGTAAACCTCTACCTCCGCTTGGAGGATTTTGAATGACTTACTTATATTATTGATTTGTTCCTTAGTTACAAACAACCAGATTCAAACTTCTCTGTTCCTACGAGTTCTACCTAACTCTAGCAACACTAATGAATCTTCTCAACTGAGTTCCTAAGCGAACAACAATCACTAAATAAGTAACTCAAACCTTACACCAAATCGCCGTTCCCTTGCTCCTGGGGACTCGGCTTCACCGTCGTCGAGATCAGACACTCGCCGCCGGGGACTTCTCTTCTTCTTTCTCTTTTTCTGTTGTGGGTATTTGTGAGTTCTGGGAGAAGTACTCAATCCGAGTACTATTCATTTGGCTTTATACTAGAGTGCACTTGGGCTTTAGTCGCATCTTTCATTTGTGTCCGAAATGCCCTTTGCTTGATGCCCAAGTTGTACTTTCTTCACATGTGACTTCAATTTGAACTAGGTCAACTTCTTGAAATGATCGGACCGTTGGATCAATCGTGACAGTCTGCTCCTCAGACTGTGCCTTCATCCTGTCCAAGACAGGATCCCGTGATATGCGCTGATCGGTCCTTGTCCTCACATGTGAGTTCCCATGTCATGGGAACTGTCCTCTTCAGAGTTCCTTTGGGAGAAACTCTTCATCGTGTAAACTTGTGTTCTCTGGTCATTCCTGGGAGTTCCCATTACATGGGAACTTTCATCTTCAGAGTTCCCTTGATGGGAACTCTTCATTGTGTGCTTCTGTGATCTTTGGTCATTCGTGGAAGTTCTTTGCTCAACATGTGTTCCTTAGAAATACTTGATCGAAGCACATTAGTTCCCTTATAGTGTTTGTCATTATCAAAACTCGGAGAACTTTATCGTTGTTCCGATGTTTAGAACCAGAGGTCCCAACATCGTTCCAACAATTTCCCCCTTTTTGATGATGACAAACCTATCACAAAAATCAGCAAGTATTTCAAAGCATGATATGCAGATGAGTTCCTACGCGTATTCCTAGGGAGCCACTTCTTGTGAATCACTGAGTTCGTACGTAGCTTTTTATGCAATTGTTCCCCCTTAGCTATAGCATATTCTATGATATCTTTTCAACTTAACTCATCTCGCATTTTTTGTCTTTCCCCCTTTTGACATCATCGAAAACAAGTAAACACATAAATAAGGAAAGAAAAGAACACGCAATCATACTAAAAGCCATTCATTACTTAAGCGAAATATATACATAGGAACACTAGAAACAATATTTGTGGGAACATGGAGGCGAGGAAAAAGAAGGAAAAGATCATGGGCTTGGTGGGAACAGGGCATCACAAAGCCGTGTCAAGACTTGGACCAGCTTTTCTTGGCCTCTAGCGATTTGTTCTTGGTCCCTTGCCATCTTTTCTTGGTTCCTGGCCATCTTGTCGAGAGTGTTGGCAATGTGCACCAACACTGGAGTGTTCCCATCCTGGGTGCCTTCACCAGATGGCAGCCTTTCTTGTTCCTCTACTGGCTCAGAGTGACGCATTTTGTGGACCATAGAGATGTCCAGTTCCCTACCTATGGTGACCTCTTCTCTGGTGGTGTCGTAGAGGCCCTCTCTAAGCAAGAGTTTCTTGATGAGGCCAGCGTAAGGGAGGGAGTGGGATTTGGAAGCCATACACTTCTCCATGTGCCCGAGAATTATGCGAGGAAGATTTATGGGGTTTTTGAGGAGGAAGTGGTAGAGGATAATGGCATCAGGGATATTGATAACAAGGCGCTTCTCCTGGCGAGGGATCACCATGTTGATGATGAATTGATGGGCCAGCTTGGCAATGAGGGATAGGTGATGAGTAGAGGTGCCAGTGGTGGGAACACGGCCCTCGTAGATCGTGTTATAAATCACCTCGCTGTTGAAGTCGCCCCAGCTTTTGGCGGGCAGTTCCTGGAGGCCCTGGACGGGGACCTGTAGTTGAAGGCGGATTGTGGATGTGGTGAAGATGAAGTCATCGCCTTCGAGGGAGAGAGTTCTCTTGGTGCCATTGTCGTGGACCACAAAATGGTTGTAGAATCGGCGCACCTGAGAGGGATCGATACTCACGGCCTCACTACACATGTGTTCCCATCCTTGGGCCTTGATCAGGTCCCATAGTTGCCCTAGCCCTTCATCGGTGAGTTGTTTTTCTGAGAGGATGAGGGGGGGAAGGAGCTTGCGATTCTCAGAGATATGGATTTTCTTGGGCACAGTTCCTTTCCCTTTCTTCTTTGTGTTCCCCCTTGAGACCGTAGTCTTTCCTTTTTGCTGAGGGGGTTCAGCCGCTTCGATCATCAGAGGGCGGGTCCTTTCCTCTGGGACCTCTGCCGACACCACCATTTGGTGTCCGGGAGTTGGGATTCCAGCAAGCTCTGTGGCATTGGTGGCCTCCTCGTATTCGTCAGTGTCGTCACTGGAGGTCCCTTCATCGGCGGAGGAGGTCAGCCCAGTTTCCTCCTCGTCTTCTTCTTGATGATGACTGCCTTGCCCAGCACCATCAGTTGATGCTAGGTTCCCTTCTTCTTGGGCCTTGCCCCCTTGGTGTTCGGAAGGCCCCGTGAGTGCGCCTTCGAATTCTGCCTCGAGGGCTTTGAGTTGGGCTTCCTCTTCAGCAGTTCCCAGGAATACGGGTGGCAGTTCCTTGGACTTTTTACGAGCGATGACTCCAATGGGGAGATCATCCTCGTCAGAATCGAGGTCGATTGTTTTCTGGGCCGAAGGAGGTGGGGAAGGGAGTTTTATTGTGGTGGGAGGAGATGGAGGTGGAGGAGAATGTTGTGGAGTTGAGACCTTGGGTGTGGAAGGAGGAGGAGTAGGGGTTTGAGCCTTGGGACTTGAGGTCCCAGGGGCAGATTTTGAGGTGGGGGATTTAGTAATGGGGGAGGTGGGTGGGGGAGCTCTGGGGGAGGAGGATGAGTGAGGAAGGTTGGAAGTTCCCTAAGTGATGGGGAGAGAAGAAGGAGAAGTTGTGGAATCGGTTTGAACAGGAGGTGGTGGAAGTTGATGCTGGGATTGAGAGTTCCCAGAGGTGGAAGGAAGAGGAAAAATGAGTGGGGGTTTTGCGACACAGGAGGTGGGTTTGGAGCAGTTAAGGTAATCTTCGAATTTGAAGTGAGGTTTCTTCTTTTCGGAGTGAGGGGGGGAGGAAGAGATCTCGGAGTGTTTGCGTTTGGAGGATTTGTGTTTGGATTTTGAGGAGTGATGTTTGGATTTGGATTGTTTGGGTCTCTCATGTTTGGAAGGGGGTTCGGATCCGAAACTGTCGACGATGACAATCGCGGATGAAGAGGGAGGTGGAAGAGTGGAGGTCGGCGGTGCTGGAGGTTGCGCCGCCGAAGGAGGAGGAAGAAAGGGACTTACATAATTGTAAAGTCCCTCGATGAGCACATCGCGAAGAGCTTCATCTTGCTCTTTCTCGATATCGTCCATCATAGAGAGAAAAAGGGCTTTAGGATGTTCTTGAATCCATGCCTTCATCTCGGCATAAGAATGGGCTGGAGCCATTTGAGAAAAGTTTGTGAAAGAGAAGATTTTTGGAAGTTTTCTCGAAAGAGGGAGGAGGCAAAGTTGCAGAGGAAGAGAATGACAGGGAAGGATGAGGAGGAAGGAACTCAAAAGTGGTAAAGTAGGGTTTTTATGTGAGAGAGAAAGACGAGGGTAGAAAGGGAAGTTGAGAAAGACCTCGATAACCGTTGGCCAATGAATGTGGAGGAGCGTTTCAACTTCCGTATCACACTTCTGACGCGTGTCGCTTTCTTCCAAGGGAAGTCACTTCGAGAGATTCAAATGCTTGGCCCATAATGCTTCGAATTCTGACACAATTTCCCGTTTCCAAGTGACGTTTCATTTCTCAGATCCAGTGTTCCCTGCTTTTGCCCATCAGTTCCCATGATCTTTGGAAAGGTCATTTTGAGTGGAGAGGTTAAGGGAACTCACACTCAATTTTCTTTGAGGCTAGGGAACTCAAAAGAGAACCAGACAATTGCAACTCGATTTTGGGATAAAGAGTTTGGCTCATGAGAAACGTTTGTCTGGTCCTTAGCTTAGGGTAGGTTTTATGATCAACCGTCATAGTGGCTTGTAGAGAGGATTAAAGGGAACTCTGGTTGATCATTTTGGGCCAAAAGAGATAATGTTCCTCTATACATATCAAGCTCTAGACTAGTAATATGGCAAAATGAAAGCACTGAGTCCTACAGTCACTACTACAATTGAGGCCTTTTGCAGCGGGCTGTGATGGCGGTTGAACAAAGGTGGCGGTCTTAGCAGCGGTTATGGATATGCTGGCGGTTTTGGGGGCGGTTTTTTTTATTTCTAAAATATTGCAGCGGTTATTTAATATATAGGTGCGGTTTTGAGGGATATGACATTTTTTAGAGCGGGCTATTTTAATTGACGCGGGCCCGATAATTTTTTTGCGCGGGGAACGAAACATTTCGGCCCATAAAATCCACAAAATCCTATGCAACCTTCTATCTCCTCTGACTCTCATCTCTTACGCGGCCGAAAAACCCTAAACACTCAGTTCAAGCGCAGCCATGGCGGAAAAAGGCGGAGAGGGGCAAGGCGAGAGAGGCGGGTTCGGCCGTGGATTAGGTCACGGGGGAGGTCGCGACGACCATGGGCGTGGACGCCGTCGCGTCGGCTGCCACGTTGAGGAGGAAATTTGGGTTGCCCTGCACCAAGCTCGGCCGTCTCGTGAAGGATGGCAAGATCGGTAGCATCGAGAAGATCTGACTCCACCAAGCAGATCGATAGCATCGAGCAGATCAGTAGCATCGAGAGGGAGCTCAGACGATGTCGGTGAGTGCTCATCTCTATGACATTGTTATTCCGAGTTCAATCTGATGCCCTTTTCCCTTTCACCGATTTCTCTGAAATGGTTTTTCCGTGTTCTTTAATCGATTCTCTTGGATTTACTGTTTTGTGGGGTTAGGTCTGTTTGGCATATTTAGTCGTTGGATGCCCTCTAGCTTCGAGTTAAAAATGTCCTGGTGGTAAACATTATTGATTATTGACATGCACATTGTTAAAGATGATATTTTGAACCCTTCTTTTGTTTGATTGGATATGTGTTGTCATCAATAGTTGTGATTTGTTGTTCTGACTGTTCCAACTATGCAGTAATCAATATGGAAAAGGAAGTAGTAGAATGAAATGTGTCCTTGAAATCACTATCTTTTATGTATTCCTTGGCTCAACTGCTCATTGCAGTGTACATTGTGTGCGCTTACTATGAATTGTGTGTTCTTGACAATGGAGGTTGAACACATGTGGAAAACTAACTCTTTTCTTATCTTCCTTTGCCGAGTGTTTTCTGTGATTTTCCTATGAGATTTTCATGATGCTCTTTATTTAGTTCTTGGGCTTCTTGGTTGATGCGACTCTGCCCTAGCTTGGACCCAACTCCTACCATTCCGAGACGGCCTAGACCTTGGAGACCCCCTTGGATTAGGACTTAGTCTCATTTATATATTTATTATATTTATTATTTCTATTTCCGTCATTTACATTCCGTCTTTACTATTTTAGGCGTGTGTTCTCTTATGCTTAAGAGACCGGCCCATTATGGTAGAATAAGGCCCATTAGGGTTTGTTGCACCTTTCCATTTATAGCTTTACTATTATTAGATTTATGGGCTTTTCGGATGTGGGCGTTGATTGCATGCTAGACCCTATCTGATCCCATTCTTTGTACCTCGGGTTTCGAGTTTGCTCTCTATATAAGAGGCACTCGGGACTCCTTTCAATCCACGTCCAAAATGAATTAAGCCAGAGCTTTGAGTCGAGTTTCTCCTCCCCTTTGGCCCGGGCGTCACCCTGTTCTTTTCCCGACCCCATATTCTCCTGGCCTACGTCAAACTAGCCCCCCTTCTCAATCCTTTCACTTCACCTCTCAATCTCAACGTCTAGGCTTCGGCCTCAAATCTATCCAGTTATTTGTTGGAGAAGATCCGAACGTTTCGAGCCTAGATTCTCCCCTTGTGACCCTAGGGTCGCATCATTGGTTCATGATTACATCGCCCAACTCTAATATATTTGTTAGCATATGTAAATTTAAGGCATTTACTACAGGCTCGTTGTTGCTTTTGTAGGCTTATGTTTGGTATATCATTTTTTTTAATGATGTGTAAGTGTAATCCCAACTGTTTGAAAAATGATCTGTGTATGCTTAATGACCTAGAGTCTTACATTCTGTATACTTTTCTGATATTGAAGCTAAGAACTTGTAAAGTAGGGACCATTGATCCCTTCTTTAAAAGTTGGGTACTTTTTCATATGAAATGATGAGAGTTACATAGATCTTTTATATGTTTTGGATAAGATTTTTGTGCAAGAACTACTGTGCTGACTGCAGAATGAGTTTTAAATTCAAAGTTTGATACTGTTAACAAGTACTTTCACGAATTCTTTCTGCCAAACTCGTAGTGCTTATATGTTTTGGATCAGATTATTGTGTAGGGAATCTTGCTCAATGAAACATCCGTGGGCGGTTGTCGAGCATAGTAGTGCACTACCCTGTCCTGAGGTTTTTTTTTTGTATTTCTATGAATTTTTTTTGCAGTCTCTACTAGTCTACTCTACTCTGAACATTTATCAATAAACTTGTGATGTGGTTTTGTGATTCAACAAGGTCGAAGTCTCAATACTCTGCATTTCTTCACTTCTCACTCTATTTTTATAACATTAGAGACACTTTCATATCACAATTTGCAATTCCCCTATATATTGATTATACATTCATATAGTAGTCTTATTGTTTCAAAACTTTTGTTGTACCTCTTGAGACTCTGAAGCTAGAGTATATAGTACTTGGTGAACATAAACATATGTTAGAGCTCATTAAGAATCCTGCTAGCACTCAAGGTTTTAGATGCTTTTGGAAGGGGACTTGATTAATATTTTTTATACAACTCCATTCAAAGCTATCAACTTTTGTGCTTATGACATGTACAGGAAACAACTGACCAAGATGCTTTAAATGAGGAAATGAAGCATAAGTAGAGATTCATAGAAGGTGCTACATGGATTAAGAGATACATGATTAAGAAAGAATGGATTCCAAAGCACCAACAACAAAACTCATAAATGAAGAACACAAATCTGGTGAGTATTTCAAAGGATTATGGTTCGTCTTCAACTAAGTTCTTAGTAATACTAGGTAACTGGTCTATACAAATCAGGTGACTACTTTGGATATTCAGTTAAGTGAACCCTCTAGTAAATATTGTGAATGTAAAGTCGATCATTAGGTCCATAGAATTTTAGATAAAATATTGCAGGATCAATTCTTTCAATGCTATAATTTGAGATTTCAGAAACTGAAAAATGATGAGTTTGTTTGTTTGCATGACGATTAACGCCTTCTTCGTAGAAAATAGAAGATTGAGAAGAAGGTATGTACATGTTAAGATTCAGAAGGAAAAAGAAAATCAAGTTAGGTGCTAGATGCCGAGAGTGTTTGTAATATGCATTGCCTGTTTTATTTACTTGCTCTCAGATGCTTTTGGTTTGATGATTTTGCAGGTGCTTTTGGTTTGATGATGATTAGGTTGTATATATGATGGCCAAGCATATTTTATGGGAGGTTCTTATTTGTAACTAGTGAAATTTACAACATTTGGAAGAATGGAAATTGCATTTAGATTTTTGTAGAATTCCTTGCTTTTGGCTTGTGATGTTATAAACACTTATATTAGTTGTTTTTGGTCAACACGTCAAAGCATAATTCAAGTTGGAATGCTCTATATAAATAATGATGGTATAATATTATTATGGCTTCTCATTTTTATTGAGATTTGTGGTTTTGTGTATGTGCATATGTTGTAAAATATTTTATATGCTATAATATTTAATTTAACAAGGAATTATTAGAAAACATGCAACCAAATGTATATTGAAATGTCTATTATGAAACCGCCACAATATCAATACAATGTTCTATGATTGACCCCAAAAACCGCAGCTATTGACCCCAAAAAGCGCTGCTATTGATCCCAAAACCGCTGCTATTGACCCTAAAACCGCTGCTATTGATCCCAAAACCGCTGCTATTGATCTCAAAACCGCCGCTACTGATCAAGAAAACCGCCGCTATTATTAAATAAACCGCCGCAATTGGTGATGGTAAAAACCGCCCCCATAGATGCTATAATGGCGGTTTTTCTACTCTATTGCATCAGTTGAGGATGTCGATTGGAAACCGCCGCCTTACCACTAAAAAACCGCTGCTATTGACCTATAGCAACGCCAGCAGATAGAGCGGTTAGAAAACCGCTAGCATAAGCCTTTTGTGGCGTTTTTGGATCATATTGTAGCGGTTTTTGGCCGCTGCAATATGTCTTAATTGTAGTAGTGAGTTCCCTATCATGCATTTCTAGTTAGACTAATCAAGCATTGAGGGAGAGACAAACAGGGACTTGTTTAGTTTAGAGTTATCATCCCTAGAAGCATTCGAAAACGCTGGTAGGGACGTCTGTCTAAAGCTTTGGTGAGAATGTCCGCAATTTGCTCTTCCGTTCTACAGTGTTGCATAGAGATGTTCCCATTTTCAACATTGTCACGTAGAAAATGATGCCTAATGTCTATGTGCTTAGTCCTAGAATGATGCACAAGATTTTTGGAAATGTTAATGGCACTAGTATTATCACAGAGTATAGGAACTGGGCCAAATGACATACCGTAATCCTGAAGTTGGGACTTGAGCCATAGTACTTGGGAACAGCATGATGCGGCATCCACGTATTCTGCTTCAGCTGTGGAGAGTGCCACTGAATTTTGCTTCTTGGATCCCCATGAGACTAAGCATGACCCAAGGAACTGGGCCATTCCTGATGTGCTCTTTCTATCAACTAGGTGCCCAGCAAAATCTGCATCTGTATAAGCAATGAGCTCAAGGGAACTGTTCCTTGGATACCAGAGGCACAAGTTGTCGTTCCCTTTGAGGTACCTGAAAATCCTCTTCACCTCTTTCAGGTGTGATTCTTTGGGATTAGCTTGAAAACGTGCACATAAGCACACTGAGAACATAATATCGGGCCTACTAGCAGTTAAGTATAGGAGAGAGCCAATCATACCTCTAAAGTTCCTTTGATCGACACTTACCCCTGTTTCATCGGCATTGAGCCTGGAATTTGGTGAGATGGGAGTGTCGATGGGCCTTGAGTGGTCCATCCCATACTTGACTAGCATTTCTCTGATGTATTTCTGTTGATGAATCCTTGTTCCCTCCTTTGATTGAGATATCTAGAGTCCTAGGAAGAACGTAAGTTCCCCTATGAGACTCATCTCAAACTCACTGCTCATGAGGTCCTTAAATTTTTCTACAAGAGTTTCGTTAGTTGCTCCAAAAACAATGTCATCAACATAAACTTGAACAATCAAGATATCCTTAGACTCTTTCTTAAGGAAAAGAGTTTTGTCTATGGAACCTCGAAGGTATCCATGAGACAGAAGGAACTGAGCAAACCTGTCATACCATGCTCGAGGGGCTTGTTTGAGTCCGTAGAGGGCCCTCTCCAGGAAGTAGACGTGGTTGGGTAGCTTCTCATCTTCGAATCCTGGGGGTTGAGCTACGTATACTTCTTCTTTGAGGTGCCCATTTAGAAATGCCGTCTTCACATCCATCTGGTATAGCTTGAATCCTTTGTGGGCTGCATAGGCTATGAGAAGACGAATGGCCTCGATCCTTGCAACTGGCGCGAAGGTCTCGTCATAGTCGATCCCTTCTTCTTGTCTGTAGCCTTGAGCAACCAATCGAGCCTTGTTCCTAGCTACGACCCCAGTATCATCGAGCTTGTTCCGAAAGACCCATCGAGTTCCTATGATATTCTTGTTTTTGGGCCTAGGAACTAGCTTCCACACCTTGTTCCTCTCAAATTGGTGTAGTTCTTCTTGCATGGCTTGGATCCAGTCTGGGTCCCTTAGGGCTTTTTTGATGCTTTTTGGTTCCACCAGTGAGACAAAGGCATTAAAAGCACATAAATTATTGAGAGAGGAGCGAGTCAGAACACCTTTGTCAAATGGAGTGATGATGTTGTCAATAGGGTGATCTCTCTTTTGGTGATAATTCCTTGTTCGAAAGTTCGAGACATCAACCTGTTCCCTTGACTCTTCATCTGTGTCTTGAGCCTCCTCTTCCTCAAGGGAAGCTTCGTCGCTGGGACTTTCGTCAGGATTCTCTGCGGAGTTCCCTCGTTGTTCCCCTTGAACACTGGATTCTGGCACACTTTCATCTTGGGGAACAAGTGAGTTCGATGCATCTTGCGGTTCTTCTGTTGAGGAGGGAACTTCAAAGGAGCTTTGATCTGTGGAGTTTTGTTCTCCTTCGTTGTTCCCTGATTGTGGGACGTTGTTCCCGCTTGGATAGTCTTCATCTCTCTTTCTTGGTTCATCCTCGTCGTCGTCTTCTTCTTGTCTGACTAGTTTGAACAGAGTTCCCTTTCCTTGGGCTTCTGTTCCCATCTTTACAGATTTTTCGTCGAAGATGACATGAATGCTTTCCTCGATCTTCTTGGTCCTCTTGTTGTAGACCCTGTACGCCTTGCTTTGGGAAGAGTATCCCAGGAATATCCCTTCATCACTTCTGGGGTCAAATTTGCCGAGGTTATCCTTCCCATTGTTGTGGACGAAGCATTTGCATCCAAAGGTCCTTAGATGAGAGATGTTTGGCTTTCTTCCTTTGATCAGCTCGTAGGATGTCTTTTTGATCATGGGCCTTGTCATTGCTCGATTCAGAATGTAAGTAGCTGTTGAGATGGCTTCAGCCCAGAAGCTTGGAGGAACTCCACTCTCTAGCATCATGGTCCTTGCCATGTCTTCTAGAGTTCTGTTTTTCCTTTCCACCACACCATTTTGTTGAGGAGTCCGTGGAGCTGAGAAATTGTGGGATACATCGTTGTTGTCGCAGTACCTTAGGAACTCTGAGTTCCTGAACTCAGTTCCGTGGTCAGATCTGAGTGACTTGAGCTTGTTCCCATGATCACTTCCATTTTCTTGATCAGCCTCTCGAACTCTTTGAAGGTATCTGATTTTGATCTCAAGAAAAGCACCCATGTAAATCTCGAAAAGTCATCAATTAAGACATACATGTACCTTTTTCCTCCGTAGCTTTCAGTGTCCATGGGACCACAGAGATCCATGTGTATTAGTTCCAATGGTCTTGTAGTGCTGACCACCTTCTTGGGTTTGAACGAGCTCCTGGTCTGCTTCCCACGAACACATGCTTCGCACATCTTGACTCCTTCAAGGTTGATTCGTGGGAGGCCAATGACTAGATCCTGTAGATAAAGCTTCAAGATTTGATTGACACCTGCATGGCCCAGTCTCTTGTGCCAAAGTTCCGTTTCGTCAAGGGAACTTGCCAAGCACAGTTTCCTTGGTGGCTCAAAATCTGTATCCACCACATATATGTTGTTGGACCTTCTTCCTTTCAGGATGATTTTGTTAGTCTTCTTGTTGATCACTAGACATTCCTTTGAGTTAAAGGTGACGATGTTGTTCCCTTGATCACATATCTGAGAGACGCTCAAGAGATTGAATCCCAGATCTTTCACCAAGTTAACGTTGCTGATTTTGATTGATTTGTTGAGTAGCACTTCCCCTGTTCCTATGATCTCTCCTTTATTTTTGTTGCCAAAGGACACATGACCTCCTTCGGCCTTTGGGTGGAGTGAGGTTAGGTTGTCTTTGTTTCCGGTCATGTGGTTGGAACATCCAATGTCAATGACCCATGTTTTGTTCCCCCTCACTGCCACCTACAAGAAAAGTTAGTTTTTGAGGACCCAGGCAAGATGACTCTTGCCTGGTCCCTTGCAAGGGAAGACAGTCTCAAGTGGCACATAATCAGCAATGTTAATATCATGAGAGTACTTGTTATAGTCAAAGTTCATATGGTTGTTTCGTTTAGTGGGAACTCTAGCAGGCTTGTTGGTTTGTTGATTTTGCCTGTTCTAGTACTCGTGATTTCTCTGGGCTTGGGCCTTAGCTTTGGGACAACTTTCCTTGTAGTGCCCATGAGCACCACAGTTCCAGTAGGTCTTATAGGATTCTCCTAGGTAGTACTTAGGATGGGGTCTCTGTATCCTGTTCCTATCCATAGTTTCCTTGTTGTACACTTAGACCTGTTTCCTTTAGCTATTTGAACATACAACTTGTGTCCAGTGTTCCCAGTGTAATAATCTACTTCTCCATTCACCCCACTTTCCAGAACACGGATTTTCTCTTCCAAGTGTGCATTTTTCTGTTTCTCACACTGAAGCTCTAGAGCCCTACACTCGTTTATCTCTTTTTCACTCAAAGGGGACTTCCCTTTTCTAGGGCTCTCTGAGTCATATCCTATTCCGTGTCTGGCAGGGACAAACTTGGTTTGGGAACTAGAGGCTTCAGAGTTTCCTTTTGCTTTACTCAGATTTTGTAGAAGGGTATTTTCATCACTTTCTAGGGTTTTAAGCTCATCCTCAAGTTCTACAATGTGAGACAAATAGGACTGCAGTTTTTCTAGAAGGGACACACAGTTGGGACATGGCTCAAGACCAACTAGTTCAGCATTGGTGTGTTCCGATTTTTCCAACTTCTTTTGCAATTTAATGTTGTCTTTAACAAGGCTTGAAAGAATTTTAAGCAACTCAGGTTTTTCATAGTTATTCAAGGAGGCAAGAACGGATTCAGTAGTTACCTCACTGGGTTGTTCCCCAGTGGTGTCTCCTATGGCCATTGCGCACATGTCGGGTGATGCCCAAGATTCGGGATCTTCGTCTTCGTCATCGTCCCAGGTGGCGATGTAGGCCTTCTTGCCTTGCTTACGGTCGTCAGTTCCCAGTGGGCACTCCTTGGCGAAGTGTCCCTTTTTGTAGCATTTGTAGCATATGACGTCCGAAAGATCCTTCTCAGCAGTTTTTCTTTGGGAACTCTGTCCTTTCTGTGAGTTCCCATTTCCCTTTTTGAACTTTCCCTTGTAGAATGATCGAAGGGCCCTTGTTACGAGGACTAGTTCCTCATCCTCTTCTTCTTCGGATTCTTCATGTTGCTCTTGAACAGACTTGAGCACCTTTTCAAGTTTAAGGGCGATCCCTTGGTGTGCCCTCTTTTGCTCCTTGTCATCTATCTTCCTTTTCTCATGTCCCACCAGTTTTCCAAAGACCTGGTGAAGCATAAGAGTTCTGTTTTCAGGGTTCTCCTTGAACATCGTTCTTTCATTTGCCCACTCTCCAGTCAGTCCGTTGAAGAGTTGTTGAACCTTCATTTTATCAGTGATTTCCTCCTTGGTGATCCCAAGACCAGCCATCTTAGTGCAAAGTCCCTCAAAACGGGATTGGTAGCTATCGACGGATTCTCCCATTTCCATTTGGAAATTGAAGAACTCTCTCCTCGCATTCATTTGAAGATCTTCTCGGAGGTCTGAGTTCCCAATGTGCATTTGTTGGATGGCTTCCCACACTTCCTTTGTTGTGTCTAGATTTGCCACCCTATCACAGTCTTGCACTGTCATAGCGTTCTTGAGATACTGTATGGCCTTGAAGTTGGCCTCCATACACTTATACTCATTTGGCCCCCATTTGGAAAGGTCATTCTCAATCGCTGGATCAATTTTGAAGTCCCCTTTCTCGATGACGCACCAAGCCTGGTAGTCCTGGCTTCGCATCCAATTTTTCATGTCGCGTTGCCATACTTCGAATCTACCAGTGATGAGCCTTGGTGGCTTGCTGTTGTTGTGACCGACTTGGGTGAGTTCGTGAGCCATTTTGAAACCTGCGATGCTAACACAAATCTAGAGCGACCTTGCTCTGATACCAATTGTTGGATCGTAACCGGTTAGCTTAGAGCTTGGGAACTGGCTGTTAAGCTGTTCCCAAGGCAGCGGAAGAAAATATCGCAAGTATTAAAAGGACAGAGTGAACACAGTTCCTTATAGAGGAACCCCACTACAACCAACTAGTTGTATGGGTAAACCTCTACCTCCGCTTGGAGGATTTTGAATGACTTACTTATATTATTGATTTGTTCCTTAGTTACAAACAGCCAGATTCAAACTTCTCTGTTCCTACGAGTTCTGCCTAACTCTAGCAACACTAATGAATCTTCTCAACTGAGTTCCTAAGCGAACAACAATCACTAAATAAGTAACGCAAACCTTACACCAAATCGCCGTTCCCTTGCTCCTGGGGACTCGGCTTCACCGTCGTCGAGATCAGACACTCGCCGCCGGAAACTTCTCTTCTTCTTTCTCTTTTTCTATTGTGGGTATTTAACTTTCGATCAACTTCTATTTTTAGTCACTTTTGGTAAGTAGCTGTATTGTATTCACTAATTAAATTAAATTGAGTGGGATAGAGAACATGGAGGTTGGCGCTAATAAGGTTAACGGGGAGCTATTAAGGTGGGAAGACACACAGAAATTGAGATACACATGGAATGTGGCTCGTGAAGTTATGAGACTTTACTCTCCAGCCCCTTTTCACTTTAGAGAAGCCATGGCCGATTTCACGTACGCCGGTTATAATATTCCCAAGGGGTACAAGGTATTCACACGTATTCAATCAACATTGATTTTTTGTTTTTTTTCGCAATATTGCAACATACATAAGAAATGAATGTACGCATATACTTGTGATTAATATATGCACAAATGGGAGACAGGAAAACGCACATATTTGCTAAATTTGAGCTATTTAAAAAAAGGTTTTAAGTGCTTATTCTTTTTCAATTTATAATGATAATTTTGATCGATAAATTTATAGAACTCTTATAATATATCGTAACTATATATTATCTAATTTGAAAGATCGATTTGTATTACCCACGGAAAAATATATACTCGATATCATCCATGTACGACTACAATTCGATATTTTATAGACATTATAAATAGTATATTAATAAATAAAAATATAATATAAATTTTAATATAAGTAATTTATTGCTTGTAGAATGTATGATTTTTATAGTCAAATATTATATTATTCATATTTTATTACTTTCTATGTACATAAATATTTCAATATATCTATCAAATATTATATTACCTATTTTTATTATTTTTAAACATTATAATTATTTATCATTAATTTTACTTTATTATAAAAGAACGTATATATATATATCCATAAATAAATCCGTGAAAAGATATCTTGTTAAAAGATAAAAGATATTTATACTTATTTTAAAATTTTTTAATTTTTTTATCTTTAAATTTAAATATTTATATAAGGAAGTTTTCAAAAGATATTGTTATATTAAATAAATATTTGTTTGATGTTAAAGATAGATTTAAATAGTTAAACAATAATTTAATAGAAAAAAGTTAAAACATTAGAAATAAAAATTAATTTTATAAATATGAGGTGGGGCCAGAATCGTTCTGGTTGCTAGAAAAGGTATAGCTTTAATATATAGTTATAGATTACGAAATTTATTTGTAGTATCCAGAATTCTCGTGGATAATTGGTACTAGGGTTTTTTGAGAGCAAAAGAATCATATGTATTTTTATTAATAGAGATGTCCTTTTAAATAGAGCTTTTATACGAGGAATATTCGATCTGAAAATACTTAATATCCTTTCTTAGAAAATAATCTATCAAATATTGCATTAATTACAGACCCTTCCTTTATTTTGAGAATTATAGAAACTGGGTGGACATATTGGCACTAGATATTAACTTGATTGAAATAGGTGCATATATATGTCGCACATAAAATTTAATGGAGAAGACACATATTTAAAATTGTCATAAGAAGCAACATGTATGTTAATTAATTATGATTATTAGTTGCTTCCTAAGTATACGTGATTGCATGTACGTACAGTTAATTACAAGCATTCATGCAACGCACAAGGACCCCGAATACTTCCCAGAACCTGAAAAATTCGATCCGTCAAGATTCGAGGGCGACGGGCCTTTGCCCTATACATACCACCCATTCGGGGGAGGGTCGCAATTGTGCCCTGGGATGAACTATGCTCAGCTAGAGATGTTGGTGTTTATACACAATGCAGTCAAGAAATTCAAGTGGGAAACCCTAATTCCTAATGAGGAGATTATGGGGATTCCTTTTCCTAGACCTGCTAAAGGCCTTCCAGTCCTCCTCCATCCCCATGCTCATTGATTTAAACCATGGAAATATATATTAAAAAAATTTGTATGGCCAATATGAATTAATATGTGTTGCACTTCCGAACATTAATAAAAAGGATGGGTGATGTATTCTGTGTAAGGAATTACTTACTACTCATGTTTATTATTAATATAATGCGGGCCATCACCAACATGATGTATTCATTTCCTTAATAATAAGATGTCTTTTTAAGATATTCATTATCTTGGACAGTACGTGGTTATTTTTTATGAGTCATTTCTAGCTAGCCTGTCCACGTTAGCTTCGTAGTGCTACTATAGCAAAGTAAAATTTGTCACCCAAAAGCAGATTCTTCAATTTGCACAACAATCCCTCTGAACAAGTAATTAAGGATCGAAAAGAAGCGCAGATCGATCGAGATGGGTTAAGCTCATCTAACAAGCATCACCAACACGACCCAAAGGCTAGAAGGGAAGGTAGCAATCGTGACGGGAGGAGCAAGCGGAATAGGAGCGAGCACCGTGCGACTCTTCATCCAACACGGCGCCAAGGTCGTCATCGCCGACATCCGAAAGGACCTGGGCCAAGCCCTTGCTGCGGAACTCGGCCAAAACGCCTCCTTCTTCCACTGCGACGTCTCCGACGAAAACCAAGTGCGCGCCCTGGTGGACGCCGTCGTCTCGGAGCACCAAAAACTCGACATCATGTACAACAACGCGGGCATCCTTGACCGCTACGGAGGCACCATCCTCGACTCCACCCCGCGCGAGCTCGACCGTGTCCTTGCCGTGAACCTGCACGGAGCATTCTTCGGAGCCAAGTACGCGGCGCGAGCCATGGCACCGCGGAAGCGAGGCTGCATACTCTTCACAGCTAGCACGTGCGTGTCGCCTGTAGGCGGCCTCGCTAGCCACCCGTACGTCGTGTCAAAGTACGGCGTCATGGGCCTCGTCAAGAGCCTGAGTGTTGACCTGGCGAGACAAGGGATCAGGGTGAACTGCATCTCGCCGTCTGCAATCGCCACTCGAATGCGTCCTTTTGCCGGGTTTAATGTAGGCGCAATTGATGTGAGGAAGCTGTTGGCGTGGGCTATGAATTGGGGGAATCTTAAAGACCAGGGCTTGGACACTGAAACCGTTGCTCGTGCCGCCCTCTACTTGGTCAGCGACGACGCCAATTGTGTAACTGGACATAATCTTGTGCTTGATGGAGGAGACAGTGCCAGGTCTCACTCTCTTCCGTGACCTATCCGGCCAGCCCCCGATTTTTTTAATCCTATTTTAATTTCGGCACGAAACCAACAAATTTCGAGAACTTGATCTTCAAATTGGACATGAAAATGGGTTGATTTCGAATATTACTCCTCAAATCTTTCATTTGCACCCAATATAATAGATGGACATAGAGAGAAGAGGGGTGGATCCATGACGAATCTGGGATGGTGGTGGTTAGTTGCTGCGAGGACGACGATCGGCGTACAAAGATGGAGGAAATTTTAGTTATTAGGAATATTTAATAAAAAAATTGCCAATTGGACCAATCTATATATATATATATATATATATATATATAAAAGACGCAAGGAATAAGGCCACCACATTGCGCCACTTAGGATTTTCCTACGTATCGTTCCCACGTTAAGCCACCTAGGATTTCACCACATAGGATTTTTTATTTTAGAAATTTATATATATTGCTATTATTTTAGGATAATATAGAAATAAGATAAATTAATCCAGGAGAGATTTTATCTATAATAAAGATGTTATCTATTATATATTAGGAATTAGGATATATAGATCTAAAATTTTATCTAAAATTAAAACAAATAAATTATAGAACATTAGATATTATATATTAAGATAGATATTAATTTAGTTTTTCTAATTAAATTTTTATCTATTTATATGAAAAAAAATAATTCGAATTTATATTTAAAATTAAAGAAAATTATTTTATCTTTATTAATATCTATCTATTTATATGAAAAAAAATAAATTCGAATTTTATTTAAAATTAAAGAAAATTATTTATCTTTATTTTGTTATCTATTTATGTAAAAGATTTATCTTAAATAAAATTTTGATAAAAAAAAGAACTTTCAATCTAGATAATTACTTGGCAAAATTGACTTTTGATAAAAAAAAAATTACGTTAACTTTTCTTTAATTTTCTTTTTGAATCAATATCAATATCAATATCAATATCATAACTATATACTAAAGCGGAGGTTAAAAAAATTATTAAATAACACATGTCACTTTTAGATTGGACCACACCACTCCTTTTTTTAAATAAATATGATTGGTTGAAATTTAATTGATATTTTTATTGGTTAGAATTATTGTAGACCCCATATATAATAAAATTATTATTTATATTCATGTGAAATATTCTATAATAGATTTGACAATTTTTGGCAAAATAACCATTAAATAAAAAATATCCAATTAATTTACATTATGTCTTACAAGATTGACAATGATCTATCTATTTATGTAAAATTTCTTTTAAAAATTGAATTTTGATTTAAAAAAGATAGAAATTTACACTATATTCTAAAAGCTTGACAATTATCTATTTATGTAAAAAAAAATTAAAAACGAATTATGATTAAAAAATTAATAAAAACTTCGCATAAATCAAATTTTGATAATGTATTTTTTAAGTCTAATTTTTATAAAAAATGATACAAATCTAAATTACTCTTAGATTTAAATAAATATTTACATTATCTTTGCATTTGATCTATTTAAGGAAAATATTTTATTAAAATAGACTTTTGAAAAAAAACTAGAAATTTACATTATGTTTTACAAGATTGACAATAAAATGATTAAATTATATTTTGCAAAAAAATTCTTTTACATTTTCTCATAAGAGATAGACAATTAATTATCTATAGTTAATTTTGATAAAAAAAAAGATAAAATTTAAATTATATCATTTTTATAAAAATAAAATTTTCCTAAAAAAATAATTATAATAATTTTTTTCTAAACCATTGGATTAGATGTAGGTAAAATATTTTATATAAAGATAAATATTAGAGTAAAAATAAACGTGCAATATTCTTTTCAACTATGACTCTCCAAAACCAACTTTTCCTTCAAAAATTATAAATTCTTTCAATTAAATCATAAACGTTAAAGAATATTAGTTTTGACTTTGTATTGTTTTAAGAAAAAATTCCATAATACAAAAAAATTATAGATTATACCTATTCATTTATTTAATTTATATTTAATAAAACCCGTACAAGGTACGGGTTCTTACACTAGTAGAAACTCTGAAGTACTAGTTGGTATTAATTGTTGGAGCAAAAGATCCGGACTGACTCCCATGATGCCTTATCCCCATAGGTCACTGATGTCTAATTTAGTAAGGATTTTAATTTCATTACTATGTGTTTCAAGAATAAAATTTACCGTATTTATGAGAGAGAAACTCACCCCATGCTCCTAGGGTCGATCGCCTCTTTACTTGCAGAGCAAGTAGTCCAATATTCTATTCTTTTGAATCATATTATTATTCCTGATGTAAAAATACGTTCAAATCTTCCATGGCTTATTTGCAAGTGCGCATGCAGATTAGGATGTCCATTCATACATTTGTACATCCATACAAGCGATATGTGAATTTTCTTTAAGACCGGGGGGAGTTGTTCTCGGTCTTGAGTGCGCCGCATCGGAATACTACGACCTCGAAATGTTGTTAGGGTCCCATAGACAGCCTCCTAGGATGCCAGAGATGCAGCACGAGAACGCCTCCTTGCGTGCACAGGTGACGGAACTTCGGCAGAGCCAAGAATCGGCTCAAGCAAGCATAGACGAGCAACGACAACAGATTGAGCTTCTACAAAAGTTCATGTAGGACATGCGCCACAACCAAACGTAGTCATCCTCGTCCTATCAGCCACCTCCCCCCCTGATGCTACCACCTCGACGGATTAGCTAGTTTAGTATTAGTGTTTTAATTATTGTAATACTTTTTAAATGTTGTAAAACTTTTTATAAATATTATTATTATTAGATTTTATATTTGCATTTTAGTATTTATAAATACAATTAAATTAATTTGTATGATATAATTGATATCATAAAAGTATTTTTAAAAAATTGAAAAGAGGAATTTCCCGACCACATGGTCGCAAACTTCATTTAGTTGAGGCCGCCGTCATCGCGGCGGTGACCATCGCCAATTGCTGAATTTCAGCTTTAGCTACGGCAAATGGCAGCAGCCGCCGCTTAAATGGCAGAGGTCGATGTCTTTTAGCGTCCATGTGGACACTAAATCTCATCTAGGAATTAGCGTCCATGTGGACGCTAAAATGTCTGGTCGCTAATATACTCTTTGCGACCAGACTTTTAGAGACCACATTTTGCGGCCACGATATGGTCGCTAAATCCACAGTTTCTTGTAGTGAAATATATATCATCACGTTTAATTTTTTAGTGTCATCACATATAATATTAAAAAAAAAGAAGGTCCAAGCATGCTACGCTAGTTATATGTCTGTCATCATTCAAAGTGTCATCAAATATGTATCATCACATACAATTTTTTTCTAGTGATCAAATATGTGTCACCACTGTCATCAACTATCATCACTTGTCATCACTACTTGATGACAGTTTGATTGTCATCAACTATCATCACAAATGTCATCTCTACTTTATGACGATTCAATTGTCAGCAATTGTCATCGTTATTTGATGACGGTTCGACTATCATCAATTATCCTCGCTACTTGATGACGATTCAATTGTCATCAACTATCATCACTAATTCATGACAGTTTGATTGATTTGTTTGTCATCAAAAGGTCTTCATGACAAACAAGTGTCATCAAAGGACCTTCATGACACTATTTGCTTGCCATCAACGGGACTTGAAGACAAACAACTGTCACCAAGTGCCATCACTTAAAGTTTATTCGTTTTTATCATCACAAAAAATAGTTATCATCATATAAAAATAGTTGTCATTACCACATAAAAAAACCATTTAATTACAAGAGGAGGATTCATAAAATGTATGTCAATGACTGAATGGAAATATACTACGATTTTGAATATAAGTCAAAACTTCAATCCCCATGTTATCCCCAATTTTATTCCAAATTTAGATCTACGCTCATAGTATTAGTAATACGTCAGGAGAAATTAGTACAAGAAGTCGTAGATACACTTCTGGATAATGAATGAAGTGGACAACCAATGAGTAGGGCTGTCTATAAAAACCGAAAACCGAAAAACCGATTATTTTTTAGGTTAACCAAACCGACTTTTTTTGAAATTCCAGTTTGGTTAACCAAACTGAAAATATTTTCGGTTTATCGGTTCGGTTTCGGTTCACGACTTTACATATAACGGATAACCACAAAACCGAAAATATATTAATATTTTATTCAAATATTAGTTATCTTTGATTTATTTAGTGGTTAAACTCTATGATCTTCAAGGCGTTAATCTAGTTTTAAGTCTTTCCATCTTCAATTTTAACAATTTACACACTATTTTTTTCACTTCTCATTGATATAAGAGTCGCTTATTAAATTTAATGGGATAAAAATTAATACACACAATGTTTGATTTCACACAATATAGTATATACTCTCGATATTTGTTTACAACAACCAAAACAATATGATATAAGTACATATTTAAAATAAAAGTCTTGCTTGATCACTTTTTTTTATTCAAATTTTATTATTTTAGACTTAATTATTTAAGGTAAATTACATAAACAGTTATCTGTTAAACGAGAAAACCGTACTGAAAAATCGTTTAAACGAACTACGGTTAACCGGAATTCATGGTTCGGTTTCGGTTGATGATTTTAACTAACCGAAATCATAATTAATCGAACTTTGGTTAACCGGATTTGGACCCCTACCAATGAGACATGGTCATAACAAGGTTAGTAAACTATTTTGGGACGTAATTGAAGGTAAAGAGGAAAGATTTCCGGATTTGAGGAAACAAAAATTGTTCCGTCCATGTTTCCTACGTAGATTCCCAATGCAACAACATTCATAGGCATCTCATCTCTTCCAGTGCGGAACACTCCTTGGAGCATGCTTATTGATGCTTGCTAGGCTGATAAACTCTATAGAGTGTGATGCTGGTTAACAGGTAGACATCTTTGTTATTGTCTTTCAAAAATGACTCATTTATAATCTACATGTTTGTTTTGTTGTATAAAATCACTTTCCAACCAGAATTTAATGTTAATTACTGATTTCTTTACTCTCAGATCTGCCACTAATTTAGGAAATAGGCATGCCATCTCTTTCACCTACTATGTCAAAGGAAATTATTGTTTGGTACTTTACAACTAAGTCAGTTGAAGTTTTATTATGATATTTTTGTCTTTTCTTGCATTTGTGATCCAACATGTGTTTGTGGGTTGTTTGTTTACTAGTTTCATGTTTCTAGGTGATTTTTTTTTATATATGTGACCATGGGAAATTTATTTATATTACATATATGTGTTAGGTGTTAGGTGTTGAAGGCTTGGAGAATCTCTAAGAATATTGCACATATTGGGCAAGTTTGATTAGTTTTGCAAATGCTTTAATAAGATTGCGCAGATTAGATTACGCAAGATTGACGAGTTTAAAAGTGTGTTCGTTTATCAAACATAGGTACTTGATAACTTTGATTCTTGTCTTTTCTTGATAAGTATTTAAAATATAAATTTTCACTCGAGGCTTTCCTTTATTTATTTATTAGTTTTAGGTTGGCAAGATAGTTGTTTGTGTGTTTTGTTGACTTACACTAATTTTGAATAAGGTGTTTGGTCAAGGATTATTTTGTTATGGCTTAAGTGATTTTTCTGATGAGTTGTGATTTAATGTAGGCAAGGTTTGGTTGCTTTTGTGTTGAGTCTGTGCTGAATTTTCTTTAATGTTGTTGAAGTTGGATGACTTGGCTTTGTATAAGTTGATTGCTATTGTTTGCTTTGTAGTTTCAATTTTTTTCGGAATGTACTTAATTGTCACACTTGTCTACATGTTGAGTGGTTCTAAGAATTGTTTTATTGTGTTTGGAAAATATGTGACCAGACTCGTGTCCCTTTGTTGGATTTTATGCTAGATTTTCGTCTACACCCTTTCTAATGTTTTCTCACCTTCTAGTTGGTTGAGAAGTGTTATCTTGTGTGATGGGGGTTTCTTCAATTTAAATTTTCTTTAATGTTATTGATTAGGCAAGAGTGGCAATTCCAGTGCACTTTTAAATCCAATCTAGGTGTTGCATCTAAGATACTTGCTTCTTTCATAAACCTACTAAAGGAGATTAAAGAAGATTTCATTACAACATTAGCTATCTATGTAAATGACTACATGAATTTATGAATAGTTATATATATATATATATTATTACGTTCTATAGATACTAGTATTAGATTGCTACTTAGTGACCTAATAAGAGCCTTAGGATTAAAAAGAATTGCACGGTAGAGATTGAGGGTACAAATTAGTGTAGAGGTGAGATCCATTGGATAAAGTAGACTTCCGTAAAAAAAGGCCCATTATGATATTTTTTTGATTTTATTTCCGAAAATAATCAACCGGTGGTTATCTTAACGCTAGAATATCTCTCTTGCGGGATACCAAAAGGCGATTAACCGGCGATTGTCTTCAACTCCCTCTAAACTCCCGTGATGGAAAATTTCGCCGATCGTCTCCCAGTTGCGAGATTGAAGTTCAAGAGACTCAACATTCCTCTAATCCCTTTCATCAACAGATTTGCCGGTCGAGGTAAGCTTCTATTTTGCTTTATAAAAGTCTCAAATGCATGCATATGGTTGAATCGGAGTGGTAAAATTATAGATTTGATGTTAGGTTTGATGAGAATTAGTTCAAGTAACAACGATTTGTGCTAATTTCTTTTTTCATTCTCAAATTAATCAAATTCGGACATGCAACAGTCACTAAATCGTTCTAGGGTTTTTATGTTTGAATTTGGAGTACCATGTTGAAACTCATCCTGATTTATGCATGTTTTGTTTCAGATTCGTGTTAGGCTTTGTTTTTGTGACCAATTTCATAGTTTAATGGCACCCAAAAGAAGTTCAAAAATTGCTAAAAGTAATATCCATGATCGATTGGTGTGTCTTCGTACGAACTGAATGTAATCTCGAGTTTTTTATGGTTGTCCCTGAATCGATTGGTGTATATACACGACTTTACTTAGTTGTATACATGGTAAGCTTTGTTTGTATACATGCATGTTTGTATACACGTTTTTTTATGGTTTTCGTTGAACCAATTGGTGTATATACACGACTTTAGTTAGTTGTATACATGCTAAGCTTTGTTTGTATACATATTTTTATGTATTTATATGTAAAGTTTATATGATTTTAATTTATATATTCACGGTTTTATTGTATATTTACATTGTATTTATTGGATGTATACATGGCTATAACTTAATTATAAGCATTTGCATGGTAATCTTAGTTTGTATGCGACAATGTACTACATGACTTTAATTTACGCATACACGGTTTTATTTACATATATATACATGATAATATTCTTCTTTATACATGATATTGCAATATAATATTTTTTTGTATGCATAATTTTTATTTACATATGTATTGTTCTAATTGGGCTACATACATGATTTATTACATGTATATATATGGTAATGTTCTTCTTTATACACGATCATGTGCAGGTTATTGGATTTATGACTTGTGCAAAAACATGATGCCATGAAAGATCAAATCATTCTGACCGATTGGATGTATAAGGGGAAGATGTTGAGATTTGTCTTAGGCTACCATGGTGTTGGAAAGAAATTGTTAAAAGGCGGTCGATGAAAACAAGGAGCTTGTTAAGAATGGAGAAACTACATCGGAAAAGAGTTGTGTTCATTGTATAAGGCCTTCTACAGTTTTTAGTATAATATACACTAATGTTGCTTTGTCATTACTTGTATAAATGAAGCCAAAGAAAAATGAGACGGAATGTAAAGTCATGTATATAGATAGTCACAACCATGTATATATATACTCAAAACCATGTATATACGTGTTCTACCATATACGCAAATTGCAATCCATAATTGCAAATATAAAACATTGAATACTGAAAAATAAAACTATGTATATATATATACTCAAAACCATGTATATACGTATTCGAGCAAATTATTACATGAATTGGATTTCATCATTGCTCAAATCTAAAATCATGAATATAGACATATAAAACCATGAATCATATGTTCAATATAATGTAAACACTCGATACAGATCATGAATAATATGTTCAATATTATATATACACTCGATACAGATCATGATCATGTATATAACAATTACAACCATGTATATACATAACGGGTTTCATGTATATGCATATGCGAGGTTTCTAAAACGTGAGAATGGAAACTGATTTTATGGTTCCTAAAATTACGGGATTTTGTAAATCTGAAACTAAAATGGAAACTGTAAGATTGGATGGAGAAAATCACGTAATATCATATTTAATTGCCATTAATTTTTTTGCATATTTAAGATATTGTAGTTATCTATCTCTCTAGGTAGTTATTGCATACAAAAGTCCCCATAATAAGATTGCTACTCCCTATAATTACCACCCTAGATTAGGTTCAATCTAACGCGCTATATTGCGTCACAAGGTAGCAATATAAGAATGGTCTTATTAGAACCTATATATATTTCTTTTTTAGCTGATGCAGATTCAGTTGTCTAACTAGTTGATGTACCCGTGTCTTACACGGGTCTATAATAGTAAAATATATTTTAAATACATATATAGATTTATATATGATTTAATATTATAAATTGAATATAAAAAATTAATTTAAAAAAATTCAAATGTAATAATTATGTTCCCAATATTTTAAAAAACAATAATATTATGTTCTTAATATTCAAAAGATATTTTTATAATGAAGATTATGTTTGTATCACTTGCCAAATTTTAAGATCTCTAAATATAATTATATATTAGTAATATTATTAAATTTTAAAAAATATTTTATAATTAATATTATATTTTCATCAATTGCCAAATTTTATGATCTCTAAAAATAATTGTATATTAGTAATATTATTATATTAAAAAAAGTATTTCATAATAAATGTATGTTTCTTGTCAAATATTAATATCGTTGCTTCATGTTCGAGCTCCTCCTTGAGCATGCGGGATATTAAAAGTGAAGATACCATAAAATCACATCTTCATTAATTATATATATTATTTTACTTTCTTATTTTATATAGTTTGGTATCGAAGACACTTTTGTATTCTCTTGTCTATTAATATAATTCATAACCCTGTATGACATTCTTAACAGAGAAAACCTTAATTCTTTTACTCTCATAGATGGGATTTAATTGAAACGTGTGCAATATGCGTATCGATCAATTTGTGTTCAAGCACAAGATTATATTTGATTTGATTTAAAAAATGCATTTATGTAATTACCGGAGCACAACTTGTTGGGGGAAGTTTCCAATTGATATGATGGTAAGGTTCTAAGTAGAGCCCTCTTGTCGAAGTTGCTGACCGGTCCATCCAACCTCGGCCAAAGACTTCCGCCCCATCTCCTGTTGCACAACCATATACAAAGCCATCACCAACATTATTTCTAACCGACTCAGGTCAGTCCTCCCTGCGATCATCAGCCCCAACCAGAGTGCCTTCGTCCCTGACCGGTCCATCCAACATAACATTCTAATCTGCTCTGCTGTTCTTAAACACCACTCTTGGAACTCCATCTCAGCCCGTTGCACCATCAAAGTGGACTTCCTCAAAGCTTTTGACACCCTCAACTTGTCCTTCATTCTCAACTCTCTTTCTCACTTAGGCTTCCCTAGAGCCTTCATTAACTGGATTGAAGCTTGCCTAACCTCCTCCTCCTTCTCAATAAAAGTGAATGGTAGCCTTGAAGGTCACTTCCACGGTCACCGGGGCATTCGTCAAGGCAACCCGATGTCCCCGTATCTTTTTGCAATCACCATGGAATACCTCTCAAGAATGCTTAACAACCTCGATACCAACTCCACCTACCATTTCCACCCCAATTGCCAAAACACAAAGCTAACCCGTCTCTGATTTGCCGATGACCTGGTTATTTTCTCCAAATGTGACCTTGCTTCTGTTGCTTCCATCCTTGCCACCCTCGAAACCTTCGACAACCTTTCTGGCCTTAAAGCCAACCCTGTTAAATCCCAAATTTTCTGTGGCGGCACCCCTGACCACACCAAAAACCTGATCCTCCAATCAACTAATTTCGCCGAAGGCTCTCTCCCAATGCACTACCTGGCGTCCCCATTGGTGCCAAGAAACCCCGCACCTATGATTTCAGGCCCTTAGTTGACAAGATGACCGGGAAAGTGCGCTCTTCGATGGCGAAATCGCTCTCTTATGATGGCGGTGTGGAACTCCTCCGCTCCGTCCTCCATGGCCTTTCCAACTTCTGGTGCAAGGTAATGCTCTTCCCTAAAGCCATCATGTCTGAAATCAAAACCATCTTTCGCTCCTTTCTCTGGGCTGGGAAGCCCGATTCTAAATGCTCACTAGTTTCCTGGAAAGTCGTGTGCACTCCAAAATCTGCGGGGGCGCTTGGCTTGAAGGAATTGTTATCATGGAACAAAGCGTCCCTAGCCAAAAGTGTGCTATATTTAGCCAACCCCTCTCCCAACATATGGACCTCCTGGGTTGCCTCCCACATTCCGAGTGGTTCGACAATATGGGACGTCCAAGCTAAAATCACGGGTAGTTGGACCTAGAAAAACACCCTCTTTATTCGTGATGACCTCTTGTCTAGAGCCCCGACCCACCAGCTCCCAACCCTCTTAAGCCTTCCCACAAGCAAGCTCAACACCAAAGCTGCCTACGACCTCCTCTGGCCCCCTAACCCTCCTATCAATTGGGGCTAGATAATTTGGAAAGGCCCCCACTATCCTAAATGCTCTTTCATTACTTGGCTAGCCCTTCATGAACGTCTCCCCCACCAAAGACCGGATTGGATGTTGGACCTCGGTTTCATCCACCAGTTGAGCCCTTTGCCACAACCATAATGAGACCAACCCCCACCTCTGGACCTGTTGTATCTTCGTCAAGGACTCCCTCCGACTTCTTCTCAGTTGGCTCAAATGGGTTGTCCCCAATGAGTCCATCCATCATTGCCTAGATGAGCTCCATAGCACGAGGAAGAAGAAAAGCGCTGGAGTTGCAACCAAAGTTTTAGCCATCACCATGTTTGTCTACACAATCTAGACCTTGCGCAACAAGGCCATTTTTGACGGAACCACGTCCTCCCCTGCAACCTGTTTCAACATCACCTACAGGCTTGTCTCTGAAGGGATCCTCACCAAGTGGAAGAGATTCGACACACCATCTCGGCTGTGGTTTCGAACCTTGAGCCTGATGTAGCTGGGCTTGCCCCTTTTGTTTTCTTTCTGTTAGAAGATCTGGTTTTGATGGTTCCAAAGGTCAGTGACACAGAAGGTCATGGAGAGTCAGCGATATCAAGTTCTTATGAAGAAGTCACTGACAAAGGATAACTGACAAGAAACTATTGTTGAAAAGTTGTGTTTTGATGGTTCCAAGGAAGTCAGTGACTTCGAGTTTGCAAGCCAAGTCGGCGACTTGGCAAAGTCACTGACATGACCAAGTAGCAACGAAAACTATTTATGGAAGGAACGCATAGATCGTGTGTGATTGTTTGCATGACAACTAGAGCGTTTATTTATGGAGAATATAATCATAAAAGAGTGCTAAAATCAGAACAATATGATATGATTCCATTGAGATATTTCATATGTGCGTACATGTTATATTAGGAAAGATCTTGTAAGATTGCGTGGGATGTTATTTACTTAACCGAATAGGAAATAATATTACACGAAATCACACCTTATTCTAGCTTAAATATTGCATTGTTTTAGGTTAGAAGTAAGGATTTTCGAGCATAATTTATATATCTTGTGAAGAAGAAAAAGAGAGAGTTCTAGGTTGAAGAAGACTCGTACGTGGGATTCGTATGAGTAGTGAAGAAGACTTGTGTGTGAGATTCGTACAAGTGGTGTAGTCAAGTGTTCTTATGCATAGCGTAAGGTTGAGAGTGTAGGTACAAAGGTAGAGCGTGGTTCAAGGTTGTGGGATTCAACTTGTACACGGGAGAGCTTTGTAACACTCAAGAAATCAATAGAGCGAGTCTAAGGACTCTTGAAATCCGACCAAGTCAGAAGTTTGGAAGGGAGTGGTTTTTCTCTAAGTAAACTAGTTGGTTTACGAAGAGTTTCCACTATACATCGCTTGTCATTTACAGTTTGATAATATCTTTCCTGTTTGATTATTCCGCTGCTTATTTCAAGGTCATTGACTTTACCAAAGTCGGTGACTTCTACTGTTACTCAAAGTCGACGACTTCGTAGGAGTTGCCGACTCATTCTTTGTTTGAATCCCTTTGGTTGTAATGCTTAAACATTTTTGACCTTGGCCCCTAGCCGGGGCTGCCTGTACAGGCTCTTCTCGAGCTGTTTTTGTCCCTGTTTATAATCTAATATAATTTACCTTTTCAAAAAAAAAATTGCTGAATTAGTGGAGTGGCTTTTCCAACAAATCTCTTTCCATACAAGTACGACATTGGCAAGTATACTAAACGACAAAGGTTCTTAACGTTATAGTTGGAAATGACTTAAGAATTGCTATAATGCTATCGATAGATATATTTATGTATTTTTCCTATATAAGATTTATGCATTTTCATTTGAATTAAAAACTGTATTTACATAATTACCGTAGCGCAACTTGTTCGAGCAAGGTTCCAATTGATCTGATCATAAGGCTGTACATAGAGTTCTTGTCGAAGTTGCTGAATTAGTGGAGTGATTTTTCCCACAAATCTCTTTCCATACAAGTACGACATGGGCAAGTATGTCAAGCGACAATATCACATAATTTTCCCTGCAATGTCAATGTGAACCACTTACAGTTTTAGTGTGGAGATGTACTTGCACTTTTAATGCAATTATACATATATACTTAAAAGTGTACATTTAAAAAAAGATATTTATAATTTTTTTATTTTTATATAGGTTTGTTAAAGACTAATTACTAACTCTTAGATTCATTCTTATCTCATTCTACTTTTTGATTAGTTATACATTTTATTGATTAATTATATATTCAAATCTCAGATTATAATGAAAAAAATTATATAAGTTAGAATTAAACTTTTGTTTGATATTATATGTATAGATTTTAAATTTAAATATATGTGTACAAATTTAAAAATTGCTAAACTAATTCATTTTCTTTTAGTAAAGGAAAAAAATATTAGATCTTACATTAAAATAATGCGTAAAATTCACTCTTCACCAATCCAAATAAATGGACTACAAAATGAAATATAAAAATTGAATCAGAGAATTCTTATTGCCTTATTTAGTAGAAGTTTAAAAGTAAATTAGTATTAAAGAGAAATAACACCCTTCCAAAATTAAGTTAATAATTTTATTATTTATGTTGTTTCCCCCTTTTTAATTTACATGTTTTAGCTAATTAAGGAAATTTAATCATTGTTAGTGTATGTCCATGGACACACACTAGAAAAATCTTTAAAATAATTGTTAATCAATCAATTTATAAAGACAAATTTTACCTGGATGAAGAGGAAAAAAATCAGGAAGCAACCAAGACTCCGGTGGCTCTCTGATTACATCCGTCCCATTCATAAAGCCCAAGTACCTGATCAAAAGTTGGACCTCTATATTAGTTAAGAAGTCAAATCTAAAATATATTTCATAATATTAATCTTATATTTTATTAAATTTTTTAGGGTTCATATAGGGTTTTAGCTTTTATATTAAGGCATAAGATTAAAAAACTATTTTTGAAATCTTTGTATGCTTTTGTTTTCATAACTAACTTCCATTTTTATTCAGGACTTAAATAGCATAAATCTTCCAATGATTAAATCAATTCATAATAATAAACATACTAATTAATTAACAATGATGGGAAAAGAAAATAGTTACCGATAGCCAAAACTTCCCCCATGATGGAGTGTAAAATGCTCCACCATGATCAAGGATCCATTTGCGGCCATTTGAAACGGCGTCGTTTTCGCCATCATCGGGTCCCTCTCCCAACAACCTCAAGGCCACGTAATTGAGAACAGAGCAAAACATGCAACTTTTTGCTTCTATGTGAAGTCCCCATCCTCCATCTTCGTTCTACAAATTCATTAATTATGTTCACCCATATGATTATTCGTGAACGTGATTAGTTTACCCTTAATGGTGGGAGTGTATGAAATAAGTCCAAGAATAAATGTAAATTACAAATATTAATCGTGGAGCTTGAGCTGTTTTAATACATGATATGGACAACGAATATAATGCACAAATGAAAAGGCAACATCACCTTTATATTTGAGGTGTCATTTGGTGCTTTGTGGTTGAAATCAAACAAATTAATTGAAGTAAGATTCTCGTGATTTTAATTATTTTAACGAATTTTTATATTCCTTTTTGGTCAATTTAACGACTTATTTATGAATTACCATTTTTGAAGAAATATTTATGACATACGAAAAGATGAAAAAAATTATTTTGGCCACCATTTTTGAAGAAATATTTATGAATTACCATTTTGGTCACCTTTATAATGTAAATTCTTATAATTTTTTAAATCAAATTTAATTCTTTAAAAGTTATTTCAATAAAATATTAAAAAGATAATTAATAAGAAAAGATGAAAAATATGCATAATGACTGAATTTTAAAAAAATCTTCTATATTTACATGAATAAGCCAAAAAGAAAATTAAGAAAAATATAATATAATTTTTATTATCAAAATTCAATTTAGGCAAGTAATTATCTACATATTAAAATTTTTTATCAAAATTTCCTTTAAGATAAATCTTTTACATAAATAGATAAAAAGATAAAGTTGGAATATCGTTATTTTTAATTAAATTTTGAATTTAAAAATTATTTTTCATATAAATAGAAAGAAAAGAATTTAATTGTAAATACTAAATTAATATAAATAAAAATTAATTTTTAAATGTAAGATGTGGCCAGAATCAAGCAACGTGGTGGCTCGAAAAGGTTTAACTTTAATATATAGTTATAAATTGCACTGACTCTTAAGCCTTGTTTCCTGATAATAAAAAAAATCATCAATTCTAAAATGTTTTAATACGAAAAAATTCAATAATTTTCATTTTATCTACTTCAAAATACTATATTGTCCATAAATGTATTTTTTGACACTAAAAAGTAATTTTAAAATAGCTCAATATTTATTATATATCAATTATATATTATTAAAATCACGTTCTTATAGCATCTTGAAGATGAAATTCTACACTTGCTAGTTTGGATAAAAAAAAAATGAAGACAAGAATATATTTAGAGGTGTACCTGGTGATTGTAGATATAGCGCTTGATTTCTTTCTGGTGCTCAGATGGAAAGACGGTATTTAGTAGGGCTGTTAAAACTTGACCCGATCCGAATAATCCGTCCGACCCGCCCGACTCCGAACCTGATCCGACCTGAGAAAACAATAAAAAAATTTATACCCGAAATATGTTTGACCCGAACTGATTTGACCCGAATCCGAAAAAACCCGAACACGAGATTAACCCAAAACCGATTATACCAGAATGGACTACCCTGATGCAACCCGATATCCGATGCTACCCGACCCGAAGTCATCCGAAAATCCGAAGTTACCTGACCCGAAACTATCCGAAAATCCGAAGTTACCCGACCCGAAACCATCCGAAAATTATATTATGTTTTAAAATATTAATAATAGTGAATATTTATTAAAATTATGTTTAAATTAAATGTTACATTAAATATTTAGACCCTAAAGAGTTAATATCCTAATTTTTGGCCTAATTCTTCTTCTGATGATCGATTCAACCTCTGATCAAAAAGATATACCTTGGTTCTATTTCATCTCTTCAACAAGTTTAGTAATGAGCATAACGGCTCTGTTGTTCCGATGGAGAGAAGAACCTATGATTAGCTTTTCGGGAAATTTCCAAACGAACAATTTCAACGAAATCTTTCAATTTCTTATTTTACTATGTTCAACTCTATGTATTCCTCTATCCGTAGAGTACATTGAATGTACAGAAATGGCTATAACAGAATACACAAAATAATCATTCGTTATATGGTCCGAATCAAATTCCGGCTTACTCGAAATCAGATTAACCCGAAATTCAACCAAAGTTGAAATCCGATTCACCCAATATCCGAAAAACCCGAAACTAAACTCACCCGAAATCCGACTAAACTCGAAACCGACCTAAACCCAAAACCGAACTTATCCGAAATCAAGTTAGACCGAAAACCGAATGACCCGACCGAAATTGACCCGACTTTGCCCGATTAATTGAGCACCCGACCCGAAATGATCCAACCTAATTTGACCCGATTTTCAAAATATCCGAATTTGACCCGAATCTGAACATACCCGAAACTAAATTGACCTGACCCAAACCCAACCCGACCCGCCCGATTGACACCCTAGTATTTAGCCCCCCGGTTAAATATAATGCCAGCACCTGTACCGATTCATGCTCATTAATGAAATCATCTCTTTTCCTTCAGGATAGAAATGTTAAATTCAGAAAAGTTATACCCTTCATTTATATAATTAAGAAAGAAGGGTCCTTGGTTTTTTTTTTGTTTTTTTGAAGAATAATTATAATTGAAATATGTAAGATAAAAATAGTATGTAGCAATTGTTTGATGACATTTTAATCGGGTATTTTTATAATCACGAGGGGCACTTATGTAAGTAAGAGTATGTAGACAACATATTACTCCCTTCGATTCAAAATAAGTGTCGTTTTAGTTTTCGACACAAGATTTAAAAAAATTATTAACTAAATTCAAAAGTGTAAAATTTTTATGAATTTTACCACTCATCACCTTTTTTAACCAATGGATGAATAACATTAATCAATAAAAACACATTCCAATAACAATTCTCATATCAATCAATTGCCTAAAAAACTTAAAACGACATATAAATTAGATCAAATTTAAAGTGTTAAAACGACACTTGATTTGAATCGAGGGAGTATTAATGTGTCCTTAGCCTCATTAATTATAAGGAGTACGGAGTATAACGTTTGGCAATTAGGAAAACTATAAATTAAGAACTCACGAGGGGAGGCATAAAATATAAAGGCCCAGCGAATTCGGCAGGCCAGTGGCCGTCGTGGGCTTGGATGCTGCACAAGTAGTCTATCCCTCGTCGGAGCGTCGTCGTCACCGCTTCCTCCGTCACGTCTTCTACGCTCTCCACCTTTACTGCCGCCGGAATCGGCTTCCTCGGCTCCTTCTCCTTTCTCATCTACATGTACGCATGCATAAAACGAGATGATTAGGTTATGAGGTTTGAGCAGTACGTACGTTCTCGTACGTTATGAGGTATGCATCAATGCATGTATTGTTTTGCTCCGCCTGAGGGGATTAATTTGCTGTTATTTCATGATGTTAGGGGTCGGGCTATCCCTGTTTGCTGACTACTTCGCCCTTTTTTTCATTATTAATAAAATGCTCCATTGAGGGGCTGAAGAGTGCCGCCTCTCCTTCGGCCAAAAAATACTAAGATGAAATTTAAATTACCTGCATACGCATGAGAGAATCGGAGCTTTGTTTGTTGAGGAAGCGGTTGGATTTGAAGCGGTGTCGGAGCCTCTCAACCTCGGCACGCTCATCGGGGGTACCGTCCTCAGGGTCGAACTCCCAGTGTTGACGTCCCACGACGTGTGATTATTCACGCTCATCAACCAGCTTCCTCCTTCACCTAGCTTCAGCTTCCACATCTTTCAATTGATCGACTTTCTTTTTTGGTCAAATCTTTCAACTGAGTTTGTACTTTTGTAGTAAGCAACCTATTTTGAGGATAAAACTATCGGCTAGCTAGTGCACATGTCATTTATAGTAAATCCACGTGATTATATTCCAACCAAAAAAATAATCCACGTGATTATACATAGGGCAATGAATGTGTTACAATTAAATATGCTCTGCCCTGCTCTGCTGTGTCAGGCTTCATGTGCCATGTGGGGACGGTCCGGGTCATCTGTCCCCAACTCATGTCCCCTTTTTATGTCCCCTTTGTAATTCCTTTGTATTTGTTTATCAAGTGGACTAAAACTCTATTACTTTTTAATTTTTATTTAGAAAATTCACACCCATCAAGGGAGTTGTGTATTCATAAATACAAAGGGGACACAAGAGGGGACATAGAGTTTGGGACAGAAGATCTGATGCCATGTGGGGAGTGCGCTGGGACTTGTTATGTGTTCCATCCGTTCCGCCGAAAAATTTGTCCCGATTTGATTTGTTTTACTTGAATGTTTTAAAATATTCGTTTAATTTTTAATTTTTTTATACTACTTCTGTTTCGCAATATAAGTCATTTTCTCAATTTGTACAAATTTTAAGATATATTTGATATAGAATAGATGTTAATTTAATATTTATTTTTACCACAAGCATGCAATTAACTCTTTAATATACTCCATAATTATGTTTTATAATTCCAATACCACTAATAATCCATTTTTAGATTGATGCTGATTTTCAATGGACATTGAAATGTGAAGTAAATAAATAATGATATATTTTAGAAAGTTTAGCATTAAATAATTGCAAATATGACTTACATTATGAAACGTCTATTGGCGCTAAAAATGACTTACATTGCAAAACGGAGAGAGTATCAATTTTTTTTTACAATATTACCTCATCCAATCTCACATTTTAACAACAATAACCAACAAAAATGCAACCCTTTTAATCATTTTTTATCTCGTTATTTTTCTTCTCATCTTTACTGATCATCATCCCAACGCCTCTCCTTTCAATATTAGTTATTTTTTATTCTCTCTTCTTCTTAATAAACGTATAACTTCTTTTTAATTTTGAACAAATAATATAAAATAGATCGATGGAGTACAAGTTAACCGAATTACACTCTCTCCACTTTGTTGTGTCCTATTAGTAACCCATCTTTTGTCTTTAATGGTGTTGTATTAGTTGCTGAAATGCATATAGCAAGAACTAAAACCCTAAATTCTAAATCTTGAATTTATATTTTTGTATTTTTATGAGCCCAAATCTGATGCGAATGAATGTTATAATGTAAAATAAGAATGAATCAGAGGTGTTGGATGAAGAGAAATTATTGTCGCTAATCGTTTCATTTCAAAATGGAAAAAATGCGACAATGATGATTTTTTGGCGAATTATTCGCACATTTTTAAGGAAAAAACAAAAATTGGATATACGCACAGGATGTGCATCAAAATAGGCGTCTTAGATATGTATTTGTGTATCAAACTTAGTTGTACGTATGTGCATCAAAATAAATTGTCTCGGTGAGCCGAGTGTGCGACAAAACAATTAAATAGTTCATCTTATTTGCGTGTGCATCAAAACTGGTTGAATGTTTGTCAAAACTAAAAGATTTTGCATCAAAACTGACATCTTCAATATATATGTGTTTGTGCATCAGAACTACTTGTATATGCATCAAAACACAACGAAAAAGTGTTCCTTATTTATACATGTGCATCATAACTTGTCAAATATGCAATCAAATAACCAAAAATTAAAAAAATAACCAAAAATTAAAAAAAATCCCATCTTATTAATGAATGTGATTAAAACTAATGATATGTGTATCAATGCACAAACAATTAGTTTTATAGATTATAGAGCTAGTTTTGATGCAAATCCAAGACGAAATCAATACATAAAAATATGTGTTATTATGTACGTGCATCAAAATTAATCATGTGTATCAAAAGAACCAAAATGACTCTAACCAAGAGCCTTGGAGAAACGTTGAACAAAGATCTCATTTGATTCCCACTTTTTCATGAACAAAGTAAAAATCAATATGAATATGCTTGGATTAATTGATTGTTCACACCTAGATTTCGAGTAATAAAAATAAAACTCAGATTGTTAGAGAGTAGAACATGCCGATCGAGTTGCAAGACACAAGCTAGCGTAGATAAAAAAGAAGCTGCATGATCCAGGAGTGCTCAGCAATTGTAGCTGCAATAGTCCAATACTCGCCCTCACTTCTAGAACGAGGGACAACTTTTTATTTTTCAGATGTCTAGTTGATTAATGAGTTGCCAAAATAAATAAAAACACATACTGAGATTGCAATCATCCACATCGGATGCCCAATCAACATCATAGAATACAACTGGAGAGTGGCAAGGTGTAGACCATGGATAAAGAATGGGTAATAGTACCTTTAGGGGTGGCAAATTTTGATCCGATCCGAAATAACCGACCGAACACCCCGATTTGATAACCGACCACTATCCGAAAAAAATTACAAAATGAAATCTGAAACCGACCCGATTTGACCGATTCTAAGTCCAACCCGATCGAAAGCAACCCGTTTAAAAAGTAATCCGAAACCGATTATATCCGAAAACACCAACCCGATACATACCCGTTCCCGATTGTACCCGAACCGGTTTTACCCGAAAACCGAAACAATCTGAACCCGATTACACCCGAAACAACCCGAACCCGATTATACCCGAGACTTGGAATAAGATCTTATTTATGATTACTGTATAAGATCATGTAAATATAAGAGATTATAATTATTTGGATATTGGATTGAAATCATTTTAATATCTTATTTGTTATTAATATATAAGATCATATGAATATAAGAGATCGTATGATCATTTAGTTATGAAATAGTGTTAGTTCTCGTATAATAATTTGTACTTGTTAAATTTTGATCAAACTGATGGTATAAGCAAAAATATTTTAGAAAAACTGTACATATCTTATCTAAAAAAACTATCATTTCTAAAAATAATCATTAAAAAGTTTGATATCAGAAAGGATATTATAAGAATTATGTATATCTTATCTAAAAAATAATCCTATCCAAAAATAAAACTAATTTTTTAATTTTTTAATGTATATAAATAAAAATAAAATAATTTGATTAAATTTCAACTAATCGGATTGATTTAAAAAAAGATGAATGATATATTTTAATATGGAATCGTTTTATATATTATTTTTACCTCCGCTTTAGCATATAGTAATGATTGAAATCATTTTAATGACTTTAGAACTACTTACCATAGTCTCATATAGTCATAGATTCTAATATTATTATTCATCACAAAAGATATATTTCTTCATTAAAATGTAGTGATTTTATTTATTTATGTATATTATCTTGAAAATATATGTGACTATAAAATTATTATTTATGAACTGAGATCATTTTAAATTATTGGAGTATAACATCATATAATCATTAGCTGTAACATGGTATTAGTCGATTGCAATATCATAAGAATTTTTTATGAATATAAAATCTTACATATGTTTAAAATCATACAATCTTTATTTATGATTTGTGAATATTCTATCTTATGAAAAGTTATTTTGAACTCTTAATATCGATTTCAACCGAAATTCAATCAAGACCTAATTCAACCAAAATTTGATTTAACCGAACAAAAACACCGATTTGACCGAACTAATTCAACCGAAATCCGATTCAACTGAAATCCGATTCAATCGAAAATTGCAAAAACTGACTCAACCCGAAACGGACTTAAACAAATTCGACTAAACCGAAACCCGAATTTGATTGACCGATTTTGACCCAATAACCCCGATGTAAGCGACAATTTACACATTCGACCCGATCCGACCCGAAATACCCCATACTGATCGAAACTCGGATGATCCAAAATCCGAATAACCCAACCAAAATCCGACCGATTTACCGAATTACCACCCTTAAGTACCTTTGAGGTACCGGTTCCACAGAATGCGCTTAATAACAAACCAATGATCATTAGTTGGCTTGTGCATATACATACATACATACTCTTCTAACTTCATTCACAAACTTTAATAACAATTTTATCAAATTTCAATTTATCGGATGCCCAATCAATATCCTGAGAACAAGAGTTGATCAAATAATCCCATTCACAATAACTCTATTAAGCTTCTTGTGGATATATATAGTTTCACATATCTAAAGTTCGAATATTAAAAATGTTAGTATATAATCTTGGTGGGTTACTCATTTTATTTCCAATTCATTTTAGGATAGAACCTCATTGACTTATGTACTAGGTCCCATACATGTATTGCGCTCGTACAAATGTGTGGATTTTTCATTTTATATTAGCCCACCGAACTTTCACAGTAAATGATGGTACTCATGTGTGTGCATGTTGCACCATGTAAATTATAGAAGGCATCGACAAATTTTTTGTTTGAAAATTAGTGATGTCTGAACACCATTGTAGCTCGGGGCTAGCATTAAGAAAAGTTCTTTCATAGGCTAGCAATCCACTAAATCCTAAATGCCTAGTGTCTAATTAACAAACATTCATTTTTGATTTGAGATAGATTAGAGTTTGGTTCAAATGAAACAAACTATTATCCTGAAACAAACTCTTATCTGGAAACAAAAGCATTTTTCCTAGTTTGTAGTGCACTTTTTCCGATTTGCACTTTTCGTACTTTGCAGTGCACTTTTCGTACTTTTTGTAGTGCACTTTTTCGGATTGCACTTTTCGTATTTTGTAATACACTTTCGTATGAAAAGTGCATTACGAACTAGGAAAAGTGCATTCGTTTTACGTTTCAGGATAAGAGTTTGTTTCATTTGAACCAAACTCATATATATATATATAAATATTAATTTGATTTTTCTTAATTTTTAAGGAGGATCTCTATTACCAACATCCACTAGTCCAAGACGCACTGTGGGGATTTCTTTACCATGTAGGGGAGCCAATGCTCAAGTTTTGGCCTTTCTCAATACTTAGGAAGAAAGCAATCAAGCTTGTCATGGAGCATATTCACTATGAAGACATCAATAGTAGATATCTTACTATTGGATGTGTTGAAAAGGTACATTATTTGATCTCCATGCAAGGCCAAGCTCTTCTACTTAATTTTGTGTACTACTTAGGGCAAAACCACTACACTTGATTATATATTAATTTGAACCTTAAAAATTCATCTGTTTTTTTATTAGCTGGATAATTTTTTTTGTTCATAATTTGAGATGGATTATATACATACACATTTACGTCGAATATGATAGTTTATTCATTCATGTAGGTCTTATGCTTGATGGCATGTTGGGTAGAAGATCCAAATTCTGAAGCATATAAGCTTCATCTTGCAAGAGTCACAGATTACAACTGGGTAGCAGAGGATGGCATGAAAATGAAGGTAATATGTTGTTCATAATTTGTAACACCCAATCTTTCCACAGGGCGCTACTTGGTAGTAGACCTTACCAAGAACTACTTAGGTGGGTTGACAACAACACTTTAGGATCTTACAATTCGGGCACGACGAGAAAACAAGTAAAACATCCAACTTTCAGATTTATAAAACTGAATATAAAACATGTTTGAATGCCCGAATGCATAAACAAAATTACCAAGTAACCCTTCCCTAATTTACCTCAAATATTCCAAATAACACTTAAAAATTACAATTAAAATAATTCAACAGAACTAATAATAATAATAATAATAATAATAATAATAATAATAAATCCTCTCGAAGTACACCCGAAAAACCCAAACTAATGACACGTGCGTCAACGGTCCACTCCACCATCCTGCCAAAGCTCCTGCACGGTTTCTTGTGACATACCTATAACTCTTACACAAAGGATCCTTTGACGAAGGCGGAAATTAAAAGTGTAGGCAAAAACGATTCCCGGTAGGCTCAAGTTCAAACAAAGCAAGGGTGTGATGATGGGCCTGATCGGTGGAGATGGTTGATCCGAATAGGACTTCAATAAAACCGCCAGTCCAACTCAGTGGTCGTCGGCAAGGACGGAGTCGGCATCGTCTGGCGAAGCGATCAAACCTATTACGAGAAGGATGAGATATGCGGAAAGGATAAGGAACGAATCGACTAGGAAGCATTGATCGCGTTCTTCGATGGTCGAGCACCACCCAATAGTACGAACAAAGATGGACACCAACACCGAAGAAGATGATCTCGTCTCCTATTTTCAAGAAGGTTGATCTTTGGTTTTTTTAGTTTTCACGAGGAGGACCAAAATCCGAGGTGTTAGTTAGGGTTTTAACTTAATTAGGTTGGGCTAGCGAGAACAACGGGTTTGGATAGAAATAAAGAAGGATAAAGATGGATATTTTGTACTAATTAGGATTAGTTAAGTAGGATATGGCTTGACCCAGAAAAAAATCTAACGGATCGTTATTATTATAATATATAACGGATTGCAACGAGTTAAGACCTGCATCGAAGGTTGCTTGCGGGCGAAGCTTTCGTTTACTTGTGCTTTGAGAAATTCGTTTTTCCGACCTAAAATGACACTGGGTATTACTTGATAACCCCCTTAAGAAAGTTTCATCCCGAAACTTTTATGACGGAAGAACAGAAATTTTGAGGTCTCACAACCTCTCCCCCTTAAAGAGGTTCGTCCTCGAACTAGAATTTATCGATAACGACAAAAACGCAATCTATATTAAACGTCCACAACATGCAACACGGAAACCCAACAGTTAAGTCAAGAGGAAAAAAGACAGTAAAACATCGAACTGTGACCTCGCTAACTACTAACCCTCTCCTTAACCACATCTACCAAACCCGATTAGAGCTCCGGGTAACTCTCTCTTATCTTGGACTCAGTCTCCAAGTGGCCTCAACACCAAAGGAATCTCCTAATTATGCAGCTTCTTCATTCATCGATCCAGAATCTTCAACGAATGTTCTCGAAAAGTGTGATTTGGTTCCACCTCCAACTCATCATACTTGAGATTATGACTAGGATCCCGGACATACTGCCTTAGTTTCGACATGTGGACAATAGGATGAACTTTATCAAAAGCGGGCGGCAATGCCAACTTGTAGGCCACCTCACCCACTCTCTCTAGAATCTCAAATGGACCGATATAACGGGGACTCGATTTCCCTTTCACTCCGAATCTCCTAACCCAATTGGTAGGTGATACCCTAAACGAGACATGTGCCCATGCCTCAAACACTAGCGATCGACATCTCTTTTCCGCATAGGACTTCTGGCAACTTTGGGCAGCCAGAATTCTCTCCTGAATCAAGGTTATCTTCCCAATTGTCATCTACCAGTCTATACATGATCTCCTTTTGAGAACTAAACATTGTGAATTTCTCTCTCCATGCAAATGCTTGTTAATATGCAATAAACCCACATTAAAATAGAGCCTACACCCATGTTCAGCTCAAACTAGATCCAAACAATGCCTTCTCTCTTAATGGTGTTAAATCATCATTCAAGTCATCCTGAGCACTCAATGAAGGCGAGTTCTCCAACTACATGTTTCTAGGTCATGGTCTTAGCTCAAGTGCATCACCCATCATCAAATTGGGTTTAGTTGTTGTGACTATTCTTGTCTTAACTCAGGCTTTCTATATCTTATAGTGCCACACTAAGCTTACTATTTTCTCAAGAATCATTCGTAAACATCCGTATTACCCGACTCTAACTCCAGCGTTCGTCGATGTTTTTCATGCGGCACTTCCAAATCTTTCTCTTCTCAAGCAAGCATGAACCATGGTATTCCTTAGTGGAAGGTGCCCGTGAAATAGTCTTGTCTCGTTTCTCGACATCTTTTCCAAAGGCGATTTCCATGAGAATTCATTCCATAGTCTCCTTTGAGTCCTTCATCTATTTCCTTCACTCTGCTTAATCTCGCAACTTCCAATGGAGGAGATATATGTCATGTTGTCTCACACATGTTTCTCTATTATGTAGTCCGCATGGGTTCACAATGCATGGACTTGCCTCGTCAACAACTTGATTTCGGCCTATCATTCACTTCTTGTATGAAAAAACTCCATGTAGTTGAGATCAGTAGTGAATAACTAGATTCCTTTACTGTCCTCCACTCCGAACACCACGGTAATCTCCTTAAATCGTGGGTTAAGCTCTTCCTAAAATGAGCAACAACCTTTCTTCAACCAACATTCCTAGTTGAAGTTCGACTACTTCCAATTCGATAACTTAGATGCTTATCTTAGATTTGCTCCAAGTTGCTCCATTTCCTTCTATGTCGACCGCTCCTGCCTCCTCTTGTACTAAATTCAACAACTCGATGACTCGTATTACAAAGCTCTTGGAGACCATATAACCCAACACTTCAATCCTACTCTTGTTTCTTCCACACACTTCCCTAATAATTCTAACACTACGAAATGGGATTAGCTTCTGTCAAATTTACACTTAGAATTAGAAGGAAAAGAAAATACTAAACTATCGGAGGTCCTTCAGCCGATGGTGGCGGAGTCCCGACATGTCACCTACCCCCTATATGCAACATGCCTACCCCAGTTAAAACATTTTGAAAACACCGGCCGGTTTTACTTTTAAGTTGGACCTTGGGTACACTCGTTGATCAGTTCCTTGTGCCTTATTGTCAACTTGGCTTTGATACCAATTTGTAACACCCCGTCTTTCCACAGGGCGCTACTTGTTAGTAGACCTTACCAGGAACTACTTCGGTGGGTTGACAACAACACTTTAGGATCTTACAACTCGGGCACGACGAGAAAACAAGTAAAACATCCAACTTTCAGATTTATAAAACTGAATAGAAAACCTGTTTGAATGCCCGAATGCATAAACAAAATTACCAAGTAATCCTTCCCGAATTTACCTCAAAATATTCCAAATAACACTTAAAATTACAATTAAAATAATTCAACAGAACTAATAATAATAATAATAAATCCTCCCAAGTACACCCGAAAAACCCAAACTAATGACACGTGCGTCAAAGGTCCACTCCACCATCCTGCCAAGGCTCCTGCACGGTTTCCTGTGACATACCTATAACTCTTACACAAAGGATCCTTTGACGAAGGCGGAAATTAAAAGTGTAGGCAAAAACGATTCCCGGTGGGCTCTAGTTCAAACAAAGCAGGGGTGTGATGATGGGCCTGATCGGCGGAGATGGTTGATCCGAATAGGACTTCAACAAAACCGCCAGTCCAACTTAGCAGTCGTCGGCAAGGACGGAGTCGGCATCGTTCGACAAAGCGATCAAACCTATTACGAGAAGGATGAGATATGCGGAAAGGATAAGGAACGAATCGACTAGGAAGCCTTGATCGCGTTCTTCGCTGGTCGAGCACCACCCAATAGTACGAACGAAGATGGACACCGGAACCGAAGAAGATTATCTCGTCTTGTATTCTCGAGAAGGTTGATCTTCGGTTTTTTTTTAGTTTTGACGAGGCAAACCAAAATCCGGGGTGTTAATTAGGTTTTTAACTTAATTAGGTTAGGCTAGCGAGAACAACGGGTTTGGATAGAAATAAAGAAGGATAAAGATGGATATTTTGTACTAATTAGGATTAGTTATGTAGGATATGGCTTGACCCAGAAAATAAATCTAACGTATTGTTATTTTTATTAATATATAACGGATTGCAATGAGTTAAGACCTGCATCGGAGGTTACTTGCGGGCGAAGCTTTCGTTTACTTGTGCTTTGAGAAATTCATTTTTCCGACCTAAAATGACACTGGGTATTACAATTAAAATCAAGTATATGAACAAAAATTGTAATTATTTGTATAAATTAATAGTAGAATGTCAAAATTTAAATTCAAATTATAATTTGGTTAATTTATACAATATTTTTTTAAAATGTTAGGGTCTTGCACCTCAATTGTGGGAAGCCACATTTGCTATCCAAGCAATTATGTCAAGCAATTTGATGGAGGAATATGGAGAATCTCTTCGTGTAGCACACACCTTTATAAAAGAAACACAAGTAAGAATGTAGCAAGTCAAAATCACAGGTTAAGTTTCCTATTTTCTATTATAGATACTTGGTACTAAGATACAAATTCAATATGAAAAGATTAAGGAAAATCCGTCTGGAAATTTCAAGAAAATGTATCGACAAACATGTAAAGGTGCATGGGGCTTGTCCATACATGACCATAGTTGGCAAGTATCTGACTGTACAGGAGAAGGGCTAAAGGTACTTACTTTACAATGAATTACTTGAATAATTCTTCTTGTTACTCATATAGTCAATGTTTATTTTCTTAACAAAATCGGACATTTCATTTCTATTTTGTAGGTTGCATTGTTGTACTCACAAATGCCTAAACAACTTGTTGGTGAGTGTTGGACCCGTGTTAGGGAACTAAAACTGGAACAATGGTTTCTCTATTCGAGAAATCGAAAGTTTTGATAATGACAAACAAACATGGAACTAATTCCTTTGATAAGTGATTTCAGGAAAGATAACAGGTTCACAGGAAAATGGAAGGGAAACGCTTCCATGAAGGTAGGTGTGTACGTGGCAAACGCATCAAGGATCAGGAGTCATTTCACTATTGTCTTGGGCGGCAAGCCAAGCTCCGAAAGAATAGAAATGCAAAAAGGGTACGCTGGTCTTTTAACAGGAACGTACTTCCCAAGACAAGAAGGGCAAAGGCGTCAAAAGCTAAATATGGAAACTCTATAAATAGAATGCGATGCCGCTAGGTCGACCAAGCTCTCGAATGAAAGAATATCAGATCCACAAAAGGAAAGAGAGAAATTGAGAGCCTGAGCTGATTCAGTGAAGATAACAATCCAGAAGTTCAAGGAAGGAAGCATCAAGTGATGAAGACTGAGTGAAGATCTTCATCAACTTGAAGAAGGTGGTTCTTGTGCTAAAGGGAACTGCACAGGAACGAGTAAGGTTCACTATCTATATTCAGTTGTGCTTAGATCTAGGAACTACTATATCTTAGTCGTTAGTATTGTTTGTAAGTGGGATTGCGAACAATAGAGAAGTTCGACTTTGTATTGTGGAACCTGAGATCTATCAATAGAATATAGTGTGTTCAAAATCCTCCAAGGGAGGTAGAGGTTTACTCTTTAGCTAGTTGGCTAAAGAGGTTCCTCTATAAGGAATCGTGTCCCTGTTTCTAATTTCCTGTTTAAAGTTTGTATTACATTATTCCGCTGCGTAAGGGAACTGTCACTAGAACAGTTCCCGATTGTGTTGATTAACACCGATCTTCGGTCCTACAATTGGTATCAGAGCTTGGCTCTAGATTTTCTGTGAAAACTCGCAGGATGTCTACAGGAATGTCTTCATATCTCAGTGCTATTGGACACGGAAGCAACAAACCACCTAGGCTGATCGAAGGACGCTTTGAGCGATGGAAAGGGCTGATGAAGGATTGGATACAAAACCACGATTATCAGGCATGGGCCGTAATCGAGAGAGGGAACTTCACCATCAATCCAGAAATCAAGAATGATCTCACAAAATGGGGGCCAAATGAGTGGAAGTGCATGGAAGCAAACTACAAGGCAAAGATGTACCTCAACTATTCCATGAGTGAGATTGACTCAGCCAAGGTTGGAAACCTAAAAACCGCTAAGGAGATGTGGGCTGCAATCGAGCAGATGCACATGGGAAGCTCAGATCTAAAGGAAGATCATCAAATGGATGTTCGCCAGGAGTTCTACAACTTCAGGATGGAACCTGGAGAGAGTGTATCGTCATATCAGTTCTGTTTTGAGGGACTATTGACTAAACTTGAGAACTTGGGAATCTCAGAAAGTGAAGTCACTCAACGGATCAAAGTCAAGAAGGTGATAGATGGTCTTTCTGGTGAATGGACTCATGATCGAACAACATTCAGAGAAAATCCATCCAACATGAACCTCATGCTTCATGAGATCTTTGAAAAACTGAAGAACTATGAGAGAAGAAGGAACTCCGACAAAGCTCAAGACAAACCTGAAAAGGGAATTGCACTTAAACTTGAAAAAGTGCTTAAGTCTGTTCAGGAACAGTGTGAAGAATCTGAAGATGAGGAAGAGGATGACATAGTGCTCATCACAAAGGCACTACGCAACCTCTACAAGAAGGGAAAGTTCCGGAAGAACTACGGAGGAAACATTCACTCAAGAGATTATAACAAGTCTGGAGAAAAGGATGTAAAGGATATCACGTGTTTCAAGTGTTTCAAGAAGGGTCACTATGCTAAGGCTTGTCCTCTGGGAAATGACGAGAATAAGTCTGGGAACAAAGCTTACATAGCAACATGGGATGATTCCGATGATGAAGATCCTGAGGCTTGGGCTACACCAAACATGTGTGCAATGGCTATCAAAGGAGATCAAAAGGAACCTCAAGAGGATGTGAGTATTTTATCTCTAACTAGTTGCTTTGAGAAATACTCTAAATCTGATCTTATTCGTATACTCTCTAAACTTGTTAAAGACAATATGAAGCTACAAAAGGAAATGAGTGGAATTGAAGAGCATTGTCTTAAACTTGAAAATAATGTTGCTGAAAGGGAACTTGAATTAAAAAACACTGAATCTGTTAAATGTTCTGCTTGTGATAAACTGAAGAAGGAACTTGACTCTATTGTGACTACTAAAAATGAGCTTATCTTTACTCTTGCCATTGTTACTTCAAAAAAGGAAACTCTTAGTAAGAAACTAGAGATAACTGAAGGAAAGAAAGTGGTAGAAATTCCTAAGATCACTTTTGTCCCCTCTAGACATGGTATAGGATACTCTGAAACAGACTTTGGAAATGATCAAAAAATTCTTACTCTAAGGGAACTAAGTGAAAGTAGAGCCCTAGAATTACAAACTGAGAAAATAAAAAATTCTCATCTGGAAGAGAAGATTAAAGTTCTAGAGAGTGGAACTAAAGGGAAAAGGGACTACTACACTGGGAACAACTCACATAAGATATATGTCAAGATAGCTAAGGGAAATGGTTCCAGAGGACCAAACAAGGAAACTGTTGAGAAAAATAGAATTCAGAGACCTCACCCTAAGTATTATCTAGGTGAATATTACAAAACTTGCTGGACATGTGGAAGTCATGGTCATTACAAGGAATAATGTTCTAAAGAACAATGTTCTAAAGTCAGTTTCTCTGGAAATCCCACAAACGGAAACAACAACAGAACTTCACATTTAAAATCCTACAGGAACTATCACTCTGTTGACGTTAACATTGCAGATTATGTAGATTACTATCCCTGTAAGGAACCAGGCAAGGAACATCTTGCCTGGGTAACCAAACATTAACTCTTTTGCAGGTGAAAGCGAGGGGGAACTGTATGTGGTTCATAGACAGTGCATGCTCCAATCACATGACAGGAAACAGGAACAATCTAACCTCGCTTAACACCCAAGTTGAAGGAGGAAATGTTTCCTTCGGCAACAAAAACAAAGGGGCAATTCAAGGATCAGGGGAAGTAAAGCTCAACAGATCAATCAAGGTCAACAATGTCAATCTTGTGGCAGATCTTGGGTACAATCTACTATGTGTGGCACAACTCTGTGATCAAGGAAACAACATAGTTACCTTTGATTCAAATGAATGTCTGGTTGTGAACAAAGAGACGAACAAAGTTATTCTTAGAGGGAAGCGATCTAACAATGTTTACATTGTTGATCAAGAGTTTCAGCCTCCAAGAAAGCTATGTCTCACAGTCTCCACAAGTGATACAGATCTCTGGCATAGACGTCTTGGTCATGCAGGTCTAAATCTCATTCAAAAGTTGTTCATGCAAGATCTTGTGGTTGGCTTACCAAGGATAAACCCAGATACAGCAAAACTGTGTGATGCTTGCGCCAGGGGGAAACAAACTCGTAGTTCATTTAAACCAAAGAAGAATGTTAGCACTTCCAAACCTTTGGAAATGCTACACATGGACCTATGTGGTCCAATGGACACCTGTAGCTATGGAGGAAGCAGGTACATGTTTGTTATAATAGATGGTTATTCACGTTTCACTTGGGTTATCTTCTTGTCTTCCAAAGGAACAGTTTTCAAAGAGTTTGAAGTATTTATAAAGAAGACAGAAGTCAGTCTAGGAACCAAGCTGAAATCCATACGCTCAGACCATGGAACAGAGTTCGATAACTCAGTTTTTCTCAACTTTTGTAATGAAAATGGAGTGTCTCACAATTTTTCAACACCAAGAACTCCACAACAAAATGGAGTAGTCGAAAGGAAGAATCGCACCCTAGAGAATATGGCTCGAGCCATGATGCTTGAAAGTGGAGTTCCATCGAACTTCTGGGCAGAAGCTATATCAACCTCAGTCTATATCCTGAACAGGGCTATGATTAGACCTTTGTTGCTTAAGACTTCTTATGAACTAATCAAAGGCCGAAAGCCAAACATTTCCCATCTCAGAGTTTTTGGTTGCAGGTGCTATATCCATAACAATGGGAAGGATGCTCTTGGAAAATTTGACCCAAGGAGCGATGAAGGAATCTTCACTAGCTACTCCCTTCACAGCAAAGCATATCGAGTCTACAACAAGCGAACCAAAAAATTTGAAGAAAGTATTCACGTCATCTTTGATGAAGATCCCATCCATCATGGATCCTCCTCCAAAGATCCACTCTCAAAGATAGGTGTGAAACCTTTCACTATACCATGGGAACCAACAAGGGAACCAATGGAAGAGGATGATGATCTGAACCCTCGAAGAGATGACTCTGAGTACATCAATGGGAATGGTTCTCAACTACAGGAATCAACCCTTGAAGATGATCATGAAGAAAATGATGCCACGGAGCAATTTGATGATCCTTCAACCAACTTTCCTAAGAAGAGGATATTTCACCAGAAACAATTGAAGCATCAACTTCTGGGAACAATCCTACTACTGAGATTCCACAAACTCTACCTCAAGCTAGTTCCAGTGCTCAAGAGGAACTCCCAGGAACAAATCAACTTCAACCAAGGAACTATCATCAGAGAAAAGATCACCCTCTTGAAAATATCCTCACACCTCTAGAACAGGGAGTAAAAACTCGTTCCTCACTCCATAACTTTTGTGCATTTAATGCCTTTGTTTCACTTGTTGAACCCAAAAGCATACAGGAAGCTCTCAAAGATCCTGATTGGATTCAAGCAATGCAGGAAGAGCTCCATCAATTTGAAAGACATCAGGTGTGGAAGCTAGTTCCAAGGCCACCAGACAAGAATGTCATTGGAACTAGATGGGTCTTTCGCAACAAACTTGATGAGTCAGGAAATGTGTCACGAAACAAAGCAAGACTTGTGGCTCAAGGCTACAACCAAGAGGAAGGGATAGACTATGAAGAAACCTTTGCACCAGTTGCTCGAATCGAAGCAATACGCTTGTTCATAGCTTTTGCTACATACAAAGGGTTTTAGTTGTTCCAGATGGATGTCAAAACAGCTTTCTTGAATGGCTATCTCAAAGAAGAAGTCTATGTCAAGCAACCACCAGGGTTTGAAGATGAAAGCAAGCCAGATCATGTCTACTTTCTTGAAAGAGCTTTGTATGGTCTCAAACAAGCACCTCGAGCCTGGTATGATAGATTTGCTTCATTTCTATTATCCAAAGGGTATCAAAGAGGTTCAATCGACAAAACTCTTTTCCTAAAGAAAGAATCAGGTGACATTTTAATTGTGCAAGTCTATGTTGATGATATAATTTTTGGTTCCACTAACCCTGTGCTTACAGAAAAGTTTGAAAAGCAAATGAGTAATGAGTTCGAGATGAGTATGGTAGGAGAACTCAACTTCTTTTTAGGTCTTCAGATTTCTCAAACAAAGGAAGGAACCAAGATTCATCAACAAAAGTATATTAAGGAAATGCTTACAAAGTATGGGATGGACACTGCAAAACCCATCAACACTCCGATTTCACCTAGCACACGTCTTGATGCAGATGAGAATGGAACTACTGTCAATCAAAAACTCTTTCGAGGAATGATTGGTTCCCTTCTCTATCTCACCGCTAGTAGACCGGATATCATGTTCGCTGTCTGTCTTTGTGCACGGTTCCAAGCAAACCCTAAGGAGTCACATTTGAAGGAAGTCAAAAGAATCTTTTGCTATCTCAAAGGGAGAGACAACCTGTGCTTATGGTATCCTAGGAACAGTTCCTTTGAACTTGTTTCCTTCACTGATGCTGATTTTGCAGGACATTTAGTTGATCGAAAAAGTACCTCAGGCATGGCACAGTTCCTAGGAGACTGTCTTGTATCTTGGGGATCAAAGAAGCAATCCTCAGTGGCACTTTCTACTGGTGAAGCTGAATACATAGCCGCTGCAGCTTGTTGTTCCCAAGTACTTTGGCTCAAGTATCAACTTCAAGATTACGGTATGTCTCTTGGAACTGTTCCTATTAAATGTGATAGTACTAGTGCAATAAATATCTCAAAAAACCCTGTGCATCACTCTAGAACAAAGCACATAGAGGTTAGGCACCATTTCCTACGTGATCACGTAGAGAAAGGTTCCATCGAGATGGTTCATTGCAGGACAGATGAACAAGTTGCTGATATTTTCACCAAAGCGTTGGACAGACAACCCTTTGAGCATCTTAGAATGCTCTTAGGGATGATTCTCTTACATTAAACAAGTCCCGGTCCATCTTTTCCCTCAATGATTGACTAGTTTAGCATTAGAATGACTAGGGAACTGTATGGTTTAGCAACTGTCATTTTAATAATTGCTCTTTGCATGAAACTTGTTTACTTCTATGTATGGGAACTGATTCTTAAAAGCACTTTGTTTCTTTCGGGCCAAAATGATCAACCTGATCTTATCTATCCCTTATTACAAACCGAAAGGATGGTTGATCATAAGACTTGTCCCTTAAAGCTAATCCAGGTAAACGTTTCCTATGAGCCTTGATTATTTGATAACCCCTTTTTACGGGATTCAATTACCTGGATATCAACATTTGCTTCCTTACCCATCTTTTATTTGGATACTCCTCTTTGTTTTTTTTCACAAAACACCCTTTACGTATCCAAAATGGCTTTCAGTTACTTGTTCATGGAAATGAGGTCAGAAAAGAGAGGAACTACTTCTAGGCCACTAGAGAACTTCAAGGAATTCAAAACGCCTCAAAGTGGTATTATTGAAAAGAGAACAGACGTTGGAAACTGGGATTTTGACGCGACAGGTTGAAAAAGGGAAATTTGAATCTACACCGTTCATCTCGCTACTTTGTCTTGTTATTCGCCACGTAGGTACTGTTGATTTGGAAAGAATCTTTGAATGGAAGACAACAGATCTTTCTAGTTACCCTTTGCATAACTAGTTATGATTTTCAAAGGAACCCTGGTAAATCTTCTCATCATTCCAATTCAATTCCCCTTCCTTACTTAACCCGTCTTTCTTATTGTTCTCTTCATCATTTTCATCTTCCACTTTCTTCTCTACAAACCCTAAATCTCAAAATTCTTCCATCTTCATCTTTCTCCCAACCATGGCTAACCAGAATCAACCCATATACACTAGACTTCACCCCAATCCTCTCATCGAACATTTTCTCCAAAACGATCCAGTCTATCTTCAAGAACAACTCTTTCAAAATCTGGATCTAGACCATCATGAACCTGAATACATCTTTGATGTTAAAGAAAAACTTTATTCTCTTCTTCGAAAAAGAGATGGTCAACCTCCTCTTACTCCTGAAGGTTCACCTCCCACAACTCCTCGATCTGAGATTCTAGTTCTCACAACGAGACCGGATGGTTCCTCAACCCTAACTCTCAATATTGAGGGAGTCCAAACCACTGTTTCTGAAACAAACCCAAACACTCTCCTTCTCAAAGAATCTTCCCATTCATCTCCAAAACACCACACTCAAATCTATGACAGCCTTAGTCCCAAACGAACTAATCCTCTTGCCTCCACCTCTCAAAACCCTAACCCTCAAATCCAACCCTCTAAGGAAACTTCCAAAGCATCCTCTCCTTCCACAAAAGCTCCTTCAATTCTGGTTCCATCTCACAAGGAACTCGACCTCCCCACTATTGATCAAACTCTCTCACAATTCGAGAGAGAAGATTTCCCTACCTCACAGGGAACCATACCTGTTCCACCTTCCTCTTCCACAAAGACAACCCCCTCCAAATATCCTCTCTCTACTATGCCCACTGGTCAAAGATCAAAGAAAAGAAAGCACAGAAAGATGGGTGACGAAGACGAAGAGGAAGAAGAAGAGGAACTTGAGCCTCTCCAAACTGAGCAACTCAATGCTCTCTCCAAGGAACTCATAAACGTCGATGAAGACGATGATGAACTACATGAGTATGTCGAGCCTGCTCTTCAAATAGGGTACAAGGAACCGCCATCTGGGCGTCCTTCAACAAGAGGCTCCAAGAAACAGAAGTTGGAGGAAAAGAAGGAAAAGAAGGAGAAGAAAGAAAAGAAGAAGAAAGAAGAGAGGAAGTTGGTCATTCCTCTGATTGTTACTGCTGAATTTCTCAAAAACCACGAGTTCAACGAGCTTCAAGAACTCATCCAATTCCAAGGATGGGAAAAGCTCTGCTCCGAACCAGCAAAGGTGGATCAAGCTCAAGTCAAATTCTTCTACTCCAAATTCACCCTAACAAAGGGAACTGAGCTCGATCCAGTCATAAGGTGGAAAACAGAAGAGGATGACTTCACCTTCACCTCCACCCTGATCAAGAAAATTCTCAAAGTTCCTGGAGAAGGCTTTGACACACTTCCCCAACGACCATGGCAAGATACTGATGGACGAGAAGCTATCCTGCAAAGGCTTCTAGGTCATGTGCCTGCTCAAGGCAAGGAGGTTTTGACTCACAGTTTGATTCAAGTGGGGAAGATGGCGCACCAGTACATCACTCGGGTAGTGATTCCCAGACATGAGAAGAGAACAACGCTCAATTCCACTGATGCCATTCTCCTGGATCTGTTCCTGCGCAAGGAAAGAATCAATCTGCCCAAGATCATGATCTCGCACATGTGCAAGTGTGTTGCCAAAGAGTCTCATGCCCTTCCCTATGCTGCTGTGGTGAAGGAGATAATGAAGAGGAACGACGTCTATAATCCCGAGGAAGAAGAAGAGCTTGGACAAGAGATGGACATGTCCAACATTCTGAGAATGAAGCACTCCCAAGAACCCAATGAGGAAGTTTATCCTGCTGTGTTCATTGAACAAGGAGATTCAAAGACAGTTCTCCAAGCTCTCAACCGTCTATGTGGGGTAAATGAGCGGATTCTTGATGTTCTCCTAGACATTCAACAAACAAAGGGAACCAACGAGCAAATCCTTGCTGTACTTCAAGATATTCAGAAGAAGTTACCTTCCTCCTCTTCCTCCTCTAATCCATGAACAAGCCCTCTACAAGAACAATCCTTAGCTGTCTTATCCCTCCTTCAATGCTTTTAATGAATTTGTTCCTGTACTTGCTCAAACAATGTTTCAAAGATATGCATTTTGCTGTTATTCTCTAGTTATGACTATGCTTTACTTACTTTTCCTTGAATGTTTATACTTAACTCTTTTCGATGATGTCAAAAGGGGGAAAAGTGGAAAAATGCAGAGATGCGTTATGCCTAAGAGAATACAGAATAAAGCCATAAGCTGAGGGGGAACTATTGCTTAAAAATCTTGAAAATTGAACTGCTTGTCCATTTCAGGGGGAACTAAGTATCTACAATGTATCAACTGTATAACGTTGGTGTTTAGTCTCTGTTATTCATCCTGTATCCTTGACTTGCATTTTATAAAGGTTTGTCATCATCAAAAAGGGGGAAATTGTTGGATCCGTGTTAGGGAACTAACACTGGAACAATGGTTTCTCTATTCGAGAAATCGGAAGTTTTGATAATGACAAATAAACATGGAACTAATTCCTTTGACAAGTGATTTCAGGAAAGATAGCAGGTTCACAGGAAAATGGAAGGGAAACGCTTCCATGAAGGTATGTGTGTACGTGGCAAACGCATCAAGGATACAGGAGTCATTTCACTATTGTCTTGGGCGGCAAGCCAAGCTCCGAAAGAATAGAAATGCAAAAAGGGTACGCTGGTCTTTTTGAACAGTATCGTACTTCCCAAGACAAGAAGGGCAAAGGCGTCAAAAGCTAAATATGGAAACTCTATAAATAGAATGCGATGCCGCTAGGTCGAATAAGCTCTCGAACGAAAGAATATCAGATCCACAAAAGAAAAGAGAGAAATTGAGAGCCTGATCTGGTTCAGTGAAGATAACAATCCAGAAGTTCAAGGAAGGAAGCATCAAGTGATGAAGACTGAGTGAAGATCTTCATCAACTTGAAGAAGGTGGTTCTTGTGCTAAAGGGAACTGCACAGGAACGAGTAAGGTTCACTATCTATATTCAGTTGTGCTTAGATCTAGGAACTACTATGTCTTAGTCGTTAGTATTGTTTGTAAGTGGGATTGCGAACAATAGAGAAGTTTGACTTTGTATTGTGGAACCTGAGATCTATCAATAGAATATAGTGTGTGTTCAAAATCCTCCAGGGAGGTAGAGGTTTACTCTTTATCTAGTTGGCTAAAGAGGTTCCTCTATAAGGAATCGTGTCCCTGTTTCTAATTTCCTGTTTAAAGTTTGTATTACATTATTCCGCTGCGTAAGGGAACTATCACTGGAACAGTTCCCGATTGTGTTGACTAACACCGATCTTCGGTCCTACAATGAGGAAATAGCGGCAGAACGACTTTATGATGCTGTAGATTTTATCTTCACAATGCAGGTAGGTAATCTTAATTTGGTTGATTTCTTTTTGTGCAGAAGTACGTACTTATCTTGTTAATCCTTACACTAGTTTTGTGTGAATTTAGGATAGAATCAAATTCTTTTCCATGTTTAACCGTACCTTTGATTTGAAGTAGTATTGGCTTGCTGAAAATAGTATGTTCAATTTAGAAATGTATAGTTGCAATTAAATAATTTTCTTTTACAGAGAAAGAGTGGTGGCTTTCCTGCGTGGGAGCCGAAGAGAGCATACCAATGGGTCGAGGTACATGAGTAAACTCTAAATAGCAAATTCTTTGTCTTGCATGTTACATCTAATTGTTGAATTTTAATTTAGCTTATTTGTGACAAATTTTTTGTAAACATCTCTTTCAGAATTTTAATCCCACATACTTCTTTCAAGATGTCTTTGTCGAAAGGGAGTAAGTTAATTCTAGTATATATATCAACTTCCACCACATCTCTTCTTGAAAAAATAGCTAATTAATTTACATTTATATTAATGAAGCCATGTTGAGTGCACTTCAAGTGTTGTTCAAGCTCTGATATTATTCAAGAAATTGCTTCCACAATATAGAAGGCAAGAAGTAGAGAATTGTATCGAAAGGGCAATTCGATACATTCTCGACAAACAGAACCCAGATGGTTCATGGTAAGTCCTAATTATATTATAAACATTTTGGTTATGTTTTTCTAAGGTTAAACTCCTAACATTTATCCTATTATATATAGATTTATATGATTGATATTTATTTGAGTTTAATAAGATATTGTTTTTAATTTTTAAGAGTTCCGACGTTCAATTTGAAGATTGAAAGATAAACAATATATATGTATGATTAATTGTTCTTATAGCTACCATAATTTTGGTTAATGAATGTAGCGTTTTATTCTCTTTTGTGCTTAAAGTTGGTTCTTAAGCATATCATACACAAAGGATAAACTTGTCATTCGCTAATTCGGAAAATGTTCTATGTACATAGGACCGGTGATTGGGGCATATGCTTCACATATGGGACTTGGTTTGCAGTGGATGCCTTAGTATCATACGGCATGAACTACAAAGATAGCCCTTCATTGCCTAAGGCTTGCAAGTTTTTATTGTCAAAACAACTACCTGATGGGGGTTGGGGAGAGAGCTACTTGTCGTGTACAAAAGAGGTACTATTTTTATCCAATTTTTTTGAAATATGGTGCAATTGAAACACCAACATAACAACAAATATTTATTTTTGTTATTGTTTACTGATCATTATGTACTCACATTAAACAGGCATACATTAATATAGAAGGAAATAAATCAAATTTAATTCAAACTTCGTGGGCACTATTGACTCTTATTAAGGCAGGACATGTTTGAATTTGAAACCTTAAATTATAGTTAAATAAAATTTATCTATGTATATATAGTTTATGTTTTTATTTTCCTTTTTATGGTTTAAAGAGTTTTTGCTAAATTTGTTCTTCAATAGCATGAGATTGATCCAACACCCATAAGAGATGGTGTGAAGTTATTGATTAACTCACAAGTGGAACAAGATGGTGATTTTCCACAACAGGTATCGTTTTATTATATAATTCACAAAATATGTAGTTGTCCAAATATATGGAGAAAACCAATAAGATTGTTGAGGAATCAAGATAAATGAAAATTCACATTAATTATAAATAAAAAAATTCAATCAGTCAAATGTTTATTTCCTAATTAATATTGATCTCATATTTTCAATCTCAATTTTCTAAGAAGTCTTCTTTTTTATGTAAACATATGCTATATAAAATAGTGATGGTTTCAAATGTTTAATTTTATATCATATGGTGATTGGCAGGAAAGTGTAGGAATGTTCTACAAGACAAATATTCTATGTTATTCAACATATCTAATTATTTTTCTCATATGGACAGTTGGAGAGTATCGAAGATGCGTTTTGTAGATAGACTTGAACTTGAATGTACGTAATGAAACTTGAATATATCGTGACAAGTCGTTGGCTATTTACGATTTACAATAAAAGATTCATATTGACACCGTCTAGAACATTTGTAATGTACAAGTACTACACAATTCATGTTGTTATATTTCCTATTAGTAATGTATTGCATGTACTTAAGTTAGTATGTCAAGTATTCCTGTTGCAACAATGGTTGTTCCATAATTTCTCTTAGTTTTGATGATAACAAACTTAGTTGGTATAACTTGCCTCTACATGTAAGTGTTTCAGGAAAACAGGTACATAGTCACGAGTGACGGAACATTGTGAGGAATGATGGAGGGAACGAGTGACAGATTTAGGAAGCGCGTCTCGGAAGGAACGCAGCTTTCTATTAATGGCAAGTTACCCAATCTTCTGCTAGCAATCTTCTACGAAGATACGACAGCTGTAGGCGGTTGCTTGAGGAGATCAAAGGAAGGATAAGATCAAACTTCACACAATCTTATCTAAAGAAATCCGAGATCATTCGGTTTTGGCAAGAATCGGCATGGTTGAGGATCCAAAATCACAAACAATACTTTCTCCTTATTGTGTGGGATTTGTTAAGTGGAATATCTGCGTAATTAGGCAAGAATTACGTATGAGATCAGACTTGACATATCTTATAAATAGCTAGGTTATAGCTAGGGTTTAAGTGTGGTTGAAGACGACGAACTTGGAGAGAGAGCTTTTCAAGTGTACGATTGTGTGGCTTTTTCCGGTGAAGAATCCATAAGTAAGTCAGTAGTTTACTTTGTCTTAGGTTTACGTTTAGGGCTGTAGAAGTCCAGTTGGTTGAACTTTGGTTGGTGCCTTAGTTACCAGGGAACTTGACTTGCCTTGTAACAGTTGAAACTTAATAAAAGTATTCTATTGAAAATCCTCTGAGAAGGAGTCTCAGGGGTAGAGGTTTCTTCTTTCTACGACTTGGTGGTCGGACAAAAAATTTTCCTTTCAAAATTCTGTGTTCTTATTGTTTATTTCCGCTGCCCAGGGAACATTACTAGTTCCCTGACTTGTTACTAACGCGTCACGATCCAACAGTTGGTATCAGAGCCGGTTTGCTCTAGATTGTGTGCTAGTGCAGGAGCTGAATATCTACTAAGGGTGGTGAACTGCAAAACTGCCAAGGATGCATGAGAAGCTATTGAGCAGATGCACATTGGAAGTACAGATCTGAAGGAAAGCCACCAAAAGGAGGCCAAGAAGGAGTTCTATAACATTAAGATGAAAGAAGGTGAAACCATTGCCACTTATCAATCTCGATTTGAGGCCTTGGTGAATCGTATCAATCATCTTGGTATAGAAGAGGACATCACTCATGCAGAGAAAGTCTTTACAATCGTGGATGGTCTTGGTCCCAAGTACGTTGTTACCAGAGGTTTGCTCAGGGAAAATCCAATCACAAAGTCTTACAAGCTTCATGAGATCTTTGGAAAGCTGACAGACTACAAGCGCTATGAGAATAACAATAGTAGTTCCTCAAGTTCTAACAAGGGGATTGCTCTCAAGGTGGAAAAGGCCATCGAGAACATTACTGCTAGGAAGGGAGCTTATACATTAGAAGAGGACTCTGATGTAGCTCTCATAACCAAGATAATGAGGGCATTCTACAAGAGAGGCAAGAAGCAAGGAGCCTGAAAGGAACAAGAGAAGATCAACTCGGAGAAGAAGGATATCAAGGATGTTACCTGTTTCAACTGTCAGGAAAAGGGTCACTATGCTAAGAGTTGTCCCAAAGGTAACGAGTCTGGGAACGAGAAGAAAAAGGCCTACATCGATGCATGGGATCTTGACTCAGATGATGAATCTGAATCTAAGATTTGTGCCAAGACTCTGAAGACTGAAGATGTCGACCAAGAGGTAACTCCTGAACAATTCCTTGCTAGTTTAGCAAATGCTAAACAATCTGATCTTGTTACTCTTGTTAAAAAGCTTTTTGAGGATAATTTGAAAATGCAAGATGAGATAGAAGTTACTAATGAGAGATGTCTTAATCTTGAAGAAAAATTATCAGAGTCTATTGTTACTAATGTTGTTCCTTGTTTAGAGTGTGAAGATCTAAAGAAAGATATTAAAACTGTAACTGAAACCAATAACGAACATAGGACGGATTTGCTTATCTTTAAACTCAAAGGAGAGGAACTAGAGAATGAGCTTAATAAACGAACTCACATTGTGTTAATCCGGCTAGGTGTGGTATTGGTTATGGTAAAGATAAATCTGAATATCCTCCTGATGACCTTAGCTTTGAAGAAAAGATGGAAAGAAAAGCTAGGGAACTTCAATCTGCTAGAGATAAACAAGGTTATCAGGATCGGGATTCTAGGTTGGATCGTTGGGGGTCTTTTGGATCGGATCGTTGAATCGTAAGATTCTGCATTATAACTAAAAGTATGCAAGAATAACCTAATAGATTGTATATTTTGTTATATATGAAGTAAGAAAATGATAAGCCTTATTAATTTGATTATTAAAAATGTTGTAGGATGGACTAGTCAACTATTTTAATGGAAATGATACGTTAATTGTAAAATTATTAATAATATATAGTTAAAATTGTCATTTTATAGGATCGTTAGAATCGTTTGTAGGATCGTTAGAATCGTTTATAGGATCGTTAAAATCGTATGTAAAATCGGGATCGGATCGAGATTGTATTCTAAATCATTTATGATCCTACTCCAATAAGATCTTACTTGGGATCGTTGATCGTTTCGTGTGTTATGGATCGTAGAATCGCTAGAATCATAGAATCGGATCGAGATTCTGATAACAAGTTACGCATCTAGAGGGTAGAGTTAAGATTCTGGAGAGTAATTTAAATGATAACTCAGAGTGGTATTCTGGAAAAATAACTCATAAGATATATCTAAAACAATCTCAAGGGAACCATCACAAAGTTCCTTCCAAGGAACGTGCAAAGGAATGGACCCTCCATAAACCACATCCTAAACGATATCTTGGCGAATAATATAGGGTGTGCTATCAATGTGGTAAAGGAGGTCATGTTCAAAAGGACTGTAAGGTTAAACCTTAAATTAGGTGTGTCTAACAAAGAGGTTAAAAACCAAAATACAGGGAACAACAAGAAACAGTGCTTTGATAAGAAAAATCAAGGGTATGACAAATCTCATCAGAACAAAAAGAAACCAGCTCATCAACCACAAAAGAAGCAAGATTCTAAAACTGACAAAGGGAAAAACCATGTTGATCCCTGAAATATTGCTTCTAGTTCCAAGAGTCAACAAAAAGCTACTTTAGTTCAAGCTCAAATTTATCATTCTTTGAGCTCTGCTAACCGACCCGGGAAGGCTAAGTAGGCCTAGGTCGTTAAAACGTGATTTCTTTGTTGCAGGTTGAAGTGAGGGGGAACATCTGCTGGATCCTTGACAACGGGTGTTCATGTCACATGACAAGGAACGAGAGTATTCTGTCCTCACTTCAGATCAATGCTGGAGGAAACATTTCCTTTGGCAACAGCAATCAAGGAGAAATCATTGGAACAGGTGAAGTCAAGCTAAATGATAAAACTAGCGTTAAAGACGTGAGCTTAGTGAAAGGTCTTGGTTACAATCTGTTGAGTATTGCTCAGCTTTGTGACGAAGGGAACAACGGGGTTTCTTTTACCTTAGATGGTTGTACGATCAAGAACAAGAATTCAAATCTTGTGGTCCTAAAGGGAAAGAGGCGCAACAATGTATATATTGCTTGACTCAAGTTTCCAACCACAAGAAGAGTTATGCTTTGTTACGGTAGTTGATAAGACCGATCTCTGGCATAGGAGGTTTGGTCACGCAAATCATCGAGGAATTCACAAACTCTACTCACAAAATCTGGTGATAGGACTTCCCAAAGTTCTTGCAGACAAGGAAAGCTTGTGTGAAGAGTGTGTGAAAGGGAAACAAAGCAAATCGTCTTTTTAGCCAAAATTGTCGATCAACACTTCTCATCCCCTTGAGATGGTACACATGGATTTGTGTGGTCCCATGTGGGTGAAAAGTCATGGAGGTAGCAAGTATATTTTTGTTATTGTTGATGATTTTACTAGATATACATGGACTCTCTTTCTAGATTCCAAAGATGAGACGTTCATGGCATTCAAAAGCTGGATCAAGAAGGTAGAAGCATCAACAGGACAAAAATTGAAGGCTATCAGGTAGGATAACGGAACAGAGTTCAAGAATTCCATGTTTCATAGCTACTGCGATGAACATGGAGTGTCTCAGAACTTTTCTGCGCCGAGGACTCCTCAACAAAACGGCGTAGCATAAAGAAAGAATGGAACACTACAAAATATGGCTCGTACTATGATGTTGGCAAGTAACTTGCCTCGGTCCTGTTGGGCTGAGGCAGTCGGTACCGCTTGCTACATCATTAATCGAGCTACTATACGTTCCAATTTTTCTAAAACTCCATATGAACTAATCAGGGGAAGAAAGCCAAAAATTTCCCACTTGAAAGTCTTTGGATGCAGGTGCTTTATTCACAACAACGGAAAGGACGAGCTAGGTAAGTTTGATCCAAGGAGTGACGAAGGCATCTTTCTGGGATATGCATCCAACAGCAAGGCTTACAAGGTGTTCAATAAAAGGACTAAGAAGTTTGAAGAAAGCATTCACGTTGTCTTTGACGAGTCCAAAAATGGAGGGGACCTGTCAAGTAACGAGGATGTACTGAAGGTTCTAAATACAGACTCAAATGATGAAGTCGATCCAGATTCAAGTACACAAGCTCCAGATGAAGAAGTCACCCCACCCAGTCCTAATCCGGATGGAGATGACACAGAAGGTACTTTGATTCCTGAAGATGATACTCCACAAAATGAAGATCAAGTGGAAGATCAAGCGGAAGGAACATCACCTGGAACGACAGGTCAACAGGAACAAGAGGAGTCAAGAATAGATCCCACTCAGATCGAAGTCAGAAACTATCATCAAAAGAGGGATCATCCTGTTGACAACATCATCACTCCATACGATAAAGGTGTTCTTACTCGTTCCTCTATTAAGAATTTTTGTGCTTTCAATGCGTTTATCTCTCCTGCAGAGCCGAAGAATGTGAAGGAAGCATTAAAAGACCCTGACTGGATAGTTGCTATGCAAGAGGAACTACACCAGTTTGAAAGGAACAAAGTATGGAGATTAGTTCCCAAGCCAAAGCACAAAATGGCTATAAGAACAAAGTGGGTATTCAGGAACAAACTTGATGACACCGGAGCTGCCACAAGGAACAAGGCGAGGCTTGTAGCAAAAGGGTACAATCAACAAGAAGGGATTGACTACGATGAAACATACGCTCCTGTTGCAAGAATAGAAGCCATCCGTCTTCTAATCGCCTATGCTTCTCACAAGGGATTCAAATTATATCAAATGGATGTAAAAACAGCATTTCTGAATGGGTACCTACAAGAGGAGGTCTATGTGTTACAACCTCCAGGATTTGAAGATGTTGATCACCCTGACCATGTCTACGTGCTGGATAAGGCTCTCTATGGTCTTAAACAGGCTCCTCGTCCTTGGTATGATAGATTTGCTCAGTTTCTATTGACCAATGGATATAGACGTGGTGTGATCGACAAAACGTTATTCCTAAGGAAACAAGATGGTGAGGTTTTAGTAGTTCAATTTATGTTGATGATATTATATTTGGTTCTACTAACCCTAAACTTGTAGAAAGCTTCAAGAATCTAATGAGCAGTGAGTTTGAGATGAGCATGATCGGTGAACTCACTTTCTTTCTCTGTCTACAAGTGGTACAAAGTGATGAGGGAACGAAGGTACATCAACAAAAGTACATCAAGAAGCTATTAAAGAAGTATGGTATGGACTCTACGAAATCTTTTGATACTCCTATTTCTCCTAATACTCGTCTTGATGATGACCTTAATGGTGTTGATGTTGATCAAACGATGTACCGAGGCATGATTGGTTCCCTATTGTACCTAACGGTCAGTCGGCCATATATTATGTTCAGTGTGTGTCTTTGTGCAAGATTCCAGGCTAATCCTAAAGGAACGCATCTGAAAGAAGTGAAGAGAATTATGCGCTACTTGAAAGAGAACGATGGGTTATGTCTATGGTATCCAAGACACAATTCGTTCCATCTTGTTGGATTCTCGGATGCAGATTTTGCAGGTCACTTGGTAGATAGGAAGAGCACATCAGACATGGCCCAATTTCTTGGTCCTTGCTTGGTGTCTTGGGGATCGAAGAAGCAAAATTCGGTTTCTCTTTCAACGGTTGAAGCGGATTATGTCGCAACAGCAGCCTGTTGTTCCCAGGTTTTGTGGTTAAAACAACAACTTGTGGATTTTGGTATGTCTCTTGGAACTATCCCTATCTTATGTGATAAAACAAGTACAATCAATATCTCCAAGAATCCTGTGCATCATTCTAGAACCAAACATATAGATATTCGACATCATTTCTTAAGAGATAATGTTGAAAAAGGTTTTATCAAGATGGATCATTGTAGGACTGAAAATCAAGTGGCAGATATTTTCACCAAGGCTTTGGACAGAAAACCCTATGAGCATCTGAGGATGTTGCTAGGAATGATTTCCTTGGAGTAAACAAGTCCCAGTCCTCTATTCCCTCAGTGCCTGACTAAAGAGGTAACCTCTCAGGGAACTACGTATCATTTGACAAGTTTTCTAATGGCTTATATCTTTCCTCTATGCATTGATATTGTATATATTAGAAATTGTTAAGTGTTGCATGCTAAAAGGAACTGAAACTGAATTGTTTACATCCAAGATTTTCTTTTAGCCCAAAATAACCAACTTGATCTATTCTATCCCTCACTTCAAGCCGAAATGATGGTTTGTTATAAACTGTCCCTTAGCCTGGTCCAAACAAACGTTCCCTATGAACCCCCTTTGATCACTTTAAACGGGGAATAATTGTTTGGATGTCAAAAATATTCCACGCCCACAAAAAGTTTGAATGGAACATCTCTCGTCCCTTGTCTGTTCAAACAAAGCCTTTTATCCACTCATTGTAACGAGGTATGGAACTAGTGGTTTGGAAATAGTGTCAATTAAAGGAACGTCTTTGATTACAATTGAAGATTTTTCTGGAAAGGAACAGACGTCAATCAGTTAAGAGAAAGCCACAGAGTAATAGCCGTTGTGACTGCTAGTTTGAATAATCCAACCGTTGCATAGTGGTTTTGCAGGGAACGATAGGACGTTTGGCGCAGAGTAACACCCCTGTCCTTAACCTTGATGGTCTCAACGACTTTGAGATCGAAGCTCTTCAAGCTCGACTCGAATCCCTCAAAAAGGCAAAACTTTCTTCTCCCTCTCCCGTTTCCAAGCTTGAAACCCAGTTTGATGTTGTAGCCAACATCGGAGTAGAGGCCGCTGCTAAGGTCTCGAGTGAGAAGGAGACTCTGCCTGAAGAGTCTGAAAAGGATCCATCCATGGTTCCTTCAGTAAGCCCTTCCGAAAAACCTGCCGAAACAGGGGAAGGAAAGGAGGGCCAGGATGAGTCGGAAAAGGAAGAGGTGAACTCGCCTCCTAAGGAAACCGCCGCCGATCAAGAAAAGGTGGAAACTTTGCCAGTGCATTTGCGACCAGGATGGGTCAAGCCGACAAGCCAAGGTAAACGAAAGGCCATGAAGAAGGTTCCTCCTCATCCTTTTCAGATCCTTCATATCTCTGAGTCGGAACGAACCCCTTCCCTTGCCTCCAAAAAGGCGAAGCCTACAAGAACCAAGTACAGTCTTTGATCCGCCGCTTCAAAGAAACCGGTGGTTCAGGAGTCCTCTGAGGAAGAAGATCCCGAAGAAGACAATGAGGAGGTTGAGTCTGATCCTGAAGAGGTCGAGAATGAGGAAAAGGCGGAATGTAGTGACGATGGTGATGAAGAAGAGGAGGATTTGGAAGAAGAGGTTGAGATGGACCTCAAGTCTGCCAAGGCGATAGGAAAATTGCCGATGGAACCTGAGGCTAGTTCCAAGAAGGTTTCAAAGAAGGTCGGTGCTCATCTGGTGATCGACGAGGAGTTTCTGAAAGGGCATGACTTGGAGGAGTTCTGGGAACTTCTCAAGTTTCAAGGATGCGAGAAGATCTGTACTTCCGGTGTCAAGGTAGATGTGTCTATTCTTGCCCAATTCTTTTCAACGTATCAACTGGCTGATCTTGTGACTGGTCCTATGGGGTTCTCTACTGTTGGTGCCTCAGAAATTTCTTTCTCCCTGGGGTCTTTTGCTAAGATTCCGAAGGTTCATGTTGAAGGTTATGGTGAGTTGCATACTTCAAGCAACTGGCTAAGGAACAAAGCTCAACTGATTAAGCGTGTCATGGGAAAGGCGTCTAATGGTTGTCCTTATTCAACAAATGATTTGAGGTACACGACAAGGATTGCGCATCAGTTTCTGATCGAGGTTGTTGTTCCTAGGCTGAAGAAAGGACTACGCTCACCATCAATGACATGATTCTGCTGGACAAGTTTCTAAGAAGGGAACGTATCAGTCTTCTTGCAATTGTGATGAGGCAGATGGCTAATTGCACATGAAAGAAACATGGTTTGCCTTATCCACAGCTTTTGAAGGCAATCCTGAAGGAGAGGAAGGTGTACAAGCCTTCAAGTGAGGAGTTCTTTGGATTACCGCTGGATATGCGCAATATCTCGAGGATGAATTTCCAGGGTGATTCAAAGGGAACAGTTGCAAAGAAGACTGCCCAGATGGACGTTGGGAGCTCTTCGATTAGTGAAAGTGTTACTGCCAAGATGTTGTCTGAGCTTGAAAAGATTTCCTCTTAGTTGAGTACCGTCATTGGTTACCTGGCTAAGAGAGACATTGACACTGTTGTTGGTGATTCCACCTCCTCCGAACTATGATGTGGACCCTCTCTAGTTCCCTAGCCTATCTATCCCTACATTTAAATTTTTCTGTTGTTTCTCTTGGATGCTAAGACTTTTTATGTTTTTTTTCTTTTCTGGCTGTGATTCCCGCAACAATTATCTATAATATTAACTTTCTTTTGCTTATGAATGGTTTGAGTTTCAATTGAATTTGTTCATTTGCTCTACGTTTTTGCTTGATGATTGTTGACCTTTTGATGATGTCAAAAGGGGGAAGTTAGGATAAAAATGCAGAGATGCGTTCTATCTAGGAAATACAGAGGGAAATTTGGCTAAGGGGGAATATGTTTTTACCTCTGATGAGTAGGAACAACTGTGCATCTGTTAAGGGGGAACCATACATGAATTTTTTTCTCTGATCTATATTTCTACTGGTTTCTAAGATATGCATTTTTGTATAGGTTTGTCATCATCAAAAAGGGGGAAATTGTTGGAACAATGGTTGTCCCATAGTTTCTCTTAGTTTTGATGATAACAAACTTAGTTGGTATAACTTCCCTCTACATGTATGTGTTCTAGGAAAACAGGTACATAGTCACGAGTGACGGAACATTGTGAGGAACGATGGAGGGAATGAGTGACAGATTTAGGAAGCACGTCTCGGAAGGAACGCGACTTTCTATTAATGGCAAGTTACCCGATCTTCTACGAGCAATCTTCTACGAAGATACGACAGCTGTAGGCGGTTGCTTGAGGAGATCAAAGGAAGGGTAAGATCAAACTTCACAAGATCTTATCTAAACAAATCCGAGATCATTCGGTTTTGGCAAGAATCGGCATGGTTGAGGATCCGAAATCACAAACCATACTTTCTCCTTATTGTGTGGGATTTGTTAAGTGGAATATTTGCGTAATTAGGCAAGAATTACGTATGAGATCAGACTTGACATATCTTATAAATAGCTAAGTTATGGCTAGGGTTTAAGTGTGGTTGAAGACGACGAACTTGGAGAGAGAGCTTTTCAAGTGTACGAGTGTGTGGCTTTTTCCGGTGAAGAATCCACAAGTAAGTTAGTAGTTTACTTTGTCTTAGGTTTACGTTTAGGGTTGTAGAAGTCTAGTTGGTTAAACTTTGGTTGGTGCCTTAGTTACCAGGGAACTTGACTTGCCTTGTAACCGTTGAAACTTAATAAAAGTATTCTATTGAAAATCCTCTGAGAAGGCCGGAGTCTCAAGGGTAGAGGTTTTTTCTTTCTACGACTTGGTGGTCGGACAGAAAGTTTTCCTCTCTAAATTCTGTGTTCTTATTGTTTATTTCCGTTACCCAAGGAACATTACTAATTCCCTGACTTGTTACTAATGCGCCACGATCCAACAATTCCTAAATTAGTTGGTAAGCATGACATCTTTTGACCATGAGCTCACAAGTTTGAATGCCCATTCCTACATTGTAATGATCTAGTATTTCCTATGAATCAAAAGCAATTGATATATACTATTTTATAATATTTTCATGTTTTGTATACAGAGAAGTTCTGGTAGAATGGTAAGAGTGGTAGAATGGTTACTATGGTGAAATGTGAATGTTAGTAGTAATGCATAGTGTAGAAAGAGGGAAATGGAATGGATGGTGAGATTTGTTTCAGGTTGCATTAAGGGCATAGGATAATCATACTGATTTTGGAAATTAAAATCCTAAAAGGAAATGCCTAAGCCCTTAGCAAAAAAGATTTAATTAAATAAAATAAATAAAAAATCTTTCCAAAACAAGATGCTTATCCTATGCCCGTAGGCATAAACATAGGTTAGAAAATTCGTACCTTAAATTGGAACAAAAAACATGAAAATATAAAAGTTGGTTGTTTTATTTAAAAATGGAATAAAATTTTCTTAAATATAACATACAAGGAAATAATTTGGATGTAATTTACATGAGATTAACCGTGAAACAACTTCCTAAAATTATAATTAATTAATAAGATAAATATAAAAGTTTTTTGATATATTCCCAAGGCATGATAACTAGAGGTGTCAAACGGGTCGGTCGGGTCGGGTTCGGGTTCGATTATTTCGGGTTCAGGTTGAGTCGGGTTCAGGTCGTAACGGGTCATCGGTCAAATCGGGTCGGGTCATTGCGGGTTGTCGGGCGGGTCGGGTCGACCTAACAGGTCAAGAAAATTGATTTTTTTACAATTATTAAAATATTTTTAGTTAAAAAATGATATTTAATAATAAATATATTATTTTTATATATTTTAATAATAAAATATATTATAATTTTCAAAATATATTATATATTCTTAAAATATAACAAATTGGGTCAACCCAACAGTTTTTTCGGGTTTGAACCCAACGGGTTTCGGGTCTACCGGGTTTGGTTTATTTTGGATTTCGGGTTCAAATTTTCGGGGTCTTGACCCTAAATTTTTCGGGCGGTTCGGGAAGGGTCAGCTTTTGACAGCTCTAATGATAACTGACATATTCACTTTCTCTCTCATATTTTTTTAAAAATAATCGTTATTGATCAAATAAAATTATTTATGTTATTCTTACTAGTTTTACCCGTCGTACCATGTACGACTACGATTCGATATTTATAGACATTATAAATAGGATATTAATAAAAATAATAATATAAACTTTAATATAAGTAATTTGTTTCTCATATAATGTATAATTTTCTAATCAAATATTATTCTTCATATTTTATTACTTTTAATGTACCTAAATTTAGGGATTATCAAATATTTCAATATATCTATTAAATATTTTATTATCTATTTTTATTAATTTTAAAAATTATAAATATTTATCATTATTTTTTATAAAAGAAAATCACTATATACCTATAAATAAATTCGTCAAAAGATATATGCTAAAAGATTTATATTTATTATTTTATCTTTAATTTTAAATACTTGTATAAGGAATTTTTAAAAGATATTGTTATACTAAATAGACATTTGTTTGATGTTAGAGATAATTTTAAATAGTTAAAAAGAATTTAATAGAAAGAAGTTATAATAATAGAAATAAAATTAATTTTTTAAATATGAGGTGGGGCCTGAATCGTTCTAGTGGCTCGAAAAAGTACAACTTTAATATATAGTTATAGATTTTTTATTATAAAATAAAAAGTATATAATTATATATCTATAAATAAATTCATGAAAAGATATCATGCTAAAAGAGAAAAGATATTTATACTTATTTTAAAATATTTTAAATTTGTTATCTTTAATTTTCAATATTTTTATAAGGAAGTTTTTAAAAGATATTGTTATACTAAATAGATGTTTGTTTGATGTTAAAGATAGATTTAAATATTTAAAGAAGAATTGAATAAGAAGTTAAAATATTATGAATATAAATTAATTTTGTAAAATTAAGGTGGGGCCAGAATCGTTCTGGTAGCTCGAAAAGGGACAGCTTTAATATATAGTTATAGATTGCATTTACCAAATGAATATCAATATGATACATACTGAATATATAGTTGTTAAATATTGAATAAGGTAAAAATAAGTAATTGTATACTTTTAGTATTAAATATGATAACAATAAATATGAATACATCCATTTAATGACATGAATAACACCACCCAATTTACATGTATATAATGGTTTGTGGTGAAAATAGAAATTCTTATAAATAAGATTGCACTAGATAAAATCCATTGTGCCTTGCACGATACGACTTAAATAAATATATGGATCACTTTTTATCAATATGCTAAATTAGTTTTATAGAGGCGACATACCGACTTTAATATAATTTTTTTAATAAAATGTATGAAGTCATATTCTTAGTTTCTTATATTTGATATTTTTCGTGCAAGAGGATGATGATTCAATTCATATTAACTTCTAAATATAGTTATCAAAGAGATATGTATATCACTTTATATTCTTAGTTTCTTATATTTGACAATTTCCATGCAAGAGGATGATTAAATTCATATTATATTTTTTTTTTCAAATATGGTTGTATTAATAATATTCTTTCTTATATTTGATAATTTTTGTGCATGCGGATGATTCAATTCGTATTATAATTTTCCCAAATAGTTATATTAAAAATATTGTTATAATACAAGAATTATAAGTACTAAAGATTATTTTGGCAAAGAGGTGGAAATGAATATTCTACATGGCATAGCTAAGGCGACGAGCATATAAAAATGTATGATCCAATTCATATTATAAAATTTTCATATATAGTTGTATTAATAATATTATGGCGAAATGAAAAATATGGCGCAATTCGGCAAAACATGGTAAAAAATGGCTCGCCAAGTATGCGGTTTGAATTTTGGGGCTCAAAATGGTATAAATAGACGTCTTTGCACTTTTTTTCTTTTTTTTTTGATAAGGAAAGGAATTTGGGTGGTCACTAACAAACTAGTGACCACCCAAGGGCATCCTGATGGATGAGGGTGTGCAAACCGGAGTCAACTGCAAGTGGAATAGAGGAGACGCATCAGAACAAGCCAGCGATATAGTCCGCCATCGAATTGCACTCACAGTTGACGTGAGCGATACCCCAATCCTGGAAACGAGCCAACAAGCAGTGGATGTCTGAACGAAGCAACTCTATCTCCCACGGGCAGCGCCAGTCTCCAAGAACGGCCTTGACCAGCTGCAAATTATCGCCTTCAATCTGGATCCGGGGAATGCCACGACGAATGGCCTCGAGTAGTCCCTGGCGTAAGGCGATGGTCTCGGAAGTCAGAACGGACGGATAACCAATCAATCCTCTGTCGAAATGGATGGGGGAGCCGCAGGAGTCCTTGAGAATGAACTCGTAAGAAGCCATGCCATCCTCATTAACTGCACCATCAAAATTCAATTTAGTAAAATCACTTCTGGGTTTTGCCCATTTTGTGGGCTTTCTCTTAGGTCCACCTCTAGCCTTTCCGGAACATGGGTATTCTGAGGTCGAGGCTTCTGCGTTTTTCCAATTTTTAATTTGGTTGTGAATAAAGTCGCAAACGTTTGCGGCGTTATTCAAGTTATTGTTGTTATTGTTGTTGAAAACTCTTTTATTCCTAGAGTACCATAGGCACCACCGGGTATTTGCGAGGATTTCCATTTCCTCTTTTGTTAATCGCATCCTCATCTCATCCAGGACAAGGTGTGGTTTTTTATCCCCAGGGGAAATTTGGTTGAGGATTCAGCATATTTTGGGATTTACAGATTTGATGGTTTCCTCGGTTAATGGGCACGAGAGTAACACATGGTTAGTATCTTCTCTAGGCTGTTACAAGCCTCGCAGCCCGACGGAACCGGGATATGGTTGGCAGCGAGCCTCATCTTAGTTGGGAAGCCATTTCTGGCTACTTTCCAAACAAAAATTTTCACTTTGGGGGGGGGGGGGGGTGTTAAGTTTGTTGATCCAAGCTAGGTTTATTTTTGGTTCGCCTTTAGATTGGTGGATCCATTGCATGGTTGAATGGGTTGAGTACCAGCCATTTATGCTAGGTTGCCAATATAGTTTGTCCGGGATTTTGTTAATAGGGTTTATGATTTTGGATATGATTTCAAGGTCGTCTGGATTAATTACCTTGCTCGATTTCTCAATGTTCCACGAATTATCCTCTCTGAGGTACTCATCCACGGTTTTGTCCCAATTAATGCGGTTTTCCGCATCTATCCTTGGATTGAGAGGGCTCTTACCGGTCCAATTGTCTTTCCATACTCGTACGGTTTTTCCATCCCTAATCTTCCAGATAAGTTCTTTCACAAATAGGTATTTAAGGCCTATTAGCTTGGACCACTACCAAGAGGTGTTATGTTTTTTCTTGTAGTTTAGGATGTTTTCTGATTTAAGATGTTTTTCCGTAATAATTTTGACCCATAGATTATCTGGTTCAGCTAGTATTTTCCAGAGCAGTTTCATTTGGAGTGCTTGGTTCATCTCTTCTGCCTTAGCGATTCCCACCCCACCATGCGCGGGTGGGCGGCAAATGGAGTTCCAACTAATAAGTGGTTTATAGTTGTGATCCTTGTTCCAAAAGACATTTTTATTGATTTGGTCAAGTTCTTGTAAGGTAGCTTGGGGTAGCATAAAGGATTGCATAATGTAGTTGGGTTGTGCTGATAGATTTGCTTTAATTAGGGTTTTACGTCCCTCCTGGGATAGAGTGTTTGCTTTCCATTTTGCAAGTTGGGATCTCGTCCGCATAATTAGTGGTTTAAAGGTGTTTTGTGTTACTCTACCATTGATAATCGGGCATCCTAGGTATTTATCCAGCACAACCGTGTTTGTGATTTGGAGAATCTGTTTGATTTGTTCCTTAGTTGTATTACTTGTATTTTTGGTGACTTGGAAGGCGGATTTGTGGAAGTTCACCTTCTGGCCAGATACTTGGCAATAGTCGTCGATGATTTCTTTGATGTTTTTACATGCAGTGGTATTCGCTTTAGCGAAGATGATGATATCGTCGGTGAAAGCGAGGAATGGGATTTTTGTTCCATTTCTAGTGATTTGGACCCCGATTCCACTTTTGGGGTTGGTGCTTTGAAGGTGAAGTTGTCTTGCAAAAATTTCGGATGCGAGAAGGAATAGGTAAGGTGATAGGGGGTCTCCATGTCTAAGTACCCTTTGGGGGAAGAATTTTTCTGTTGGCCCGTTATTGACCAACACAGAGAAAGAAACCGTTTCGACGCATTCTTGGATCCAGCCCAAGAATTTATCGTTAAAACCTAATTTGTGCAGGACAGTTGCTAGGAAGTCCCAACTAATTCGGTCATAGGCTTTTTTCATGTCCAGGTTGACAGCAATCCATCCCTCCCGACCTTGTTTTTCAGAAAGGAATGGAAAATCTCGTGCGCGATAAGGTTATTATCGTGGATACTTCGGTTTTGGACGAACGCCCCTTGCATCAGATGTATGAGCTTGTTTAATTGGTTTTTCAGGCGGTTTGTTAGGATTTTTGATATTACTTTGTATATTGTGTTGCATAAGCTTATGGGCCTATAATGGTTGGTGGAGCTGGGGTTTTCGCATTTTGGTAGTAGGGATATGAATGTGTGGTTTATTTGTTTTAAGAGTTTTCCGGTGTGGAAGAAACTTTTAACAACCCTTATCACATCCGGACCTACAATGTGCCAGTACTTCTTATAAAAGCATGCCGGCATACCGTCCGGTCCAGGAGATTTATCCTCCCCAATTTCGAATAAGGCCTTCTTGATTTCATTGTTTGATATTGGTTTGGTAAGTTCTAAGTTGTCTTCATCGGTAATTTCTTTTTGGATGGTTTGTGTCATGTTTTGGAGCTTTCCGTGGTTAATTTCTAATTCTCAAAAACGGTTATGGAAGTCACGTTTAATTTCCTTTATGATGTTTCCAACACCCGTAATTTGTGTACCTTCCGATGTACGGATTTCTTTAATGTTGGTTCTGTTCCTTCTCCCGGTGGCAATCTGGTGGAAATATTTTTGTTTTTATCATTTAGTCTAATGTGGGTATTTTTGGCCCTTTGTTTCCAATAGGAGTTGTGGAAGTCCAGGAGTCAAGTCCGCTTTCTCAAAAGTCGTTCTTGCTTTTAAAGGAGTACCACGTTGTTGTGTTCAATTATATCCTTCTGGATCTGCACGAGGTTTTCGTCGAGTTTTTTAATTTGTTCGAATATATTGCCGAACGTTTGTCTGTTCCATGCTTTGGCTTTTGCTTTGAGAAGTTGTGTTTTTTTCACTAGATTAAGCATATGTGATCCTCCAGCGTTGTGTCTTCAGGCTTGTTTGATGACGTTTTGGAAATCTTTACTCGATGTCCACATCATTTAAAATTTTAATGGTTGTGCTTTAAATGCGATCCCCGTGGGGAGGTCACATGATATTGGGCAGTGATCGGAAGATGAGAAAGCATGGTTTTTCGTTGCAATGGACGGGAACCATTGAATGATTTGGTTAGCGACCAGGGTTCGATCCAACTTTTCAAGTATGGTATTGTCAAGATTTTTGGATATTCTCCATGTATATTTATTCCCAATTGTAGGGATGTCGCACATGTTGCATTCATTTTTGAAATTAATGAGCCGCTCGAAACGGGACTGGGTCGGGTTCGCTCCCCCGGCTTTTTCGTTTGGGTGTTGGATTTCGTTAAGGTCACCCATAAGTAAACATGGGTGGTTGCAATTTTGTATGAACTTCTTCAAAGTGTTCCAGAATTGGCCTTTTTCTTGCGGCCTGGGTGGCGCATACGCGAATATTAGGATTATTTTCCTTTTTGTTTCAAGGTTCTCGTAAAGGAACCCAACAAAGCGACTGTCTTTGTGGATGGTTTGAATTGTTTCATTTGAGAGGAGTGAGCTCTTCCATAGGACGCAAATACCGTTCGAATATTCGTTCGCAGGGATAAATTCCACGGAGTCGAACCCAGCCTTTTACCACCCATTATCGGGTATAGTGATTGGGCTTTGGTTGGGTGCAGCACAGTTGCTTGGTTTGATGATTTGATTTTGCTTTAATTAAATAGAAAAGGGTCAGATTACTTTATTGCATTTTCAGTAGATAAGGTTGCGTCGATCTCCGTTTCAGCTGATCTACGACCACGCATCCCTTCTCCCTCCGTTCGCCGAGCCTTTCCTTTGACCGGTAAAATCACACCGAATTATTCTTTTGTTTTTTTCTCCTTTCTTTGGTCACGTGAAGTCTTTTAGTGTTTGGAGGAGATCTAAATCTTCCGTCAATATATATCAAAGTGTGTTTGTGGTCCGCCAACAAAAGATAAAGTTCGTTCAATTTGAGGATTCAGAACTATAATGTTTGGTGTTGTTTGCTTAATTAACAGTTATGCATAACCGGTAGGATCGATTGGGGGTAACAATTGAATAAATTATGGAAGTGCGCTTGCATATGGCGAAGGAACTCGTACTAAAGTGATTGGTCATATACAAGGAAGGTGCAAAGGAATAAGTAAGTGGGTTAGCATGTCGCCATGGATATATTCATCAATGAATGTATAAATAGGTGAAAAACAACATTGGACTTAGAATCAGGCGAGGCAATTAATTATATTTATTATAAAGGGAGTTCAGATATGCTGAATTGAGTGTGAATATTGGTTCGATTTTGACGTTTCTTCAATTTACATATGTGTCATGCCGACGATTTTGATTATTGTTCGATTTACAATTTTGCAGAAACAATTGGCTGTAAACTGTTGGACCCAGATTTTAGGCAAAGAAGCGTCAGCTCATCGTCAGGAAATCTCTAACGCATCTAGAGCTACGGAAGATCTTCGGGATTGGCTAAGTCGGTTGGAGGAAAGAAGGTCCGAGATATGTTTGTTACAAGATAGATTCCTCTCAATATTGTATCCGTTATAAGATAGAAATAAGCAAAGATTTGTTAGTTAGGGATAAGATCATATCTTTGATTAAGATAGAATATGCCCTAGGGGACTATATAAGTCGATGTAATCCTTAAGGGCGTGGGGATAAGTTATTCGCATAATTTCTCGTGATTTCTACATCAATACAAGCACATTCTCGTTCGTGTTCTTCTCGGTTTACCTGATCAAGGCCCGATTTAGGCCAAAGTCCTACCTTTGGTAAATTTTGGCTCAAACAATTTGGCGTCCACCATGGGGCCGTGATCGATACAACTATCAGAAGAATCACCATTCTATTTCCTTCCGGATCAAGGAACACAATGTCTCAAAACGGGGAAGAAAGCCCTAAAACTCCAATCACTGAGGACTACCAAAACCTTGAGAACCAAGGCATTCGGTCTCAGGAAGAGGAGATGACGGACCTCAAACAACGCATGGAATTTCTCCAAAAGGCGTTGAGCGACCAAAAAAGATTTTATGATGCTCATGTAGAACGCCTCATTGCTGAAAACAGCCAACTCAAACAACAATACGAGGTCTTGGGTACGGGACGTCGCTCCCCCGCGTCACCCGACACACTGACGGAATAGTAAGGAGGCTAGATTTCAACGATGGAGAAGGAACTTCCGGAAAGGGTGCAGACCCGGACCCCCGAGACAAGGCACCCGCACGACGAGACGCGACTCCGGAGCCCATTGGCGAAGCCCGCCGTGGAGAAGTCTCCCACGACGATAATCCTCCAATTAATCTCCGGTCAGCGGCTAACCAACGCCGAGCGCCATCTCAGGAAGTCTGGATCGAGGATGACGGCACCGATGGAGAGGATCGAGAACGGCGCGAGCCAGTCGATTTAGACGCGGCCATCCGGAGAAAAGTGACTGAACAAATAAGCGTCATCGCCGACCAACTCCGGAGGGGCAGCCAAGGTTTCCAACCTTTGGAGCCTGAAGCACCCGACGAGTTTGACGAATCTCCGTTTTCTCGTCGAATCGCCCGAGTGGAGATTCCGAAAAAATTCTCAGTGCCTAGCATGCCCACGTACAACGGGACTACAGACCCTAACGAGCACGTGGCCGTATACAAACAGAAGATGATGACGAGTGCGGTCCCATTCCACTCAAAAGATGAAGTGATGTGCAAGGGGTTCGGCAAACCTTAACGGGGCCGGCCCTAACCTGGTTCATCAACCTCCCACGCGGAAGCATTAGGTCCTTCGCGGATCTCTCGGACACTTTCCGTTCTCAATTCGCGAGCAGCCGCAAATTTGAGAAGCAATCCAGCGACCTCTACCGGATCCACCAACGGTACCAAGAAACTACCAGAGAATTCTTGGATCGCTTCAATCGCGAGAAGATCTCCATCCCGTCTTGCGACGTGACGACCGTGGTGGAAGCATTCAGACAAGGGGTCACCCCCGATAGTGGCATGTACAAGGATCTAACTAAACACCCTTGTGCTACCTTTGAGGAGGCGCAAGCTAGGGCTCTGGCGCACGTCCGGCTAGAGGAAGATAGGTCCCTAAGGAAGAGGTCTTCAGAGATGGAAAGAACTGAGAGAAGGGGTCCCGTTGACAGCCGTCGAGGTTCAGCAGACCAGCTAGAATCCAAAGATGGAAAGGCAGTACCACGAAGCTGGAGCGCAACCCATCTGAAAAGGTATTACTTCTAAACTAATTCATTATCATGTTTCATCTCTAGACATTTCTTAGCTTTAGCTTAGAGAATCTTTAGGCCATTTTTGACTTTTTCGAATGAACGACTCAGGGCACTTGCCCACACTGTCGAACAAAGTTTTCAAATTCCTAGTTCATAATATTTATTTCACACATTTTTACATAATGATTTGCGAGAAAATATTCTCCCATTCTTGCACACTCTCTTATTGCTCAAAAACGCAAACACGCGCTAATCAAAGTTGCATACAACATGAAACGCGTCGAACACAAAATACCACTGTTGAGACACATGGTTATACCGTCTAAAAACGACGAGGTCGTCACGAATACAACGTCGACGAAGTAACCCATAAGATGGTTACCCCCCATCTAAGTCCGATCAACAAAACATCCGATTAGTACGGGAAGGAGAAAGCTATAGCATATAACTCAAAATGGCCATATTCGCGGGACGCCACGATGACACCCACATCCTAAGTCCTAAACTTAAGGATCCATTGCCCAAAAACGCGTCAATTCCTAGTGACCCTTGGCAATGGCCAAAGGAAGCCCAATCATAACTAACTATGCACGGCCCTTTGTAGAAAATTGAAACACCCAAAACGTGAAATGTAAATCCACACGAGATTCACAATAACTCGCTAAAAAGAGGAGCACCAAAACTCCCTCTTAAAATGCTAAACTCTAACGCGTACCCCATCCACGAGCAACAAATTCCGGGAGATTCTCTGGGAATCTACCCATGCTAACATATTATGCAAAACTGTTTTTCAATACAGACAGATAAGTAGCAAATATTATATTGCGCCATTCACAGGGCGTCAAAACCATCCAAAAAGGACGCCACAAAGTTTAGGCCACCAGGCCAAAAAGTTACCAAGTCTTCAAACAATCCCACAACAAAAACAAAGAAAGTATTGCTGAAAGTTCATTAAAAGGAAAGCAAGGGAAGCACGGCTGGAGCTTACTGATCGTCGGCTGGGGTCGAAGGCTCCTCCTTATCCGAGGCCTTCTCACCATCTCCCTCTTTGCTGATTGGGGCCCCATCATCGCCGTTGTTCTCCTCTTCCTTGTTCGGGAAGCTGGCATCATCCTCTTGGTCCTCGGCCTCCAAATACTCCCTGCCGGGAGGAGGGTTGCAGGCAGGGTAATACTCCTCCAAGACCTCTTGCTGCGTCTTCAGATCCCACTTGGCGCTCTTACCGTCAGCGAAGTCCTGCAGCAGCTCCACTTGAGACTTCATCGTGTAGTACGCTGCCACATTCACCACCACCTGGGAGAAGCCCTTTATCTCCTTCTCCGCCTCAACCGCCCTCGCCTCGAGCAATGCCTTCTCGGACTGGAGATCCTCTACCTGAACCTTCAAGGAGTCCACCAACGATTGGAGTTTGCGAGCCTTCCTATCCGTTGAGGCGGCCGAGTCCTTCTCTTGCTTCTCCCTCTCTTCTAGTGCCCTCATTTCCTCTTGACAACGACCATTGGTGGCCATTAGCTCTTGGAAAGCCTACAACAAGGGAAAGTGGAAGAATGAGGATAATCCCGGCATAAACCAAACAAAAGGCAAGTGAGCGCCAAAGAAATACCAAGGAAACGACAACAAATATATAAGGTCTCAGATAAGCGAACCTACCATTCTTAGCGTCGCGCCAACATGGCTAAAGGCGGTGTCTGGGGTTAGGGCCTGGAAGTCCAATTTGACATTTGGAAGTAAAGTATCCCCGAAAGTGCTAAGAAGATCCTTGGGCTCCTTCTTCTTGACAACAGGCGAGGCTGGAGAATCTTCAACTCTTTTTCGCTTCAACGCAGGAGACTTCTTCACCTCGGAACTGGGGGTGGGAGATGCGAGAAGTTTGGGGCCGCCAGACCTCAGCCGGTGAACCATCACCGCAGCGGAGGTATCCACACCAGCACTTGAAGAATCCAAGAAAAAGGGCAATAAATTTAAAACAAAATTGAAAAAGTTAATCGTGTAAGGAGCGGAGCAAAACCAAAGAGGAAGAAGAAGGGAGCGTTACCTGAGAAGCCGAGAGGGAGATTGGGAAGGAAAGAGGACGAAGGCGAAATGATGGCAAAAAAAAAGGAGTCTCTCAGGTCATTAAGAAAAGGCAGCAGAAGCAAATCCCGTTTTCCAAGGCGTCTCCAAACGTCTTATCAGCTTAAATGCAATTTTCGAAATTTGAAGTTTAAGTTTTGAAATTGCATTTAGGGGTATTGTTGGACCCAAATTTTAGGCAAAGAAGTGTCAGCTCATAGTCAGGAAATCTCTAACGCATCTAGAGCTATGGAAGATCTTCGGGATTGGCTAAGTCGGTTGGAGGAAAGAAGGTCCGAGATATGTTTGTTACAAGATAGATTCCTCTCAATATTGTATCCGTTATAAGATAGAAATAAGCAAAGATTTGTTAGTTAGGGATAAGATCATATCTTTGATTAAGATTGAATCTGCCCTAGGGGGCTATATATGTCGATGTAATCCTTAAGGGAGTGGGGATAACTCATTCGCATAATTTCTCGTGATTTCTACATCAATACAAGCACATTCTCGTTCGTGTTCTTCTCGGTTTACCTGATCAAGGCCCGATTTAGGACAAAGTCCTACCTTTGGTAAATTTTGGCTCAAACATCAACAAGCAAAGAAATTGATCGTATAAAGGCATGGGGCCATGAATAGGAGGTAAGTTGTTGAATTTTTTGGTTCATTTTTTTTGTTAAGTATAACTAGACGGAGAAAATGGGTTTAATAGTCAAGTATATCTAGAAAGAGAGGTCACATGTGTTGAACAAAAATAATTTGATCAAGAGTTTGGTCATGTGGTGAATTGCATGCAAGTGCAGTCGAATAGAGATACTGAGCATGATAGTTGTTGGATCGTAAGGGGTTAGCAAGAGCTTGGGAACTAGCGGTTAAGCTGTTCCCAGGGCAGCGAAAGTAAATAAACGCAGGCAAACAAACAGTAATGAACACAGTTTCCTTATAGAGGAACCCCACGACAACCAACCAGTTGTGTGGGTAAACCTCTACCTCCGCTTGGAGGATTTTGAATGACTTACTTGTATTATTGATTTGTTCCTTAGTTACAAACAGCCAGATTCAAACTTCTCTGTTCCTATGAGTTCTACCTAACTCTAGCAACACTAATGAATCTTCTCAACTGAGTTCCTAAGCGAATGACTCAACTAAAACAAGTAGATCAAACCTTGCACCTTGACTATCTCAGTTCCCTTGCTCCTGGGAACTTAGTTTCGCCGTCGTCTAGATTAGACACTCGCCGCCGGGGACTTCTCTTCTTCTTTCTTTCTTTCTCTGGGAGTGTATATGAGTTCTGGGAGAAGTACTCTATCCGAGCACTATTCACTTGGCTTTATACTTATGATGCTTGGGCTCTAATCTTGACTTTCATTTGTGTCCGAAATGCCCCTTGTCTTGTATGCCAAGTCATTGTCCTTCACATGTGACAATATTTGAATTGAGTCAACTTTGAGAGTTGATCGGGCCGTTGGATCAAACGCCTCAGTCTGTTCCTCAGGCTGAGCGTTTGTTTTGTCTTGAGGCAGGATCCCGCAAATCTCGTTGACTTGTCTTTGTCTGCACATGTGAGTTCCCATGAGATGGGAACTGTCTTCTTCAGAGTTCCTTTGAGAGGAACTCTTCATCATGTAAGCTAGTGTTCCTTAAGTGTTCATGAAGATTCTTCACTTGACCTGTGTTCCTTAGAAATACTTGGACAAAGCACGTTAGTTCCCATATGGTGTTTGTCATTATCAAAACTGGAGAATGGTATCGTTGTTCCGATGTTTAGAACCAGAGGTCCCAACACCGTTCCAACAATTTCCCCCTTTTTGATGATGACAAACCCATCACAAAAATAACCAAGTATTTCAAAATATAGTATGCAACAGAGTTCCTATGTGAGATGATGTGAGTTCCTAGAGATCCACGTCTTATGAAACAAAGTTTTCTTACTTAGCATTTTAAGCGATAGTTCCCCCTTAGCAATAGCATATTCTGTGATAACTCAAAATAAGACTCATGTCGCACATTTTGTCCTTCCCCCTTTTGGCATCATCGAAAACAGACAAGCATAAATAAGGAAAGAAAGGAACACGCAATCATACTAGAAACCATTTATATTACTTAAGCAGTTGAATGTACAAAGGAACACATAACATTTTGTGGGGAAGACATGGATAAAGATAAAGAAGGGACGATCATGGGCTCCGGGGGAGCAAGAGTTCAGTCAGTCGGTTTAAGGCGTGCATAATTTGCTCTTGGGTCCCTGCCATCCTTTCAAGTGTGGCTGCTATGTGGACCAACACTTGACTGTTCCCATGCTCAAGGCCTTCACCAGAGGGAAGCGTCTCTTGGTCCTCATCCTGCTTTGAGTGACGCATCTTCTGGACCACAGAGAGGTCCAGTTCCCTTCCAATGGTCACTTCTTCCTTGTCTGCTTCGTAGAGCCCTTCCTTGATCATTAGTTTCTTGATCAGACCGGCATAAGGCAAGGAATGGGAAGTCGAGGCCATGCACTTCTCCATGTGCCCAAGGATGATGCAGGGAAGATTGATGGGCATCTTGTGGAGGAAGTAGTAGAGCAGTATGGCGTCTTGAATGTTGAGTTGGTGACGCTTCTCCTGCCTTGGGATCACCACCGTGATGATGAACTGATGAGCCAGCTTAGCTATGAGGGAGAGATTATGAGTGGGTGTTCCGGTCCTGGAGACACGACCCTCATAGATAGCATTGTAGATCACGGTGCTGTTGAACTCTCCCCAGGCCTTGATAGGAACGACGCTGAGGCCCTTGAGAGGGACTTGGAGTTGGTGGCGAAGAGTGGAGGCGGTGAAGACAAAGTCGTCCCCTTGGAGGGAGAGAGTTCCATTGGTGCCCTCTATGGCAAAGTTGTTGTAGAAGAGACGCACCTGAGCTGGGTCGACGCTCACAGCAGCTTCACAGACGTGTTCCCACCCCTGGGCCTTAATGAGATCCCAGAGTTCCCCAAGGCCCTTTTCTTGGAGTTGTTCTTCGTTGAGAACGAGGGGAGGGATGAGTTTGCGATCCTCCTTGATAGGAACCCTCTTCGAGACAGTTTTCTTCCCCTTCTTTTGCTTGTTCCCCCTGGAGGCAGTAGCCTTTCGTTTTTGCTGGGGGAGTCCGCCGCTTCGATCATGAGGGCAGGTTCCCTTTGTTCTTGGGCAACCTCCGACACCACCATTTGGCGTCCTTGATCGTTTGCGGTTTCTTGCACTTCGGTGGTGGCCTCACCATCCGAGGTTCCTTCTTCTTCGGAGGACAGGCCCATGTCCTCTTCGTCATCTTCGTCGTGATGACTTGTGCTTAGCCCAGCACCGTCAGTTGGTGTTGGGTTCCCTTCTTCCTGGGTCTTGCTACCTTGCTCTTTGGAGGACCCGTGTAGCACGCCTCGGAGTTCTTCTTCGAGGGCGTCAAGTTTGGCATTTTCCTCGGCAGTTCCCATGACTATGGGAGGCTGCACTTTGGCCTTCTTATGAGTGATCACGCTGATGGGTAGCGCATCCTCATCGGAATCGAGGTTCACGGTTTGTTGGGCCAGAGAGGGAGAAGGGAGCTTGACGGTGGAAGGGGATTTAGGTGGTGAGGGAGAGTGATGGAGTGGGGAGTTTTGTGGTGTTGGAAACTTTGTGGTTGAGGATGGAGTGGAGTGAGAGGTGACGGGAGCCTTGGCAATGGGGGAGGAGTCTTCTGTGGTGAAGAAGATGGAGGGGGATTGGATGTTCCCTCAATCATGGGAAGAGAGGGAGAGGAGGTTGTCGAATCTTTGGGACCAGAGGTCTCAGAGATGGGTTTAGGGTTGGTGGTGGAGGGGGCAGAGGAGCGTTTTCGAAAAAGAGATTCCAATTCGGAAGGAGGGACGATGACATAGGAGTCGGGTTTGGAGAGGTTGAGAACTTCATCCATTGCAAGAATAGATTTCTTTATCGGTTCAGTGCAGAGGGAGGAAGGAGAAGACGAGATCTGAGAGTGTTTGCGTTTTGAGGAAGAGTGTTTGGATTGGGATGGGTTTTTGGATTTAGAGAAGGAGTGTTTGGATTTTCAGGATTTAGATTTTTCGTGCTTGGATGGTGGTTCGGAGCAGAAACTGTCAAGGATGACAGTTCTGGAGGAAGAGACTGAGAGAGGTTGAGTAGGAGGAGGTGGAGGAGGAAGAGATTGAGAGTATGTGGTGGTGGAGGAAGGCATTGCTAGGGTTTGCGATGTCGGAGGTGGAGGAGGAAGAAAGGGACTAACATATTTGTAAAGCCCTTCAAAGAGGATTGCACGAAGGGCAGGATCTTGTTCTTTATCAAGGTCACTCAACATGGTGATGAAGAGTGTTTTGGGATTGGCTTGGATCCACTCACGAACCTGTTCAAGAGTGTGAACTAGAGCCATGAGAGAATTTTGAGAGAGAGAAGGGTTTTGGAGGTTTGCTTGAAGGGGAAAGGAAGAAGGTTTCAGGGAAGATGAGTTGCAGAGGATGAATGAGGAAGAAGGGCCCAAAAATAGCAAAAGGGGTTTATACGTGAGAGAGAGAGGGGTAGAAAGGTAAGTTTGAAGAACCTCGATAACCGTTGGCCAATGAATGCGGAGAGGCGTTTCAACTTCCTTGACACGCGTCGCTTTCTCCCAAGGGAAGTCACTTCGATAACTTCAAACGCTTGGCCACAAATGCTTCGAGTTCTGACACAATTTCCAGTTTCCCAAGTGACGCTTCATCTTTCCGTAGATATCAATGTTCTCTTGCTTGTGCACACCAGTTCCTATGATCTTTTAAAAGGTTGATTTGAGTGGAGTGGTTAAGGGAACTCACACTCAAGTTCTTTGTGTGGCTTGGGAGCTTACAAAAGAACCAGACAATTACAACTCGATAAAGGGATAACGAGTTTGGCTCATGAGAAGCGTTTGCCTGGCCCTTGGCTTAGGGTTGGTTTTATGATCAACCGTCATGGTGGCTTGTAATGAGGGTTAAAGGGAACTCTGGTTGATCATTTTGGGCCGAAAGAAATAGAGTTCCAGAAGTACATTAAACGCTCTAGACTAGTAATATGGCAAAAGGAAAGCAATTGTTCCTAGTGTTCCCTATCATGCAAATCAATATAAACTAACCAAGCACTAAGGGAATAACAAACAGGGACTTGTTCCGTTTAGAGTTATCATCCCTAGGAGCATTCGGAGACGCTGATAGGGACGTCTGTCTAAAGCCTTAGTAAGAATGTCCGTAATTTGCTCTGCAGTTCTACAGTGTTCCATAGAGATGTTCCCATGCTCTACATTGTCACGTAGGAAGTGGTGCCTAATGTCTATGTGCTTAGTACGTGAGTGATGTACAGGATTTTTTGATATGTTGATGGCACTTGTATTATCACATCTAATGGGAACAAGGCCAAAGGACATACCATAATCTTGTAGTTGGTACTTGAGCCATAGAACTTGGGAACAGCATGAGGCGGCAACCACGTACTCTGCTTCAGGTGTGGAGAGTGACAAAGAGTTTTGCTTCTTTGATCCCCATTAGACCAAACATGATCCTAGGAGCTGAGCCATCCTGAGGTGCTTTTGCGATCAACTAGGTGCCCAGCGAAACTGCATCTGAGTATGCAACCAGCTCAAGGGAGTTGTTCCTTGGATACCACAAGCACAAGTTGTCGTTCCCTTTGAGATACCTGAAAATCCTCTTCACCTCTTTCAGGTGTGATTCTTTAGGGTTAGCTTGAAAACGTGCACATAGGAACACTGAGAACATGATATCTGGCCGACTAGCAGTTAGATAGAGGAGAGATCCAATCATACCCCTAAAGTTCCTTTGATCAACACTTACCCCTGTCTCATCTGTGTTGAGCCTTGAGTTAGGTGAGATGGGAGTGTCGATGGGCTTGGAGTGTTCCATCCCATACTTCACTAGCATTTCTCTGATGTATTTCTGTTGATGAATCCTTGTTCCCTTGTTTGAGATATTTGGAGTCCCAAGAAGAACGTGAGTTCCCCTATGAGACTCATTTCGAACTCACTGCTCATTAGATTCTTGAATTTCTCAACAAGGATTTCGTTAGTGGCTCCGAAACAATGTCATCAACATATACTTGAACAATCAATATATCTTTAGATTCTTTCTTAAGGAAAAGGGTTTTGTCTATGGAACCTCGAAGGTAGCCATGAGACAAAAGGAATTGAGCAAACCTGTCATACCATGCTCGGGGAGCTTGTTTGAGACCATATAGGGCCCTCTCCAGGAACTATACGTGGTTTGGGAATTGCTCATCCTTGAATCCTGGTGGTTGTGCCACGTAGACTTCTTCTTTGAGGTGCCCGTTTAGGAACACCGTCTTGACATCAATTTGATACAACTTGAATCCTTTGTGGGCTGCATAGGCTATGAGAAGACGGATTGCCTCAATCCTTGCAACTGGTGCAAAGGTCTCATCGTAGTCGATTCCCTCTTCTTGCCTGTATCCTTCAACAACAAGACGAGCCTTGTTCCTTGCTACAGCCCCAGTATCATCAAGCTTGTTTCGGAAGACCCATCGTGTTCCTATGATGTTCTTGTTCTTGGGCCTAGGAACCAGTTTCCACACCTTGTTCCTCTCGAATTGGTGGAGCTCTTCCTGCATGGCTTGGATCCAGTCTGGGTCCTTTAGGGCTTCCTTGATGGTTTTGGGTTCCACCAATGAGACAAAGGCGTTGAATGCACAGAAGTTATTGAGTGAAGACCGAGTTTGTACGCCTTTATCATAGGGAGTTATGATGTTGTCGATGGGGTGATCCTTCTTCTAGAGATAATTTCTGGTTTGGATTTGTGAGACATCAACCTGTTCCCTTGTCTCCTCATCTGTATCTTGGACATCTTCTTCTTCATGAGAACAGTTGTGCTCAACTTCTTCGTCGAGACTCTCGTCAGGATTCTCCTCATTGTTCCCTCGTTGTTCCCCTGAACACTAGACTCTAGTATGACATCATTTTGGGGAACAAGAGAGTTTGATCCATCTTGTGGTTCTTCTGTTGAGGAGGGAGCTTCAAAGGAGTTTTGATCGGTGGAATTTTGATCTCCTTCGTTGTTCCCTTGCTGTGAGATATTGTTCCCACTTGGATAGTCCTCATCTCTTTTTCTTGGTTCATCATCGTCGTCTTCCTCGTCCTGTCTGACTAGTTTGAACAGAGTTCCCTTTCCTTGGGCCTCTGTTCCCACCTTTACAGATTGTTCGTCGAAGATGACGTGCATGCTTTCTTCTATCTTCTTGGTCCTCTTGTTGTAGACCCTATACGCCTTGCTTTGAGAGGAGTATCCCAAGAAGATCCCTTCATCACTCCTAGGGTCAAACTTCCCAAGATTGTCTTTGCCATTGTTGTGGATGAAACATCTGCACCCAAAGGTTCTTAGGTGAGAGATGTTGGTCTTCCTTCCCTTGATTAGCTCATATGATGTCTTCTTGATCATGGGACGTATCATGGCTCGATTCAGGATGTAAGTGGCAGTGGAGATGGCTTCGGCCCAGAAGTTTGCAGGAACTCCACCCTCCAGCATCATGGTTCTTGCCATGTCTTCCAATGTTCTGTTTTTTTCTTTCCACCACACCATTTTGTTGAGGAGTGCGAGGAGCCGAGAAATTGTGGGATACACCGTTGTTGTCATAGTACCTTAGGAACTCTGAGTTTTTGAACTCAGTTCCATGGTCAGATCTGAGTGCTTTGAGCTTGATTCCCATGCTAACTTCCATCCTCTTGATTAGAGTCTCAAATTCTTTGAAGGTATCTGATTTTGATCTCAAGAAACGAACCCATGTAAACCTTGAAAAATCATCAATTAAAACATACATGTACCTCTTGTTTTGGACAAAAATTTGCTTGACAAAACTCTGTCCTAGATTGGGGCACGATCAAAATCGAAGGAAGTTATCGAAATTACATGAACGTGAGATTCACAAGAACAAAGAACAAAGAGAAACTAATTTTTCTTTGGAAATCTGTAATCTCGTATGTATTTTCACTAATGTTCGCCTGCCATTACAAAAACAAGTAAAATCGATATATATGTTTACATTGCAACGGTTATTTTCCTAGTATCACGATCTCCGGATCTCTAGGACACGACTCATAACTAACTTCCCACTTCCCACGTGTTACACGGGGGCTTGGAGCGCTATCTCATGCGTCTTCGGGACGGTTATTTCCGCTTGTGACGGATGCTTTCTCCCTTCCATCGAATGGCTGAAGATTTCCCTATTCCAAGATCTCTTCTCGCTTGGCCCGGTTGGTGATTTCTTCGTGCGTTCATGGGCTCGACTCACCGGATGGGCCGATAGATTTTTGGGCCTAACAATACCCCCAAACCTGATCCAAATCTTTTAGGCGAGATTCGGATCGGATTTGCCGCGTGAATGCAGGTAGCGTGCGCCACGTGGTGATCACCCATCCGTTTGATATTCCTCGAGAACCGGAGGAGTCCCATCACTCAGGCTTTAAATGCCTTGCTTCAGACCTCTTCAGAGATACGCGTCTTTTCCTTCGTGCTTCGTCTTCTTTTTGCCCCCTTTTTTTCCTAACTCTCGTTCTACTCCTTTTCTGCTAACCCCCATGGCCAACACCGACGTCGAAGACATGGGCTTTGAGTCCTCTCATATCCTCGAACCCCATGAGTGTCGTCCCTATTCTCTTACTCTAGAGGAGGTGGAGACTTTAGTCCGAAGCCACGGATTCCCTTCTGATGTTAACTTTTATACCCCTACATGTGAGGCTGCCGATTGGGTCAAAGAGGGTTGGGTCTGCTTCCTGGAATATCCATTCACCCTAGGAGCCCTTTTCCCCTTTTCTCCCCTGATTTTAAACTTCTTGATGACGCTCAAGGCGTCTCTGGCGCAGTTGATGTCGTTCGTATGGAAGATTCGGTACCAGATCAGCGACGTTTGTCGGGGCGAAAAGATCGACTTTACCTTACATGACCTCCTGTGTGCATACCGGGTTTGTCCTCTCAGGGCCGGACGCTTCACCCTTCATGCACGAGACGCAAAGAACCCTCTGATCCCGAAATCGAAGGTCAATGACAAAGACTGGGCTTCACGTTTCTTTTTCGTGGAGAGGTCCACTTTGGGAGAGACGTTCCAAGCTGCATTCTTTGACTCTTGGACTACCAAAAGTAAGTACTTTCTACCCTGATTTCCTCAACCCTCGGTTGTTTTCTCTAGCTACTTCTCTATCGATTCCTTAACTTTGGGGATTTCTTGCGTAGTTCCGCCGAGTCTGGAGATCCAAGTTCTGAAATCAGAAGCCTGCAGGAAGCTCTTCTCTCTCCTGGAAGCCAGAAGGACGTATCGGAGGTCTGCGGAACGATGCTTGAGGGTGAATCCAGCAATAAGACGACAGTCACTGGGGATCCGAAGGACGATGAGGATGACGCGGGGTCAGGGAATTCTGAGAAGACGATCGAGGACGACGCTCCGAAGTTTGGGGAGCTTACTAGCAAGGGGCCAAGCCCTGTTAAAAACCCTACTAGTATGCGCTTCTCTGCTTTCTTCTCTTTATATCATATTTTTATCCTTGACTTGTGAACGTGACGACAATTGTTTTCTTGAACTCTTAACGCATGTCTTTCCAGAGCCTTCTTCATCTATGGGGAGAAGTTTTTCTGCTGCAGCCCTTATTTAGCGCAAACTTCGTTCAAGTGACAAGAAACCCCCTTTGGACCCGAAGGTAAAGATAGAGGCTGTAGCGAAAGCGACCTCGGCTAAGAGACCATCACCCAGCGTTACTGAAGTCATCGACCTGGACGACAAGGGTCCCTCGGACTTATGGCAGTAACTTCGAAGTGCCCACGGCTCAAAGAAACCTCGCCTGGAAGTTCCTCGCTCTGTTTTGGTCAGGGATGCGGGCTTTTCGATCTGGAAAATCCGTTTTCCCCGGTCATCCCTTCCTCTCCTATTCTCTTTTTTTTTCTTTTTTTTTCTTTTTTTTGTATTGCGACTGATATCGTGTCTCTGTACGCAGGCCCTGCAAGGTGTCCTATGGGTGGCAGAGGCTGTTGATGGAGAGGAGCTAACTCTTAAGGAGCGTCAAACCCAGTGGGATGTTGAGAAAGCTGCTTTGGAGAAGGAAATCCATCTGGCAACTGAGCGCCAGAAGACGGATGCGAGCAAGCTGGCAAAACTTATCGAGACGGTCAAACGTCATTCTTCTCAAGCTATGTCGGACCGGTCCAAGATCGCCGAGCTCGAGGCCAAGAACAAGAGGATCGCTAAGGAAGCTAGCGAGATTGGGGCCTACTGCTCAATGATGTCTCGGGTAGAGACGATCAAACAATTCGCGGCTGGCGAGCACTTGGACTCGGATCTGGATGCCGAGATCGCGTCTTTCCATAGTTGTTATCCTCCAGATCAACCAACTCCTGGTGACGAACTCTTGGCTTCTCTGGACGTGGAAGAAGAAGGTGGTGGTCGTGATCCAAGCGCGGGTGGGACATCGGGAAGAGGTGACGGACTTTCCGTGGACACCGCGGAGCAGCTGGGAGGCACTCCTAATGAAGATTAGGGCCGCGAGCCCTTGTAAAAGTTTTTTTTTTATGATGTTTCTTTTGCTTTCGTTTGAACAAACTTCTGGTGACGGAAAACTATAGGAGGTTGTATTGAACAAACATTGTGGACGAAAGAAGCATCGGGAACAATATGCGTCCTTTGTTTGGACGTTTCCTCTTCCTCAGGAAGGGGAAGTAGATAGTTTTTGGTGCATGCATGCTTTCCCTTTATTCTTTGCGCATTTTCGTTTGTGTTTGTCCTTCCTTTGTGTGCAGGAATTTTCTGGACGGATAGGTTCTTCGGATTGAAGGCTTCAGGAAGAGGACTCCTGCAGAAGTCTCTGGTCACGGGTGGCAGCTGCGTTTACCGATGAAGTTTCCATGCGTGCAACGAGTATCGCGTTGGGGCTAGCGCTCGGGAAGGATGGCCAGTTAGAGGCGTTTCTAGGATTGGTTACCTCTATTGTTTTAGTCTAGGATTGGTTACCTCTTGTTGCTTTCAGATTCATGTCTAATTGTACAAGGCATTCTATATATAAATGAAATACACTTTCAGTTTTTCAGTTCTACTCATGCAGAAAAGGGAAAACAAGGATGAACACGCAAAGATAAATTAATGTCATTCATTCGATAAAGCGAAACAGAGCATAGAAATCACACAGCAAAGAGTCTTCACATAAATAAGCTGAACATACCAAGAAAGATGAACTTAAATAAAAGCAATATAACAAACTGCGGACTGATGACCTCTAGTGTCTAGACTATCTTGTGTTGAGGATCTTCTTCTGAGGATTCGGGGAGGTCTTCGCTCCGATAGAAGGAGTTCTCCCTTAGAATTGATACTTCTTCAAGTGCAGTGCGTTCCAGCTCAGAGGGACGGGTTCTCCGTCCTTTGATTCTAGCTGGTAAGCACCTTGCCCAACGACCCCTGTTATCTTATTGGGCCCTTCCCAAGTCGGGGCTAGTTTCCCCGATTCTGGTAATGAAAGATATCACTTGCTTATCCTTGATTTCTCGATAAGCTTCAGCTTCTATCCACTTGGAGAAGTAATCAGTCATAGCAAGGAAGAACACTCTCTGTCCGGATGAAGGGGGTAACTTCCCGACTATATCCATCCCCTAGCGCATAAAGGGCCATGGTTTAAGTGTGGGGTAGAGTGGTTCAGGAGGTTGGTGAGCGGTCGACGCGTGCCTTTGACAGGCATCGCATTTAAGGCAGAAATCTATAGCATCTTTCCTCATAGTAGGCCAGAACCACCCTTGCCGAAGGGCCTTGTTGGATAGACTTCTCCCCCGGTGTGGTTCCCACAATCTCCTTCATGAAGTTCCCCAAGAAGTCTCTGAATGCCCTCTTTAGCTAGACAACGTTGTAGCGTTCCCACCGCCGATTTATGGAACCAGTTCCCGCCTTCCACCGTGAACTTAGTGGCCCTTATCTTTAGCAATTTAGCTTCGACTTTGTCTTCTGAGAGTTTTCCCCTGGTTAGCCAATCTAGGTATGGCTGAGTCCAAGGGGCTTCGTTAGCTTCCGAAGGGTCGAAGAGGGCTCTCTCGCCATTCGATCCGTCCAAGGGTAAGTCTGGATCGGGATCGTTTCGATAACTTCTGGCGTCAACGTCGTCACTGCTCATGAAGACGCTGTGGGGGGCTATTCCAAGAAGATTCATATCTTCGGTCACTTTTTCAGTCTTCTTGGTATCACCAGTTTGAGCTCTTTTTATGGCGGGAACCATGATGTGAACCATCGGGATCACATGGTACTCGTCAGGATCAAAGGCTGACGCTAGGCGGGCAAGGGAATCTGCTTGAGCATTCTGCTCTCTTGGGATCTGTGCAAAGGAGATCTTCTCAAAACGAGGAATTAGATTTTTGACTTCCTCCAGATAAGCCGCCATCCTCTCATCCCTTGCTTCGTACAACCCCAACACTTGGTTGACTATCAGTAATGAGTCACACTTGACTCTATCTGTCGTATGTTCAGATCCTCGGTGAGGGTTAGCCCAAAGATCAGGGCTTCATATTCCACTTCATTGCTCGTGGCCTCGAACGTACATCTTACGGACTGGGCCACCCTATCCCCCTGTGTTGATTTTAGGACTACCCCTATCCTTGTTCCCCCAGCGTTAGAGGCGCCATCCGTGTGAAGCGTCCATTGGGCTAGAGACCTTGCTTCTAGCATCATCACCTCTGTTGGATCGGATCCTTCTTCCGTCGTAGGGCTAAAATCAACCACAAAATTGGCCAGTGCCTGGGACTTCACTGTGGTTCTAGGTTCGTACTTGATATCGAAACCACTCAGGTGGATGGCCCACTTGGCCATTCTCCCCGTGAACTCAGGCTTGTGCATTATTGTCTTCAATGGATGTGTAGTTCTTACCACTATCGGGTGGGCCTCGAAGTATGGGCGAAGTTTGTGGGAGCACATGACTAAGGCAAGGACCAACTTCTCTAAGGAAGAGTATCGGGTCTCGGCTGACAAAAGAGTTCTACTGACGTAATACACGGGTTGCTGCTGCCCATCTTGCTCTCTGACCAACACCCTACTAACGGCTTTTTCAGTGACCGCGAGATATAAAGGCAGGGTTTCTCCTACTTCGGGTTTGGCCAGGATCAAAGGATTAGAGAAGTAGCTCTTCAACTCTTGGAAAGCTTCTTCGTGTCTGGGAGTCCACTGGAAGCACTTATTCTTTCTGAGGACCTCGTAGAAGAGACGACACCGATCAGCTGACTTAGATATGAACCTGTTCAGGGCGGCGATCTGCCCCGTGAGTTTTTGGACGTCTTTTACGCACCTAGGGGACTTCAGCGTGGTTATTGCTCGAACCTGCTCAGGGCTAGCCTCTATTCCTCTCTGGGTGACTAGATACCCGAGGAATTTTCCCGACTTCACGCCAAACGTACATTTCTGTGGGTTTAACTTCATGTTGAATTTCTTTAAGATTTCGAAAGCTTCCCCTAGATGACTTCTATGGTCCACAGCTTTCTTTGATTTGACGAGCATGTCGTCTATGTATACCTCCATAGTTTCTCCAATCTGGTCTTGGAACATTTTGTTCACCAACCTTTGATACGTGGCCCCAGCGTTCCGCAACCCAAAGGGCATCACCTTGTAGCAGTACGTTCCCTTACTGGTGATGAAGGATGTCTTCTCCTGATTGCTTTCTTCCATCCGAATCTGGTTATATCCGCTGAAAGCATCCATAAAAGTCAGCAGCTCGTGACCCGCTGTGGCGTCTACCAGTGCGTCTATGTGAGGCAACGAAAATGAATCCTTGGGACAAGCCTTATTCAAATCCGTGAAATCAACGCACATTCTCCATTTCCCATTTTTCTTGGGAACAACGACTACATTTGCCAACCACTTCGGATACTTGACTTCTTTGATCTTTCCAGTCTCCATCAACTTTCTTACTTCTGCGGTTACTTTCTTATTTCTATCAGCGGCGAACTTCCTTCTCTTTTGTTTTACCGGGGGGTGGTTAGGATCCACATTTAATCGGTGCGTGATGACACTCGGATCGATCCCTACCATATCCTCATGGGACCAAGCAAAACACTCCGAATTTTTACTGAGGAAGTCTATCAGCTCATTTTTCATAACTGGCTCCAAATCTCTTCCAATCTTCACGGACCGATTGAGGTCAGATTGATCTAGGGCCACCTCCTCTACCTAATCATCTTCTTTTTCTTTTTCTTTTAGGGAGGTAGGGTTAGTGGCCTTCTTTAATTGCTAGGTAGACTTCTGATTGGCGGCTGGTTTCAGCGCCGATTTGTAACATTCCCGGGACGTTCTTTGATCACCACGGATTTCTTGAACCCCCCACGGAGTCGGGAAGTTCACCGTTTGGTGGTAAGTAGAAGGAACGGCTCTCATGTCATGGAGCCACGGTCTTCCCATAATTACATTATAACATGAAGGGCAATCCATGACAGAATATCTAACCTGGATGTTCACGCCCTTTGCGTATGTGGGAAGGATGATATCTCCTACTGTGTGCTTCACCTCTCCGCTAAAGCCTATGAGTGTTGTAGGATTTCTGTCCACGTCCTTCTCGCTTAGACCCATTTCTCTCAAGGCTTCCAGCGTCATGAGATTAGTTGAGCTCCTGGTGTCGATGAGGACTCGCTTCATTAAGACGTTTCCAATCGATAGAGAAATCACGAGGCCGTCGTGGTGGGGTTCGTCAAGACCACTGATGTCGTCTTCGCCAAAATGTATCGCGGGATTGAAGACGTCACTATTCTCTCGAGCTGAGCGAGGAAGGGTGCTTTCTCGCGCATTCCTCTTGGCTGCTGAGTAAGTGAGTCCGCACACCTTCGACCACCCGGTGATCACATTTACGACGTTTATCGGTACTGGCGACGCTGGCCTTCCCGCACGCGAGGCCTCCACAACATCCGGAGGGACTTGTGCGTTTGGTGCGACTTCTGTAATCCTTCCTCGAGAAACAAGGTAAGCGATCTCTCTCCTCAGGGCTACGCATTCTTTGTTCACGTGGCCGTAATCGTCATGGAAATCACACCACCTACTCATATCCTTATTCGGATACGGTTTTTCGTTCCTCTTTGCTCACCTAATGCCCCGAATGGTCAGAGCTATGTTCTTCACGAGGTCTTCGGGGGATATACCCAAGTTGAACTCGTCGTATTTTGGCGGCAGTGGTTTGGTCGGTTTGGCTTCGGCGACGTTTACCTTCACTGCGTCGGGATGAGGGCGTCGGCATGGTTGGTCACGACGTTCTCGGCGCTGGTCCGGTGCGGCCTTCTTGTCTACCCTCTCCCATACGCTCGTGGATTTTCTCATCTTCAAATCCTCCTCCAACCTGATTTGAGCCCGGGCTTTGGTTTGCACATCCTCAAAGTTGAGGCAAGGGTGCCTAGTGAGCTCTTTATAGAGATCCCCGTCTTGGTTTATCCCTTGACGGAAGGCTTCCATCGTCGTTGGCACGTCACAGTGCGGGATGGAAATCTTTTCTCGGTTAAACCGGTCCAGGTACTCCCGAGTGGACTCCTCCGGCTTCTGGATAATCCGGTACAAGTCACTAGACTGCTTCTCAAACCTCCGACTACTGGCAAACTGCACCCGGAACGAGTCCATTAATTCGGCGAAGGAACGAATACTTCCCCTTGGGAGATTGACGAACCACTTCAGGGCCGGTCCCGTGAGGGCGGCTCCGAACCCTTTGCACATCAACGCCTCGCGGGAGTGGTATGGCACCGCACTGGTCATCATCTTCTGTTTAAATATGGCCACATGCTCGTCAGTGTCTCCTGTGCTGTCATAGGAAGTCATGCTGGGCACTGAGAATTTCTTTGGTATTTCGACTTGGGCGATGTGGGGAGCGAAAGGTGATTCGTCGTAACCGTCAACCGCCTCCTTCTCTATGGGCCGCGGGACCCCTGGTATCTTTGACAACTGCTCGGTGAACATCTTGAATTGGTTCCGAACGATATCCTCGAGGTCTCAGGGACGAAGGCGGTCCCAGTCCTCGTCGTCGTCCATGGTCTCGTCTTCCAAGCATCGGGGGCTAACTTCTCGCGCCGATCGCAGGCGTATGGGTGCCCTCATTCCTTCACTATCAGGATTCCCCTGAGCGGGGGTAAACGATGGTACTTCAGGGACCGTTGCCAGTGGGGTGACGACTTCGCGGCCAGGATTTCCTCCGCGGCGGCCGGTATGATTCCCAGAGGAACCTTCACCCCCGTTGCTTCGGGTTCGATCCGTCATTCTGACACGTGGGCCGACAGAGGACACGGATCGAAGTTGAGAGCGCAAACCGTCATTATCGGCGGTTAACTACTCGATGCTCGCTTTGTGTTTCTCATTACAAACACGCTGATCTGACAACTCTTTTTCCAAAGCTTGGAGCCTTTGGGCAAATTCAGACAATTTGAGACGAAGGGCTTCTAATGCGTCCTGGCGTGCGCCTCCCTCCTCCTCGACGCCTAATCCTTGATCACCTTCGTGAGAGTTACTCATGATGATCCCCCGGAACTATATCCGACGTACTGAACTGAAATCTTTTTTCGATCGTTGGGCCCCATGGTGGGCGCCAAATTGTTTTGGACAAAAATTTGCTTGACAAACCTCTGTCCTGGATTGGGGCACGATCGAAATCGAAGGAAGTTATCGAAATTACACGAACGTGAGATTCACAAGAACAAAGAACAAAGAGAAACTGATTTTTCTTTGGAAATCTGTAATCTCGTATGTATTTTCACTGATGTTCTCCTGCCCTAACAAAAACAAGTAAAATCGATATATATGTTTACATTGCAACGGTTATTTCCCTAGTATCACCATCTCCGGATCTCTAGGACACGACTCATAACTAACTTCTCACTTCCCGCGTGTTTCGGGGGCTTGGAGCGCTATCTCATGCATCTTCGGGACTGTTATTTCCGCTTGTGACGGATACTTTCTCCCTTCCATCGAATGACTGGAGATTTCCCTATTCCAAGATCTCTTCTCGCTTGGCCCGGTTGGTGATTTCTCCGTGCGTTCATGGGCTCGACTCACCGGATGGGCCGATAGATTTTTGGGCCTAACACCTCTTTCCTCCGTAGCTTTCGGTGTCCATGGGACCACAGAGATCCATGTGGATGAGTTCCAAGGGTCTTGTTGTGCTAACAACCCTTTTCAGCTTGAAGGAACTCCTCGTTTGCTTGCCACGAACACATGCTTCACACATCTTTGCTCCCTCGATGTTGATTCGTGGAAGACCAATAACCAAGTCTTGAAGATAGAGCTTTAGAATTTGATTGATCCCTGCATGGCCTAATCTCTTATGCCAGAGTTCCATTTCATCAAGGGAACTTGCTAGGCACAGTTTCCTTGGTGGCTCAAAGTTTGTATCCACCACATAGATGTTGTTGGACCTTCTTCCTTTCAGGATGATTTTGTTAGTCTTCTTGTTGATAACCAGGCACTCTCTTGAATCAAATGTGACAATGTTGTTCCCTTGATCGCATATCTGAGATACGCTCAAGAGGTTGAATCCTAGGTCCTTCACCAAGTTGACGTTGCTGATTTTGATTGATTTATTGAGTAGTACTTCCCCTGTTCCTATGATTTCCCCTTTATTCTTGTTGCCAAAGGACACATGACCTCCTTCGGCTTTTGGGTGGAGTGAGGTGAGGTTGTCTTTGTTCCCATTCATATGGTTCGAACATCCACTATCAATGACCCATGTGTTGTTCCCCCTCAATGCCACCTACAAGAAAAGTTAGTTTTTGATGACCCAGGCAAGATGACTCTTGCCTGGTCCCTTACAAGGAAAGACAATCTCAAATGACACATAATCAGCAATGTTAATGTCACGAGAATACTTGTTATAAGCAAAGTTCCTATGGTTGTTCCCACAAGTGGGAACTCTAGCAGATTTGTTGGACCTTTGGTTTTGCCTGTTCCAATACTCGTGGTTCCTCTGGGTTTGGGCTCTAGCCTTGGGACAACTTTCCTTGTAGTTCCCATGAGCACCATAGTTCCAGCAAGTCTTGTAGTATTCTCCTAGGTAGTACTTAGGATGAGGTCTTTGTATCCTGTTCCTATCCATAGTTTCCTTGTTGTACACCCTAGACCTGTTTCCCTTGGATATTTGGACATACAACTTATGTCGAATGTTCCCAGTGTAATAATCTACTTCTCCATTTACTCCACTTTCCAAGACACGGATTTTCTCTTCTAAGTGGGCATTTTTTTGTTTCTCGCACTGGAGTTCTAAGGCCCTACACTCGTTGATCTCTTGTTCACTCAAAGGAGACTTTCCTTTCTTAGGGCTCTCTGACTTATACCCTATCCCGTGTTTGGCTGGTACGAATTTTGTTTGGGAACAGGAAGCTTCAGGACTTTCAACCCTCTCACTCAGCTTTTGTAGAAAGGTATTCTTATCACTCTCTAGGGTCTTAATCTCATCATCAAGCTCTACGATGTGAGATACGTAGGACTGAAGCTTGTCGATTAGGGACACACAGTTGGAACAGGACTCAAGACCAACTAATTCAGCGTTAGTGTGTTCCGATTTTTCCAACTTCTTTTGCAGTTTTATGTTATCCTTAACAAGACTCGAAAGAATTTTAAGCAATTCAGGTTTATCATAATTTGATAAGGAAGCAAGAACAGATTCAGTGGTTACCTCACTGGGTTGTTCCCAGTGGTGTCTCCTATGGCCATTGCGCACATATCCGGGGATGCCTAAGATTCAGGATCTTCGTCCTCGTCATCACTCCAGGTGGCGATGTAGGCCTTCTTTCCTTTCCTTCGGTCGTCAGTTCCCTATGGGCACTCCTTCGTGAAGTGTCCCTTTTTGTAGCACTTGTAGCATGTGACGTCGGAGAGGTCCTTCTCAACAGGTTTTCGTTGGGAACTCTGTCCGTTCTGTGAGTTCCCATTGCCTCTCTTGAACTTCCCTTTTTAGAAGGATCGAAGGGCCTTTGTCACAAGGACTAGTTCCTCATCCTCTTCTTCTTCATATTCTTCAGGTTGCTCTTGGACTGACTTGAGCATCTTTTCAAGTTTGAGAGCGATCCATTGGTGTGCCCTCTTTTGCTCCTTCTCATCTTTCTTCCTTTTCTCGTGTCCCACCAGTTTTCCAAAAACTTGGTGGAGCATAAGATTTCTGTTTTTAGGGTTCTCCTTGAACATCGTCCTTTCATTTGCCCATTCGCCAGCTAGGCCTTGAACAACTGTTGGACCTTCATCTTATTAGTGATTTCCTCCTTCGTGATTCCTAGTCCCACGAGCTTGGTGCATAGGCCCTCGAAGCGCGATTGGTAACTATCAACATATTCTCCCATTTCCATCTGGAAGTTGAAGAACTCCCTTCTGGCATTCATTTGGAGGTCCTCTATGAGATCAGAGTTCCCAATATGCATCTGTTGGATGGTTTCCCACACTTCCTTGGTTGTGTCTAGGTTAGCTACCCTGTCACAGTCTTGAACCGTCATAGCATTTTTGAGGTATTGCTTAGCTTTGAAGTTGGCCTCCATGCATTTCCACTCATTTGGCCCCCATTTGGATTAGTCGTCCCTGATGGCTGGATCTACTTCAAAGTTCCCTTTTTCTATGACGCACCAAGCTTGGAAGTCCTGGCTCCGCATCCAGTCCTTCATGTCGCGTTGCCAGTTCTCGAATCTCCCAGTGATAAGCCTTGGAGGCTTGCTGTTGTTGTGTCCAACTTGAGTAAGTTCGTGAGCCATTTTGAAACCTGCGATGCTAACACAAATCTAGAGCGACCTGCTCTGATACCAATTATTGAATCGTAAGGGGTTAGAAAGAGCTTGGGAACTAGCGGTTAAGTTGTTCCCAGGGCAGCGGAAGTAAATAAACGCACGCAAACAAACAGTAATGAACACAGTTCCCTTATAGAGGAACCCCACGACAACCAACCAGTTGTGTGGGTAAACCTCTACCTCCGCTTGGAGGATTTTGAATGACTTACTTGTATTATTGATTTGTTCCTTAGTTACAAACAGCCAGATTCAAACTTCTCTGTTCCTACGAGTTCTACCTAACTCTAGCAACACTAATGAATCTTCTTAACTGAATTCCTAAGCAAACGACTCAACTAAAACAAGTAGATCAAACCTTGCACCTTGACTATCTCAGTTCCCTTGCTCCTGGGAACTTAGCTTCGCCGTCGTCGAGATTAGACACTCGCCGCCGGGGACTTCTCTTCTTCTTTCATTCTTTCTTTCTCTGGGAGTGTATGTGAGTTCTGGAAGAAGTACTCTATCCGAGCACCATACACTTGTGATGCTTGGGCTCCAATCTTGACTTTCATTTGTGTCCGAAATGCCCCTTGTCTTGTATGCCAAGTCATTGTCCTTCACATGTGACAATATTTGAATTGATTCAACTTTGAGAGTTGATCGGGCCGTTGGATCAAACGCCTCAGTTTGTTCCTCAGACTGAGCGTTTGTTTTGTCTTGAGGCAGGATCCTGCAAATCTCGCTGACTTGTCTTTGTCTGCACATGTGAGTTCCCATGAGATGGGAACTGTCTTCTTCAGAGTTCCTTTGAGAGGAACTCTTCATCATGTAAGCTAGTGTTCCTTGAGTGTTCATGAAGATTCTTCACTTGACATGTGTTCCTTAGAAATACTTGGACAAAGCACGTTAGTTCCCATAAGGTGTTTGTCATTATCAAAACTGGAGAATGGTATCGTTGTTCCGATGTTTAGAACCAGAGGTCCCAACACCGTTCCAACAATAGTAGTACTAACAATGATGAGTTAAACAATAATGATGAAGCTTATATTGAAGAGAATGCATGTTAAACGACTCTTGCGATGTTGAATTGGTAGATGAAGACAAAGAAATCCAAGGGGATGATGCTGAGCTTAATATCCTAATGCCTATCCGTTCAATAAAGCTCGACACTGCTAGTGATAGGTCATAGCTAAAAGTAATGGGATATTCATTTGATGTCGATTCAGACTATAAGGATTCTGATGACTTTGAAAGTTTAGATGGAGACAACAATGAGGAAAAGGAAAGGTTTCCAGCGTTCAATATAAAAAATGATAGGAGGGACCCAAAATTTTTAGTAGGAATGATTTTTCCATCATTAAAAGTGTTGAAGGAAGATGTACTAAGGTATTCTATAAAAAATAGAAGAGCAATCAACTTTAAAAAATGATCTAAGAAGGGAGGCCTTGCTACATTTGCTTAATAAAAAGTACTTTTTATTTATAAGTGTACCTTTTTTGTCTTGAAATTTGTAAAAGTTAGTTGTTTTTTACAAATTCCAAGGCAAATAAGTATTCTTATTATTAAAAAGTACATCTTAAAAATAAAGTGTAGCAAGGATGGGTGTCCATGGACGTTGTATGCAACACCAATACATGGTGGTAATAAAGTTCATGATGTTACATAATTTTCTCTATAAATGGAAAACCAAAGGCACATTTGATATAACAAAATTTTCAATAATATCATCCCTTAACTCTCTAGCAAATTTCACGTATATAAAACATTCAGAAACTTCACTAACCATTTAATGGATGATGATCTAGCTCATCACCACGAAACCAAATTGGTTCAGTGTTATAATCCTTAGAATCTTTATAGGGTCTCATACATCCTTCATTCATAGCACCAAATTTCTTTTTTGTTCTCAATGCCTCGTAAATATTACGACTCAAACTCAAAAAGTTCATTCCGTTAAACATAGATGAAAATTACAGAGTTCCTAGATTGTCTGAGTTTGATAGGAATAAAGGATAACCGGAATGAGGATTATCTACAACGAACAATCAATATTCCTTGTTAAATCTTCGTCGCGAAAACAAACTTGAAGACAATTGTGAGGCTGAAAATCTGCTCTTTTCATTAAGAAAACTAGTATATATACAAGGCTATCTCAACTAACTAGGAAAGGATAAATACAAATAAATACAATATATGCAAGCTAAGGAAAACACGCCTAAAATACAAAGATATCAAAATATATGTTCCCATACTCCCCCTCAAGTTGGCGCATGTAGATCTCGAATGCCCAACTTGCCCAATAAAGTATGAAACTGATGAGAACCAAGGGCCTTAGTCAGGATGTCAACCGGCTGTGAGTGAGTACGTATATGACTAGTGCGAACTGTACCAGCCAGAAGGAGATCCCGAATAAAATGACAGTCAACTTCAATGTGCTTAGTCCGGTCATGGAAAATTGGATTAGCAGCAATATGTAAAGCAGCTTGACTGTCACAAAACAACCGCATAGGACTAGAGTGAACGACACCCAGTGAATGCAACAGAGACTTCAACTAGATCAACTCACAACAAGCGGTTGCCATGGCTCTATATTCAGCTTCAGCAGAAAAACGAGACATTTTCTTCTGCTTTTTGGTTCTCCAAGAAATGGGAGAAGAACCAAGCTGAACAAAATACCCCGTTAAAGAGTGACGGGTAAGGGGACATGTAGCATAATCGGAATCACAGAAGGCCGTAAGCTCCAGATTACACTGGCGCGGAAGACAAATACCCTGACCTGGATGACTCTTCAAGTACCGCAGAACAAGAATAGCAGCATCCTAGTGATCAACAGTAGGCTCTTGCATAAACTGAGCAAGAGGGTGGACAGCATAGCAGATTTCCGGACATGTAATGGTCAGATAAATCAGACGACCAATCAGACGACGATACTGATCAGGAAACTCGTATCGGGCAGCAGTAGAAAGGGCAAGTTTGTGATTCTGTTCCATAGGAAAATCACAAGGCTTGCCTGCAAGTAAGCCAGCTTCACTTAAAATATCCAAGGTGTATTTCCGTTGACAAAAAAACAGACCACCTGCAGATCGAGCTATCTCTATACCCAAGAAATATTTCAAAGGCCCTAAGTCTTTCATATGAAAGAAAGAACTCAGCTGACCTTTGAATATAGCAATAGCAGCGGAATCATTCCCAACAATAATCAAATCATCAACATATACCAAAACATGCAAAGCAATGCCAGCCCGATTAAAAGAAAACAGGGAATAATCAGCAAGAGATTGAACAAACCGAATTGACGAAGTGCAGCTGTCAACTTAGCAAACCAATTCCGTGGAGCCTGACGTAAGCCATACAGTGATCGATTCAGACGGCAATAACGACCAGCTGAATGCTGTGAAAAACCAGGAGGAGGACGCATATACACCTCCTCATGCAGATCACCATGAAGAAATGCATTATGCACATCCATCTGATGCAACTCCCAATTACGAGCGGCAGCAACAGCCAGAAAGGTCCTAACTGAAACCATTTTTGCCACAGGAGCAAATGTCTCCTTGTAATCAATTGCAGCCTTTTGATTATTCCCAAGAACAACCAACCGCGCTTTATAGCGCTCAATAGATCCATCTGATTTTCGCTTAATTTTAAAAACCCATTTGCAACCAATAGGTTTCTTTCCTGGCGGTAATGTAGACATAGTCTATGTACCATTACGCTCCAATGCATCAATCTCAACCTCCATGGCTTTACGCCATTGTGGATCTCGGGCAGCCTCCGAAAAGGATTGTGGCTCTGTAACAGACTCAACAGAAGCCATAAAAGCAACATGGCTTGCAGAGAAACGATCAAATGAGACATAATTAGCTATGGGAAAGGATGTACCTGATGAGTTGTTCAGTTGATACCATGAAGACAATTGTGAGGCTGAAAATCTGCTCTTTTCATTAAGAATACTAGTATATATACAAGGCTATCTCAACTAACTAGGAAAGGATAAATACAAATAAATACAATATATGCAAGCTAAGGAAAACACGCCTAAAATACAAAGATATCAAAATATATGTTCCCATAAAACTCCAAGTTGATCGATATCTCCTCATTGATGATTGATACCTTCTTGGCTATCTTGAACGATATCTAATAAGAATTTTCATGTCGTCTACCATTTCTTCGATCTCTTGAAATAACTCCTATACAAGTCAATTCAACCTAGGGTGTTCAACGGGTCGGGTCGCCGCAATTTGCGGATTGCGGGTCGAATTTTTTTATTTTGCGGGTCGAGTCGGGTTAAACCCGCGACCCGCAATTTTTTTTTAAAAATATATATTTTTATAATTTTATTAATATATAAACTATTTTTTATTAAAAAATGGGGTCGACCCGCAAACTTGACCGACCCGCAATGACCCGACCCGAAATTGCGGGTTGCGGGTCGGGTCGCGGGTCGACCCGCAACCCGCAATTTCTGGTCGCGGGTCAACCCGACCTGACCCGTGAGCATCCCTAATTCAACCAACTGACCTAAGTCAAGAAATTTGAGCTACAAACAAATCGAGAAAAATCATCCCTAAGCTACTTTGATACCATATTAAATTTCTACATTCAAGACAAAGAATCAAATTGAATTAAAGTGGAAAATACATTTTGATAAATACAATAGAACCGACACACAAATTGATCGAACACAATAGAACCGACACACAAAACCTAGGTGGAAGAAGAGAGAGTGGGATATACATTTTGGGTGATTGTATGTAAAGTAAATGTATTTTGTTCTAACTACCAAAATAATTTTTATACAAGAGTCACAATAAGATGCCACAGTAGCGACATAACAAGGAAACCCATAGAGTGCCACATCGGTGACATAATCTAATACATATGTCTATAGATTGGAAAGATAAATATAATATTTATTTATGGAAGTTTAAGGCCTAAAAAGATATTATTTATGTAGTTCTTTCCATGTCTATAGACACTGGTGGACCTAGGATATTTCGGAAGGAGTGGCTAACAGCAACTAATTAAAAAATAAGTCGTCTAGTTATAGTAAACATCAACAAGCCAAAAAAATATGTATATTACGCCATAAAATATTTAAAATAATAACATACTAATCTTTTTATTATTTTTTAAAATTGACACTTATTTAGGGTGAATTTTATTTTGATAAATGACATTTACAAGGAAACAAATTAATTTAAAATATTAACTATAAATAATAAGAAAAGAAATTAAGTTGTTCAAAAATATAGAATAATTAATATAAACATGGTATGATATCTTCAAATTAGTCAACATTAACATAATAGAATATTTTTTAATTAACAAAAAGTAAGTTATTATGTTTAATAAAATAAAAGTAATCAAATTGATAATAAAGATTTACTATTTAATTGAAGGGAAATTCCGCGTGGTGACCACGAAGTTTTGCAAATTCCGCGTGGTACACAAGGTTTTTCGGAATTCCGCATGGTGACCTCGAGGTTTTGCAAATTCCGTATGGTAGCCTCAAATTATTATAAAAGCTGAAAGTATTTAAAATTTAGCCCTATTTTCTTACTTAATTTCATAAAATCACCTTTACTTTATATTTTTTTTTATAAAATTACCTAATTTTATTACTTTTAGAAAGTAAAATTTTAAAAATTAAAAGTTAGAAATAAATAATGACACTACATATTATTATTTAAAAAAAATCACCCCGTTTTTTTAAAATCAACCTTTTAGAATTTCTATCACCATTTTTATATTATCAAAAGCCCATGCAATTTTATAAAAAAATCAACCTTTTCAAACATGGCTAGGACTTAAATTTGATTTTTTTATATTATAAATAGGATATTCATAAATATATTTTTTTTTAGAAAAATGAGATTGTTTTTGAGATTAGAAATACCACAATAATACTTAGAAGAAATAAATTTACACTCAAAAGTAAATTCATGGATATAAAAGAAAAATTAAGAAAAAATAGATAAATAAGAAATAAAATAAAATATTATATAAAAAATAATTTTATAAATATTTAATTGTAAATTTGATTTTATAAACTAGTTTGCATATAAATAGATAAAGAGGAATTTAATAGAAGAGAAATTAAATAGTATGTATGAAAATGGTGATAGAAATTGGATATAAAAAATGGTGATAGAAATTCTAAACGGTTGATTTAAAAAAATGAAAATGTGGTGATTTTTTTAAATAATAATATGTAGTGTCATTATTTATTTGTAAATTTTAATTTTTTTTCTAAAAGTAATAAAATTAGGTAGTTTTTATAAAAATAAATAAAGTAAAGGTGATTTTATGCAATTAAGTAAGAAAATAGGGCTAAGTTTTAAATACTTTTAGCTTTTATAATAATTGGAGGCTACCACACGGAATTTGCAAAACCTCGAGGTCACCATGCGGAATTCCGAAAAACCTTGTGTACCACGCGGAATTTGCAAAACTTCAGGGTCACCACGCGGAATTTCCCTTAATTGAAACACTTAATACACTTTCTAAACTAATTAGTTCTTCATAAAGAAAAATAAGAGATCAAAATAAAGGAATATGGGCTAATTAAATTTTCAAAACACATTCCGGAATCAGACCCAATAAACTAACAAGCCCAAAAAGAGAAAAAAAAAATTGAGAGGCCAAAGACGAGGCTGGGAAAGGTCGACTTAGGTCTCTAGGTAAATAAGAGGGGGCTTTACCACCGGGGCTATTAAATTTTGGGAAATTTCGTTTGGTACCCTCGAGTTTTTTACATTTTCGAGTGGTGCCCTAAATAAAAACATTTTCCAAATAATACCCCTGAACTTTTGGTTTAGTTTGGTTCGTACCCTTAGATTGAAATCCCGTTAGTTAAAGTTATATTTCGTTTGTTTTATAATTAAAAATTGTTATTTTCGTAGGTTAAAAAGAAAAAGAAGAATAAAAAATTGGAAGTAACTAGAACCCCACTATCGCCATTGATATCCTCCACCTCCAGGCTGACCTCCATCGACTTCCTCGTGCTCACATGGCGTCTTACTCCTCCTTCCTCGGATGGGGCTTCCCAGGCTCAGCACCCACCACCACCACCATATCCACTGACTCCTCCATGGCTCCATCTCCTCCGATGCCAATTCAAAATCATTTGTTACATATCCCAATCTCTCCTCTTGCAACCTTTATCTACAACCTACCAAGAAGCTCTCGATTTTTCACATATGTCCATTCTAATTCCCCTTCTTCCTAAAAAGATTTTTTTTAATTTAGTGTCTAATTAAATCATTCTTGACTCAATCCGATAAGAAGATATGGTCCTATGTTGCCCAGATTTGGCTTAATTTTTCTTCAATTTCTTAGAAAAATGGGGTTTCTTTGCTTGATATCCGTTTGGAGCTTATAAGAATGGAAGCTAGTTTATCTCGAAGAGAGGTAAACTATTTTACAAGAAGAAGGATACTACGATATTGTAGTTCCTTTTAGAGTATGAATATTGTTGGGAATATTTATTTCACATCGTGTTGAAAAGCCTCCCATAACTTTGTCAGATTCTACCAATCTCATCATATTCGGAGCTCCAGATTAGGGAGGTGACCCGAAGGCACTTAAGTACCAAGCCTACCTAGACAAGCTCGATAAGCATTCAGATTGGAAAGGCGATCATCAAATGCCGAGAGCAAGAATGGACTTTCCAAGTTGTACTCGATCCATCTTGGTTCATTTGTTATTGTGCACTAGACACTTATCTTTATTAATTCATAAAATGTTACATTTAGTTGACACTTTTTAGGTGTGGGGGCTATGAAAGAGCCTGGTCCACGAATGGGAACAGAGTTCCATAACCTAGCTAGGGTGCAGTATCCACCCTTCAAGTAGGAGCGAATACGTGATCATGATCCAAATATCGAGATAAGAGAGGGCGGTTAGCCATACCCCTCGATATGTTATAGAGAGATGTTAGGGTCAAAACCCGCGTCCCTAGTCTTAACTTAATCCACAACAAATCTCGAAAAGAGACTGAAACAAGCAAGAACACAAACAATCGGACATAAAGTTCGATACTAGTGTAGTACGAATAATAATAATAATAATAATAACAATAATAATAATAATAATAATATGTCGTTATTTCTAAGCAAATAAATAAACCTAAGTTCATTTATTTAACATACAAGTAGGTCCCAACATAGAAGAATATCCTTAACGGAATCGAAATATTAAAAAAAAGGCTACAACGGAGAATATCCACTTGCCTTAATCTCGGTTTTGCCTTGACAACGACATGGAGTCACAGACGGCTAACGTTCTCGAGAATTTTCCTAATAACCGAGTTTGGATAACGAAATGAAATATATTAATCCTTTATTTTGTTTCTTATATTTAATTCATATAATTCATTAATCCTTTATTTCATTTCTTATATTTAATTCATATAATTCCTTTTATATGCATGAGATATATTCTAGAAATATTCCTTTTTAATAATTTAGTTTGCGTGCTACAAGAATAATATTATGAACTCCTTAAGAGAGTTATTTATAATTTTTTTGGAAATTATAAATTCTCTAAGTGAGCATGCAACATGAATTATTTTCTGTACGATCGTTAGTACGTCTAGGTCGCCGACCTCAACTAAGTCGTCGATCTCTTAAGTAAATGCAGCGGAAATAAACTACAAGACAGACTTACTTGCACACAACAATTTTTATAGTGGAAACACTTGATCGATGAACTCTATCAATCAAGTGTGAAAACCACTCCCTTCCAAGTTCTCGCTTGGAAGGATTAAAAGTCGTAGCTTGTTTTATTGATCTTTTGGATTGTTTACAAGAACACCCTGGATCTATACCTACTTCCCAAGCACTTTAGAACTCGTTGTGAACTGAGTAACTACAACCCTCAACCCGTCTAACAAGCCTATTTCTCTCGAACTCTCGTTTTCTTTCTTTTCTTAACACAAAAATGGAGTATAAGTTCGTGAGTATTCTAACCTAAAGCATAAGTCGACGACCTAAGCATAAGATATGATTACAATAATACCAATTTTGCCAAAAGCATAACTCGTGAGTATTCTTTTCTTAACACAAAAGAAAATAATATCTTCCAATTCGGTTATGACAAGATAATATTTCTTTTATCCTTACAAAATCATCCTAAGCATAAGATATGATTACAATAAAATATGGCTTAGGGCAAAGGCAATAATGACTAACAATATAATCCACATGAGATTTTTCCTAAAACACGATTATACTATCCAAACTCCAAAGATCTCACGCATCTTGAGGATCTCCGGGATTTGCCTTCAACACAAGTCGACGACCTGACTGACGTTGGTGACTCAGTTCAAAGGCTTGGGGTCGTTCACGTGATAGACGTTTGGAACCATCAAAATTTAAGCTTCCATCTTTTTTAACAAATTCCCCCTTTTTGATGGTGACAAACTTCTTTCATCCTGTATAAACATGGCAAGGCCAAATATCGAACAAGATATGCAATAATACCAATTTTGCCAAAAGTTTCCCCTAACTTGAATAGCCTACATGTAATTCAGCATAGATATTCCCACTATTTTATCTACCCCCAACCTTTTCCCCCTTTTGCCATCATAAAAAAGAACAACTCTAAATAATCAAACGAGGGTAAATAAAGAAATTATCCAACTTACATACGCAAACCACAACAACAAGAGCAAAATAGTCTTAAACATGCAACAGAGAAAGCAAAAACACACATAAGAAACCGAAGAGATGTTTTTGAGATAGTAGATGTGCTAGGAAAAGTAAAGGTAAATGGATGTCGGCCACTCGAGCTAAGTCACGGACTTAGTCAGGTCGTCAAGCGCAACAGATAAGTCATGAACGTCAGCCTTGAGTGCAGTACGACCTTTCAAGAGTTGCCCAACTTTCTCAAGCAAATCCTGATTCTGGCGTTGTATATTAACTAGCAGCTTCATGATTGAACCAGGTTGCGAACCTTCCCCTACTTCAGCATTGATGCCCAACTCAACATCTTCCATCTCAGCATCCGACACAACATCCTTCCATGCATCCCTCGACACCCATTGATCATCAATCAGTTTGTAACCCATCTTGCGAACGATGTCAGAATTCATGTGACGGATGTGTTCCACCTCTTCTTCAGCCTCATACACCTCATGATATTGGAGCACCTTCATGATGATAGAGCAGTAGGGTAGAGCATGTCGAGTATTGTCCTTGACAGATTCCATGTGGAGGAGCAACAATCGAGCAAAGTTGACAGGTTCCTTGTTGAGAATTTTATCCATGACAAGAATGTCTTGGATCATAGCAAGTGATCCTCTTTTGCTCTCGGGGAATCAAGTTGCTGATTACCCAGGGGAAGAGAACCTTCCTCTTAGCACACATCAAGTTAGTGGCAAAGGAGCCACCTTCGACGTCATCGACCTGTGTAACCTTCTTTAGTAACTCGACCGAATCGACTTCCTTAGGCCATGCACCTCGATGATACTCAGCAAAGCCCTTGTGCGGCACTTTCAGAAGAGTGGGTAACTCCATGCTCGACAGTGTAAACTTCTCACCATTCAGCTCATAATGACCCATGGTTGTCTTCTCTCTTTCTTCTACAATCAACGACCTGTAGAATTCTCTAACCAACCCAGGGTCAAAAATCTCTGCTTCATGAAACAAATCATTCCAGCCTTGAACTGTCAGCAACTCAGAAACACCCTTTAAACGAGTTGACTCGATGAACTCATCGTCCATGATGAGTTCCTTAACAAATTCATGCTCAACAATATTACTTCCCTCACCCTTGATTTCCACTCCAGTCTTTTTAGGTTTCCCATTAGCAGCAAGTCGTCCACTCAACCTAGTGGGCGCCTTTTTACTCTTTTTGGACCATACTGTTTTCTTGGACATCACTGAGTCACCACCGTCGGATCCAACAGGTGTGGGAGTCGATTCTCTACCCCTTTTCTCGTAACCTTAGCACTAGATCCCCTAGTCTTTGGTTTCTTGGACTCCTTGGTAGACTTGAACAAAGTCGGACAAACCCGCCCAACCCGTACCGCCCGCCCGTTAAAATGGGCAGGCATGGACAAGATTCCTAACCCGTACCGCCCGAATTCATAGACGGGACACGGACAATATTTTTACCCGAATATCCCGGATATCCCGCCCGAATACCCGAAAATATTTAATATATAAAAATATATATATTTATAAATAAATATCTATATACATATTAAATATTAATTTCTATCATCATTCAATGTAAACTGGTACAAGTTAACTATACAACATGTGACTTACAATTCATACTACACGTTTCTTTTTATCTTGAATATGAAGATGGCCCATTACTCCATTAGCCAAATGGCCCATTTGTCCCATTGCCAAATAACCCATATATCTACTCGTTTTTTTTATTAACCATAAATTTCATTCAGGAGAGCAAATCCTAAATGCTCATTTGCACCGCCTATTGCCCACTCTATCTCTGTCTCATTTTTGAAACAATGAAACCCTAATAAATTTCACTAAGCTCTCAAATATGTCGTTAGATCTACCCACTCTTCCTCTTGTTCACGTCTCAACTCTCTAGTTGTCTCAATCTCAAGTCCCTCATTCAGTCTTACCCCTCTCTTAGTCGAGATCTATAAACCTCAGTTTGCCTCTAAGCCTCTTTCGTTTGCATCAGTGTTCCACTAATTCTCCATGTCGTGATTGTATGTGACAGATTGTGTGCCAAAATTTATACTGTTAAATTAACTTTTTGCATATAATTACATATGGGACCCGTGGGCTGTCCGGGTCCGGATGTTTGGACAGGTCTGGACAGCCTTGTCAGCCCGAATCTAAGGCTTGACCCGAACCCGCCCGGATAAATGGGTAGAATTTTTTATCAAAGCCCAGCCCGGATCCAGCCCGAACCCGAGTTTGTACAGGTCTACTCCTTGGTTATTACAACATCATCCTCATCAGATTTCTCAGACTCAAACAACTGCCTAGTAAGTTCCTCTTTTGATTGTACCTTAGATGAGGAGGCAACATCTTTCAAAGAAGAGAGCTTGAGTTCACTAGGAGTACCTTGTTCGGAATCATCTTGGCCTTCGATATTTAGAGGCAGAAGAGGTGAGTCTGGATTGTCAATTGAGTCGTCCACCTTGCTTGGGTCAACAACCTATTCTGGGTCATCGACCTGAGCGTCTTTTCCCGCCAAGTGCACAATGACTAGTTCAGAAACTTTTTCTTGACACTCCATAGCCTCGATTAATTGCACTACCTCCTGGACGGAATCGAAATCCCCTTGCATGCGTTGAGATTTAGAACACTCAACTTTGAGCATAGACTCAGTCTCTACTTGCTCGTTCTCTACGGGTTTTGAAGAATTGGGCGGAGATTTTTGTGGAGATGGGGGGAGATTTTCTGTTGAGGCTTGAGTGGGAGGGATTTCTTGAGGAATTGGGAGAGATTCGGTGGGATTGTGAGAGGATTCGCCCAGTTCTTGAGTTTGGGATTGTGAGAGGATGGGGGAGATTTCTTGAGTTTGGGTGCAGTACGCGGCAGCGGCGATGTACTCAGCTTCTGCAATAGAGAGAGCAACTGAATTTTGTTTCTTGGACCCCCATGACACAAGACATGGTCCAAGAAATTGAGTCATCCCGGAAGTACTCTTACGATCAACCTTATTCCCAGCAAAATAAGCATTCGTGTACCTGACTAGACCAAAATCACAAGAGGTTGGGTACCATAAGCACAGATCGTCAGAGCCTTTGAGATACCTTAGGATCCTCTTAACAGCCTTGAGATGAGATTCTCTTGGATCGGACTGAAATCTAGCACATAAGCATACGCTAAACATAATGTCCGGTCTGTTTGCCATGAGGTATAGTAGTGAACCTATAATACCTCGATACAAAGTCTGGTCAACCTTCTTCTCATTCTCATCTTTTCCTAAAGAGGTAGTGGGTGAGATAGGTGTATCAAAGGATTTGGAGTTATCCAAACCAAACTTCTTGACACACTCCCTGATGTACTTTTATTGATGCACTCTTGTACCCTCACTTCCTTGAACAACTTGAAGTCACCAACCATACTCATTTCAAATTCACTGGCCATGATGTTGGCAAACTTCTTCACAAGTTTATCATCTGTAGAACCAAAGATGATGTCGTCAACGTAGACTTGCACAACCAGAGTGTACTCTCCCTCTTTAAGAAGAAAAAGAGTCTTGTCCACATGTGCTCGAACATATCCATGTTGTAGCAAGAATTGAGAGAGCCTGTCATACCAAGCTCGCGCGCTTGCTTCAACCCGTAAAGTTCTTAGTCGAGTTTGAAAACATGATTCGGGTGGGTGACGTCTTCGAATCCTGGGGTTTTCTCTACAAAAACTTCTTCCTTAAGAAAGCCATTTAGAAGGCAGTCTTAACATCCATTTGTTGAAGCTTGAATCCATGATGAGTTGAATAAGCAATCAAGAGACGAATTGCCTTAAGACGTGCCACAGGAGCGAATGTCTCATCGTAATCTATCCTTCTTGTTGGTTATACCCCTTAACCACAAGTCTTGCTTTGTCCTCACAACGTTCTAGAATCATCAAGCTTATTCTGAATACTCAACGTGTTCCAATCACAGTTCTGTCTTTGGGTCGTGGAACTAGGTGCCAAACCTTGTTTCTCTCAAACTGATGAAGTTCTTCTTGCATAGCACACACCCAATCTGGATTTTTTAGAGCGTGATTCACATTCTTGGGTTCCATAATAGAGAGAAATGCGTTGAATGCACAGAAATTCTGAAGTGAAGAACGTGTTTGAACTCCTTTTGAATAGTCAAAGATGATGTTGGTTACTGGATGAGCATCTTTCTACTGATAGTGCAACTGAAGCTGAGTGAGGTCAACCACCTCACTATTATGACCCTGCTCGGTGTTGGAATTATCAGTCTCTGTAGCTTCTTCACTTTGATCAGGCTCAACATTACCAGAATCTTCATTTTCTTCTATTTTTTCCAAAGTTGGCATATTAGAATCATCCGGGTCATCCACCTGTTCGGGGTCGACAATCTAAGGAACCTCAACAACTTCCACAACACGAAATTCTGACTCATCACAAGATGAAAACCCAGTTCTCCATCATCTTCGTCGACAATAGAGCTTCCTCCCATAGTGTTCTCATCAAACACAACATGAACACTTTCCTCTACTTTTCTAGTTCGCTTGTTGAAAACTTTGTAGGCTTTGCTTTGCTGAGAATAGCCTACAAAGGTTCCTTCATCACTCTTAGCATCCATCGTACCCAAATTGTCTTTGCCATTATTATGTACAAAACACTTGCAACCAAACGTACGCAGGTGAGCAACGTTAGGTTTTCTTCCTCTCAAGAGCTTATATGGTGTTTTTCCAAGAAGAGGACGCACCATATCTCTATTTAGTACATAACAAGCATCATTGATGGCTTCTCCCCAGAAATTCCTTGGTAGACCACTCGATATTATCAGAGTTCTCGACATGTCCTCCAAAGTTCAGTTCTTTCTCTCAACTACACCATTCTATTGAGGAGTTCTCGGGGCTGAAAAATTGTGACCTACACCATTTTCTTTGCAAAAGTCCAAGAGATGAGCATTTTCAAATTTTATGCCATGATCTGATCTGATTGAAACCAAAAGTACTCCAAGCACCTTTTCTGTTAACTTCCTCCATGCACTGAATTCTTCGAATACCTGGTCTTTAGAAGACAAGAAAAACACCCAAGTATACCGTGAAAAGTCATCAACAATAACATAGACATATCTATTACCTCCTCGACTTTTCACACGCATAGGTCCACAAAGATCCATATGATTAATTCTAAGGGTTTAGATGTACTTACCTCCTTTTTCGATTGAAACGAATATCTAGCCTGTTTCCCTTTCACACAAGCTTCACAAATTTCATACTTGTTTGGATCAATCTTAGGTAACCCACGTACCAATTCCTGATTGTGAAGTTTGTTGATAAGTTGTAGACTCGCATGACCAAATCTGTTATGCCAGAGGTTGGCAACGTCTTCGACCACTTGAAAGCACAACTTTTCTTTAGGCAAGAGCCAGGGAACAACTTTATAAAGATTGTGTTCACAAGTTCCCTTCAAAAGAATCTTACCTGATCTAACATCAATTACTTGACATCCATGAGAATCAAAAACAACTTGATAGAGATTGTTAGCACGCAGTTGGGAAAAAGTTAGAAGATTGTACCTAAGACCTTTGACATAACTAACGTTGTTGACACAAAAGTTCTTAGAAATTGTAACACCCCTATTTTTCAACATTGGGTATTACCGCTAGTGACCTCAGACTTTTCCGTCCAAAGTCACCCAAGGCTTTTAGAATGATATAGAACGATTAAATGCGGAATAAACATATTACATAAATAGGAAAGCATGCTCCCGAAGGAGACTTAGTTCATTACAAAATATTCTACATTGTCTTTAACTTTAAGACTACTTGAAAACAAATACCAAATCCATCATGTCTCGGAGATATTAAAACCAACATGGAAATAAAAGTACATCTTGAGCAATCTTGACTTCCTTCACTTCCCTTCACTTCGCCTTGCTATGGTTTCCTGAATCTGACATAATTCGCGAGGGGCGATAGAATGCCAGGCAAACATGCGGAAAGAAGAATTAGTCTAGGAGACTAAGCAAGCGGGAATAGAACTTCCCGAGGGTAATTTGGTAATTTCAACCTATCGGTGTAATGAGAGGAAAGAGGGTTGTGTTTACGATGGGCTTGATTATGTGGAGCTAAGATACGAACGATAGCGATAGCATATCCAAAAGGGATAGCTTGATGAGCAAGAGAAGTACTACCAGATTGTAGTCTTCCTTAAGATTTCGATAGGATGTTGGGAACATTTATTAATTCATACAAGTGAAAACCTCTCGCGCTTTTGGGCGGACCGAGAGCCGGAACGATCATTTGAGACCGGTCCGGTTTTTGATATCTTAAATGTGCATACGCACTTATCTTAGTTAGTGATGAAAATATTCAATCTTGTTGATGACTTTTACAAGAGAGAGTGGTGGGACACGGATAGACCGAGCCACCCGAAGGAGAACATCAATTCCCCTGCACTTAGCTAGAGTGCGCTCAATCCCTCCTTGCAATCAGAGCGGATGGAGATCATGATCCCGAAAGTCATATGGACGTACGACTTATTAATGTTATATAGAGGTGTCGACTAACTCGCACCCCTTTCTAGTTTATTCAATTCAAATCTCGGAACGAGATTGCAATCAATCAAAAGTACACACACTAGCAAATATAATCCTAGCAAGGAATATAATATCTACTATACTACCAAGGGTCGTTATCTCTAGCAATCGATATTTCCTAGGTTCATTTTTATTAAACATACAAGAAGTTCCCAACATCGAGAAATATCATAAAGACGGATATAAAAGGGCACAAGGGAAATTCTACTTGCCTTAGTGTTACGAGTTTAGTAACGAGCTTTGACGAAACTTAGGCGATTTCCTACTACGAGCGAGGATTCCGACCTAATGATAGAGAATTTACGAAAAGTTCAAAAACACGATTCCTCTACTAACGTTCGGATCACCTCTTATAATGTTTTTATAAGAGGTTTGAATTTCTAAATTATTATAATAATAATTTAGAAAATTATTTTCTTTAAAATAATAATATTCCTTTATTATTATTTTTATTTTTTTTATTTTTCTTTCGTAATATCCTTAATTCCGAAAATCTTTTATTACAATAATTATTTTAAATAAATCCTTTTTATTAGAAAGTTTTCCTTAAATAGAAATCTCTACTCTTCTTTATAAGGTAACTTGCCTAGAATAACTTTTTCTCTTATTGTTCTATTTCCATAACTCTTTTATACTATAAGACTCATAAAACCTCTTGGATCATAATTATATAATATAATATTATATTTCATGACATAGAATCTTTTCTATTGGGATTTCTTTTCAAGCAAGTCTACTTTATGTTATACAACATACTAGTTTTATTATAATGTCATACTTGATATATTTAATTTTTAACCTAGGTCTTTCCATAAATCTCTACACTAGAAGCCCATTAATAATCCTACATACTTATATAAGATTCTAATAATATTTTATTTAATATTAGTATCTTTTAATGTAGTCATGGTCTAAGTTAAACTATAGTTTCTTGATCTCTATCATATTTTACAATCAAGACTTATGTGTTAGTAAAATATTTTATTATATTTTTCATAATAACTAACACCTTTTTCATATGCTCTTCATACATAAGACATGCTAAGTTGATATTGAATGAATAATTTATACTAAATTCCTTATATTTTCCTCAACTTTATAATTTCTATATCTTATATAATTTAGGCCATGCAAGACTTTTCTCTACTTGAACTTTTTATTAAAAATCTTTATAAAGATGGTATAATTTTTATTGCACAATCTTTTGATTTCTAAGGTCATAATATTATATCCTCTTTTGTATAAAAGACATGCATAATGTTTCTCAACTTTTTATTTTGATCTAAGGTAAGATAATACTAAATATGGACTTTTCATACTATATTAATTTTATTTCATCTATTTATATCTTGTAATAGCATGCATGTAATAAAATCATGAATATATCTACTTATATTTATTTAGCTTAAGTTACTATAGTAAAAACATATTGTTTCTAGTTCTTTTTCCAACTAACAAGATCTCCCTCTCATATTTTTATTCCATAAATTCCTAAATATATTTCTAACAATTATAAAAGGCTTTTAATTAAAGAAATACATAAGGATAATATAATTTTTGAGGATAGAAATTATACTTTGGTATTCTGTTGAATACAGAACACAGGAGGAGAAAACAGAGGAGGAGGGTCCGGCGGCAGCTCCAGGCGGCGGCGGTTCGGCGGCGGCTCCAGGCGGCGGCGGTGGTCCGGCGGCAGTGGTGGTGGCGGCCGGCAGCTCCAAGGGAAGGGTGAAGGGAAAAATTGTGGTGTTCTTGTGGTGTTTTAATGGAGAAATTAGTTTGAATGAAGGCTGATTTTTTTTTTGATTAGAAGGCACAATTGATAGAAAGGATGGATGTTCTTGCTAGAGAAGAGAGCAAAAGCTTTGAGTGAGGCTTGAGAGAGGCTTTATATAGACAATTTGAGAGTGTCATCAATCCATGGCAATGGAAGATGGCCAATGGAGGAGGAGAAGAAGGCCATGCATAGGGCAATGCTGTGCTTCTTCCATGGTGATGAAAGGTGATGCTACAAGTTGAGTCAAGCAAGCAAAGAGGAGGTGGAGGAAGCATGCATTGGACACTTTCAAATCAACGTAAATCAATCAGACATTAGTCTGATGTTCAAATTGGAAGAAGGAAGCTTATTTGATATAAGATTAAAAGGTTGGGTTAAGTGAACAAGAAATTGCAATGGTCTAGCGGAATTTGGTGAGGGGCGTGTGAGGTTGGAGTGCAAGAGATCTCGGGTTCAAATCCCGGCTCTTGCATTCTTTTTGCAAAACTTGTATTTAGTTTTCTAGGCTCTTATGTAATTTATTTCCTAGAATAAATTAAATTGCCAAAGGATATTATTTTTATTAATATTCATCTACCTCACTTTATTAAACTATACCCCTCAAGTTATTTTATTACATTTTCATCTATTTCGACTTTTATTACTAGCCTCTTCCGAAAGAAAATAAGATAAATTAATTCGATATCAAAAATCCTTCTTTTTAACTTAGAGAAAATAATTGAAAATATTATATTATAAATGCTTGGAATATTGCGGATATTACAAATTCTTACCTTTTCAATACCCATGACTTGTCCCTTACTGTTATTCCCGAAGGTGATGTTGCTACCTTCTTGTTGATGAAGTGAGATGAATGACTCAAAGCTCCCCGTCATATGATTTGAACATGCACTATCGAAGAACCAAGGACCACTTCACTTCATTCTACAAGGTAAAAGTCAGTTTTTACGAACCCAGAGTTGCTTAACAACTCTTCTAAGTTGGGCAACGTGATGATTTTCAGAACATCTTTCATTATAGACTCTTCTGGATCTATGGTTGGCTCACGTTCATGAGCTTCCCAAAGTCCATAAGATTTGCTATCTCTTTTCTTTTTATTACACTCGTGTTGAAGATGACCTTCTTTTCCACATACCAACAAGCTTTATGACTCTTAAGTCCAACATACTTGCTATACCCAGGATAGATCGGTTTGTTGTTAATACGAGCTTGAAAGTCAATTTTTGATGGTTTCAAGTTCTCAACTTGTTTCTTCCAGATCGTGTGTGCTTTCTGACCTGAATACCAAGGTCGCTTACCTTTGTCTAGATTCCCAACCTTTGATGTAGAACAACTTCCCTTGTTGTCACACACAGGTGTGTTACCTTTAGGTTCGGGTGGACAGAGAGTTTTCAAATCCTTAGGCACATAGGAATATCCAAGTCTAGGTCTTGAAGTTACAAAAGTTTTAGCAAATTCTTCAGCAGCTTTCTTAGCAACAAACTCTTATATCCGTTTTTTCTTTCTAGACTCATCACTTGCCTTTTCCATTTCAAGGTCATTGACAAACTTATCATTACCAAGTTTTAGCATGAGATTTTCTCCTTCAAGGTTTGTTACTTTCTTTTCTAAGTCACCCACTTCATTTTTAAGATTATCACAAGTTTTGCATGCAATAGACTTAGAAACCAAAGACTTCTTCTCTAACTTAGCACATTTAAGAGACCAACCTTCATTATCATCCATTAATTTAGAGATGGTGTCTTTTTTCATCAAGTTTTTGATTGAGTTCGGTAACCTGAGTTCCCAACTTCTCAATAATAGCATGCAACTGTTCTTTAGTTTTATTGGACAAGATAGACGAGAGTTCATAATTTTGTACCTCTTTTGGAACATCTATAGCCATGAGACATGTTTCTCCTTGTTGACTTGCTTCATCTTCAGCATTGGAATCATCCCAGGTGGCCAACATAGCAGTCTTGTCACCTTCCGACTTCTTTTTGACACAGTTTCTTGCAAAGTGTCCTCTTCTTGAGCAGTGGTAACAAATGACATCCTTCATGTCTTTGACTGGTTCCGTCCCTTTGCATGGAACTTCGCCGTTACGATTCCAAAGCCTCTTCATGGCTCTTGTGACGAGTGCAACCTCATCATCACCATCAGCTTGATCATCACATTGAGCAAGATCGAAAGCCTTTTCTACTTTCAAGGCAATGTTTTTGACCTTGTCAGTTTCAAGGCGATCATCTCGTCTTTGCTTGATTCCTCCATACATCGTCAACTTCCTAATCACATCTTCCAAGGTGAGTGACTTAGTCTCAATGTTGGTTAGCAATGCAGCAACAACCTCGTTCCATTTCGAGTTGAGTCCTTGGATCAACTTGCTAACCTGCTTCCATTGAGGAAGTTTTTCATCAAGAAACTCGAGTTGACTAACCACAACTTGAATTCTTGAGTGATAATCACCCAAGGATTCATTCTTCTATTGACTCATTCCTTCATACTCCCTTTCCAGAGCAATGATGTGATCCTTCTTCACATCATCATTTCCTTGGTGGAGCCTTTTGAGAGCACCCCAGATTTGCTTAGTTGTCTTGTACTAGACAACCTTCTTCAAGTCCCCAGGAGTAAGAGCATGGTGGAGAACCTTCTTAGCACGAGCATTCTTCTCCGGCTTCTTGTAATCAGCATCACCATGGTCCTCCTTCTTTTTCTCTTCCTTTACATCAGCAGTGAGAAAGGTTTCAGGACCCATCTCTATAACCTTTTAGAGTTGTCCATCGAGTGAGCAAATATGGGTCTCCATTTGCTCGACCCACCAATCATACTCACCAGCCTTGAGCATTGGTGGCTTCCAGAACGAATCATTGATGGTTGTGTTTGTTGAAGTCATCTTTCCTGTAAATTAGAAGTACTAAAACAAATCTAGAGCCAAGCTCTAATACCAATTGTAGGATTGTTAGTACGTCTAGGTCGCCGACCTCAACTAAGTCGTCGACCTCTTAAGTAAATGCAGTGAAAATAAACTACAAGAAAGACTTACTTGCACACAACGATTTTTATAGTGGAAACACTTTATCGATGAACTCTATCAATCAAGTGTGAAAACCACTCCCTTCCAAGTTCTCGCTTGGAAGGAATAAAAGTCGTAACTTGTTTTATTGATCTTTTGGATTGTTTACAAGAACACCCTGGATCTATACCTACTTCCCAAGCACTTTAGAACTCGTTGTGAACTGAGTAACTACAACCCTCAACCTGTCTAACAAGCCTATGTCTCTCGAACTCTCGTTTTCTTTCTTTTCTCAACACAAAAATGGAGTATAAGTTCGTGAGTATTCTAACCTAAAGTCTTAAGTTAAATACACAAAACTAGGTCAGATAAAAGAAAATAATATCTTCCAATTCGGTTATGGCACGATAATATTTCTTTTATCCTTACAAAATCATCCTAAGCATAAGATAAGATTACAATAAAATATGGCTTAGGGCGAAGGCAATAATCGACTAACAATATAATCCACATGAGATCTTTCCTAAAACACGATTATACTATCCAAACTCCAAAGATCTCACGCATCTTCAGGATCTCCGGGATTTGCCTTCAACACACGTCGACAACCTGACTGGCGTTGGCGACTCAATTCAAAGGTTTGAGGTCGTTCACGTGATAGACGTTTGGAACCATCAAATCTAAGCTTCCAGCTTTTCTAACATTTTCTTATGAACTTAGTAATAGCCTTTATAATATTTATTCTCCTTAAATAAATACTTTTATATACCAACAATTATTTTTAAGAAATTTATTAAAGATTTATTTACTAGTGGAAGATGATCATTACCCTCCTTCCTTCTTCTTCTTCCTTGGTGATCGACCGGCGGCGACACAACTAGCGATGGACGGTGGCGGGCGGCGGCGGTCGGGGTCGGCGATGGAGAGGGTAGCCGAAAGAGGGGAGGAAAAAGAAGGAGAAATGTGGGAGGATTTCGAGTGTGGTGGGGGATTAAACTTAGGAGATTTCTTTGGAACTTGCAAGAACAAGAGTGATGAGAAGAGATGAGGAGAGTGGTGTGCATCTAGCTCTTGCCCACACCCCTTTATATAGTGGATGATGGGAGTATTCGCCCTCCTACCATCATTACTTGGTGCCTTGTAGGAGTGGAGAAAAGAGAGAGATTGGTTGCATGTGGATGTGCCTTGTAAGAGAAGAAGAAGAGATATTGGTGAAGATGGAGGTAATGTGACTCCATGACCTCACATGATGTATGGAGGATGACATCATTTGGTATTTCTTGGAAGCTTCGTAGATGGGAAAGAATATAATAAACTTAGCTTGTTTATGTGACAAGAAAATCCTTCTAGCATAGTGGTGGGAGAGGAGTGTAGAGATTGTAGAATATGCAAGAGGTTAACTCCAACGACAACGTTAAGTTCACGCACTTTCCATTGTCGAGCTTCTGAATCTTCTCCTTCTTGTTGAAATCTACTTTGTTGCTCTGGATCACTCTCAATCCTTCTTAGCTCTCAACTAGGTACTATTCATGCGGCGGGTGATCTACATTACACTAATTTCATCGCTTTCCTCTTATAGTAGTGGACTTTTGCAAATTTACTCTTCTATCCCTTTTCACTTGGGGCACAAGGCATAATGCTTAATGACCAATGTGTCCTTGAAAACTCTTTCCTCTTTAAGACAAATCTTCCCTCTTTCACTTGCCGCCCAATTTTGTTAGGTAAAGAGTGTTTTGTCCTTCTAATATTCCACGTATGCAGGAATAGCTTCATGAATTTTTATGCATTGTTTCCCTTGTAGTTCCTATATGACTTAATTGTTCCTGAAACACTTGGATGAAAACTTAATTCCTAATGGTATTTGTTACCATCAAAACTTAATGAAGAAAACCATTATTTCGGTGTTGGAAACTAACACTGATCCAACATCATCAATGTCATTGATGACATACTTTTTACCTTTGATGACAGTTGATGAAAATATTTTTATCATCAAAAAAGTGTCATCGATAGAAAAAGTGTCATCAAGGCCTTTGAGTATCGTTGATGCCAATATTTTTGTCATCAAAAAAGTGTCGTGGACGAAAAAAAGTGTCATCAAGGCAATTGATGACACATTGTTTGCCTTTGATGATAGTGGATGACAATATTTTTGTGATAAAAAAATTGTCACCAAGGCCTTTGATGACAAATTTTACATTTGATGATGTCATCAACGCATTTGATGATACTTTTTGTCATCAAGGTCTTTGATGACACTTTTTTTATGACAAAAGTGTCATCAAGGTATTTGCTGACAATTTTTTGTCATCAAGGTATTTGATAACGTTTTTTTATCATCAAGTGTCATTAAAGACCGATCAACGTCGGTCAACGTCGGTCAATGACTGAGTCAACACTGATCAAAGATCGAGTCAACTCGGTTGACTTAGTCTACTCACCAATGGTTGAAGGGAAGCTAGGGAGAGGAGAAGAGTTAGGGGATTATCTTTGCTATTAAAACATAACTTTCAACTAGTATACTATTATACCCGTATTTTAAGGCTATTTGCCAAAATCACCCTTTAAAATTTATTAAACGGCCCTTCCAATAATCATGATCAAGCACTATTTATTAAGTTTATAAACATTGGTATAAATCGATTATATATGTTTTGTTTCTTACGAACAAATTTGCTACGTACGTGAATAACAGTATAGGAGCAATCAATCAATATTATATAATTAATATATGAAGAGTGAACTGGCCGGTACGAATAATTAGAACAATTAATATATACTTTTTTGGTAGAACATTTAATATATACATAATACATATGTGTACAACAGTTACAATTAAACATGCTCATTATGTAAGCAGTACTTGGTCTATTTACTCGTGATTTTACGTGAATAAAACGGAAAGTCTTATTGATACATAAACGCGCTTTGTGTCCTATGGAAAACTTATTTAGAAAAAAATTTGGAAATGTATTTAGAAAATCATCCATTAAAAGCCATACCGGTTCAAATAATATAACCAACTACAAACAAGTGGCAAATGATAAGCTGAGTTGTATTGATTTGGACTGACCAACGGTGTCGCTGTATATATATGTACGTCCAGAGTTAGTCATTGTACACGAATCTCGTGGATCGCCTAAGCATTTTGTGATGTTTGACATACATGTGCTTATAAATTGAGAATAGAGGTTACAGTTAGGAACAGTTAAATTTTTTTTTTTTTTTTTTAATCCGTTAAGATTTAGGATAGCTCAAGTATTACTTGGACTAGCCTAGAGCACCCTTGAACGGGTGAGAACTGATACAGTTCTAGAGAAATTAATGTTTTTTGGTTTCCTCACCGGTGGGTGTCGAACCTGTGACCTCGGGGTTCTTCCCCCAAGGCCCAACCAGCCCGACTGGGCTCCTCACCCTTAGGAACAGTTAAAATAAATAGGGTGAGGAATGAATTAAAGTGTGGAAGTACATGTACGTGTATGTATATTTGCAAAATAAAAAATGTACGTTTGAGAATTATTGTTAGAAGCTTTAGAGTTTTGAGGGTTCCGGTTGAGAAGTCGGTGACTTCGAGTTTGCAAGTCAAGTCGGCAACTTGGTAAAGTCACTGACATAACCAGCTGACAGAAAATCTATTCAAGGAAGGAACACACAGATCATGTGCGTGTATTTGCGGACAGCTGGAGCAGTTTATTTTAGGAGAAGATCATCACAAAAGAGTGCTAAAACCAGATGAAGACGATGTTCTCCTAGAATACTTTATTGTGTGCGTATTTGATATATTTGGAAAGATATGTAAAGATTGAGTGTTTGTCACTTCCCTAATCGAATGTGATTTGATACACACGAGATCTCTCTTGCCCTAGCTAAAATATCTCAGTGTTTCTTTGAGAGTTATTTTGCAATTCTTGTAAGAAAGAAAGAGTGAACTTGTGAGTGAGATTCGTACAAGTGGTGTTTCGAGTATTCTTAGGCATAGGGTGAGATTGAGAGTGTGAGTGGAAAGGTAGAGCGTGGTTCAAGGGTGTGGGATTCATTCTTGTTCACGGGAGAGCTTTGTAAACACTCAAGAAATCAATAGAGCGAGTCTAAGGACTCTTGAAATCCGACCAAGTGAGAAGCTTGGAAGGGAGTTTTTTCTCTAAGTAAACTAGTTGGTCTACTAAGAGTTTCCACTATACATCGCTTGACGTTAACAGTTGGTAACGTTTGTTTTTCCTATGTGTTTATTCCGCTGCTTTACTACTCAAAGTCGACGACTTCGCAGAAGTCGCCGACTCATTTAAGTACTAACGATCCTACAATTGGTATCAGAGCTAAGGCTCTAGATTGTGTTTTTAGTACTTTACGTATAGGAAAACGTCGTCCACCAACACTGCTGTGAGTGACTCTTTCTGGAAGCATTCAATCCTAAAGGTTGGGGAGTACGACTGGTGGGTTGAACAGATGAAGACCCAATCTGCTCTCTGGATGGTCAGTTGTGGAAGGTGATAGAGATTGGTCCGGAAACCTTTCTTGATAAAGATGGGAAGACGGAAAAGAAAACGGCTGAGTACGATGTCGTTGACTTCAAGAAGCTTGAAAAGAACGTTAGGGCAAAGAAGGTCCTTCATCATGCTCTCACAGACGGTGACCTCAAAAAGCTCATCGGATACAAGACTGCTAAGGACATCTGGGATGCTCTCAAAAGACTTCATCATGGAAATGAGGACGTCAAGAAAGATAGGATCACTAGTCTCGAAAGAGAATATGAGAATCTATATCAAGGAAAGGGTAAGTCTCTCCGAGATTATCATTCAAGATTCCAAACCATTGCCAACCAATTGAAATTCCTTGGAGAAAAGCTTCCTTAATCGAAGCAAACCAACAAGCTGATCTCTAGATTGAACAAAAGTTGGGACACCGTTGCAGCGTCACTGCTTACTCAAAAAGAAACCAAGGAGCTGACCTTGGAGGATGTTGTTGGTCAACTCACCATGTATGGAGGCATTCAACAAAGGAGAGAAGAACTTCTTGACTCGGAGAAGGTCAAGAACATTGCCTTAAAAGTCGAAAGGGTTTTCGACTTGGATCAGGGGGACGATGACATTGAAGGAGTAGATGAGGATGTGGCTCTCATCTCAAGGGCTATGAAGAGATTATGGAACCGCAACAAAGCTCATGTCAAGGCACCTGGGTCGATCAAGGAAGACAAGGATATGAAGGAGGTCATATGCTATCAATGTCAGACAAAAGGACACTTGCCAAGCAATGTCCAAAAAGAAAAAGTGGAGAAGCTGGTAAAGGAATGATGGCAACATGGGATATGTCCGACAATGATGATGAAGTGCTGCCGACAATAGGAAACTGTTGTATGGCCATTGAAGACAAATCATCCCAAGAGGTAAATGACTCTGAACTCTCTTCTCTTCTTGCTAAAAAGTCTATAGAACAATTGGTTGCTATCATCGAAAAACTTGGAAATCAGTTCATTGAGTTAAGAGAAAAAGTGGAAGAAAATGAAGAAACTATCTCCAATCTTTTCGATGATAACAAACTCTGGTCCTCTAAATCTATTGAACTGGAAAAGATTTCATCTCCTAAGTCAGTGACTTGTGAGTCTTCTTCTGACTCAAAAACCCAAGTCGTCGACTTGCAAAAGCAAGTTGAGGACTTGGAGAAACAAGTCACTAACCTAGAAGGAGAAAGACTTATGCTTAAGCTTGGTCATGCTAAGCTATCCAAAGAATTAGAGGATCATAAAGTTGATGATGAGACTAAAAGAAAAAGATGGTTAGATAAGTTTGTTGTTGAAAAGGCTCAAGTGGTAAAAAATGACTATAAAAAGAAACTTGTGAAGGAGATTGATAGGTTTGGGATTGGATATGCTCGTGCATCCAACACTCAGGGTACCAAACATGCTCCCCTTCTGTCTAAAGGTAAAGCCCCTATGGGTAGTGACAATGCAAGTTGTTCTACTTATGTGGTGGCAAAACAAGACAAAGGGAAGCAACAATGGTATCCTGATCAAAAGGTGCACAATATGTGGAAAAAAACAAACCTAGAACTCGACTCCCTCACAAATTGATTTTCAATCACGCATCAACAATAAACCCATCTATCTGGGCTGCAGCAAGTATGTTGGCTTAAAGTCTCACAGAACATGTTGGTATTGCGGCAAGGCTGGTCATTATCAACATGATTGTCACAAAAAGGCAAGAGATGAGGAAAATGCCAGTCACGGACCCTAGATAACAGTTCTGACAAACATGTTGTCGCTGACTATCCTGCAAGATCTGTGTGTGCAAGTTGTGACAAGTGTTGTCCTAGAAATTACTATGTTGCTAAATCTAGAGGAGTTAGACAACTCTAGGTTCGTAAGAACTAATTCTTTCAATGCAGCTTGAAGTGGGTGACAAGGAGCTCTGGTTAATTGATAGTGCGTGCTCAACTCAAATATCAGGAAACCCCAGGGATTTCGTCTCACTTCAAGAATACAATGGAGGTAAGATTACATTTGGCAACAATAGTAAGGGTGGTATTTCTGGTATTGGTACGGCAATATTTTCTGATAAGTTGAGCATAGATAATGTGAATCTAGTTGATAATCTTAGTTTTAAGTTGCTAAGTGTTTCCCAAATTTGTGCTAATGGAAAATATCAAGTTGTCTTTGATAAGAAGGGTTGTTAGGTGCTAGAAATCGACTCGGGGAAAATTCTTCTAAAAGGGGTGTGTGAAAACAATCTCAACAAAGTGGACCCTTGTTTTGAACCCGAGGAAACACTATGTCTTAGAACAGTTACAGATGTCACCGACCTCTGGCACAAAAGATTTTGTCATGCGAGTTTTCAAATCCTTGACAAACTTCATAAGCAAGAGCTGGTTAGAGGACTACCCAAGATTGATCCGAACAAGCATGAAGTTTGTGAGACTTGTGTAAGAGGTAAGCAAGTGAAGTCATCCTTCCAATCCAAGAAGGAGGTAAGTACCACTAAACCCTTAGAGTTGATTCATATAGATTTTTGTGGTCCCATGAGAATCTAAAGTCGTGGAGGAAATAGTTATATTTTTGTCATTGTTGATGACTTTTCACAGTATACTTGGACCATTTTTCTTCCCTCTAAATATTAGGTCTTTGAAGAATTTGAAACATGGGTGAAGGCTGTTGAGAAAAAGCTTAAAGTTTCTCTTGTATCTATCACATCAAATTATGGAATGGAATTTGACAACTCTGAGTTTATGGTTTTCTGCCAGAAAAAAGGCATAAGTCACAACTTCTCAACGCCAAGAACTCCTCAGCAAAATGGCGTAGTTGAGCGGAAGAATAGAGCCTTGGAGACCATGTCGCGAACAATGCTCATCTCAAGTGCTCTTGCAAGAAATTTCTGCGGTGAAGCCATTAATGCATCTTGCTATGTGATGAATCAAGCCATGTTTTGTCCACTTCTTGGAAAAACTCCTTATGAACTGCTTAGAGGAGTTAAGCCCAGTGTCACCCACTTACACACTTTTGGATGCAAGTGCTACGTTCACAACAATGGCAAGGACAGTCTGGGAAAATTTGATCTAAGGAGTGATGTTGGCACTTTTGTAGGTTACTCCCCTCATAGCAAAGCCTAAAAAGTGTTCAACAAGAGGACGAGGAAGATTGAAGAAAGTGTTCATGTTGTGTTTGATGAGAACACGATGGGAGGCTCGATGATTGAGGATCATGATGATGGGGATCAAGGATACAATCTAGTTCAAGATGATCCACCTCCAATTGCGACCTCGGAAAAAGAATCAGTAGTCAGTGACAATGCTGGTGTCGCCGACTCAGACAGAACAGAGGGAAGTGATCAAGATCAAAGATCAAGTGACAATGAGACAAATGAAGAGAAAACGCTTGAAAGAAGCTCAAGTCCAGAAGACTCAAAAGAAGATTCAAGGAGAACGCCTCAAACACAAGTCGGCGACTTGACAGAGTTACAGATCAAGAACTATCAACAGAAAAGTGCTCATCCTGTCACTAACATCCTCACTGATTTCTCAAAGGGTGTGCAAACCAGATCTTCTCTAAACAACTTCTTTGCTTTCAATGCCTTCATCAGTTTGCTTTCATATGTTGGAGCCCAAGAATGTTGAACAAGCGTTGAAAGATTCGGATTGTGTCAGTGCCATGCAAGAAGAGCTCCATCAGTTTGAAAGAAATAAAGTTTGGCACTTGGTCCCGAGACCAAAGGGAAGAACTGTGATCGGAACACATTGGGTATTCAAGAATAAGATGGATGATGAAGGAAATGTGGTCAGAAACAAAGCAAGGCTGGTAGTTAAGGGATACAATCAGCAAGAGAGCATTGACTATGATGAGACGTTTGCTCCAGTGGCTCGTCTTGAGGCTATTCGCTTTCACATTGCCTATTTCGCTCGTCATGGGTTCAAGCTACAACAAATGGATGTCAAGATCGCATTCTTGAACGGATATTTAAAGGAAGTGGTATATGATGAACAGAATCCGGGTTATGAAGATGTCGCCCACCCGGATCATGTCTACAAACTGTACAAAGCTCTTTATGGATTGAAGCAAACATTGTGTGCTTGGTATGATCGTTTGTCTCAATTCTGGATTCAACATGGTTATGTTCGAGGAGAAGTAGAAAAGACTTTGTTCTTATTAAAGGAAGGAGGTCATACACTTGTTGTTCAGGTCTATGTCGATGACATCATCTTTGGTTCAACAGATGATAAGCTGGTAAAGAAGTTCGTCGACCTCATCTCGAGTGAGTTTGAAATGAGTATGGTCGGTGAGCTCAAGTTCTTTTTAGGACTTCAAGTCATACAAGGTGAGGATGGGACACGAGTTCATCAACAGAAATATGTGAGAGAATGTGTTAAGAAATTCGGTCTTGAGAGTTCTAGACCTTTTAACACTCCTATGTCGCCGACTACCTCACTTGGAAAAGACGACAAGGATCCAAAAGTCAATGCTACAATGTATAGGGGTATGATCGGATCCTTGCTCTATCTCACTGCAAGTAGACCTGATATTGTGTTTGGAGTATGCCTATGTGCTAGATTTCAAGTTGATCCAAGAGAGTCCCACTTGAAAGCTGTTAAGAGAATCATTCGATATCTTAAGGGGACTAAGAATCTGTGTTTATGGTATCCAAGAGGATTTGTTTTTGAACTTGTGGGCTACACAGATGCAGATTTTGCTGGGAATCGTGTTGATAGAAAAAGCACTTCAAGGATGGCTCAATTTCTTAGACCTTGCCTTCTGTCATGGGGATCTAGAAAGCAAAATTTTGTTGCTCTTTCAACAGCGGAAGCAGAGTACATTGCGGTTGCAGCGTGTTGTTCTCAACTCTTATGCATCAAGCAACAAATTAGTGACTATTGTGTGAAGAGTGGGTCAATGCCCATACTATGTGACAACACTAGTGCAATCAACATCTCAAAGAATTCGATGCAGCATTCAAAGATAAAGCATATTGAGATAAGGCATCATTTTCTTCGAGATTGTGTGGAAAAAGGCATGGTCACTATGGAATTCTGTAGAACAAGTGATCAAAGAGTAGACATCTTCACAAAGGCCTTAAATCGTGAACCCTTTGAACAATTCCGCATGGAACTAGATATAATCTATCTTCAATGATCTATTTCCCTACATGAATTCCCTCGATGATTGGATAGAGTCGATTGCTTTACATGTTCTGAAATCATGCTTATATGGTATAAATCTTTGCATTCTTGATAAACATCATGTTTAGAAAACCCCATGCATTTGACTTGTCGATGACTTTTGCTACATTCAGTATGTGTGCAACCTTTTTGTGCTCTTGTTTTTAGCCCAAAAGAATCAACCTAATGATCCTAACCCTCATTACAAGCCCAGATGATGGTTGATTCTAATGCTTGTCCCTGACCTATCATGTTTGAGAGTCTCTATAAGCCCTCTTTGATTTTTCCTTTTATCGGAGACTTATCATCATGATCCACAAATCCACATATATGTTTTGTTTCATACTTGGTTTGCCTTGGCACTCCCTGTGCAATCCCAACACCAAGTAATTTCATTAGAGAAAGTCATGGATTGTGCAAAAGTCGCGGACAGATGTAAAGAGCAGGTTATGTGTTATGGGTCGCTGACTTGCTCAGGGTCAGTGACTGTGTGTTTTGGCGCGTGAATAAGATGATGGCTTAACGGAATCTTTTGAATTTTGGAAAGTTTTATCAAAAAGGACGAAAGAGAAGATATGCAGTGATTTCACAACTTCTTTTAATTGGGAAGTTCTCTTCTTAAATATACTTCAACCGTCATCAGAAAAGGTACGATCTCAATTTCTTCTCTCTCTCGTTCCTTGCTCCTTCTCTCTCGAACTCAAAACCCTTAAATCTCCAAAATCCTTCAATGGCATCCCCTTCCAAATCTTCCAACCGCTCCGTTTCTTCCCCACGCTCGAACGAAAGTCCAGAATCGGCAATGAGAAAAATTGCTCTTCTCTTTGGAGACAACTTCCTTCGCTCGATCATGGTCGGGTAACCCTCTCCTTCAATCGCTCTCCTTCAATCCCATTCCCACCGAAAAACCTCAAATTCCTCAATCCCCACAAAAAGAAACTGAAACCCTAACCCATTTACCGGAATCTGGAACACCGCGCCAAACGGCGCTACCGGCGGTTGTTCTAGAAACCGGTGAAGCATCCTTACCCAAACCCAAGGAAGGAGAGATCGAGGAAGAGAGAGTAAAAACTCCAAACTTGGAGTCAATGGAGTTCGAAGAAACTAAAACGGTTGTTGGATCGTTTGAAGAAAAAGAAGAAGGGAAAGGCTCAGAGGTTGCAATGAAGGATATGCAAAGGCCTAATGATGAAGAAGAAGCCCAATGACTATATCCGAAAGAGCAAACAAAGAAGGTCAGTGACTCTCTCGTAGTCACTGACAAGGACGTTGCCTTGGATGTCAATGACAAGACTTCTGAGAAGGATAACTCTCCAAAGGAACCATTGGAGATCTCTGATGAAGGTACCCACTCTGATCCCCGTATTCTTCCTAAGTCATTTAAGCAGGCCGAGTGTCTTAAGAGGAACTTAGAAAAGGAGTTGTTTGGTAATGATTCTGAATTGCTGAAAGAGGAGGAAACTGAAATGCCTCCCTCTTCTCGCCCCAAGACTAGATCAACTATTGCTAGAGCCACAACCATGGCTCTTAAGGCTAAAAAGGCTAAGGGGTTGGCAACCCCTGATGTCGTGTCTGAAGGTGGTGACTTTTCTTTCTCTGAGAAGGTCACAAGGAAGAAAAGAGGGAGGTCACCACCAAAGTTTGGGGCTAGCACAAGTAAAAAGAAGAAGATTGATGTTGTGGTTGACAGCTCCTCTAGGGAATTCACTAAAGATTTATTGTGGGAAGAAAATTTCTTAGAGGAGTACAAATTGACCAAGGTCAATGACTGGCTTAAGCAATAGGGATGGGCAAATCTGATACAAGGGGAAAGTGACTATAACCTCAGATGATCAAGATGTTCTATGAGTCGCTAGAGATCGAAGATACTGGGAATATGACTCTCGGACGATTCACTGTTGGAAAGAAGAAGTATTCCTTTACAAGCAAGGATGTAAGCGACATTCTGGAACTGCCTCATGTAGGCTTTGCTGAGTACTACAAAGGATTATGTTTTAAGTTTCCGAATTTTTTTCTATGTTTTCTTTTCATGTTTTAGCAATCATTTTGATGATGCCAAAAGGGGAAGTTAACCGGGGGAATAAATTTATTAGGGGGATCTAAAAACTGAAACCATGTGGATATTAAGCTTAGGGGGGACTTTTTATGGCTTTTGTTCTTTGCTCTTTATACTATGATGTTGTGTGTATGTTGCAATGATCTTATTAGGACAAGTTGTTTGTCACCATTAAAAAGGGGGAGTCTGTTAGAAGATTTAGAGTTTTTATGGTTCCAGGAAGTCAGTGACTTCGAGTTTGCAAGTCAAGTCGGCGACTTGGCAAAGTCACTAACATAACCCGCTGACAGAAAATCTATTTAAGGAAGGAACACACAGATCATGTGCATATATTTGCGGACAGCTGGAGCAGTTTATTTTAGGAGAAGATCATCACAAAAGAGTGCTAAAATCAGATGAGGACGATTTGTTCTCCTAGAATATTTTATTGTATGCGTATTTAATATATTTGGAAAGATATGTAAAGATTGAGTGTTTGTCACTTCCCTAATCGAATGGGATTTGATACACACGAGATCTCTCTTGCCTTAGCTTAAATATCTCAGTCTTTAGGATAGAACGCAAGATTTTGAGCGTTATTTTGCAATTCTTGTAAGAAAGAAAGTGCGAACTTGTGAGTGAGATTCGTACAAGTGGTGTTTCGAGTGTTCTTAGGCATAGTGTGAGATTGAGAGTGTGAGTGGATAGGTAGAGCGTGGTTCAAGGGTGTGAGATTCATTCTTGTACACGGGAGAGCTTTGTAAACACTCAAGAAATCAATAGAGCTAGTCTAAGGACTCTTGAAATCCGACCAAGTGAGAAGATTGGAAGGGAGTTTTTTCTCTAAGTAAACTAGTTGATTTACGAAGAGTTTTCACTATACATCGCTTGTCGTTAACAGTTGGTAACGTTTGTTTTTCCTGTTTGTTTATTCCGCTACTTTACTACTCAAAGTCGACGACTTCCCAGGAGTCGCCGACTCGTTTAAGTACTCTACGATCCTACAATTATTTTAAGGATAAGGATTGAGTGAGAATGTCCGCTCACATGCACAATAATAACGAATTATGTCCATTTTTTGATAAAATGGACATTAAAATTAGACTTTTATTGAAAGTGATATAAAAATGGAATGCGAGTATTTTTCCTGAAATGTTTACATATTCTTAAAAAAATCCATTTTTGGCAGTGCACGTATTTTGTGCATCGGTTTTGTCTTAGATTTGTATCAAAACTAGCTAAATTTGCATCAATTCCAATCTTTTTATTTTTTATTTTTAATGTTAGTTATAAATGTATATGAAATACTGTAGTTAGCTAATTTTAATGCATCCATCATTAGCTTCATAGCACCTGGATAAACTTAATTGATGCACTTTTCGGTTGTTTTGATGCACATATGGCTGGTTTGGATGCACATACATAATACAAGATACACTTTTCTCTAGGGTTGTTTTTAATGCACATACAGTTGGTTTCGAGGCACAAACTTATATACTAGTTTTGATGTACATATAATCAATTTGGATGAACATAGGACAGTTAGCGTTGATGCACAAACAATACATATGCAAGATGCCAACTTTTATGCACCCTTGACCAATTTGGATGCAAACACAATCAAGATGTTGTTTTTAGATGTTTTGCATATGTGGCTCCTTTTGATGCTCATAGGACAGTTAGTTTTAATGCACATATAACTAGTTTTGATGCACAATCACATATCTAAGATGCAGTTTTGATGGATCCAATTCTCATAGATTAAATTCTAATTGTCTTAAATCTAGTTAGTTAAGCTAGATTGCCTATGAGTCACTATCTGATTAGGCTAATCGGATCGGATATTTTCGGATTTTTTACCAAACCCATATCCGTATCCAATCCGCATATACTCGGATATCTGATTCGTATATCTCGGATCGGATATCTATTTTGGATAACCGGATATTTTTATTTTTATTTTTTAAAGAATATTTGTGTATTTTAAGTTCCAAATAAATCATTCAACCGCTAAATTTAACCCAAAAATGATCTAAATAATCATCCGTATACAAGAAAGGAAAAAAATAATTAAAAAAAAAGTGTTAAATATATATATATCTATGATTTATTTATCTTTAATTTTAATAGTGAGGTTAAATATATTAGAAAAATAATTAAAAAACAAACTAAAAATGGGTAATACTAGAGGGCCGAAACACATAATAGTGAGGTTAAATTTATTTATCTATTAATTTTTTTTATTGTATGAAATATATATGTATAGTATTATAGCCCCGGGTATCAGGGAAGTCTACAACCTGATACGTATCTGATCCGGTAATCCGGATAATTTTCTCGGATCGGATTCGGAATTTTACTGATCGGATATCCGGATCGGATATTTTTGAACACCCCTACTTACTATTGTCCATTATGGTTTCTATTGATGGTCTACTAGATGGTTTACTAGTTTATGACATACAACCGTATAGTCTAAAATTTACTAAATGTTTGACTCATAATATAACAAGTATAGACTAGTCATGTTTGCATATGATATATGCTATGTTTTCACAATTTATGAAATCTTTTCAGTCTCTAGATTAAAAATATGTGCAAATAGCATATAACATTGGTTAAAAGAAGAACACTAGAAAAGAGTTTTTAAGAAAGACCCTAAAAATCGCATATAAGGGAATCTTCAAGGGCTAATGCTAGGAAAATATCCAACTACGTCATGCACACTAGTACATGGTGTGCCTAGCTACAAGGTCATGTGCCCATTCATATGGAAAGAGGCTTTTTAGGGCGTACCTAAGAATGGATGTTTTATTTTAAAATTAAAGGTATATATTCTACATTTGTAAATTTGGATTGATGGGGAAATGTTAAAATAATTTCTAGCCGGTTTACCGAGTCATGACTCATGAGGATGAAATGTCATGAAATGACATTGGGTCATATTACTCATAGCGTAACCAAAGGGAGTTGGTTAAGTGGTAAGCGGCTTGCTCCACATTTACGAGGTTTGTGGTTCAACTCCAATGGATGTAAAAAAATACCCTTTGGAGACTCACTCGTCAAAGCCAAATGCGCGACCCGGGTCGAACTTGACGTAGCCAAGGCGAACCAGGGGGCGACCAAAAATAAATTGTTAGTGCATAAAAATCCCGCTTTCAATGCACTAATTGAATGTTCCATTCCTCTTCCGCTCCTAATTGATTCTCTTAACCTGTAACCTGCAAAACAATGGACATAGGGGGCGGGGATCCCATAATCCACCTCCGATGCCTAAGTCAAAAGAGCAGTTATCGAATCGAACATCGAGGTACAACAAGAAAGCTATAGATCCAACGAGTATGAATCTCCTTGAACCGTCAAGCTAAGCGAATATTAGTCTGTTTAAGCTCTCAATATGTGTGTCAATAGCCTAAGCGAGTTTCAGTCTATCAATCAATATGCTTTCCCTACACGGCGAAGACGTGTATTTATAATGGAAGATGGAGAGTCGAGGGGGGGGGCGAAAATTATATCTATTTGGCCGAAAATTATATCTTCCTAAGGCTGACCAACTGCCTTAAAGTCCAAGCAAGGAATATTCTAACCTCATCTCTTATTTAATTCTATCTTTAATGAAAGATAAAATTTCTCATTAACTTACATAACCACCATATTTTTTTACCTGCTCACAAAAATATTACTCATAACGTTCTTAGAATGACCTAAGAAATTAATTATAAGTTATTAAAATTGGGCCGTGCGTTTTTTTATTCTTTTTTGAGCATCATTTACGTGTTTAGATGAAATGAAAGGAATTATGTATTAGTATGTTAGATTTTCCATCCTTTTCCCATTGTATTCTCTCATCATTTCTAGTAATTAGTCAAAACAAGGAAAATTGTTAATTTCCCACTCCTTAAAATCCCAATAGTTTTGGTCGCTCTCCTTTGTGTTATGTTAGGGGTGCTCCCATCTTAACCCCTAGATTAATATTTTCCGTAAAGAAAATTCTACTAAGTAAATGTTATTGTTGTTGTTAAAATCCCAATAGTAACCCCCCATCTCAACAAACAGTAAGTGTCCTCATTTGATCTATACCCCACTCTCTCCCCCCCTATCTATATATTAAGATACACAAGAGCTAGCCAGAGGTCAGGTCAATACATGCATGTACGTACACCAATTAAGCTCGATCACTAATTTGCAAAAGGTTTTCATCTTAAACCGGTTGCAGCTATGGAGTTAATTTGGCTAATTGGTGTTCTACTCACACTACTCATATCTTCTATCTCTCTCCTTCAATACTGCTCCGGTAACCATAGGTCCTCCTTGCCACCGGGTAAAAGAGGGTGGCCGGTGATCGGGGAATCGATCGAGCTCCTATCCGACATGAAAAGGAACCATTCAGAAAAGTTCATCTTCAAACGAATGGCCAAATACTCGCCAGACGTATTCAAAACAAGTGTCCTCGGAGACAATGTTGCGGTATTATGTGGCGCGGAAGGAAGCAAGTTCCTTTTCTCCAACACAAACAAATTGGTAGGAAGATGGCTCCCCACGCCTATTCGCCGGGTTCTAATTTCCAATGAACTCGAAGCCACGGTGGATCAATACATTAAGCCGGCCGTCCTCCGGCTCATGAAACCAGATGTTCTTCGAGAGTTCGTCGGCATTATGGATAACATGGCACAACGTCATTTGGAATCTTACTGGCATGGAGAGGTTTGTACGCTTATCAACTTAATTAAGCTCTCTATTTTTATATACTTGTACTTGTAGAAAAACAAATTATTATATGTATATTTTTTAACAATTTGACAAAGAAAATACATCGTTTGATGATGATACCCAAGAAAAAAAAAAGGGAATATATATGTGTGAGCAGGGGGGCGGAACTCAAACCTTAGGAGTTTATATTTTTTTAACATAGCCAAATATTTTTTCGATTTTAAAAAAATACAAAATACTAAAGAATATTTGAACAAAATATCAAGAATTATATGCTAATAAATTTAGTATGTGAATCAAGACATTTCAACCATAATTAATTGTTTCGAGGCTCTTGGGTTCAATTGCATTATAAAGTAATGCAAAACTCTCTAGAGTTTGATTTAAATGAAACGAACTCTTATCCCGAAAACGAATGCATTTTTCCTAGGATAAGAGTTTGTTTCATTTGAATCAAACTCATGCAATCTATTCAATGATATAAATACATTTTTATTTAATTAAGACTTGTAAAAGTAGTTTGTGTACCGTCAATTTTCAAATGTTCATAGCTTTTTTACTCAGATGTCAGATTAAAGCGTATAATATATGAAATCGAAGCTCATGACAAAAGGAACATATATACTAAAAAAATTCGATTGGAGGGGGGGGGGGCTCGGCATGGCCAGCTCTCAAAATGTATATTTTCTTGCCTAATGTGCATAAATATTAGCCTCAGTGTGCATAAATTTTATAATATGTGTATTTGGCCATTCACAAAATAACAAATTTAACATGCGCTAGATTCAGGCCCGTCCATGAGCATGTGCAAACAGCCCTAATGAACAGGGCCCTCAAATTCCAAGGCCCCAAATTTTTGAGATTTAATATATATTAAAAGTGTTACATTACGTACGTCTGAATCAATTGGTGTAGATGGTTGCGAGCATTCTTTTAATTGGAAGTGCAATCCCGTGTTCGATTCTCGGTGCGAGCATTCTTTTAATTATTTTGCAATTTTGAGTCGTGGGCCCACCCCTCCCAAAAGTCACCAAAATTAAAAAAAACATAGTGGTTTAAAACTATTTCAGATTAGTTTAGCTTATTAATAATCGAAACTTTTTTTAAATTTTGAAAATGTTTAGATGTTTAATTTATATAATAAAAATGAAGTTTATTATTACAATACTCCTTATTATTTATTAATTAATTATTGAAATTATTACTGTATCTATTAGATACTTATCGTGTAATTTTAATATCTTAGGGGCCCTTATTTTCACTTATCTTGTATATGCAAACTATATAGCTAACTTAATTTCCTTTTTACTATTTTTTTATTTTTTTCTTTAACTCCTATCTATAAAACTAAATTATTATATTTGAACGATCATAAAACTCGTTGCTTATTTAAATTCCTATCTTTTATCCACGTAATATTATAACCAAACGCATATATTTAAGGCTATTTTTTGGGATTTTCTAATTCATATGATATTAAAATGTAACCAAACAAGCATTTGATCGGCCGAAAATTAGTATTAAATTTACGTTTATTCATTTTGAACACTTGTTATATTTTTGCACAGGGCCCCCATAAATCATTGGACGGCCCTGGCTAGATTGCGTGTTTTTCCCAAGAATACACATAGTTTTGTCAAATCAAATTCGAGCATTGCCAAACTATCCCCGAATGTTTTCATTTAATGAAGAGATTATGTCGTTTGGCCTTCGGGCATCTAGTCAAACGGTTAAGCCTCAAGGATAGTACCCAAAGGTCGCCGGTTCAACTCCCATGGACAGTGTCTTCACCAAAAAAAAAGAGATTATGTCGTTGATTTTGTTAAAAAAATTCAGTAGCTTACACATGTTTTCATTTCTCTCTTAAGTACTCATTCACACCTGATCCACGTCATTGTTAAATGTATTGTGTAGGATCACTAGTACTTAGAGGTCGTATACTTTGGTGAAGTCTAGGGCAGGAGATATACGGTCAAAATAACTTAACAAGAAAAACTTACTAAGACTCATAGAATTTTTATAGTGGAACTAGTTAACTAAATGAAAATCACCCCCTTCCAAGTTCTCGCTTTTTCATATTAAAAGTTATAGCTTGCTTTATTGATATCTTGAGTATTTTAACAAGAACAACACGATAGTCGACTCCTAACCCTCTCTAGTAGACCGACATTGGTTTTTTCTATGATAAAACACTACTTTTACTCACAAAACTAAACCTCTCTACTCTACCGAACTATGAGCAGACATAAAACTCTCTCAAATTATGCAATGTAAGCTCGTTTCTACTCCCATCAAACATATGCTAAAATAGCCAAAACCTATAATATTTGGAATATATTATAGGTTGAAGATCTTTTTTTTGTCTCGACTCTCATGTCTAAGACTTCCACCAAGTCCCCGTCTTTTCTCACGTCACCTTGAGTCATAGACTTCCTTTAGGTCTTGGAACCATCAAATCTTTAACAAATCACTTTCTAAAAAGTTGCCCCTTTTTTATATTGACAAACATCTATATTCTTGTATGAATCATTCACAACACAACATGGACAAAAACAAATAGACAATCTACACAAATAAGAAAAAGTTCACCCTAATTTTAATACCTGCATAGCATTCAGTAAACGACTTCCCCTTTGGTCTACTTCCCTAGGTAATTTTCTCTTTTGGCATCATCAAAAAAATATGATAAACATCAAGGAAGAATGTAGTCACATAACGCAAAATAGAGAGATCCACAATGTCACAAACATGCACCATAGTAGAAAGAAAAGTCTTAAACCCATACATACAAAAGTCAATATACTTAAAAAATCCATAAAAAATGAAAGAAAATTGTTTTGAGAGATAGAATATGATAGGGTAGTGATAGCAAAAGAGGGTTTAATGTTGGAAAAACTTCATCAAGTTAGAGACTTAGTGAATTGAGCGAGGTTAGCCTTGATGCCACAGACTTTAAATTCTCTTCATCCCCGTCACCACAATCAATAGTTTCCTCCAACTCTTAGATCAATTGAAACTTTAGAGTACCTCTCCTTTTTCTATATCTTTACTGAATGATCGAGTTACATTAAGTCAAGAGAACACTAGCTCCTCTCTTTTTAAATCACTTAACTCAAGTTAGTAACCTTAAAGTACGTCTTGTTTCTCTTCCCTTTGTTAAACAATCATTTTTGTAGACTTATTCCATACCTATTCTGCATATTCTTCACTTCCTTCACACTTTTGAAACCTCTTGTTTTTGTAAAACTTCTCTCAATTTCAATTTCTTCTTGAATAAAATCAGTTTCGAAAACCTCTCCTACTCCATAAGATGTCCAATATTCTTCAAACTTTCTCATCTCATTGTTTCTAAACATCGACAAGTTTCCAAACTTTGAAAAAGCATGATTGGGGCGTTTGAACAAAGTGGTACCAATAGAACCAAGTATAAAAATAATTTTTTTATGAAAATTGTCGATGATGATGATAAGTCCTCATTTAAATGAAAAATAGTAAATTTGGATCATAGAGACGCTTAGACGTGATAGGTTTAGGACAAGATTTGGAATCAAGCATCATTTGTGCTTGTAATGAGGGTTACGAGCATAAAGTTTGATTCTTTTGGAATATATATAATTTCCAAGAGTTATCAAGAAAATCTTAACGATGTACAAGTCATAGACAAGATTAAAATGTTTACCTTTCCCATATTTGATTATTAGTGCATAATTAAACAATACTTAATATATTAAATCCATGATCGTCTACCAAGATAACATCATCAAAGAATAAGCTTTCAGAAATGCTTACCTTTCCCATATTTAAAATAGAACATCTGCTTTTGTTGTAAACGTAATATTACCTCCTATATGTTGTTGAAGTGAGATGAACTTCCTTGTCTATGAACCAAGGGTAGCTTCACCTCATATCAAACTGCAAATTAAAAGTTAGTTCTTACAAACCCATAGTTATTTAACTCCTTTAGGTTTAGATACATAAGCAAAATCATGATAATAGGTTTCAAAGTTTGCATAAGTCTCATAGTTATTCTAACTTGACCATCTAGCTTTCTCATCATCTTGAATCTTTTTCCTACACTCATATGGATAATAGAAACCTTTACCACAATACAAACATGTCCATCAACCCTACATACTTGCTATAGCTAAGATACAAAAGCTTGTTGTTAATACGAGCTTGAAAATCTATTTGTGAATATTTAGAATTCTAGACTCGGTTATTCCATATGTTGTGCACCTTTTGATCATAGTACTAGGGTTGATTCTCCTGATCCGGATTTGCCACCACATTTGAATAAAAAATAGTGCCATTTTCATACATTGGAGCTTTACGCTTGGATATATATAGGAGGTGAGGTATTGATACTCTAAACCTTTTGTGCACTTGTATGCCTAATTCCATGTCTTTGCTTCTTAACATTTTCAACTATATTAACAATAAACTCATCCATCCATTTCGTTTTCCTGGTTACTTCATCAAGTTTAAATTCTTCTAACTCAATATACTTTTTATCATGTCTTATTCTCAACATGAGTTTTTCAACTTCAAAGTTAGAGACTTTCTTTTCCAACACATCTTTTAAGTTGATTTACATGAAACACAAACTTTAAGAGATGAAGTTGTTTTCAGTTTAATATCTTTAATGGACTAGACATTATCATCAACAATCATGTTTGAAATAGTGTCATGTTTTTCATCAAGTTTTTAATTTAGTTCCTAAACAAGTGTTCCCAACTTCTCAATGGAAGTTAACAACTGTTTAGAAGACTTATCAGCCAAGATAGAAAAGATATCATAGTCATGTTTCTCATTTAGATTCTCACTAGCTTTTTCCATATAGCAAACTCCATATGGTTGAATCGAGTTTTCCTCAACATCTAAGTCTTCCCACGTTGCGACTATTGCACTTTTTCCTTCTTCAGCCTTTGTCTTGAAGTAATTTGTTGCAAAATGCTCGTTTCCTCGACAGTGGTAGCAAAGAATGTCCTTGTTTTGCTTAATTGATTTTGTTGTATTTTTGTTGCTATTCCAAAAGCTTTCAATAACCTTGTTGAGGAGAGCCATTTCATCATCAATATCAACAAGTTCATGATTACTTTGCTTGATTCCTCCATAGATGGTCAATTTCCCGACCAAGTCTTCTAAAGTAAAAGTCATGGTTTCACTCTGAGTGAAAAATGCAGTAGCAACTTCATCTCATTTTATGTTGACCCCTTTGATTAGTTTGTTGGCTTGCTTCCATTATGGTGGTTTTTACCAAGAAACTCAAGTTGACTAAGGCTTGAAGCCATAAATGATAGTCAAGCAGAGATGGAGATGCATTCTTACCTTGATGGATTGCCTTATAATCTCTTTCGAGACTAATAATCTGGTCATTCTTTACATCATCATTTCCTTGATGGATTTGTTTCAAAGCATCCCAAATTTCTTTGCAACTTTTATACCCAACGACTTTCTTCAGCTCACCTGTAGTTAAGGCATGATGGAGAACCTTCTGAACCCTTGCATTCTTCTGAAGTATCTTGAAGTCATCTTCATCGTAGTCTACTGTTTTCTTCTCTTATTTCCATCATGAAGAAGCAAGGTTTTCGGAACAAGTTCTATCACCTTCTAGAGTTGGCCATTAAATGAACATACATGGTCTTAATTTGGTCAACCGACTAGTCATATCCACCTCGTTTGAGCACTAGCGTCTTCTAGTAAAGTGTAAAACAACTCCCTTCCAAGTTCTCGTTTGGTTGGAGTAAGAGTCGTAACTTGCTTTATTGATATCTTGAGTATGCTGACAAAAAAAACACGCAATAGTCGACTCCTCCACCTCTTTGGTAGACCTATATTAGTTTGTTCTATGATAAAACCGTACTCTTAATTTACAAAGCCTAATTATAGCTCTCTTATCTACCCAACTATGAACACACACAAAATTCTCTCAAATTATGCAATGTAAGCTCGTTATTATACGCCTATCAAACATCTGCTTAAATATCGAAAACGTTTAATATCTAGAATATATTATTTCCTATTCGGTTAAGGAAAATAATATAAATCAAATTCACAATATTTTCTAAGATAAAATCTCTCTTCAAATCTTCTAGCAACTTGTGCTCCAAGCATATCCGCGTTTCTTCTTAGCAAAAGCAAGAATGGTCTTCTTTTAATTGGAAACATAACCTCGTGTAATCTTTAATGCAGCTTGAAGATTTATTTTCCATCTTGACTCTCATGTCTACGACTTCCACCAAGTCGTCTAGAATGAGTCATTAAATGAACAAACGTCGTATCAATTTGCTCAACCAACTTTTAAAATCCCCAATAATGAATTACTCAAAAGTATAAAATATCAAACACTTCCCTAAAAAATGAAAGGATTATAATGATAATCTTTTGTGAATGAAGTTAGTATCTAGCTTTTAAATATGGAATAAGCTTGATAGAGAAGAATTAGTGTGTTTGATAATTCTAAATAAGAATTTGAATTGGGATGATCTAGAAAGAACTTTGAGTGATGTTTGTTCATTTTGGGTTGGGGGATCATTATCACCATAATAATGAATTACAAGTTTTTTTTTGATATTGCACAAATTGGTTAAGGACCCCTTAATCCCTTATTGATTTAATTAATTTTTATTAGGTGATAACGGTGTACCCATTGGTCAAGAGTTACACCTTTGCGTTGGCTTGCCGATTACTTCTTGCAATCGAAGATCCCAATGTAGTCCAAACACTACTTCATCCGATGGAAACCATAACATCTGGTATCCAATCTCTGCCGATAAATCTTCCGGGAACTACTATGAATCGAGCTATGAAAGAAGCAACTTCAATAAGGCAGCAAATTAAACAAATAGTTAGCCATCAAAGATCAAAAATGCAATCGGGCTCTCATGATGACGAGCAAAAAAACTTGTTATCTCATTTTCTAGAGGTATACGATGATGACATGGTGGTTTCTGAAGGTGTTTTGGGGGTGCTTTTTGCTGGCCATGAGACCGTTACTTCGGTCATAACCATGATTTTCAAGGTTATGGCAGACTTCCCTGACATTTATGAAAGAGTATATCAAGGTATAAAATAGATATCGTTTGAAAATCTCCTTAACTTCTACACAATTGTTGACATTCAATTTTTCTTATTGGTTAGAATTAATTCAACATTATTTAATTGATGGATTAAAATATTTTTTAATTAAATGACGTTAGGTACGTATATATTAACTAAATTAAATTATATTAAATGGGATTCGGTGCGGGGAAGGGGGCGGCTTCCACCGCCGGCGGCCGCCTCCACCTGCCCCACTAATATCAATCGAGGAACAATTTTATTTAAATGACTAAGTACTAGAATTCTTTAATTTGATATTAGTGGCCCCTCTCTTTATGAAAATTGACATTGGCAATAAAATGTTCTAAAACCAAAAACAAGAAATTCAAAATTAACTTTGTCACTAAATTAAATTGAGTGGAATAGAAGATGACAGAACATGTGATATGCAAAACCGTTTATATATATAGCCCATAGTGAGATCCTTGTTATGTGCCTTAAGACATATTATAGCAAAACCGTTTATGTAATTTTTTTCGCTTTCGGTCATCTTCTATTTTTTGTCACTAAATTAAATTGAGTGGAATAGAAAACATGGAGGTTGGTGCTAGTAAGATGGCTGGAGAGCTCTTGAGGTGGGAAGATGTTCAGAAATTGAGATACACATGGAATGTGGCTCGTGAAGTTATGCGACTTTATCCTCCTGCCCCTTTTCACTTTAGAGAAGCCGTGTCCGATTTCACGTACGCTGGTTATCACATTCCCAAAGGCTACAAGGTATTTACACGTATTCAACATTCTTTTTTATTTGTCACAATATTTCAACATACATAAGAAATGAATATATATATATATGCCCATGCAACTTGTTTATACACGCCAATGTTTTTCGAGGAAGTTCATCATGCAATCAAAAACTTAATTGCGAAACTCCCAATTGTTTTGAACTTTCTATTTTTGAAATAGAATATTTAAGAGTATCTATATTAATACGTGCACAAATGAGATAGAAATATTTTGAGAAGTAAAATGTGCATAAATCACATTCGAAGACATCAACCAAATAGAATCAATCAACACAAGAGGAGAAAACGGGAGTTGAAAACCATAGAAGGTTAGAGAAGCTTCTGCGCTAATTCATACCAGAAATGCAAAGGTTTCATACCTCCTAAACAAGAAGAGGAAGCTTATATACTAAACCAGATAACAAACTAGATTGGGAGAATCTCGATTTATTACATTATTACAAAACCGGTCCAGCTTAATTATTACTAACTAATTAACACTATACTCGATACACCCCCTCAAACTTCACTTCGGATAACTAGTCCAAGCTTGCAAGATAAGAACATATGTTGCTGAGCTCCTAGAGGTTTTGTGAGTACATCGGCAAGCTACAAGTTTGAAGGTACATGGATTGTATGGATGAACCCAGATTGCACCATTTCTCTAATAATATGCTAATCAATGCAAAGATGTTTTGTCTTCTCGTTGAAGACAAGATTGATTGCAAATTGTTGCACAACCTTATTGTCATAGTGAAAAGGAATTGAAAGAGAAGTTTTAATGTCATAATTAGTAAGAAATCCCTCTAAACAAACAAGTTCACTAGCATTTTGTGATATGGTACGATATTCATTTTCATTAGAATTTGTTTCTTTGTTTTCCATGAAACTAGAGAGGAATCTAAGAAGATACAATAGCCAGTCAAGGATCTAGCAAAAAATGTACAACATCCCAAGTTTGCATCAAAATATTCTCGCAAATACAATTCATAATTGCTAGGATAAAATAAGGAAACACAGATTGTACCTTTTAAATATATGAGAAGATGCATAGCTACATTTGTGTGTGGAGACCTTGGTGTGGCTAGGAACTGACTCAATCACTTCACAATGAATGAGAAATCTGGTCTAGACAAAGTCAAGTATAGCAACCAACTAATTACCCTCATGTATGACTCTGGTTCAAATAGTAAATCACCAACATCAAGGTGATGAAGATGCAAATTCCTATACATTGGAAAGGTTGTTGCTTTACAATCAAGCAACCCAGAGTCAACGAGTATGTGAATGACATATTTCTTCTAATTTAATCTTATACCTTCACTTGCTCTAGATATCTCAAGTCCCAAAAAATATCTAGCAAACCCAAGATCTTTAATGGTGAATGCTTGATGAAGATCGAGATTCCTTTGTAGCCTTGATTGAGTCTAGATCATTACTAGTGAGTAAAATATCATCAACATAACAATTGTTATTGTCATGGAATTTCCATATTCTTTAATGAACAAATAGTAATCATGCATTAACTGAGTAAAACCGAGATGGATTAGATGCTTTGTCACAAGTGAGTCTAGATCATTACTCCTTCTTTCTTGCTTGGCTCCTTTAGGGTTTGCTTGAGGCTTTGTGAGAAGTGATTTGTAAGAGCGCTATTCATGAACTTATATAGGCGTGTGATGCTTGCATTTGTCCAAAATGTCATTGTCTTGCTCTCCAAGTATGTGTACTTTCTTCACACGTGATTCAATTTGAATTATGTCAACTCTTCAAGCTCATCGGACCATTCGATCAATCAACTCAATCTAATGAACAAACTACACCTCTGTTTTGTTTGGAACAGGCTTCAGTAGTTAACGCTGAGTTGTCTTTGTCTTCATATGTGAGTTCCTTGCTCATGGGAACTTGTAACTCATGAGTTCCCTTGATGGGAACTTCTTCATTTAGCTTCATTCAATTTGACGATATCTTACTCTTGGGTTTCCTTGATGAGAACTTCTGTTTGACATGGAGTTCCCTTGAAATACTTGGACATAACACATTAGTTCTCCAATGGTGTTTGTCATTATAAAAATTGGAGAGTTTGATTGTTGTTCCAGTTTTGTAGAACCTGAGTTCCCAACACCGTCCCAACAATGATGATTTCATACATCTACATCTCTTAATACCGCCATGCAAATTCTATAATAAGGTGTTACATAGTTATGAATGTTGTCATATATTTCTATTTCTATGATTTTAGGGGTTGTTGCTATGATTAATTAATGTGACTATAATTTTCAAGCATTTATTTTCTTAATCTCACTATGATTAAGATCAAGCAGTTTGGTTCTACAAAAAAAAAAAGATCAAGCAGTTTGGTATAAAATCATTTTTTTTGTGCATGTCAATTGCTAGAAGAACATGTAAAATTTAATGGAGGACGCAGTTTTAAAATTATCATAAAACAACATGATGTTCATTAATTATGATTAATCAGCTTGAGTACGTTGCTTCCTAATTAAGTGTACGTGATTGCATGTACAGTTAATTACAAGCATTCATGCAACACACAAGGACCCCGAATACTTCCCAGAACCTGAAAAATTCGATCCGTCAAGATTCGAGGGCGACGGGCCTTTGCCCTATACATACCACCCATTCGGGGGAGGGTCGCAATTGTGCCCTGGGATGAACTATGCTCAGCTAGAGATGTTGGTGTTTATACACAATGCAGTCAAGAAATTCAAGTGCGAAACCCTAATTCCTAATGAGGAGATTATGGGGATTCCTTTTCCTAGACCTGCTAAAGGCCTTCCAGTCCTCCTCCATCCCCATGCTCATTGATTTAAACCATGGAAATATATATTACTGTATTAAAAAAATTGTATGGCCAATATGAACTAATATGTGTTGCACTTCCGAACATTAATAAAAAGGATACACGATGTATTCTAAGGAATAATTACTTACTATTCATGTTTATTATTAATATAATGCATGCTATTATTAATAAATTTGTTCCTTAATAATTAATAAGATGTCTTTTTAAGATATTCATTATCTTGGACAGTGGTTATTTTTTGTGATATATTTATGTTTATTGATATGTAAATATGGTAATTATGGTGATGGAAAAGCAATGATTCTATCTTAGTGATCGACAAGATATATAGAATCTTACCTTGTTTTGAGGGTAAGTCATGGCCTTGCCATGGATCCGTAGGCTCAGCCGGTCCTAGGTGTCCAAACTAGTGGCCTCTCCTTCTCCCCTATAAATATGATGAGTCATTATCATGGAAAGTATGTTCTCTTGTTTGCATATCTCGGCACACATCGACAATATCAACCATTTTTTACTTAGGCATCAGTGGTGGATTAGGGAGCTTTAACCCCCTTTCTATTGTATTTCTATTGTATTACTTAGGCGTCAGACTCGAGGCCCATGAATTTCTCATAAAAACATCCAACCAAAAATACTAACCCTAGAGGGATTTGGGCGCGGAACGCAAAAATCGCATGCGGACCATCGTAAAGCTCATACGGCCCCTACTGGGCAGTTGAGCCTCACGCACCAAGATGAGCGATCATGCTCGATGGACTCGTGCAACCTAGTGACCGAGCACTTGAAGACCATAACCAACCCAGTGAGAGTCGCATGCTTAGGGACGGACTTGTACTCGGTCTAGGACACGCAACCGAAGCGGACCGACTACTCGAGGGTCATAACTCACTCCAGCCTGATCGCACACCCAGGGTCATCAACACCTCCAATATCGACCATGCGATCGAAGTCGCCTGGCCTTCCATACAATCTCAAGCGCGATTGGAGAACGATTAAGATCGATCACTCGCTCGCACCCGACTGCAAGCGCGATCAATGCATATTCAAGGGCGATCACAACCCGTCAATCCGACATGAGACCGAGAGCAGTGCTCGGTGTCAACTCATGCTATGATTGCAAAGTGATCGCACCTCGATAGCCAATCACGAGACCGAGAGAGGTTTGCTCGGAATCAACCCCCGTCAAAACCTCGCAACGGACCCATGCAAGAGGGTCACAACCATGAGTGGGGCATCACGACTGATAACCTCGATGGTACTTCCGATCCCAATCAAGGGTCAAAATAAGTCTGTCGGTCCCCGAAGATTTGAGCGGAATCGGAATCGAACCTCAAGAAAAATCCATTGATCGGTTACAAGAGATACTTGTGGGAGAAAACGAGCCCAGAAAAGTATTCTACGTAGAGGCGAATCTTGGAAAAGAAGAATTGTCCACCTTAACTGATCTGTTACGAGCAAACTGGGACATATTTGCCTAGGTTCCTTATAAGATGCTCGAGATTAGCCCAAAACTAGCCCGCCATCAATTAAACATGTTTTCAGACGCAAAACTCGTATTCCAAGAGGCAAGGAGGTCCTCATTATAGCATTGAAGTTGTGATTGCAGAGCTAAATAAAATCTTAGAAGCCGAGGCTATTAAAAAATTTTGGACCGACGTGGCTCACCAAGACGATTATAGTGAAAAAGAAAACATGTGATTAGAGAGTTTGCATGCACTTTATTGATATAAATAATGTTTGTCTTAAGGATTTGTTTCCTTCACCTAAAATCGACCAACCAATCGGAATGCATAACAGGGCATGAGCACATGGGCTTCCTAGATGCCTATAGAGGTTACTACTGGATTCCGATGTATGAAGCAGATCAAGGAAAGACCGCCTTTATAATGCCTCAAGAGATTTATTGCTACAATTGGCGATGTCTTTTGGGTTGAAGAACATCGGGGAAACGTTTCAAAGGCTAGTTACGAAGTTGTTCAGCGAAATGGTTGGAAAACCGTGGAAGTATGTATATCAACGACATGGTTGTCAAAAGTTGCAAGGGCGTGTCTCATCTAGAAGATTTGCAACGTGTTTTCGACATCCTAAACGAGTCTAAGTTGATATCGAACGCGGATAAATGCGCCTTCATGGTAGGCTCAAGAAATGTTCTAGGGCACCTCGTTACCCATCGAGGAAATGAAGCAAGCATTGATCAGATTTGAGTTATGAGCGCCATCCATAGTTGAAAAACCATCCAGGACGTTCAGAGGTTGATAGGAATGGCAACAACATTAAATCAATTCATCAATCGGTCATCTGATAACTCTCAATCATTCTTTAAGACGCTTAAGAAAAATCAAGCATTTCGTTGGGCTGGTAACTGTGAGGAGGACCTATAACGACTGATGACATATCTGCAATCTCCACATGTTCTTACAATACTAATTAAGGACGACACCTTGAAGCTTTATTTAGTTTGTGTCACCTTATGTAGTTAGTGTCATCTTGATAATGGAACATGAAGAGGTGCAACATCCTGTATTCTACAACAGCAAGACCTTATCGAATGCAAAGACAAGATGCACTCCGATGGAGTTGTTGCTCTAGGCCTTGGTCACGGCGGCAGAAAAGCTCAACCACTACTTCCAAGAACATCCGATCCAGGTTGTTACAACTTATCCCCCTACGAGCTTTACTCGCAAGATCTGACCTATGTAGAAGAGTTGTGAAGTGGGTAGTGGAGTAAGGGCAATAAAAAAAATCAAATACACACCCCAAACCGCATTTAAAGAGCATGTCCTAGCAGATTTCTTAGTTGAATTCCCAAAAAGCGATGACTTGGCCTTAATTGTGGTGACTCCTAAGTGGACTCTAGAAGTAGACGGAGCCTCCTCTATGGAGACTCCAAAATGGACTCTAGAAGTAGACAGAGCTAAAAATAGCCAATGATTAAACGTGGGAATAGTCTTGGCCTTGCTTGACCATTAATTAATGATTGCTCTTTTATTTAACCTTTCCGATGTAATCATATTAATCACGTCCAATATGAATTAGTAACACCTCCCAATTTGTACAGACTTTTAATAGGATGTTACCACCGGCGGACTCGGACTTTCCCGTCCAAGGCCGTTGAGGCTTAGGTGACCGAAAATGAATAAAGACACGTTTTAATAACATAATCTGATAAAACAGATTGTCTTATATTGATAAACATGTCTACACATGAGTCTACATCGGAATACATAAAAGAGGAATAGTTGTTTCTGATGAAACCCGAAATAAACCTTCGCTAGAAGACAAGAAACGAGATTCTTTTATTCGATTGTGCAAACGCTTGCTCTTTATTTATTGTTTTTTACAACGAGGTTACAAGCCAACGAGGCTTACAAAAAGACGAGGTTTACACCCTAGACCTCCTACGAGTATTCGAGATCTCGATCTAACAATGTTCGAGATCTCCTAATTGCTATGCGATTCTACCACCTACGTGTCACTTGATTGATTTTGGCGCGAGGCTGAGCTAAGAGTGTAGTGAAGATGGCTTGCGAGATTGTGTAGCGAGGTCCTTGGTGTGAACGAAAACTCTGTGTGACTTGAAGTCTTTTTGCGGACTTTACTTGCCTATAGCGAGGTCTTTTGACGGTGTTTCAACACGTCGATCTTCAACGAGCAAGATAGTTCTTGAGTTCAAGGTGTTTTTCAACCCCCTTCACTTACGAGGTTCTCCTCTATTAATAGAGAATTGGGGAGTCGAGTTTTGGTTATCGTCCGATGTGGGACGCCCGAGATCAAGGCTTCTGATTGGTCCGGAGGTGAGGCAGCCGGTGATTGGCTTGGGGAAGCGGCACCAGCTGAGTGGTCCGGATGGGCGGGCGTGTCAGCAGAGTCGGCAACGAGGTTTAGACCTCGCTCCGAGGCTTCGGAAGACATCGCGGGGATAGGAATTTTGTTTAATTAAAAGATGGGTGCGGTTGTGGGTCCCAGAATCCACCTTGGAAGTCCCATAGGATTTGTTTATTCCTTGCGTCCCGGGCCCACTTCCTTCTTTACCATTTTGGACACCATCACAACCCCATGGCTTGGGGACCTCGTCCCGAGGGATGCAGGTCATAAACACGAAGGGCATTTGGGTTCATCAAACCCGGGGCGCGGGGTCGCACTTCCTAGGTTTGCGAGGTGCGAGGTCTTCAGAGATTGGTGGACATATTGCGAGGAATTTTCTTGCAAGGCCTGACACTTGGGCTTTTCTCTTGTTCGTACGCGTGATGCTGCCTGGGCCCGCTCCCCCGAGTTTTGCTTAATGGGCCGTCAAGGTAGACCAGGCCCAATAACCCTTTCGGGAGTGAGGAGAGGCCCAAGCTTGCTCTTTATAAAGAGGCGTCTCTCACACGCCTCATCTTCATCCTCTTCCTTCAGCATTTTCTCTCTCTCTCTCTCTCACTCGTCTTTACAGTTTTCGGTGAACGGTTTCCAGACGGTTTCCGACGACCTTCCGACTTTCTCCAGGAGCGCCACCGCCTTTTCCACACCAATTATAAGCAAGTAAGTGCTCGACTCCCCTTCTCGCGTTTTCGATGTTCTTCGCCTTTCGTGCCGGTGTGGCGTTTCGTGCCGGTGTCACGGTGGCGAAACGGAGGGGGTGAGGGCGGCGCTCGCGTCTGCGCGACGCTTTTGATTTTCTCCTTTTTATTCTTCCTTCGTCTCGTGCCCTAGGGGGGGCGACGGTTCGTTCCTCGGTGTTTCGCGTCGGCGTCACGGTGGTGAGACAGTGATGGTGAAGGCGGCGTGTGCTTCTACGCGGTGCCCTTGCCATCTTTTCTTTGCGTTTTCTCTTGCTTTGTTTTGTGCCCTAGTGGGCAACGTTTATTTTTCGGTATTTTGCGCCAGCGTCATGGCGGCGAGACGGTGGGGGCGAGGGCGGCGCTTGTTTCTGCGCGGTGCACTTGCTCCTCTTTTTCTTGTGTTTTTTTTCTTTTCGTTCCGTGCCCTAATGGGCGACGGTTGTCTTTGGTGGCTTGCGCCAGTGTTATGGCGGCGAAACGGCGGGGCAAGGGTGGCCACCGCCACGCCCTCGAACCCTTCGTTTGCCAATCGACGGTTAGGTTTCTGCGTCCCCCTTCGCCGTTTTGAAATTTGAGATCCTTGGAAACCCAAACGTCATGATGCCCGACTGATGGGACGTTTGGGCTTCCACCGCTGGTTTCCATTCCACCTTCTCTCTCCTCTTTTTGGCGCTTCAACTTCTTCCCCGCCGTCCTATCTTGTCAAAGTAGCCCTAAGGTGCCACGTGGCCTTCTCCCCTTATGACCTCGCGTTTTCTTTCTTTGGTTGCTTTGCCCGATGTCTCAACACTTCTTTCTTTTCCAAGTGCTCGCCTTCCGTGGCCTGGACGTCGCTCTTTCATGCCTAGGAAAACCTCCTTGAGCCCCCCACCAGGCCTCGTGTTTAAAGTTCAAGAGAGTTTCTACGAGGAGGCTTCTGAGACCGTAGGGAGCGTCGAGGCCAGTGATTCTCAGAACCCGAGGTCTCTGTCGTTAGTTTTCAGCAGCGATTCTCACGCTTCCGTTAACTCGCTCTTCTCCCTTCTTCGCGCATCGTCTGGTGTCAAAATGGCCTCGTCATCGATTTCTGATGAGGAAGTGGCTGGTGTTATCATGAGGTCGTCCCACTCCAACAAGCTCGCGAGCTTTTTTGCGGAGCACATCACCGATGATGTGTCTAGCATGCCGCCCATCCTCGAGGAGAGGATATCCATGTCCCCAGACTCGGGAGGGACCTTTCTGTCTGAGGGGGTGCCTACGGACCTGGGGCCTAAAGACCTCGCGGACATTGCCAAGGACTTCGCCTAGCCCGAGGGAGTTGAGCTAGCGCTTCTCGAAGGGGAGGGCTGCTCCTTAGTGCACTATGAAAGGTGCGTGGTTGTGCATCTGCACAGTCTCCAGGCTGGCTTCAGGCTACCCCTGGCCCCACACATCGTCGATTTCTTGTGGGCCATGAACGTCTGCCCTGCACAGCTATTTCCCAATGCGTGGAGGTTGTTGTGTGCCTACACCGTTCGTAGCCGCGAGCTTGGGGATGGGCTGAATCTCGACATCATGTCGAGCCTATTTCTAGTGAGGAGGGAACACGAGTCCTACCTCGTCAATCTTAGCTTGTTGGGTATTAAACTCACCACGGCCCCTTCGAACGTCGGGCCGTGGAAGAAGAAATGGTTCCTGGTCCGAGACCCTACTGGGAGGTATCTCAACTTTCCCACGACACCGGACAACTTCGTTCGATCCAAGGGCGCACATAAAGCCACTGAACTCAGGGAACTCAAGGCCCGATATACCCCGGAGCGTCAGGAATCGTTCCAGGAGTATCTAGCACAGGACCGGCTTGAGCGGGCCGGCCTAAGCCTCACCCTTCCACCCCGCGAGGACAAAGAGGGTACTTAATTTCCCTCTTGTTGTTTGTTTTTGTTATTTGCCCTTGGTTTTAGGCGACGAGGTTGAAACCTCGCTTATCTAGCGATGACCACGGGCCTTCGCTCGGGTCATGCTAGCTTGACTCGTTGTTATGTCTCGTTTCTTGCTTTTTATCTAACTTATTTTTATGTCTTTCTTTGACAGTGGACCTCTTCGGCGCTTGTTGAAGGGTTTCTTGAACAAATAAATTTATATCAAGACCCCGCTGAGTATAGCGGAGTCAGGTTCGTCCACGGGAATGAGAATAGTGCTATAGAATAGTTGATAAACTACAAAAGGCGAAAAAAACAAAGCAAACACTAGCAAAACAAGGCCAGGACCGAACTGATTAGGGTCGTGCACGACCCTATGAGGGTCGGTCCTGGGGTCAACAACACACAAACGAACACAATTAAGGGGGAAAGATAGAGCACGACCTTAATGAGTCGAGATCGAATCAAATTAACTAGTATTAACCAAATATAAAAAGGCACTTCTAGGGCTAGGGCTACCACAACAACAACCATGCATGCTTTCAACAAGAATTCACAACTATCATGCAATCACGATCATAGAAAAGTCAACTGTCGCAAACAATTCAAGTTATTCAATCAACTGTAGCAAATCAAACAACTTTCTATCTATCCTTCAACCTAGGAATATCAACTTTCGTAAATAATCCTATTAGAACTAATCAAGAAATCAACTTTACACTTTCGCTTTTAGGTTATTTGCAAGACATATATGCCTCAACTTTCACAAAGGTATTAAGAACAAGATAGATAGATATGATCTTCAAGCATTCAAGTCATGAATTCAAGTTTAGACATGCATGATTGTGTCGGGTTTTCACCCAACCCTAGAATCTAAGAGAACTACTCAGACATAGCAAAATAAAATGCAGACATAATTAAATCAAAACCGAAAATTAAATTGAATGTAAGAAGAAGTCTTACAAATTTCTCCAACTTGTTCTCCAAGTCCTCCTCTTAATCCCCAAAAAACGTAAATAAAGCTAGAGCAAAAACCGGACCTTTAAACTAAAGGGTTTAGCCTCCTTTTATAGAGGAAAAGGAGTCCCAAATAAACTAGGAAACAAGATAAAACAACTTCCTAAAATAAAAGATAGAATATATCCATAAAGATCTCGGAATAAGGCAATAGTCGGCGCCATGATCGACCCAAATGGGTCGTGCACGACCCCCCAAGGGTCGGTCCTGAGAGCTTGTTCTCTGGTTGGGTCGAGCCCGACCCTGATAGGCACTACGAACAACCTTGAGTAAAACTTGCATAGCGGATTCGTTACAACTCCGTTTGACTCGATTCTTTTTCCTAGGTTCTTGTAACGAAATTCTCTATCTCTTTCTAAGCTCAAACTTGATCTTCAATGACTTTACTTGAGCGCTTAATCTCCATCTTCTCTTGTAATGTTCCAAACTCTTCTTTCAAGCTCCAAAACTCCTACAAAAAGACACAAAAAATGCGTAGCTTCCGAATCTCAAGGAAATACGAAAACTAAAGCAAAAAGACTCAAAAACATAAAACTCAAGTACGAAAACCACTCAATCTAATCTATCTAGATACTAAAAACACTACCTAAAAAGCGGATATCAAAATACCCCATACTTAGACTTGCTTGTCCTCAAGCAATAATCATACAAAATCAAAACCAATAACACAATCTTCAAGCATAGCCCTTTCTCAAAACATTTTAAAACACAAGTGAAAATGTAGACAAGTAATTTTAACGTCATCACATATGTATGAGTCTCAAGCGAAAGCAATCACAATCCAACCTCACAAGGGATTTTATTGTGTTTCTCTCAACTCTCATGGGTTTAGGCTATTAAATCAACTCCCATCTCAATCTTTATGCAACATCTACTTTATCATTGAGACTTATATCACCAATCTCTCTACCTAGAGAAGTCAAAACACATCAATCATCATAAGAACTTAGGCTCAACGAAATCTTCATAGAAGACTCCATTCGGCCGGGTTGTAATGGGGCTTGGTAATAACTTTAAGGTGTGGAAACATTTTGGCTATGTGGTGCTAATAATATCCGGGAATCAAAGACTCCTAAAAACTTACATTTACCAAAACTCTCAAAAGATAACCAAACTCACTCTTTCTTTATGCACTTTTTCTTTCACTCACCCATTTATCCCACTTAATCTTGCTTACAAATACTAAGGAAACTTTGGCTCACGCACACTTTATTCATTGCTCAACTCTTTCTTCACTTTCTTTTCCTCCCTTTTGATTTTTATTTTTTTCCTATGAGAGGTCGACGTCGAACTTGCATTATTATTTTTTTCAACTCTTTTGTAAGTGCATTCAGGGAACCAAACTCCTTTTACATGACAAACTTGCAAGACTTTTAACTTTTCCCAACCCATATTACCCCACACTTGAGCCAAAACATCTTACTCAACAAAATCATCTCAATAACCAACACTAAGTCCTAATCCCCGGATAGGGTCAAGCTTATCTTGGCTAGGAAACAATTTTGTGAAGCTAAAAATAAAAGGCTTAAGGCTCAAATTGGCTTCAAAAAGAGGGTAATGTAAGGCTGGATATGGATTAATAAGGCTTATGAAAAATAAGTTCTTAATCATAATCAACATGCATGAACGAACTCATAGCGGCTTCAAGAAATAGATAACCATATCAATAACAAGAGATAAATGCATAAAGAGAGCAAATCACACATATAAAGAAAAGGGACTTTATGAAGATCTCCCTATAAGGCCAAAATTCCTCACTAGGTAAAAATTTTGTTGGATTGCAACTACTTCAACTCAAGACACATATGCTCAATTTCATTACAAGTCAATTTTCACAATCAAAAGCAATTTCTCAAGACTTAGGCTATACTATCCAAATATGCCAAAGGAATTATATGATAAGCATGAAAATTAGATCTCATCATAGGACATCTAAGATGAAGCATTCTTCTATCCTAAAACAAAGAAGCAAATATTATTGGACTTTTCGACATTTTTCAATTTTTTTGATCTTTTTTTTCAAGTTTTTTCTTTTTTTCGACAAAACAAACTAACAAACAAACCAAAAACAAAAAGACCCAATTATGTACAACATGTGAGATTTCTTCTTCCCCTACCCCATACTTAAATCATGCAATGTCCCCATGCATGAAAATGATATGAAAAAGTAAAGAGAAGAGAAGAAAAAACTCACAAAGAACTCTTGGAAGCTTGGAAGAAGGTGGAACTCATCATTGTGACCCTCAATGGAGAAGGGATATTTTAGGAATCTCCAGATAGGGTCGTGCACGACCCAAATAGGGTCGATCTCGACCCCCCCAAGTGTTCGAAAAATACCCAAAGTTGCACCTCATGTAAAGTCGTCTTTTCTCGTCTTTTTGAACTCGTATTTGAAGCTTAGGACCCTGCAAAAATCCCACAAAATTCTATCCCAAAAATATATATTCTATCCTAGTCTAAGGAAGGTTAGAAAAATCTAATAAAAATAAAATCAAATAAATAAATAAAATAAAAATAAACTAACTAAAAACCGGGTTGCCTCCCGTAAGCGCTTGTTTAACGTCATTAGCTTGACGACTTACCTCAGCTCAGTCCGAGGTGGTGAGAGCCCATGTGGCTCGGATTTCTTCATTGGGTTCCACCTTTGCATAGTACTTCATCAAGCGGTGCCCATTGACTTTGAAAATCGCTCCGTTCTCATCTATAAGGTCAACCGCCCCATGTGGATAAATGTGATGAACCGTGAATGGTCCACTCCATCGAGTCTTTAGCTTTCCGGGGAAAAGTCGGAGCCTAGAGTTGAATAGGAGTACTTGGTCACCGGCCTTGAAGTGTTTTGGAACAAGCTTCTTATCATGCCACTTCTTGGTTCTCTCCTTGTAGATCTTGGCATTCTCATACGCCTTGAGCCTCAATTCTTCCAACTCTTGCAAGTCCATGAAACGTTTTGCTCCGGCCGCGTTGAGATCCATGTTGAGCTCCTTGAGAGCCCACAAAGCTTTGTGTTCAAGCTCGACGGGCAAGTGACACGATTTGCCATACACCAAATTGAAAGGAGTGGTGCGGAGTGGCGTCTTGTAAGCAGTGCGGTATGCCCAAAGTGCATCATCAAGCTTTGAAGACCAATCCTTTCTTGACCGGGATACCGTCTTCTCTAAGATGCTCTTGATTTGACGGTTTGAGACCTCCACTTGCCCACTTGTTTGAGGATGATAGGGTGTTGCCACCCGGTGAGAGACCCCATACTTGGTCAAAAGAGCTTCAAAGCTCCTCTCAATGAAGTGTGATCCACCATCACTTATAAGAACTCGGGGGACTCCAAAATGAGGGAAGATGTTTGATTTCATGAACTTAGCAACCACCCGAGCATCATTTGTTTTTGTGGCAATGGCCTCCACCCACTTGGAGACATAATCAACCGCTACAAGGATGTACTTATAAGGACCCGATGAAGGGAAGGGTCCCATAAAGTCTATCCCCCACACATCAAAAAGCTCGACTTCCAGGATACTGGTGAGCGGGTTCTCATTCCTCCAAGTGATATTTCCGGAACGCTGGCATTCATCACACCTTGTCACAAACTCATGTACATCTTTGAAAAGCGTTGGCCAATACAAGCCACTTTGAAGAATCTTCGCCGTGGTCTTAAATCCCTTAGCATGGCCTCCCATTGGTAGAGTGTGGCAATGGCGAATGACGCTCTCAATCTCATCATCCGGAACACAACGCCTAAAGATGTGATCGCTTCCTTGTTTGAACAAGTAAGGATCATCCCAATAGTATTGCTTGACGTCATGGAGGAATTTCTTCTTGGCTTGAGGGGTTAAACCCGCCGGAATCTCGCCTCCTACAATATAGTTAGCAAAATCCGCAAACCAAGGGGTCTTCGACCCACGTAAAGCCGGAATAGAAGTAGGGAAAGAAGATAAAGATGGTAGATTATTAGAACTTGAAAGAACCGAAAAGGATGAAGAAGACTTACCTGCTCGACCCTGGGAGGGGTCGTGCACGAGCCATTTGGGTCGTGCACGAAGGCTGGCTCGAGGGTAGGGGTCGTGCTCGACCCAATGGGGGTCGTGCTCATACCTATGATGTTCATAGAAGGGTCGGTCCTGAGAGGTCCAACCTCTGTTGGGGTCGTGCTCGACCCTGGTAGGGTCGGTCCCGAGGCCTTGGGTTCTCTACCACTAGCCTTGTCTCCATGGGGCTCATTGTTGCCTTGTAAAAGAGTCTCATCGGGGCGCGTATCATTGATGGCGATTGATCCGCTAGACTCATGGATATGCTCAAGGGGCAGTCTTGATAGGTGATTCGCCACTAAGTTCTCCGCTCCCTTCTTGTCTCGGATTTCGTGATCGAATTCCTACAATAAGAGCATCCAATGAAGCAACCTAGGCTTGGCGTCTTTTTTTGCCATTAGAAATCTAACCGCAGCATGGTCAGTATAAACTATCACCTTAGATCCTACTAAGTAAGAGCGAAATTTCTCAAAAGCAAACACCACAGTGAGAAACTCTTTCTCAGTTGTGGTGTACTTACTCTGGGCTTCATCGAGCGTCTTACTTGCATAGTAGATGGCATGAAGCTTCTTGTCCTTCCTTTGCCCAAGAACCGCTCCTATGGCATAGTCACTAGCATCACACATGATTTCGAAGGGAAGTGACCAATCCGGTGATTGCATAATGGGGGCCGTCACGAGGGCTTTCCTCAACCTGTAAAATGCTTCAAGACATTCTGGAGACATGCTAAACACTACATCTTTCATTAGTAGGTTAGTCAATGGCTTAGCAATTTTAGAAAAGTCTTGAATAAAGCGTCTATAAAAACCCGCATGGCCCAAAAAGTTCCTAACGTCTTTAACGGAGGATGGAGGGGGCAATTTCTCTATAAGCTCTATTTTTGCCTTGTCCATCTCAATCCCGCATTTAGACACTAGATGTCCTAAAACAATTCCCTCTCTAACCATGAAATGGCACTTTTCCCAATTAAGCACAAGGTTAGTCTCCTCACATCTTTTGAGGACTCTAGAGAGATTAGCAAGACATGAATCAAAAGTGGAACCATAAACTGAGAAATCATCCATAAATACCTCCACTATTTCTTCAATCATGTCGGAGAAGATCGCCATCATGCATCGTTGAAAGGTGGTCGGGGCGTTGCAAAGCCCAAATGGCATTCTCCTATAAGCAAACGTCCCATATGGACAAGTAAATGTTGTCTTCTCCTGATCATCGGGGTGAATGGGAATCTGTCAAAAACCATTATAGCCATCCAAATAGCAAAAGTAATCGTGTTGGGCTAAGCGTTCTAGGACTTGGTCAATGAAGGGGAGTGGAAAATGATTCTTCCTAGTGGCATTATTAAGTTTCCTATAGTCTATTCACATTCTCCACTTAGTGGTGGTCCTAGTTGGAATCAACTCCCCTTTTTCATTTTCAACAACCGTCATTCCCCCCTTTTTAGGAACTACATGTACGAGGCTAACCCATTTACTATTGGAGATAGGAAATATGATACCGACATCTAACATCCTAAGAATTTCCTTCTTCACTACCTCTTTCATGTTAGGGTTTAGCCTACGTTGATGCTCAATAGTGGGTTTATGATCATCCTCCATATAAATTCTATACATGCACAATGAGGGTGAAATACCACTAAGTTCCTCTAATGAATATCCTATGGCTTCCCTATGAGTCCTAAGCACATCAAGCAATTTGTTCTCTTCTTCCATACTCAAGTTAGCATTAATAATGACGGGAAGAGTAGAATTAGGACCAAGAAAAGCGTACCTCAAGGAGTCAGGGAGCTCCTTAAGCTCGGGAGTAGGTTCGGGCAAGCTAACTTCCTCCTCATGCTCCACTTTGAGTGCATCCAAGACAAGGCATTGCTCCTCACTTTCGTACAGGAGGGTCGTGCACGACCCTTGGAGGGTCGGTCCTGAGACCCCAAAAACGTGCGGTAGAGGATCCCAAGCCAATAATTTCTCCGTTGGGTTGTTGCACTCAATGTAGTCAGAGCGTGTGTATAGCATCTTGACTTCCTCCTGATTTGACTCCTTCGTTGTTGGGTTGAATCGGAACTCAACCACTTCTTCTCCGATGTTAAAGGTGATAAGACCGTTCTTGACATCAATGATGGCTCCCGCTGTGGCTAAGAATGGTCGTCCGAGAATAATGGGCACCACGGGATCTTTAGGCATCTCCATCACTATGAAATCGTTGGGCACAATGAACTTCCCAACTTGAACCGGGAAATCATCTACCACACCCGTTGTCTTGACGCACGACCCATCCGCCATGTATAGCCTCATGTTTACCGGTACTAATGGCCCCATGTTGGTCTTGGACCAAATTGAAAGTCGAAGCAAACTCGTACTAGCACCTAGATCACACAAAGCTTTGAAACGGTAAGCTCCAATACCAATTGTAATAGCAAACTTACCTGGGTCGCCTAGCTTCTCGGGAAGCTCCAACGATCTCACTTCATCTATCAATTCCGACATTGATCGCTTCCTAGATAAGATCTCCTTCAAGAATTTAGTATAAGCAGGCATTTCATTCAAAGCCTCAGCGAAAGGAATGGAAAGATTTAAGCCTTGAAGAAACTTAACAAGGCACTTGAACTTACCTTCCGTTGAGTCTTTGGGTTTCTTAGAAGGGAAAGGAAGTACTTTAGATGGAGATTGAATAGAAAGAGAAGGGTTAGAAGACTTACCTGGCGAAGGGTGGTCGAGCTCGACCCCAACTGGGTCGATAGCATCTTCTTCCTCATTAGTAGCATCCTCAGGAACGACCCATGAGGGGGTCATTCACGACCCTAATGGAATTGTGACAGGGTCGGTCCTGAGAGGTCCAACCTCTGTTGGGGTCGTGCTCGACCTTGACAGGGTCGGTCCTGAGGCGTGTTCCTCCTCTTTGTGCTTGGTTGGCTCGGGCAACGCCTTGCCACTCCTTAGGTGCATGGATCGGACTTCACCATTGCTTTCTTGGCCTCTAGGATTCTCGTCGGGGCGGCCCGGGAGTTGTCCGTGAGGTCTCGGGATCTGAGTAGCTAGTTGTCCAAGTTGGAAATCGACATTCTTTCTCCATGAGTCAAATTCTCCAAACCTTGCATGAACACCTTTCATTTGTGTAGCAAGCTCAGCTCGTACTCCATTTATTCCGGTCTGGACCTCAGCTCGGACTCCATTGATTCCGTCTTGCAGCCCTTGCACCCATGATAGTGGCTCTTGATAGCTTGGAGGACGGTAGGTAGGGGGACGTTGCTCTTGTTGAGGGGCTTGCTTGTATTGGTCATAATTGGGATTGCCCCAAGATGTGTGAGCATTGTTCCTCCCTGCATAGTTGTTTTGGTTCCTATAGGAACCTCTCATGTAGTTCGCCTCCTCATAAGCCCCGGCGGCTCGTACTTGCTGCAAGTTAGTGCAATTGGAAGTAGTATGGGCGGAAGACCCGCATTCTTGACAAGATTGAGAAGATTTAAAGTAGCTTACTTGCTTTTTCAATCGGTTGATCTCATCTTGCATGAATTGGAACTTCACATCCCGATCAACCATATCGGGCGATGGTTCATACAGCTTCCTCTCCGTCGGCTTAGCTTGTTGGGTTCCATACATGGCATCATATTTGGTTAGCTTATTCAATAACGCCCATGCCTCATCTAGAGTCATCTCAATGAACCCACAATCAGTGTGAAGGTTAATGCGATCCTTGGTAGCCGCATTGATGCCTTGAAAGAAGATCTCTTGGAGAACATAGGGAGGTTGCCCATGAGTAGGGCATTGGCGTAGAAGCTCTTGGAATCGTTCCCATGTCTCCACAAGCGTCTCGTTGGGAAGTTGATGGTGGGAGGTGATGCGCTTCCTAAGCTCCGTTGTTTTTGTCGGTGGAAAGAACTTGGTCATGAATAAATCATGCAATTCTTTCCATGATGTAATAGACCTCGGTGGCAAGCTCTCCAACCAATTTAAAGCTTTTCCTGCAAGAGACCACTTAAAAGCCTTCAAGAGAACATATTCAAGTGCAACATCATCAGCAGCAATGGTGTCGCATAAATCAGTAAAGTTCTTAATATGTTCCATGGGACATTCAGTGGGTTTCCCCTCAAATTGAGAACGCTTGATTAAGGATATGAAGTGAGATTTAATCTCAAATGTGCGGTTGATCTCCGAAAGCACTATCGCCGATTCGGGCACCCTCAGTTCTGGGTGCATGTATTACTTGGCATTCCTTGGGATAGCGTTTAGTTGCTCCTGGAATCGCTGCGTAGCTGCAGCCTGAGTGTCTCGGTCCACTCGCATGCGTTGCATCTCAGCACGAAGTTCCTCCATTTGACGAGCAAGAGTCTCAGTGTCGGCCATTGCTCGTTGTTCTCTTAAACGTCAGTAGAAGGATCTTTCAGGTTCACTGTCGTAGTCAATCCCAAACGTTCTTCGGGAAAAACGAGATGGCATACATTGCGAACAAAGACAAAATAAAACAAAATTAAAAAAAAAACAAAAGGGTAAGGGCTAGTCCCAAACCCAAATATCAACTAAATTAGGCACTATTGCTCAATCCCCGGCAACGACGCCAATTTGTTGAAGGGTTTCTTGAACAAATAAATTTATATCAAGACCCCGCTGAGTATAGCGGAGTGAAGTTCGTCCACGGGAATGAGAATAGTACTAAAGATTAGTTGATAAACTACAAAAGGCGAAAAAAAACAAAGCAAACACTTGCGAAACAAGGCCAGGACCGAACTGATTAGGGTCGTGCACGACCCTATGAGGGTCGGTCCTGGGGTCAACAACACACAAACGAACACAATTAAGGGGGAAAGATCAAGCACGACCTTAGTGAGTCGAGATCGAATCAAATTAACTAGTATTAACCAAATATAAAAAGCCAATTCTAGGGCTAGGGCTACCACAACAACAACCATATATGCTTTCAACAAGAATTCACAACTATCATGCAATCACGATCATAGAAAAGTCAACTGTCGCAAACAATTCAAGTTATTCAATCAACTGTAGCAAATTAAACAACTTTCTATCTATCCTTCAACCTAGGAATATCAACTTTCGCAAATAATCCTATTAGAACTAATCAAGCAATCAACTTTACACTTTTGCTTTTAGGTTATTTGCAAGATATATATGCCTCAACTTTCGCAAAGGTATTAAGCACAAGATAGATAGATATGATCTTCAAACATTCAAGTCATGAATTCAAGTTTAGACATGCATGATTGTGTCGGGTTTTCACCCAACCCTAGAATCTAAGAGAATTACTCACACATAGCAAAATAAAATGCAGACATAATTAAATCAAAACCGAAAATTAAATTGAATCTAAGAAGAAGTCTTACAAATTTCTCCAACTCGTTCTCCAAGTCCTCCTCTTAATCCCCAAAAAACGTAAATAAAGCTAGAGCAAAAACCGGACCCTTAAACTAAAGGGTTTAGCCTCCTTTTATAGAGGAAAAGGAGTCCTAAATAAACTAGGAAACAAGATAAAATAACTTCCTAAAATAAAAGATAGAATATATCCATAAAGATCTCGGAATAAGGCAATAGTCGGCGCCATGATCGACCCAAATGGGTCGTGCACGACCCCCCAAGGGTCGGTCCTGAGAGCTTGTTCTCTGGTTGGGTCGAGCCCGACCCTGATAGGCACTACGAACAACCTTGAGTAAAACTTGCATAGCAGATTCGCTACAACTCCGTTTGACTCGATTCTTTTTCCTATGTTCTTATAACGAAATTCTCTATCTCTTTCTAAGCTCAAACTTGATCTTCAATGACTTTACTTGAGCGCTTAATCTCTATCTTCTCTTGCAATGTTCCAAACTCTTCTTTCAAGCTCCAAAACTCATACAAAAAGATAAAAAATGCGTAGCTTCCGAATCTCAAGGAAATACGAAAACTAAAGCAAAAAGACTCAAAAACATAAAACTCAAGTACGAAAACCACTCAATCTAATCTATCTAGATACTAAAAACACTACCTAAAAAGCGGATATCAGCGCTCTAACCTCGAAGGCGCAGGGAAAGAGACCTGCGACTTCTACCTCCACCGCCCCGGTTCCCCGAGGTCAAAAGGGGGTCAATATAAAGGAACCAATGCCGCAGGAGAGGCCACCTACCTCGCAACCGAAGGCAACACCCCCTCCGCCGAAGGCGCCCGGGGTGAAGATTACCGAGGGGGCTTCGTCTAAGGGGGACGTCGCGAGGACGTCCTCCCAAGTCTCTCGAGGATCCGGCGACGGAGGCGGATCCAAGAGAAAAGAGTCCGAGGGTCCCCCCGCCAGGACAAGACGAAAAAACAGAAGGGGGACGGCCAGAGGGGGACCTCGCGAGGGGAGGCGGCCCAACGCTCCGGCCCCATGAGTCGGGTTGTGTCCGCCACCGGGCCCCCTGCCGACAAATTTCACTACCCCGGACCCGCCCGGGGCGTGCCCAAGGATTGGGAAAGGGCGGACTGGAAGGAAGAGGTTGCGTGGGCAAACAACCTCTCGGAGGCTGCCCTCAACGACGAGATCCTCCGCTATTCGGCGATGGTATGCCCTACTTCCTCGAGGTTGCTCTTTTTGTCGGTTCCATTATTATCATCTTTGTTTTAGCACGTTTTATGGTTCTTCAGAACCATTTCTTCGAGAATTACAATTACAGTCGAGTCAGCCTCCTCCACAAGAAGATGGATAAGATGGAGGCGAAGCTTAAGGCCCGCGACACCGAGATCGAAAAGAAGAACAAGGACCTCGCGGAGGCCGAGAGACGGATTTGAGTCGTCGAGGTTGCGGCGACGGACGAGGCCAAGGAGGCCGCCAGGGCCAAGGAGGAGGCAAAGAAGGTCAAGGAGGAGGTTAGGCAGGCCAAGGAAGAGGGGGAAAAGGCCATCAGGGGCGTCGAGGTCGAGGTTGGGGGCCTCAAAGCTGAGAACAAGGAGCTCCGGAGTAAGCTATCCGCGGAGCACAAATTCTTCAGGGACAAGGAAGCGGAGCTCCTGAAGGCCGAGGAGGAGATCACCAGCCTCCGACAGCGCGTTAGCGAGCTGAACGAGGAGGTGGAGGCTGCGGGGCCCAAGTACGTGGAGTCTGCGGGGTACAAGGAGGAGTTGGTGGGCAACGTGCAAAAGATGTTCCGCCAGGCCGTCCGCATGGGGGTCAAGCAGGCGGTGGCGAAGTACGGGCACATCGACCCCCGTATTTCCTTCTTCAACCCCAACTATACAGAGACTATGCGGGAGGAAACCGGGGAGGAGCCCGAGGGAGAATGCGAGTTCTTCCTCAGGGAGGATGGGACCTTGGCTTCCGAGGCACCGCCCGCGGAGGACCTCAGCTAGGGAAGCCCGAACCCCGTTGTCGTGGACTCTCACCCTGCGATCGACGCGCCGAGCTCCCAGCCCGTGGTGATCCATGACTCGCCTGTCCGCCAAACTCCTACGGAACCCACCGCCGAGGCCCCGGAAGAACCCGCCGCCGAAGCGCCGAAAGAATGAAGGACGCCTCTGATCTTTTAATTTTTTTTTATTTCTGTTATGTTGGTGACCCCGCCGGGGTCTGTAATTAAATACTTCGGCCCTTGTGGCCTTATTTTATGCAACTTTTTTCTTGTCTTATGGTTGTGTTTGTGTTTCTTGCTTTAATTTACTTGTATACATATCCCGATCCAACCCCATGGCCCGAGTGTCACAATACTTGTGGCACTTTCGGGACACATCGGGCGCTGGTCTTATGCCACGATCTCGAGCCGTGCTCGGATCACGCATAATTGTCTTTATGCCAAGATCACGAGCCTCGCTCGGATCTTGGACGATGATTATTGATTGTTTCCAACCCTAAATGGGAAACGAGGTGTGGGCTTCGCAACTTTAAAACCGAGAACTTCCAACCCCAAGCGGGAAGCGAGGGGTGGACTTAAACACGAGGTTCTCTAAACCCAAGCGGGAAGCGAGGGGTGGGCTTAAACACGAGATTCTCCAACCCCAAGCGGGAAGCGAGGGGTGGACTTCGCAACTTAAAACCGAGATTCTCCAACCCCTAGCGGGAAGCGAGGGGTGGACTTAAACGCGAGATTTTTATTTTAGAGGCAGGTTTGAAAATTCCACGACACTTTATTCACAAAATTCGATGGAATAGCAGAGTTTGGAGAGTTTACACATAGTATTTTTTGAGTCGATCGACATTCCATGTTTTGCTCAGGGTACGTCCCTCGCTGTCTTTGAGCTTGAAAGCTCCAGGCGCAACCTCCTCGCCGAGGGGGTATGGCCCCTCCCATTTAGGATCCAACTTGCCACCTTCGGTACGCCTCAAGACGAGGCTACCCGTAGCCAAGAACCGAGGCCTAACCCTCTTGTCGTGGTACACTGCCACGCGGCGTTGTATTCGCTGGAGCGCAGGTCAGCCACCTCACGCAGCTCGTCTCTGAATTGCAGTTCGACCTTAAGGTTGGCCTCGTTCTCTTTTTTGTTGAAATCGAAAACCCTCGCCGATGGGACCAGGGTCTCCACGGGGACTAGCGCTTCCGCCCCGTAAGTTAGAGCGAAAGGCGTTTCTCCCGTTGCGCGACGCGCGGTGGTGCGATATGTCCATAGGACGAGTGAGAGAAGCTCCGCCCAGCGACCTTGGACCATGCCCAGGCGCTTTTTTAAATCGGACAAGATGCGGGCATTGACGTTTTCCACCTTGCCGTTGGACTGGGGGTGGGCCACGGAGGAAAACTTGAGGGTTATGCGTAGGTCGGAGCAGAAAGTCTAAGTCTCCTCGCAGTCGAATTGAGGGCCATGGTCAGTCATGATGGTCATGGGGTCGCCAAAGCGGTAGACGAGGTTCTTCCACAGGAAGTCGCAGACCTTTGTCCCAGTGATTTTTGCCATGGCTTGCGCCTCGACCCATTTCGTGAAATAGTCGACGATGACCAAGATGTATCGCACCTGGCCAACAGCCTTGGGAAAGGGGCCGAGGATGTCCATTCCCCACATTGCGAAGGGACATTGCGCGTGGATGGAGTGAAGGCGCGAGGTCGGGGAGTGCTGGAGATTCCCGCGCTTCTGACATCCGTCACATTTCTGGACATAGGCCCTCGCATCTTGCCGGAGATTGGGCCAAAAGTACCCCAGATGGGTGATTTTATGCGACAGGGCCCGCCACCCTGGGTGGCCGCCACAGTCCCCCTCATGTTCTTCGTAGAGGATATGCTCCGTAGACTCGGTCGGTACACAGAGCAAATTGGGCTCAGCGTAGCCTCGGCGATAGAGTCAGCCGCCGACGACGCAGTAGTGGACCGCCTGCATTTTCAGCTTCCTAGCCTGTGCGGGGTCCTCTGGGAGGACACCGCTTTCCACATATCGTGTTATCAGGATCCTTCAATCCTCAGTGGTAATGGAGAGAACCTCGCCGCTCACACTCCGCGAGAGTTTTCTTTCCACCATCACGCGATTCCCTACTTCCAAGGGAAGGGCAGATCCCAACCTTGCGAGAGCATCCGCCTTCGTGTTCAAGGTTCGCGGGATGGACTCCACCGCGAAGGTTTCTAGGCACGACACCAAGGCCTTAACCTTTTCTCGGTACGCAAGCAGGAACCTCGTCCTGATGTCGTATTGCCCGTTGAGCTGACGCGCAACCAGCTCGGAGTCGGTGTAGACCTTTATTTTGCGGGCTCCACTGAGGAGCGCCATCTCTATTCTGGTGATCATGGTCTCGTACTCGGCCTCGTTGTTGGTGGCATCGAAGGCGAAGTTAAGGGCATACTCCGTCTCGATCGAGGGACCAGCGAGGAATACGCCAGCCCCGCCATCGGCATCACATCGTGAGCCATCAACGAATACCTTCCACTCTTCCGAGCTTGCGTCAGTTTCGGGGAAGGTGACCTCCGCCATGAAATTGGCGAGGGCCTACCCCTTCATCGCGGTCCTCGGGAGGTAGTTGATGTCAAACTCGGAGAGCTTGACTGCCCACTTCGTCATTCGCCCGGAGAGGGCGGGCTGGTGGAGGATTTGTCGAAGTGGGAGGTCAGAGAGGACCTGAATGGGATGCACGTGGAAGTAAGGGCGTAGGCGCCTTGCGGCGGTCACGACTACCAGTGCCATCTTCTCCGCCGGGGAGTATCGCTGCTCCGCAGGTTGGAGCATGCGACTCACGAAGTAGACTGGGTGCATGGCCTTTCTGGTTAGCACCGCGCCGACCGTCTCCGGGCTTACTGCCACATATAGTTGCAAGTCTTCGCTCTCCATTGGAGGGGACAATGTGGGGAGCTTCGACAGGAAGGCTTTTAATTCAGAGAAAGCGAGCTCGAGCCCCTCGTCCCAAACGAACTTGACGTTTTTCTTGAGAGCAGCGAAAAAGGGAAGAGACTTGTCCGCCAAGCGGGAGCAAAACCTCCCTAGATAGTTTACGGCGCCGTTGAGCCGCTGCACCTCAGTTCGAGATCGCGTCGACCTCATGGAGAGGATCGACTCGACCTTGGCGGGGTTGACGTCGATCCCGCGCTCACTGATCATGAAGCCTAAGAACTTCTCCGACGATACGCCGAAGACGCACTTCTCGGGGTTCAGGCTGAGACGGTTGTGCCTGAGGGTAGCGAAGACCAGGGCGAGGTCGACTAGATGCTCTTCAGGGGTCTTTCTCCGGACCACGATATCGTTAACGTAGGCCGACATGTTCCTTCCCATATGATTTTTAAAGACGCGGTCGACGAGGCGCTAAAAGGTGGCCCCCGCATTCTTTAGGCCAAACGGCATGACCTTGTAACAATAAGTACCTCGCTGGGTGATGAAGGACGTCTCCTCCTCGTCACGCGGGCTCATCAGGACTTGGTTGTATCCTGAGTACGCATCGAGGAAGCTGAATACTTCGTGACATGCGGTTGAGTCGACCAGCTCGTCGATCAAGGGAAAGGGGTAGCTGTCTTTGGGACAGGCTTTGTTGAGATCCTTGAAGTCCACGCACATCCTTGACTTCTCGCTAGCTTTTTTGACCAGCACGACGTTGGACAACCATCGGGGATACTGGACCTCGCGAATGAATCCCGCGAACAGTAGCTTCGCCACCTCGTCATTTGCGGCATTTGCCCTCACCTCATTCATTTTTCTTCGTCGCTGCACCACGGGGCGAGTGGTGACGTCGACGTTTAGGGAGTGCTGGGCCACGGTTCGTGGGACGCCGCAGAGGTCCTTCACATTCCAGGCGAACACATCGCGAGACCCAACAAGCAAGGCTTCCAGTGACGTTGCTGACGTCCCGGTGAGACATTCTCCCAGGTATATCTTTTCGCACTCATTCTCGAAGGGGGATATCACCCTTCTTTCTGCCTCAGGGGTGGGGATCGTGAAGTCCCGGACTTCGAGGTCGGCCTCGCCGGGGGACTCCACCATGAACACCGGGCACTTTTGTTTTGCCGAGGTCGCATAGAAAACACGGCCCTCTTCTTTGTTGCCCTTTACCTCCCCCGCCCCGTCGTCGACGGGGAATTTCATTTTGAGGTGGTAGATGGACACTACCGCCTGGAACTTCATCAGGGAGACTCTCCCGATGATTGCATTGTACACCGAAGGCAGGTGTACCATAGTGAATTCCACCATCTCGGTTTCCCCTCGTGGAGCCGGTGTCCAGCGTCATCCAAAGGTCTATGAGACCGGCGACGTCGACTTCGTCCCACGAGAAGGAAGTGAGTTTCCCAGCGTAGGGCTTCAGGGACGTCTCGGAGATGCCCAATTGCTCGAAAGCGCCGTAGTACATGATGTCCACGGAGGACCCCGTGTCCACCAGCACCCGCTTCACCATTTTCGAGCCCACTTGAGCGTGCACCACCAAGGGGTCCGAGTGTGGCATGTGGAGTCCCTCGACATCTTCGGAGGTGAAGGCCAAGCCTACGTGGGACCGCGAGGTCTGGGCAACGCTGAATACCGAGGGCTCGTGGTGGCTTGCCCTCGCGTACCTCTTTCTTTCCGCATGGCTTGATCCAGCCAGCGAAGGTCCGCCCGAGATGGTATGGATATACCCGTCGGGTGTTGTTGTCTGCCCAGACCACGGCTGTTTCGCGGGAGCTTGTTGCTCGACGTAGTTGGCCCGAGCTTGACCCGGGCCTTGCGGCACGGTGTTGGCCCCTGATGCGGGGTTGGTGCGCCCCTTTTTGTTCGGGTTGTACACAGGGCCGCCCTTGCCTCTATAACCTCATGGTCTCCCGCCGAAGCAGCTCCAAACCCCACCGCCGCCTCTGCGGTTGTTATAGTGGTTGTTATTTCTGTTGTCGTTGTTGTTGTTGTTCCTATTGTTGTTGTTGTTTCTGTTGTTGTTGTTATTGTTGTTGTAGTTGACGGGGTTTTGGGCCTGCGTCACATACGCATCCCTCGCGGCCGGTGCGACCACTTTTTCCTTCCCTTTAGCCTCGGCGACGATTTCCTTGTCGGTCTTCGGTCGCGAGCTATGGTTGGCGGCATCCTCGGCATATACTTGGTTCGTGATCCGGGCGCACAGGCTGTCGTATGTCGTCGAGCATTTCAAAAAATGAAATTCTTGAAAGGTCCCGGACACAGGTTGCCCATGAGGGTATCTCGCACTGATGACTCGTCGATGTGTGCGATCTCTGCGACTGCGGTGGTGAATCTCGTGAAGAAGGTTCCCAACAGCTCGCTCTCTCCCTGCTCAATACCGCGGAGATCCCGCATGTTCTTCTTGCGCTTCCTTGAGCCGTTGAAGTGTGCGATAAAGGATTCGCACAGTTGAGCGAACGAGGCCACAAACTCTATCTTGAGGCTTATGAACCACGTCATCGCGACCTTGTCCAGGGTGGTTGGGAAGATACGGCAGAATATGGCGTCATTGTAGGAGTTGACATTCATTTGGACAGCAAAGTGTTTTACGTGGTCATCCGGGTCAGCCGTGCCGTCGTAGAGCCCCATTTGTGGCCAATGGAAACCTTTGGGAAAAGGTGCCTCCTGAATCTCGTTCAGGAAAGGGGAACGGCACCCGACCTCGACGGGTTGGCGGCCCGACTTCGATTTCATTGGGTGCACAACACTCCCTGCCGTTTCGGACAACTCTGTGTCCCGCATCCTTGAACGTCGCGAACGGGATCGCGAGATCTACATCGGGTCCCGGGGAGGTCTCTCCGTTGACGAGCCGTTGGTGGACGTCTCGTGTCCCGGAACATGTCCGGGGATGTACGCGGGTACGTACTAGGAGTGGGGTTGGCCCGGAGCGGGGACAGGGACGTATGGGGGGGCAAAACCCGGCTGGTACTGCCCATAACCCGGGTAGGTATACGGGATCGGGGGTGCACCCCCCTGTTCGTACCCTTGGAACGGGTAGGGGTTTTGTGGGGCGTTGTACATCCAACCCGGAGGGACCACGAATGGACAACCCGGAGGCCTTGTGGCCATCCATTGCGGGGTCTCGGGCATGTTATCGGGGTGTTGGGGAAAAAAGTTGTTTAGGCAAGCCATTTTGAGGGGTTCAAAGCCAAGGTTTGCACAAATCGGGAAACTGTTGAGGATGAAGAGGTTCCCACAGACGGCGCCAGTGATGAAACCCGAAATAAACTTCGCTAGAAGACAAGAAATGAGATTCTTTTATTCGATTGTGCAAACGCTTGCTCTTTATTTATTGTTTTTTGCAACGAGGTTACAAGCCAACGAGGCTTACAAACAGACGAGGTTTACACCGTAGACCTCCTACGAGTATTCGAGATCTCGATCTAACAATGTTCGAGATCTCCTAATTGCTATGCGATTCTACCACTTACATGTCACTTGATTGATTTTGGTGTGAGGCTGAGCTAAGAGTGTAGTGAAGATGGCTTGCGAGATTGTGTAGCGAGGTCCTTGGTGTGAGCGAAAACTCTGTGTGACTTGAAGTCTTTTTGCGGACTTTACTTGCCTATAGCGAGGTCTTTTGACGGTGTTTCAACACGTCGATCTTCAACGAGCAATATAGTTCTTGAGTTCAAGGTGTTTTTCGACCCCCTTCACTTACGAGGTTCTCCTCTATTTATAGAGAATTGGGGAGTCGAGTTTTGGTTATCGTCTGATGTGGGACGCCCGAGATCAGGGCTTCTGATTGGTCCGGAGGTGAGGCAGCCGGTGATTGGCTTGGGAAGCGGCGCCAGCTGAGTGGTCCGGATGGGCAGACGTGTCAGCAGAGTCGGCAACGAGGTTTAGACCTCGCTTCGAGGCTTCGGAAGACCTCGCGGGGATAGGAATTTTGTTTAATTAAAAGATGGGTGCGGTTGTGGGTCCCAGAATCCACCTTGGAAGTCCCGTCGAATCTGTTTATTCCTTGCGTCCCGGGCCCACTTCCTTCTTTACCATTTTGTACACCATCAGTTTCTAGAATACAACAAATAAAACTTTCAAAATCCTAGAAATGCTTGTATGAAGACAACACGTCTTCCAAAGCTTCCTTCCTTCTTTCCTTTCCTTTCCAACCTTCCACGGTCTTCAAACTTATCTTCTCAATTCGATCTTCTCCCTAGAACCTGATATTTCTATAGAAACGAGAAATACCAGTCGGACGAAACCGGGAAGTAGCAAGGGTATTAGTCTTCCAAGAGACTAAGCAAATAGGAGAATGAGTTTTGGTTCATAAAGACGAAGCCATGCCATATTATAACCCGAACCCAAATGAGTGACGGTATAATAGTCTAAAAGGTTAGAAAGAGTAGGACGACAATAATCTAAATATGTGGTAAGTCAATCAATGGCTCAAAAATCAGGAATATAAGTCGAAATGATAATGGCTTTGTTGAAAGTAGGAAACCACCAAAAGTAGTTCCTAAGAAAGATAATGTGTTTGGATGTTGGGAATATTATTAAAACACACATTTATTTTAAAAAGGGTGCATCCATCGACTAATTAGATCCATAACCACCCTCATAGCATACGTGTTGTGCATCTCCATAGTGGAAAATGGAGACACTTTAATTCATATCGAGGAGCCAAAGTGGTGTTCCAAGTTGTACTTTATCACCATGCAGATTTATCATTACTATGCCCGAGGCACTAGTCTTTTATTAGTCATAAAATTTTGCATTACAGTTGTAGATTTTTAAATGTCGATGCTCAACTATTGAGACTTATACAGACAAGAGAAAGGGATGAAATCCCTAAGCACTCAAAGGAGCATCACCTTCTCACGCTTTGTTCAGAAGGTAGGTCATGATCTGTGTGAGGCGCAGATACTAAAGTATACCTCCCAACACGTTATAGAGAGACTCCTGGAACATATCCCCGAGATCCCTAGTTCTAAAACCTTTCCACAATAAAGAGATCGTATCTCAAACGAGACTCTTGAAACACATAAGTTCATAATCAACAACCCTAACGGTAACGGTACAAATAATAAAAAATAATTAATTTTCTAAATGGAAAACATAATATATAATAAAATATAATTTTTTAAAGAATTTATCTATGTATTTTTTATATATTTAAAAAATACATATCGTTTACACATTAGAAATAAGGTCGCCTTATTAAGCCACTTCTAATTCACATAATCATCGCTACATATCGTTCACACATTAATCCAACCAAGCACGGACCAAGCGGTGGGCTGGGGTAGGCTCTAGTCCACCCTAAAAAAATTAAAAAAAATAAAAATAGGGTAAATTAAATAATAATAAAAAAATAAAAAAAAGGTAAATTTAGTAGTAAACTAGTTTAATTATAGCCCACCCAGAAAATTTTGATGATAATTAGCCCACCCTAATTTGAAATCCTGGGTCCGTCCCTGAATCCAACTCATATTTTTGTCACATGCATGCATGTAACGGGTAAAAAATAAGGTCATCAAATTAAACCACCTCATCTTCACCACATGTCACTTCACTTTTAAGTAGACCTGTCAAAACTTGACCCGACCCGAAAAACCGACCGACCCGCCCGAAGTTTTTTGGGTTCAAACCCGACCCAAAAATCAATGGGTCAAGAGTAACCAAAACCCGGTCGACCCGGAAAAACCTGGGTTGGGTCACCAACCCGTTGGGTTGACCCGGCCAACCCGATAAAGTAATATTTCAATTAAAAATTAAATATTTTATTATAAATTTTATATAAAATTATTATTTTATTATTATTAAATAATATTTTATATAATATAATATTAATTATTTTAATAAATATAAAATAAAGGTTAACAAAATTGACGATCATGACCCGTTGGATCAACCCGAATCCGTAACAACCCGGTCCATGTGAACCCGGAAATTTTACGACCCGACGACCCAAGACCCGTTTTGACCCGAACCCTATTGACCCAAACCTGAACCCGACCTGCCTGACCCATTTGACAGGTCTACTTTTAAGCCTTTATTTTAAAAAATGAACCCCACTTTAATTACAAAATTAATGAAAATTAAATATTTAAATTAAATAAAAATTATGTTCATGTCCTTCATCCAATTTGTTAAAAGTTAGTTACATTTTTAATTTGTAGGTCATTTATTTCGTATATTAAATCTATGGATATGAACATTACATCAAAACGAAAAGTATACAAAATGACATACTTATAATATAAAGTCTAAATAAACTGTTAACAAGATGTAACTATTAGTTTCACTCGATCATAAAATTACTTCATGAGATGTGCTCTTAAAATAACTATTCTCTCGTCACTTTCTAGATTTTTTTCTCGTATTCGTGCTACTTAATCAGGAAGTATATACCTTTGTCGTGTTGTTTGTTGCAAAATTACAAGGAAATTGCCCATTTATTTGGCGGGGGGACTTCATTCACCCTTCATCCATCTGTGGAGCCAAAATCCTAAACGGCATATGCTATATTTTTAATCTCAAAAGCCAACTCCCACTTTATAAATTGTTTTTAAATTCATTGATCCACGAGCTAAAAAAGTAAAATCAGACTTCACCTCTTAAGAAATGAAACCTCGTACGAGTTCTCTTTTTGATAAAAGTACGAGTTCTAATTATTGGAATGGCTATTAAACTTTCTATATATATGTCCGATGGATCGGGGATCGTACGTATGTAAGTCCAGCACACAAGCCCAGTGAAATTTCATATCCTAAAATCAATTGGTAATAGGAGGAGTAACCCAAGGGATAAACTATATTCTCAATACGCTAATTCTCTTTATATTTCAGATGTGGGATAAACTATATTCTCAATACGCCCCCGCAAGTGCAACTGCCCTGGCCCAGTTGACACTTGGACACCTAGCTCTCAATCTCTTTATAGCTAGCCCGATGACAGTGATGGGTGGTGCCATCTCAATCTCTTTAATAGCCAACTCAACCCTGGGTGGGGTCATCTCACTCTCTTTTTAGCCGAAAGCACCCTGCACAGGAAATGGACCCGGATCGAGAGAAGTCGTTAGGCAGATAGCTATGGTATAAATAGCTCTGATACCATATTAAACTTTCTATGACCGATGGATCGGAGGATCGTGCGTATGTAAGCCCAGCACACAACCATTACACCATTTCTATCCACCAAAGCAACATGACAAAAACACTTGACCACTCAACACCATTTGTGTGCTTCAGGCCACAAGAAATATTAATACGAATCCAAAAGACAAAATTAGACTCGGAAAATAATTTTCTGGCAAGAGGATGATGAAAATCTTTTCAAAAACGCATTTTAATATTACAATCACGTAAGAGTTGGATCAACGACACTCCACGATAGAATAAATCGAGCAAAGGGCCGACACTATCAGCGAGATGGTCCCCGACCCGCTCTACATAGTAAGGATTACTCCTTTAATCACCATGGCATCCATGAAAATAAACGAGCCCGTTCAGTCACGTGAGTCTGCCAGAGGGCTTGATAAATCACCCGATCAAAAAGGCATGTGTAGACGTATGTATAGACGTAGTAGACGTATGATCTTACAGACTTACACCAAATCAACCCGTCAGTAAGATAAAAGAAGTTGGGCCCCACAAAATTATTTTTCAGTTCTCTCGCTCTATAAATTATATTCAAGTGTAATTTCTCGAGTGTCCATGTCTAATTTGATGATCGGTCACATAGACGTCATCCAAAAATCTGAATTTGCCACCGCCCATATAGAAGATCGAGCATGCTGTGTAATTCAATTTCTGGGATTCATGGACTCACAAAAGAGCAACAGCATCCTACTATTAATACAATAATAGTGGTAAATTTAAAGGGCATAAGAGTATAATTAATCAACACACTTACTTTAATATATCCCCCATGACACCATTAATAATAGTGGTAAATTTAAACGTAGATTTGTCCGGGAATTTGGTGTCCTTTTATTACTGATGACGATCCTATGTATGTGTTTTTGTCACCTTTCACTTGCTTCCCCACCACTAACTTCATTCGGTTAAAAATAAGCCACGACGCACGTCTTCCACATGAATATACAAAAAGCCCCCATCCTCAATTGTGGAATCTATTTTCCGACGTACAACCTATGAGAGCAGTTTGCATGAATTCCACCTGGCGCATGCAGTTTTGCCAATACATATGCCCGACGTATGAAGCTAGCTCCTCCTCGGTTCGACCTTAAACACTAAGAAATCCACGCCTAGAATCATTTAAATAGCACCCTCCTCAATTCATTTCCCATTGATTCAAATCATATCTTCAAATCTAAACTAACATATATATATTTCTCAGCCTTTTTTTTCACATAAACCGACCAGTTACAATGGCTAGCCTGAGAGCTAACATAGCCCCATCATCGGCGCCAACGGAAGACTTCGAATCCTTCTACTCCGGGTGGCTCATTGACCAGCGGCGGTTCCTCGACGAGCTCATCCTTCTCTCGAACCAAAACGACGACGCTCTGAGACAAGAAGGCGCCGAAAGAAACGCGAGTTCCTTAATCGAGGAGGTCTTGTTCCACTACAAGAGATACTACGAGGAGAAGGAGAAGGCAATGGACCAAGAAGACGAGCTCGGTTGTAGCCTCGTCTCCGTCTTTTGTCCGCCGTGGCCAACGCCATTAGAGAAGGTGTTCCTCTGGATGGGAGGATTCAACCCTTCTTTCGCGTTGAGCCTCCTGGAGGAGTCTTTGAACGACATGACGCCGGAGCAGAAGGGGATGATAGCGACGGTGAAAAGGGAGGTGGACGCGGAGGAGAAGGCCGTGGAGGATGCAAAGGAGAGGGTGTGTGAAAGGATTGTAACGCGGGCCCCGGGGGAGAGTGGTGGTCAAGATGTGGTGGCGGCGAAGGACGAGGTTAGAGAGGAGATGAGGGAGGTGATGAGGAGCGCGAACGGGGTGAGGAAGGAGACGGTGATGAAGGCGGTCGAGTGCTTGGGAGGGAGGCAGACGGTGAAGTTCTTGGTGGCGGTTGGGAGTTACTGGCTCGGGATGAAGAGTTTGGGCATCATCTACCCTTTATGAATTTCTTTTTACTTTGAAGAATAAAGTTGAGGCCTATCTATGATCGTATGCATCCCTAAACTTATTTATAGAAGATTTCCCCATCAAAACCTCAAATAGTAAGGAGTGAAATCCAACTCAAGATGATTCTGAAAAAGCTGAGAAGATCCTTGTTGTGAATTTGTGCTACTTTTTGCGAGTTGATTTTCTTGCATGGGAAAAAATGGTATTAAGTGTCACCTTATGGATTATAGGCGGGTAAACTTTTGTTTGAACAATATTTTATGTTTTTAAAATAATGATATGGTTGTTTGATGAAAGTGCCTTCAATTGTATTTCAAAAGAATGAGGTGCCTTCGACTTTTGTACCAATTTTCTTGGACATCCGTATGCTTGTCTTTTGGTTACTTGTTTCGTTTATTTTCATTGTCCAATTAATTTACTGATCCCTCAAAATCAGTATCTATATTTTAAGATCAAATAGTGTAGTTGTATCCGATTTCAGAATTGCTAATTACACTCATATTAAAAAGAGTTTATAAATAGAGCAAATCCACCAGATCCAAACAAATTTATTTTACATATAAGAACTTAAACATAAAAATCATGTGAAATTAATAAGCTTCTATGGCAACTAATTTTATTTGTTCTAATATGGTAATACATATAGAAACATTAAAACAAACCATTACTTTTCTGTTGAATTTATTGAAAACTTCTTTTATATATGACTTGGCATTTTGAGTTCATAGATTTTTCAGAAAAGACTTTCGATATTCTCCAAGTGCCCACGTAGGAAAAATATTCCGATATGCTCCATAGTTTAAAGTGCAAGCGTTGAAATAAGCTCCTGTAGGTTCCTGCCAATCACAATAATATAGATATTAAATAACAAGGAACACTTTTATGGTCGAAAGTACATATGTTATACAGTAGTAACTTAATTAAACTAGATAAACATATTTTTGGGTTGACAACTAATATATTATTCTAGTTTATATAGTGAAATTGTATACAATATGATAAATATTTGGAAAAATCTGTTTGCTACCCATAAATTTTTCACTTTTTCGATTGGTATCCTGAAAATAAAAACTATTCCGAATAGTATTCTTAAACTCTTGAATTGCTTCGGTTCATGTCATAAATAAATATTTTTCATTAGAATTATAAGAAAAACAGTTTAATTTCTAAGAAAAATAATTTTTGTAAATTAATTTAAAACAGTTCGATCTGATTCCAAAACTATTAATATAAGTTCAAAAAAATACCCTATAAAAATAATAAAAATAAATTATATAATTTAGAAGTAAGTTACGTTCTTGGGAATTGAATTTTCATGTTGAACCAAACTAAATGAGAGTAAAGTTGGAGTAAGAAATTGAGATAATGGAGAAAGAACTATTTTATGTGCATTTGTTTTTTATACCTGTTGAGGGAAGTCACCGTCTTGTTCTATTTGAGAGTTAATCAATAACTGTATACCCTTTTTTATAGGTATTGGATCGATCCCAACCTAAGAAGCAATTAGTTGAGTTAGAATATAAAAAGATCATCGTCAAAACAAAAAGAATAAAAAAATCATTAAATTACATATTATATATAGCTATAGTGGGTTCGAACATCAAACCTGGCCTGCATTAATAAGGGCCAAAAGTGCCCATGAAGTTTGAACTAGGTTGGATGTATTCCCTTCTCTGTTTGTGTATACCTGTTTTATGATTGCATGTGATGATCTTGTAATGTTGTTACTAATCAAAGCCAAGTATTTGTATTGAAGCAATAATAATTTCATATATATTGTTCATTCTGCAAGTGCAACCAATATAAAGCATTTTTTATTCTAAGCGTCACTTAAACATACCTTTTTAGTGTAAGACAAGTAGCTTTCTCCCCATCCACCATCACATAGTTGCTTGGATAGCAAGAACTCACAAGCTTTACGCAACACATGGCTGTTATTGTAGTTCATACCGCATGTTGTCAAGGCATCCACAGCAAGCCATGTACCATATGTATAGCATATGCCCCAATTACCTCGCCTGCCATTTTGTAAAATCAACTGTTTAGAGTTTTATATAGTATGAAGCAAGCCTTAAATTAAAAACTAATGCCTTCCATTATTAATAGGTGGCATTTTTTGCATTTTTATTTTATTTCAAAATTTTATATTGTTATATTTATTTTTTAGCATCATATTAGAGCAACTTAGTCGATCCAACCACCTTCCCTTTCCATTTACATCTCTTGGATCATTATGAAATTACAATTTACAATGTCATTCTCAAAGGCAATAACTACCAAAAGTGAGAATTCTTTATGTGAAACATTGTGTGCATAATGCAAACTCAAAATCATTAAAGGTAGTATCACATAACGTGATGTTGATTATCTTGATGATTGGTGTAATGTTAACTCTATGTTGGTAGGTTGGATTCAATTCACTTTGCAATCACTACAAGACCTCTTCCTTTTCAAGGTTCGAGTGAGGACAATGGACTCTGAATTTAAGCGTGTAAACAAGAGTAGTACGTACCAAGATGGGTGACCACCTAGGAAGTCCTCTATTTGCAAAGCCTAAGGCCTTATAAGCGCTAGCCCATGCCATCAGAGGACTTCCTAATAGATCACCCATCTTGGTACTAGTCTTGCTCTCACACACTTAAGTTTAGAGTTTTTTATTCTCACTCGAACCTTGAAAAGGAAGAGCTAGCTCTAGCATCTCAATCCCTTATAAACTATTAGGGTTCGTCAAGGCCTAAGGACCATTCTCCGGGCCAAGCCAACTTGTAACCTAGAGTTGACTCTGGTATTATTTTTAAGGCTTGAGGCCTTAGATACACTAACACATGCCAACACAGGGACTTATCAAGAGATCACCCATCCTAGTAGTGCTCTCGCCCCTACATACTTAACTTAAGAGTTAGTTGTTCTCACTCGGACTTTAAAAAGGAAGAGCTCTTGTAGACATAAATAGAACTACAATCCCTTATAAACCATTAGGGTGTTACTAGAAATACTTGATAAATCTTACCATTGCTCGTCCTGAAATTTGTTATCTTGTTCAGTATTGAGTAATTTATGCAAGCATATTAACACTTGATCATTGGGATATTATTGTTTGCCTTCTTTGATACCAGAAGAGTTAACATAGATAAGTTTTTTTATTTATCACGGGACTACAATCTTCAACTTACTAACTTTTATGATTCTAATTATGTGACTTGTCCTCTCACTCTTCCCTCTTTTATCGGTTACTAAATTGATGTACATGGCCATATTTAGCCATGTACATCAATTTTTTTACTATTACTACTAGGGAATATAGATTAGACAATTTTTTAGCGCCAATTAAATCTTTGCATCATTTCTTCATATTTTTCTCATTATTTTTAGTGTTTGTACACTAATAATGAATGTAAAATCATGCAATAGACTACAACCAGAGCGAGTGCCAATTATTTAAAAGACCATTTGGAGGACTTACCATGAACCATCTGAGTTTTGTTCACCTAAAATGTATTGAAGTGCCCTCTCAATACAAGAATCTATCTCTTGCCTTCTATAACCAGGGTACAACATCTTGAATAATTTCAAAGCTTTAATAACAGATGATGTGCACTCCACATACCTTCAATGGATCGATAAGGACAATAAATTATTCTTTTGAGAAAAAAGTGGATTAAGGTGAAAATGGTAGTTGCTCTATGAAAGGCGTAAACTTACTCTCGTTCGACCAAACAATTTTCAAATATTTCCGTGGGGTTGAATTTCTGGAAAAAAAAAAAGGAGTTCATATAAAAGAAAATTTTGATAAAGCTAATAGAAAGAAAAGGATTGATAATTGTTAATTGGAATTTTTATAATTATTAAAATACTAACCTCAAGCCAATGATATGTGCTCTGGGGCTCCCAAGCTGTGAAGCCACCATTCATGCTCTATATAACAAACAAGAAGCAAAGTTGGGGAATGACTCATGCCTAATACTCAATCTTTCTAAACCTTTTTCCCGAAGCAGAAAAATTAAATATCTTGTTCGGTTGTAAACTATGGTAACGTACAAAGAAAAAATAAGTCTAGCCTATTTAGGTGTTTGGATACATCAACAAAATATTTCATCTTGTTCCAGACAATTCCTTATTTTTCATGTAAAAATGGGGCTTGTGTCTCCTCAATCATTCTCCGAACACAAGGATGATCTCATTGATATAAAAGGTTTTCCATTCGTTTTGGAATTTTACTTCAATACACTTTCCCCCTTTTTGTCGTTTTTGAGGTTTCTTGCAGTTTCCTACTTCGTCCACTAAAATTATTTATAGATTTAATCCGTCCCGAATCTATCCATTTATTTAAAGATTAAAAAGGAAAATAGTCACTTGAGTCGTCTTTTCAAATTAGTTAGAAATTAATTACCTGGAAGTTGAGAAGGAAATCTATAGCATCATAGAGTCGTGTTGTCGCTATTTTTTCACCAACAAGTTCTTTTGGCATTTGTGAATACAACAACACAACCTATAAAAGACAAGTTCTACATTAAATTATAAATAAGGAAGTCAATATTTGCAATCTATGTAAATTATAAGAACTTGAAGTATGATCCATTTAGTTATAATTACATACATACCTTGAGAGATTCTGCTGTACAATCAGATACTTGCCAACCATGGTCTTGTGTACAGAAAGTCCATGCACCTTTACTTGGATATCGATACATTTTCTTGAAATTTTGAGATGGGTTTTCCTTGACCTTTCATGTAACCACAATTGTATATATCTTAAAATATTAAGTGCAAATTTTATCAAGAATATAGGGGCTTTTATGGTATTTAGTAGATCTATGGCTCATTTTTGTAATAAGCCTTCTAATATAAAAAGATAGTTTTTTTTCTCTTTGTTAGATCAAGAGCATTGTAACATAGTGTGTGAGGGCTTGTGTTCTTGGAGTGAGATGAAGCTCTATAATGGCTTCGAGTATAATTGATTGATTGATATCAATAAAGAGTATGAATCTTCAACTTTGTTTATGAGACATTTTCACTTGTTGGAACTATTTAAGATTTATACCTGTGAAGTTTTTATAAAGGCATGTGCTTTTTGTAGAGTTTCCCCATATTCTTCAGCGAGATTGCTTGACAAAATTGCTTGGATGGCAAATGCTGCCTCCCAGGTTTGACATCCAACACCACCCTATAAAATTTCTAATTTAATATATATATAAAAAGTGGAGATTTTTCCACACAAGCTTAATTATTATATATGTATTAATACCTTTAGTTTCATACCATCTTCTGCCACCCAGAGCTTATCAGGAACTCGAGCAAGATGAAACTTATATTCCTCACCATTTGGATCATCAATCCAACAAATAATGATCCTCAAAAGCTACAAAGTTTTCATTGAGTGATGTTATTTATTATCCAAAATCTCATGTAATAAGAACATCTAGCTATTCTTGAATAGAGCTGAACATCGGTTCAAAACTGAACCGAACCGAAAAACGAAATTCTATTTAAGGTGAACTGAAAACCGAACTGAATTGGTTCGGTTCAGTTTCGGTTTTTGTCGTTTTTAGATAAATAGAAGGTTGTTCTTTGGAAAAATGGAACCGAACAAAATTTAACCGAAATAGAATAGCTAGATCTTTGGTTCAATTTCGGTTTTTGTCGGTTTTAGATAAATAGAAGGTTATTCTTTAGAAAAATGTATTCTATTTAATACTATTAATAGCCCTTCTACGTTGCTAGTGCGTACTTCCCATATCTAGGGCCCCCTCATAATTTTGTCCTATTTTAGATTCATATCATAACACACTTGCACATTCTAAAACTTGTCAACACTCACCATATCTACTACACATGAAAAAAAGTTAAAAACATTTTAAGTAGATATAAGATAAAGTACCTTGGCATAACAAGAAGTGGTTATATATCTGCTGTTGATATCTTCGTAGCGGAGGTTCTCAATGGCAACATTCATGGCCTTCTCTCTTAGTTTTGAAAAGGGCCAAAACTTAAGGATTGGCTCCCAAACATTATAAAGAAATGCTGAAAGCATATCTTGGATTGGTGGATGTGAGTAATAAACATCAACCTGAAAATGTTTTAAAATGTAGATTTTTTTATTCTCAAAAAGAAGTAACTATAAACAATTACTTAATTGTAAAAATTAATTACTTGAAAAGGAAAGAATATATAATTTAATCTCGATTTAGCATTTTTATATTATTATTTTGAATATTTAAAAAAATTGTATAAAGAACTAAAAAAGAAGTGTTCACAAGCCGTTGGGTCAACACAAACCCACACCAAACCCATGGCAACCTAACCTCGATTGACTTGTAAAAAATACAATTTGAACGAATTAAAGTTAAATATAATCAACGTTATGAAAGTTTTTGGGCCGGTATACATAGGGTTGTGCACACATATGTCCACTATAAAGGTCTAGTAAGAACTCATCCTAAAACTAAATAACAATAAGAGGAGTGTTGGAACAATATTAGGAATTGTCATGTTTTGAATAATGAATTAATGTTTTCTCTATATGTTTTGATGATAACAAATGCTATTAGGAACTAAAAAGTCTATTTAAATATTTTACGGAAGCATAGATATACAAGAACAACAAAGGAAATGAAGTGTAAAGCTGTAGAATCGTTCCTTGATCAAGTATGGCTTGCATATCAAGGGAACAAGGGCAAAATCATCATTTTGAAGATTGTCTTGCTTATAAAGGGAAGAAGGGCCTAAACATTCAATTCGCAAGTAAAGCTAGTGTATAAGGGCACGAAGGTCATTGCTAAAAGTAGTGGGAGAAATCGTAAAGATGGTGCTCATTCTCATTTCAACAGTGACTGGGTACATGGTTTATATAACAGACTATGAGTACGGAATATAGAACAACTGTCTAGCTATGGATCATTCTAGATTTCATTAATACATATGAGAGTAATGGGCCAATTCCTGATTATGGGCCAGTCCTAATTCCGATACGTTACTATCCGCCCTCGATCCGAACGGGTCGTAGACACAGTTTGGAGCGTAGATCAATGAAGCGGCTTGTTGGTAAAGGCTTGGTCAGCATGTCAGCCGTCTGATCTTTGGAGGAGATGAATGCCACTTGGAGAGACTTGTTGCGCACCCGTTCTCGCACAAAATGGTAGTCAAGATCAAGATGCTTGATGCGATGATGTTGAACGGGATTTACCGCGAGGTATGTAGCTCCTAAATTGTCGCACCAGAGTGTAGGTGCAATAGGGAGACGAAATCCAAGTTCTACCAGCAGCGACTGAATCCAAATAGTCTCGCAAGTTGCGTGGGCGAGGGCCCTATACTCGGCTTCAGTAGATGAGCGAGCCACAGTGGATTGCTTCTTTGATTTCCACGAAATCAGATTGGGGCCATGGAAAATGCAATACGCACTCGTGGAACGGCGGTCACCGGAATCACCAGCCCAGTCCGCATCGGAGAAGGCAGAAATGGAGGAGCTTGGGGTGGAGGCGAGGTGGAACTCGAAATCAGCGGTGGTGTTGAGATAGCGTAGAATTCGCTTGACTGCTTGCCAGTGCTTATTATCGGGTGAATGCATTGCCTAGCACACCCGATTCACGACAAAGGAAATATCGGGTCTTGTGAATGAGAGATATTGGAGTCCGCCGACAACACTGCGGAAGAGAGTCTGATCTTCAAAAGGCATAGAGGGTTCCGGAGAAGACAGAAAATGTGTTGCCATTGGTGTGCTGGTAGCCTTTGAATGCTCCATGTTGGTGCGTTGAACAAGATCGAGAATGTATTTGGATTGGCAAAGGAAGAAGTCGTCCGAGTTGCGACGAACTTGTATTCCAAGAAAGTAGCTCAAGGGCCCTAGATCTTTGACTGGAAACTGCAGGGAAAAAGACTGGACAAATCTTGCAGACAGATCATCAGAACTTGAAATAACTAGTAAGTCATCAACATATACCAGTACAAAGGAAATGTGGTTTCCCTGGCGAAAGGTGAAGAGAGAGGAATCAGATTGAGAGGGGGAAAACCCCATGGTTATGAGTGAATCAGATAAGCGAGAAAACCAAGCTCTCGGGGCTTGTTTCAGGCCATATAGATATTTATGGAGTTTGCAAATGTGTTTAGGAAAGGAGGAATTAACATAACCTGGAGGTTGTGAGATGTAAACTTCTTCAGTGAGGGTCCCATGTAGGAAGGCGTTCTGAATATCGAGCTGTCGGGCCGACCATTTGTTCATCGCTGCTAAGGAAAGGAGGAGTCGAATGGTGGAGGGTTTGGCTACCGGGCTAAAAGTTTCATCAAAATCAAGGCCTTGGATTTGGTTAAAACCCTTGGCAACTAATCGCGCTTTCCGTCTTTCAATGGTGCCATTAGCGTTGCGCTTGGTCTTAAAGACCCATTTGACACCGAGGACGTTGGCGCTTGTTGTGGGTGGTACGAGGGACCAAGTTTGAGTGGAAAGGAGGGCTTGAATTTCCGCATTCATGGCGGCTCGCCATTTAGGGAATTTTGTAGCTTCGGAGAAGGTATGCGGTTCATCGGGAATAAGGGTGGTGTTGGAGCAGGAAGCTGGCCATGGAATAGTCCCATCTTTGTGAATTAGGGGTTTGAAGATCTGAGAACGTGATCTTGTGGTCATTGGGTGAGGGGGTGGTGGAGGCGGGCTTGGAGAGATAGGCCCAGGAGAGTTGGGTGTAATGGATGGGGAGGCATGAGATTAGGTCGATGAATCTGGGTCGGGGGTATGGGGGGTATTGGGCTCCAAGTTATGCTGATAAGAGGGTATTGGGGAAGATGTTTGGGAATTGGGTAAAAATTAGGGCAAGGCAGGGAGAGCGACTGTGGGCTCAGTTTGTGGGCCAGGAGGAGAGTGTAGTGGGCTGAATGGAAATTCATGCTCATGAAAGAGGACATCCGTGAGATGTAGGTGCGGTGTTCATGCCAATCATAGCATAAATAGCCCCGGTGGTTGCTAGCATAGCCAAGAAATATTGTGGGAGTGGAGCGAAAAGAGAGTTTATGATTCCGATATGGCCGAAGATTGGGAAAGGCGAGGCAACCAAAAACTCTTAAGAATTGGTAATCGGGTTGGTTTTTAAAGAGGAGTTCAAAAGGGGTTTTATTTTGTAAGACGGGGGTGGGAAGCCGGTTTAAAAGGTATGTGGCGGTTTCAAAGGTGTAGTCCCAAAAGGTGAGGGGGAGATGGGCATGTTTAAGTAGTGTGAGACCAATATCGACAATGCGACGATGGCGAGACTCAACACTACCGTTTTGAGGGTGAGAGTAAGGGCAAGTGAGTCGATGTGCAATACCCATTTGTTGAAGTATGGGTTTAAGGGGTTTGAATTCGGTTCCGCCATCCGTTTGGATGGATCCGATTTTTGTGGAGAAAAACTTAGAAGCAAAAACAATGAAGGTAGAGACAATATTTGTAACAAGATTTTTGGAATTAAAAGGAAAAATCCAAGTGAATTTTGAGAAGTCATCTACAATAGCAAGATAATGCATGTTTCCCTGAATAGATAAGTGGTGGGCTGGACCCCATACATCCATAAACAAAAGCTAAAATGGACTAGTAGATTGACTTGGGTTGGGCGGGTGTGGTAAGGCATGGGCCTTGGCCCAAGAACATGCTTGACACTTTGTTGGGCCGCTTGGGCTTGTTTTAGGAATAATTGAAGAAGAACGTAAAACGCGTTGGCTAACTTGAAAGGCTGGATGACCTAGACGATAATGCCGAACGGTGGAAGTGACGACGGTGGTGACATGGGTTTGTGGGGAAGCAGGCGATGAGTTGATGGGCGGCTGAAGCTCGTACAGACCGTCCCTAGTGGGACCTTGAAGAAGCACCTCCAAAGTCTGGGAATCCTTAACAAGAAAATGATTAGTGTGGAATTCAAAAAACACGCTGTTGTCTCTACAAAATTGATGAACAGAAATTAAATTTTTGTGAAGGTGAGGAGTATGAAGAAGATTAGAGAGAGTAAAAGTACGAGATTGAGAAGAGATTGAACCAGTGCCATGATTTTGGATGGGAATTTGGGAACCATCGCCAAGAGAAACGACATCGGTGCCTTCATACGGGTAATTGTCGATTCTCAAGTTAGACAAGTCTGGAGTGTAGTGATGTGTGGCTGCTGTGTCAGGATACCACGGAGCATTAGTGGTGGTGTGGGCCTGAAAACGAGATGGTGGTGGCGACTGAAACGCGTGATCAAACCTGTGCCAACACTCAAGTGCAGTATGGCTAGGTTTACCACATATCTGACAAATGGGACGAGAATCAGGATGGCCAGAGAAGTTGAAGCCGCCGCGTCCTCGCCCTATTCCGGAGTTTCCGAGGTGATTGGAGTTGTTGGTAGGGCCGTTGTTCTGGCCGTAGGACTGGTTGTTGTTGTTGTAGTAGGATTGATAATTGGAGCGCCCTTTGCCACGTCCTTTGCCACTGTTGTTTTGGCCCCTTTTGTTGGTGGAGTTGGCTTCAAGTTTTTGAGAAGAGGTGTTGTTGACTGAGATTTGGGATTGAAGGGTTTTAGTTTGGTGGGTTATGCGTGACTCGTGAACGAGTAGATGAGAGAGTGTTTGGGTGGGAGATGGAAGGAAGGGTTGGGTGGTTAGAGACGTGACGACGGAGTCGTACTCCTGGGGTAGTCCGGCGAGGAGGTAGGTAAGAAAATCGATGTCAGAAATGGGCTGACCCGCCGCGGCAAGCATTTGAGTGAGGGCTTTTGCCTTGTTGAAAAATTCGGTGACATTTTTGGAGCCTTTCCTCAAGGAGGTTAGTTGAAGCGGAGTGTGGACGATTTGTGCATTGGAGCGGGCAGAGAAGAGCTCAAGCAAGTTGTTCCAGATTTGGGTCGAGGTTGAACACTCGATGACCTGCGCAAGGACGCTTTCGGTCAAGGAGGAGGTTAGAATTGCCATTACTAGCTGGTCTTTGGAGATCCAATCACGATAGGCAGGGTTTTGGGAGCCATCAAGAAGGAGAAGAGCTGGACAAGGGAAGGAGTTGTCAATGAACCGAAAAAGGTTGTGGGCTTTGAAATAAGGTGTCACTTGAGCTTTCCACAACGGAAAATTTTCCTGGTTTAGCTTCACAGTGATGAATGACGAAAAAGAGGGTAGAGAAGGGTTTGTGTTTGAAAGGGCTAGCTCCATAGTTGCTCTCTTCTATGGTTGTGTGTTTTGTTTTTTTTTTTGGATTTTCTAGGATATGAGGAAGCGAGGAGGAAGGAGCTGCTAAATGGACGTTGGTCCTGCAAGCTCTGATACCATGCTGGAAGTAGTAGGAGAAATTGTAAAGATGGTGCTCATTCTCATTTCAACAGTGACTGGGTACATGGTTTATATAACAGACTATGAGTACGGAATATAGAACAACTGTCTAGCTATGGATCATTCTAGATTTCATTAATACATATGAGAGTAATGGGTCAATTCCTGATTATGGGCCAGTCCTAATTCCTATACGTTACTAGTCATTAGGAATTTCTATCTTGCGCCCCAAGTAGAAAAGGACAGAAGTGTAATTGTGTCCTTTGTAAGGTCAAGTGCCAAAACCCACTCTTTTGGTTTTGATGATGAATAAAGTAGGGTCAAGTGCCAAAACCCACTCTTTTGGAAACCGAACCTCCCTCCTCCCTTAGGCAACCTCGTGATTTTGTCAACTTATCTTTTATAAAGACTTGAACTGCAAGGATTAATGAGTAACATTAAAGAGTGATCAATAGCTGAACCTATCTTCAAAAATGGGGAATGAAGATCGATAAAGCATGAGATCAGTAGTAGTGAAGAGGAGGAGGAGGTGGAAGAAGAATGCATAGTAGAAGAAGAGGGCGAAGAATTAATACAAAGAAGAATATCGAGGAGGTAAGGCGCGCCATGGCTAGTGAATCAGAAAAACATGTTGTTGTGCTCATAGGCGGATCTAGGCGGGGGTGGACGAGGGCGACCCCCCCCCAATCATATCGGAGGAGCGACAAGTTCAATCAAAGATGCTCGGGAACGAAGGAAATTTTTGGAATTTCGCCCCATAGGGTAGTTCAGGTGGAGTGAAGGTGGAGGCAATTAAAGAGGACTAGAGGAGGAAAGGTGGAGGGTTGTGTGCAAGTTTGTTGGTGTTTCAAAGGAGGAAGACGAACCAGGTGAAGATTGGGGGCGAAAATTAAATGACATTGCTTTGACCGTTTTTTAAAAATTGAGTTTTAGCTTGAACTTTTGGATTTCCCATTCATCTTTTCGTTCCTAATTCGCAATTGAAAATTGAAAGGTAGGAACAAACAAGAGCTCCATGAGGTAACTAGCAGCTAGTGGAGGCCAAGAAGACACATGACATGTGGAGACTGGACGCGTGGGTCATCGACTTGATAGGTTTTGACTGGTACCATTGTCAGTGGTATTTTGGTAATCCTCAATTCCAATTTCCCCCAATATGTCTGTTAATTATTGTACTGCTAGTTATAATTCAACAAATTTGTTAATTTGTGGGGAAATTAAAATACTTAACAGTTAACAATTTGTTAAGCCTTGTCTGAATGGCGGATATTATTGATATATGATTGTTAAGAATTTTTTGATAATTAATTTATTAAGTCTCAATCCTTGATAATTAATTTTATTGATATGTTTGATAAGAATTTTAAAATTGATAAGTTAATATTAGATATTTTAATAATTTAAACTAGTTTGATTTTTGTCCGATGTTAGTTTTTATGTACAAACTTTGTATATTAAAATATTGATCTATTTAAGTCTGCCGCCACTTTCGAACAATCATGGATCCACTCCTAATCGTACTTGTCAAATACCTAAGAGATTACATAGAACCGTCCATGCATGACACCACACTTCAAATCATGTGTGGCATTTTTAGGGGAAGGTTAATTCCCAACGATAGGCTAGAAAAAGTCGCAATGAAGGAAACAAATGACAAATGATCATAGACATCGAAGTTATTATGAAATCATGATGGTTCCACTTGTCGTATGTACATCGGCTATAAACAAAAATTGTTTAACTACGAGGCTGATTTTTCCATGTCAGAAATTGATAGCCAAGTGATAGTATACCTAAAATGAACAAAATTTATATGTGATCGATAAAAATTACACATGAGAGACTTGATACGATAACTTACATGTGAACAATTATTTCGAGCGAGGTTCCATTTGATTTGATTGTAAGGTTGCACGTACAGCTCTTGTCGAAGTTGTTGAATCAGCGGTGTGATTTTTCCTACGAATCGCTTCCCATATAGGTAAGACATGGACATGTATAGTACACGGCCATAACACATCATTTTCCCTGCATGGCCGGATTTGATTGTTTTACTATGAAAATTTCATCCATTTCAGGATTTTCAAATACGTCATGGGTTGTTTCACTTGTGGGTAGAAATGGATTTTTGGGTGAAAAGTGATTTTTAGTGTTTTGAAAAACGTAAAAAGTAGAGAGAATTGTACGGATTTCAAGTGTATTAAAAGTGGATTTTGGGTAGAAAGGGATTTTAAGGTGAAAGTGAAACAAGGCAACCGCTACCTAATACTATGTTGTTTTTCTTGTTGTGAGTGGAAAAGTTTATATTTTTGGGTTAAAATATATATGGATTCGACCTTATACTAAAGATAAATAAGAAGTATAAATAATATTATCTTTTGCTCCCTATTTACAACGACCTATCAGAATTTAAGATGGTATTAAAGCAGGTCCGGTCCTGGTGTTGTTTGTAGCTTTATTAAACTATATCCCTCTACAAGGGGCGATTTGGGATATGTTCATTTGTCTTACTGATCTTAAGGCATGATTGGACTAGACATCCTTAAGCAGGGACAGACGCAGGAATTTATTTTAGGGTGGGATAATTTTCACTAAAAAAATTTAGTTGGGCTAAATTATCTTAATTTGACTAATTTATTAATAAATTTAACTTAAGGACTTTAAAGGTGTGCGAAGCTCCTGTAAGAATGACGCCTTTAAGACTTAAGATTATATATATGTGTACCGGGAATGGGAGAAAATCTCGGAAGCAACCATAACTCGGGTGGTAGAGGATTGCAACCGTCCCATTCGTAAACTCCAAGTACCTGAAAAATTCAAATGCTCAAATTCATGTCAATCTACCCTCAGTTCGGATCTTCTACAACCCACTATACAACCTACGGTGCTCCACTTAATTATTTAAGCCATCAAATAATGATAAAAGAATTCAAAAAAATATATTTATATTCTAAATACTTATTGACATATATTTATATATTTTATTCCAAAAAAGTTATTATTATTTTTTTTACATTAAAAATTATTAAATAATCACTTTTTTAGCTTTTAAAAATATTTGTTAGAAATTTGTATCACAAAACTCTATAAATATATGAGAATAAGTATTTAGAATATAAATATATTTTTTGAATTTTTTATTATTATTTGATGGCTTAAATAATTAAGTGGAATACCGTAGGTTGTATAGTGGGTTGTAGAAGATCCGGACTGAATTTATTGCTACTTTAGTTTTCATGTTTTTCCTAATATTTAATGAAGAGTTAAATTAAACTTGGTAAATCTAGAATCCTATGAATGTAAGAAACCCTAGAGATATAAGAGCATGAATATTGGTGATCTTCATGAACCCCATAATTCTCCACTTTTACCATTTCTCTCACTTCCACATCATCCTACAAACCCCAAATTTCATTTCACAAAACTCACTTAAATATCCATGAAACCATGAACCCCCTTTTCACTTTTTCCAATTCCCAACAACTATTTATTTCCCCTTACACAATTACAAATATATCCCTAATTTATTAATTTTAAATATCCCTTTATCTAATTTTATATGCAACAATAATCTTAATAAATTACAATCCTTTTATTTTAGGGTTATTTTAGGATTGTAAATTTGATTTAAATTTCAAAAAAAATTATTTTCATAAATCTTTAATTGAGGGGCATATTAAATTAAGGAAACAATTATAAACCAAATCAAGGCAAACATACTTCATTAAGTGAACCGAAATATCAAACACAATAGAATCAAAATACATAACAACTTACACAACGAAATAAACGAAACAACATATATCAAATGAAATACATAATTTATTTTTAAAATGATTCAAATATATTTAAAATTGGTGTCTATAGGTAGATAAAAATTAATTATAAACTTTAGTATTATTTTTATTTTTATTTTTATTTTTAAATTAGAAGTGATCTAAAATAACTAAAAAGAATAATAAATGAAATATAAAAATCCCAACAGTAGTACTAGTTATTAAAAAAGTAATAAATTGTTGCTTAAAATGGGGGAGATGGCCCCTGCCAAATATAAGAGCATGAAACGCCTTTTGTTGAGTATCGTAAAGCGATGCCCATCGTCCCCGTTTCGTCCCTTTTTTCTATTTTTCATTTTTCTTTTTGGAACGAAATCCAGTCTGAAACGCATTTGATACATGCGATATTCATGCTCTAAGGGCTTTATTGTAATACTGTTAGTTAGTTAGACAAGTTGTCATAACGTTGACTTGTCTAGTTTGACTCAATCTGGTGTAAGCGCGTGTAAACGTCCTTGATGGACCCTAGTGGTACTGATATAAGGTCTTGACAGCTTCTTTCTTTTGTAAGAGAGTATTAACACAATAATTAGAATGAGTTAGTTACGCTCCTTCCGAGACAATCTTTCTAGCTTCTTGATTTTCTATGTATGATCTTGATTGAGTATGAAGAATTGATGCAAGTAGCTCAATTCTACATGGTATCAGAGTTTCTATGAAGGCTCGATTTACGTTTTTTACGTTGTGGTATCAAATTTTATTCGAAATATTTTAGTACTTATAAATTAAGACCATGTTATACTTAAATAGCATTTGAATACCCACGTGGGCATCTTTGCTATAAAATGAACATTAATAAATCTTTTTTTAAATAAATAAAAATTCTTTTTTTGATTTATGAGTTTTAAAAGAAATATGAAAATTCTATTCCGTCTTTCTATATAGTACATCCTGTCATTATGTATGTTTTATCCTGTCGCCGGAAATTTTTTTACTAGGAGTAACCGCCGAGCAGGGGGCACCGGGGCGGGGCGGGGCAGTGGGCACCTCGCCTTCCTCCTCGACGATCACCTCCTCTCCACCATCCACACCTTCCGGGGGAAGTGGTCCATCCTCCGTACAAAGCTTTAATTTCCCTCCTCCACTCGCACCTCCGAGACCTCTCCGACTACTCCCATTCTCTCTCCTCCAACATTCTCTGCCTCGATTTACTCTCCGTCGTCTCCACCACCCTCTCCTCCGCCGTCTCTACTCGCCGACAAGTGCCAGCCCGCTTCTCCCGCCGACGGCAAGCTGCGAACTCAGAGCGACCTTGATTCGCTCTCCGCTCTCCTTGACCGTCACGTTCCTGACTCCGAGATCCTCCTCCGCAGCGGCGTCCTTCATGAATTCGCCTCCTCAACTGGCGACGCGAGCACTCTCTCTGGCGCCGCCGGCCTTGTCGAAGAGGGAGGCGGTGCGAGTCGATATCAGGAATCTTCTCACGAAGCTTCAAATTGGAGCTCCGGAGTCGAAGGCGTCGGCGATGGATTCTCTGCTAGGGTTGTTGCACGGCGACGACAAGAACGTCTTGATCGCCGTCGCGCAGGGGATTGTCCCCGTTCTTGTTCGGATGCTTGACGATTCTTGCTCGCCTGAGATGAAGGAGAAGACAGTTTCGGCCATTGCTAGGGTTTCGACGGTGGAGAGCAGCAAGCATGTCCTATTTCTTTTAAAACTCATAAATAAAAAATAGAACATAAATATTTAATTTAACTTTTTCTTTAATTCAAAAAAAAATTGCATTTGGGGGATGAGTGGGTATTTTTGCAATAAAAATGGGTACCCACTTAATTAATTTTGGTAAAGTTGCAATTTTGAAAAAAGGTATACCTTTTTCGCAATATTGACTTTTTTTGGTATATTTACTACTAATTTGTCTTTCTTATATTAGAGTCATTTTTAGCTTAATTGAATGTGGTATTAATTGTTTAAATTTTTTATAATATATGTATATATATATATAGTTTGGTTCAAATGAAACAAACTTTTATCCTGAAACGTGAAACGAATGCACTTTTCCTACTTCGTAGTACACTTTTCATACAAAAGTGCATTGTAAAATATAAAAAGTGCAATCCAAAAAAACGCACTATAAAAAGTACGAAAAGTGCACTGCAAAGTACAAAAAGTGCAAAACCAAAAAAGTGCACTCTGAATTAAGAAAAGTGCACTACAAACTAAGAAAAGTATATTCGTTTTAACATAATAGTTCGTTTTAGGATAGGAGTTTATTTTATGTGAACCAAAATCATATATATATATATATACTTATTAAGAGTGGAGAAATGAATCGACTAGATAATGATAATAATTTTACCGATAGAAAGAACTTCCCCCATGAAGGGCTGCCGAGTGCGCCGCCGTGATCGAGGATCCACTTCCGGCCTTTGGAGACGGCGTCGTTTGGGCCGTCATGGGGCCCCTCACCCAGTAGCCTCAACGCCACGTAGTTAAACGCTGAACAGAACATTGTGCTGTGGCCTTGTACATGTAGTCCCCATCCCCCATCTTCATTCTACACATGCACCCAATCAATTCCTTCTACACATCCCCCATCTTCATTGTACATTAACTAAATCCATTCATAAATGCACGAGGTTGCGGATTTGTAACAACGTACGTACCAGCTAGTTATATATTCATCGACTTGTACTTGTAAATAATCAGAGCCATTTTATGTGTCTAATATATAAAATTAACATGTATATATGTGTGTGTGCAAAATTAACATGTACATACTTGCTGATTATAAATGTAGCGTTTGATCTCCTTTTGATGTTCCGATGGAAGAACAGTATTCAATCCTCCAGTTATGTAAAACACCATGATCTGTGCGTACAGGTTCACATAAATGATACTCATGATTAACCTTAATTATTTAGGGCATTGATATATAATTAATGATTAAAACTCGATCACGTACGAGAAGAGGTGTGAAAAATAAGGGGCCAGCGAATTCAGAAGGCCAGTGGCCGTCATGGGCTTGAATGCTGCAGAGGTAGTCTATCCCTCTTCGGAGTGCTATCGTCACCGCCTCCTCTGTCACGCGTTCAACTCCTTGCACCTTCATTGCTGCTGGAATTGGCTTCCTTGGCCCCTTCTCCTTTCTCATCTGTATTAATATATGTATTTTTTATTCATATATTTATTATTTGAGCAAGCATCACACGAGAATGAACGGTCATGTGTGCAGAAATAAGAATAAATCTTTGTCGCTCCTTCTAAAAAATCCACGTTGTTGATTACACATTTATTAAAAGCGACAAAAATGACAATTTCTCAAAAAAATAAATGACACGGGTGAATTTTTTCTGTATTTTTCGAAAATCCGTTTATGAGAGACGTGCCCATTTTGTGAATCAAAGCTGACCATTTGTACATCAATATTGACCAATTGTGCATCAAAAACTAGCTCTTTGTGCATCGAGTTTTTGATGCCCATAGTCATTGATTTCGAAGTTTTTAAATTTTAATTTTATTTTTTAACCTTATTTATGTGTATGAATACAATATTGATCTAATTTTTAATGAACATATAATTAGTTTTGATATACTCTATTTTTTGATTGATATACCCCCATTTGTTCAATGATATACCTCCGTTGTTCATTGATATACCTCTTTTGTGCATTAATATTATTTGTTCGTGCATAGCTGCCAACACTTAATTTGCGCATCAAAAAATTGACTCTTCATAATGTATCAATGAATATGAAGTTTGTACATTACTATCATTACTTTGTGTATTATTATCATTACTTTGTACATTACTACCAACACTTAGTTCATCACTACTAGTGCTTTGTTTATTGATGTATCCTTTTGTTTGCGTATTGAAATAAACTTTTGATTGTGCATCAATACTATCCATTTTGCATTATGACTATTCATTTGTGCACTTTTATAATTATTTTGTGTTTTAAGACTATCTTTTTTTCTTACTCATATAAGTGTTTGGACATACAAGTTAATTGTTTAACTAGTTGTAGTTAAAATTAGAGTCGTAATAGAATAACTAGGTAAAAGAGGAGTTGAAGTTAAAGACCTTACAAACTTACATATGTAGGATCACAATCTATTAACTCATGAAATTTCTTAAGGTATTAGAATAAGTTGGGTCCTAATTCTATTTTATAATTGTTTGGGTCGGGTTTGACACTGTAATGTTTGAGAGGCATTTCAATCACTCTTTAGATTAGCTATAAAAAAAATTAAAAATTAATTGTCCATGTATCAACTTGCCCAGCTATACATACCTGTAAAGACGTGTTAAAATATAAGGATTTATTTGGTATTAATATCTAAGATATGAGATATAGAATATTGATATGAGTACGAGGGATGTCAAATTGTCAACATATATCGGATATGGTTATAAATATTAGTGATATTTTTAACATATCAATTTTTTTGATTATCAAAATAACACTCTTAAATTAATTATATGATATTAATTTTTTTTGGGGTTGGGTATATCTCCCGTTTGACTACTATTTAACTCTCTTCTTTATTAATAAAAAGTGTTAAAAATTGGAGAATATTTATTAGTGTAAATGTCGTGTAGTAGGATTGAAAATATAGGTAGATATTCATATACCTGCATACGCATAAGAGCATCGGAACTTTGCTTGTGGAGGAAGCGGTTGGAGGTGAAGAGGCAGCGGAGGCGGTCGACCTCGGCACGCTCCTCGACGGTTCCAGCATCCGGATCGAACTCCCAGTGCTGTCGTCCAATGTGGTTATTCACGCTCATCAACCACCTCCCTCCTTCACCAACCTTCAACTTCCACATTTTCAAAAATAAATAAGTTCTCAAGTCACTTTTTTTATTCTTTTTCTTTATTTGGGTCGAGATCTTTTACATGAACCATCCTCTCTGTATGCTATTTATAGTGAGAGGGCAACCAGAAGATCATTAATTAAGAATTGTATAATACATGGTACATGAAATACTGTACTCATCTTTGCATTATTCCAAATTTCGTTTGCATCCCATTATTCTAAATTAACAAGTAAACGTATTATCTGCTATATAATGAGAGAACCTTAGTAAAAAAACCAGTTTAAATATGTTAATCTTTTAAATAATATTGGATCCTCAAAGTAAAGTAGCAGATGAACTAGTAAATAAGTAAAGAAAGAGATGTGAATTCGGAATGACAAAATAAGATTGTAATTGCAATGTTACGGGTTTACACAATGAGTATAATCGAACAATAGAAAACTTGATTTCTGTATGTGAGCAAGCTAAGAATCATCAAATCATAGGTTTCGAGCTTGGATAGTGTGTCCTCTTCTCTCGCGTGTTTGGCTTTTTATAGTCGATCTCCTTTAAAGGGCCGTTGAGTTATCGGCTAGTGATCTCGCAGATTTCGCCCAGTCTTAAATGGAGAACCATTACCAGCGTATCCTCGCACGCCATTTGTCTTCATTGTTTGTCGTATGCGAATATGCGCTCCTTCTCCTCGTGTTCGGTCCAAAAAGCTAGACGGTCCAACAATACCCTCAATGTGAAACTAGATCTAAGCAGATATAGTAATGAAGTCGCAAGCAAATACACAAGATCTAATCAGAAAGCAAAGAACAAGTGACACCAGAGAATGGTTACGTGGTTCGGTGTTAAAACCTACGTCCGCGAAGTCTCAGTGGGGAGACCCTTCCCAATCCACTATCAAAGCTCTCAAGGATGGTTACACAGTTGCAAATACACGGCAAACCAAAAGATCAAGCAAGAATCCAACACCAATCACACATAATGAATCAAACTAGAGAAACAGAAAGCTAAGGAAGAAGATCTAGGGTTTCGGCCCCCCAGAGGCTGGCAAGGCTTCGAGTAGAAGCTTTGACGAGAGTCTTCAACGTCTTCTCCGGCACAGGGATCGACTTTCCGATCGCCTTCTTCAACTCCGGTGTCGCACTCTCTCTTTTCCTTCTCGCTCTCTCTCTTTCACTCTGGATCTAGGGTTTTTGCAAAGCGGCGAATTAGCTCCGAAAGCACAAACACGAGCTTAAATAGCTAGGTCTCGAAGCTTCCAAGCTCATCACTCAAAACGCGTCGTTCCAACTAAAGGCGAGCTTTAGACTTGAGCTTTTGGGCTGGCCTTGAAACGTTTGGGCCAAAGTCGGAATTGGGCCTGGATCAAGACAAGTAGCTAAAGCCAGCTAAGATAGCGAACCCGGTCAGTTGCCTCCAAACCGGTCTGAGCCGGGGTGGCATACAAGTCCGGTTTAGCTATCAAACGACCTTACTAAATAGCCTCGAACCCGGTTCTTGATTATTTGGTCTACCTAGTATATTTACATAGTGTTATACCATATCCTATGTCACCTAAGTACTTAAACTTGGATTTATCATTAGGCATAACAAATGCCCTCCTAAACCAAGTTTTAGGTTCTTAGGAAGAAAGTTCTTTTAATAGTGGATTAGTCCAGGTTTCCCTTACATCATTGACTCATCCCCACATCTCAAGTAACATCATTGATGTGGAGAGCTGCCCTGCAAAACAGAAACTTGTTAGAAGGAACAATTTTTGTTCCAAAATCAGCAGGGTTTACATCTCCGAGGATTTTCTTCACAGAGATTTCTTGTTCCTCAACTTGATGTCGAATGTAATGGAATCGGACATCAATATGCTTTGTTCTCTCATGTAGGACTGGGTCCTTACACAAGTACAAAGCACTTTGACTGTCCATGTTCAGTATAGGCAAGTATTTCTTGCCTTCAATCTCAAATAATATTCCCTTCATCCATGTAGCTTCTTTTGAAGCCTCAGTTGCAGCAATGTACTCTGCTTCAGTTGAAGACAGAGCAACAATAGGCTGCTGTTGGGACTTCCAGGAAATACAATTTCCTGCCCAAGTGTAAAAATAGGCAGTAGTTGATTTTCTGTTATCCTTGTTGCTAGCATAATCCGAGTCAACATAACCTTGTAGGTCAATTCTCGGCTTATGCTCAGCATATACTAAACCAATGTTTACAGTCCCTGTTACATACTTTAAAAGATATTTCATGGTTGCCCAGTGTTTTTCTCCTGGGTTAGACATGTATCTACTTAATACAGAGATAGAAAAGGCTAGATCAAGCCTAGTACATAACATGGAATACATAATGGAGCCAACTGCTACATCATAGGGAACATTCTCCATCTTCTTCTTATCAGCTTTAGAAATAGGACAATCCTTCTTGGAGAGCTCCAAGTGCCATCCTAATGGTATTGGAGATGGCTTGGATCTTTTCATAGCAAACCTGTCTAGAACCTTATACAAGTAGTCAGTCTGAGATAGGTATATAGTCCTCTTAGGTCTGTTTCTAATAATTTTTACTCCTAGAATCTTTTGAGCAGGACCCAAGTCTTTCATATCAAAATTCCTTTTAAGATCATGCTTAACCCCAGTAACAACAGCTTTAGAATTGCTAATCAATAATATGTCATCAACATATAGTAGGACATACAAAGGGGTTTTAGTTTTCACATTTTTGAAGTACAGACAAGAGTCATACTTACTCCTAGTGAAGTTCATTTTAAGCATGCAAGAGTCAAATTTCTTGTTCCATTGCCTGGGTGACTGTTTCAACCCATATATGGACTTCTTAAGTAAACAAGCATGCTCAGGTTTATTCTTATCAATGAAACCCTTAGGCTGGCGCATGTAAATAGTTTCAATCAAATCACCATGCAGAAAAGAAGTCTTAACATCCATTTGTTCAAGTTCCCAATCATAAACTGCAGTCATGGCAAGAAGCAATCTCATAGTTTTATATTTAACTATAGGAGAAAATATGTCATTGTAATATATCCCTTCTTTCTGTGTAAAGCCTTTGGCTACAAGTCTGGCTTTATATCTGGGAGGATCATTGACATTAGCTCCTTCTTTAAGCTTATAAATCCATTTACAGTCAATCAGTTTTACTTTATCAGGTTTAGGAACAAGAATCCAGGTGTTATTAACTACATGGATTGAATCTATTCATGCATTGCTTTAAGCCAGTCATTAGCATGAGCACATTTTATTGCTTGTTCATAAGAGTCAAGAACAATATTTCTAACAACCTCAGCAACAAGAAAGGCAAACTCAACAATTTTAGAGTAATTATGATACAGTTGAGTGTATTCATGCAAGTTCACAAAGTCTGCAAATCTCGGATTGGGGACCCTAACCCTAGGTTCCCTATCTCTAGCAAGTTGGTAGTCAGCCAAATCATTTGCAATAGGAACATGAATGTTATGTTCATGCAAATCATGTTCAGGTATAGCAACATTATCATTATGTATATCCACTTCATCATGTAAGTCAGGCAAGTTGTTGCTATTCACAGAACTACTAGATGGATCAGAATTACTTACTGCCCCACCTAATTGGCGAGGTTGCAGAACTGCATTGTCAGAACTTGAGTGATTATGCCCTTCAGCCTGGTTGTTATTGCTTTCACTTTCTTCTTGGAAAGCACTGGAAGAATAACCAATATCAAACTCTTCATTTTCTTCCAGATTCTCATGGTCTTCAAAGAATGTGCCAGTCTTATCTTTAGGGTCTGATGGGGTACTTGTATTCTCAACCACTAATGTTAGAATTGACTTGAAATGAAAATCTTTTTCATTAAAAGTGACAGACCTGGAAGTTATTACCTTATAACCTCTTGGTTGAATAAGTAACAACTTATATCCTTTAATTCCCTTTGGATACCCCAACATAACACACTTTAGGGCCCTAGGTTGTAGCTTGCCCTGAGATATCTGGGCATAGGCTGTACAGCCAAAAGGCCTCAAATGTGAGATGTCAGGAATTTTTCATGTCCACATTTCTTGGGGTGTTTTAAACCCTATAGCAGAGCAGGGTGATCTATTTATGAGGTAAGAGGCAGTAATTATTGCCTCTCCCCATAGGGAATTTTTTATTCCAGCATTGATGAGCATACACCTAGCTTTTTCAAGTAGGGTTCTGTTCATCCTCTCAGCAGTACCATTCTGTTGAGGTGTGCCCGGGACAGTCAGGTGTCTTTTAACACCATGTGATTTACAGAAATCATTAAAGGCATGGTTACAAAACTCTAACCCATTATCAGTCTTAAGGCATTTCAATTTATACTCAGATTGACTTTCAACCATTATTTTCCAGTTTTTGAAATTTTCAAAAGCCTCATCTTTGGTCTTTAGAAGGTAAACCCACACTTTTCTTGAGTAGTGATCAACCAGAGATAGAAAAAATCTTCTACCTCCAATTGTTTCTACTTGTGCAGGCCCCCAGAGATTAGAGTGAACATACTCCAGGGGCTTGCTGGCAGTGTAAGTAGATCTGCTAAAGCTGTGAGAAATTTTCTTTCCTAGGATACAATCCTCACAGAAGTCAATAACATCAGGTTTTATGGATATCATGCCAAGTTTAAACAGGTGATGTAACCCTTTATTGCCTATATGCCCCATCTTATCATGCCAAATCTTAGTAGTATTATGATTGTCAGATTGTATTTTACCTTTGAAGACATTCAATTCAGGAGTGGCTATAACATAGTATAACCCTTCCTTTTTGATGCTCCTAATAACGATGTTTTTATTTCTAATAACATCTCTTATTCCATTTGAGGTAACAATTTGACAACCTAAATCATCTAAGACAGACCCAGAAAGTAAATTTCTCCTAAGATCAGGGACCCACCTGACCTTTTGGAGGAACCTTACCTTACCATCAAACATCCTCAAAGGAACTGTACCTGTGCCTTTGATTTTAAGAGATGTATGATCTCCTAGCATGACTACACCACCTTCAGATTCAGTTACTTCACTAAAGTAATGTTTATGAGGTGTAGCATGAAGTGTACATCCTGAGTCTAGAATCCAGTCATCATTAATAGTAGACTCATGTATATTAATCAAAGTATCATTATGATGAGTACACATTAACAGTTCATAGGAATATTGAGGGCAGTATTCAAACACATTTGAAGAGCCATTATTGTCTTTCTCTTTACTTTTGTCATCCTTTTTCTTCTTGTTACAGTCTGTAGAATAATGCCCTACAACACCACAGTAATAACATCTTACTGTAGACATATCCTTTTTATTAGAAGAATTGCTATCATTAGACTTATTTTTCTTCTTTTTCTGCCTATTATTCTTGCCTTTTCCCTTTGTGAACATAACCTCATTTTTAGACTCATTTTTCTGCTCATTTTTAGAACCATTTTTACTCTTGAAAACTTTCAGGGAGTCATTTTTCTGAGTTAAGTATTCTACTATCCTCTCAACTGTAAGGTCATCCCTAGCAAATTGTACAACATCTTTAAGGACATCAAACTGACTAGGAATGGCATTTAACCGGATACCTACCTTGTAACTTTCTTTCACTTTTTCATCACATCTTTCTAAATCTTGATCTATTTTCAGAAATTTATCAAGATTTTCATTTAAGGTGAGATTGGTATCCATTCTAAAGTTAAAAAACTTACAGAGAATAGAGATAAGGCTAGGCAAGGACTTAGTCTGATAAATGGTGTCAAGAGCATTCCACAGAGGCTTAGGTTCAGTATGACTAACCACTTGTCTTGCAACTTCATCATTTAGACGAAGCATGATCTCAGCATGGGCCTGATCTTTGATTTCTTGCCTTCGAGCAGCAGAGAATTCAACCGGCCAGTTTTCTGTCACAGCCACATAGCACTTTTCTTTTGTTAATATGGCCCTCATTTTTACCTTCCACATGGCATAATCCATGTGCCCATCATAGGGCTTCACCCTATACTGATCCGACATGTTAGTACCTGTTAATACAAGGTAACCAAGTCAGTGATGATGGAATCAAGATATGAGAAAACAGAAAAAGAAAACAAGACACAACCTAAAGAACACAAGAAGACCCCTAGACTCTACTGTAGGACCCGACAGAGGGAAGTAATCGACACAAGTCGAAACCCAATCTATCAAGGTTCCCCTGCCTCGACCCAAAGGCCTATTACAGTGACTAAGAGACACAAAAACACAGAGAATGACGATGTAGGAACCGGCAGTGGGATTAAACCGACACAAGTCGTTACCCGTCTGTCAAGATTCCCCTGCCTCGACCCAAAGGCCTACTACAGTGAAAAGAATACACACAATCAGCGGAAGCACTCACACAACAAAGATCTACAAAGCAATGCTCTGATACCACGTTGTGAAACTAGATCTAAGCAGATATAGTAATGAAGTCGCAAGCAAATACACAAGATCTAATCAGAAAGCAAAGAACAAGTGACACCAGAGAATGGTTACGCGGTTGGGTGTTAAAACCTACGTCAGCGGAGTCTCAGTGGGGAGACCCTTCCCAATCCACTATCAAAGCTCTCAAGGATGGTTACACAGTTGCAAATACACGGTAAACCAAAAGATCAAGCAAGAATCCAACACCAATCACACATAATGAATCAAACTAGAGAAACAGAAAGCTAAGGAAGAAGATCTAGGGTTTCGGCCCCCCAGAGGCTGGCAAAGCTTCGAGTAGAAGCTTTGACGAGAGTCTTCAACGTCTTCTCTGGCACAGGGATCGACTTTCCGATCGCCTTCTTCAACTCCGGTGTCGCACTCTCTCTTTTCCTTCTCGCTCTCTCTCTTTCACTCTGGATCTAGGGTTTTTGCAAAGCGGCGAATTAGCTCCGAAAGCACAAACACGAGCTTAAATAGCTAGGTCTCGAAGCTTTCAAGCTCATCACTCAAAACGCGTCGTTCCAACTAAAGGCGAGCTTCAGACTTGAGCTTTTGGGCTGGCCTTGAAACGTTTGGGCCAAAGTCGGAATTGGGCCTGGATCAAGACAAGTAGCTAAAGCCAGCTAAGATAGCGAACCCGATCAATTGCCTCCAAACCGGTCTGAGCTGGGGTGGCATACAAGTCCGGTTTAGCTATCAAACGACCTTACTAAATAGCCTCGAACCCGGTTCTTGATTATTTGGTCTACCTAGTATATTTACATAGTGCTATACCATATCCTATGTCACCTAAGTACTTAAACTTGGATTTATCATTAGGCATAACACTCAAAAAACCCCACTAAAATTTCCCCCCAAAATTTATAAGGGTTTTCGAATTCGCAGAAGTTAGACGTCCCATCGGCCTATTTAAGGACTTCCCAAAATATCATTACGCTTTTTCGGATTCCTTCCTTCTCAGGTACGCCATTTCCTTCTCATACTCCACTCCTTCATGCCATGTCTGACTCTGATTCTTCTCCGAGCCTTTTTCTCGCTGCTACGAGCCGACTGAACCCCCTACTCTTAGATCTGCTCGCGTTCTTATTTCTCCCCACCATAAAGAAAGCTCTACATGTGACCTTGTTGCCTTTGGTTGGTTCGTTGGTTTTCCCGCATCAGCGGAAGTTTACTCTCCTCAATCGGGTGAATGGGCTGACTCTTTTTAACACTAATGGGGTGTATTTATATGAATACCCATTCTGTATTGGCCATCGCTTTTCATTCTCCCCCTGGTAGTGGATTTCCTAGAAACCCTAGATGTGTCATCGGGCCGATTGCTCCCTCAAGCGTGGAGGATTCTTCTATCTATTGACCTCTTATGCTCTAACCACAACATCCATGTCAAAGCAGTAGATTTCTTTCACAACTATAGCCTTTCTAAAGGAGGTCTCAACCGATTTACCCTAAAAACCCTAAGAAGCAAGTCCTATTTGATCTTTGATGTATCAATGTCGGATCAGGGCTGGGCCGACAAAGTATTTTTTGTAAAGTTGTCGACTTTAGAAGTTGATTGCTCTTTGATCAGGATAAGGTTGAGGTCTTGTTCGTGTGTATTTTGAAATTTTTTCGTCAGATCTGTCGATCTACAAAATTTTCCAGGTCTTTTGAAATTTTTTCTTATAAAAAATTACGTATTAAAAACAACATTAATATGGCATGTAAAAAGGAGATGATACATATCGTCCTTCGATCAATATCATCGCACTCATATTTATGATAACTGAACCCGGTTCTTCTACCCTGACTCACAACCTAATCTTGCACCTGTTTTTTATCTAGAGGAGGAAGAAATTTGTATCCATTGTTCTACAGCGATTCATAAAGTCACTAATGGTCAACTGTTCGTATATATGAAACGGATGGTCCATCAACAACGTTAACTTCCGTCCCTCCAGTTGTTAAATTTTCAGTCTATATTAAATGATGTATTGAATTTTAAGTTATTTTACATATTAGATCGGAATTCATCTTCTGAGACAAAAATTTAAGCTAATGTGTAGACTTTTCCGGCCCTTCATTATTTACTCTTCCCGCCAATCAAATTTATAAGTTATCTTAGATCTTAGATGATTAAATGTGATAAAACAAATTGTGTCAATTAAGGTTTATTTAATTAATATAAAGGCAACGTTGCTTTTTCAATAAAAATAACCCATTTTTTTAGGATAATTAATCTTTAAAATTAAAAAGAATGTTAAATGAAAGACATTGTATCAATTAGTTTAAATATTATTGTGTAATTTTTTAAAACGACTTATAATTTTGATTGGAGGAAGTAGTCCTTTACTGTATTCTATCAATCCATGAATATGGACACTTTAATAACCAATATATATGATATGATATGTTATAGTTGCTATGGCTATGTGCTATTTGTTTTTTGCTTAAAAATTGAAATCATTTTATTCATAGATAAAAGTATATAGAGTTAAGATGGACCATTTCAATAAATAACACCGACTAGATTTGAATATAGTCCATACCAAAATAGTACTTGCTTTTTTTTATTTTATTAAAAAATTGATTAAAAGAAAGGGAAGCAAAAGATTCGAAATGATTTTTGTAATAGCACACTTAGGCCCTATTTGGTATGCTGTTGGAATCGGATTGGAATCGGGAATCGAAATGAACCAATCTTGTGACATGTTGTTTGGTATGCTGTCGGAATGAACCATTCCTGAGAATTATGGTTTAAAATTTAGGTTTAGACCTTATAATTTAGGCTTTATGAATTTTAGAATTTATTATTTAAGGTTTTGGAATTTTAGGGTTTTAAGGTTTAAGATGAAAATTTAAATTTTTTTGGAATGGATGATACCTTCCATTTTCTGCTGGAATCAACTTTGTCTGCATGCTTGAAATGAGCCATTCCTAGGAATGAAATCGATTCCAAATTTTGATAAACCAAACAGTATACTAGAATCAACTATTCTTGATTCTCAAGGAATCGAACCAAATGAGGTCTTAATGGGTGTTCACGAGTGCATAGTAATAAATTAGCTTTAAAAATTATTTTAATAATAATTTTAAATTAGAATAGATAAATTATAGGAAAAAATTATAATTGGTAAACAAATATCATCTTAAACTTGATTTTATTAGTGCTTACAAAGTTCTTTTTGTAAAAGTGAAATTGTTAGTGCATGCACAAGAATTCATCTTTAATGCACTGATTGAATGTTCCTTTGGATTCGCCTCTTCACCTTCCATTCCAAGCTTTTCTTCAATCTAGAACCTGTAAAATAATGGACATAAGGGGCGAGCTTCCCTAATCCATCTCCGATGTCAAAGTCAAAAGAGCAGCTTGTCGGTTGAATGTCGAGGTAAAGGTAAAACTTGCTTGCGAACTCAACGAATATGAGTATGCTTACCACCCATGGCGATCCCATGTATTTATAATGAAGGAAAGGGAGAGAGAATGTCGAAATTCTATCTCTAGGGTTGGCCGCTGTTTGCCACATCACCCAGGGGCGGATCTAGGGGGGGCGAGCGGGGGCGGTCGCCCCCACATCCGTCCGGAGGAGTAACGAGTATTACTTATAGAGTCCCAAAAAATTTTAAAAAAAAATTAATTTCGCCCCCATAGAAAACCCGGGGCAGAGACGAAGCTGAAGAAGAAGTACTAGAGGAGGGAGGGGTGGAATGCAGAAATTGGGAAAGAGTACAGTGGCGTCAATGGAGATTTGAACAAGTGAAGAAGACGACTCAACATATTACTATTTCCGGTTTAATTTTTTTTTAAAAGGCCCAACTCTCATTTATAGTATTTGGCCCATTTGGCCTAATTTGGGAATAGGCCCTAGCTCTGGATTTCACGATGCTAAGGCCCTAGCAGGTTTCAATTTTCAAGAAACCTCCCACTTTTTTAGCTCAACACTAGTACTTTATTAAAAAAAATCAAATTCGGTTGTTTTTTTTTCCTTTAATATACCTTCATTATTTGAGTAACATTTTTTATGGTAAAAAATATATATATTTTGGGGATTAATCTTTAAAATAAAAAAATTATATAAATTCAAATTAAATATCAATAATTTTATGAAAAAATTTCCTCTCTATTATAAATTAGTATATTTTTTTTAATGATGAAGATAATATTTAAAAGAAGTAGGTATAATATGTAAAATGATAAGTATTATTGAATAAAAAAATAAACTAAAATGACAAATATTTTTTATGGAGAGTATTAAAAGATTATCATGTATCTTTATTTATATGTCCAATTTTTATGTTAAACTATTTTTAGTTTTATTTTTATATTTTTTTTGATCGAAATTTTAATTTTTATTTACATCATTATTTATACCAGCTTAATCTTCACAAAGAAAAAAATTATACTAGCTTAATTTGTTTTAATTAAACTTTTGTGTACAAAATCCGCCCCCTTTCACACAATCCTAGATCCGCCCCTGACATCACCCAAACAAGTGATATCTTGTTCCCCAATCCATACGATAATTCTATCACTTAATTAAGATAGACTCCTCCATCATAGGGATAATAAAAGCGTTAATTTAATAAGAAAAATAGTAAAGAAGGTTTAAGAAATACTTACAGAAAATACGTTTTAATATTTACCCGCTCATAAATGCCCCACATGAATGTTAGTTACGTTAGAACATGTACAACTAAGACTCAAGTACTCTAGGACTTATTCGAAATGGTCATGCGGATTAGTTGACGAGTCTCCTAACGCATTCTTATATTCGTATATTCGTATATTCGTATACTAATATATTTGTACATCCATGAGCTAATATCATGGGATCCATGCTCTCCCTTAAGTATATACAACTATTGGGAATTAAGATGCACACATTTGAACAAGCAAAACAGAGAAGTGAGAACAGAACGTTGAAAAAAGGTTCCTAGCCAGGATTTTATTTAAGAAAACAAAAAACACAAAAAATAACACAAAGAGAAGGTTCCATTTGCCATTCCTAAACCAACAAAAAAAGGTTCCATTTGCCATTCCTAAACCAACAACGAGATTCTTCCATTGATTGAGGTGTCTGATAGATCATGTCATGGGCTTTCCGAAACATTTATCGGATCGAAAATTCGTTGAGAAACGAAGAAGTTATGACCATTTGAAAATTTCGATCCAAGGTTGAAGGCAACCCAATTTCGAGTTTAATCAATTTCTGAAAAATTACACAAACACTCCTTTAGTTTTGCAAAACTGATAAAAATGTCCTTCCATCTTAACTTTTGTACTTAAATTAAAACAAATAATTATCATAAGAACTTTAAACGATTTATTTAATTAAACTTTATCTTTAAAAGCACTTATATAAATTTTAGAAATATTATTATAATACTTCTTCTTAAGTTTTGTTACTTATAATATTCCCTTATAATTTCATATAATAAATAAGACTCGTATTATTAATGGTTATATTTTATCATATTATAATAATCATATAACCATAATTCTTATGGTTCGTAATTAACATTTTATAATATGAGAAAATAATATTTGTAACTTTTTAATATGGTCTTAACCTTGAAACAAACTTATAACATTTACAATGTTATAAAGTAATAATCTTATGAAATAAAATATGCAAATATTTTATTAAATTCAAGGAAAATGTAAAAAATACATTTTTACCCTTATAAAAATGAGGGATATTACAATAGTACCCCCTTAAAAATAGTTTCGTCCCCGAAACTAGCTTCAACTTAACTAGGAAATCCCTACGAAAATGAGGGTCGTTACAAAGGTCACGCCACCACCGCCCATCACATCGTCTCATGGAGCCATGTCGAAAGTTGTTTCCATCGTCCCGAACTGACGTCGCTCACCCTGCTCTAGTTTGCTCGCGGGAGGTAGAAGACGAACATGCCCTTTCCTCGATTCTTTTCCCCGCTTTTCCGTTTAAATAAAACCTAGATTCAGATTCTTCATAAGAATTCCTACAAAACCCCCATAATTTCCGCCCTCAAATCACTGTCGAGCAACCTTAATTTTTCTATAGAAATCATCGCTCGCTGGTAGCAAAACCGAGCAGGATCGCCATGTAGATATGTGATTTTCCCTTCATTGCTCCACCAATAGCCGCACCACCACCACCCATCACCTCGTCTCATTGAGACGATTCGTCGTCTATGTCTTCGTCGTAAAGATCCATCATCATCATCATGCAAATCTGTTGTCGCTTGCCCCTACTCTACTATAGAAGAAGAATGGTCTTGTTTGCTTTCACTCTAATTTGGAATTTTACTTTAAACCATAGGATTGCACTAAATTAATGATGGAAGAGAGGAATCAAGCGAGAGAATGGGAGAGGAAGAGGGTAAAGAAGGTTGAAAATGACAAGAGAATGAAATCAAGCTAGAGCATGGGAGAGGCAAGAGAAATATCGAGAAAGAAGAAGATAAAAATTTTTTTTTTCCTTTTTTTGATATTAAGTTATTTAATGTCATGTCAGCTTGGTATTTATTTGGATTATAAGAATTCACTTGCCCACTTCGTTTGGCTTGTGCGCACATCGCCACATAAGCGACCAAGTGTTTAATAGACTCGAATTATTGAGTTTAAGTGTTTAACAAGTCCAAATCAAATATGGGGTGTCTATTTGACCAATTTACATAGATTTAAAGGACTGTAAATGTTTTGAGGAAAAAAAAGGCAGAATACATTAACGGACCCTTGTACTTACACTTGTTTTCCTATTGGACCCCTGTACTAAAAAATGTTCAAACAGACCCCTATACTGCCCCCAATTTTGCCTATTGAACACTTTCAATCTTATTCTCCTTCCAGTGTACATCACACGCCTTATGTGTCATGTTATTTTGCCAAATAAGCCAAAATGGTCAAATACGTACATGTTATTTTGCCTATTGAACACTTTCAAGTCTTCACGCGCCTTATGTAACATGTACGTATTTTGCCAAAAGAACATGTATGTATTTGACCATTTTGGCTTATTTGGCAAACTAACATGACACATAAGGTGCGTGATGTACACTGGAAGGAGAATAAGATTGAAAGTGTTCAATAGGCAAAATTGGGGGCAGTACAGGGGTCTGTTTGAACATTTTTTAGTACAGGGGTCCAATAGGAAAAAAAAGTGTAAGTACAGGGGTCTGTTGATGTATTCTGCCGAAAAAAAAAAGATTCATGAGCCATACATCCACGCATAAAGTTTGACATAATGAAAAGTATTTTTTATCTGACGTAGAAAATACAGAGTAAAAGATAGGAGTATTTATGTTGGCAATTAAACCTATGTTAAATTTAATGCAATTAAAGGTAAACTTTACTGTATTTTGAAACGTCCTTGACAACTTCAGCTGCTCATGCATACAGTTCTGTAAAATAACGCTCGGGATTTTTGCACACTATTTTTGAGCTTATTGCACCACGGCACAATGTGCCGTAACGATTTCACGCTATACCATGCCGTAGCATTAAAAAGTATTAAAATATTCAATTTCAAGGTATTTTTTCGGGGTTGTTCGAAAAACTGCGTGATATCATGCTATCTAGTGTTGTGATATAACTGCAGAACAAAGCGTGGAGTTTTATACACACCTGGGCCAGATTTGGGCTGGCCAGATTGGGCTCAGCCCAGTGCAGATCTCACGGCACCAGGTTGCGTGAGATCACGGCACCAGGTTGCGTGAGATCTGGATTGGGCTGGGCCCAATCTAGCCAGCCCAAATCTGTTAGAATCGTTCATTTTTATAAGAAATCGTTATATTCATTTAGAATCGTTCATTCTTATAAGAAAACGTTATATTCGTTTAGAATTGTTCATTTTTATAAGAAATCGTTTTATTCCTTTAAAATCGTTCATTCTTATAAGAAATCGTTGTATTCCTTTAGAATTGTTCATTCTTATAAGGAAAAAGAAAAATTTATTTAGAATCGTATATTCTTATATGAAATCGTTATACTCATTTAGAATCGTTCATTCTTATATGAAATCGTTATATTCCTTAAGAAACTTTCATTCTTATAATAAATCGTTATATTCGTTTCAAAATCGTCTATTCTTATAAGAAATCAATATATTCCTCTAGAATTGTTCATTCTTATAAGATATCGTTATATTCCTTTAGAAATCGTTCATTCTTATAAGAAATCAATATATTCCTTTAGAATCTTTCATTCTTATAAGAAAATCGTTATATTCATTTAGAATCGTTCATTCTTATAAGAAAACGTTATATTCGTTTAGAAATCGTTCATTCTTATAAGAAATCAATATATTCCCTTAGAATCGTTCATTCTTATAAGAAATCGTTATATTCATTTAGATTCGTTCATTCTTATAAGAAAACGTTATATTCATTTACAATCGTTCATTCTTATATGAAATCGTTATATTCATTTAGAATCGTTCATTCTTATATGAAATCGTTATATTCCTTTAGAAATCGTTCATTCTTATAAGAAATCAATATATTCCTTTAGAATCGTTCATTCTTATAAGAAATTGTTATATTCATTTAGAATCATTCATTCTTATAAGAAAACGTTATATGCGTTTAGAAATCGTTCATTCTTATAAGAAATCAATATATTCCCTTAGAATCGTTCATTCTTATAAGAAATCGTTATATTCCTTTAGAAATCGTTCATTCTTATAAGAAAACGTTATATTCATTTACAATCGTTCATTCTTATAAGAAATCGTTATATTCATTTACAATCGTTCATTCTTATATGAAATCGTTATATTCATTTATAATCGTGCATTCTTATATGATATCGTTATATTCATTTAGAATCGTTCATTCTTATATGAAATCGTTATATTCCTTTAGAAATCGTTCATTCTTATAAAAAAATCAATATATTCCTTTAGAATCATTCATTCTTAGAAGAAAACGTTATATTCATTTACAATCGTTCATTCTTATAAGAAATCGTTATATTCATTTACAATCGTTCATTCTTATAAGAAATCGTTATATTCATTTACAATCGTTCATTCTTATATGAAATTGTTATATTCATTTATAATCGTTCATTCTTATATGAAATCGTTATATTCATTTAGAATCGTTCATTCTTATACGAAATCGTTATATTCATTTATAATCGTTCATTCTTATATGAAATCGTTATATTCCTTTAGAAATCGTTCATTCTTATATGAAATCGTTATATTCCTTTAGAAATCGTTCATTCTTATAAGAAATCAATATATTCCTTTAGAATCATTCATTCTTAGAAGATATCGTTCTATTCATTTAGAATCGTTCATTCTTATAAGAAAACGTTATATTCATTTAGATTCGTTCATTCTTATAAGAAAACGTTATATTCATTTACAATCGTTCATTCTTATAAGAAATCGTTATATTCATTTACAATCGTTCATTCTTATATGAAATCGCTATATTCATTTAGAATCGTTCATTCTTATATGAAATCGCTATATTCCTTTAGAAATCGTTCATTCTTATAAGAAATCAATATGTTCCTTTAAAATCGTTCATTCTTATAAGATATCGTTCTATTCATTTAGAATCGTTCATTCTTATATGAAATCGTTATATTCATTTACAATCGTTCGTTCTTATATGAAATCGTTATATTCATTTGGAATCGTTCATTCTTATATGAAATCGTTATATTCCTTTAGAAATCGTTCATTCTTATAAGAAATCAATATATTCCTTTAGAATCGTTCATTCTTATAAGAAATATAATTGTTCAAATCAATATACTCTTACTAAAGTCGAATCAATCTCTCTTATGTGTCACTCATCTAGCTATGCCACATAGGCAAGTTTAATTGTTCATTTACCTCTTTATCCTTAATTTTCTTTAGTATTTACATTTCCTGCATATTATAATAGTAGTATCTCATTTATCATTAGTACTTACTATATTAAATAAAAAAATCAATAAGCTATGTTATTGATAAGCATGAGCCTATCAATAACATAGCTTATTGATTAAATAAAATATATAAACCTTAAGTCAGATGTTTGATGGTGAAGAGATTAAACAACCCTTCCTAGAAGGTGGGTTTAATTTTATTCACACCACGCAAATGATAGTTTGGTTACAGTCCGAGCAACCCTTCCTAGAAGGTGGGTTCGGGTTCGTTCCATTGATGCGTGAGAATCAAACCAAACAAAACTTAAATTAAAACACTTTGAACTACGTAAGACTTGATTCTCTTTAAAGAGATATGTAGGCAACCCATCAAAATTGGGTGCAACCCAAATCATAAAAAACACTTAATACTTTGTATCGGTACTACTTTTAATCAAAAGAGTCAAAAGAGAGGGTCGAACTAAAATAAAAATAATTTAAATGGGTTTTGCAATTTTGTGTACATTTTTGCTCAACAAAATCGTTTTATTCCTTTAGAAATCGTTTATTCTTATAAGAAAGCGTTATATTCATTTAGAATCGTTTGTCTTATAAGAAATCGTTTTATTCCCTTAGAATCGTTCATTCTTATATGAAATCGTTCTATTCCTTTAGAATCGTTCATTCTTATAAGAAATCGTTATACTCCTTTAGAATCGTTCATTAATATAAGAAATCGATATATTCCTTAAGAATTATTCATTTTTATAAGAAATCGTTATATTTCTTTAGAAATCGTTCATTCTTATAAGAAACCGTTTTATTCCTTTAGAATCGTTCATTATTATAAGAAATCGTTATATTCCTTTAGAATCGTTCATTCTGATAAGAAATCAATATATTCCTTTAGAATCGTTCAATCTTATAAGAAATCGTTATATTCCTTTAGAAATCGTTCATTCTTATAAGAAATCGTTTTATTCCTTTAGAATCGTTCATTCTTTTATGAAATCGATATATTCATTAAGAATCGGTCATTCTTATAAGAAATCGTTATATTCATTTAGAATCATTCATTCTTATAAGAAAACATTATATTCATTTAGAATCGTTCATTCTTAGGTAGAGTATATAAAATTTATTATGATCATAACTATAAATGATTTCGAATTGTAAACAATTACATAAAATAATTATTATCAATCCATATAATAATGCTAAGAAATTATAAAAAAATTCCAATTGAAAATATTAACCACTAAAACATAAAATAATCAATTAATAATATCAAATTAATTAATAAAATACAAAAACATACTAATGGGCCGACCCAATTTCAAACTCTTGGGTGTCTAATCTCACTGCACGTGGTGTAGTAATCTCACTGCACGTTGTGTAGTGATCTCACTGCATGTGGTGCCGTGATATTTGATGGGCCGGCCCAATGCCAATTTTCAGTCCGGTCCATTTTGATGTAGAGAATTTGCATTTCACGCTTCTTTGTGCTGTAATATTACGCTTCTTTGTGTCGTAGTATTTAAATGTTACGCAAGAAATTTTAAAACGAGATTAGAATATCTTATTTTAATATATTTTTATGTTACGGCATGGTATAGCGTGAAATCGTTACGACACAATGTGCAGTGGTGCAAAAAGCTTAAAAATAGTGTGCAAAAAGGCGTAGCCTAAAATAAAGGCTGAATAAAATTGCAGTGGTCTGACTCAGCAGATGCCTCCTCCCCTTGTTTTGATGTTTTCCCACCCACACTTTATTTTTCATTATTTCAAAAAAGAATTTAAAATACATTATTTCCTGTCCCAGCAAAAACACCTCCTCTCTCTCTCTCTAAATTTGTGAGGGTGACAGGAAGGAAGTGCGTAGATTCTTGAGCTCACTCCAACCGGTTACAACAGAGCAGGATTAACTCATCAAAAAATGTTCCTTTTCCTGCTTTCAATGATTCCTCCCTTTCCCTATTTTTGAGCTCTTCTCCCTTTTCTCAGCTCATTGTTCTTCTTCTTACTGCTCCTCTAAAATCCATCTGGTTTTCCCTTTCTTTTTCACTTTTATACTTATATCCTAGTAAGATTAGCTTCAATAAAATTTTGCTGCTTTCCTTTTCTGACCAATTTGCTTGTTTTGAGTTGTCAAATCAGCATCTCGCTTGCTACTAGTTACTGGATTGGTACTTTCTCACTCACTTTCCTCAGTTCTTCTTTTCTTTGCTCTAGGTTTTCTATGTTTGCTTGCTGGGCATGCTCTAATTTCAGTTTTAGGATCTGGGTTCTTAGCTGTGTTGAGAGTTAGGGCTTCTGGGTTTACAAACCCACAATCGGGATTCTGTGGGTTTTGATTTTATTTTACTGGGAGCTACATCAGAGAAGAATTGGGAAAGTACCCATTTTGAAAAAAAGGCTGGAATTTTGGGTTTCTGAAGTGTAAAGAAGGCATGGAAGAACACAAAGAGAAGGTTATGGGTTTGTTCTCAGTTATGGTGCTGTGCTTGTTCATTATGCCAGTGAGTGGATTAGGGGTTAATTGGGGAACTCAGTGTAGCCACCCTTTGCCGGATAATGTGGTTGTGAGAATGCTGAGAGAGAATGGGTTCCAAAAAGTGAAGCTTTTTGATTCAGACTACAGTACATTGAAGGCTTTGGGAAAGACTGGGATTGAGGTTATGGTTGGAATTCCTAATGATATGCTCTCAACTCTTGCTTCTAGTATGAAGGCTGCTGAGAAATGGGTTGCACAGAATGTTTCTGACCATGTCAACAACAATAATGTCAACATCAGGTACTTTGACTCCTTTCTTAGTGCTGCTATTCTGTTGCTTTCTTTTACCATCAATTGTTTTGACTCATCAATACCACTTGTTTTTGTACATGTTAGGGTTGTGTAACATCTGTTTGAATTTTTGATTGCTGTGAGTTGAGTTCATTAGGTTATACTAGTCACTTTATTCGGCCCTCTGAAAAGTAACAGTTATTGCTTTGAGAAAAATTTCATATGGAGCAAGGATTTGCAGATGATGAGGTGTCATTTCTGTACTTGTTCTCTTAGATTGTTGCTTTGACACTAAATGCTATTTAGCTACTATGTCTGGGAACTGAATTGTGAATTAAGTCTTTGAGTGTTTGTTTTGTAAAACCTCTCTAGTATTCTTATGGTGACAAGATTTCTAGAAATTTATTGGAGAATATGCCCCTAGAAATGACAATAGACATATATGGTTATTATAGACTTTGGTGCACTAAACATTGCCTTAATTGCCCAATGGGATGACCTCAAGAAAAATATGCAAACTTGCACTTTTCATTTATTTTCTTTTAGAGACTAAAAGGCAGTCCCTTTGTTCTTATCTCTGAAATTTCTCTACCAAATACCAGAAAATACACCAAAATGTTTCAATTAGGCTTTATGATTTAAAGGCCCACAGCCCTGAGTCAGTATCCCATACCAATCTAGACTTTCCAATGTATCACAAACTTTCCATGTTAAGCTATCAGCTATATACTTGTCACAATGAGATTGGACAAGGATGCTTGTGTTCCATTTATATTGATTGTTCTTTGTTCTGTAAGTATGCTGGGCATGTCAATATACGCCAATGAAATACAAGATGTGAACATAGCCTTTATTTTTTTGACATGCTTAGTTGAAGGGCCACTTGGCTATTTCCGTTTGATGTCAAGTTGCCTCTGCAAAGACCAGTCCAACTCTATTTGTTAGATGCACTGATTTAGATTGTTTTGCTTTTCACTGACCTCATACTTCAATTGTAATTCATTTCCACCATGATTTTTTTCCTTGTCTTGTGTGTGGTTGGCTGGTTGCTCTAAATTTGATTATCTGTGCTTTGTGTGTATTTTGTGGATTCTTTTGAATGTCTCATGCATTGTTTACTGGTTTGTAACCCAGAAATGTGGTCGGACAGAAACTTGAAACTATCCAGACCTAATGAAGAATTCTTGCTTGCTCGTCTTTCATCTGCACCATATCATACCAAAATCATATGGCAAAATTTATTTTCTTGTATGAATGTCATCTCACATACAACTATAAGTTTAGAACTACCTATGTTTAGAATTTAGTCTGAAACTGCAGTAATATTCTGGCTATTTGTGGAGAAAGGGAAACAAAAATTACTAGCTTTACTTAGCCGCTTGAAGTGAAACTGAAGTATCGGTAAGTAGGAAACTATAGACTGGACTTAATTGGTTACACCACACATTGTTCTGTCATATTCCCATCCTTGCCCTGTTAACTTTTGAGACGTTATTTTTTAAACATGATACGCAAGTATCATCGTAATTCTTATGCACTTTAGCTGAAGAAGCCTTGGGTTTGTTTAAACGATTCTCCCTCTTGTATGATTGTGCAGATATGTTGCAGTTGGCAACGAGCCATTCCTACAAACATACAACGGAACCTTCTTGAAAACAACATACCCAGCGTTGGCAAACATCCAATCAGCCCTCATAAAAGCGGGCCTAAGTAACCAAGTAAAGGTAACGTGCCCCCTGAACGCTGACGTCTACTCAAGCTCAACAACCTACCCTTCAGGAGGCGACTTCCGAACCGACATCCACGGTTACATGATGCAAATAGTCAAGTTCCTAAGCAGCAACAATGCTCCCTTCACTGTCAACATCTACCCATTCATCAGTCTTTACACTGACCCAAACTTCCCGGTCGAGTACGGGATGTTTGACGGAAGTGCCACCCCAATAAACGACGGCGGCACTCCCTACTACAACATGTTCGACGCCAACTATGATACCCTTGTGTGGGCTCTACAGAAAAATGGCTTCACCAACATGCCGATCATCGTGGGAGAAATCGGGTGGCCGACAGATGGGGACATAAACGCGAACCTTAACTACGCGAGACGCTTCAACCAAGGCTTCATCTCCCACATTGCCTCGGGAAAGGGAACTCCGATGAGACCAGGCCCGATCAATGCGTACCTTTTCAGCTTAGTCGACGAGGATCAAAAGAGCATTGAGCCTGGGAATTTCGAAAGGCATTGGGGGATCTTCACGTTCGATGGGCTTGCCAAGTACGCATTCAATCTCGGGACGATTAACAGCAGCATGTTGGTTCCTGCTAAGGGTGTTAAGTATTTGGAGCGGAAATGGTGTGTGTTGAAACCGAGCGCCAACCTGGGAGATACGAAGGTCGGGGATAGCGTTGGGTACGCGTGCGGGTTAGCTGACTGTACGAGCCTCGGGTACGGGGCGTCGTGTGGGAACTTGGATGCGAGGGGAAACGTGTCGTATGCGTATAACAGCTACTATCAGATCAATGATCAGGCTGATGAAGCTTGTAACTTTGGTGGGTTTGCTACAGTTACTAAGACAAACCCGTCCACACAAACTTGCAGGTTCCCCATCCAGATCGAACCGATATTGTCGAGTGGTACGAGGTTTCGAAGGGCTCCTGGGACACTTATTTCATTCTTGGTCATCCTGATGGTGCTCATCTGATTCATGGATTTGATTGAGAGGATGAAGGGGAGATTAGTTGATAGTAATTTGTCTAATTTTGCCCTTTCGTTCTGGATTTGTGGGGATTTTTGGTTTGTGTAGACTGTTTTATATTCTGCAATGTTGTTGTGCCTAGCTCTGTGTTTAGCCCTAATATTATTGTGCAGAACATTGAATGAACATTGTCAATGTTAGTTGTACAATTTTTGGTGCCTTTTGGGAGAGCCATTTCGTTCCAACTTAATCCTTGAATGAAACAGATTTTGATCAACCCATTCTAAAGAATTTTTTTAGCTGTGAGGTTTTTGATCAGTTTAAGGCATTTCTGGTTCAAGATATTTGAATTTTGGGTTATTTTGTACAAATCACCCCAACTTCATACAGTATGTGACAAGTCACAAAACCTTATGCTTTGGAGTCATATTGGTGTTTTTTTCCAAACAAAAAAAAAAAGGTGCTTTCAACAGGACAGTTGTTTTCCCTCTTGCCTGAAAATTCTGTTTTTATTTTTAGCGGAGATTCAAATAAGAGAAATTAGTACCCCATGTCCTACTTTATAAATTTGTTTGCAAAAATGTCTTATTATTTCAAATGTTACATCAATGCCCAAAATAATAGTATAAATGTCCAAAAATATAGCAAAAATGCCCAAAATCATGCCCTTTCCTTTTTTAGAGAAATATTAAAATAATTCAATTTTTTGAAACTTTAAATAACGAAAATTATTTTTAATTCAAAACTTAAAATGGTTTCTACTAATTAAAAAAACAAGATTTAAAAATTTTAAATTAAATTAAGAGGCATGAATTAAAAACAATTATGATTGTTATCTTTCTAATATCCGTTATATTTCTCATTTAAAGGAAACAAAATATTTCGTAACAAATCTAATCCGTTTACATCCTTTTCAAGTCCGTGACAGAATCATATAGAGGTATGCCAGTAGAATAGACAAGCATGACAGTATAAAATCTAGCCCGGGTAGACTTTAATGAAAATCTGAACCAACTAGTATCTTTGTCATATCTTTGACTTTTATTTTATCCTCTAATAATTGGTTATTATTGTTTCCATTAATATTGATATCTTTTAAGATTGTTATCTTTCTAATCTCTGTTATATTTCTCATTTAAAGGAAACAAAATATATTTCGTAACAAATCTAATTCGTTTGCAATTTCATTTTTCTTTTTAAGCATGTGACATGATAATAGAGATGTATGACAATAGAATAGGCAAGCATGACACTATAACATCTAGCCCAAGTAGATTTTGACGGAAATCTCAACCAACTAGTATCATTGCCATATCTTTGACTTTTGTTTTTCCTTTTTTTTACTCCTTTATTCCGTACATACTTTAAGATCATAACCAATAAATCGTTTTAAAATATCTTTTCACGTGACTTTTATTTATTTATTTTTTCAATTTTCGTTTTCTGATTTTAATTCTTTCAATTTAATAATTCATTTCTAAAAAACATTAAAAATTTAAATTCAAATAATTAAATAATAAAATAATAAAAAAATAAAATTGCATAAATGCCAAAAATGCATGATTTGCAATTTGCTAGAATATGGGGGTATTTTTGCAAACATTCAATTGAAATTTTTTCCTATGTTTGTTTATTTTTTACTAAAAATTTACTTTTTTGGTTGAATCATACCAATCTTGCTTAAAGTCATATGTCCAGTTTCCATTATGGTACCTTTTTTTAAAAGCTCGTCACAATTTGGGGCAACCAATGTCGTTTTCGTTTTTCCTACAAAATTATCACCTTATTCAAAGTTATTTATTCAACATACTGATTATATAAAGCCTCAGATCTCAATTTATATAAGCCAAATTGTAGCAAACACGCACCTGACAATCCTTGCATTACATGATGTTTTTTTTTTCTTCCAAATATAAGCCAAATTTGACGGTTCATGAGTCATGACTCGTGAGCCTTTCCATAATTTTCTATTCCAGCATTAAGGGTAGCTTACAAGTGTGACGAAAATAACAAGTACTAGTATTTATGGGGCATGCTAAACGTCACCCAAAAAAAATATCACCAGGTGATATTTAGCAATTGTGGTATTTATTACTCCCAACTATACTAATGGTAAAAATGGCAGATTTTTACACCCAAATTTCCTCTCCAAGATCACAATTCATCGAAATAATGAAATTAATTACAGAGGCATCTACTTACACTAACCGGAGTATTTTTTGGTCTACCTACCACTCAAGATTTCCCAATAAGTACCAAATATCAACTGAGGCTGATTGATGTCTAAAGCCCCCATTATTTTCTTCTGTTTAAGCAGAGGAACAAACAAATCTCCTTCCTCAGCTTAACTTTGCAACAATGATTCCTTCCATGGATCCCGTGAACGCAAATAGCGTCACAACCAAGCACACAAAACTGAAAGCTTGGAGAAAGATCCACAGCTTGGACCAGGCTTCAACGCGTCTTTGGATCAAGTACATTTTCATGGGGAAATATATAGCCAAGGGCCAAAAGTTTATAGCACCTAGAACCCCAATAACCTGGTTGAAGTATGGAAAAACAATGGCTATACCTGTAGTTGACAAAACAAACACAGTTCGAAAACTTAACCTGAAGAGGTTCAATCTCAAACTGGGGATCAAAGGAACTTTTAGGTTGTATTCACGGTTGATGAATTTGTTTTCCGGGAATCTTGTTCTGAACCATCTGTCCACTACAGCAAATAATGGCTGGCTATAAATCTAAGAAACAGTAGCACACATAACAGAATTGAGTTAGATAGAGCTCCAATAATAATGTGCGACATAAGAGTAATAATTTTGTTAAGAAATGTTTGTCATTTTAGAGTTTTAATGATTGAATCATCAATGGATTGTTAATAAGTTGTAAATTTTAAGAATTTATTATATATTGTAGTTTAACAATGAATTTTGTAATACTTATATCAAATGCTAAAATGACAATCTTTGGTGAACATAAGGTGTATAAGATTAGCAAATACCTGGTAACCTCCTACTAAATGTAGAGCAATGCAAGCGTTTGCCAAGTCAATGAGCCAATAGGGCTCGTAGAAACCGAACCCAGTTAAGAGGTTGCCAGGTGTATCATCCCCAAAAGCTGCATACCCAAATCCTCCACATAAGAGGTAGAATAGGGTTGTTACTGATAATGCAAACATAGAGGCCTTATTCATGGTGTGGCTTTCTGAAGGTGGTGACTGCAAGGTATCCTAAATGACCAAACCGAATCAAAATAAAATTAAGATATAAAGGATTGGAACAAGAACAAATATATTATCTGATCCAGAAACTGAAATTTACCTGAATTTCAAACAGGATTAAGGTATAAGGATATGCAAAAGCAATATCTCCAAGTGCTTGTGAGACCAACCATACTTTTTCGATTGGTGAAGTAGAAATTCCACTTATACTCCCTTTTATAACACCATTCTCTGTAAAGACGAAGAACAAATACACGATTACATTCAATATTAACACTAGAAGTCCATACATACACTTTGCAAGATGTTAAGCTTTTTATAAGGAAAGATTATCAAAGGAATACAGTAATACATCATCCCAACCACATAGGTCAGTGAAATCAACTAAAAGGGCTAATAAACGTTAAATTAAAGCCAATTGGGGTGGGGTGGGGGAGATCTCCTAACACAAATCATTTTACCAATTGTTTTCGCAACGCCAAGCCCAAATCCAATGGAAGAGTAGGTGAAGGACATGATTGCAGCTACAACAGAAAGCCAATCCATGTTATGGAACTCTGGTATTTGTGACACCACAATTTGAACTGCTCCAAAGATTGCCATGTATAAAGTATCTCCATATTCGCACGCTGCTTCATGCCCTTCCTTGTGGTAGCAGTTCGCCTTTTGAATTGCTCTGCACCACAAGTAAAGCCTCACATTCAAAACATGAAAGTTTCACATTCAAGTGTAAAATGGTTTCCTTGCAATGCATAGCTCTACAAAAGTCAAAAGCAGGCCGTGTATGGACACAAAGAGAAGAGCTGAAAGTATCAGATTACTCGCACACCTCATGCTTATAGCAGAAGTGATGGTATAGGCAATCCCATTGCCATACAGGCTCACATAGACAAAAAGCCCACAAAACCACGCACTCGTAGCACCTGATACGAATATCAAATCAGCTCATTAGTATGCAGAAACATAGAATACAACCACTTAAGCCCATTTTATGACATGGTGGAAACAAGTCTCTTCGGTGATCATTGATGAATTTGGGGAACCAATTAGAATAAATGAAACATTTTCATACTGCATTTGGATCAAATTATTCTCTCTTCATATTGTATTGTATGTTTTATACACATAACATAGAGGGACCTGGCCTTCTGACCCAATTTCTGCTGAACAGCTTCCAGGTATGAACGATGTCGGTCGGGGCCCACTTCCGGATCAGGGGACATGTAGCAATCAGTGAGGAGGATTACGGAAACAAGGGTGACACAAGCAAAGAGCAGAATTGAAATTGGTCCAGCAATCCATCCCAACTGAGCTATGGACCATGCTAGTGATAGTACACCGGATCCAATTACACCAGTTATGATGTGTGCAGCTGCGGTCCATAAGGTTCCTTCAAAAGCGCAATACAGCAATGTACAATATGACAATTCCTCTCATGAAATGAAAATGGAAGTGAGAAACAACATGCTGAAACTCAAAGAACAACTTCTCATCATATATCTGTGATAACTAAAAGTTGCTGAAGAAAACCGAATCAGCCACATAGACACAAGTAAAAGCTGCAAATGGCACTGTAAGCTTAGGTCTGTCATCAAGGCAGGACAAACTGATAAATACGAAGAATTGAACTTCTTACAACGAAAGCATTTTCTCTAGTTAAACATATATTACACGAACGGATAGTTGCCGCATTTTCCTAAAATTAGAATTTACCAAATTAAGAGATAACCCTCAACCTTTGAGTAAACTACACAACTAAGAACCAGCAAAAGCTAACATAGTGATGGGTGAACATTTATACCTTGCCCAGATTCTTGATTAAACCCAAAACTTATCTGTTACCCCACCTTATGAGCCTTCCTTTTGCTTAAGGTGGATTTTGCATAACACAATTTCCCTTTGTAAGGCTTTTGCATCAGCAAATTTTGGAAGCCTATCAGCTACCGTGTTGTTTATCTTATAAGCATGTTCATCACATACACAAAATCAAAGCAAAGCCAGTTTGAGGTGCGGAGAAACATCAAAGGCCACCAGATAATAAGATAAGAAGTTGTCCAAGAGACAAGAAAGGCGAACAAATTGAACATCGAAAACAAACAGCAAAGTTCAGCTCACGCCAATGAAGGTTACGGCAAAACTAGTGTACCAGTTCTCTTAACAGAAGGCTGAAGAGATTGGTAGCTGGATTGCAACAAAGGGATCCGATCATCTTCTCCGCCGCCGACCATCGAATCGGCGCCTCCAATGAGCTCAAGTTTCGGGAGAATGTTTCCCAACAGATGAATGGATTCAATCTAAGCATCCACTGATTGAGAGAGAGAGAGAGGCTTCTGAACAGTGGATAGTCTGCCAGGGTCGATTTGTTATTTGTTGTTTTGAGCATTGTGCCATTGTCAATGGACCGTCTATAAAGAGTAATATGCAATAAATAGTCGCGTAAAATTGCGGGCCTTTTAATTTAATACTCCATGTGTGTGATTATGAGTGTACTTTTTAAAATAAAACTAGTGTAATTCTCGTAAATTTACGGGTAGTTTTAAAAATTATACTATATAATATATTATAATAAATTAAAGAGTAAAAACAAAGATAATATATATTTTAATAATTATTCTATTATTATAATTATTAATGATATTTATATAAAATTTAACGATTTTTTTGTTTTCTAATCTGTAAGATAAAACTAAATAAACATGGAAAATATTTTTCTAAATCAAACGTTCTACCTTCACTTTTAAGTATAATAAATAAAAAGAAATCAATAAATAAATAAAATGAAAAAAATGATTGGTTCTTAAATGTCATGTACCACAAATTTTGTAGATAATCATAACTATAACCTAAAGCGGGGGTTAAAAAAATTATTAAACGACACATGTCACTTTTAGATTGGACTACATCACCCTTTTTTTAAAAATAATCTATTATTTTTGGATATGATAAATTCTTATCCATCTTTGTAGAATATAGGATAGAAAATCCCATTATTAAACAATCTTTTATTTTTGGATATAATAGATAGGAATATCATTAGGATATTTTTTTATGCTATCATACCAATTCTAGAATATTTGTTTTATGGGAGACCAATATATAAATATTTTATTTATATCTTAAAAAATAAATTATTTATATTTATTTATTGATTTGTTAAACAAATAAAAAAAACTGATTCACATAATTTATTTAAGATAACTTGATTTAATTTATTTTTTAAGTATTATTCAATTTGAATATTAATGATAATAAAAAGTTCTAAATTCTAGAAAAAATTAAAAGATAATTTTATTAAAATAATTTATTTAAGATAACTTGATTTATTATTAAATTGGGATATTACTAATAAAAAAGAGTTCTAGATTCTAAAAAACCTTTAAGTTTATCTTAATTATATACAAATTAAAAATTAATTTGCGTCTTAAGATCATGATTATTTGTTCCTGGATAATTCATGTATTTGAAAAAAACTATTATTAATATTTTGTTTAAACAAAACCCGTACAAGGTACGGGAATACATACTAGTTTATTTCTATTTTATTATGTATTAATTTAGATATAGATAGAAATTTATATCGATAACCTTTTTTCAACAATCCAATAAAAATATTTTAGCATAATCTTAAGATAGCATAAATAATATAAAATATTAAACCTTACTCTAAAAAACCTTCAATCTTTATAAATTTATTTTTTTATTTAGTAATGTTTATTACTTAATTAAATTTTTAAAAAATATAATTGAATATTAATTAATTAATATATGAAACAATCTATGCATATAATATGATATCTATCATATTATCTATTTTATGAAGTGGTTAAGAATTTAAGATAAATCGTGATTTTTAGAATTATTATTAGAGTATAATGTGTAGGGGTATTTCTAGAATTATTATTTTAGTTTTTTAAGTTGAAAAAAAGTTTTTCATTATTTTATTCAGGTTATGCCACGTTGCGTAAATTTTTACACAAACTTGGTTTCTGCTTTATAATGTATTAGGGTAGATAGGAGAAATTATATTTAATCACCCTTTATTTTATACTTATTGTGTAAAATTGCGGACACCAAGGGGTGCTCAAAAGAAGGGGTTAAGTGACGTAATTTACTTTACTTAACGAAAAAAATAACGTTTTTTTTATCAAAATGGGTGGTTAAATGCACATATTTACAAATAAGGGGTGGTTAAGTGTAGAAAAAATATAATGGGTGGTTAATTGCAACAAGTGTAAATTAAAGGGTGGTTAAATACAATTTTTCCAATAAAATATGCACATTAATTTTAGCTTTTTAAATTAGATACATCTACGATCCAATTAGAGATTGAGGTTTTAAAAAAAATAGCAAAAAAATTCACACGGTGGCATTTTTATAAGTATGTCAAACTAGTTACTCCCGACCTAATGTAACAAAAAACCCACACCCCTACCAAATTCTCACTCGTGTCTCTCTCGATCGATCGAGCGATCGACTGACGTTACTTCCATCAAACTCAAATCTCACTCCCTTCGATCGATTTCTCGTCCATCTTTCAATAATTGTTGAGGAAATCTTTCAATTCAAACTTCAAAATGTCAGGAAAAGATATCAAAGGTAAATTCGAAACCCTAAAATATCAATATTGAAAATCTAAAAGCTATTGGGATTTTGCCTTGATACGAAATGAAATGGAATTTATTTGCTAATCTAAAAGCAATCAAAGGTAAATTTGAAACCCAAAGTTCCTGCTCAAAGAACGATGTGACTTTCGAGGTGGAGAGGCTGATTTCCCTTTCGATTTGTAGTTTGCCACTTCTCAGCGCACATATTGATGGACGCGCTCTTGAAGTTTGGCAATAGTGGAAGGGAGACAAAGCGTTCAGTCTTCCCTTAGCTTGCTATCAAATAGAATAGCCCTCTTAAAGGCAACGATTACGATCTTCTCATCACACCCATCGATCTCAGCATAGCACTCAATAAAGCGATTAGCGAAGTGGCAAAAACATTCATTCTTCTCTTTTCTAAGGTCGAAGAGTGTGTCCAAAGACACCACATCTCGGCTATTGGCTATGTAGTGCCGCACGAACTCAGTAGCAAGTTGATTCCATCATCGGATTGATATAGGCCTCAAGCTTTGGAACAACTTTAACGCACCCTTGTCAAGGCTACCCGGGAACATCTTGCACATGGTTGCATCGTTGGACACCCACAATGCCATCTTATGCGAGAAAGCGGCTATGTGGTTCACGGGGTCTGAATGCCCATCATATAGAGCACATGATGGTGGTGAGAGTTCTGCCGGAGGCTTGGCGCGTTAGATGCTCCTATGGAATGGTGTCGGTGTCACCATAGCCAGCTTGTGTTCGGCTTGCTCTTGAGCCGATTGCAAGGTTCCACCTTACACTCTTAATAGATCAAGCAATCTCCCTTCGGTTTGCCTTAGGGCTCGATTTTCTCCTTCGCGCCTCTCATCACTTTTTCTTCGACGTCGTTCACGACGTTGTTTCTTCTCATTGCCCCGGTCACGAGCTGACTCGGGCCTTATGGATTGGTCATAGCCATCCATGGCGCGGTCGTGCGAGTTTTCGTGGTGATTGCCGCGGTCGCCGCCAGACTTAGCGCAACTGTGGCTATTTCCGCAATCCTAAGAATTCTTCGAGTGACCCGAGGTTGAGTCGTGTGACGGGGAACGGTCCGCCACTCGAGACCTCTTGCACGAGGGTGACTCGTGTCGCTCGTCCCTTCCTCGACCCCTAGGCGCTCTACAGTCGCTCTCGTAGTCAACATGCATCTCTTTGGATTCCTCATCGGTGCTCACCGGCTCGGGACTACGGTGGTTATCAACGAGTTTGATGACACTAACGAGCCGTTGATTAGTCCATTCGATCCCCCATTCGTCGACGGGGCGCTTCCCTTGAACTTGAAGGAGTACTTTAATCTAGTGATCTCTTCCAAGGCTTGGTCCAACGGGACTTTGCTTGGGCACGCTTAGTTTGAATCTGCTCGTTCTCACGCAAAATAGATGATAGGGTGTGTGTGAGTTCAGCCTCCTCTTCGTTCTCAGCGGTGGTCGATGCTCAATTGTCGCCGTTTGGCCGAGATACCAAAGATGTGCGAGCGTCACCACGTACGGGATTGGACCCGGCGTGGCTCGATTGACCATGCTCGTAACGTGGGCTAATGGAATGAGAATTCTGCTCTCGGCTTAGGGCTGGCACGGGCTTTGAGATGCGAAGCTGCGGTCGGCCGCAGTCGTGGCTTTCTAGCCCGCGATTACAGATATGATCCTTGATCGCGGTTACTCGTCCTGGTTCGTGCAATTGCCCACGACCTTGTGAACTTAGATTGCTTTTGGTTTCAGTAACGCGCATTGTGGACTCCCATAGATGGATTTGGACCGCGTATCATTACGACCTTCGATTCCATCGCTTGACTTGGACCCCTGACGGCTCGCGTAATGAGTGCTCATGCTTGCGGGTAGGGCTGGGTCACGGTTCAGGTCGTCTTCAAGCAAGGAGCCTTGCTCGGTTCATCCTAGGGTTCGATGCTCAGAGAGAATATCGGAGTTCGAGTGATCGTCCTGGGGGTCACAGTCGCGGTTCTCTGTGTCGCAGTCGCGATTTCGGTTGTTGAGAGCACCGCGTGCGATTTCGCTTTACGCGGTTGCTTCGGGACAATGAAAGGTCACTTCTTGTTCTTCAAGGATCGACTCCAACACCATAATTGTGTGGATCAATTGCTCGTTTCCCACGGACGGCACCAACTGTTAGTGCACAAACATCACCTTTATGCATAATTGAATGCTCCTCTTGACTCGCCCTTTGATCTTCCTTTCCAAACTCCTTCTTCAACCTATAACCTGCAAAACAATGGACATAGGGGGGCAGAGACCCCCTAATCCACCTCCGATGCCTAAGTCAAAAGAGCAGTTTGTCAATTGAACGTCGAGATAAAAGGTAAGACTTGCTAGCGAGCTCAGGGAATATGAGTATATGCAAGATCTACCTACAATACATGACAAAGACATGTATTTATAGTGTACAAAGGGAGTAGGGGGTCGAAAATCCTCCCTTAGGACCGGCCGCTATTTGCCTTGTCACCCAAGCAAACAATATCTTGCTCCCTAATCCACGCGGAAATTTTATCTTTCGACTAAGATAGGATCTTCCACTATAGCGATTTAATTACCATAATAAAGAAAATAAAAGCTTACCATAATAAATACCATATTTAAAGTAAACGATATCATAATAAATAAAAGTACCTCTTTAGTGGAAAATAGGTAATTATTAAATTTTATCCGCTCATAATATAGCTAAAAGAGATTAAGATGTTATTAACGTGTTTTAAGAAAAAAGGCAGGATACGCTTGAAAAAGAATGAGATGATATAGTTAAAAAAATAATAATGGCTCAAATGTTAAGTAGAGAAGATTAGTTACTACTTGAAGGAATGTGTTGGAAGTGTCTCACATTGGACACAAAGGGATTAAAATCAATAGTATATACATGGGAAAGATATGCTCCTACACATTATTTTAAACTTTTGTGTTCAGTGGAGGATCCATGATCATCTGGATGGGGGCAAACTTTGAACAAACATAATAGTAAAAAAATTGAACAAATTAAACTAGTTTAAACATCAAGTAGCATACAATAATAATACTAAAAATAGTTTGACATAAACAAAAAAATAACAAATTTGAGGACCTGATTTGGGGCGTCTTTGGATTCAACAAATTTGTGCCTTTTATTTTTTTAAAACAAAAATAAAAAAATTTGCCAAGCTTATTAGTTGACTGGCGACGTTTCTGCTATCTCCTCCTCCCCCATTTAATTTCTCATCTAGGTTATGCAGTATCGCTGCTCTGATTCGCCGCCCCACGCCTACCCCGAACCATGTGTTTCCGCCCCTCGGTACTGCCCTGCCCAGCCCTTCCATCGGCACTGCTCCACCCACACATTCTAGAGCCGCCGCTATTTGTGTTAAAAGGTGGATCCAATTCTTATATATGAAATTGAGACACCACACTTATTTAATATCACTCGACCGGAATTTAACAACGGTTTTTCTAACCTATGCCCTTAGGGCATAGGTTAAGCATTCTTATTTAAGAAACTAAAACCCTATATGGAAATAAATGAACCTTATTAGAAAAAATTAAATTACCCCATATAATAAAAATCAACAAAATCTTTCCATTTCAAGTGTCTTAATCTATGCCCTTGGGGCATAGGTTAGAAAAATCGATTTAACAATAATCAATACTTCTATTACTAAAAGAAGGTGACAACATTTTTTAAAGTGAACTATTTTTGGATTATATCTAATTTTGATATGTGTAAATTTGAGATATGTTTTACCGCCCCATAAAATTAGTTTGTACCATTCAATTTATTAAAAATTACAAAACTAGTTCAAATATAATTTTTCTTTTTTTTCTACATTCTCTATTGTCTGCAACCCTAATTCAAATCTAAAATTCTCTATACTGTTATTTCTTAACGAATGCCGAATGACAAAGAAAAAAGTTCTGAAGACGAATTACATAGTCGAGATTCCATGATACATTCAACCTTCATATAAGCATTTTTTCAATTTTCGGAATTGTATATGCACGTGCACGGATTGCGTGCAAAACAACTATGCACGCAAAAAGCCTTGCACGTCGAACACTTGCGTGCATAAAACAGGAGCACGCAAAGCTTTTGTGTGCAAAGAAGCAGCGCACACATGATTATTGTGTGGATATTAGAAATGCACACCAAATATTTGTGTGCAATATATTCCCCCAGATAATTTAGCTCAGAAAGTAGTCTCTTGATTTAGTGTTTACCGAAAATAAATTCTCTAATAAAAAGGCAAATAAAATTAAGGAAATCCTACAAAATACAAAATTCTTCCAAAAATCAATAACACATAAATTCCGTACTTATTATTAGGCATATTATTGTTGCACAAATGAAAAAAAGAGTGATTCTATGAGATTAATTAGGATGGAATATTAACAATGTTAGATTGTATTTGATTTGATTGTATATAAAATAATAGTGTATAAATAAGAAAATTTCAAATTATGTAAATCACGTAATAAAATAAGTCATAATTACTTTTCCCTAATATATTTTATTGAATAATATCTAAGTTTTTGTTAAGTAAACTAAAAGATGTTATAATAAATTTTTAGCCATGAAATGATCTTATATTTTATTAATAATATTTAAATAGATTTTGCAATAATATGAATTATTTTGCCTAAAAAATATGAATGGTTTCGTTCTGATAAATCTAAAATCTTTAAATTTTGAATTTCTAAAGAAACATAATAAAAGTATTGATTAAATTTTGAGCTTATATTAATAATTATTTAAATCTTAAATAAAACTTATACAAACTCTATATTAATCTATATCTATATATTAAAGCTATACATTTTCGAGCCACCAGAACGATTCTGGCCCCACCTCATATTTATAAATTAATTTTTATTCCTAATATTTTGACTTTTTCCTATTAAAATATTCTTTAACCATTTTAATCTATCTCTAACATTAAACAAATATCTATTTAGTATAATAATATCTTTTGAAAACTTCCTTATACAAGTATTTAAAATTAAAGATAAAATATATAAAATATTTTAAAATAAAAATAAATCCTTTAGCATATATCTTTGGATGAATTTATTTACAAATATATATTGATTTTATTTTATAATAAAAAATTAATGATAAATATTTATAATGTTTAAAATTAATAAAAATAGATAATAAAATATTTAATAGATATATTAAAATATTTGATAATCTCTAAATTTATGTACATGGAAAGTAATAAAATATGAAAAATATAATATTTAATCTTATCTAATCTTTACTTTATCGAACCACAACATGAGTTTGGTCCCATCTTAAATTAATTTAATTAAAATTTAAATATTTTATATAATTAAATTATCTTTATCTTTTATGTTTTATTATATCTTATTTATTAAGTTAACTATTATTTTTTAAATTCTTATCTCTTCCATATTTGAATATATAAATTTTTTTATTCATATTTTATCTTTTTTTTTAAAATTACATATCTATGAATTATCATCAAGGAAAAAGAAAAATATAATTATTTTATCTTAATAATATATCTTCATTCTCAACATTAAATGTAATCATTTCTATTGATTAAAAAAATTATACATTCTACTAGCAATAAATTACTTATATTAAAATTTATATTATATTTTTATTTATTAATATCATATTTATAATGTCTATTAGATACAGAATCGTAGTCGTACATGGTACGACGGGTACAACTAGTTACAATAAATTGAGTTGCACTATAAATAAAGCGAGTTGAGTAACTCTAATATAGTAATATTGCAGTATTTTGAAATAAAAGCTAATAAAAAATTATTGTTAGCTCAACAGACAACTGTTTGCTAGTGTAATATTAAATCATAAAATTACCCCCCTTACAACAATATTATAATTTCATAGTAAAATACACATATGTAAACTGTCTGCCTCATTGCTTCCTTGTCAACACTGCAATGAAACCAAATCCAACTCCTGCACAAGGAAATTTTTAGTTAGTTTTAAGATGATAACTAAAGTTTGAGAGCATCAAATTTTCAAGCTAGTTATTGATCAAAGCATGCTTAAAACAAACTCATCCAAGCAAATATGAATTAGGATCATTGGTATAAAAAATTTGTTACACCATATCAAATCATCCAAGCAAATCTTGAATGTCTCAATCTGATAGGCTCTCTGCTCTCCATCGCTTCAAATCTGGACAAGTTCCTATATTGCTGGCAACTGATGTTGCCATTCGTGGTATGGATATTCCCACTGTTGATCTTTTTATTAATTATGACATACCAAGGTATATCTTTGCTATATTATGTTTAACTGATTCATTGTAGCTACTCCAAAAATGGGTTTCCAATTTGTTACTTGTGCTAATGCAATTTGTTCACCGTGTGGGGTGTACTGCAAGAGCAGGTAGAGGCGGTTTGGCTCTGTCTATGATTACCCAGGTCAATTCAATTGAATGCAAACTTGCATTTCCTCCTATATTGCTGGATAATTCTTCTGACTGATGAATTTACATTATTATACAGAATGATGTGGATCTCATTCATGGCTTAGAAGTTGAACTACGGAAGAATCTTGAAGAGTTTGAATGTAAAGAGAATGAAGCCCTGACTAATATAACAAAGGTGAGAGCTGAATTGATGATGATGATGATGGTATACATTATATCTTCCAGCTGAATTGCTGAACTTGTGGATTGATTTTTCAGGTTTACAAGGTCAGGCGAGTCGTGACTATGAAGATGCTTGATGATGGGTTTGAGGATAAGGTGAAAGAGCGTCAGGAGCAGAAGCTGAAGGTGTTAGCAGAAAAGGGCATATTTAAGAAGAACATAAAAAAAAGAAGAGATTGAACTGAAAAAAAAAGTCCTATTTTTGAATGGTCAACGCTAGTTTTGCTCATTTTTTTATCTCTGTTTTTTTAGTTTAGTTTAAAAGAAGAACAATTTTCTCCATCAATATACAAACTCTGGGTTTCTTATTTTGTTTAATGTATATATCTCTCAGAATATTTTCTCAGTTCCGTTCAGCATTGGCAAGAAACATTTGATTTCCAGCAAGAGAAACCTTATGTTCCTTTATTCCTTCTCTATACTACACACCACAACGCTAGAGTAGCAATGGGATACGAATCGACATTTAGCAGCTTATGTGCCATAGATAATGCGTGAAACAACTCAGAACATAAGTGAATGTACATTCAATCAAATTAACTATAGACCTAGCCATACAAGACACCATCAACAAGCCATATGAAACCTTTTTTTTAGTGACCCATTTGAATCCCATATAAAATTCATTTGAAGAACAAGAAGAAAAATAAGAAGAAGAGGACCACAAAAAATATGTATTGCCAAAACACAAGTAGCTCGTCAGACATTGTCTGTGCCTGACCATTCATCTTCATAAGAAATTGGATCTAGTAATATTACTAATACTAGTATTAATACTTAGTTGCATTGTTAGAAATCAGTATCCAATTACCTAATTAATCAGTAAATCAATTTGAAATCACTTAATTTAGCTTCAAACCCTAAAAAATCAGATCAGACCTGGCGTGCTGTAACCTAGGGTTCACGAAATCAAATCAACTAAGGAAAAACACTCAATTGAAGAATGAAACTGACCAAAATAATCGTTCACTGTTGTCGACTTATGGACGATTTGAAAAGACTGGACGGCGAGACGATGGAGTGTGGTGTGGATATACCCGTACAGTTGAGGCAGGCCTTCAAGGGTAGTGTGAAAGTCTGTGAGCCATAACCGGGGGTCGTGCACATACGTAAGCCCAACACATAAGCTCATGGGGTTCCATCCTAAAACCAATTGACAATAGGAGGAGTAACCCAAGGGTATATATGTAGGCTAATTTAACTCTCAACTTTCAATGTGGGAAGGAGATTCTCAACACGCCCCCGCAAGTGCAACTGGCCCGGCCCAGTTGACACTTGGACAAACGAGTCTAGCATCTCAATCTCTTTATAGCTAGCCCAAACTAGCCCAAAGAACGGGTGGTGGCATCTCAATCTCTTTATAGCCAAACGCAACCCAAATAACGGGCGGGTAGCATCAACTGCTAAACCCAAGCCCAAAGAAGCCAGGAAACGGGCCCAGGACCAGACCGTGAGCTCTGATACCATGTGAAAGTCCGTGGACCATAACCGGGGGTCGTGCACATACGTAAACCCAACACATAAGCCCATGAGGTTCCATCCTAAAACCAATTGGCAATAGGAGGAGTAGCCCAAGGGTATATATGTTGGACAAGTTATATCAGAATTCCCGATGTAGGATAACAATCTTTCACACGCCCCCTCAAGTGCAACTGCCTAACAGGCTCTAATACCATGTCAAAGTTCGACGGGCCACAATACGGACGGAGGGGGAGACCTTCCCAGAGCACATGCGCGACATGCCCATCACATAAGCCCATGGGTTTCCATCCTAAAACCAATTGGTGATAGAAGGAGTAACCCAAGGGTATATATGCTAGACAGTTTCTCTTTATATTTCAGATGTGGAAATTCTTTCTTCCACACGTCCCCTCAAGTGGTAACTGGCCTGGCCCAGTTAGCACTTGACAACATAATGGCCTTAGAGCCGACGGATCGTCGACGAGCCCAAACACCTAGCTCAAATCGCTAGGCTCAATATCACGGGTGGGGAACATCCTTGCCTGACCCAAACAACTAGAGACCCAAGATCAAACCGCTCTGATACCATGTCAAAGTTCGGCGGGCCACAAAACGGACGGAGGGGGAGACCGTCCCAGCGCACATGCGCGACAAGCCCATCACATAAGCCCATGGGGTTCCATCCTAAAACCAATTGGTGATAGGAGGAGTAACCCAAGGGTATATATCCTAGACAATTTCTCTTTATACTTCAGATGTGGGAATTCTTTCTTCCAAAGGTAGTCGGAGGCGGCACGACGAGACGATGGAGCGGGGTGTGGATGGAAGTGAACAGGAAGGTCAGGGAGAAGAATCGTCGCCGACCTTGTGGATGGTCGCAAACTTAAGAGTCGGGAGAGTAGAAGAAGAATAGGAGAAGGGGCTTATTTTGTAATATTTTACAAAATAATAACTGCAAATTAATATGTGAGGCACTGCATAGCTGGTATGATGTTTTAAACGCTAACAAAGTTAACCCGATTTTAATTAAGGCTCCGTTTGGCACTAGCTTTTTGAGAGCGAAACTTTGCTAGATGGAGCTTTTTTTTTCTCCAAATTTTGTACCCTTAAGGGTAGGATGGTGTGAAAATGGAACTTTTCATCTAACTTTTTCCATTAGATGAAAAAAACTAGCTGCCAGCCAAACGTACCCTAAATCAAAATTGGAGCTACATCAAATTTAACACATCTATATTTCTTTCAAATTACAACATCGTTTTGACTAAATAATACGTATGCATGAAGTCACTAAGGCTATGTTCGGCATAGGTTTTTGAAGGTTTTAGGAGGTTATTATTTTTTAAAACCTACCTTTTTTAGTGTTCGGTACACCAAGGTTTTTTAGTAGGTTGAGGTTTTGGTAGGTTTGTGAGGAGGTTTTAAACAATAAAATAACAACCTAGGGAAAGAAAGGTTTTCAGAGGTTTTCAAAATTTATACCCAAAATAACCTTTTAACTATTTTGATACGAATTTAAAAATTTTATTTTCACATCACGTATATTACAGAAAGTGAATTCCCTCCTTTTTCACATCCATTCCCACCCAGACCTCTCCCAAAATTGCAGGTCAAGTACTCTTTTTATACTCAAATTTTGCCAAAGAAGACAAAAAAGCCTAGTCAACCCTAGTTACAGGCGGTCCCTCCACTCAAATTTCTCTGTCACATCTTCTGAACAAATTTTCTTTTGGATTCAAAGGCATGAATTGAATATCAATTTGAGGTAAGTACTTTTTAATTTCATGCTTTTTAATTTGTTGTGAAAATTTTATTTTGCCCTCAAATTGATAGGTAGTCCAGATTTGTGAAAACCCTACATTTTAGAAATCTGGCCATTGCTGACTTGAACTCGATTTGGCTTGTAAGAAACTGATGGGTCAAGGATAAAGTGTTTGATATGAATTAGACGTGTTCTGTTTTTGATGAAGTTTTTAAGGTCCTTTGTTGTTGGAATATGCACACTGTAGGAAAAAAAAATCGAAGTGGTCTCCTTTGCATATTCAGTATGATCTTCATGCGGTTGGGATGGGGGCCATATGGGCAGATGAAGAAATTTTTTAATTTATACTTGCGTAATAACTCGGTGGTACCCTTGAGGTAATTTTAACCTAAAACCTAGTAAAAAAACCTTACATTGACAAACAGTTAACTAGGTTTTTATGAGGTTTTTGGAGGTTAAAAAAAGTCATTTAAAAACCTATTAAAAACCTCCACCTTCTCAAAAACCTCCTCAAAAACCTTAACCTCCTAAAAACCTTTGTGTTGCCGAACACAGCCTAAGTAGAAAGGTCTACATAGTAGTAATCATCCGGGGCATAATAGAGAGACACCGGCCGATTCTTAAATTAAACTTGGCTTGTAAAAAATTTACAAGTATGGAACTCGATGGAGTACAGAAGGTAACTTTTAGTCCACATGACCAACCAAAGGTAAAAATGGCAAATTTTTATACCTAAATTTCCTCTCCAAGATCACAAATCGTCGGTCGAGGCATCTATTTACACTAAAATAAGTTCTTTTTATTTGCTCAACCTATTACCACTCAAATTGTATAAACCTATATCTCATTTTCCATATAAGCACCAACTATGAAGTGAGACTGATTGATGATATCTAAATGTCACTTATCCCTTATTTTCTAAACAAATCTCCTTCCTCAGCTTAACTCTGCAGCAATAATACCTTCAATACACCCTGTGAACGCGAACAAAGTCACAACTAAGCACACAAAACTGAAAGCTTGGAGAAAAATCCACAGCTTGGACCATGCTTCAACACGCCTTTGGATCGAGTACATTTTGATGGGGAAAAATATAGCCAAAGGCCAAAAGTTCAGAGCTCCTATGACTCCAATAACCTGGTTAAAGTATGGGAAAACCATTGCTATACCTGTAGTTGACAAAACGTACAGAGTTCGAAAACATAGCCTGAAAAGGTTCAATCTCAGCCTGGGGAGCAAAGGAACTTTTAGGTTGTATTCATTGTTGATGAATTTGTTTTCCGGGAATCTTGCTCTGACCCATCTGTCTACTACAGCAAACAATGGCTGGCTATAAATCTGAAGATCATTATCACACACAACAGAATTGAGTTAATAGGGTTCAGATACGTATTAGTGCATTACCTTGTATTATAATGAAAAAGACAAGGCATTATTGAGTGTAAGCCAAACGGATCCTAAGATTTGTAAATACCTGATAACCTCCTACTAAATGTAGAGCAATGCAAGCATTTGCTATGTCAATAAGCCAATAGGGTTCGTAGAAACCGAACCCAGTTAAAAGGTTTCCCGGTGTATCATTTCCAAACGCTGCATACCCAAATCCTCCACATAAGAGGTAGAACACGGTTGTTACTGATAATGCAGTTACTGAGGCCTTCTTCATGGTGTAGCTCTCTGGAGGCGGGGATTTTAAGGTATCCTTCATGACCATACCGAATCAAAATAAAAATTATGTTACATGGGAGCGAAAGACTCAATGGAGAAGCTAAACTTGGTTAATGCCAACATGAAATGTTTTATTTGATCCAGAAAATGGAATTCACCTGAATTTCAAATAGGATTAGGGAATATGGAAATGCAAAAGCAATATCTCCGAGTGCTTGAGAGACCAACCACACTTTTTCCATTGCTGAAGTGGAAATTCCTTCTACACTCCCTTTTACGACACCATTACCTGTAAGAAGAACAAATATAGAATCGAACATGAACACTAGAAAGTTTGAACCGTTTGCTAAATGTTTAACTTTTCCTATGGAACAATAAAAAAAGGAAAATAATCAAACGAACAAAATAATACAGTATCCCAACTACATAGGTCAGTGAAACCAACTATAAGGACTATTAAACGTTAAATTAACCAAGTTAATTTCTCTTTATGTCAATTAAAGTCAATTAGGGGTGGGGGTGAGAGAGAGAAAACTCCTAACATAAATCTTTACCAATTGTTTTCGCAATGCCGAGCCCCAATCCAATGGAAGAGTACGTGAAGGACATGATTGCAGCTACAACAGAAAGCCAATCCATATTATGGAACTCTGGTATTTGTGACATCACAATTTGAATAGCTCCAAAGATTGCCATGTATAAAGTATCTCCATACGTGCAAGCTGCATCATGCCCTTCCTTGTGGTAGCAGTTTGCCTTTTGAATTGCCCTGCACCAACCCGACATTCAAACACAAGTAAAGTTAACATGGAAGTTTTGTATTCGACAGGCAAAAGGATTTCCTTGTGAAGCTCCACACAAAGAAAAGAGCTAAAAGCTAAAACACACTTATCAGATTAATGACGCACCTCATGCTTATAGCAGAAGTGATGGTATAGGCAATCCCATTGCCATACATGCTTACATAGAGGCATAGTCCACAGAACCACGAATTCCTTGCACCTGTTATTAATGTCAAATCAGCTCATTTAAGCCCATTTGATGAAATGATGGAAACTTGTCGCTTTCGTGATCATTGATGAATTTGGGGAGCGAATCGGAATAAATGAAAGATTTTCTCAGACTGCCTTTTTATTAATTATCCTCATGTTATCTAAAATGTACTTTTGAACTCCATATGTGCACCAATTTGAATTTCGAACAGAGTTAATTTCATATCTCCTGCAATTTAATATAGAAAGGAAAGATCTAGAGAATGTAAGACGGCACTTGGGAGAGTTGACAATGAGAATAAATTTTCAACTAAACCAGCTCAAACTTATTATGGCTCATATACTTAGAAAATTTAAAAAAATCAGTAACTTTGAATATACATATATATTAAGATCAGAAGCCTATGGAGGTCTGTAAATGAATCATTCCTCATCTTGTACTCAACTTTAATATACCTTCACAAGAAATACACTACTCCCTTTCCTTTGTATATTATAATTACCATATAAGTCCCTGAGCCTACTACTTTAGAAGATCTGACAAAATTGAAGTTCAGATAAACATTGCTACATGTTTTATATACATATTATAGAGGAAGTCTGGCTTTCTTACCTAATTTCTGCTGAACAGCCTCCAGGTATGAACGATGTCGGTAAGGGCCCACTTCCGGATCGGGGGACATGTAGCAATCAGTGAGGAGGGCTACAGAAATAAGGGTGACACAAGCAAAGAGCAGAATTGAAATTGGTCCAGCGATCCATCCCATCTGAGCTATGGACCATGCTAGTGATAGAACACCGGACCCAATTACACCCGTTATTATGTGTGCCGCTGCTGTCCATAAGGTTCCTTCACAAGCGCAATGTTTCAAAGAACTTAGTAATGTATATCATGAAAAGAAAGGGACAATAGAGAGCCATAGAAACAACATTTCTGACCATATCTCTGCAGTAACAGAATCAGCCAGAAAGGTACAAGTAAAAGAAAGCCAAGGACATAACCGTAAAACACATAAGTTTTTTTTTAAAAATATGCGTCTAAATGTGACAAATTATCCACAAGTAAAAGTTGCACATAGCACTATAAGTTTAGGCCTGTCAGCCAGGCAGGACAAACCAACATATATGACCCAGATGGGCCCTTATCCCATGAATAGAACTTCTTACAAAGAAAGCAATTCCACTTGTAAAATACATAATTATACATCATACCAACCAGAGTACTCTAGCCTCTTCCTAGCATGAGCATTAACCAAATTAATAGATAACCCTACACCCTTGAGTAAAAGCTAACTTAGTGGTTATTGAGAACCTAGAGCTTTAAGCATATGATAAACATCAGAAAAGGTTAAACTTAGTGGTTAGTGAGTATCTAGAACTTTCTCAGATTATTGAATGCAATCAAACTTCCTGTTTGCTTAGCTTGTGAACCTTCCTGTTTGAATATCCCCACGTCAAAAGTTGGGACTAATTAAGCTTAGTATTTATGTTTGATAAGTTACTTGTCTTATTTCCAGTTGATTTTAGGATAAAAATTCATTGGGCTTATATGTGCATGCATATGGACGATCTTCAATCTATTGACCTATAAATTTTAATGCTTTTTTTAACTTAAAAGATGTGTTTGGTATGACACAGTTGACCTTTAAAGATTTTGCATCAGCACGTTATCACACCTTATTAATTGTTTTATCAACTTCTGTATCAGAAGTAAGTGCAGCAAACACACATGCAATGACAGTTACTATTTCTTTGGATCCAAAGAAACATGTAAGAAGTGATTGAGTTTGGACTGGTAGGTAACCCTTTTGGTACCATATTAGGAATGGGGTTGGGATGGAAATGGGGTAAAGAATGGGTTTGAGTGAATTTAGGCATGGTTTATACCTTGGTTAAGAGGAAGGTATCACTATGAGAGTATGTGTAGTGGTGGAATGGGTGATACTTGGAATGACTGATTCCAGAAGAAAAAAAACCAACCAAACACGGAAATCGGGTTGGATGATTCCTAAACCTCCTCCTTATACCCAAGGTATGCTACCAAACGGGGAAATGCGTAAGCAGCAGAAGTATTTGAAAATCATATAACAGAGTGCCTTTACAAAACCTGTTTGCAATTTTCTTTCCCCTGTTTCCTGAATTGATGTATATAAGAAACTTATAGAACTAGCGTACCAGATTTTAATTAGACTGATTATGTATTTAAATAAAATAAAGATTTTAGTAAAATAAAAAAGTTGCGTACGCAACACAACACAGCAAGATCTCCCAGTCACATAATTGACCATTCCCAACCTAACATTCAAAGCAACTCGTATCAATTTGTACAGATAGCAAAACACTTTCTCACTTAACAAAGTTGGCAGCCCTTGTAGTGGCATGTGAATGATCTGAAATCAAGAAGAAGACCCAAAAACCGAAAAATAATAAGTTCACAGTCCTTAATTTGTTAATTTGCTGATCAATGCGATTCCAAAATTTCAATCAGCTTTATACAACACAATGCAGGTGCAGCTGACTAGCTGAGTAGTATACTCCTTAAGGACCCTAGCCAACGGGTAATAGGCAAGAAAGGCGATCAAATTGAATATCGAAAACAAACAACAAAGTTCTAACGAAGGTTAAAGCAAAATTAATTACGGCACTTCTTTCTCAATAATTTCTGTTTATTGTCGCTTTCATTTTGAAAACCATTTGCGAGAGTTGAGTTTGGAGAAAGAGGGAGTACCAGTTCTCTTGACAGAAGGCGGGAGAGGTTGGATGCTGGATTGCAACAAAGGGATTCGATCAACTTCGCCGCCGCCTACCATCGAATCGCCGCCTCCAATAAGCTCAAGTTTTGGGAGAATGTTTGGGAAATCGGACGCTTTTTCCCACAAATGAGGGATTACATGGAAATCGGAATGTGTAGCGCCCACTGATTGAGAGAGAGGAGCCTCTTCTGTTTTGACTAAAAAGAACCTCTTTGGAAAAGCGGAGAGGATTCTCAATATAACTTACGTCTATATAAAGTTGAGTGACCTATCAAGACGAAGTTTTTCCATATATGTAGTACTCCGTATATGTTTGTTTGTGTTTGCTGTCTACATATTATTGCTCCAAGTAGATAAAATTAATAAAATATATATGATGATGTGTACTGATTTGTATCGATGAACATACACGGTAGCTAGTTTTTTTTTTATGAAAAAGAGGAAGAAATAAATGTACGTTAGAATATGACTAAAATGTTTATGTAAATGGCAATCAAATTCTAGATATGTTATGAAAACATTTATAAAATAAAACCAATTAAGTTTTATGACAAAGATACTGTTGGGCCCTCCAAAATTCGGCCCAAAAAGAATGCTATGAGCCCAGCATCGTCAATCCAATTGAACTACTAGAAAGAGAAGACGACGGAGCAATCAAAGCAAGGCGGAAATCTCGGACTTCATGATCGACACTAATGGCTATGTAATTAACGACGAGGGCGAAATCTCCGGGATGTGCTAAGCATTCCACCAACGGTCAAAACGGAGGAGAGGATTATAAAACAAAGCTGAGATGATTGATAAGGGGGACAGGAGCTAGAAGCAAAAACTCATCTCTGTTTAATCATTTCACTTCCATTCGAGTGTTCTAAGTCACTTTGGAGAGATTTATTGGCAACTACAATCGCAATATACGCATATCAACTTGCTTACTATTTGTTTTCCATTATTTATCTAATTCTACATCTTGTCCATAATTCATAACGCGTTACGATTGCTTTTTGGCTAGGATTTCCCTATTTTAGCAGGTAACGTGTTAGTACGATTATCCTGCCCAAAACAATTGTCGCCCACCGTGGGGCCTAGCCAAAAAAGGAGTCACGCTAAAACTACTGCAAGATCCGTCACATGGAGGGAATCCAAACTACATACAGCCACGTAGGGGATCTCGACAATCACGAGGTCAATGAAGAGACGAACAATCAAGGCGATGAAAACATGGACGGAACTGGAAACGTAGTTGGTACAGGAAACATAGGTGGAACAGGGAATGGTGATGGAGTCGAGCAAGGGTCTGGGGACACCAATGGCAATCCTGGTACTTCCGAGCAACGGGGAGCTGGGGGAGGCGACGCCGACGTCATTATGGAGCTCCGGTCAACAATGATTTCTCTTCGGAAGGACTTGGAAAGCCAAAAAGAGGCCAATGCCAGATTCACCGAGGTATATGAAAAACAAATTGAAACCTTAACTAATGAACGCAACTTGCTTCGATCACAGGTACAATCGGCTCCAACCCGTCCCCGTGGAACCGATGTGGTGGAAGGAGTCGCCAGGCGGTTAGACATGGATGATCCGAGTCTCGTGACACCCGATGTCGTCAGGCCAGTAACCGGGTATCAGGTAAACGGTAATTCTTTAAGGGCGATACGGGAAGATACCCAGGTTTCCCAATTACGGGAACGCCTCCGAGCGTTGGAGGACCGAATTACTCAGGTCCCGGGGGCACCTCAACCGATAGCGATGGAGAGGAGAGACGGTTACACCGACTCCCCCTTCGTACCTGCTATTGCAAGGGTTGATATTTCCCGGAAGTATCACGTCCCCGACGTACCTAAATACGAAGGGGTGACAGATCCCGATCAACACATAGCCGCATTTAAACAGGCTATGAATATTAGTACAGTCCCTTTTGATATGAAAGAAATTGTCATGTGTCGTTGGTTCGGGAACACGTTGTCTGGACCCGCTCTCAATTGGCATTCGCACTTACCTCTTGGAAGTATCTCATCTTTTGCCGAGTTGATTGACAAGTTCAGGACTAGGTTCGCAAGCAGTCGACACGCCAAAAAGCGATCGAGTGATCTATACCGCTTGGTCCAAAATCCGGGAGAATCTCTGAAAGCTTTCCTCAATCACTACAATGAAGAACTGGTGACCATTGAAGGATGTGATGCCGCTACGGCTGTGGAGGCATTCCGAAGGGGCATATCAATATGTAATCCTGAGTTGTATCGTGAAATAACTAAGGATCCTTGTTCAAACTTTGATGAGGTACAGGTAAAAGCTTTGGCCCATGTTCGGTTAGAAGAAGACGACCTCTTCGCCGAGAAAGCAGCAAGTCCACATCGACCCGATCAGAGACAGGGAAGACGGGACACAAGATACGTTCCGTATCCAATTGCACCTCATGCTAAGACTACCGTTAATACAACGATGTTTAGACAAGGTGACAGATATGAGAATCCTAGGCTGCCTCCGAAACTCTCCCACTACAATTTTCGCGTGGATGCAACTGAAGTGGTCCGAACCCTCAACACCATGGGGGACACTGTTAAATGGCCTCGAAAGAGTAACATGCCAGCACATCAGAAAGACAAATCCAGATGGTGTGATTTCCACTTTGATCATGGGCACCAGACCGACGAGTGTATCGCGTTGCGAAAAGAAGTAAGCGAATTGTTACGAAGGGGGCATCTTAGAGAATTAATATCGGAGAAAGCAAAAGAGCAGTTGGAGCGCAACAAAGAAAGAGCCAGTCCACCACCCCCGCCAAAGCACACTGAAGTAATCAATGTCATCACAGGGGGGTCGGAAATTTGTGGTATAACCTACTCTGCAGCCAAAAGAATCGCAAGGGATACTAGAAGAGAGTGCCCGAGAGCACCGTCACAAACAAGTCTTGCCATGATGCCAATCACCTTCGACGATGTCGAAGAAGAGGAAGTTCACCACGATTGCTTAATAATCTCTTTAACGATAGCTAATTTCCTTGTCAAAAGAATTTTAGTTGATAATGGAAGTTCTACTAATTTACTCATGTTGGACGCCTTATACAGCTTAGGTTTCGGGATGGATGATATCGTCAAAAAATCGACGACTTTAGTGGGCTTCAGTGGGGAATCACGCAACACGCTCGGGGAGATATCATTGCCCACCGTTGCAGGAGGAGTTAACTACCAGGTAAAATTCCAAGTGCTTGATTGCCCTTCACCTTTTAATGTCATTTTGGGCAGGCCATGGATACACGGGATGAGGGCTATCCCCTCCACTTATCATCAATGCGTGAAGTTCCCGACACCATGGGGGATTCAAGAGATTAAGGGGGAACAAAAACTGGCGAGGGAGTGTTACTCCATAACAATGAAAGCAACGACTTCCAAAAACTTACAGCTTGGAACGAGGAAGAAGGCGTCGGATTAGCAATTAAAGGACTGTAGAATGACCACTTACTATGCAAAGCCGGAGACGCCCGAGCTCCAAGAAGTGGCTCTCGATCCCTTAGAGCCATCTAAGAAAATCAAAATAGGAGCCGATCTGGAACCAACTTTACGTGAACGAATAGTGGAATTTCTACGGTCCTACAGTGACTGTTTCGCCTGGTCGAACGAAGATATGGTAGGAATTGATCCCGACGTGATCACCCACGCCTTAAATGTCAACAAAAAGATGCCACCAGTGAAACAGAAAAGGCGTAAGTTCGCTCCCGAACGAAATCAGGTAATCAATGATGAGGTAAAGTCCTTACTTGAGTCTGGAAAGATTAGAGAAGTACAATATCCTGATTGGCTTGCGAATGTGGTTGTTGTTAAAAAGAAAAATGGTAAATGGCGCGTTTGCGTAGATTTTACCGATTTAAACAAGGCATGCCCCAAAGATTCGTTCCCCTTGCCTCATATAGACGCAATGGTGGACGCAACGGCAGGGCATGAACTCCTGACTTTCATGGATGCATTTAGCGGATATCATCAAATAATGATGAACCCTGGCGATCAGGAGAAAACTGCGTTCGTAACCAATCAAGGAACTTATTGTTACAAAGTTATGCCTTTTGGGTTAAAACACGCAGGTGCTACTTATCAGAGATTGGTTAATAAGATGTTTCAGGAAAAACTGGGGGATACGATGGAAGTATACATAGACGACATGCTGGTCAAATCACTGAAGGCGGAGGATCACATCAATCACCTAAAAGACGCGTTCGAGATTCTGCGGAGCTACAAGATGAAGTTGAATCCCACCAAATGCTCTTTTGGAGTAACGTCAGGGAAATTCCTCCGCTACATAGTGACGCAGAGGGGAATCGAGGCAAGTCCAGAACAAGTCAGGGCCATAATGGAATTGCAATCACCAAAGTGCGTCAAGGATGTCCAGAAGCTAACAGGGCGAGTAGCTGCATTAAACCGGTTCATATAGAGATCCTCAGACAGGAACAAATTGTTTTACGACATTCTAAAGAAAAACAAGTCGTTCGAGTGGACAGAACAACATGAAAAAGCTTTTGGAGAATTGAAGAATTATCTATCCAATCCGCATGTGTTATCCAAACCCAAGCTAGGTGAGAGCTTGTATGTGTACTTGGCCGTTACAGAAGTAGCAGTAAGTGCAGTCCTGATTCGAGAAGAAAATGGAGACATGTTGCCCATCTATTACGTAAGTAAAACCTTGCTTGATGCAGAAACGAGTTATTCCCCCATGGAAAAATTAGTATTATCTTTGGTAATGGCTTCAATAAAGTTACGTCCTTATTTTGAAAGTCATTCTATAATCGTGAGAACTAATTACCCAATGAAAAGTATCATGTCAAAACCAGAATTGTCAGGTCGGCTAACGAGATGGTTGATCCACTTAAATGGTTACGACATCACGTACGAGCCCCGAACAACAATGAAGTCTTAGGCGTTGGCAGATTTTGTGGTTGACTTCACTCCTACCACATCAGAGAATGGAGACCAAGATGTGCTGCACGTAACAGGAAACGGCAAATGGTTGATGCATACAGATGGGGCGTCGAACCAGATTGGCGTAGGATTGGGGGTAGTCCTGAAGTCACCACAGGGGGATAGGATAGCCCAGGCTGTTCGATGTACATTCAAGGCTACTAATAACGAAGCAGAGTACGAGGCGCTTATTGCAGGGTTACTTGTTGCTAAAGATCTGAATGTACAAGAAATCGAGGTAATCTGTGACTCGTTACTTATTGTGAATCAAGTTACGAACTCGTATGTTGCCAAGGATTCGAAGATGAAGGCGTACTTGGAAAAGGTCCAAGAGATCGTAAAGCACTTCAAGCATTTCGAGATAAGGCAGGTTCCTTGAGATGCCAACACGCAAGCAGACGCCTTAGCCAACCTCGGATCCGCAATCGACCCAAGGGAGTATGACAAGATACCTTTCGTATATCTTGATGCACCATCTATAACCAAAGAGGCAGACATGTTGGAGATTCGAAGCCCTGATGAGGACAAGTCATGGGTAACCCCTTATCTGAAGTGGTTGCGAGATGGAGTTTTGCCAGAAGACAAGGAAGAAGCTCAACGACTTAAGGTAAAAGCTTCCACGTTCACTGTTAAGAATAACATCTTGTTTAAGTGGATGTCGTCAGGGGTACACGCACGGTGTGTAAAGGAAGAGGAAGTAAAGAAGGTGTTACAAGACATACACGATGGAGAATGCGGAAACCATACAGGGGGTCGCAACTTGGCAAAGAAGGCGAGCAGGATGAGTTACTATTGGCCTACCATGAACAAAGACGTAGTGGAGTTTGCTCACAAATGTGACGCGTGCCAGCATCATGGACCTATACCACATCAACCTTCTGAGTTGTTGCATCCTATAACCTCTCCTTGGCCATTCATGAAATGGGGGATGGACATTGTGGGAAAACTTCCTCCAGCATCGGGGCAACGTGTTTACATCTTGGCAATGACTGACTACTTCTCCAAATGGATTGAAGCCGAAGCCTTCAAAGAAGTTAAAGATACTCAAGTCATCTCCTTCATAAGGAGAAACATTCTGAGCAGATTCGGAATACCATCCACCATAGTCTGCGACAACGGGTCCCAATTCATCAGTGACAAGACGAGATCATTCTGCCAGCAGTACAACATACAGTTGGTGATGTCAACGCCTCGTTACCCACAGGCTAATGGGCAAGCAGAAGCAATTAATAAGGTGATTATTAACAACTTAAAGAAGCGACTCAAAGAAGCAAAGGGGAAATGGGCAGACAAGTTACCCCTTATCTTGTGGTCAGATCGAACAACGCCTAAGACAGCTACGGGTCATACACCTTTTTCCTTAGTCTATGGGTGTGAAGCCGTACTACTAGTAGAAGTTACTTTGCCTACGGTCCGATATGGACTCACTATCGAAGAGTCAAACCTATCCAACCTGTTACACCATTTAGATACAGTGGACGAGTTACGAGATGAGGCCTCGATTCGGATGGAGCATTCAGACAGGGAGTAGCTCGGAGTTACAACAAACGCGTTAATGTCAAGGTATTCCAAGTAGGAGATTGGGTATTAAGAAGAGTCTTTCAGAATACGCAAGAATTGAACGCTGGTAAGTTGGGAGCAAATTGGGAAGGACCATATCAGATCACGGAGATTGTAGGACAAGGGGCCTACAAGTTGATATCACGAGAGGGGAAGGCAGTCCCCAGAAGCTGGAATGCGCTGAATTTGAAGTTGTATCACTTTTGAAACACACAAGTTTTAATAAGGTAATTCTTATAAAATTTTCTACTTTTACATTATATAATTACATCTTCGTACATACACAAGAACAACGGTTTCAAAAAAACTAACAAGGGACGCCTTGTGACGTTACAGGCTAAAACATAGGCCCTCGCCTTATAATCAGGCAACGCTGTGCACACAACGACTAGTCAAAAGATGCAAGAGACGAGAACATGTAACAGGAATTCTAGAACAAGTGGAATTTTCATTTGTAATACGATTCACGAATTTATTGCAAAATTTTACATTCAGACAAGTACATCATTCTCTCTCTCTTTGCATCTAACATGAAAAGCGCCATACAACGAACAACCTATGGCTAAAATTTCGAATACGTGTTTCAGACAAGTCGACTTCCCCACGGACGCGTTGATCTTCTTCAGCGTTGAACCTGCTTACCTGCAAAAGAAAATCAAACACAAATCCAAGACCCTAGCAACTAGTAAAACATTATAAAAATAAAACATAACCCCATAAACCAACACGGGGTACAAAGTTGCCTACGTCTGGGCCCTAATACAAGCGGCCACACAAAACATAATGTTTTCGAAAAGCCCCAACACACTGGGGGTAGAAAAAGAGTTTAAGAATAGAAGAGAGGAATCATTCTTTGTCTGTGCTCTCGGCTGACTTCTAGTTATCCATCTCGATCTGGGCTACATCCTTGGCGACTTGTGAAATGTCGTTGATGAGAGAGGATTTCTTTGACACGTTGGCTTCTTCAAGAAACAGGTTCTCAAATTGTTCCCTTTCCTTAGTAGCATCCCAGGAGGAGTGTTTTCCGGCAGCAAATTCCTCAATCGTCTCGACGCGAGCCCTGAGCGACCAGTAGTCAGCTGTATCTTCAACTTCTCGGGCAAGAGCGGCATTCTTCTTTGATACTTCCATGAATTTGTCCTCCCATGCCTTGGAGTCATCCAGAGTTTTCGCAAGGGCACCTTGCAGATCAAGGACCTTCTTCTCCAGAGCTTTCTTCTCCTGTCCTAGAATGACAGACCTATCCTTTTCAAGCTGCGTGCTGATTTTACTCTGAGCCAGTTGCTCAGGGTAATCTTTAAAGGTGTCGTAAGCAGCAAGAGTGAGTTGAAGTCCCTGGGCAACAAATATGGATTAAGTAGACGTCTAGACAATCAACAACAAGAGCAAAAAGGGACTTGATCAATACCTGCCATTGGGCCGCCAGTATTTCGCCGAGAAATTCAGGAAAAGAAGATCGATGGCTTGAACCATGGAGGCAGTCTACTTGTAGAGGCATCAAAGATTTAAGGCATTTTTCCGCATCCATATCCAAGGACATCATGGTGCTGGGAAGATCCGTCATGCGAAAGGATGTACCTTTCTTTGACAGAGAGGCCTTGGGAGAGTCGCCTGTCACTTTGGGAGGCAGTGACACCATCAAAGACGTATCCGCCGTGGAGGATGTATCCGCTTTCCTCTTCTTCCTGGCCTCGACCCTCTCCAGAGTTGACAAAGCAGCGGTTGATCTGGTAGTCCTTGAACCTGACATCACGAGAAAAACAAGGTTGACAAAAAACAGGAAACGTGGGAGCTACAAAGGAGAAGAGAGAGAGACTTACTCGACATCTCGGTTTCTTCGGGCTCCGTAAAATACGCCTTTACTAGATCGGGTAGGATCTTTCCTCAAAAGAGAGAGGCTCGATATGGGAGATGACTTGATAAGACACTTTGCGGGGTTGGGGAGTAGCAAGACACTCTGCACAAAAAACACTTAGCGGTTAGACTTGAATAGAAACTAGCGAGTACAAAAGGGAAACACTACCTGTTGATTGCCAACGACTTCTCAAGAAAGATGTATCGATCCCTAGAGAAGACAGTCTCACAAAGAAAAAACTTATCAGCCCAACCCCGGTCAGATTTTGATATGTTAAAGACTAAGTCAGATTTGTTGGTAAAGGTTTTCAAAGTTGGACGGCCCGAACCGCCTTTGGAAAGACGATAATTTAAGAAAAAGTCGGCAGCTTTGAAGGAAGACCCTGGGAAGAGCATAATTGATCAACGGAAAGTAGAAGTCTCCAAACTTGGGGAAGTAATTGCCCCGAAGAAACATTGAGGGTGGACAAGAAATCGACAACTAGAGGAGAAAATGGAAAACGGTGGCCAATACGAAAAGGGTACTCATACAAGCACACCCAATCGCTGGCATAGAAATCCGCATGAACGCCAGGGGGAGGGAGAAGCACCTCTGCATGTGAAGGGAAACCTGCAGAAAAGGCGAAAATATGGAGATCCTCGGAAGTACTATCCCTCCGATGATAGGAGGTGAGGAAACCAGAAGATGTCAGAGAAGGAGGAAGGGTGGATTCAAGGCAGTAGAGAGAAGGAGAGTCAGAGGACGCCATAGTTGGGGGAAGAAAAGAAGACGAAGAAGCGAAAGTAGGGGAAAACGTACCTGGACACCGAGAAGCAAAATTGAAGTCTTTGAAAGCCATCATAACCGCTTTAAATAGGGGCTGATTGGACGTGTTATGAATTGCTACAACTTCCAAGACACGAAATCAAAAACCCTAGGAAAGTGGAGGCGGGAATTTTCCCGGGTTTTTGATGGGGGTATTGTTGGGCCCTCCAAAATTCGGGCCAAAAAGAATGCTATGAGCCCATCATCATCAATCCAATTGAACTACTAGAAAGAGAAGACGACGGAGCAATCAAAGCAAGGCGGAAATCTCGGACTTCATGATCGACACTAATGGCTATGTAATTAACGACGAGGGCGAAATCTCCGGGATGTGCTAAGCATTCCACCAACGGTCAAAACGGAGGAGAGGATTATAAAACAAAGCTGAGATGATTGATAAGGGGGACAGGAGCTAGAAGCAAAAACTCATCTCTGTTTAATCATTTCACTTCCATTCGAGTGTTCTAAGTCACTTTGGAGAGATTTATTGGCAACTACAATCGCAATATACGCATATCAACTTGCTTACTATTTGTTTTCCATTATTTATCTAATTCTACATCTTGTCCATAATTCATAACGCGTTACGATTGCTTTTTGGCTAGGATTTCCCTATTTTAGCAGGTAACGTGTTAGTACGATTATCCTACCCAAAACAGATACTTAGATAAGTTTAGAAGAATTTTTAGATTATTAGAAAAGAGGGAGTAAGAGTAAGAACTTTAGAGTTATATTTCTTACTCTATTTATTTATAGGTCAAGGGTGGAGTAAAACTTTGGCAAATCTCCATGATTCATGCATCAAATCAATGAGGTAAGAAAGGTTAATAATTCACCTTGTACAAGTTATCTCTAATCTACAATACTCAATTGTTCATCTACACTCTTATGTGTGATACAAGCAAGAGAAATACGTGAGGTTAACTTGTGCATATGGACATACATTCATAACACTTCCCCTTGAATATTCACCTTCTTTTGATGTTGTAGGATATGAGTAGACATTGTCTCATTAAAAACCTTGTCAGGAAAAACCATTGGGATAAGAACCTGAACAAAGGAAAAAAGAGTGCAACCTTTGATCACATTGTACACCTTGATGTTGCCTCATTAAAAACCTTGTTAAGCAACACATATGATACTCCCCCTAACTTCAATGTATGTCTCGAAGTCTACACATTCCAATTCTAGATACTAGTTCTCCAAATTTCTTAGGAACTAAAGACTTTGTGAACAAGTCGGCCAAATTGTCATTCAACCGAATTTGTTGGATATTCACTTCACCGACTTCTTCCAATTCACGAGTGGAGAAAATTTTTGGAGATATATGCTTTGTGCGGTCTCTTTTGATGTAGCCCTTCTTCATCTCAGCAACGCATGCTAAGTTATGCTTATATAATATTGTTGGATCATTATGTGTTTCACTTGTTGGTGGAAAGTAGTTTTTGGGTGAAAAGTTATTTTTTATGTCTTGGAAAATGTAAAAATAGAGATAGATGCACGTATATCAATAGTGTTAAAAGTAGTTTTTGAGTGAAAAGTGATTTTGGGCAACAAGTGAAACACACTCAAGTTCTCATTCCACTTTCTTTCTGAATGAATTGAATCATTGCTCGAAGGGAGACACATTCTCTTCCTGCCTCATATAAGGCAATCAATTCCGCTTGATTTGATGATGTGGTAGTCACAGTTTGACTTATTGATCTCCAAGAGATGACAATGCCTCCATATTTGAACACATAACCATTTTGTGATTTGGCTTTATGTGGGTCCGACAAGTACCATGCATCTACATATCCAATTAAGATCGCATCCCTTTGATTACGGTAATACAACCCAAGATCATGTGTGTTTTGATCCTGTTCCCGTGCCTCCTTGTGGGTGCAGTACCATACTTGGATAACAAATTTACTACAAAAGCAATATTTGGCCTTGTATTGTTAGTTAAGTACATTAAAGCACCAATTGCACTTAAATATGGCACCTCATGACCAAGAACCTCTTCGTCCTCTTCTCAGGGACGAAATTGATCCTTTTCTACATTGAAGGATCGAACTTCCATGGGAGAGCTCAAAAGGTGTGCTTTGTCCATGTAAAATCTTTTAAGAACTTTCTCAATGTAATTAGACTGATGGATAAAAATTTCATTCCTTAGGTGCTCAATTTGTAAGCCAAGACAAAGCTTTGTTTGTCCGAGATCTTTCTTCTCGAATTCTTTCATCAAATATTTCGCAGTATCTTGGAGTTCATTTGAGGTTCCGACAATGTTTAAATTGTCAACATAAACTATGATAATAACGAATCTCTTTTCGGATCGCTTGATGAAAACACATGGACAAATGGTGTCGTTCTTATATCCCTCTTTCATAAGGTATTCACTGAGGTGATTGTATCACATTCGCCTAGATTGTTTTAATCCATACAATGACGTCCTCAATTTTATGGAAAACATTTCTCAAGGTCCACAATTATTGGCCTCGGGCAGCTTGAGTCCTTTCGGGACTCTCATGTAGATGTTTGTATCAAGTGGTCCATATAAATATGCGATAACAACATCTATGAGGCGCATTTGTAATTTTTCAAAGACAGTCAGGCCAATTAGGAATCTCAATGTAGTTGCATCAACTACTGAAGTGAATGTTTCTTGATAATCAAATCCATAGATATAAGAAAAACCTTATGCTACAAGCCTTGTTTTATATATTACAATTTCGTTTTTCTCATTTCGTTTGTGTACAAAGACCCATTTATAGTCGAATGGTTTCACACCATTTGGTGTATGGACTGGTCCAAAGACCACTCGCTTTTCGAGCAATTTTAGTTCAGCCTGAATATCATCTTTCCATTTTGGATAATCTTTTCTCCGTCGACATTCATTTATTGATTTTTGGCTCAAAATCATCATCTTCAATTACAATATTACTAGTCACTAAATAGGCAAATATATCATCGGCAATTACATCTTTTTGATTCTATTGTGTGCATGTGGACACATAATTTATGGAAATCTCAAAATTTTCGATATCATTGTTTTTCTCTAGAATATCACCTTCTGTTGAGGTATTCTCATTTTGAATATATTTTCCTTTATCATCATTCTCATGATGTATTGTGGCTCCCCTTTCCATACCCTTTTCGCTCTTTGCCTTTCTCGATTTCAAATCTTTTGAGCCTAACAATCTACCACGCTTTCGATGTGTTGTAGACTTGCTCACGATGGATGCATCTGTCAATCCAGTGGGTATTTTAATTCTTGCAGGAGCATTTGTTGCAGGTATATGTGATTTAGTTACCTTCTTTGTATTAGTAAATACATCTGGTAATTGATTTGCAACATTTTGTAAATAAATGATCTGTTGTACTTCTTGTTCACACATTTTTGTTCTTGGATCAAGATGGGATAATGATGTTGCATTCCATGTGATTTCTTTCACATTTGGGTCCTCATTCTTCTTTTCTCCCTCTAAGGTTGGGAATGTATTTCCATCAAAATGGGAATTAGCAGATCTTGTTGTAAATAAATCACCAATTGTTGGTTCAAGATATTTGATTATTGAGGGAGACTCAAAACCAACATAAATTCTCAATCTCCTTTGGGGTCCCATCTTTATGTGTTGAGGTGGAGCAATAGGGACATAAATTGCACATCTAAATATTTTTAGATGTGAAATGCTTGACTTCTTACGTGACACAAGTTGCATAGGGGAATGTTCATGGTTTGCACTTAGTGCATGTAATATTGCATGTCCCCATGCATATGGTGGTAATTTTGATTTTGTTAATAATGGTTTGGCAATTAATTACAATAGCTTTATTAATGATTCAACGAGACCATTCTGTGTATGAACATGAGCCACTGGATGCTCTATATCAAACCCAATTGACATACAATAGTCATTGAAAGTTTGAGATATAAATTCGCTTGCATTATCAAGCTAGATTTTCTTTATTGCATAATCTGAAAATTAGGCCTTCGATCGGATTATTTAGGCAAGGAGTTTAGCAAATGCAACATTTCTTGTTGATAGTAGGCTTACATGTGACCAACATGTAGATGCATCAATTAGCACCATAAAGTATCGAAATGATCCACATGGTGGAGCAATTGGCCCACATATATCTACTTGGATTCTTTCTAAGAATGCAAGAGTCTCACTTGCAATCTTGTTTTTAGAAGGCCTGATAATTAGTTTTCCAAGTGAGCAAGCACTGCAATTAAAGTCATTGGACGAAAGAACCTTAATGTTCTTCAATGTGTGTCCGAGTGAGTTCTTTATGATTTTATGCATCATTACTGTTCCTGGATGACCCAATCGGTCATGTCATAATGTGAATACAACTTGGTCATATGACCTTTTGCTAAATGTTGCATTGACCTCAAACAAATAAATGTTTGTATGATATAATTTGGATGTTTTTATTGACATCCTTTCGAGAATCTGTGTATGGTCAGATTCATGTTTTATGATGCACAAGTATTCTCTCCCATTTTTCATTCGTGGCTCCCATATGAAACCCATTTAGATGCACATCTTTAAAGCTTAGTAAATTCCTTCGAGATTTACTTGAATATAGTGCGTCATGTATTACTAACTTTGTTCCCCTATTGATGGCATCAAGCCTTGACCCAAGTCAGGCTCCAACGATTCCGAGGCGCCCTAGGTCATGGCGACCCCCTTGGTGTCGGTGCGACCCTCTTGGCCTAGTCGAGCCACATCGGTGTCTATCTTTGTTATTATTATTTATGTTGCATGCTTTATTATTATATATATTCATGTATTTATTATTTATATTATTATGATATTTTATTTTATAGGGTGTGTATCTCGGTTTGCATATCGGGATTAGTCCAAGTGTGTTCTATGATGGAGTGCTCTATATAAAGCCCTTCTTGCCTCTCTTTGTACTCAGTTTTGGTTTTGAGTGGAATAGATTAGGCGTTACTCCTAAAGCTCTGTTCTCTCTATTGATTTCTATTATACAAACTTGCATTCTCTCAATCAAAAAAACACTTAAACACCATCGATCTGTTTGTGTTGCTTGTGCGACTTGTCTACGAGACCGGATCCTTGGAGAATCGTAACCCGACACCCTCGGGTTGCTATCATTGTTATCAGAGCCTACGGTCTTGTAAGTGATGTTCGTATTTTTAGTATAGTTTTTAGTATGTTTTCTTAGTTTATTAGGACTATTTTTGATAAGTTTGGGATTAGTTTTGTGTGTTTTTGGATAGTTTTGCATATTTTGTGAAAAGTATGGAAGCTACTCCGTTTTGTGTGTTTTTGTAGGTTTTAGCAAGGAAAAGGTGCTATGTGGAGCTGAATTTGGAGCGCTATAATGAAAGACGGAGGAATACAAGATGAAGAAGTCGAAGTTTAGATTTTTGGAGTTGAAGTATTGAAGAAAGCCAAGCCCAGGCTCGTTAACGAGGTTGTAAGGGGTCGTTAACGAGGCCACATGATGAAGATTTCGAGAGTTTGATTCTGTGACTCACCGATCCTGTGCGGGGATTTATTTCCGTGTCGGTAGAGTATCTTTTTATGATTTTAGGGTTATTATATTATGTATTTTAGGTATTTTTATCTTTTTAGATTTTATTTCTATCTTTCTAGGATTTTAATTCTACCTTTTTAGGAAAGTTTTTATCTTCTAGCCTTTTTATTTTCTAGCCTTATTAGTATAAATAGTCCTCTTATTTAGCTAGAAAAAGGGGGGATCGATTGAAGAAAGGAGGAAGAGCCGAGAGTGGAGAGAGAGGATCGGAGTCGGGATCAAAGCTCGGTGGACGAGAGTTACCGAGGTCGGTAATCGTGATTTTGGTTCGATGCTTTGTATTTTTTTCGGTTTCTTCTGAATTTCTGTAAGACGATATTTCTTATTAATTTGAGTAGTGTTTTGTTTTCAATGATTTCTTTTGTTGAATTTATTTGTTTCTTAGTGATGAGTAGTGAGTAGTCTTCTTTTCTAGGGTCGGGGTTAAACCCGACATATTTATGCATGTTTGAGGAGTAAGAGTATGTGTTGATTGCCTTTTATCTATTTTGAGATTGTTTGTTGTGCTTAAGACCTAGATGAAAGTCAAGGTGATTTGAGTTTTTAACTTGATCGAAAGAGAAAGTTATAGACTTGAAGGTTGATATTGTTTGAATACGAAAGTTTCAAGCTTTAGATCCAAAACAAGCAATTGAGTGAATTGGTTTATGAAAGTAGGTTAATTTACTTGATAGTCAACGAAAGTTGATGAATTTATCTGTTTAAAGGCATGATCTTATCTTCTTACGAGTTTATATGCATGACTATGTTGTGGTGTCCCTTGTCCTAGATTTTTGTTTTTATTTGAATTGTCTTAAGTGATATTCGTTGCTGAGTTCGTAGCCTCGGTACCGAATCTGTTTAGGTTGTTAGTTTTGGTCTTTTGTTTTCGGTGGTTCGTTAACGACCCTGACAACGTCGTTAACGAGGCTGATTGTGAGTGTTTTACCTGCTTTTGTTTGATTATTAGTAGTTGATAAACAAACAACCTTGCTTCTCGTGGAACGATCAGTGGCGGAACCACGTGGGGGCGGGTATGGGCCATGGCCCCCCCAAACAATTTTTTATTTTATTTTACGCGTATGTAAATCCCTAGTAGCAGTAAATGAGGCGCAATTTCCGACTGTTGGCGACTCTTCCCTTCTTCCGCTCTTCTCGTCTTCCGAGTTCCGAGAACGCTCTTCCACCTCTTGGTCTCATCCAGTCATCAATGCCAGTGGCGGACTCTTCGAATTCTTCAATCTTCAGGATTCAAAACTCCATTAAAGGAGTTGCGCCTCTAGATTTCACAATGCCATCCTCAACCAGTCAACCCTCAATTCCTCTCATCCAAAGATCTGTCCTCAGTTGTTGTTCCATTGTTGTTCTTCTTCAATCTTCAAATCTCCTTAATCTCGACTTCAAATCTCGCCAGTCGCTACTATTCTCGAGTCATCCGCTGATTCCGCCCCTGCCTCGGCCTCCAAAAGTCACACAGACGACTAGACGAGACGAGCCTCGAGTCGAGTCGCCGGATCGGAGTCGGGACTGTCGGCGCCTGCGCTTCACTCAACCTCTAGAAGACGACTCAGGGGAGTCAGGGCCTCAGGCACTCAGCGTGCACTTGCAGCAGCCAGGTCCAGGTTAGGGTTTAATTGAATTTGATTTCAGATTATCATGAATTCAGATTAGTAGATTACTCAATTTGATTACTGAATTTGATTTCTAATTGAATTTGATTTCAGAATTTAGATTATCATGAAAATATAAATCACTGAATTTAATTTCTAAATTCCGATTCCAATGAATCAGATTACTGAATTGTCAATTGTGATATACTCATAAATTCAATTAGTTTGTTGTGGTTAATTTGATTTGAGATTATCATGTCTTCATGTGGTTGAGTGGTTATTGGTTAATTCAATTAGTTTACTGAGTTTGTCAAGATTGAATTGAATTAGACTAGTGACTACTGTCGAGATTGACTTCAACTAGTGTACTAAATTTGTAATTTTGATTAAGTCTAATTGATAGTTTGATAGGTTAATTTTATGTAATTTGTAATATGTAATGCATTAATTGAAAAAAAAAAATTGGCCCCTCCATTACTCAAATCCTGGTTCCGCCCTTGGGAACGATCCTGACTCCCCTATACTGGGGTCTTGACTTATAAATTTATTTGTTGTCCCGAGTGAAGGCCCGCCCAACAGTAAGTCGCCCGAACCCTTTGTTCACACAATTTTTCGTTCCATTCAATCCGATCTATCCCATACTTGTTTGAGTTCGACCTCTTTAAAAAAAATCAAGCCAACCTTTGTCGAACCAACAAGTCTTGGTCGATGCATTGTTCTTGTTCCTTGCATGATACATGTGGTGTGACTTTGTTTTGATTATTGCCATAATTTTGTGATTAAATTCCTATCATTTGTGTGTAATTTTTGGCATAATAGCCGATTGTTCTTGCATGTGTCTTCTTCCATGGGAACAATACCGTCTGCAATTTATTGCAATTTTTTCGGATCGGGATAAATCAGCACGTGTGGTGCGTGATTCTAGGTGTATCTTTGACTTCATCTTATTATTAGCCAAGATTTCCTTGCCCTAATTACGATCACATGACCCATAATTAAGGCTGATTTTTTTTCTTCTTTATTCTTATCTTAGCCGAAGTTAATTTGTTTTTACCTCTTCCTTCATTCAAGGGTAGCAAGACTTAATTTGATTTGGTCATTTACGTATATTATTCAGTTTTTTTTTTGATCCAATGTTAACAAACTTAATTATTCCAATTTTTGTGGCTTTATTTGGGGTGTAAGTCGAGCAAAAAAAAAAAGGGGGGGGGGGGGGGGGGGTTAACTCCTTTTAGTTCGAACTAGGTACGTCCATGTCATTGCTCTTGCATGGTCTATTTCGTGGTTATTGTCTTTAATATTACATGCGAAATTGGAGTGTCCTTGATTGTGGTTAGTTGATTGATCATTCTTGGGCCCTAAAATATCGGGCTAAATTCTGAGTTGGGGCCACGAAGATATGAAGAGATCGGAATGAATTAAATACATTATTTACCATTAATGGAGCATTAATCTGCCTGGAGGAAATCAAGGAGTAAAAAAGAGTTGTTGGAACGCATTAAAATGCAAGGCAAAAATCACGAAAGCCTTAAATGCCTAACGCGTTAACGATTTAGAAGAAGTGGTAACTGGTCAAACTAGCCGTTGGAAGACATTAATAACAAGGCGAGATTCTCGGGATTGATACTCATAAATGACCAGAAGGTGAGCCTATAAAAGGGGAAGAGGAACATAAACAAAGGGACTCTCTCTCGGACTCTCTCTCACACTCACTCTCGAGGACAAAACAATCTACATACAATTGTATTTTTATTCTTCGATTATTCATCCACGATCTCAAAAGCTATTTTGCTCTTCGTCTTCTCTCTGGCGTATCCATCAATTGTCCTTCAACATCTGAATGGAATCATAGTGAAGTTTATCATCATTATTTTATATTTTTGTCTATTTATTTCGATATCTATTGTTTTATCAATTAACGTGTCTACCACTTACCATTGGTATCCAGAATCATAAGGAGTAACTCGCAATAGTGCAATTGCAATCTTATTTCTTTATTTTGAATTCATATCTCTTTCTCTACTTGTTTACTAGTTCATTTGCTATTTCTCTTCGTGAATCCCTTATTATTTGCGAATTAACGTGTTTAAACTGGTTTTTTTACTAGAGTTCCCTCATTATAGCAGATAACGTGTTTACGTGTTAAATCTGCCCAAAACAATTGGCGCCCACCGTGGGGCCTTTAGCCAAAAATCCCATCAAACACGTTACCACTACCCCGCTACCAAAATGACTAACGATCAAACTTCCAACACTAGTCCCTCTGGAGGACATGGAAACCAAGAAGCTAACCTCGTCACCCTCAATCAGCCACAAATCATACCTCATACTATTCCACCGAAATTCAAACTGACACATCCACCGACCAAACTCTCAAGCCAAATGACCCTAATGCGTTACCGGAATTGGGGGTCGCATCCGACTCGGTTGTCATAGCCGAACTCAGGGCCTCTATGCTTGCCTTGCAAAAGGATCTAGAAAAGCAAAAGGAGGCAAACAACCGATTTACAGAAGTTTATGAAAGAAAAATTGAATCTCTAACTCGTGAAGGAAATTTGCTTCAATCTCACGTTCAATCACAAGAGCAATCAAGTCCAAGTCGACCAAGGGTTTCGGGAGCAATGGATCTTGGAGTTGCGCGACAATCGGATCTTGATGAACCTAATCACGTATTCACGTCACACCGATTAATGAAAGACATGTAACATGTTGTCAGGTAAGTGGTAACACGCTTTGCGCTGTCCACGAGGACGCTGAAGTCATAGCTCTAAGAGATTGGTTAAGAGCCCTTGAGGACCGGTTCAATCAGGTTCCCGGGGCACCTCAATCAATAGTCGCGGAAAGGCAAGATGGTTATACCGACTCCCCCTTCATCCCGACTATTGCGAGAGTTGATATTTCGAGAAAGTATCACGTTCCCGATGTACCAAAGTACGAAGGAATGACTGATCCAGACCAACATGTTACGACTTTTAAACAAGCAATGAATATTAGCACTGTCCCATTCGAAATGAAGGAAGTGGTAATGTGTCATTGGTTCGGTAACACGTTATTTGGACCAACACTAAGCCGACATTCTCACTTACCACTTGGAAGTATTTCATCATTTGTTGAACTAGTTGACAAGTTTAGACTCAGGTTTGCAAGTAGTCGACGCACCAAGAAACGTTCAAGCGACTTATATCGTTTGGTACAAACATCTGGAGAATCTTTGAAGACGTTTCTAAATAGGTACAATGAGGAACTTGTTGCCATTGAAGAATGCGATGCCGCAACATCGGTAGAAGAATTTCGAAGAGGGATATCCACAGGTAACCCCGAAATTTATGATGAATTAACTAAGTATCCTTACTCCAACTTTCATGAAGTACAGGCAAAGGCGTTAGCACACGTTCGACTGGAAGAAGATGACCTCTTTGTCGCTGACATGAGGGAAGTACTACGATTTGATCGGAGGTATGGTAAGCGCGAGTCAAGGTACCATTCATACCCTTGAGAAAGAACGTGTCGTTCGAATAAATAGAAGAGTTCGGGAACGCGTTACAAAGGTGGTTTTTAGCATTGTACTCATGAGGGAATAAAATGCAAACAAGTTATCAATTTACCATGTAAGCAAAACTTTACTTGATGCCGAAACCAGGTATTCTTCTATCAAAAATTTGGTATGTGTATTAGTTATGAATTCTATCACATTACATCTTTACATTGAAAGTCATTTCATAAAATGTGCACTAACTTTTCTATGAAGAGTACAACGTCGATACCAGAATTATCAGGACACCATACAAAATAATTTTATGGTTGACTTCATTCCTATCCAACCCGATGACACCTTACAAGAAACAATGCAAGTAGACAACAAGTTACAATCAGGAAGTCAGTTACTACATACCAATGGCACATCGAATCAAGGAGGCGTTGTACTGGGGGTGGCATTAAGCTCACCACTGGGGGTGGCCCAAGTCGTGCGACGTACTTTCAAACGATACAACGAAAGTGGAACACAAGTCACTTATTTTCAGCAAAGTCAAGATGTAACACACAAAGATTCATCGCTTCTAAATTGTTATAAGCTAGCAACATAATCTTCAGATCAAAGGTACTTTACCATTCTTTTTTACATATGTCAATACATTCTTTACATACTACACATCGGCCTCTGTAGCCAACACTTACAACATCGACCTCTGTAGCCAACACTTACAACATCGCCTTAGTCGCTAGTATACATCAAACAAAAACTAGCAAGGGACGCCTTGTGACGTTACAGGCCAAAACATAGGCCCCGCCTTTCAATCAGGCTAAAGTGCACACAAGACCGGTCCAAGATGCTAAGGTGGAGTACACTTAAGGCGCTCTAGGGCAAGGAGAGCCCTTAAGCACAAATGACATGTAACAGTGTATGTGCATATTACATTTGTCATTTGTGTCAGAACAATACATATACAAAAAACTCCCTTAGTACTCTTACACACGCGCGCTACAACACTTACAACATCGGCCTCTGTCGCCAACACTAAACCCCGGGTATACGTTATGACCAACGCGTCATCTTGATTAGCAGCCTGTCCTGCGAAAGCCTTCGTTCAAACGATGCATACACAACAGAGTACCAAAAACAAAGACAACTGTTCAAAAGATGCCCCATGCGCATAATCCAAAAGTGTATCACAAGACATTTAAGAGCCTAACATCAAGTTTCACAATCCGACAAAGACAACATGAGGAGATCATTAGTTTGACAACTTCAAGCAATGGTTCCCAACACAACTTCAGTCAATGGTCTTAAAGTGAACAAGTTTTAGATATATTTTGAAGTTTCTATGACTCTTTTTCAAGACTGCTTTACTTGACTAGATGCATGACATTAATATAATTGAGGCATGTTTCTTATTAGCCTATTATTTCCCTTCCTACCTTTACAAGGCCCATTTCTTTTGAGCCTTAAAGCCTATTTTTGTTAGCTCCACAAAATAATTCCTAGCCTATATAAGCTTGACCCATTCGGGATTTAGGACTTTAAGTGGTTTTGTTTGTGTGGTTGTGAATAAGTATGGGGAAAGTGTGATAGAAAGGTAGAAGGAAAGAAAACTCATGAGTGAAAGTGAAAAAAGTGAAGATAAAAGTTTGTTGTGAAAAGTGTGCTTCAAAGAATAAGTCTTCATAATTGTTATAGTGAGTTGAAAAAAAAGGCAAAAGTGTTACAAAAGAAGCAAAAAGAGCTTAAATGAATGAATGGAGTTGGTGAAGGAAAGTTGGAAGTATTAAGAAGTGAAAAGTGTTGGGTTTGGGTTTAGTTAGTTCTTTATCCCGGATTTAGCACCACATGACCAAATATGATCCCTTCCAAATTTCTCTTTACCTTTGCCCCATTACAACCCTTGAAAAGACCTCATGATTTTTGTTGTGTGTTTGGTCCACAATAGTGGAGAATTAGAACGCTGGTAGTCTAGTTTTTCATTGTTGATTTGAGTGAAACACATACCTTTAAACACTTGAGTGAGAGTGCAAACACATTACCTTGGTGAGGTCTAGAATGGATGAATTATTTATGCTCTTTGCTTTAGTCAATTGCATGCTAGGATGTCTTGATCAAGTTATAGTTATATGTTGACTTGCTCTATGGATTATGAGATGAATGCATGGATTGTAATGTTGTGTGACTTGGATCTACTTCTTGCTTGAGGACAAGCAAGGTTTAAGCATGGGGGAATTTGATAGCTTGCATATAGGTAGTGTTTAGGATGCATGTTTCCGTTTCTTTTGCTTTGTTTTTAGGTAGTTTTAGTTAGTTTATTTAAGTTATTAGAGTGTCTAGGAGTTTTGGGTTTTGCACTTTTTCTATGTTGTTTTACAGGTCTTAAAGTGAACAAGTGTGAAAGGAATGGAAACGGGAGAAGAATGCTTGAATTCGGGCCATCTGTTGGAGTTGCTCATTCGATACCTCTGTCTTGTGAGGGTTCGTTCGGGAGCTATAGTGATATGATAAAGTTGAGTTTGGAATCATTGGAAAGCTAATTCAAGGATCTACAATTCATATTTTTACTCCGAGTCCAAATTCCAACTCGAAGGAGGTCAAAACAGTCCCCGAAGTGTCAGCTGAATTCTGAACCGAGTTCCTGGCGGCGACCGCCGCCAACCCAGCAACGCCCGCTACCTCTGACGGTCAGCGAGATCTCTTACGCGCCACGTGTTATGTTGTGATTGGCTCCTTTTCTATCAGTATTATTCCGAGATATTATACTTTTGGAGACCTAGTTTGATATATTAGGTTTTGAGAGTTGCACCTGTCATTAATCAATCTATCTATTATTTTTATTTTAGACTTTTAGCTTTTCATGGAGAGCTAATCCCTTGTGCTTAGTCAGACAATTGAAACATCGTTTTGAATAAAGTTGTGAGATTTCTAATTTCTTATCTATTGTTTGGATTTAATCTTATCTCTTGCTTGAATGATTATGATTTATTTCAACAATTTCTAGCCTGATCAACTAGGGTTTGTTGTTATTGAATCTATTGCTAGATCTAGAGTGTTATTGGTTGAGCATCTCTAGATTGAAGTAGCAGCTGCATCGTAATAGTATCTGGTTGTGATAGTCTTATGCAGAAGAGATTTTATTTACATTCTAGGGTAAAAGCTGGTTGTTTTATGCTAGAATTGTATCCTATTATATTTCTATCCTTATTGCTGCTATTAAACTGAATCATTGATGGTTTCATGGTTGTTTAATTAGTTAGATCTAATAGTATCTAGTTGTGCTATTAGTTACAATTGAAAAGGAATTGGAAAATCCATTGCATGAGATATAGAGGTGAAATCAATGATCAACTTGTCATACGATTGTGGATATTTGTTTGCCTAAGCTATCTTCTTAATTATCGTTATTCATAATCTTTTATTGTTTTGTTCGTTTTGCATTTTTAGATTTAGTTACAAATATAAAAACCCCATTGTTACTTGTTTGACACAAAATTCATTACAAAAGATAAAATTTGTCTCCCTGTGGATTCGACCCGGACTTCCTAAAGACTACGGTTCTTAATTAGTTTGGATTCTTTTGCATAGTTGTGATTTGCACGACGAAATCACCTCTATTAGAAAGCGTCGTGGTGAATTGACATATTACCATGTGTACTCGATCACAGAGACGTTTGTAGACAATGTGCCGGGAAAAGAGTCGTCTTTGATTAAGCAGGTAGATGCTATGAAGAGGGGACGACCAAAGGGGTTCACTAAGTGGTCCACCAACAAGAATAATACTTTGCTTGAGCATCAGATGGAGGAATACGAAAAGGAGAAGCAAGACAAGAAAAGGATAGCTCAGGAAAAACCTCATTGTCCGGCAAAAAGCGTTGAAGGCCAAAGGGCTCAACCAACAAGGCCCCGAAAAAAGTTGCGACGGGTACAGGTGCACAGGAAGTGAGGGGCAACATGATGTGGTTGGATTTCAACTTTGGAGTTGACAATGTTAACGACTTACATTGATCAGCTATAGGATGTAATGCTAGATGGGCATTGTGGTTATCGATCACTCGCCGTGTTGTTGGGACATGTACAAAGCGAGTACCGCAGAGTTTGGTTAGAGTTGACAACCGAATTGAGGAGGAACAAAGGCGTATATGAGCCTGTTTTGAACAAACCCCCTATTGATGAGTTGTTGGATACTATGCCCTATGTGGTTACCCCTTGCGCTCGAAGATATTGGATGGAGATGCCCATAGCTGGTTTTATATTTGCCACACTACATTAGGTTGTAATTGTTTTGTTGTCGTGGGATGGATCGCACACATGCTTGCCGATGCAGGCGAGAGGGGACAACTGGGACCCTCCGACCAAGATATATGCCATATCGCTCGTGGGAAACAGAGATCACTTCATACTTGTGAGTCATATATTCTTATCATGAAGTACATTAGCGCTTATACTTTTTTACTCGATAATATATTATCTGTTTATTTTGCAGGTCTGGTTGAGCAATGACTCCCCACTTCCTCCTCCGCCAAGGGATTGGACAAGAAGCCATCACCATAGCGTCAACGGGTGGGATGAGCCGTTTCGGCAAAGAATGACAACATGACGCGAGAAGCAGATTAGCCATAATCTCGAGCCGGATATTGCTGTTTGAATTTTATGATATATGTAATTTGTTAGATTGGCTAAGTTTATGATTTTTATGCTAAATACAGTTTTGTGTTAGTATTATTGTTAATGGCTTTCGATAAAATATCATATGAAGACCTACCGAATTAACATGGTTTAGGGGTTATGGTTTATGTTAGTAATATGGTTAAAGGTTTAGGATAATAATCATTATAACATGATATTTCAAGAACCTAAACATTTTATATTTTTCCATGTTAATAAAACATAAACCATAACCTGACAACCCTAAATCCTCACCCTAAACCCTAACCCTCTCACTACACCCAAACCCCCTCCCTAAACATAATAAACTACTTGTAATGATGTCGGGTTAGTGATTATAAGGTTATTAAACACTAAAACCCAACCCTAAACCATGACCATACCCTAACTCTAAAACCTAACCATACCCTAAACCATGGTAATAACCCTTATAACAAGAAATTTCAAGAACCGGACCCTTTTATATTTTTCTAGTTTATTTTGAGGCTGGTTCGATTTTATAAAAGGCGTAATATAATTAGTAAGGGTTCACTTATTAAAATATACATAAAAGCATATATTATATATCCAAAAACTTATATCAAGTACAATCTCTTAGGAACCGGTTATAATTTTGTTATTCGAACCCTAAAACTAGGTGAATTGGTCGGTTTATTTTAATTCCAGACCAAACTGAATCGGACATGTGTTAGTTGAAAAGAAATTTTTTTCCTATATATATCGATAGCCAATGCGGCACATTTGGTCCAGGTACACGCGTTTGAGGAATTAGTCTTGGGTTCGAAACGGGGGCGAACGAAAGCCACCTTTTTTACCTCATAAGCCTTGCGCTTCATGAAGCGCGCACTTCATGATGCGCAAGGCACCTACCCAGACTAGGGTTCGAAACTTGGGCGAACGAAAGCATACCTCGGGCGGGGATAAGTGTAACACTTGCGTTTCATCTAGCTTTACGCTTTATGAAGCGCAAGGCACCTACCCAGACTAGGGTTCGAAACCTGGGCGAACGAAAGCATAACTCAGAGGTTGCTAAGTGTAACACTTGCGATTCATCAAGCTTTACACTTTATGAAGCACAAGGCTTATACGCCAAAAACCAGAACAACAACCATAGGAGCAACAACCGTTCTGGTGTAAAAAACAAAACATTTGGCAAGTCTTTAATGCATGAATGAAGGGAAATACTAACAATCAGCAAAATTGTCATAGTATGAACCCATTCACAATTTTGAATTAAGATCCAAAGAATATAATATCAGCAATCCATTCAAATCATCACACCAGGTTGTCATCCCTGAATCGAAAGAAGGAATTGCCTTGGAGATCTTTTTCCCAAGCCAAATTACCCTAACAGTGCAATCAAACAGTGCATCAGTGGCTTTTCCATAGATTTTTGGAAAAGGTTCAAGCCATTCAAATATACAGAGGCAAAAAAAAGAAGTTGATCGATTTGAAAACATAATAGCATTATATTCATAGTGATGAAGTTCAAGGACATAAGATCCATGTTATCCTAACACTCGAAAAAACAAAAAAACAGGATATAAGAAACATAAGTGGAATTGTTGATAAACTAAACTAATCTAAATAGGTTCATATATGCCTAAAACATAATCTAGTCTATGATGATTAGATCGTTTGGATTGAAACCCTCATTCTCCTACTTCACTAGGTGTAAATTAGTGTATGATAGCAATTCCATCACAGGGTTGTCGTTGGCGGTTGCTTCGGCATTGAAGAGAACGAGTTCTTGAAGTTCCATCTCCTCTTTGAAAATGCTTTCCAGCCTGATGAAGTAACCGAGTCGGGCAAGGTGTTTCTCGACATTCTTCAATCCTACTTCGTTGCTCGTGATGAGCTCCCGAATGACGAGACAGATCTCTTGTACATCCGCCGCGTGCTTGCGTATTTCCTCTTGAAAAGGAACTGCCATGGAAAGCACAACTGAAATGATCGAGTTTTTAATTAGATGATGGAGAATTGAGTTTGCACCCTAATCATGACGCAAACTGGTTTGTAAAGAGATAAATGGACCCTTTGATTTTGGCGGGCAATTTTTGCGCCAAAACTAAGCAAAATCCATGAAAAGTATGGAAATTGGAGATTGCTTCCGTAAATATAGCATCGTAATCGGTTTCCATGGCCAACTAAGACTTATCTACATCCGGCTGGAAAATCTTTTCTTGATTCTGTAACAGAATACTTGTGCTTCAAGAAGTTTTACGCTTCATGAAACGTAAGTATTAAGGCCGATATTGTAAATTGCCTTGCGCTTCATGAAGTGTAAGGCTTATGAGGAATAAAAATTAAGGGGGTCACTCGACCCCGTTTTCAACCCGAGACCAATTCCTCAAACGCATATACCTGGACCAAGTGTGCCGCATTGGCTATCGATATATATAGGAAACAATATTGTTTTCAACTAAATCAGTTCCGATTCGGTTTGGTTTGGAATTAAAATAAACCGACTGGTTCACCTACTTTTAGGGTTCAAATCACAAAATTATAACTGGTTCCTAAGAGATTCTACTTGATATAATTTTTTAGATATATAATATATGTTATTATGTATATTTTAATAAGTGAACCATATTAATAATAATACAATTTTGAATAAACCGAACCGGCCTAAAAATTAAATGGAAAAATATAAAATGTTCCGGTTCTTCAAATTCATTTTTATTATGGTTATTACCATGGTTTTTGTTATGGTTAGGTTTTAGGGTTAGGGTTTGAGTTAGGTTTTTAGATTGTAGGTTTAAGGGTTTATGGTTTTGTGTTAGTATTATGGTTAATGGAATAGGAAAATAAACCATATAACATGATATGTGAAGAACATGACCATTTTATAATGTTTCAATTCATTACCAAACGATATGAAGAGCTCCCGAATGAACATGTTTTAGGGTTTAGGGTTAGGGTTTAAGGTTTATGTTTTAGGGTTTTTGTTTTATGGTTTAGGGTTTACTGTATAGGGTGTATAATAAGTAGGGTTTATGGTATATGTTTGCAATGTACTGTTCATGGTTATCGGGTTTATGGTTTTTATTCATGTAACTCTAGTATTATGTGCTATTAGTGTTTAGGGTTTTAAATTAAGCAAATTGTTTAAAATGAGTCATATGGTTTACGAGTTTAATACTTTTAAGGATGTCGGGTTAGTGTTTATGTTTAGAAATTTTATAAGGCTACTAAACCCTAAACCCTAACACCTAACCCTAATCCTAACCCTAACCCTAAACCCTAAACCCTAACCCTAAACCCTACGACCTAATCATAACCTAAACACAAACCATTAAACCTAACACTAACCCTATAAAATTACAAGGTTCGTAAATACTAAAGCCTTTCACTAAACCCAAACCATTAAACCTAACCCTAACCCTAAACCTAAACCCTAAAACCTATTCATAACCTGAACCATGATGATAACCCTTATAACATATTAACCCTAACATCTATACAATATATTACTAACCCTATAACTAACCATAAACCCTTGTCATAGTATCAAAACCCAATGTCTAAACCTTCGACATTATAACATGAAATGTCAAATAGTAGTAGTGTTTGTAATGGAGATTTGGCTCAGTGTATGGTTGTTATGCTAAATACGGTTTTGTGTTAGTATTAAAGGCGATTATGATAATAAACCATATAACATGAAATAATAAGACCCGAACCCTTTTATAATTTTTCAATTCACTACCCAACCATACAAAGAGTTCCCGAATGAAACAGACCCTTTTATAATTGTTATGCTGAATACGTTTTGAGCCAGCGCTAATAAACTTTATAAAATTACATGTCAAGAACCGAAACCTTTTATATTTTTCCAATTCATTTTTAGGCCGGTTCGAGTTTATAAAAGGCGTAATATGATTACTAAGGGTTCACTTATTTAAATATACATAAAAGCATATATTATATATCTAAAAAATTATATTAAGTACAATCTCTTAGGAACCGGTTATAATTTTGTTATTTGAACCCTAAAAGTAGGTGAACCGGTCGGTTTATTTTAATTCCGGACCAAACCGAATCGGACCGGATTTAGTTGAAAACAAAATTATTTCCTATATATCGATAGCCATTGCGACACATTTGGTCCAGGTACACGCGTTTGAGGAATTGGTCTTGGGTTCGAAACGAGGATGAGCAAAAGCCACCCTTTTTATTCCTCACAAGCCTTACGCTTTATGAAGCCTCCGCTTCATGAAGCGCATTAAAGTTTTAAGCAAAGGGAAGCCTTACACTTCATGCAGCGTACACTTCATGAAGCGCAAGCTAGGCTTATGCGCCAACAACCACAACAGATACAATATGGCAAGATAGCCAATTGTAACAACAGACATCATAATGTATCAACAGACGGTCTCCAACAATTCATTCAAATGCAACATTCCCAGCAAGGTCATAAGTCATCAACATCATCATCCAAATTCAAGATCACCAACTTCCTTGCAAATATAAATGTTGTTGACAAAGGAAACCAAAAGTTCATTCAAATACTCATGTTTGGCAGCCCAAAATGATGTTCCATATACAAACTGGTTTCCATGAGACTAATACATTATATACCAAAATACTTTGTTGGTTTGCATGTCAAAGCAACAGATTCATCAACACAACACTCATCAACAGATTCAATACTTTGTTGGTTTCATTGGAAAAGCTGTCTATATATGATGCAACATCGACAACGACACAATTGTTTAAAACAGCAAAGCACATCAAAACACAAGATTTAAAGAAGTTGGAAACAGCTTTGCTGGTTTGCTGGTTTTGTTGTCCTAATCTATTGAACTGCAAGAAGCTGTACAGAAGCTTTAAAGAAGCTGCAAGAACAGGTGCAACCAGGACACCACCAAGCTTACTGTTGAACTCTTTTCATAGGGAGAAAATCTAGTAACTTCCCTGATTAGGTTCCTCACCAAATGCTGCTAAGTGACAACAATATGTGCATTGCCCTAACGATTCATTGCAGCATTGGCCCTGCAACCATTAAAAATAGAACAATTAAAGACATAAATACAAAATTCTAAAGCAGTGTGGGGAGCAATTACCAACAGCGTTGCAGAAGACAGCATGTTCATAAAGTATACAAGTTAAACAAGTTTACATGACCTAAGACTTTAAGAAAAGGGCATACACATCTCTACCCTGGTGCCCAAGTGACCTATTATAACTACATTCATTGTGAAGAACTTATGATGCATATCTGAGCAAGCATTAAGAATAATGAGAACTACAATCAGAATCAGTGTAGGCCATTCAAGTAAAAATATAAAATGTATCCTATCAATCGAGCATTCATCTTTGTATCTATGAAAAACAGGCATAAAGAAATATTATTTCACTCTCATTCCTCCACCTGTTGCTAGATGTTCTAAAGCTATCTTACAGCGCATCATTTAGTGCTGGCTCAAAAGCTGATTTTGAGCAACATGTATTTCTCTACACTTACTATTTTTACTGAATATAGATATTTCAGTTTATTTTGGAAACGGCCAAATCTTAATTAAACTCTGGATGGGCATTAGCTTTAAAAAAAATTGAGCTCACCAACCACAGAATTATACTCTTCAACTATATAATCTTTGATGGCTTGATAGAGATGTTTACGACGGTTATCAATTACTATTATTGCAGGACAGTTGTGTACAAAGGTCAACTTACGCCTTCACAATTGAGTGAATACTACCGATAATTTCTTTTTTAATTTGCTTGATCATTATGCCTATTTCCATGAATGACACCATAGAATGCAAGTAGCTGAGAGACTCACGTTTTGTAGCATGACTACTGATGTACTTGAAAAACAAATGATATCTTAAATTCTTCCACACCTTTGATTACATTTTGAGTATGGATGCAGATTTTGGATGCTTTTTTGGTTGAGTTAGTAGAAAGTTGTGATAAATAATGTCTAAAATTTGATGTGGTTCATGGTTTTATGGTCTTAATACTGGAAATCTCAATTAGAGAGAGTTCAATTGTTGGAGTGCCTTAATAATCTCCGTGCCAAAGCTATCTTACATCGCATCATTTAGCAAAAATCTCCTCATCAATCCTCATACTAACCTTGATGATGTCACTGTGCACCACCTCCAGACCCACTCCCCTCACCGGGATCATATCTAGAATCTCGAAACAGCCTGCTCAAAGGAGGTGGAAGTGGCGGACGATCGTCCCCTAATATGCTCAGCATGTCTTGCAAGTACGCCCTAGCCGGATGATCAGCGAGCATCATTGCCAAAGTGTCGAGCGCGTATCCAACGAGTTGTTGCTGCATAATTTATGACACTTTTTAGCTAAAATAAAATATAAAAACGATTAATAATTGAATGAAATTATTGTCGAAACTTTAACTTTAACTTACCATGATAGCATCCACTACAACTGATGGGTGGGTGTGTGGCTCGCACGGACGGTCCTGACGCTCTAACCTAGGATCGACATATGGATGTGTGACTCCATCAAACCAATCCCAATAGGCGAGGTCCGCCTAGTAAGCATACCGAGCCAAAGGGTGCTACTCAAGGTCAATGAGGTGGTCGTACCGCTGGTTCCAGTAGAGCTGCTCGTCAGTAAAACCAACCTCATACTTGCACCAAGACGTGCCATGAACCTCTATATCCGGCACAATAGGCTCAAGAGGTATGCACTAGACCTAGAAGTACTGACGCGGCCACCTATCGGGCATGTAAGCCTCTCGAGTGCCAAAGCAGTCAAGCACCCCTCAAAACCTGGAAACCCGGTAACGTTGTGACTCAAAATCAGTGCCTTTCCACGGCTGCCACTTTATCTACAAAAAAACAATAAAATATAAAAAAAGATACTATCCATTGTTTACATTTCATACAATCCAAATATTGTTGCACTCTATTTTTTACCTCATCAACGCGGACCATGTCTAATACTTTACGAATCTCCTCCAAGCGCTTTGGCTTCTTAGGAGCCGAGCGCGTCTCCACTCTAGCTCGGGCACCCGCGTGAGGATCGACTAAAAGATCTACCCTTAGTATCGGATGCCCTCTAAAACGCTGCATGTACTCCCATATCCAAGTCTATCAAAAAAATTATAGTAAGTTTCTTACATACAGAAAAAATTCGACAACATACACAACTACAGCTAAAATAATTTTCTTACCCTGAGAAGGGGAATACATCCCGCAACGCCCCTGCTATCTCGTCGGGACGCAATGCCCATTTCGCGGAACAAGACCGTCAAAACCGCAGCACCCCATGCAAAGCCACTCGTGCGGTCGGGGTCTAAGAGACAGTGCAAGTACTGTATGTTGACACTGTTCATGCTTTTGTTGCAAAAAATCCCTAAACCAATGACCCGCAACAAGTACGCAACAACTATCAAATGACTGGCGACCCCCTCTGCGATCATCCTCATCACATGTGCCTTCAGCTCGTCAGATGAAATGCCACGGGAATCATATCTACGAAATGTCTGATCATCAATCGAGAACATCCCCATGACTTGCGCCTGAAACTCCATGTTAGAAAACAGCTTGCCGAAACGCTCCCTGTCGATCGGCAAGCCCAAAATGCGCTCCACATCGTGCAGCGTGATCGTAATCTCGCCCCATGGAAAATGAAAGATGTTGGTCTCGGGGTACCAACGTTGGAAAAAGGCCGAAATGATGGCGTGGTCCGATCCGCGGTAATCAAGAGCCCCGACATGCCTCAAACCGCTACGCCCTGCAATATCCCACCACGTACCCGACGCATCAGTTTTGTGAGGCTTAATATGAGTCCAATCCAACGGCCGTGAGTATGCCTTATACAACTTCCTCCACTGTCACAATTAAGAAAATAAATTAGATCAGTTCATTCATGCCAATACAAAGAAACATTAAAAAAGTATTTGTAACTACGCTCACCAATACGCCGTCAACAACTGGGGCAGGAGGATCGACGACGGCAGGAGGGCTCAGAGTAGCTGAGGCTCGACGGCGGCAGGAGGGGCCGGATCAGCTGGAGGCTCGACGATGGCAAGATGGGTCGGAGCAGCTGGAGGCTCGACGGCGGCAGGAGGTGCCGGAGGAGCTTGAGGAGTCCACCTCCATATCGAGTCTGCAGTATGTGTGGGGTAGTGTCGAAGGAGGACGGCCAAACGTGGTCCTCTTGGCCGCCATGTAATAACCCTCTTTTTAAAGAAGGGCAATGATGTAATTTCCCTTGTTTTATTTAATAAAACATATGTGGCATTATCAGAAATATTAAATGCCTCATCTTATTAAATAAAAAGTTAACAAATAATCGTTATAAGATTATTTTAGATAAATGACCTTACCCGAAAGGTCATAAGTCTTACTCAATATTAATAATAAATTTAAAGAAGTATTCATAAGTAGTGATATGAATAAAATCATATGAAATTATTAGGAATAATCTTCCTTGAGAGTTTTGAGAATACTATTCTAAAAATATTTTTTTAGTAATAAAGAGCTCTAATAAGTTACTTAATATTTTTTAATTATTTTTATGACAAAGGAATAAACTTTTAAGGCAAGATAACGAGTCCTTAAAATGTTGGGATCAAAATATAATTTTCGGAATTTCAAATGCCTAAGAAATGGGTATTTTTATCACGTTTTTAAAAGTATGTGCTGAAATTGTAATTTTCCTTACAAATGGGGCAAAAGCTCCAAATTTCAACAAAATGCCTTCTTCCCAGCAGCAACCTACATGAAAAAGTGGCCATCAATGGAGTTGCCCAAAAATTGTGTCCTTCCTCCATTAATCACGAAATCAAACCTATTATACATGGAAACGATCCTTGTTTCATACCCATCATAATCTTAATGCCAAATTGATCAATCGGATGCCGAAATTTTCGCTTTTCTGATTTGAACAAATTAGGGCTAAAATCAATTAGCATTAATTTGATTGACAATCAAATCAATTGAAGTTATGGAAGGTCTTAACTCGTTTTGGGCGTTTAAATCCGACCGCTTCATTTGTTTTGCATGGCCGGCTGGTGTCAACCGTCCCTTACGGAACATCAAGGAGTAAAGGAGTGGTGATTAGAGATTGAAGCAGTTGAAGACTTTTAAAGCTTCTTGTGAATAAATCGTTTATAGTTTTAAGGTCGAGATCCTTGGTCTGTAAGGACCGCCTTCTAGAATTTTACTTCCGCTTTGTTCAAGAATATTTATTCTCATTTTTTCCGCAAGTATTTGGATTATTCAAGATTGTGAAAGTTGGACATTTTATTTTAATATTTATTGAATTATCATTATTATTTATATATTGAATACCGTGAAAGCCTTGGGTGGCTTCGGAGTGTAAATTCCTAGGTCACTGGCTGTAATATCTCCGAGGGAAACGAGGGTGTTACATGCCACATGGGTACGTCAGCAAAAAGATGGGCCAGAGCGAGTGGAGGTTCGACAATGGGAGCAACCGGGACAACTGGAGGATCAACAACAAGAGCCGGGGAAGTGGGACCGGGCCAGGTGCATGTGGGACCGGGCTAGGTGGAGGGGTGGAATGGTGTGTAGGAGAAAAATCATGTGATGGAGGGGTAGCAATAGTCTCCTCAACAGTAGGGGAAATACTGGCAGGAAAATGGTCCGGTGCAAGTGCAGGAGTCATATGAACGTCCCTAGAAAGATCCTCCCTTGTGCCAATCGGAGTCTCTAACATAACTGAATCTATATGCTCGGACTCTCGTCGAGGGGTGGAATGATAGGTAGGGGAAGACGGACCAACATCCTCTGCCTGATCAGTTATAACGACGTCCCTCGGAATCTCCTCAGCGGTCTCAACCGGAGCAGACGGACCAACGTCATGCTCTGTCTGAATATCTGCACCATCATGTGTAACCTCCTCTCGTTGTAGCTCTGATATCAACGTATCAACCCCTAATCTCCTAGCCCTCTTTTTCGGCGGAGGGGCCTCAACACGCTCTGACTGTAATATACCTCGTGCCTTTGCCTTCCAAGTCCTCTTCTTCTTCGGCACAGGAGGTGTAGTTGCGTCGGGAGTACGAAACTCCCGATTCAACTCCTGAAACGCCTGTTTACGATTTTCATTATTTGTTTTACATACTCCTTTATAAAATTCGTACTTTCTGTATTACATTCAATTCATATCTCTTTTTATAAATAAGTGTTTTTTTAACTAATATTTGGATAACTTCCATAACTAAACGCCTATAACTATATTACTATAACAAAAGCAAAATAGTAAACTTCAATCATATATTCAAACTAATACAAAAACTAATATATGGAATTTTGAACGATACAAATTTCATAATATGCATACTAAATAACGAAATACGTACCATCATCGTTGCCTCGTCCCAATCACCCCTCACATCACCCTTGCTCGTATCAACATGAGCTGGAGAACCCCCGCCAACAAACCACAATACATCATTGCCAGCCCTATCACTAGGCTCTGCAACCATACCGACATCTGCATCGATCGCCTCGTCCCCCCTAACAATGTCAACCACTGTCCAATAAAACAAATTAAACATCAAATCATGAATTTTCAAACCAGTAAAGCTCAGATTTTGGGTATGTATAACCATCATATCACTTTCAATTAATTCACTAATCTAATACACCAAATGTCAATTAAATGCACAATTAAGATCACTTTACTCTTTCAAATCACTGACTTTTTCACCCAATTAGACAACATAGCTGCATAAAAGAATACAGAATCAACAAATGTCATAGAGGCGCATAAACTAACACAGTGATGTGAGCTGTGTGCAGCATGAGACACGAACTGGATATTGAGTATAAGTTACAGAAACAAGAATAATGCAAGCAACAGTAAGCACAAACCACAAACTCATTCATCTAGATGGATATCATAGGAATCCTTAATAAGGTCCCTAGCTCCATTGAAGTGATATCAAAACTAGATCCAATTAGATTTAGCTCAAGTTCTTGAAGCTTGGTCTAATAGCAGAAAAACAAAAGCATGAAATCAAGTGATCAACTTCAATCAATTCCATTATTTTAATGAATCAACCACATTTCAAACAACCTCCACAATGACAAATCCACAACATTCCCATTCACCAACAGCCGGTTAATTTTCAGAACAAGTACCAAGTATCATCATCAGAGCATGCTATCAGAGCGTACACTTCAATATTTTGATAAACTCTCAAATCAACCTCAACTAATGTAACAGTAAACAAGGGTGGTGCAACTTGCAATTCGTTTACTGTCCTTTCCATTACTGTCACACAATGCCAAACAAATCTAGCTCACACAAACAATGAACAAACATCTTGCAACAATAAATTTCCAAGGCATACTAAAACCACTAGAGAAAACTGTCTTGAACTCTAGAGGACCGTGTTAAGTTCATCTGTTGTGAAGAAAAATTTAGAAGTGGGACTTTATGCAGCCAAGAAAGTTCTAGATGATGGAGAAAGATCTATATGTAGCCAAGAAAAATTTAGAAGTGGAACTTTATGCATCCAAGAAAAATTTGACACAGAGGAGAGTGCGACCCATATCTTGCTTTCAAATCTATATGCAGCTGTTGGAAAATGGGATTGTGTGATGGAGACAAGGAAGAGGATAAGGGGTTTAATGATGGAGAAAGATCCGGGACTGAGCTGGATTCGGCTTACGAAGGAGTTAATTATTTTCTCATCTAGTGACCAGTCTCACCCTCAGACCAATGAGGTTTAGACCGAGCTTCATAGGCTACATGCTAACTTGGGGATAAGGTCCATTGTGGAGGAGATGTGAATCAATTGGTTTCAAAGATGAAATGGTGCATTGAAAAAGATATGCTTTTGTGGATTTGGTTGGTGTCAAGATGTGGGAGCAAAGCTTAAAGCATCATCATAGTCGACCTTGTTGATATGCTCATGTGCTTTTGAGTATCATCATAGTTCATGCTCCAAGCTAAGTATCAAGTTGAAGAACATGTAAATCTAACAGGGTACGTATGGTATTCCAAATCCTAAGATGAGTGCATGATTTGTACGGGTGATGGGTTGTTTTCATTTGCAAACCGAATTGGTACATTGTGGTATATATTTTCATCATATAAGTAGTTTCTAAAATTATTGTTAGCTTGGCATATGAAATTTTCTCAAATGAACTGCATATTTAGGGTGTATTTATGGTCTCTTGTGATTTTACAAGATAGTTCCTTGGAAATTTAATGGTTTTAGTATGCATTTTGAGTTTTAGTTTTAGACTGATTCTAGACCGCTCCAGAAAATCAATTCAGCAAACAAGTAAAAATACCCCTCAATGAACTACAATTCTAGGGCATCCAAATCAATTCAGTTGATTAATAGCTATCAATTTGGATGAATTGAATCCCTAATGTTAGTGCAAACTAATCTCAATATGAATATTACCTAGTGAATGGCAGTTTCTCTCAACATCGGCCTCAACATCATCATTCTGCACATCGCCCCCGACGTCTTTCTCTTTCAAATCACGAACACTGCCACCACCAACGATACAACCTCGAACAACACACACCATTGACGAATGATTACGAAGAACAACCTATGGATTTAGAGGAAGAACAATCAATCGATTCCGCCTCTGGTTTCTCTATCGTGAGGAAGAAGACGGTACACTAACACATTTAAAAGCGTATAATATACCACCAGCGTCACGCTTCGTGAAGCGTACGACCCCGGGTATGACCCCGCTGGAGGGGTACCCTTTGGATCTCACGCTTCATGAATCAGTACGCTTCATGAAGCGTAGGACCCCGTATGCGTCGGGCGTTTTTTTCGTGTGTATAAAGATTTTCCGTTATTTAAGGGTAAAATATAGAAAATCACCCCTTATATTGGGGCATTTGTAAAAATCACCCCTTATTTCACTTCTTACATAAAAGCATCCTTTATCTTAGAGGGTTTGCAAGAAACTATTCCTTATTTTCACTTTTTACAAAAACAAACCTTTATTTCTATTTTTTTCATTGAACCACCTCATCTTATTTTCCATTCGTTATTTTGCAAAATTAGGATTAAAATACATAATTGACTCTAGACTAAAGTACCAAATTGATAAACACTGATAATTATCCTTGCTTGGCTATTACTATTTGTTGAAACCCGATATAATATGGCGGCCTCGCTAGGGGCGAACCCCGTGGCGTCGCACGGATATGGCGGCCTCGCCAGCGCACGCCAGGGGCGAACCCCGTGGCGCCGCACCAGAGACCAAGGCTAACTAAAGAGAGAAGAGGACGCACTTACGTGATTATCCGAGAGTTAGGTCGGATAGGGAGAGCAAGATTCCCACAGACGGCGCCAGTGTTGAAACCTGATATAATACGCGCTATAAACGGGAATTAAATAAATACTAACTCTCGGGATTCGTACAACCGAACGGTTTTCGTACGTGGATTATTCCTCCTCCCCACCCCTCAGCCGGTTGTTTTTGTGCTCTTTACGAATAAAGCCTTTAGACTTTATACCGTTTATAGAGCGATCTCACCCCGAGATCAAACACGTCGGGCTTTGGCAAACGAGATAGTTCTCGAGCCAGAGAGAATTTCCGACCTTTTTTAAGGTCTTGCCCCACCTTTACTTATAGTAATTGATTTCTTGCTTTTCTCGGCAATCTCCGATGTGGTACGTGCCCACATTTACATTTCTTATCACAAATTGAACGGGCATGCTAGCAAATTGAAATGCATGTTAATTATTGCCACGTATAGAACTTTCATGTTTGTTGCCCATTGGAAATATATTATTTTCAAGCGCGTATGCACAACGTGGTATTTTATTTGTTTTCCTTTTTATACTTGCTAATTGTCCCTTGATTATTTTGCGGTTATTTTGCGCACCATCACAACCCCTTGGCGCGGTGTCTTCGTTCCACGAGGGCAACGAGACAATAAACAGGTGCGTGTGCTTTATCGATTTGCAACTTGTGCGACGTGATCCAAACTAGAGATTAGGTGGAGTTCGCGCACCTTTCGAGAGTTGGGGCTTCGTCACCTTAGAGAGTTAGGACCTCGTTTGCTTAGAGAGTTAGGACCTCGTCCTTTGAAAGTTAGCGAACCTCGTTCACTTAGAGAGTTAGGACCTCGTGTTTTTAGAGAGTTTAACGAACCTCGTTCGCTTAGAGAGTTGGGACCTCGTCCCTTTAGAGAGTTTTAGCGAACCTTGTTCGCTTAGAGAGTTAGGACCTCGTCCTTTCAGAGTTAGCGAACCTCGTTCGCTTAGAGAGTTGGGACCTCGTCCTTTGAGAGTTAGCGAACCTCGTTCGCTTAGAGAGTTAGGACCTCGTCCTTTTAGAGAGTTTAACGAACCTCGTTTGCTTAGAGAGTTGGGACCTCGTCCCTTTAGAGTTAGCGAACCTCGTTCGCTTAGAGAGTTAGGACCTCGTCCTTTCAGAGTTAGCGAACCTCGTCCATAGAGAGTCTGGGCCTCGTCCCTAAGAGAGTCTGGACCTCGTCCCTAAGAGAATCTGGACCTCGTCCACTGAGAGTCTAGACCTCGTCCAAAAGAGAGTCCATTGACCTCGTCCATAAGAGAGTCTGGACCTCGTCCATAAGAGAGTCTGGACCTCGTCCATAAGAGAGTCTGGACCTCGCCCATAAGAGAGTCTGGACCTCATCCATAGAGAGTCTGGACCTCGTCCATAGAGAGTCTGGACCTCGTCCATAAGAGAGTCTGGACCTCGTCCATGAGAGAGTCTGGACCTCGTCCATAGAGAGTCTGGACCTCGTCCATGAGAGAGTCTGGACCTCGTCCATGAGAGAGTCTGGACCTCGTCCATAAGAGAGTCTGGACCTCGTCCATAGAGAGTCTGGACCTCGTCCATGAGAGAGTCTGGACCTCGTCCATGAGAGAGTCTGGACCTCGTCCTTAGAGAGTCTGGACCTCGTCCATGAGAGAGTCTGGACCTCGTCCATGAGAGAGTCTGGACCTCGTCCATGGAGAGTCTGGACCTCGTCCATAAGAGAGTCTGGACCTTGTCCATAAGAGAGTCTGGACCTCGTCCATGAGAGAGTCTGGACCTCGTCCATTGAGAGTCTGAACCTCGTCCATAAGAGAGTTTGGACCTCGTCCATAAGAGAGTTTGGACCTCGTCCATAAGAGAGTATGGACCTCGTCCATAAGAGTCTGGACCTCGTCCATAAGAGAGTCTGGACCTCATCCATAAGAGAGTATGGACCTCGTCCACAGAGAGTCTGGACCTCGTCCATAAGAGAGTCTGGACCTCGTCCATGGAGTTTCCAACCCAAGCGGGAAGCGAGGGGTGGATTTGCGCATTTTTCGAGAATCTCCAACCCCAAGAGGGAAGCAAGGGGTGGATTAGCGCACTTTTCGAGAATCTCCAACCCCAAGCGGGAAGCGAGGGGTGGATTAGCGCAGTTTTCGAGAATCTCCAACCCCAAGCGGGGAGCTTGGCGGTCCAGTAAAACGAGGTTCGACGGCAACCCCGAGCGGGAAGCTCGGCAGTCCCGCGTAAAATGAGGTTCGACGGTAACCCCGAGGCGCCACACGGATATGGCGGCCTCGCCAGCGCACGCCAGGGGCGAACCCCGTGGCGCCGCACGGATATGGCGGCTTCGCTAGCGCACGCCAGGGGCGAACCCCGTGGCGCCGCACGGATATGGCGGCCTCGCCAGCGCACGCCAGGGGCGAACCCCGTGGCGCCGCACGGATATGGCGGCCTCGCCAGTGCACGCCAGGGGTTAAACCCGTAGCACCGCAAGGATATGGCGGCCTCGCCAGCGCACGCTAGGGACGAACCCTGTGGCGCCGCACAGATATGGAGGCCTCGCCAGCGCACGCTAGGGGCGAACCCCGTGGCGCCGCACGAATATGGCGGCCTCGCTAGGGGCGAACCCCGTGGCGTCGCACGGATATGGCGGCCTCGCCAGCGCACGCCAGGGGCGAACCCCGTGGCGCCGCACCAGAGACCAAGGCTAACTAAAGAGAGAAGAGGACGCACTTACGTGATTATCCGAGAGTTAGGTCGGATAGGGAGAGCAAGATTCCCACAGACGGCGCCAGTGTTGAAACCTGATATAATACGCGCTATAAACGGGAATTAAATAAATACTAACTCTCGGGATTCGTACAACCGAACGGTTTTCGTACGTGGATTATTCCTCCTCCCCACCCCTCAGCCGGTTGTTTTTGTGCTCTTTACGAATAAAGCCTTTAGACTTTATACCGTTTATAGCGCGATCTCACTCGGAGATCAAACACGTCGGGCTTTGGCAAACGAGATAGTTCTCGAGCAAGAGAGAATTTCCGACCTTTTTTAAGGTCTTGCCCCACCTTTACTTATAGTAATTGATTTGTTGCTTTTCTCGGCAATCTCCGATGTGGGACGTGCCCACATTTACATTTCTTGTCACAAATTGAACGGGCATGCTAGCAAATTGAAATGCATGTTAATTATTGCCACGTACAGAACTTTCATGTTTGTTGCCCATTGGAAATATATTATTTTCAAGCGTGTATGCACAACGTGGTATTTTATTTGTTTTCCTTTTTATACTTGCTAATTGTCCCTTGATTATTTAGCGGTTATTTTGCGCACCATCACTATTGTTACGAGAATGAGAGTGAGAGAGAGAGAGAGAGAGAGGTTGGATCAAGGGTGTTTTATGATCGGTGATCTTGCTAGGTGCCTAGGAAGGGCTCGACTCGGTGTGATAGGTGTTTGCTAGGGCTCAAGAGAGGAAGGGAAATTGATAAACACCCTCAAGCCAACCCTTCCTTTTTTTACCTTCTATTGATCCCTAGTAGGTACATGTCATGACGAGTTGAGTCCTCCCTAGGCACCCAACAAGTTTGTCGATCATGAAGCACCCTTGAGTCACCCTTTCCTAGAAACAGACGAGATGAGAAAGAGGATAGGGGTAATTGAGGCGAAGAAGGTGACTCATCATCCATGCTAGAATCATTAACCTTATACAAATCCAGTGCTCTAAAAACGCTTGGCATGGATAGGTGGTGGGATGGGGCCTAGCGCCTAGACGGCTAGGCGAGGGCCTAGGCGGGATTTGTTTGATTTTTATTTTGAGAAATTTCTTTTGTTGATCCTAAGTTTTTACCTTTTCCTTTTGGTGTCCAAGAAAAATCTTATTCCTCTTAGTACCCTTGAGGTTTTGGCTTTTCACGTTGACGCCCCTCTCCGGTTCGATTTGTTAGTTAATTTCAAGCTTACTATTATGTTCATCATCCTTAAATTAGTAGGATTCAACTCTTAAAACACTTAATTTCATAACCAAGCTACATCAATTTGAATTTTAAAACAATCCTCTATTTTAAGGGGTTGTTTAAAAAATTATTTACAAATTTAAATTGGGATGGTTAGGTTATGAATTTTGATGTTTCAATAGTCAAATCCTACTAATTTAAGGGTGAGAAACACAACGGTGAGCTTGAATTTAACTAATTTGAACTAGAGATGGGTGTCAATGGGAAAAGTCAAAACCTCAGGTGCAAAAGGAATAAGTTTTTTTCTTGGACACTAAAAAGAAAAGGCAAAAACTTAGGGGCACCAAAAGGAATTTTCCTTTTATTTTATAGGATTGTTATTTGTAATGTGTAAGAATATATAAATAAAGAACAATCTCATTATGTTTTCATATAAATTCAAGCCTAGAGCCCTCCTAGCCCTGCCTAGAGTTTGCCTAAGCCACCTAAAAGGTTGTCTATCCAACCTAACGTGCCCACCTAGGCGCCCAGAGCTAAATCAAAATTATGGGCCACCTCTTAACTTCAAGGCGGCACCTAGGAAACTGCCTAGACCTTTGTTGAGAGGGTTTATTCTTGACAACAAATAAATTTATAGTCAAGACCCCGCTGAGTATAAGGGAGTCAGAATCATTCCACGAGAAGCATTGTTGTTTCTTTATCGAACTACTAAAAAAAATAAAACAAAGCAAAGCAACGCGACACAACTACGACCAACCTTGTTAACGACTTTGTCAGGGTCGTTAACAAACTGCCGTGAACTACTAACACTAACTAACGACCTACGACAGGTTCGGTACCGAGGCAACGAACTCAGTAACGAATATAACCGAAGGAATTCAAATAAGAATAAAAATCTAGGACAAGGGTACCACAACATAGCTATGCATATAAACTCGTAAGAAGATAAAAGATCATGCCTTTAAATAGATAAATTCATCAACTTTCGCTGATTAGCAAGCAAATCAATTTACTTTCATAAACTAACTCACTCAATCACTTGTTTTAGATCTAAAGCTCGAAACTTTCGTTATCAAACAATATCAACTTTCAAGTTACTAACTTTCTCTTTCAATCAAGTTAAAAACTCAAATTACCTCGACTTTCATCTAAGCATAAGCACAACAAGCAATCTAAAAATAGATAGAAGGCATTGTACACAATCTCTTACTCATCAAACCATGCACAACTATGTCGGGTTTAACCCCGCCCTAGATAGGAAAACTACTCACTACTCATAACTATAAAGCAAACAAATTCAAACAAAGAAAACATTGAAAACAAACTACTTCAAATTAATAAGAAAATTATCGTCTTACAGATCTCAGAAGAAACCGAAAACAACAAGAATACCGAACAGAATAACGATTAACGACCTGGCTTCACTCTCGTTCCACCTTGGTACGACAGCTCCTCCTCGGCTCCTCCCTCTCTCGGCCTTCCTCTGTCTGATCTACCACTCCAACCCCCCTTCTAGGCTAGAAAAGAAGGGTATCTATACTAATAAAGCTATCTAACTAAAAAGGATAGAAGATAGAAACTTAGATAAAAGATAAAAACTAATTCTAAAAAGATAGAAATAAAATCTAAAAAGATAACAAGACCTAAAATACAAAATATAATACCCCTAAAACTCATTAAACACTCTACCGACACGGAATAAATTCCCGCACATGGTCGGTAGACTATAGATCGAACACTCGAAAAACTCTATCTTTATGCCTCGTTAACGAGCCTTCACAACCTCGTTAACGAGCCTAGGTTTGGCTTTCTTCAACACTTCATCTCTAAAAATCTTGATTTTAACTCCTTCATCTCGTATTCTTCCGTCTTCCACCATAGCATTCCATTCAGCTACAAAAGGCACCGTTTCCTTGCTAAAACCTACAAAAAGACACAAAATGGAGTAGCTTCCATACTTTTCACAAAATATGCAAACTCACCTAAAAACACACAAAACTAACTCTAAAACTACTAAAACTAGACCAAGCAAACTAACAAAACATACTAAAAACTATACTAAAAACATGAACATCAACCTTCTTTAGAACAGTGTACAAATCATCAACAAGAGATCTAACACGTTCCATAATGACATCAATATTACAATCTCATAGACTTTTAGTATTTCATTTGATAATGCATCTAACAACACCGCTTCTATTAGTGAATTAATTCAAGTTTGTCAACTGGTTTTTGGAAACAAATATTGTCATGTACGATGTGCTTGTCATGTTTTCAACTTATGTATTCAAGATGGTTTGAGAGTTTTAAACGTATTTATTGAACCTATTAATATGGTGTTAACTATATTTGGATCAAAGAAGACCACTAGTGTGTGGGAGAAGTTTTGTAACGAAAAGAGTGTTGTAGTAATACGTTTTTCAAAAGATGTCGGTCATTGTTGGAGCTCCACTTATAAATTACTTCATTAATGCTTACATTACAAAGATATTTTGGCTTCCTTTGTCGCTCAACATGTTCCGAAATCACAAGCAATTGAACCCTTTTGGGGTCACTACTACGAAATCACGAAAATTTTAAAAGTTTTCAATGATGCAACTTATACTTTTAGTCATAACTATACACTAAGTGGTCATATGTTTTGTTTTGAAGCTTTGAATGTGGAGGCCGTCTTGAAGGAAAGGCTTACATGATCCGACATTACTGATACCATTTTACTCATGAAGACGAAGAGGTTCAACTATTACAAAATTATTCCCGATATTTATCTCGTTACTTGTGTTTTTTATCCTAAATGTAAGATACAAGGTTTGCAAAATATATTGGATACATACTATGAGTTATTGCAATTATAACTAAAACAATGAGGATTTTGAGAGGGAGAAGATGCAAACCCGACAAGTCATGTTTGTCCTTGCATCACGCCTAACTTGTCTTTGCGCTTTGTCATCAAATGCTTGTTTAAGGTGCCATAACCTCTTCCTCGCTTCCAATTTTACCTCGCAAAACAATAGTTGCACTTGACGACATATCGGTCGAGTACATCCAATGCATCACCTTTGGTGAAGTGCTTTGTGAAAATGTCAGGAGTGAGCACCTTTGTGCTTTGAGTGGGTGTCGTAGATGCCCCCTCCTCATTTCCCTCAAATCCTTGGTTATGAATAGGAATGGAAACGGAAAATGGTGTCGACATAGGCGTAGGAGGAGGATAAGGAGTCGTTGGTTGATTGGTATGAAATTGACTTTCTTGCGAACCACCAAAGAGTTGCTCGGCCAAATCATCAACAAATTCTTGTTCCATTTTTTGAGTAACAACTTTGAAGAGGATTAACAAGAAGAATAGAAGATTAATAAGAAATTTAAGAAGAGATTTACAAATTGCAACTTGGAAACTTTTATAGAATGATATTACGAGAGTAGAAGAGAGAGATAAGAGAGTATGAGATTTGTGTGAATAAAATTGAAGGTGGGATATGGTACTTATAGGGTAAAATTATGGAAAAATGGGTAGGGATGATTAAAAAAACTAGCCGTCGCTGCCAACGGCTATAAACCGACAGTTTGGGCGGTTCGAACCGCCGCTGATTCCCAAATATCGGGGGCCGTTTTTTATTTTTTATTTTTTCAAAAAAAATGGTGGAACCGACAGTTTGACATATCTCGAAACCGAGACCGGCTATAGAGCATAACCGTCAATTCAGTCCCGGTTAACTGAACCAAACATACCACTATCTCAATATACATTCTATCCAAGCAGTATCACTTTATAAAAAAAGCATCCATAATGAAGAAATCGTGGATGACATCAAACTAGCTAGCTAAATAAGCTCCTAAATGTGACATTTCAACTCAACTAAATACTAATAAGCCTAAATGCAACATTTCAACCCCGCACATACATACAACATACTCATAATGTAGTCCACAACACCGCAATGGTATCTTACACCATTCAAGGCATTTCCCATAATGATTGAAATCTACCTAATATATTACTCCCTCCGCTTCGTAATGTAAGTCGTTTCTACCTCTAAAAAGTGTTTCGTAATGTAAGTTATTCCTTTCCTTATTTAATGTAAAACTTTCTAAAATTTGTAGGGAGTATTTAGTGTATTTATAAATCCAAGATTAAAGAGTTAATAATGCATGTGATAAAAAACAAGCATTAAATTATCATCTTTTCCATTTTAAGCTTGTCTTAATTCATGTGCAAAATAAAAAAACGACTTACATTGCGAAATGGAGGTACTATAAAGAAAAAACCATGTCTCTTGAAAAAATTGCACTACGTGACATTACTTGAATAAAATAATGATTTTTTTAATAATAAATATTATAATAACTTATATTATTTTTTATACATTCAGCTTTTTATATTATAATAACTTGATCTGTATGTTGATATTTTCCATATTAATATCTATGAACAAGATTTTGACTTCAAGTATATAATTTTGTATCCATATGTTGATATATTTTAATATAATAAATTATTTATAGAATTTCTTTAAATAATATATATTAAAATTTTAACTTTGCGAGCCACCATATTGATTATAGCCCCACTTTATATTTAAAATTATCTTTTTCTTAATTTCCTTTTTAACTTATTCATGTAAATATATAAGATTTTTTTTTATCTTTCATAAATTTAATCTTTATTCATATTTTTCATCTTTCTTATTAATTATATTTTTATTTTTTATTTAAAGGATTTAAAAGAACTGATTTTTTGTAAGAATTTGCATTATTTTTACCTTTTTTATCTATTTTTGTAAAATATTTATAAAATTGAATGATTTTAATTAAAATAATTTTTATTTATATCTAATAGAATTTATAAAAATATATAACATATTTATTTAATTTTTTATCTATAGTTTGATATTTTCTATATATAGATAGAATTAAAATAAATTGGAACCTTATGGAAAATTTGTCGTTTTCATTTATTATATAGTTTTGTTTAGATTTCTCCCAATAAAATATATGGAATATTTAAAAGTAAACTATTAGTACCCGTACATGGTACGTGACTTCAACTAGTTAGTCTTCAAGATGTAGACTAGTCTTATGTGTTTGAAAATTTATCATACACGGCCAAGCTCTCTTCCACATCTCAAGGTATCTCCCATAATAAATTGAAAAGGATGCAAATTGACCTTATTTGTTGAAATTTTAACTTATAATAAGTAAAACCATAGTCGAATGCAAAATATATATTTGAAAAATAAAATAAGATTATTTATCTATATATTAAAGAAGATGCCTTTCGGTCACATGTTATCTTATTATTGAATTCGCTTATGTGTCAATTTTTGATAATTTTGAATAATTATTTTTATCAATAATTTGAGACCCACTATTAGACATGGCAATGGGTCGGGTTTTGGGTGGATGGACCATTCCCAAATCTGACCCGCCTAAAAAAAACTCCATCCAAACCCGACCCGACCCATTAGAATGGGTCATCCTAATCCAATACACCCTAAATTTTAGGGTGAGTCGGGTGGTATTTCGGGTGCTAACCTGTATTAAATCTGATTTTTTTAAACAACCTTATATTAAACCTAATTGAAACAACATTGGGCAAAATAGCAACAAAAAACCAGTAGTACATCAAATATGGTTCAATAACAATTCCTTTGAAAGTATTATGTGAGTCAAATAACGAAATACTAGTGTGTAAAACAACGGACATTATCCTTTAATTTAGGAGATTAAGAAACGTACAGAAAAAGGTTACTCCATTTAGGGAACAATGAAGTGCAGTAAATACTTTTCTATATGCACGTCGAATCGTCGAGGGAGATTACCTAGATATGGACTCGGGAGACGTCGAGATGTCGGGATCTAGACTCGCGAGACGTTCGCCGTTGCTGTCGGGATCTGGATCGGGAGACGTTCACCGTTGTCGAGATTTGAGAGCGCAAGACTGCAAGAGCCAAGAGTGATGGGTCATCGGAGAAGTTGAGAATTGAGGCTCAAGAGGGTCGGACACGAAGAGACGTTCGTCGGAATCACCGTCGTCGTGGAAGTCTCTGCCTCTCCTGGATTTCTGGGAACTGGGAAGGGAAAGAGACGAAGAGACGGAACTCGGAAGAGTGGAGACTGGAGAAGGGAAAGGGAGGCACGGCTCAGTAGCCAGGAGCTTATGGTTTTTACAATTTTACAATTTTAATTTTTTACAATACTAAACGTCTACACTGTAGCATATGTTAAAAAATATATTTTAAAATATTAATATATTTCGGGTGAAAAACGGGTCGGGTGACGGGTGGATGAACCTTCCACCCTAAACCGACCCGATTCATCACCCGCATCGGCCTAAACCCGTTTTCACCCTTTTTTGGCCGGGTTTTCGCCGTTTTTTCGGGTCGGGTCCATCAGGTATCCGTCGGGTTCGGGTCAAATTGCCCTGCCTACCCACTATATTTTAATTAATTTGTTTTAAAATAATTGAAATAAAAAAAAATTGATATTCCTAATTTCTAGGCATTTCAAAATTTAGTAATTAATATACCTTTTAATTAGGTAAAATTTTAAACAAAACCCGTGTATGGTACATGAATTCAACTAAGTATTTACTAAATGCTTGTTGATCTAAACTGAACTTTTTTTTACCACGTGTCCACCTCTCATTTATTTTGCGTACATGTCAATTTTTAATACTTTTAAATTACTATATTTTAAGTTCTACCTTACTTTAACCAACTGATACATACACTAGTTAAAATTTAAAAATTAATATCCCTACAATCTGGCCAAATTATTTTTTAGAAACTATTTTTTTTATATTTAGATAAAAATCTTAACAAAACTCGTGTGACACTATACTTTTTTTTTTTTTGATCCAGTGTGACACTATACTTAAACTAGTTATTTACTATTAACATCAAAATGTATCCAAATACGAAATAGTCCCACTTGATAATGACAATCCAAATCCGAAATAGTCCAACTTGATAATGACAAGGCAAACACTTCCTGACTGCCACCTTTAGTCGGATGGTTCTTAAGTGCACGCAACTACACTAGTATTGTTTTTATCTAAATCCAGGGTCTATTTCAACAACGCTACCATTTTGGCTCCTTCTCAGCTCCGGTTGACACAAAAGTGTTTTTTAAATTTTATTTCAATTTTGTCCTTAATTTAGGTTAAATTACCAGATCTATCCAAAAGTTTTAAACTTTTACAAATATATCCAAACTTAAACGGTTTATAAATTTTATGTCTTTAAATGGTACTAACTACCATAATCTACTAACTATAGCATGAATAAACTATTTTCTATGAACACAAGCCCACCATGCTCCGTAATTAAAGAAAATTATAAATTAGAGAGGTTTGACCGTTACCTGAGCGTAGTATCGCTGGACCTCCGGTGTTCCTGTAGCTTCCGGATTTCTAGGCGTTGCTGATCCTCAACCAGGACTCCCTTAGCTCAAGCACAGCACAGATCTGTTTCGTTTCCTACCTCAGACCGTAGTCTCTAACTTAAAATTTCTCAATTTTAGTGGATGGAGGATTTGTATTCAAGAAAGAGGTTTATTCAAGACATAGTTTTCGATTAAGTAGTTTTCCCTTACTTAAAAACAAACTTTTATTGAATTTGAAAGGATTACAAGCACACAAACACACTGAAAACACTCAAACTAGAAAGATCCATAGAAGGATTTGAACTCTTAGAGTGAGGGAACACCGCTTCACTTTCAAGTTCAAAGCTTTCTCTTTCTCTTTCTCTAGATTCAGACTTTGTTTTCTGATTTTTCGGTGCCCTTCCTTCAGCTTACAAGGGTCCTATTTATAGAGCCTTGGAGAGCATTGGATGCTCTATTAATGCTCTTTACAACTTGCTACCGACAAAGTCTCAGGGAATCCACTCACATGGCAAACAGTGCCACCACTCTGAAAAGAAAAAGTACAAACAGTGTTCATCACTCTGAAAAGAAAAAGCACACTGAACAGTAATAAAAAGACATCACACTAAAGAGATTCCTTCTGGTGGTCCACGTGGCTTGGCATCATGATGTGGTCTTTGATGGTTAATAATCCATGCAATATTCGATGTTGTACATGCCTTCTTCTCCAACATTATCCTCCCATCCTGCAGCAGCATCTTCATCTAAGTCGAGCTCTAATTGCTTCATCAAATTTTCTGAATATTCTGGATCCCAATCCATAAGCTTATCCCATATAAAGTCTTGACCTTTGGGCGATAGATATCTCCCAAATTCTATTGCTGATAAGTAATCCTGGATTGAATCAGATGACTCTATTGCTTCTGAAAAATATGGTTGAAGCTCCTTCGGAATTATAACAGTGGTGAATCCTACTTTGAATATTAGCATGTCGGTTTTTTGATACTGCTTGATGTATTCATAGATGTAGAAAAGTCCCATGGCTTTGGCTTCAGTGGCATTTTTTAGGATTGATTGCCTTAATGTTATTGGATCCGCAGAGAACTGGTCTTTAACAAACCTAATCAAGTAGTGAGGTGCTCTTGATTTTCCTCCTTCTGTCTCCATGTTTGCTCCATGCACAAAACAGATTAGCTTTTCTTCTATCCCTGATTGCTTGACTCTGTTGAACACATAATTCTGAAACTTGGTGAAATGCTTTCTGATTGGACTCCATTTATAAGGAAATTTTCCATATATGCCGCTGCACATTCCATAATCCCATGCCTTTAATATTCCCATATCTTCAGAAGGATTACCAGGAAGGTTTATTCCTCCAATTCCAGAATTATCACGAAAGAGAACTAGAGTTCCCCATTCTTCCCAAATATCATAGTACGGACATCTATCTCTGCTCATCACGTAAGAATACCATTGTGGAAACTCTTTATACTTCCAATAACCCTTCAGCTTTTCTTGGAGCTCCCAAGGGAGCTGAAGTATTTTATTGGTTATTTCCAATTCTAACACTCGTAAGGTCATCAAATGGTTCACCAATTGATACCCATAACGACACCTACTCTTACTAACTTCTTCCATTATTGAAATTTTAAACTGACTGGGAGGTGACACCCATCCCTTGTGGTACTTTTCTTTCTCCTCAAGTTCCCTCCTCTCTGCGTTTGATGGACGCTGAGATAGGGAATTGTGTGCTATTCGGACCATTTCTTCTGGAGAGAAATTCTCGTACCCATAATCGTGATACATCCTTAAAATTCCTTGTGGAGGTGGTACTCTGTTCACCATTCTTCTCACTTGCAAGTTCTCGTGTCAAGCTGTCTGCTAATGAGTTTTTTGATCCCTGCACATGTTCAATATTAAAGGAAAACTGGTTAAGGGCTAATTGCCAACGCAGGAGCCTCCCTTGCGCTTTCATATTATCCAAATTATTATGGATAAATCCCAATATTCCTTTACAATCAGTTCTCACTGTAAAAGGTTTTGGAGCAAGAAAAATTATGAATTTATTAATTCCTTTTAAGATAGCAAGAATCTCCTTCTCCATTACAGTGTAATTACATTCGGCTTTGTTGAAACTTCCACTGCTGTACCTGCAAAGCTTGTTATCTTTCTTTAATTTCAAAACAGCACCCCAATGATAATTACTAGCATCAGTTTCAAGAACAAGTTCATCCTCCTCATTGGGTAGAGTTAACACTGGCAAATTCATGCAACATGTTTTAAGTTCTTGGACTACTTTTGTATCCTGATTAGTCCAGTTCCAAACCTCTTCTTTTTTCAACTTGACTTGTAAGGGTTTTCTTAATTTAGCCAAATTTTTTATAAAATCAGAGGCATAAGTAAGACATCCTAAAAATCTTTCTAATTGCTTCCTATCCTCTATTTTATCAGGAAATTTTTCTACCTTTTCTAGGATATGATCTTGTAATACTATTTGTCCAGCTTTAATCTTCAACCCAAGAAATTCAATCTCTGGCATAGCATAAATACATTTTTTCTGTCCTAAGATGATGCCATGATTAACACATTCTTGAGTTATAGCCCTAAGGTCGTGCATATGCTGTTCTAATGTTTTTGAAAATATTAAGATATCATCAATGTAGACAAGACAACAATGCTTAAGATTCTTAAAGATTTTATCCATTCTCCTTTGAAATATTTGTGGTGCATTCTTTAGACCAAATGGCATAACTACCCATTCATAATGACCTTGTGGTGCACTAAAAGCTGTTAATGGTATACTGTCTTCTTCCATCTTAATTTGCCAATATCCACTTTTACAGTCCATTTTTGAGAACCATGTGGCTCCCTGTATTCTATTAAATAGAACTGTTTTATTAGGGATATAATATCCATCAAAGACAGTATTATCATTTAATTTCTTATAATTGATAACCATTCTAGCCTTTCCTCTCTTTTCTTCAGCATGATTTCTAACCATAAAAGCAGGACTAGAATGAGGACTTTTACTTTCTCTAATTAAACCCTTTTTTAGTAAATCATCAATTTGCTCCTTAAATTCTTGTTGGTCTTTAAAGGTGTAAACCATCTGCTTTACTCTAATAACAGTTTTAGGATCTATTAATTCTATCTTAGCAAATGACTTATCTTTATCCCAAAACTTTAAAGGGTCTTCAGAGTATAACTCCTTACACAAATCCTTTTGTTGATTAATAATTTGTTCTTTTATAGTTATCTCGTCTATTAATAGTGCAAATTCTCTTTGTGTAGGAACAATATGCTCCTCACCACGCTTACTGCGCGTGAATTCAATCTTTTGATGCGTATAGGCTTCTTTCATTTTTCTTACCCAAGCTAATTCTCCATTAACAGTAAATATCATTTTATCTAAACTTTGAGTACATGGAGAATATAACCTTTGGAAATTATTTCCTAATATCATGTCATGAGATGTTTGTTCAGTAGCCCATAATATAGGAATTATACATGGGTAACTCCCTAGCATAATTGGTAGATCTAGAATGACTTCTGAGTGAGTCATGATACTATTATCAACAATTCTTACCTGAATAGGTTTGGATGCTGATTTCCACATAAATTCTGGAAATAAAGATTTCTTTCCAAAACACACAGAACATCCACTGTCTACGAAAGCACATAATTGATAATCATTAAATCCTTCAATGCATATAGTTATAGGGATGTAGATGCTATTTGGGTTAGTGACTCTCATGAACATTTCTATTTGCATATTTGATTCCTCGTCTCCTTCATAGACAGGTTCACTAATAGTTTTTGTTTTAAACCCTATTAACCTTTTATCAGCTCTAGAAGTAGACGCTTCTCCTGGTGTGGATGGAAGAAATGAAGGGTTTGAGCTAGCACTAGAACTAGAACTAGACACTGATGTTGATCCTAGATCTATACTATGTCTAGCTGGTTCATGAAGTGTTCTTCCAAGTCTGTTAAGTTCTAACTTCCTATTTAGTGCTGCTAGAAGACTAGCAATATCGTCATCTACTCGGATTGGACTCTCTTCCTTAACACTTCTAATTGAAGGGGATAACTGGTTTCTTTGAGCAAGATTAAGACTAGGATTGAACCTAGAACTTTGACTCCTAGAAAGACTCCTGTTTCTTGTTAAACTTGATGGAGGTTGTGAGTTTGTATGGATTTTTCCTTCCTCATCAATTGTTAAGACCTTTTCACATTTAGTGGTCGAAGGATTTTCAAAGGCATTTACCCAAACTGTTTTTAGATTAATTTGTTCTGGCTTTACCTTAACGGGTACTGCTAATTGTCCTGGTCCACTAATCTCATATTTATCAGCTTCTACCATTTGAGTTCTCATTGGAGGATTGGTGGTATTTTCTAACTTATATACTACCTTCCACTTTAATTGTAGAGGACAAGTTCCCTTATGCATATTAATCCCTTCAGTTAACAGTTTTAACGATAAAAACTTAGATGCAAATTGGTCTTCTAAACTAACATAATAGTTTGGCCTACATATCCAAGACACTGGTCCTTGACTCAAGTTACATACTACTCCACTAATAGTTTGGTCACTAAATCTCTTGTGCCTAGTGTCACAAACAAAGTTACTGCAGTGCACATTTTTACCAAAATCTTGTAGAGGAGTGATGAATATTTGGATTCCACACACATAAATATATTTGTACTTTTTGTCCTTGTTGTGTTTTTGAATATTTTTCCAATTAATTAGGTTGATTTCAGTAGCTTGATTTTCGTTATTTTTTATTACTATATCTCCTAGCATTTCTTCGCACACGAATTTAGAGAATGCTGGGAAGAAATGTCTCTTGAAGAACTGTTCTTTAGCGATAACCGGGAATTCGACCCCTGATTTTCGCATGTTTTCTATTTGTTCTTCATCTATGGATGATTCTGCTTCTTGGAGTTGAGCTAGAGTGGTCATTTCTCCACCTGAATCGAAGGCTTCTTCGGTGAAATTTGAAGAATCTATTTCCTCTCCTTGCATCATCTCATTGACTTCCTCATAATCCGACTCCTCACCTTCTTCTTCCTCAATTACTTCAACAACTCCTTTGTTGTTGCTTAAAGCTAATTCAATAGCTTCATCCTCGGATATTTCAATGTAATCCATACTTCCTAATGCTTCTGCTAACTTATTGTTTTTCCTATTTTTGCATTCATTAGCATAATGCCCCGTTTCGCCACATGCCCAACACTTGCAATTTCTTTTCTTTTCAGGGCAGTAAGAGGCTTTCCTAAAAAACCTTCTTTTTTTAATAAACGGTTTCTTATAATACTTCTTATGATATTTTTCTCCTCTTTGTTTGTTGAAGCTTTTCTTTCTATAATTATTTCTTCTTTGATTATCTCTTCTATCACACCCCCATTCATTTGGTAAATCCCAACATGGTAGAAATTGTCTCTTCATTTGTTGTGTTCCTTTCACTTCTCGACATTTCTTTTCTACCCATCTTTTTATAAATTTCGTTCTATTACCCAAAGTATCTCTAGAATTATACCTATTTTTCCATTCATGATATCCATCACTAATTTCTTCGTTAATAGGTTTTGGGAGCTTATCGAAGAGCATTTGAAGATTAGTTTGGTTTTCTCCTATCTTATAATAATAATGTTCAAATTCAGAGAGATAGTTATCCAAATATCTCATATTACAGATTTCAAGAGTGTTTAACTTTCTTTGCCACTCAATAAATTTTTTGTCAATTTCATCTCTTTCTCCTACAAACTCTTCGTCTATAGCTTCACATAATGTGGTAAACATTTCTGCTGGAGATTCTTTTGTTCTAAGATTTTCTTTATATTCTTCAGGTATTCCTTCATACCAGTCAGCTACTATACCATACAGACTGTGTTCTATGTAATTTAAAAAATTTGATGATCTCCAATCTGTATTTAGGTTTAAGACACTCATCATGCTTTTCTTCCAAAAATCTAATACTTCTTCTCGTCTTCTTACTCCATCTAGATTTAGCTTATACCCAGTTTCACTTATTGGTTCTAAAGTGAGTTCTTTTTTATTAGGTCGATGATTTGGCATAATCCTTACTCCAAATCTAGTCGTTTTTTCTAAAAACTCTTTAGGTTTAACATTGGGCCTTCGATAGCTACATGATCCTTCTTCATATTTTTTATAGTAGGATCTGTTTGCCTCATTAGTCTCTTCTAACATTATAGGTGTTATCTCTTCCTCAACTTCATTGAAATCTAACACCTTTTTACCAACAATTTTATCCACTCTTCTTTTGACTTCATTAATGGGTATTGTTTCCATATCTTTTAATTTTATTAATCCCATTTGTTGGTACATCTCTTCTTCTTCAGTACCATATTCAGATTCTTCGCTACTCGTTATACCTGATTCTTCCATGATATTTTCTAGTAACTTAGAGTTATTCTCTACTTCATGTTTCTTCATCTTCAGGTTCGGTTTTCTTTTCAATTTTTAAATTGGGGACTGAAAATGTTTTTGATGGGTTTTGATTTTGAAAAGGATATTTATGTGGAAACAGACTCGGTCTTTTACCTACTACTGTTTTAGTAATAGCACCTTGGTGTCTAATTTCGTTAGTAAGTGCAACAGCAATTTTTTGGTTTTCTTCTAGGTGGATTTGTTGGACTAGAGTGAGTTCTTCTTAAATTTTTTGGATTTTCTCACTCAATCTAAAAATACAACTTTTCAAATCTGCGATGTCGTCGACAATGGTGTTTAGTATGGCTTCATAATGTTTTTCGCCAATTTTTAGATGTTTAATATGTGGAGATTCTCGATTAGGACACTTATCGGAAATTTCCAACTTGTCGACTTGATAATTTTCAGCTTGTCAACTTTTTAATTTTCGGCTCTGATACCAAATTACAGGACCTATATTCAATTAAGCGATACTAAGATAAACTAAGAAAAAAGATATTTGATAAAGCTAATATTTTTAAATCTAAGGATATTTTTTATTATTTTTTATAACTTAATGATTAATTTTATAATTATCTAAGAATAACGGGAATGAAATATAGATACTACAAATAAAAAGAAAAGAACGGTAATTAACGAAAATAAAACCCAGGCCGCTGAGCAAAAAGTGCCGGGCCGCGGAGCACACCCCCCACAACAAAGTTGTGCAGATCTAGGGATTGAATAGTATCAGTTTACTATTTTCATTTAAGGCCTCGTATGAATAAAAATAAAAGGAAGCTGTTGTTGGATTTACCTTCATTTTCTTTCCCGGGCCATTTCCTAGCATACTAAAAAAAACCAAACTAAGGCAGAAAATAACCTAACAACTAACAAGTATACAACTAAACCCTTTTCAAAATACGAGATCATGGTAAAAACAACAAATTATGTCCTAGGTATGCATGGGAAGAAAGGGCAGTATACTGTATACCTATATGATGGTTGCATAATTTGGAGGTAAGAAATGGATGTGCACATTTGCTCAATAAACAGTGGTATAGCTACATAATTGCATTGTCGTTTGCTTTCACGAACGTCTAAACGCAACAAAAATTGAGACGGGAAACGAAATCTGGGTCCAGTAGATCTAGTATTTAGCTAACGCCGGAGAAGATCCCAATCCTTTTAGCCACATCTGAAGCATTGTACTCCGAAGATAACTGGATGAAAGCTTTCTTTGTTCCATCGGCCCTGCAAAGAGATACAGAGTCAAGTAGACGTCAAATAGATGAAATATACTGCAGACAATTGAATACGATCAATCCTTGTTTTGCACATGGACAAATGCATGGTTGTACAGATAAGATATGGCCTACCAAAATACATTGCCGGATCATAACATTTAACACTGGATAACTTGTGTAGGAATACAGAGCTTTTGATAACTTCCAGAAATGAAAAAGTTTATCACAGAATCCCGGTGGTATGAGGTTAAATGAAATGAGTTTGGAAAAAAAAAATTAACTAAAGCGAAACTTGATAACATCAATAACACAAGCTTATTAACATCATTTAGGTAAGTTCAGATTAAAGAACAAAACTCTTTTAAGAGTCAGAAATACACTTTGGATGGCTGGTAAGGATTTTTTTAACGAATATTGCAGCTTCTCTCCAAAAAATTTCTCAGCAAATTCGTTCTTTATTCTTATTTAACATCATATGCTTCTTTACCCTAACATAACCAACAAGACATTCTTAAACTACCATTAGCTAAATAGTTTTAGCAAGTCTTAACTAAAGAAATTATATAATGTACTCTATTATGCTATCGCTAGCTTAATTACACTTGTGAGATTTTATCAACACCTCATTCCACATAAATGTGAATGAAGAATCCTGGAATATCACTACCTCAATTGTGAGCAAGAAAAGAAGAATAAGGCAGAAGGCTCTCAATCTATATTGTTAAACCTTTCTTTAAATCAAAGAACTATGGCACGTAAATCCTAGATGCACAGAGATTTGACTCACAGACCAGCTTTTCAGAACAGCAAATGGCTCTACAGAAATTCAGAACCATGATGATACATATCCATGTTACTAGACAACCCAAGTGCCTCCTCAAAAATCCTTGCACAATTTAAAAACCTCTACCATCAAAGTGGTTCACTTATTTATAGGAGTATTCACTCTTCAATTTATGTTTCACCAAAAGGACCATTTTCATGTAACCAACAGCAAGTCAGCAAGCATCTCCAATACATACTTTTAGTTGTTTATGTTCCCTCAAAGTGACACTTTTTATCCTCAAGGAGCAAGAAGAATAAGATGACTATCTCTTCAGAACCAAGCAGCTATCCATTATGTCATTCTAAGTTCTAACCCTCAGTAAAGACAAAAATGCCTCCCAGAGAGAAATATGATCGATAAAGGGAATCAACCACATACATATACTTACAACAAAGTGAACAAACTAATTTCTAACCTCCCATGTGCTGTTCAATCTACCATATTCCCTTCTAGTATCATGCCATTAATCTTTAACTGCCCAGTAACAAGTTCAGTGCAAAAAAACACAATCAAGCAAGATTTAGATTATGCAGCATATCCTAGCTCAATGTTGCATTTTCTACTAATTGGGTAAAACAAAAAAACAAATCACGAAAATTCAGTCAAAGAACCCGAAAAGAATTATGAATATTATTTTTCCAAAACAGATGATAGCCAATCAAAAAATTCTACCAATTGAATCCATAAAAAAAACTACAGAATCAAAATTTTAAAGAAAATCAAGCAACCTGAGTGGTGCATAACAGAGAATTTAAAAAAAAATCTTAATACTAGATGCCAATGATCAGCATGCTGTAGTTGATGATAGTGCATTATGAGTCATAGTTAATTACCTAATGGATGTGTTGACCTTCTTAACGCCAACATCAAGAAAGCTTTTGATAGCAGTCCTTATCATCTTCTTATTAGCCTTGACATCAACAACAAACACCAGAGTATTGTCGTTTGCAAGGTTCTGAATTGCTGCCTCTGTCAGGAGGGGATACCTGAGAACCTGGGAAAGATCAATCCTGCCGCTATAAACTTCAATGCTAGGGGTGACTCTGATCCTCTCCTTCTTGGGATATGGTCTCCTCGAAGATGCTTGAATCCTCGTGAAATTGAAAGCAGAACCATCGCGTCTTTTCTGACCAAGCTGTTTCTCAGCAAGAAAAAATGGGAACCAATATCATTTCAGGTCACAGAATTCGAACCAAATTCTATGCTTAAAACCTAGTTCGATTTTACTCTTAATTGCATCATTTACACATAATTGTTATAAATGTTGCACAGACCAAAGAATTCTTAGAGACAAAGGAAAATCCATTCCACACAATTCAGATACATTTAAATGAACTGTTTTTGCACCACTGAGCTCAATTTCGCTCAGCATTTCCTAATCCAACCCCCAAAACCAGATTTTTTCTATGCTTAACAAAAGATTACGACACAATTTACAGCTCTTAGAGGTTACAATACGAACTGGTCATTTCCAAAAGCAAGTTATAAAATTGAACACTTCTTTTTCATAGAATTGCAAGGCTTTTCCACAAAGGAAACCGATTGAGCTCGCAAAAGATTACATCAGTACAGTGGCGATAAAACAATCCCAAAATCCGCAATCAGCTGCTTACCTTTGTAGGGAAAAGATGTAAAAGCATGCCAAATTTAGCATAATCGAAGAACTAAGACCAGTAAATTCGCAGCAAAATCAGAGATGTGTGTATGTATAAGAGAGAGGCTAACCTTGAAATAGTTCAATTTTGGGGCGGGGAGAGAGACGGAGAGGAAATCCGTGGGTCTTGTGCTGCTGAAGGATGAGAGAGATTGTGTCAACTGCATTGCAATCGACTGAGCCATTTTTGCCGAGCGCGATTGAGAGTGAGAGAGAGGAGTGGGAAAAACCGAAAAAGGTGAGAAGCGAGAATTTCTTCGCTCCTTATCTTCAGAGTGAAGGGGGGATGGATAGCTTTCCAAACCAACGGCTCGGCCCCTTGCTGGGCTAATTAAAGCTAAATTTGGGCCTAGTAAATAATTGTTATTGGGCCATTCGTAAAGTTTTCGACCCAATCTAAGCTTAAGAAGTTTCCTCCGACATCCATTCATCTATCTATATATTTAGGCTGTTGATTTATACACACGGAAAAATTTGTAAGCGCACACAGATATCCGCGCAACGCCATTTCGCGCGAAATGGCGTTGCGCGGAAGGGGGCAATTCCGGAATATTAAAAAAGGTTTCGGGAGCGTGGCGGAAAGGGACCCGCGCAACGAGGTTGCGCGCGCAACACCGTTTCGTGCAAGCGCGCAACGCTGTTGCGCGCAATCCAACGGTAAAAAAAAAAGTGCCGTTGGATTGGCGCGAGGCCTCGTTGCGAGGATCTCAACGGTAAAAAAAACGGTCGAATTGTCCCCTATAAATACCCATTTCGATTCCACATTATAGTTGGAGTATACCTTCATTCCACATCATTGCTTAAAAATGTCGTCAGGAGAAGAAGATACGTCATCGAGCGATTATCATCCCGAGGAGGAAGATTCATCGTCAATCGATAGTTTCATAGCTGAGGATGATGAAGGTGTATCGGGAGAAGGCTACGGAACCGACTCCGATGCATCAAGCAAGCCAGAACAGGTATTTTTCAAAGAACCCATAATATTATGTCATTTACGAACGTAGTATATTGAAAGTTAGGATAGTGTAATTTATAATATTTTGTTTTTACATTTTGAAATCATAGGTTGTCGGAATAGATTTTTCTATTGCTTTCCACTATGATGGGGTGTGGAGTGATCGAAGAGAAATGCTTGATTGGGCTAGACAAATTGCAATTTCGAAGAATTTTGTACTAGTCATAAAAACCTCAAATCCAAACAGGGTCATACTCACTTGTGACCTTGCTGGTAGATATAGATGTGGCAAGAGGGTGTTGCCCGGACTGGAAAATAGGAGCATTTATAAGCCACTTACCGATACTGCGACTAGGAAGTGTGGATGTCCGTTTGAATTGAATGGGGTCCGTCTCAAGGGAAAAAATGGATGGGTCTTAACGGTAAAGTGTGGACAACACAATCATCGCCTCCCCACTAGTTTGTTAGCTCATCCATATGCGGGCCGATTGACAGCTGAGCAGAAGGAGTTTGTGAAAGGGAAGTTCCTATACCTAGCCACCCCGAAGATGATACTTGAAGAGTTGAGGTCAAGGTACCCGGGAAATGTGACCTCAATTAGACAAATCTACAATATGAGGGATAAGTTACTTCTTGAGGATTGCGGAGAATTGACGGTGACACAATGTTCTTTGAAGTTCTTGAAAGACCGAGGATACATTGTCCATCCAAGACGAGTAAGGGGTTCTAATGTTATGAATGCCTTGTTTTTTGTGCACCCCACAAGTCTGCGCATGCTGAAGATGTTTCCCTATGTCGTCATTATGGACTCCACATACAAGACCAATAGGTATGTTATTTTAATATGTAATCGACTTGATTAGTATGTTTCCAGTATAAATGTTTAAAACAACTTGCTGTGCTAGGTACGACATGCCTTTATTGGAGATGGTTGGCTTCACTTGCACCGGAAATACATTCAGCATCGGGTTTGCATTTATTTCAAACGAAGATGTCGCTAGTTATAGGTGGGTGTTAACTCAATTGAAAGGCATGTACGACGAGCTTGGAGTCCAGGTCAATGCAATCATGACAGATCGCGAGCAGGCTCTAATCAAGGCGATAAGTCAAGTTTTCGGGGACGGAGTCCAACATTTGTTGTGTTGGGTGCACATCAGACACAAAATTATTGCGTACGGCCTAAAGGTGTTTGCGAACGCTGAAAAACCACATGAGTTGTCACGCGGGTTTGCAAACGCTTGTTGGGCGCTCTTTTCGTCCACCACAGAGGCGACATTTGAATAAAGGTATGTAGAATTGAAGAGAAGATGGCGACCGACGCTTATTGCATACGTGGAGAAGGTGTGGCTTAATCCATTCAAGAAGAACATAGTGCGTGCTTGGACCGATCATACACTCCACTTTCAGACGAGAACCACCAATAGGTAATTTCATTTTTAGCATTTGAATTCAGTTTGAATTGTAGAAAGTGTATTCGTTCAATACTTAAACTTTGACATGTGTTTTTCAAGGTCGAAGGGATGCACGTTGTGCTGAAAAAGATATTGGATTCATCTCGAGGAGGCTTCAACACCGTGATACTAAGGATTCACATCCAAATGCAATCTCAAACCAACACTTTGAGGACAGCCATTGAGAGAACCAGAATACAGAACCCAACAAAATACAAAGTACTGGCGAATAAGTTCAAAGCGCTGTTTCGTCCTATACGCGGACACGTTTCAAGGCAATGCCTAGGTAAGTTGTTAGACATGTATTATGATATAGCAATTGAGTTGACGCAGGGTACACTCGATATGGAGTGCCACGACTACTTTTGGAGGGAATGTCACGGTCTTCCATGCAAGCATTGAGTTGCACACGCTATCATAACTAAAGTACCCATCGAGTTGGAGGAGATACATCCTTTCTGGAAACAGATCGAATGGGATGACCTTAGTGATGACAACGATCTTGCCCTTTCCTGCGTACCCTTGACCATTCAAGACCCAACGTGGGACAAAATGGTGGCAAAGCGAAATAGCGGTCAGATGCGTAGAGACCAGTATTTGCAGATCACATCAGCGTTCAAAGATTCAGAGCATCCTGAAGCCACAAACCTTATTGAGCCGATACCTTATGAGTCGCCAGATGGAGCCAACAAGTATTCAACCACCCGGGATAAAACACACCTTGAGCACGTAATGGAAGAGTACGAGAGGGAGCAACAAAGACGGAAAGACAACGACAGTCGGAGCAAAGCAAATACATCGGCGCCATCCCGACCACGCGGACGACCTAAAGGATCTAGGAATAAAAAACGGACCGGAGCTGGAGTTGATACGCCTCCGGTTGCGACCGCGCCTCCTAGCACCGCTACCCCCGCCGCTGGAAGCCACCGTGGCCCCCCTACGAGCGTCAAATGGCGCGGGGTTAACTTTGGCATCGGTAATGTGGATAGTTTTGTCTTTCCGTTCATTGATGATGCTAGAGACGTGATGGGAGATGGTCATTGTGGTTTTCGGTCACTTGCTTGCGTATTGGGGAGGCAAGAGGATGAGTATTACAGTATTCGATGGGAGCTTCAGGCAGAATTGATGCGGAACAGAGATATGTATGAAGTCTTGTTCACTAGGGGCCTTACACCATTTGTTGAGTTCTTGAAGCATACCGGCCATGTGGAGTCTCCTTGCTCGAACGAATACTGGCTAGATATGCCGCTACACGGCCTTGTGTTTTCTACCTTTTATCAAGTGCCACTTGTGATGTTATCGAGGGATCGAGGCTCCCACACGTGTTTACCGTTGCGGATTTTTGGTAACAATCAAGGACATGGGATACCGCCACCAGTCGTTGCTATCGCCCACGTTGGTCAACGGGACCACTTCATACTGGTGAGACATTTGTAATCACTTTTTTTACGTTTTTTGTTTTTGTACATTTTCCTTTCGTGCATGTGACATAACATTTCTTTTCAGGTATGGCTTACGGGGAACGCGCCTATCCCCCCACCTCCTCATGCATGGCGTCGATTTTATGACCCCAGCGCCAACTACTGGCTCGAGGCTCTTACCCCGAGGATTGACCATTGGAAGGCTTGCCGAAGGGACATCGGTCGGGATCCGGAGACATTTGCTTAGGACAGTCTTGTGGCAAGATGGATTGTTATGGGATATGTACTTTATTAAGAAGAACATGTTTTCATATTTCATGTACCGTTTAGGGGATTTATGAACTATATCATGTATTGTGTGCCTCGTTTAGGGGATTTATGAACTATTTCATGTATTGTGTGCCCCGTTTAGGGGATTTATGAACTTTCATATTTCATGTATTTCGATGGATTGTTATGGGATATGTACTTTATTAAGAAGAACGAATCTTGTTGAAGTGGGATGAATTTCAGACTACGTTTGCGAATCTTGTTGATGGGTCTGAATAGGCAGAAACAACAATGGCTCAAAGTGGAGACTGAAATGTCTGTGTTTTCCACCACGGGTAACAGAAGGCGTTCAATGGGCCCTCGTGTCTGCGCGAAATGGGCCTTCGAGTAAGATCGAAGACTCGAAGGCCCATTTCGCGCAGACACGAGGGCCCATTGTGCGCCTTTTGTAACCCCTTTCACCCAACTGGGTAATTCCATTTTTACCAGTTCCGCGCATGCTTCTGAAAACAGTATACCATCAGCTTTTCTGGTGACAAGACTTATGCATGCACATCTCTCCCTTCCAGCAAATTCCAAGTATAAAATGAGACCTAAACCTTCTCCATTGTTGCTCCACTCTCTATCAACCCTAAACTCCATACCGAAACCAGAAGGAAAGCGTGTTCATCGCGAAACTCCATACCGAAGCTCCATATCGGTGCACCAATGGCTAAAAGGAAAGCGTGTTCATCGCGAACCTACCCCTTTGCTCCGCCCATCATAAACTTCACCATCGTCCACGTCCGTGGGGGTGAAGGAGACAAAGACGGAATGGTTTGTGATACAAGGCGCATCAATAAAAAACATCATCATGAACTGGAGCGAAGCTGGCTATGGAGCACCACCAGGATATTGTCGCTTCTTCTTGAACGACAACGATATAACACATCGTATCTACGCCAAAGAAACCACGGTGCAGCTTCGCCTGACTGAAGGTAACGAGATTCGGGCGATTGATGATATTTCGCCGGAGAATTAATGATGTGGTTTACTGTTATAAGTCACTTATTATGGATCCAAGTGTTTTTTCAGTAAGTTGTTGTTTATGGTGTAGGGTGTATGTTGTTTATGGTTTTTTCAAGTGCCACTTGTTTAGTGGTATAAGTCATTATGGTTGTTTACGGTTTTTTTGGTAAGTTGGTTGTAAGCGCCGTCGAAATGTGGATCCAAGTGTTATAAATTTCAAGTGTTATAAATTTCAAGTGTTATAAATTTCAATCGTTGTTTACCCTAAACCCTAAACCCTAAACCCTAAACCCTAAACCCTAAACCTAAACCCTAAACCCCAACCCTAACCCTAACCCTAACCCCAACCCTAAACCCTAAACCCTAACCCTAACCCTAAAACCTGGACCCTGAACCCTGAACCCTAAACCCTAAATCCTAATGTACTAATGGAGATAATCCAAAAACAACAACAAAAAATACGTAAAGTACTAATGTATGTCATCCGAACCATCCAAAACATCCAAAATGAAGAATAGTAATGTGAAATGAAACCAACAATCCAAAACCACCAAAAATAGATACATAATGTACTAATGTATGTGTAATATCAAAGCATCTAAGGCCGGCGCTTGTGTGAGGTGCTGCTGCCACTTCCGCGCTCGTGCATTGAATCCGGAAAGTGCCGGGTGGGCATCGGTGGGGAGGCGGTGCGACGGAATCTAGGATACTGAGCAAGTGCCTGAGATGCTGTGCAACCGGATGATCAGGCGGCATCTGTAGTAGCTGGCTCCGGATATATCCCGATGCGTGCTGTACCCTCTGCGCAAATAAAATCAATTCATATTAGTTTGTACACTCAAATATCAACTTAAACATACAATTACAAAAATATGTTCTTACCATCCTGTCAGAAACTGCCGGTATCGGGTGAGGCACAGGAGGACGGGGGTCATCCTGGTGCGGCGAAGTGCGGTCGACGTACACGTGAGATCGAGCCCTAAACCATGCCAAGTAGCCCTCCTCCACCTGCCATGCATACTCGGCACGCTGCACATCCAACTCAATCAGGTGCTCCATACGCTGTGCCCAGTGATGGTCCGCCGGATCATAAGAAACAATGTATGGGTGGTTCTGAATCGCGTCATGCTGGACCACAATCCTAGGCTGCAATGGTGGAGGAGGGATAGTCTGGATGCGACTAAACTGCCGCAACGCCCTCTCTGGATGGTACGCCTCCTGTATGATCCCAATGACCAGGACACCCCTATAGCGAGACACCCGGTACGCGCCATCAAAATCCAGCTCGTTGCCCCCACGGCATCTAGTGAATCTGCAAAGCGGAATACAAATCATCAATCATCACACTCACACTATACAATGTACGTCAGGTTGATTTTGAAGTCTAACCTCCTCTGTACGGATCGTGTCTAGAAGCTGTCGCATCGCATCCAGCCTACTCACGTCTCGACTGGGGGCCCGCTCACCAGGCTGTCGTGCGGCTGCAAGAGGGTCAGCTAGCACCTCCATAGCCAACTTGATCCGGCCCCGGGTGTGCTCGAAATAACTCATGATCCAAGTCTGAAACAATACTCATAAGATATTGAATCCAACCAAATTCGAAGAATGAAATATTTAGGACGAAGCACGTACCCTCAAAACAAGAGCGCAACCCGAGCATCCCTTAGTCTTGGCGCGCGACGTCATGCCCAGCTCACGAAATAGTAAAGACAATAAACCCGCCCCCAAGCATATCGACCAGTCCTCTCGTGGTCCAATAGAAAACCCAATATCCACGTCTTGATCATGTTCCCGGACTTGTCGACGAATAACGTCATCCCGATAAAGTACCATAGAAACACAGTGGCAATGGTCTCTGAGGATGCGGGTCGCGTCCCCCTAAACATGTCCAACAGAATATCTGCGATGGCCTTGTTCGGGGCCCATGTCCTCCACGCGTGTGTTGTCTGTGGATCGAGGCCGAGCAAATCCCCTAAACGAGCCTCGAGCTGCAACATATCCATCTGGGGTACCATAGCCTCTCCATCTATACGCAGCCCGAAAATGCGGTGCATGTCATGGAGGGTGATGGTCATCTCGCCCCACGGGAAGTGGAAGGAGTTGGTCTCTGGATACCAACGCTCCCGAAATGCAGAGATGAGAATGTGGTCCGTCGCCCCAAACTCCAAATCGATCAGCCCGATGAGACCGCTCCGCTGGGCGAGGCCCCACCAAGAATCGGGTCCTCCATGCATATACTCTCGAAACAAGTGTAAAGCATCCAAGTTCCTAGACCAGACTCTAATGACCTGAAGATACTAAACAGAGGAAAAAAAACGTGACTTAGAAAACCTAAGCATTGCTTTTGAAAAAAATTAAATACTCGTAGTTTGGAAAAGTTTACGTACGGTACGGTCGATCCAAATCCTGCCCGCCACATGTGTGGAATACGTCGTCAACAGGCTGCCGTCAATAGGACCTCCCGGAAAGCCCTCCGCAGCGGGAGGGTCCTCATGAGCGGCCCCTGCTGCTGGTGCAGGGGGGGCGGGGGTACCTCCGCAGCGGGGGAGGGGCAGGCACAGCTGCAACGGGAGGAGGGATGGGTGTTGCTGGAACGGGAGGAGGTATGTGGGATGATGGAACAGGAGGAGGGATGGGTGCTGCTGGAACGGGAGGAGGGGATGTGGATGTAAGCGGAGGAGCTGAGGGTCCCGCCACGGATGTAGTAGGATCGGTCGAAGAAGTAGGTGGAGGACTGGAAAAGACCGGTGGCGGTGGCGGGACATGGGTCGTGGTGGGAGGTGAAATAGAAATGGTGGCCTCGGATATGTGGTAATCGCCGACAAATCCTCCGCTGTACCTAAGGGAGCATCAAACTGTACATCCTGCTCCGTGAAGGGCATGTCGTCCCCTGCAACGTCATCTGGCAAGTCGTCCTGCAGGAGCTCCTCCATAAAATCAACCTCCACCTCGACGGAGGGGTCTACATCTATCTCCGGTGCATGCGTCAACTTCGGATCACTAGCTATCCGCTGCTGCTCGGTAGGCGGCACTCCGGCAAGTAACGCATGTGCAATCTCGGCGCACGTGAGCTTGGGCGCCTCCTTTTTCCTCCTCTTATCGAGGAGGACGGCGCTCAAGCTAGTGTGTACGTCCTTTAGGCGACAAGTTCAAATTAAATTAGTAAGTTTTCTATTAATTGTTTTTCCTTTTATTTATGTAAAATTAGAAATTCACCCTATAAATATGAATTCAACTAATGAATTCGTCGTTTCTGTCGGATTTCAAATTCCGAACCAAAAACTCATTTATCGTTTCTGTCGAAAAATGATTATAATTCAAACTCTAAATATAACTGTAATTATTTTTTTTAAAGCAATAATTCAACCTACGACTATGAATTCATATTAAGTACAAGTTCATAACTAATAATTCAAAATCTAAATATAACTCTAAATTAAGACAAATAAATTAAATAAAACAACTAATAACAACAACAAAAACTAAATATAAATAGGAATTTGAATAGTAAACAAATTATGAAATTAAATATCTTACTAAAAAAGCGAAATTGATTTACTCAGTATAACTCTAATTATTTTATAAAATCTCACTTTTTCCTCTATTCGAATTGTTCTAACAAAAATTAGTTACAACTTTGTTACGATTCTCTAATCTTCTTATTTATCTTAAAAAAATACTTATCTACATAATTTAATCATTTATCATTTTTTTAGGGTCATACTTATCTACTTATATTAATTACAAGTTCATAACTAATAATTCAAAATCTAAATATAACTCTAAATTAATACAAATAAATTAGATTAAACAACTAATAACAATAACAAAAACTAAATATAACTAGAAATTTGAATATTAAACAAATATCTTACTAAATAAGCCAAATTGATCTACTCAATATATTCAAATTGATTAACTCAATTATATAAACAAAATTTAATACCTAAAATTTGATTAATAATTCAATACGAAATTTTACAAACATATAAAATTTCGTAATGAATTTAAAACGTACCTCAGTCGTAAACGTTGCTCGGGTGCGGATTCGGCTACGAACAATATCGGCTCGGTGGACGTTGGTGGCGACGGGCTCGCTGGCGACGACCGCGGTGGCGACGGGCTCGGTGGCTGGTGGCGACGTGATGGCAACGGCCTCGGTGGCCGGTGGTTCCACCGGAACAACCTCGGTGGCCGGTGGTTCCACCGGAACAGCCTCGGTGGAGGCGGGTTGGGTGGGTTCCGTCGCGACGGGATTCGGTGCGGACTCGGTGGGGTCCGTCGCGACGGGCTCGGGTTCGGTCGAAGGCGGCGGTGGCGATCGCTCGGTGGCCATGGCGACGGCTCGGTTTTTTTTGTTCGAGTTTTGATTTGCGCGAGATCTCGTTTCGCGGACGGAGGTAGACGACGATGGCGGCGCTTCGTCGATTTAAACCTAAATATCCTCGAAACGGGCTTGCGCGGGTCCAAAAGCCGCGCAAGCCCAATGCGCGCGGCCCAAAATGCTGCGGCGGCACACTAAACCCTGAAACCCTAAATATGCGCGAACGCCCAATGCGCCTGGCCCAATAAGCGCGCAGGCCCATTTCGAGTGCCCGCGCGGGCCCATTTCGCGCGTCTGAAAATCATTTCCCGAGTCCCATTTTTTCCATTTGACGGTTTACGGTTTTGTCCTTCCGCGCAACGCCATTTCGCGCGAAATGGCGTTGCGCGGATATTCTGTGCGCTTTTAAAAAAAAAACTGTGCGTGTGTACCCCGCGTATATTTATCTATTTATAATTGTTTAGACCCACTTGGACTAATTCGTTTATAGAAGAGGATAAATTCATAAATTATTTAGATTTGTGATTGCTCTAAGTGTTTTCCTTTTAATACTGGAACTTAAGGTTAGTTGTTTAACTGAATCTAGAAGGTCTTCTAGGTTGTTAAATGGTTAGGGTTGTTTTTAGTCTAGTAGTTTTAATAACTAGAATTGAAGTTTGGAATAGAATTTTCAAGATAGATAATTCAAGAGGAAACAGAATCAATGATCAATACAAATATAATGGATATTAATTAGTTTAACATATTCTTCTCATACTTCTTATTCATAATTTTAATTACAACGAGAGCTTAGCCCTCCTTCATAGAAACCTTTCTATTGATTGAGGGGGCCATATTTGTGTGCATTTTAATTCCATTTTATTGTTATTCTAAGAGAACATAGGCTTTATGACGAGATTGATCATCAAAGCATACGACTCTCTACGAGTAAATTAATATGTAGCTAAGAATTTGGTATGAATTACGGGCAAGTGACGGTGTTGACGTGTTGATATTGCTCGACCAAGACAATAACTCTTCCACACCCAGAACTCGATTCTTTGGCTTAATGGAATCAAGAAGGAGCGCTCGGATCAATGATAGTATAGCCATATAGGTACCAATGTGTGGATCAATGACAGATTCTCTATGTTTTTCACATTCTGGTCTTCAATTTTCACACTTGCGCAATAGATGTATGTATAGTATACTGTATACAAACAGTTTATTCTGTGTAATTAATTAAATTTGTAGTCTGCCAATTCAAGTAAACCATACAACACAAATTTGACCACAATGGCTCTGGTTTGCAACTACATCTCGTTCCTTCTGGAGATCCAAAAGCAGCTACATACTTCAGCCATCTGAAATTTTGGTTTATTTCTTATAAGCTTGTACTTGACGATCTCGAGCTTTTCCCCATTGAGCATTTGGAACTGAGCATAGCTCCCAATATGCCGCTGGCACACCTTCATTGGGTCGATCCTGATATGCTGTACGTTAACGGTACGAGTTATAACTCACTCACAGCTTCATAACTAGGAAAATATATATGTATACATACCTCAACAGAATCTTTCTTAGCTTTCATTGAATTCCAGCACTGTTTGTACTGGGGCTCATCAACTCCGATGACTTGCCTCTGAAATCTTATGCATCTATATCCCTTTCCAAGATGTGGGTATCCCCAGCTCACATTGGAAACCGTATTATCAGGATACCAATAATAATTACGAGGCAGCTGATACTCAACTTTTTCCGCCCATTCCTGCACGAAAAGTGTATCCAGTTGGTCTAATTGCAATGGAATTGAAAGGAATATACCAATCAGATTTGATCAGTGCATCACCCTAATCAGGCTTTTGAGCTGTGTAGTGGAGTGTTTGGCATCCAAGGTAATAATTCTGGGCTTCTTGACTTGCAGTTGGTGCACAAAATGTCCAACTCTCTTGCTTTCCGTCTCCCTTTCAAGCTCTTGAAGCTTTACAATCCGCTTTCTTTCCGAAGCCAAACTCTGGTTTCTGTTGTGCCGCATTTGGAACCTCAATTTCTGAATCGGTTGAGCAAGTTCCTGCATCAAATGGAAGACCAATTGCATTGAAAAAAGTCCACAAATTAAATAAAATAATAAAAAGACGTGCATTTAATTTAATAATTACTTTGGCGGTTATAGGAGGTGTCATTCCATCCGTAAGTTCCTCCACCTCTCTGTGCAATGCCGCCGCCCATTCTCTGAATCTCTTATCCTCAGCTTCGATCAACTTGTGCATCCGCTCCTCCGTGTCCGCCATTTGAGATTCGATATCATCGTTGATGACTTCAGCTGTATCCAGTTTTGGAAATTCCCTTACGCCCATACTTTTGAATTTCAATAAGCTAAGCTTGCTTTGATTACAAGGAAACAGAAACGAATGCACAATGAGAGAGTGTTTGGAGAAATAGATAGCAACAATAAGCATATATATTGCAGCCAGATTTCGATCTGAAGAGGTCGAGGAACTCATGCAAGTCAACGGGAACATTAGCTTGCACCTCACGCCAAGAATTTCGGTTGCTTGTTTCTTTCTTTCTTTATGTATATTATTCTTCTCTCTCTTTTTTTTAATGTGAATTAGTCCATATATGGATATGGTCTTGAAAGTGAATTAGACCAACCTAAAAACAGGTCGATTTTCAGCAAGTTAAGCCAGGTCAATTCTGCATCGTTGGTATGCCCTGTTTTTTTTGGTCGAAGGTATGCCCTGTTTTTAGGTTCTACAGTAGTATTTTTTAGTTAGTTAGGTTGATTTTAGTTATTCTAATTGTAGATAATAATTGAATGGAGTATAAAATCTTATTTGATGTTGAGGATATGAAAACATTATTTAATCATAGAAATTGCATGTTAGGTACACCTATCAGAATCGGAACAAACCAATTACCAAATTCACCTATCCTCAAATCAAGGCAAAAACTCTCTCTTTCTGAAAACCCCTAATTTTCAAACTTGGTGTTTTGCCGCCCACCGAGATGGCGACGTCACCGGGCGACGCCCCCGGAAACCAATCTCACGATCCAAAGAGTGGTCTCACTACCGTGGAAGTTGATGTCCCAACTGATTTTTAAGGCGGGGTGCAACATATCACTCCTAATCCGGGTGTGGTACAGCCAAATGCAACTCCGTCTCCCACAACCAATGGTACTCCGCCGGTGTCCTATAAAGATTCTGTGATGAAAGGTGTCCATCAATCCTACCCTTCCACAACAACAAATGAAGTTTGGAAGGAAATACCCGACTTGTACGATACCGATGACGATGAAGTTCCCGAGCATGATGACCCGGAATGTCCCACAATCACTCTTACGACTGCTGAAAAACGAGCGATGCGACGCCCTTGGGCGAGGTCTTTGATCATTCACATGTTTAATAAAGGCCTGTGATATCTGCTAATTCGGGAAAAGCTTGAACATGAGTGGGCTCTTAAGGGGGCGTTCACGTTGGTGGACATCGAAAATGCTTATTATGTAGTCAAGTTCTCAAACTCGGATGACTACAAATATGTCTTGACACAAGGTCCGTGGATGATTGGCTATAATTACTTGATGATTTGTCAATGGGTTCCAAATTCGACCCTTATCATGAAATCGCAAAAGGTGCTCACTGCTTGGATTCGCATTCCAAGGCTTAGCATGGAATACTTCTGGGAAGAATTTCTCAAAAAAGTAGGCTAGCAAATTGGACATGTTTTAAGAGTTGATAAAAGTACACTCAATTTCTCAAAAAAGTAGGCTAAGAAATTGGACGTGTTTTAAGAGTTGATAAGAGTACACTCAAGGCTGATCGAGGACAATTCGTGCGGTTAGGTGTGGAACTAGATTCGGACAAACCTCGATCTACTTTCAAATTTTCGATGTAGGGATAAATCATGGACAATTCAGTATGAGGGAATCAAGATGTTGTGCTATGAATGTGGCAAAGTTGGCCATAATGTTGTGGATTGACCACTTCTGAAGCCGGAAAGTGAAGAGAACCAAGAGGAACAACTAAAAGAGATGCAAATTTACGAGAACCCTATTTCACAAAGCCATGAGGACAACACGGGAGGTAATCAGTTCAGACCATGGAATCAAGTGGTCAAACCAAGGAGGAAGCCGAGAGTACATGCTAATGTTCAAGGGACATGCAAAGCAGGACATAATTCAAGAGTGCCTACATCTCCAACTAAGGGCATGAATGTTCCAAGTCCAACAAACCCTAATGATGGCTCACGCTATTCTGCCCTAGTTGTTGATGAGAGCGAGCCTAGAGATGGCAGCAAGAATACAGTTCCAAATCAACCCCAACATGTCACACCGATGGACACGTTCCTGGAAAAAATTGGGAACCATAGAGTTACGGTGGTTTTACCACAACAGTCACCGGCGATAAGTTCTCACAACACCGGCTCCACGTCATTAGAGACCAACTCGTGAAACAATGGAATTCAAAATAAAAAAAGAGAGAAAAAAGATCTTAAAGAGGTTGCATTATCTACGGCAAAAAAATCCAAAGGGAAAGTATCCACCCGAAATTCGGTAGTTACTAAAGAGGCGGAAATCAAAAGATCTTATTTGATATCATATATGGTAACAAAGACTCCTACCCAACAGAAAAATCAATTATTTCCCAAATTTGCGATTACTTCGCACACAAGCCATCCACCCCCATGCCCTAAACCTAGTCCTACCATTCCTTCACATCAGGACCAAAGTTCTTCGACTAACACAAACCCACCACCGATGATCCACAATCAACCTCATGGAAACCCAAGTCATATCGGTGGTAACCACTCAAAGTTTGCTGGTGTCGAAACGTCGGACTGGCCCGTTCTTCCCGACCATCCCAGTGTTGGCCAACAAAATTCCAGTGGACTTCCTACCAATTCAGATGGAGACAAATCCGCTTCTACGCAGGGTAAAAGTACCCCCACGAATCAGTGATGCTCTACTCTGTCTTAGGGGTGCAGTGGTTTCTTATGCTATGTCCGAGATGACTCTCCAGCTCCCAATCTATTGGGATTTAATTAATAACGTGTCTCTTATGAATCCGCTAAGTATTTCTTATTTGGAATGTTCGTGGGGCGGGATGCCCTAATTTTCTGTCTTCTATTCGAGAATTGCTTCATCGGCATAGTCCTTCAGTGGTGGCTTTGGTGGAACCACGTATTGGTGGTGTTCATGCTACTCAAGTTTTTCGTCACATTGGTTATGATGGTATGACCCGGATTGATCTTGATGGCTATTCCAGTGGCAATATGGGTTGGTAAAAGAAAGATCTTGTAGTTTGTCATGTAAAAGGAGTTTGGTTCCCTGTATGCACTTACAAAAGAAGTGGAAAGAATTGGAAAAAGAGTTTGTTATGATAAGCAGAACTCGTTACCGACCCTAGTAGGTTCGGTACCAACCTTCCCAAAAGAGAAGAAAAAAATCAGTGAAAAGATCAGAAGGAAGAAAGAAAGAGAAAAAAAAGAGAGTTGAGTAGTGTATAAAGTGCATGAGCCAAAATTTCCTTGTTGTTTTTGAGCAAGATTAAGTTAGGATATTAAAAGGGATGAAAGAAGTTGAAATTAGTGTGTATAATGTTTGAGAGAGTTTGGTATGTTGTTTTGAGAGTTTTGAATTATGTGTGAGTTTTTAGGAGTCTTTGATTCTCGGATATTATTTGCACCACATAGCCAAAATATTCCATGCCTTATTGTTATTACCGAGCCCCATTACAACCCGGCCGAATGGAAGCTTCTATGAAGTTTTTCATTGAGCCTAAGTTCTCTTGATGATTTTTATATGTTTTGACATCTCTGGTGGAGAGATTGGTGATATAAGTAACAATGGCTATGTTGATTTTTGTATATTGGATTGAGTTGAGAGTTGTTATTATAAGCCCAAACACTTGAGAGTTGAGAGAAACACATTACCCTTGTGAGGTTGGATTCTTGGTTGCTTTTGCTTGAGGTTGCATATATGTGTGATGACGTTAGATTCACTTGTCTACTTATTTCTGCTTGAGTTATGATGTTGTTTTTGATAAAGGCATTAACTTGATATATGTGTTGATGGTTTTGTTTCTTGTCTTGTTGATTTCTTGAGGACAAGCAAGTCTAAGTATGGGGTATTTTGATGTCCGCCTTTTTAGTCATGTTTTTAGGGTGTGTTTTTAGTGTGTTTGAGTCTTTTTCTTTAGTTTGGTGTTTTGTTTTGATTCGTTTGTGTAGGTTTTCATATTTTCTTAAGATATGGAGTCTACATAAGCTTTGGTGGTGTTTTGTACGTTTTTAGAAGCTATTTGGAGCACTTTTGAGGAAAAGAGCGAAACCGAAGAGAAGCACTTAAGGAAAAGCTCAAGGAAAGAAGTTCATAAAGATATTGAAGATCAAGTTTGAGCTTGGAAAGAAGTAGAGAAATTCGTTACAAGAACATAGGAAAACGAATCGAGTCAAACGAAGTTGTAACGAACCCGCTACGCAAGTTTTACTATGGGTTGTTTTCAGTGCTGTCTCAGCTCGGTACCGAGGTGCACAGTTCGGTACCGAGGCATACCGTGTCGTAGCGAAGACCGAGTCGACGCACTTAAATGCACTTTTATCCTATTTCCTTTTATGTTATTAGATAGATAGAAGGAATATATCTTATTAGAAGATATTATTTCCTTAGAGATAGCTTCTTAGATAGATTAGTTTCTCTATAAATACTTTTGTCTACCCTTTGTTTTTCTCGACACAATCAATTGCCTTGGAGGGCAAGTAAGGGGAAAAGAGAGAAGTTAGAGAGAGGCATGGGAGAAGGCGTGTTTTAGAGGGATGAGTAGAGATTGTTATTGGATTCAAAGTTGTAAGCTTTCTCTTTAATTTAATTGTTATGTTTTCAATGATGCTTTGTGAGTAGTTTTCTCTCTCTAAGGTTGGGGTTAAACCCAACAATGGTTGTGCATGCTTGTTAGAAGCGAAATCGGATTAATCATAGTTGAAGTAGAAGAGATGGATAGTAAGTTTATTAATTGAACGAAAGTTAGTTGATTTACTTGCTTAGGTTGACGAAAGTTGACACCTTTATGTGATAAAAGCATGATCTTTATGTTTCATAGCGTTTGGCTTGCATGATTGTTGTTGTGGTGATACCTAAACCTTAGAATTTCTCTTTCTCTTGATAAAAACTCTTACTTTCTCTCTTACTTGCGTGACAAGTAACAGAACTTAGCACTGACTTTCTCCCTGTGGACGAACCTTACTTCGCTATACACAGCGGGGTTTTGATATAAATTTATTTGTTTTCAAGAAACCCTCTCAAAAAATTGGCACCGTTGCCGGGGAGATTTCAATAGTGCCAAGTTTTGTTCTTTTTACGTTTTGCGGGAATCAGACAAGTCGGTAACAACCCCCCTAGGGTCGGTACCCCCCCTAGTGCCAAGTTTCTGTGCTTTTTCTGTTTATTTTCTAGGTCGTTGTCGAGTCGTTACCGACCCTATCCAGGTCGGTACCGACCCTGTCGACAGGTAGTTGTTTTTTTTCTTTTTAGTTTTTGTTTCACGGGATCGCTGCAGGCTCGATACCGACCCTAGGGGGCCTTGCAACCGACCCTCCTTCGAGAACCCGTTTTGCTTTTGCTTTTGTTTTTTTTTGTTTTTGCTTTCAGTATATGCCAGCTGAAGGACGCCGAGTTGTCTCTAATTCAGTAGTAGACTCTGAACCTGAGCCATGGCCATGACACCGGAAGAGATGGCACAATAGATGGCCGCTCTCCAGAGGCAGATGGAGGCGTTACAGGCTGATCGAGATGCCGTTGCTGCTGTCGCTGAACGTGAAAGAGTAAATCCTGAGCGTGAACGAGCAAACACTGCCCGTCTGCAGGAGCAGTTGAATGCCTATCCAAGGAATTCCAAACAGTATATGCATCCAAAACTGAGGGTGCTAGAGTCTGCAATCGTGCTTCCGGAGATAGAGAAGACTTTTGAGATTAAGTCCCAATTTATATCCTTAATCAAAAGGGCTCAGTTTGAGGGAAAACTGACTCGGCTAACGTCGTTGTTGCCAAGATAAAAAATAAATTACCCTAAACTACAAACTAGTATAGTATGCAAGTAAGGGATCGTACCCAAGAGAATCGGGATTCTGAACAATCAACAGATAACAAGACAGGGGTTTTGGAAGTTTAGACAAACAAGCAAACAAGAAAATAATATTGGGGATTAAATCAATTGAAGGAAAGCAGAGTTCATTCAATCAATTCCACCTTTTTAATCATTCGATCATTGATTCATACACTTTTCTATTAATTCCCAGGTTAATTCCAATCCTTATAAAAGATTCCCGCTTGTCCACGGTCCAAGCGAAATTATGATATGAACAAGAACGCTTAATTCAAATCATGCAAAGTATTAAGGATATAAGGATATCAAATCATGCAATCAAGCTACGAGTCTCATGCATAAAATAACAACCAAATACTCTTCTCAATTCTAGTCCACGGTCCTAGAAAAGAGTTGTTTCAAGGATAAATAAGATTGCACAGACAACAATCAAACCTAATCCAAACAGTAGATCTAATTCAATCAAACAAGTTGACCAGGCTCATAAAATCAAACATAGATCATATAAATTAAACCAAGAGTTTTGATATTAACCAAGGGATAGAAAAGTTACCAGAATCTCACGAATTACATAAAAAGGTTTCCTTGATCAAACAAACTCTAAGGGAAATTAGTTCTCCATAATAAAACTGAAATAAAACCTAAAAAGTAAAAGTATGCTCTGAAAAGAATGCTCCTCCAAGCAGTAAACTGAAAACCGAAACTAAACTTAAATAGTCAAAATATATCTGAAACCCTAAGATATAATTATAAATAAAAGATAGAATAAACGAAACAAAGTCGGCGCTGGAAAACCACGTTCCGCGAGCACGGAATCAAACCGTGAGCGCGGATCAGTCAGTCCTCCTCGACCGCGGAATCTCCTCGAACCGCAAGCGCGGTTCTGAACCTCGGCTGCGGATCCTGCGTCTTCAATTTCTCTCGAATCTTCTCGCCACTGCGGGCTCGGGTCCAACCCGAGGGCGCGGGTCTTGACTTTTTAACCTCTTCAGCTCGATCGAGGACTTCTGTCTTCCAAATCTTCAACTGTAGGCTCTTCTGATATTATATATAATCATCCTAATCTAGCCTAAAACACTCAAAAAATCCTAATAAAAATACAGAATTACGTTGTACTAAAACCAACGTATGAAATTCCCCCATACTTAGATCTTGCTCGTCCTCGAGTAAGCTCAAAATAAATCTAACAATAAATCCTATCAAAGATCCACATGAAGTAAAGGGAAATCTCATAAAATCTAACTCTCAACTCACAACCCGAACCCATGTAGAGAAATAATGAGCAAAGACATGAAAGCTCAAATCACACACCTCACAGATACAAGATATAGCACTCAAGCTCTAAAAAGTGTAGAGCAACCTAGGATCTACCCAACATCTAAAATGTAATCCCCAGACCCCAAAGTAGAATATGAATCCTACACACTCCGATTTTACCACTCATTCTACTTAGGCGCCCTTTCGGGTTTTCACCTAATCACTTTTTTCATTTTTCTTAGGTGTGCTCACATATACTCACATCTCTCATAAACCTCTTATTACCCCAGCCTAATGCCGGTCCGGGTTACCTGCTTATTACCTGAGCCGCCCTTTTGGGTTTTCAGCTCATCCCAGGATTTATATGCCTTTTTTCTCTTTTTTTATGGCTTTTTTAAAATTTTTTTACTGAATCGAATGACAGAAATAGAATGCAACTGTACATATGATACAAATAATAGCAGTGAATCCCTTCCCCCATACTTAAACCCTTCATTGTCCCCAATGAAGCTAAGAAATAAAGAACAAAGTATAGAAGAAGGAATCAGAAGACTCACTACTAACATATTATCCCATAATTGCTCCTGCCTATCAGTAAAATTCTATAGCCCGAAATACCCCATACTGAATGAAACAGAATCGAACGAGGAATATTACCCGGAACTGATAACAGCAGGCGCGTCTAGCAAACAGGGGCGCGGATCGGTGAAAACTCCACCCGCGGGTGCGGGTCACAGCCGCGAGCGCGGTGTCTGAAAAATCTCAACCGCGAGCGCGGATCGAATCCGGGGGCGCGGAACCTGGCGATTTCCAGATCTCAACTTTCGCCGACAATGGCGGACTCAAAACCACCTCCAAATCTTCTCAATTCTTCTCAAGCAACAGCAATTCGACCTCATTAAGGCAGAAAATCAACTCCAATTTGCACAAACGCCTTTAATCCGACCAAACTCTTGAGCCTTGCTTCGGGGGTCTCACCCGGAAACCTTTTATTTCGGGGGTTTCACCCGAAAATCTTTTATTTTTATTTTATTTTATTTTTTTATTATTTTATTTTTCTGGAAAAACGGAAATTATAGTTGTCAAGGCAGATCCGCGGGCTCGTCCTCGCCTCGGGTCTGCTTCTTTTTGATGGAAAAAATTGTACCCTGCAAGTTAGCCCGACAAAAACAAAACGAATACTAAAACTAAAACTTAAACTAAAAGGATAAAAATAAAAGAAAAGAAAAACTTACCTCGGGTTGCCTCCCGAGTAGCGTCTTTGTTTAACGTCGTTTGGCCCGACGTCTTTTATGCTCAGAATGGATCATCATCTATTTGAAACTGGACCTTTTTCCCTTCATGTGCCATAGATAATAGGCCCTTTGAAATATCAATTATAGCGCTCGCCGTCTTCATAAATGGACGAGCCAACATCAAAACTGGGTCGTATCTCCCCTTACCAATTTCCAAGACATAAAAGTCCGTCGGAAAAATTAAGCCATCCACCTGCACTAAGACATCTTCCACAAATCCTTTCGGATGTACATTAGAGTGATCAGCTAGTTCAATAGTAATGTTTGAATCTTCTAATGGCCCTAAACCTAACCGCTCATATATGCTAAGTGGCATGACATTAATGGAGGCTCCAAAATCAAGCATAGAATGCTCAATTTTGGCCTCACCAATAGTAACGGGAACAGTAAACCTCCCTGGATCTCCATACTTCTTAGGCAATTGCCTTTGAAGCATGGAAGATACATTTTCAACATTCTCAACAAGGTTGACTTTTGTAACCTTCCCCTTCTCTTTTTGCTTCCACTTGATAGTACATAATTCTTTCAGAAATTTAGCAAAACGAGGAATACTTTGAACAAGTTTAAGTAAAGGGACATTTACCTCACACTTGGAGAAGGTTTCAAAAATTTCCTTGTCATTGGCAGGCCTCCTGGTGTCCATCAGTGCCTCAGGAAATGGTGGAGCGGGCTTTTGAGAAGCCATGGGAGGAAACGAAGGCCTGACGTAAGAATCAGATTCTATCAGAGGGGCGATCCGCGAGCGCGGATTTGGACCCGTGGGCGCGGTTCTGGTCCTCGGTCGCGGTTTCTGGCTGAATCTCAATTTCTGCTTCGATTTCTGTGTCGCGGGAACTGTCCTCCGGCGAGCTCGGTGAGTTTCCGCTGGCTGGGATTTCAATATTCAGCTCTTTCCTACTCCTTAATGTCATTGCACTCACATTCTCTCTCGGGTTAATGGTCTGAAATTGAAGTTTTCCCGAGTCCCTAGCTTCTAGACGGTTCAGAATGGTTGCAATTTGACTTAATTGACTCTCCAGGTTTTTCATTGCAGCCTTAGTCTCTTGATTCTCCTTCATTAACTGATTGATAATGGCTGGATTTCCATGGGGAACCTGGGGCCTTGGCACATAATTAGGCCTGGGAACATAATTGGGCTGACCTCCCTGTGGTGGAAAAGGTTGTTGAGGTTGTTGATTCTACCTAAAGTTAAGATGGTTTGCCCACCCCGGGTTGTAGGTATTTGAATATGGGTCATTTCGGGGTCTTTGATCATAGTTCCCTATAGCATTCACATCAGCTGCTGGCTCTTGCATGATAGGGCATGCATCAGAAGGATGGCTAGATTCACCACAGATTCCACAAGCCCTTGAACTTGAAGCTCCATTGCCCACCAACAGTTGCTTCATCATAGCTTTTAACTCCCTTACTTCAGCATTCAGGGAATCATTAATAGAATTGACAGACCTACTGTTGGACCTCTTCCTCTGGTTTTTGCATTGTTCAGCTAGAGTTTCCAACTTCTCAAACGCATGCCTAGGAGTAAGATTCTCATAAGAACCTCCACATGAATTCATCAGGCGCCTATCAGCATCACATAGACCTTCAATAATATAACAGATCAAGTCTTTATCAGAATAGCCATGGTAAGGAAAACTGGCTATGAGTCTCTTGAAACGCTCATAGTACTCATACAGATTCTCATCATCTCCCTGCTCCAGGCTGCTCAGCTGCTTCTTAATAGATGTTTGCTTGGCAACAGGGAAATATTTCTCCAGAAAAGCACCCTTCATCTGAGCCCAAGTAGTAATCGTCTCAGGTGCTAAGTATAGATACCATTCCTTAGCTGCATCAGCCAAGGAAAATTGAAAAGCTCTCAACATTAGCTGATCTTCAGTCACATCAGCTGGCTTCATTCCCAAGCAGACAGAATGGAACTCTGCAAGGTGTTTATTTGGATCCTCCCTACTCATCCCATGGAACTTAGGCAAATAATGGAGAAGACCACATTTAAGCTCAAATTTCACTCCTTCTCCCAGGGCGGGAAATTGAAGACCAAGTTGTTGCTGCTCTAAATTAGGCGCAGTCAGTTGCCTAATAGTGCGATCTGCCATGGTTACTAAATGCTCTTCAACCTCTGAATCAGATTAGGAAGAAGAAGAAATTGGGTCAAACTGTATGCCTAACACTTGAGCCTGAACTTGACGTCTCAATTGTCTCAAAGTCTTGTTAATTTATGGATCAAACGGAACAACAAGTGAATTATCAGTAGAATGGGTAAGAACCATAAGATGGGTTCTTACCAATCTGGGGGTTCTAGACGAACCAAACCGCGGGCGCGGAATAAATCTGAGGGCGCGGGTCTGCCGTGGGTGCGGTTGTGGGCCGCGAGCGCTATTTCGTCAGAAACACCGATTAAACAGAAAATTAAAAACCGATTCCCCGGCAACGGCGCCAAAATTTGACTCGGCTAAAGTCGTTGTTGCCAAGATAAAAAATAAATTACCCTAAACTACAAATTAGTATAGTATGCAAGTAAGGGATCGTACCCAAGAGAATCGGTTTTTTCTGAACAATCAGCAAATAATAAGACAAGGGTTTTTGGAAGTTTAAACAATCAAGTAATTTCAAGTATTAAATCAATAAAGGAAAAGCAGAGTTCATTCAATCAATTCCACCTTTTTAATCATTCGATCATCAATTCATCCACTTTTCTATTAATTCCCAGGTTAATTCCAATCCTTATAAAAGATTTCCGCTTGTCCACGGTCCAAGCGGAATTATGATATGAACAAGAACGCTTAATTCAAATCATGCAAAGTATTAAGGATATAAGAATATCAAATCATGCAATCAAGCTACGAGTCTCATGCATAAAATAACAATCAAATACTCTTCTCAATTCTAGTCCACGGTCCTAGAAAAGAGTTGTTTCAAGGATAAATAATATTGCACTGACAACAATCAAACCTAATCCAAACAGTAGATCTAAGTCAATCAAACAAGTTGATCAGGCTCATAAAATCAAACATAGATCATATAAATTAAACCAAGAGTTTTGATATTAACCAAGGGATAGAAAAGTTACCAGAATCTCACGAATTACATAAAAAGGTTTCCTTGATCAAACAAACTCTAAGGGAAATTAGTTCTCCATAATAAAACTGAAATAAAACCTAAAAAGTAAAAGTATGCTCTGAAAAGAATGCTCCTCCAAGCAGTAAACTGAAAACCGAAACTAAACTTAAATAGTCAAAATATATCGGAAACCCTAAGATATAATTATAAATAAAAGATAGAATAAATGAAACAAAGTCGGCGCTGGAAAACCACGTTCCGCGAGCACGGAATCAAACCGCGAGCGTTGATCAGTCAGTCCTCCTCGACCGCGGAATCTCCTCGGACCGCAAGCGCGGTTCTGAACCTCGGCCGCGGATCCTGCGTCTTCAATTTCTCTCGAATCTTCTCGCCACCGCGGGCTCGGGTCCAACCCGAGGGCGCGGGTCTTGACTTCTTAACCTCTTCAGCTCGATCTAGGACTTCTGTCTCCAAATCTTCAACTGTAGGCTCTTCTGATATTACAGATAATCATCCTAATCTAGCCTAAAACACTAAAAAAATGCTAATAAAAATACAGAATTACGCTGTACTAAAACCAGCGTATCAAAAACCCACTGAGTGCCCAATAGAACATATTAGAAATTTCCTTTATTTATGTGACACTTTTGCTGCTAATGGTGTCTCTTTGGAATATGTTCTGTTAAAAGCTTTTAAGTGGTCTCTTGTAGGAAAGGCCCTGAGCTGGTTAGAGAGCCTACCTCCCAAGTTAATAAAGAAGTGGGAAACTCTGCATGACTTGTTAATGACAAAGTTCTTCCCACCTGCCAAGACTGCGGAGTTAAGGAAGCGCATCACCTCTTTCCACCAGATGCCTAATGAGACCTTTGTGGAGACATGGGAGAGATTCAAGGAGATGCTTAGACAGTGCCCTACCCATGGGCAACCACAATATGTACTCCAAGAAATCTTCTTCCAAGGGATCAATGTTGAGACGAAAAACCACATCAACCTTCACACTCCTTGCGGTTTCATTGAGATTGATCCCGATGAGGCGTGGGCGTTGCTTGACAAGTTGACCAACTACGATGCAATGTATGGAGTACAACAAGCCCAACAGCCCCAACGAAGGCTCTATACACCGAATAGGGACGAGGTAGACCCCGAGGTGAAGCACCAGTTCTTGCAAGATGAGGTCAACCGTCTGAAAAAGAAGGTAAGTTTTCTTAAATCATCTCCATCTTGTCTAGAATGTGGGTCTCAATCCCATATTACTTCTGCCTGCACTAACTTGCAACAGGTACGTGCTGTTGATGCATATGAAGAAGCTAACTATATGAGAGGTCCATATAGGAACCAAGGTAATACTTTTTATGCATGGAGGAATAACAATCAGCCCACCTGGGGCAACTATGGCCAAGGGAGCCAACCTCCTCATCAAGAACAAAGGGTTCCTCCTTATAGACATCCGGGCTATCAAGAGACGCCATCATGGGTGAATGGACTCTATGAAGGGATCAATGGATTAAAGAATGAAATCAATGGAGTCCAAGCCAACCTCAATAATCAGATGAAAAGATGGGGAGAATTCAATATATGGAAGAAGAGTGTTGACTCGCAACTAGGGAACCTAGCTGCACGGATTCCAAGACCGCAAGGTCAACCCCCGGGCCACCCCGAAGAGAACCCGAGAGGACAAATTGTGGCCATACACCTCATAAGTGGCAAGGAGTTGCCAGATCGAGCCAAGCCAAAAGGTACAAAGCACGGCAACGAAGATGATGCCCCAATCAAGCTCGTTACCGACCCCAGCAAGGTCGATATCGAGGCTCAACCACTCAATACCGAGGCTCCCCAGGTCGGTACTGAGTCATCCAGGCCAGGTAAGTCTTCTGAACCAAGTTCTCAGTTCGTTACCGATCCCACAAGGGTCGGTACCGACCCCTTATCTGCACCGATCGACCCTCTTGTTGATTCAGTTGGTCCTCGATCCGGGTCTCTCTCTATCCTGAGTCCGTCAAAAACTCTTCCTTTCCCGATTAATAAGTCTAATGATGTCACAGAAGGAAAGTTTAGAAGGTTTGTTAAAATTCTTCAAGGGTTAAATATTTCAATTCCATTTACTGATGCCCTTAATGAAATGCATGTCTACACTAAATTTTTGAAAGAGATTTTAAGCAGGAAAAGATCTATCTCGGAGTTGCATGATGAAGTCCGATCCATAAAGCTTCCAGAGAAACTCGGTGATCGAGGTAAGTTTGTAATTTCAATTGGTATTGGGACTCGCCGTTTTAAAGCTCTATGTGATCTAGGTGCCAGTGCCAGTTTATTACCATTGTCTATCTGGACCAAGGCTAACATGGGACCACTGGAGCCTATTGATATGAATCTCTACATGGCGGACGGATCTTCTGTAAATGCAACTGGAGTCGTGGACGATGTTCCTATCCAAGTTGGAAAATTCTTTGTTCCCAATGACTTCATTGTTCTAGATATGCCAGAAGACCCTGTGGTACCAATTATTCTTGGAAGACCATTCTTAGCCACCGTAGGGGCACGAGTAGATGTTAGAAAAGGACTTCTCACATTTGATATAGGTGAAGAAAAAGTCGAGTTTCGCTTCAATCCGGTCGTGAATGAGGTTGCTAGTTGTAGTATTGAGGAGCTTACCGACCCACCTTGGCTCGGTAACGACCCCTCTCTGAGTACAGAAACTAGCAAATTCAATGTAGTCACGCCTATAGAGGAGCCTACCGACCCCCCATGGATCGGTAACAACACTTATTTGAAGGAAAACGAGGTGGGAGGTGGATCCAGGCACGACATCGAGCCACTTCCAGATCCAGCAGGGTTGTTAACGACCCATATAGCCTCGGTAACGAGCCCTTTTCTGCTCAATCAAGGTGAGTCTTCTTATTCTGGTTTGATTGATTCTGGTCATGATCCTTTTGCTTATCCTTGTTCGATATTAGATCCTACTGTTAGTTCTGTGAAGGAGTCAAAACCTCCTTGGTTTTCGGACTTTACTAACCCTGTTGTAGGATTACCGAGCATACTTATTGATGATCGAGGGCCAAATATTTTGGAGAGAAGCTATGATGTTTTTCAGGCTAAGTATGGGGTTTCTTTTGATCCCTACAAAGCTGGATGGAAGCCGCCTTGATCCTCCAAGGTAAGTTCGTCGGGCTAACGACGTTAAAAATAGCGCTTACGGGAGGCAACCCGCTTTTAGTTTTCGCTTTAAGTTTTTGCTTTCTTAGTTCTTTTTGCTAGCTTTCTTTTGACTTGTTTTTAGGTTAGCTTAGTATCGTAGGGATAGAACTTTTTCTAAAGTGACTCAGGTACAAAGATATGGAAGAAGTGCTACACAAAGAAGCAAAATACTCGGTGCCAAGAGCAACAACGAAGAATCGGTGTACATCAAGCTCGATACCGACCCCCCAGTGTCGGTACCGACCCTTACAGGAACCCGAAAAAAATCAGTAACCTCCTAAGTGATTAATGGTTTCAGACAGCTTCAAGTTTTATTTTATGAGTTCCCTTTTCTTATCCTCTTTATTCTTTTTATGTTTTAAATAGTGAGGACACTGTTTGGTTTAAGTATGGGGTATGGGAAAAGGTAACTCGGTTTTGTGTCAGTTTTTGTCTTTGTTTGTGCTTTTTAGGATTGATAATATTCCACTTAGATGTCCTATGATATGCTTTAACTTGCTTGATCATGTAATTCCATATCATGTTTGGATAGCTTTGCCTGAATCATGTTGAAAATTGTTTTTATGTGGATATTTAGCATGTGATATAATTGAGCACATATGATCTTAGGTATGAGTGACTTAAATCCAACAAAAATTTCTACCTACCTTATGAGTTATTTTTGGCCTTATAGGGAGATCATCAAAAATCCCTCTTCTTTTCTTGTGTGATTTACTCTCCTTATGCATATTATCTCTTGTCATTGATATGGTTATCTATTTCTTGAGACCTATATGAGATATTAGTTCATTGCATATGAGATCATATGATGGAGAACTTATTTTTCTTAAGCCCTATTAATCCTTATCTACCTTATAATTATCCTCTTTTTGAAGCCAATTTGAACCTTTAAGCTTTTTATTTTTAGCTCCACAAAATAATTTCCTGGCCGAGATAAGCTTGACCCTATCCGGGGATTAGGACTTAGTGTTGGTTATTATGATGATTTTGTTGAGTGAGACATGTTGGTTCAAGTGTGGGGTAATATGGGTTGGTAAAAGAAAGATCTTGTAGTTTGTCATGTAAAAGGAGTTTGGTTTCCTATATGCAGTTACAAAAGAAGTGGAAAAAGAGTTTGTTATGATAAGCAGAACTCGTTACCGACCCAAGTAGGTTCGGTACCAACCTTCCCAAAAGAGAAGAAAAAAATCAGTGAAAAGATCAGAAGGAAGAAAGAAAGAGAAAAAAAGAGAGTTGAGTAGTGTATAAAGTGCATGAGCCAAAATTTCCTTGTTATTTTGGAGCAAGACTAAGTTAGGATATTAAAAGGGATGAAAGAAGTTGAAATTAGTGTGTATAATGTTTGAGAGAGTTTGGTATGTTGTTTTGAGAGTTTTGAATTATGTGTGAGTTTTTAGGAGTCTTTGATTCTCGGATATTATTTGCACCACATAGCCAAAATATTCCATGCCTTATTGTTATTACCGAGCCCCATTACAACCCGGCCGAATGGAAGCTTCTATGAAGTTTTTCATTGAGCCTAAGTTCTCTTGATGATTTTTATATGTTTTGACATCTCTGGTGGAGAGATTGGTGATATAAGTAACAATGGCTATGTTGATTTTTGTATATTGGATTGAGTTGAGAGTTGTTATTATAAGCCCAAACACTTGAGAGTTGAGAGAAACACATTACCCTTGTGAGGTTGGATTCTTGGTTGCTTTTGCTTGAGGTTGCATATATGTGTGATGACGTTAGATTCACTTGTCTACTTATTTCTGCTTGAGTTATGATGTTGTTTTTGATAAAGGCATTAACTTGATATATGTGTTGATGGTTTTGTTTCTTGTCTTGTTGATTTCTTGAGGACAAGCAAGTCTAAGTATGGGGTATTTTGATGTCCGCCTTTTTAGTCATGTTTTTAGGGTGTGTTTTTAGTGTGTTTGAGTCTTTTTCTTTAGTTTGGTGTTTTGTTTTGATTCGTTTGTGTAGGTTTTCATATTTTCTTAAGATATGGAGTCTACATAAGCTTTGGTGGTGTTTTGTACGTTTTTAGAAGCTATTTGGAGCACTTTTGAGGAAAAGAGCGAAACCGAAGAGAAGCACTTAAGGAAAAGCTCAAGGAAAGAAGTTCATAAAGATATTGAAGATCAAGTTTGAGCTTGGAAAGAAGTAGAGAAATTCGTTACAAGAACATAGGAAAACGAATCGAGTCAAACGAAGTTGTAACGAACCCGCTACGCAAGTTTTACTATGGGTTGTTTTCAGTGCTGTCTCAGCTCGGTACCGAGGTGCACAGTTCGGTACCGAGGCATACCGTGTCGTAGCGAAGACCGAGTCGACGCACTTAAATGCACTTTTATCCTATTTCCTTTTATGTTATTAGATAGATAGAAGGAATATATCTTATTAGAAGATATTATTTCCTTAGAGATAGCTTCTTAGATAGATTAGTTTCTCTATAAATACTTTTGTCTACCCTTTGTTTTTCTCGACACAATCAATTGCCTTGGAGGGCAAGTAAGGGGAAAAGAGAGAAGTTAGAGAGAGGCATGGGAGAAGGCGTGTTTTAGAGGGATGAGTAGAGATTGTTATTGGATTCAAAGTTGTAAGCTTTCTCTTTAATTTAATTGTTATGTTTTCAATGATGCTTTGTGAGTAGTTTTCTCTCTCTAAGGTTGGGGTTAAACCCAACAATGGTTGTGCATGCTTGTTTATGATCATGTCTTGATTGTTTTTATTGCATGAATCTATTCTCTTGTTCTTAATCCTTGAAACGAAAGTTGATAGAAATTTCTCATTCATAGTTAAAGCGAAAGTGGAAACCTTGAATTAGAATAGTCAATTTAGGGTTTTGAATCGAAAGCTGATTAATCCTAGTTGAAGTAGAAGAGATAGATAGTAAGTTTATTAATTGAACGAAAGTTAGTTGATTTACTTGCTTAGGTTGACGAAAGTTGACACCTTTATGTGATAAAAGCATGATCTTTATGTTTCATAGCGTTTGGTATGCATGATTGTTGTTGTGGTGATACCTAAACCTTAGAATTTCTCTTTCTCTTGATAAAAACCCTTACTTTCTCTCTTACTTGCGTGACAAGTAACAAAACTTAGCACTGACTTTCTCCCTGTGGACGAACCTGACTTCGCTATACATAGTGGGGTCTTGATATAAATTTATTTGTTGTCAAGAAACCCTCTCAACAAGGTGATTTTAATGCAACACTGAATTCCGAGGAATGTTCTTACTCTTCAGTTGGGTCCAACAGGGCGTCTCAAATTTTTTGGGAGAAAGTAGAGGAATTGGAATGGATTGACTTAGGTTTTAAAGGTCCACCATTTACTTTGTTCATTGACAGATCTGAATTAACGTACAAAGTTGCGCGTCTTGGCATGGCGTTTTGTTCCGAGGATTGGCGTTTGCAATTTTTGGAGGCTCGAGTCTCCCACTTGTCAGCACCATACTCTGATCATATTCCTCTGTTGATTTGCCTTAATGAGTCTTTGCCAAGGCTAATGATGCATCAGTCATTCCGTTTCCAAGCCGCTTGGCTCCTGCATGAGGATTATAATAATTTTCTCCAACATAACTGGCGTTCAGAATTGCTTTTATCAGATTCCCTTCAACTTCTTTCGACAAGTCTGGATTGTTGGAATAAGGAAGTTTTTGGGAACATCTTTCGTAAGAAAAAGAGGTTGTGGGCACGTCTTGAGGGTATACGGAGAAAGATGAACATTCAGCCATCCCAACACCTGATCTTATTGGAACGTGATCTTCGTTTAGAACTGGAAAGTGTGCTTCAGCAAGAACAAGTTCTTTGGATTCAAAAGTCAAGGTCAGATTTTCTCATTAATGGTGGCCACAACACGAGGTATTTTCACCTCTCTACGGTAGTCAGGCGTCAAGCAAACAAAATCACGACCCTTCAGAACGACCTTGGTGAATAGATTACTGATGATTCAACACTTCAGAATATGGTGGTGGATTTCTTTGCTTCATTGTACTCGGCTGAGGGTACTAGGGCAAACTCATCGACTAAAGTTAGTGTTTCTTTCTCGGTAATGTCGAGTCTGGATTTGGAGCATATTTCGACCCCTTTCACTCCTATAGAAGTTCATGAGGCGTTGATGATGATGGGTCCTTATAAGGCCCCAGGTCCGGATGTTTTTTTGGCACTTTTCTTCCAAAAAGGTTGGAACTTGGTTGGGAAACAAGTTACAGACACGGTCTTGGACCTTCTCAACCATGACGTCTTTCCAACGGACCTTGGTGATGCACTCCTAGTCCTTTTGCCGAAGGTTTTGAGCCCGTCTACACCTTTACAATTCAGACCAATTTCCCTTCTCAATGTAGTTTATAAACTTGCAACGAAGGTATTGGTCAACATGTTCAAACCGATTCTCCCAAATCTGATTTCACCGGCACAAGCAAGTTTCATTCCAGGGAGACAAATCATTGATAACGTGGTGATTGTTCAGGAGGTTTTGCATTCTATGAAGGTGACTCGATCGTCTAAATGGATGATTCTCAAAATTGATTTGGAAAAAGCCTATGATCGGGTTAGATGGGACTTTTTGGAAGAGACTCCGATCTAAACAGGTTTGCCGAGGAAATTAATTGAGACCATCATGCAATGTCAAACGTCTGGATCTACCGGGGTGCTTTGGAACAACAGGATGTCTTCTACTTTCAAATCTTCTAGGGATGTCCGCCAGGTTGTCGCCATATCTCTTTGTACTTTGTATGGAGAGATTGTCACATATTATCCAATCGACGATCGCGACCGGGGAATAGAAGCCGATTAAACTTGGCGATATTTCACTTTCTCATTTGTTTTTTGTCGATGATTTGATCTTATTTGCTGAAGCTGAGATCTCTCAAGCTAGCGTAATGCAACGGTGGTTGGTTGATTTTTGTAGCATGTCGGGGCAGAAAGTAAATTACGAGAAGAGCAATATGATATTTTCTTATTCAGTCCTGACTGATGTTAGAGTATCAATCAGTGGTCTTCTTTCTATTTCGGTTGAATCGGAGTTTGAGACTTATCTAGGGGTGTCGGTGGCTTGCGACCGAATGAAAAATGACATATAATATTTTCTCTTGGAGAAAATCAATAACAGATTGCACGATCGGCAATCTCGTTCGATGTCCATGGCCCAGCCATGTGTCACACTCGCTCAATCGATCCTCACTAGTCTTTCGCTTTAGACAATGCAAACTACCCAAATCCCGAAGGGTGTGTGTGATAACATTGAAAAAATGATATGCGGGCTTATTTGGGGTTCAACAAGTGAGAAAAGAAAGATCCATCTCCTTGCTTTGGACAAGATCACGGTCCCTAAGAATGAAGGTGGCTAGGGAATTCGAGAAATGCATGGCACTAACAGGGTCATGCTCTCTAAGCTTGGATGGCGGTTGCTCCAAAATCCCGATGCTTTATGGGCTCAAATTGTTAGAAGCAAATACTATAGTGGGAGCCTGGCCCTTATTGTTTCTTGTGATTCTGATTATGCGACGTGTCCTCTTACACGTCGATATGTTATCGGTTACTTTGTTCATCTTGGCTCTTTCCCGATTTCTTGGGAGACTAAGAAATAACACGCAGTCTCTAGGTCATCTACTGAAGCTGAATATCGTGCCATGGAAAGCGCTTGCTGTGAGCTTATTTGCATTGGATGAAAGAGTTGCTTCGCTCGCTAGGCATCTCTCATACTACTCCTATGCGTTTGTTCTACGATAGTCCAGCTGCTCTACATATTGCCAATAATCCAATTTTTCATGATTAGACTAAGCACATAGAGGTTGATTGTCATTTCATTCGGGATCTCCTCCTAGCTGGCATTGTTCGTACATCTCATATCAATATTCACTCTCAACCAGTTGATATCCTCACTAAGGCCCTCGGTTCTCAATAGTTTCATCTTCTTTTGGGCAAGTTGGGCATTCAGGATCCCCATGTTCCAACTTGAAGGGGGGTATTAGTGTATATTAAGTTATATATATTACTCTGTTTAGTAGGTTAGGGCTTTTGGGCGTTGTTAATAGGTATGTATATAAACTCTTTTCACGCTAATAGGAAATCAGGTTTTCATGTCGTAACATTCTTTAAAATCAAATTGCATTGATGGGAAGTAAAATTAATTAGTCCATTACAAACGAGTGATAATGAATGAATGAAATTAAGTTTACACACATGTTGGCAAATAGTTTTTTGGAAAAAAAAATACATCACACCAAAATTATCCTTGATCTCAATGTTGACCTCACTCAATAATAAGATCCACCTGATCAATATGGGCTTGGCCTCCTTCTTAGTAAGCAAATAGAGGAGAGTTGCATGCCTGCATGGTTTGTGTAAACAATCACCTTTGTTCCCAGCAAATAAGAGGAAATTTCTTTAGTGCAAACACGACCGCCATGAGCTCCTTCTCTGTGGTGTAGTAGTTCCTTTGTGTCTCATTGAGTATCATGGAGGCGTATTGGATAACATGGGACATCTTTCCTTTCTTTTGGCCCAAAACAACCCCTACTGCATAATCATTGGCATCACACATGATCTCAAATGGAAGATACCAATTTGGGGCTTGGATAATGGGAGCTATGGTGAGGCAGAGTTTTAGCTCATCAAACGCCGCCTTGCAAGCCTCACCAAACTCAAAATCAGCTTCCTTCTTCAATAACTCACATAAGGGAGAGACAATCTTGGAGAAGTCTTTAATAAACCTGCGGTAGAACCCTGCATGGCCTAAAAAAGAACGCAATTCACGCACATTAGTAGGATAAGGAAAAGATTGAATCACTTCAACCTTAGCCTTATCGACCTCAATACCCCTAGAAGACACTAAATGACCTAGTATTATACCTTGTTCTACCATAAAATGACATTTTTCAGAATTAAGAACAAGATTAGTATCATCACATCTTTTAAGCACAAGTGTCAAGTGAGTTAAGCATGAATCAAAGTCATTCCCATGGACTGTAAAATCGCCCATAAATACCTCAATAAATTTTCCTATGTACTAAAAAAAGATACTAGCTATACACTTTCAGAATGTGGTTCGGGCGTTACACATTCTAAAAGGCATCCTTCGATATACAAAGGTGCCAAAAGGACAAGTGAATGTTGTCTTCTCTGGTCCTCTGGTGCTATGGCTATTTGAAAATATCCATCCAAGAAGCAATAGAATGAACGACCGGCAAGTCGTTCCATCATTTGATCAATAAAAGGTAATGTGAAATGGTCCTTTCGGGTAACCGCATTAAGCTTACGGTAGTCAATACAAACACGAAACCCGATGGACTTTTATTTTGTTAACCATATATAAGAGGTCTTTCTCATAAGAGGCGTTTATTCGAAAGAAAATGAAGGAATCGATGTTTTAAATTAATCAAATTCAATCAACTTGCATTGATGGGAAGTAACATTAATTAGTCCATTACAAACGAGTAATAACAAACAAATGAAATTAAGTTTACACACGTACATGTTGGCAAATAAACAGTTTTTGTGGAAAAAAAATACATCACACGAGCATTAGTTGAATGAATCTTGTCGCTTAATTAATTTCATTTGTGAGAGTTCACCCAACGACAATGCTTCCTAATTTCTCCTTACTTCCCGATGAGCACGCCAAGCCTGCCAAGCTTCAACATGGCCTTGCCAAACTTGTCGTCGTAGTGAGGGTGAACTCTCACAATTGAAATTAAAAGACATCAAAACCGGACCGGTCTCAAATGATCGATCCGGATCTCGGTCCGCTCAGGGCGCGAGAGGTTTTCAAACTTGTATGAATTAATAATGTTCCCAACATACTTTCTATTCTAAAAAGAAGTCTACAATCTCGTAGCTCTTCTCTCGATTAACGATCTATCTCCGCTTGAGATACGCTTTTCTTCGTACCGTTAAAACCCACATAAATAAGCCATACCTTAAGACACAACCCGATAATATCTCTCTCGATATTGCTAAATTACCGAAATACCCTTGAGAAGTTCCATTCTCACTTGCTTAGTCTCCTTAGACTAATTCCACTATTTCTGCATTTTTGCCTGGTATTTCTCGCCCTTCGCGACAAATGCCAGACTGTAGGAAGTCACACTGAAGTGTTAAAGTCTAGAAGGCTCGAGAAGCGTTATGCAAGGAATGAAGGTCAAGGCAAGACGACGTTGAAGGAAGGAAGGAATTCTCATAAGGGTAAGGCATTCCGAAGATAATGCACCAGCTCTTCCATTTTTTTTAACCAAGCAAATCATCATCACATGAGTTGTCTTGGGAAAACATACTTGTATTTTTAGTTAGGTCTTTCAACCCTTTCTAAATGGGCTTTACAATCCGCTGCTACATCATTTGTAAAACGACTCTGTTGGGACGATGTTGGGACATCTGGTTCTAAACATCGAAACAACGATACCATTCTCCAGTTTTGATAATGACAAACACCATATGGGAACTAATGTGCTTTGTCCAAGTATTTCTAAGGAACACAGGTCCAGCAAAGAAAGTTCCCATGCTATGGGAACTCCCATGAGTGGATAAGAAACACAAGCATACATGCTGAAGAGTTCCTCTCAAAGGAACTCTGAAGAAGACAGTTCCCATCACATGGGAACTCACATGTGAAGACAAAGACCGTTCAACGCAAATCGCGGGATCCTGTCCTGAACAGAACGAAGGAACAGTCTGATGAGCAGACTGTCACAAGTGATCCAACGGTCCGATCAATTCAAGAAGTTGACTTAGTTCAAATCGAAGTCACATGAGAAGATTGTACACTTGGGCTGCAAGCAAAGTGCATTTCGGACAACATGAAAGATACGATTGAAGCCCAAGTACAACCGAGTATAAAGCCAAATGAATAGTGCCAGGTTTAGGTACTTCTCCTAGAACTCACATATATTCTCAGAGAAAGAAAGAAAGAAGAAGAGAAGTCCCTGGCGGCGAGTGTCCGATCTCGACGACGGTGAAAGCTAAAGTTCCCAAGAGCAAGGGAACTGAATTGTCAAGGTGTAAGGTTTGACTTTCCTGTTTTAGTTGAGTTGTTCGCTTAGGAACTCAGTTGAGAAGATTCATTAGTGTTGCTAGAGTTAGGTAGAACTCGTAGGAACAGAGAAGTTTGAATCTGGCTGTTTGTAACTAAGGAACAAGCAATAAAATAAGTAAGTCATTCAAAATCCTCCAAGCGGAGGTAGAGGTTTACCCACACAACTAGTTGGTTGTCGTGGGGTTCCTCTATAATGGAACTGTGTTCTTTCTGCCTTTTATAACTTGCGATATTGTTTCTTCCGCTGCCTTGGGAACAGCTTAACAGCCAGTTCCCAAGCTCTCGCTAACAAGTTACGATCCAACAATTGGTATCAGAGCTTGGTTGCTCTAGATTTGTGTTAGCATCGCAGGTTTCAAAATGGCTCACGAACTCACCCAAGTCGGTCACAACAACAGCAAGCCACCAAGGCTCATCACTGGTAGATTCGAAGTATGGCAACGCGACATGAAGAATTGGATGCGTAGCCAGGACTACCAGGCTTGGTGCGTTATAGAGAAAGGGAACTTCAAAATTGATCCAGCTATTGAGAATGATCTCTCCAAATGGGGACCAAATGAGTATAAGTGCATGGAGGCCAACTTCAAGGTCATACAGTACCTCAAGAATGCTATGACGGTGCAAGACTATGACAGGGTGGCAAACCTAGACACAACCAAGGAAGTGTGGGAAGCCATCCAACAAATGCACACTGGGAACTCAGACCTCCGAGAAGATCTTCAGATGAACGCGAGGAGGGAGTTCTTCAACTTTCAAATGGAAATGGGAGAATCCGTAGATAGTTACCAATCCTGTTTCGAGGGACTTTGCATTAAGATGGCTGGTCTTGGGATCACTAAGGAGGAAATCACTGACAAAATGAAGGTTCAACAACTCTTCAACGGGCTGACTGGAGAGTGGGCAAATGAGAGAACGATGTTCAAGGAGAACCCCGAAAACAGAACTCTTATGCTTCACCAGGTCTTTGGAAAACTGGTGGGACATGAGAAAAGAAAGATAGATGACAAGGAGCAAAAGAGGGCACACCAAGGGATCGCCCTCAAACTTGAAAAGGTGCTCAAGTCTGTTCAAGAGCAACATGAAGAATCTGAAGAAGAGGAGGATGAGGAACTAGTCCTCGTAACAAGGGCCCTTCGATCCTTCTACAAAGGGAAGTTCAAGAAGGGAAATGGGAACTCACAGAAAGGACAAAGTTCCCAAAGAAAACCTGCTGAGAAGGATCTTTCGGACGTCACATGCTACAAGTGCTACAAAAAGGGACACTTTGCTAAGGAGTGCCCACTGGGAACTGACGATCGTAAGCAAGGGAAGAAGGCCTACATCGCCACCTGGGACGATGACGAAGATGAAGATCCCGAATCATGGGCATCCCCCGACATGTGCGCAATGGCCATAGGAGACACCACTGGGGAACAATCCAGTGAGGTAACTACTGAATCCGTTCTTGCTTCCTTGAATAATTATGAAAAGCCTGAATTGCTAAAAATCTTTTCAAGCCTTGTTAAAGACAATATTAAATTACAAAAGAAGTTGGAAAAATCGGAACACACCAATGCTGAACTAGTTGGTCTTGAGCCATGTCCCAACTGTGTGTCCCTTCTAGAAAAACTTCAGTCCTATCTGTCTCACATCGTAGAACTCGAAGATGAGCTTAAAATTCTAGAAAGTGATGAGAACACCCTGCTACAAAACTTGAGTAAAACAAAAGGGAGCCCTGAAGCCTCTAGTTCCCAAACCAAGTTTGTCCCTGCCAGACACGGAATAGGGTATGAGTCAGAGAGCCCTAGAAAAGGAAAGTCCCCTTTGAGTGAAAAAGAGGTCAATGAGTGTAGGGCCCTAGAGCTTCAGTGTGAGAAATAGAAAAATGCACACTTAGAAGAGAAAATCCGTGTTCTGGAGAGTGGAGTGAATGGAGAAGTAGATTATTACACTGGGAACACTGGACATAAGCTGTATGTTCAAATAGCTAAGGGAAATAGGTCTAGAGTATACAACAAGGAGACTATGGATAGGAACAGGATACAGAGACCCCATCCTAAGTACTACCTAGGAGAATACTATAAGAGCTGCTGGAACTGTGGTGCTCATGGGCACTACAAGGAAAGCTGTCCTAAAGCTAAGGCACAAGCCTAGAGAAACCACGAGTACTGGAATAGGCAGAATCAACAAGCCAACAAGCTTGCTAGAGTTCCCACAAAAAGAAACAACCATAGGAACCTTGCCTATAACAAGTACTCTCGTGACATTAACATTGCTGATTATGTGCTATTTGAGATTGTCTTCCCTTGCAAGGGACCAGGCAAGAGTCATCTCGCCTGGGTCCTCAAAAACTAATTTCTCTTGTAGGAGGCAGTGAGGGGGAACAGCACATGGGTCATTGACAGTGGATGTTCTAACCACATGACTGGAAACAAAGACAACCTCACCTCACTCCACCCAAAGGCCGAAGGAGGTCATGTATCCTTCGGCAACAAGAACAAAGGGGAAATCATAGGAACAGGGGAAGTACTACTCAACAAATCAATCAAAATCAGCAACGTTAACTTGGTAAAGGATTTGGGATTCAATCTCTTGAGCGTCTCTCAGATATGTGATCAAGGGAACAACATCGTCACCTTTGACTCAAGGGAGTGTCTAGTGATCAACAAGAAGACTAACAAAATCATCCTAAAGGGAAGAAGGTCCAACAACATCTATATGGTGGATACAGACTTTGAGCCACCAAGGAAACTGTGCTTGGCAAGTTCCCTTGACGAAACGGAACTCTGGCACAAGAGACTGGGCCATGCAGGCATAAGTCAGATCCTAAAGCTCTATCTACAAGATCTGGTCATTGGCCTCCCTCGAATAAACATCGATAGTGCCAAGATATGTGAAGCTTGTGTCCGTGGCAAACAAACCAGAAGTTCCTTCAAACCAAAAAGGGTAGTCAGCACAATAAGACCCTTGGAGCTAATCCACATGGATCATCGAAAGCTTTGGAGGAAAAAGGTACATGTATGTTTTAATTGATGATTTTTCAAGATTCACATGGGTTCTTTTCTTGAGATCAAAATCAGATACTTTCAAAGAGTTTGAAACTCTAATCAAGAGGATGGAAGTTAGCATGGGAATCAAGCTCAAGGCACTCAGATCTGACCATGGGACTGAATTCAAAAACTCAGAGTTCCTAAGATACTGTGCCAACAATGGTGTATCCCACAACTTTTCTGCCCCTCGCACTCCTCAACAAAATGGCGTGGTAGAAAGGAAAAACAGAACCTTGGAAGACATGGCAAGGACCATGATGCTAGAGAGTGGAGTTCCTCCAAGTTTCTGTTGGGATATGCAATCCAAGTCCCACATGGGAAAATTAAGGAAGTGAAGACCTCCTTATAAAGGGAAGCACACTCCATTAGTATGAGGCCTTTTGGGAAGGAGCCCAAAAACAAATCCGTGCGGCTAGGCCCAAAGCGAACAATATCATACTAATGTGGAGCTATGTGTGTGTGTGGCCCAACAAGGTGGGCGACCCGGGCCCAACAAAATATTGTTGGGGTTATGGAGCCTGATTCGGGATTAGTCGGATTAGAGATAAAGGCGAAAAGAAGAAGCAAAGACGGAACGAAGGAACTCGGAAAACAATGCCAGCGCGGGCTAGGAAGGCCCGGGGCGCGACCGCGGAACGAGGACGGCGCCCGCGCTGGAGCAGCAGAGGCGGAGCGCGGGCGCGCTCCTGGAGAGCGCGACCGCGGCTTGGGAGAGCGCGACCGCGCTCTCGGCGCCTTGACCGCGGGCGTCGGGCGGTGCTTCCGTGTCGATTGGAGTTTATGAGTTTCGGGCTTTTTTAGGGTTTCTTTCTTGGGGCCCAAGTTGGACGAGCCTCTAGGGTTTTTTGAGCCTTTTGTTTCTCTATTTAAACCCATCCATGTTATTGTAATTTGTGTGCTGAAAACCAGAGAGCAGAGAGAGGGAAAAATCAGAGTGCTAGAGAGATTAGGGTAGACTGACAAGTCTTGTAATCCTTGTAAGTCTCAGTTCTAGTGGATATCCCTGGCTTGGTAGTGCCCCCAGACGTAGTCATTCTGACGAACTGGGTTAACAAATCTCTTGTCTTCCTTTATTGTTTATTTCTGATTTCTCTTGTGGATCTGTGTTACGCTATTATTGCCAGTAGGTGATCCGAATTTCCCAACAACTGGTATCAGAGCTACAGGTTCCTACGATGGCATTGAGCGGAAAGATCCCGGTGGAGAAGTTTGATGGGACAGACTTTGGCTTTTGGAAGATGCAGATGGAAGACTACCTCTATGGTAAAGAGCTTCACTTGCCTCTTGGAAAGAAGCCGGCGGACATGAAGGATGATGAGTGGAATCTGTTGGATAGGAAGGCGATGAGTGCAATTCGCTTGTCCTTGTCCAGGAATGTAGCCCATCACACGGTGAAGGCTAAGACGACAAAAGAACTGCTTTCGATCTTGTTCGCGATGTATGAGAAGCCATCAGCGGTGAACAAGGTGCACTTGATAAGGCGGTTAGTCAACCAGAAGATGCGGGAGGACACATCGGCATCCAAGCACTTGAACGAATTCAGCGCAGCAATTGCACAACTGGAGTCGGTTGAAATTGAATTCGATGATGAGGTACAAGCCCTAATTCTACTTTCTTCTTTGCCTGAAAGTTGGGACGGAACTGTTACTGCCGTTAGTGCTTCTATTGGTAAAGGGAAACTTAAGTTTGATGATGTGAGGGATTTGATTATGAGCGAAGAGATTCGCAGGAAAGAAACAGCCCCTGCATCTGGATCAGCTTTGAATGTAGGGAATAAGGGCAGATCTGGTCATGGTGGGTCGAATTCCAAAGGGAAGGAGAAGGTCACCAAGGACAAGAGCAAGATCAAGTGCTGGAATTGTGGTGAATTTGGTCACTACAAGAACGAGTGTCAGGCATCGGGAGAGAAGGAGTCAGAAAATACAACAGCAGATTATCTGGGAGATGATGATGATGTATTGATTCTGAGTTCTACAAGTTCTGGTGGGAGTATGGCAGTGGTTTCTGATAGGCAGGAAGCCTTGAAGGATGAGCCACGGAAAGATGGTCGGAAGATCATTGAAGAACTGGATAGAGATTCATCCTCTGAATTCTATCAGAAGTTTGCTGAGTTAGCTGAACCGGATGACTGTGCAGTTGGCAAGAAAGTCAGGTGGGCTGACATGGTTGAAGAGGAAGGACTGAGGCCTGGCAAGGCTTCAGACGGGCTTACGTAAGTTGGAGGCCCGGCACTACCAAGACCGAAAGATTCTGCTGATGAAGAAGACAATTACAATTGGAATCAGTCTCCAGGTGGGAGATTGTTGGGGTTATGGAGCCTGATTCGGGATTAGGTGGATTAGAGATAAAGGCGAAAAGAAGAAGCAAAGACGGAACGAAGGAACTCGGAAAACAACACCAGCGCGGGCTAGGAAGGCCTGGGGCGCGACCGCGGAACGAAGACGGCGCCCGCGCTGGAGCAGCAGAGGCGGAGCGCGGGCGCGCTCCTGGAGAGCGCGACCGCGGCCTGGGAGAGCGCGACCGCGCTCTCGGCGCCTTGACCGCGGGCGTCTGGCGGTGCTTCCGCGTCGATTGGAGTTTATGAGTTTCGGGCTTTTTTAGGGTTTCTTTCTTGGGGCCCAAGTTGGACGAGCCTCTAGGGTTTTTTGAGCCTTTTGTTTCTCTATTTAAACCCATCCATGTTATTGTAATTTGTGTGCTGAAAACCAGAGAGCAGAGAGAGGGAAAAATCAGAGTGCTAGAGAGATTAGGGTAGACTGACAGGTCTTGTAATCCTTGTAAGTCTCAGTTCTAGTGGATATCCCTGGCTTGGTAGTGCCCCCAGACGTAGTCATTCTGACGAACTGGGTTAACAAATCTCTTGTCTTCCTTTATTGTTTATTTCTGATTTCTCTTGTAGATCTGTGTTACGCTATTATTGCCAGTAGGTGATCCGAATTTCCCAACAGTTTCTGGGCTGAAGCCATCTCCACAACTATTTACATCCTAAATCGAGCCATGGCAAGGCCCATGATTAAAAAGACATCCTACGAGCTGATCAAAGGAAGGAAGCCCAACATCTCTCATCTAAGGACCTTTGGATGCAAATGCTTCGTTCACAACAATGGGAAACAACCTCGGCAAATTTGACCCCAGGAGCGATGAAGGGATATTCCTGGGATACTCTTCCCAAAGCAAGGCGTACAGGGTCTACAACAAGAGGACCAAGAAGATAGAGGAAAGCATTCACGTCATCTTCGACGAAAAATCTGTGAAGATAGGAACAGAGGTTCAAGGAAAGGGAACTCTGTTCAAGCTGGTCAGACAAGAAGAAGACGACGACGAAGATGAACCAAGGAAGAGAGATGAAGACTATCCAAGTAGGAACAATGCCCCACAATTAGGGAACAATGAAGGAGATTAAAACTCTACAGATCAAAGCTCCTTTGAAGTTCCCTCCTCAACAGAAGAACCACAAGATGCATCGAACTCTCTTGTTCCCTAAGATGAAAATGTACCAGAATCCAGTGTTCAGGGGGAACAACGAGGGAACTCTGAAGAAATTCCGGACGAGAGTCTCAACGAAAAAGTTGAGCACAACCATTCCCCTGAGGAAGAGGAGACTCAAGATATAGATGAAGAAGAGTCAAGGGAACAGGTTGACGTCTCACACATCCGCACCAGAAACTACCACCAAAAGAGAGATCACCCCATCGATAACATCATCACTCCATATGACAAAGGTGTTCAAACTCACTCCTCTCTCAATAACTTTTGTGCTTTTAATGCCTTTGTCTCGATGGTGGAACCAAAAAGCATCAAAGAAGCTCTAAAAGACCCAGACTAGACCCAAGCTATGCAAGAGGAACTCCATCAATTTGAGAGGAACAAGGTGTGGAAGTTAGTTCCCAGGCCCAAGAACAAGAACATCATAGGAACTCGATGGGTCTTTCGGAACAAGCTCGATGATATTGGAGCCGTAGCAAGGAACAAGGCTCGTTTGGTTGCTCAAGGCTACAGACAAGAAGAGGGAATCAACTATGACAAGACCTTCGCACCAGTTGCAAGGATCGAGGCCATCCGTCTTCTCATAGCCTATGCAGCCCACAAAGGATTCAAGCTATACCAGATGGATGTGAAGACGACCTTTCTCAATGGGCACCTCAAAGAAGAAGTATACGTAGCTCAACCCCCAGGATTCGAAGATGAAAAGCTGCCTAACCACGTCTACTTCCTGGAGAGGGCCCTCTACGGACTCAAACAAGCTCCTCGAGCATGGTATGACAGGTTCGCTCAGTTCCTTCTGTCTAATGGATACCTTCGAGGTTCCATAGACAAAACCCTTTTTCTTAAGAAAGAGTCCAAGGATGTATTGATTGTTCAAGTTTATGTTGATGACATTGTTTTTGGAGCAACTAACGAAACTCTTGTAGAGAAATTTAAGAACCTCATGAGCAGTGAGTTTGAGATGAGTCTCATAGGGGAACTCACGTTCTTCCTCGGACTCCAAATATCTCAAACAAAGGAGGGAACAAGGATTCATCAACAGAAATACATCAGAGAAATGCTAGTAAAGTATGGGATGGACCATTCAAGGCCCATCGACACTCCCATCTCACCAAACTCAAGGCTCAACGCCGATGAAACAGGGGTAAGTGTCGATCAAAGGAACTTCAGAGGTATGATTGGCTCTCTCCTATACTTAACCGCTAGTAGACCTGATATTATGTTCTCAGTGTGCTTATGTGCACGTTTTCAAGCTAACCCCAAAGAATCACACCTGAAAGAGGTGAAGAGGATTTTCAGGTACCTCAAAGGGAATGACAACTTGTGCCTCTGGTATCCAAGGAACAGTTCCCTTGAGCTCATTGCTTATACAGATGCAGACTTTGTTGGGCACATCGAGAATGGCCCAGTTCCTTGGGTCATGCTTAGTCTCATGGGGATCCAAGAAGCAAAATTCAGTGGCACTCTCCACCGCTGAAGCAGAATACGTGGTTGCCACATCATGTTGTTCCCAAGTATTATGGCTCAAGTCCCAACTTCAGGATTACGGTATGTCTTTTGGCCCAGTTCCTATACTCTGTGATAATACTAGTGCCATTAACATTTCCAAAAATCCTGTGCATCACTCTAGGACTAAGCACATAGACATTAGGCATCATTTTCTACGTGACAATGTTGAAAATGGGAACATTTCTATGCAACACTGTAGAACGGAAGAGCAAATTGCGGACATTCTCACCAAAGCCTTAGACAAACGTCCCTACCAGCGTTTTCGAATGCTTCTAGGGATGATAACTCTAAACTAAACAAGTCCCTGTTTGTCTCTCCCTCAATGCTTGATTAGTCTAACTAGAAATGCATGATAGGGAACTGTAGGACTTATTGCTTTCATTTTGCCATATTACTAGTCCAGAGCTTAATATGTATACCGGAACGTTATTTTTTTTGGCCCAAAATGATCAACCAGAGTTCCCTTTAACCCTCTCTACAAGCCACTATGACAGTTGATCATAAAACCAACCCTAAGCCAAGGGCCAGACAAACGCTTCTCATGAGCCACACTCTTTATCCCTTTATCGAGTTGCAATTGTCTGGTTCTCTTTTAAGTTCCCTAGCCTCACAAAGAAAATTGAGTGTGAGTTCCCTTAACCTCTCCACTCAATATGACCCTTCCAAAGATCATGGGAACTGATAGGCAAAAGCAGGGGAACACTGGATCTGAAAAGATGAAATGTCACTAGGGAAACGGGAAATTGTGTCAGACTCTGAAGCGTTTTGGGCCAAGTATTCAAAAATCAAAAAGACTTCCCAAGAAAGAAAACGACGCGTGCCAGAGGCGTGCTATGGAAGTTGAAACGGTCCTCCGAACTCATTGGCCAACGGTTATCGAGGTCTTTCTACACTTCCCTTTCTACCCTCGTCTCTCTCTCACATAAAAACCCCAACTTTGCCATATTTGGGTTCCTTCCTCCTCATCCTTCCCTGTCACCCCTTCTCTCTGCAACTTTGCCTCCTCCCAATTCAAGCAAACTTCCAAAATCTCTCTCCATCCAAATCATTCCATGGCTTCAACCCACTCATTCGAAGAAATCAAAGAGTGGATCAACAAAAACCCTCGCACTTTCTTCCTCTCCATGTTGGCCGACATCGAGAAAGAACAAGATCCTGTTCTTCGCGATGTCCTAATTGTCGGGCTCTACAATTACGTGAGCCCTCTCATGCCTCCTCCTTCTCTTCCTCCTCCTCCGGCAAAGCAAACTCTAGCGATGCCTGCCTCCACCGCTACATCTTCTCAATCCCTTCCTCCTCCACCATCTTCTCAACCCATCTCCATCTCCTCCTCATGGACCAAGATCCTAGACTCCTTCGGATCTGAACCCCCATCCAAATACGAAAAACCCATACAATCCAAACACAAACACTCTTTCAAAGATCCCTCCAAATCCAAACACCACTCCTCAAAATCCAAACACAAATCCTCCAAACGCAAACACTCACAAATCTCCACTCCTTCATCCCCCTCTCTTTACTCCGAAAAGAAGAAACCCTTCTTCAGATTCGACGAGTATCTTAACTGCTCCAAACCCAACTCATGTGTCGAAAAACCTCCACTCAATTTCCCTCCTCCCTCCGATTCTGGGAACTCTCAATCCCAGCGTCAACCTCCACCACCTCCTGCTCAAACCGACTCTGGGAACTCTACCCTCACCGCTCCCACCTCCACACCCTCCTCTTCCCTTCCTTCCATACCCGAGGGAACTCCTACTCCTCTCCCCTCTTCCAAACCAAACACATCTCCACCACCCACCTCCCCCATTGCCCAGTCTCTCTCTCACAATCTAAAAAACAGCTCTGGGACCTCTAGTCCCAAGGCATCCAACATCACACCTCCTCCTTCCACGCCCAAGGTCCCAACTCCACAAAATTCTCCTCTCCCTCCATCTTCTCCCACCACGATAAAACTCCCTTCCCCTCCTCCTTCTCAAATCGCCATCGACCTCGACTCTGATGAGGACAACCTACCAATCGCGAGGGTCCTCGGCAAAAAGGCCAAAGAGCAGACTCCCATAGTCATGGGAACTGCCGAAGAAAACGCGCGCCTTGCCGCGCTTGAGGCCGAGCTCCACGCAGAAATCTCGCGGCCCTCAACTCCAGAGAGGACCGCTGCCTCTAAGGTCCCAGAGGAGAGGGACCCCGCACCAGCCGCCAGTGCTGGGCAAAGCAGCCGTCGTCAGGAAGATGACGAAGAAGAGACAGGGCTGACCTCCTCTGAAGCTGAAGGGACCTCCAGCGATGAATCTGAGGAACAAGAGGAGGCTCCTGCTGCCGAAGAGCCCGTTGGCATCCCAACTCCAGGGCACCAACTAGTGGTGTCGTCAAGAGCCCCAGAGGAAAGGAACCCTCCTCTGATGATTGAAGCGGCTGATCCCCCTCAGCAGAAAGGAAAGACTACGGTCTCTAAGGGGAACAAGAACAAGAACAAGAGAGGGAAGGGAACTGCTCCAACGAAGGTGCATGTCTCAGAAAATCGCAAGCTCCTTCCTCCTCTCATCCTCTCCGAAGCACAACTCATAGAACAAGGGCTCGGGCAACTGTGGGCACTGATCAAAGCCCAAGGATGGGAACACATCTGTAACGAGGCTGTGAGTGTGGATCCCTTTCAGGTGCGCCTCTTCTACAACCATTTTGTGGTCCAAGACAATGGCACCAAGGGAACTCGCTCCCTTGAAGGCGATGACTTCATCTTCACAACCTCCACAATCCGCCTTCAACTACAGGTCCCTGTCCAGGGCCTCCAGGAATTGCCCACCAAGAACTGGGGCGACTACAACAGCGATGTCATCTACAACACAATCTATGAGGGTCGTGTTCCCACCACAGGAACGTCGACTCATCATCTATCTCTCATCGCTAAGCTGGCCCATCAGTTCATCATCAACGTGGTGATCCCTCTCCAGGAGAAGCGCCTTCACGTCAACATCCTTGACGCCATTCTCCTCTACCACTTCCTCATGAAGAAGCCCATCAATCTCCCACGCATCATTCTAGGGCACATGGAGAAGTGCATGGCCTCTAAGACCCATTCCCTTCCTTACGCTGGCCTGATCAAGAAACTCATGCTCAGGGAGGGCCTCTACGACAACTCCAAAGATGAGGTCACCATCGGCAGGGAACTGGACATTTCTGTGGTCCAGAAAATGCGTCACTCTGAGCCAGTGGAGGAACAAGAAAGGCTGGCATCTGGTAATGGCACCCAGGATGGGAACACTCAAGTGTTGATGCACATTGCCAACACTCTCGACAAGATGGCAAGGGACCAAGAAAAGCTTATACGGGTCCTGACTCGACTTAGTGATTCCCTGTTCCCACCAAGCCCATGATCTTTTCCTCTTCTTTTCCCTTAGCCTCCTTGTTCCCACAAATGTTATTTCTTTTGTTCCAATGTACATACTTTGCTTAAGTAATGAATGGTTTTTAGTATGATTGCGTGTCCCTTTCTTTCCTTATTTATGTGTTTACTTGTTTTCGATGATGTCAAAAGGGGGAAAGACAAAAAATGCGAGATGAGTTAAGTTGAAAAGATATCACAGAATACGCTATAGCTAAGGGGGAACAATTGCATAAAAAGCTAAGTACGAACTCAGTGATTCACAAGAAGTGGCTCCCTAGGAACTTGCGTAGGAACTCATCTGCATAACATGCTTTGAAATACTTGCTTATTTTTGTGATGGGTTTGTCATCGTCAAAAAGGGGGAAATTGTTGGGACGATGTTGGGACCTCTGGTTCTAAACATCGGAACAACGATACCATTCTCCAGTTTTGATAATGACAAACACCATATGGGAACTAATGTGCTTTGTCCAAGTATTTCTAAGGAACACAGGTCCAACAAAGAAAGTTCCCATGCTATAAGAACTCCCATGAGTGGATAAGAAACACAAGCATACATGCTGAAGAGTTCCTCTCAAAGGAACTCTGAAGAAGACAATTCCCATTACATGGGAACTCACATGTGAAGACAAAGACCGTTCAGCGCAAATCGCGGGATCCTGTCCTGAACAGAACGAAGGAACAGTCTGATGAGTAGACTGTCACAAGTGATCCAACGGTCCGATCAATTCAAGAAGTTGACTTAGTTCAAATCGAAGTCACATGAGAAGATTGTACACTTGGGCTGCAAGCAAAGGGCATTTCGGACAACATGAAAGATACGATTGAAGCCCAAGTACAACCGAGTATAAAGCCAAATGAATAGTGCCAGGTTTAGGTACTTCTCCTAGAACTCACATATACTCCCAGAGAAAGAAAGAAAGAAGAAGAGAAGTCCCTGGCGGCGAGTGTCCGATCTCGACGACGGTGAAAGCTAAAGTTCCCAAGAGCAAGGGAACTGAATTGTCAAGGTGTAAGGTTTGACTTTCCTGTTTTAGTTGAGTTGTTCGCTTAGGAACTCAGTTGAGAAGATTTATTAGTGTTGCTAGAGTTAGGTAGAACTCGTAGGAACAGAGAAGTTTGAATCTGGCTGTTTGTAACTAAGGAACAAGCAATAAAATAAGTAAGTCATTCAAAATCCTCCAAGCGGAGGTAGAGGTTTACCCACACAACTAGTTGGTTGTCGTGGGGTTCCTCTATAAGGGAATTGTATTCTTTCTGCCTTTTATAACTTGCGATATTGTTTCTTCCACTGCCTTGGGAACAGCTTAACAGCCAGTTCCCAAGCTCTCGCTAACAAGTTACGATCCAACAGACTCTCAATGTAATGAACGAAAGTTCTTATCAATAAATAAAACTCCGCTTTTGGTCAATTTCATCTTTTTACATTTAATTAAATGTCAACTTCCGCATTTTATAAGTTTTAATATCATTATAAATCTTTGGGTGACTTTGGACGGTAAAGTCCGAGGTCACTGGCGGTAAGTTGCTGACTACGTAGCACACTTTCTGTTATTAATAAAATTCCCCCTTGAGGGGACGAAGAGGGTTGCCTCTCCTTTTTAAAAAAAAAACTACCGCAATAATGAATATATTATATATTATATTATAATTACACATGCAATAAAATTCCATAATTTGGTTTATAAAGTGACGATTAGTTACTAACCTTTCTAAATCCATCCATTTTAGCAAAATTTTCATGTACTTAACTTTGGGATTTTTTATCAGCTTCATCTCATTTTTACCATGTTTTCCATTTGTAAAAGGTGATGATGCTTTTTACGAAGGTTGTCTTTTATGATTTGGTATGATCCTTTTTGGAGGGCGACTTTCATCTATATCCTTGTCTTTCTTGTGTTTTTCTTCCTAGTCTTAGTTATCTCGTCTATGAAATTTAACCTGATAAGAACTATATTAATATTTATCAATGTTTTAAGAACAAAAATAACAGTATAATGTCATCCATATTTATATATTCTAGCACCAATTATAGTTCAGTATAGACTAAAATCTAAATTGCGATAATTGTTACCCTAAGACTTGGCTTATTTGACACCATACCCTTTGTGTTGAACCTCGCATACAGTGGCGTAGTCAGGAATTTGTGCGAGTGAGGGCTAAATTCCTTTGGGTAATTTTTTTTTGCTACAGGAATATTCCGAAGCCAGGAAAAAAAAATTTGTATTTTTTTTATAAAATATAGAAAAAAATTGTATTTTTCTGTATATTAAAAAATTTATATAAAAAATTTTGTATTTTTTTTAAAAAAATTTTATTTTTATTTATAACAAACTATTTCAATATATTTTATATAAAAAAAATTAATCTGCTTTTTTCTGACCAAATAAATTAGTTTTTATCAAATAACCTAGTTTTTTTACTATATTTTAAAAAAAAAAAAAAATTCCGAAAACTTCAGTGGGGGCTACTAGGCATAGACTCCCTCCGCCACTGCTCGCATCTAGACCTTTCGTGGTAGATAACAAGGGCATTCCATACCATAGGATTCCACAATGGGTCAAGACTGTTAGAATATGTTCATCCCACATCTGAAAGTTGGAAGTAAATTGAACTAATATATAACTCAGCGGGTTAATCCTCCTATTGCCAATTGGTTTTAGGATGGAACCCCACTGGGCTTAATAAAGACTCGTAGTGTGACTTGCCATCCAAGACAAGATATGGCCCACTCTCGGTAAACCAACCCCTTCCACGAAGTCAGAATGCATCAGTATTTTCGAACACTTGAAACGGGACTTATTTTTATTTTTCTCGATAAATGCGATAAGCTCCTTAGAAAAGGATTGCCAAACGGGACCTACATTAGGATTTTAATATTTAAATTCCTAATACCCAAATCACATCTAAATGTACTTGTGTAAATTAATTTAATTATATGCAGGAGAATCCGAATTCTCTACTTTAACTATATAGTATAAGATTATTTGAGATATTACCAACTAATCTCAGATTTGGGTTGAAAGTGTATACATTTATCGAATAGTACTATCAGGTTGATTATGATTTTTTTACACAGCTTTTTAAATAATAATAATAATACACCAACTCTAATTAGGTAGGTGATGATGTTGTCCATATGACGATAAAAATATATTGTTACGAAACAAAGTGTTTTCTATTTAAATGAAACAAGTCTCGTACGTGCAGCCCACGAGTTCAAGTGTTTCACCCGTTCGAAATTAAAAATAAAAATTTCTAATACTCATCTGCATGTTTGCATTGTAATTGATTTTTATTTATTGGTTGAAAATTAGAAGACAATTCCCCTCACTTGTTAATACTTAATACTCATCTGTAAATGCTCCACCAGTTTCCAACTCTATGTAGACGGAATTGGTAAGGGTACGTGGTTGCAACATACCACTTCAAGTTAATTAATTTCAATGCAAAGTACATAAAACTAATTAACAGTCCCTTAATTATACTAATATACACCTAATTAAAGGGTAGACAGGCAGGGCCGGTATCCTACGTAGGTTATAAATACTGCTCCAAATTCCACAATCTGGGCAGGGCAACTAAGTAAGCTAGCTGATCTTAATCAATTAAACAATCAATTACGAAATTAATTAAAAATGAAGAATTGTTCAGTTGGGGTGCCCTTGGCGTTGGGACTTGTCTTGGTCCTCCTGGCCGGCCAGTGCTCTGCTCAAGAGCTTCAGTTTGGGCACTACCATGGCAAATGCGGCAGCCTTGACATCGAGGAATTCGTTTTCAGAATCGTCCGAGCCAAGATGGTCGAGGAGAAGGGACTCGTCGGCGATCTCCTACGTTTGTATTTCCATGACTGCTTTGTCAAGGTACATACGTAGTTCCATCAGTCACTTAGCAACTTAATAATTAGTTGTCTCTATTTCATGTACATTTATTGCTTCAAAGTAATTTAGATTTTGAACTTTGTATTTGATGACACTCTTAATTGAAGGGATGTGATGCATCAGTGTTCTTGGATGGCAAGGGCACAGAGAAAACATCACCACCAAACTTGGATCTTGATGGTTTCGAGGTCATTGACGCGGTCAAGGATACTCTGGAGAAGTATTGTCCTGGAGTCGTCTCTTGCGCGGATGTGCTGGTCATGGCAACCCGAGCTGCTATATATGTAGTAAGTTGCATTTCTATTTTCCCTAGCCTAGCCTCAACAAATTAATTATTAGCTAGTGTCAAAGTTGATGTATGTAAATAAATACTCCGTACTATATTTATTTAATTTATTTGTAAGTTTGATTATTGATTGGGGTACATCTTGTCATGTTCGTACTATTCAGGGCGGTGGACCATGGCTCCAGGTAGAGACCGGGAGAAGAGATGCCCTTGTTTCTAAAGCCAAAGATGCCCTAATCCTTCCCGGACCCAACATTTCAATGTCGGCTGCCATCCAAGTCTTCGCTTCCAAAGGATTGTCCCTAGACGACCTCGTTGTTCTTCTTGGTGCTCACACCGTTGGAGTAGCACATTGTAACAACTTCCAAGACCGTCTCTACAACTATCGCGGCACCAACAAGACCGATCCCTCAATGGACCCAACTCTTGCAAAAAAGCTCATCAAGACATGCCCCAGGGATGAAGACGGCACCAAAAGCGAAGCCTTCCTAGACCAAACGCCAGGAAGCGGAGACACCTTCGACACAAACTTCTACAAGGCAATCATCGCCCACAAGGGAGTGATCGACTTCGACCAGAGAATGGCTTATCATCCAAGCACACGGGGCTTGGTGAGGCAGTTTGCAACCGACCCTCACTACGACGACAAGTTTGGCAAGGCCATGTTGAAGCTTGGCAGGCTTGGCGTGCTCACCGGGAAGCAAGGAGAAATTAGGAAGCATTGTCGTTGGGTCAACTCTCACAACTGAAATATATTAAGCTACAAGATATATTCATTCAATTAACTTTCCCAGCCATCATGCAACGGATCGATATTTCACCCAAGAAACTTTATTTGTCATTTTTTGAAATTTTATTTTCACAAATGCTCGTGTGATGTATGTTTTTTTTCTCAAATGCCAACATGCATGTGTGTAAACTTAATTTCATTCATTCGTTAATACTCGTTTGTGATGCATGGACTAATTAATGTTACTTCCCATCAATGCAAGTTGATTGAATTTGATAAAATTAAAACATCAATTCCTTTATTAACAAAATATGTCCATATTATATATATGTGTCAAATATTAGGCTCAAAGCAACCGAGTTGAAGAAAGCAAGTAGGTGGAGGTTACATCCGTGGCGTCTTGCCTTTTCTCGATGATTTGACATTAGTTCATCAAAAGTCGGAACAAGCCAAGTCATCTACCATCTTTAGGCGACTATCCTCAACTCCAAAACCAATGAGCCACTGATGGAGAAGAGGAGATCAAGCAATTCGTCATGATTGGTGATGATGTCGATGAATTAGACAAGGGGGAAGGTCACAAAACTCCAAGCCCCAAGTAGAGATGGCAATGGGTCGGGTTCGGGTCAATTCGAGTGCATCCATCCGTCATCCGTCGGGCGGGTCGGGTCGTTCATGGATGATTGAAAAATATAATTTTATATAACAAATGATGTGCATTTAGTATAATTTAACACATGTAATACAAAATTCTCGTTTGTATATCAAATAATATTATATAAATAAGGTATAAGAAGAGATTCAAAATGCATAAGTAATATTTAAATGCAAAATTGGAGGAATAACCACAAATTAAAATTTAATATTAGTAATTTTTATACATATCTAACATAATTATATATATAATTTGGGTGTATCGGGTCGGGTGAATGGGTGAAGGACCTTCATCCATACCCATCCATCACCCTACTTTATTCGGGTTTTCACCCGCTTTCTCGGATCGGATGAGTCGGGTTTCCATCGGGTACGGGTGAGATTGCCATTCGTAGCCCCAAGCGTCTGTTTTATGATATGAGTGGTGATTTAAAACACCGCCTAAGGATGAAGAGGATGGAGGTGAAGACGACCAAGTGTGGTGAAGTGTCTTCGACTTCTGCTGTGGAGATGGGAACTAAGATTGTTGTGGTGTATTAAACTTTCCATGTGTTGATGGCTTGGGGGTCATGCGTATGTAAGTAGCGTATCTTAGCAGCTGTTTGCACATGAAAGTTCTCGGTATTCTCAAATATTTTTTGGGTCTTGAAATAGCAAGGAATTCCGACAACATATTTTTATCTCAGTCTAAATATGCGCTAGAGATTCTTGCTGATTCCGGGCTGTTGGGATCTAAGCCGTGTGATGCACCCGTGGACTCGAATCACAAGCTGGCCAAAGCTTCTGGTCCAGATTATGCTGATCCGAAAAGTTATCATCGTCTTTGTTGGTCGTCTCATTTATCGTACAATCACCGGACCGGATTTGTGTTACTAAGTGCATGTTATCCCTCAATTTATGTCTTGTCCTAAAGACGCCCATTGGCAGGCCGCGTTGCACATCCTTCGGTTCCTTAAAAGTCATCCTGGTCAAGGACTCCGACTTTCTAAAGGTAGTCTGGTTGAAAGCTTTACTTCGTTCTCTCGGTGTTTCTCATTCTTTTCCGATTCGTCTTTATTGTGACAACCAGGCTGCTCTACATATTTCTTCCAATCCAGTGTTTCATGAGTACTGCACCAAGCATATTGAGATTGGTTGTCATTTCGTTCGGGATGTCGTTTTAAATGGCACTGTTCGAATGTCTCATATGTCAACTTATCAACAATCGGCTGACGTGTTCACCAAGGCTCTTCCGCGTACGCAGTTCATGTTTTTATCCTCCAAGTTGGGCATTGTTGATCCACATGCTCCAACTTGAGGGGGAGTATTAAAAGATATTCTTGTTTATATTCTTGTATATCTTTCCTTTAGTTGTATATATCTTTCCATCTTATCTTAGGATAAGATCTCATGTATTTGAATATATTTTGCCCTAGAGAGGCCATAATCAATCAGAAAGTTTTCCCAAATTCTATATCGTTTCAACTCTGGCTTGTACCTGGTGGTGTCTATTGTACTTCAGGAATAAGCAGGTGTTTGACCCTAACAAGTAACAACGGACAAAATCCCCCTGACCTAAGTAACATTTGTGATTTCTTCCGTTCCTAGGTTAGGGACTAGAAAAATGCTAGAAAAGCAATTGATACCCGCCATGACTCGAATGACCCGAGACGAAGAAATAAGCTTACCTAGCAAAATGGGAAAAACCAAAGGTCCAAAACCTAACCACATAAAGCTTAATTTTGATGGTGTAGTATTGTAGTGTGTCCAAATGGTCCTTCCTCTGTTGTGTTCATCCTCACGACCAAGATAGCGCTCCAATCCATTTCGACCGGGGACTAATAGGCCACCAGTCCGTTCTAACCACCAAGGCCGTCGCCATGCGATAGGGAATTGTTGAAGCCACCTGGCGTGGCTTTTCCCACATTCAGATCGAAGGTAATTGTTTGCAGCTAGTGAATGCCGTTTTTGGTGATCGGCGCTGCCCACGGGAGATTCAGTTGATTAGATCGGACATCTGGTTCTTCCTCACCCACTTTCAGTTGATTAAATGCGGTGGCTGATTATATCGTAATTTCCTTTCAACGAGTCTCCATCCCGCTTGCAAATGACAGGTTTTTTAAGCTTCATCCGTAAAAATGCTCCAGAACAACTTTCTAACTGTTAAGTGCCCCTAATTTTTTTCCCTCGTTTAAAAAATGCGTTGTTACAATATTTTTTCCCCGGTAGAACGCTGTAACAATATTTTAGAGGAAAGAATTTGCTAAAAGGGCAAAAAATATATACCTAATTAGCCGCTTGTAATCTTAACCCATTTTTTTAGTTTTTTGTCAAGTATAAAAACCCTTTTTTTTCCTCCCACCTACCCCCTCCCGACGACATCTCTCTCGTCTGGTTTTCGCTCTCTGGTTTTCTTCCTCTCCGCCTTTGTCATCTTCTTCGTCGGAAACCTTAGCCGTCGGAAGACATCACCTCTGTGAATGCGAGACGAAAACCCTAGCCGTTGGCGAACGCCATTACCACTCCGAATTCCTTGACTTCTAGAGTTTTCGACAACCATAGAGTGAAGGCCTCACAAAATCTCCTCCTTTCTGGTCGATTGCAGTGATATCCCGGCGACTCCGTCGAGCACCACTGCTCTTGGAAATGCTGCCGTCCCAATTCCATCTTTATATTCATCCACAGTTGCTTGATTATGCGTTCCTGTATCCACAATCTGACCTTTTTATGCCGAAATCTGAGGTCAATTTGTTCCTCTGCGGCTCTGTGGTTAGCAGCACTAAGGAGATTTACGATGCTTACCAAAAGGCCTTGGAAATCGATCTATGGAACTCTCACTATGCGGTTCGATCTCTCTAGCTTATTACTGAAAAGTATAGTTTTGAAAATAAATGAAAAGTAAATCGAAACCCTAACTTTAAATTTGGAACTGTGTGGATTTGATGAACAGAAAATCAAAGAGGACCTTCGGAAGCTAAATAGCGCCAATCTCCAGCTCCAAAAGGCGATTAGGTAACCTATTTACTCCTAAATTTTTTTGGAATGGAAGCTTATTTTGTGCTTTTGTAAACATAGTTTGTTGGTGCAGATATGGACCTTCATGTAATTCTTCGCCATTGATTGATGCTTGAAAAGTGATATTTGATGCTATTTTTGCTTAATTGGGGTGACTGGTGTGACTAATGACCAAAATGAACGATTAAAAACAATTCCATTATAAACCTAACGCTGTGACATGGAATATAATGTTAATCGGCTGTATTCAAAGTTGAAATCGAAGGGGACAACCTCCAAGTCATCAACGCGGTCAAAGGAATAACTAAATGTCCTTGGGAGATTGAACTAATAATCTCCGACATCCTTGTCTCCATTACTGGAGCTCATGATATTAGGATTAATCATATTCCTAGGGAGTGTAATGTTGTGGCCGATAAAATTGCTAAATTGGGCCATAGTCTCCCCGTCGAGTCCATAATGACTCATCCAGAACTTCAAGTTCTCATCCGAAAGGATGCTCTAGGACGCCCCCCGTAAGGGGTGCCTCCTAATTCTTACCTAATCAAAAAAAAAATAAAAAAATAATACTCCCTCCGTTCTATTCTATTTGACACTTTAGAACTAAAATTGTGTTCATTAAAACTTGTCATTTTGGAGTATTTATTTAATTAATGTATTGGAAAGTGTTTGTATTGACTTTTTTCTTTCATTCTATTGGCTTTAAGAATGGGTTAGTAATTAATTTTTGAGTACATATAGAAAAATTTGGGTTTTCAATAATATTTCTTATATTTTCAATGAATTTCTTAATATGTGTGAATTGTTCTAAAGTGTCAAATAGAATAGAACGGAGGGAGTAATAATTATGTGTACAGAAAATTGTATCTCTTTAGAACGATTAAAAACTATTCCTATTAGCATTTTTTTTAGTGCTGAAAAGTTGATGTTGGTAGCTGAGTGAACATATTGATGAACTTTTTGCTTCAGAAGGCTCATTGTAGTCCTTTTAAACAAGCTTTCAGCAGCATTGACTTCCTGTTTTTTTCCTTCCTTTGTGGCATATAAGTATCTGACACATACGATCATAATCTAGCCTAAGACACAAGACATATGGATTCAGATTTTCAGTTTCAGCACTTAAAGAGCTGGTACAATATTAAAAAATTGTCTCTCTTTAGACTTGACTTGACTTTGAATTGGTAAGTATGGATTAATAGTCATAACTCATAAGCAATAAGGTTAAATAATAGACAACTACCTCTTTTGTGTGTGTTGGTTTTCCTCTGCCTGTCGTCTGCTAGTGTCTTGGAAGGATGTGTTCTTTCTAAGCAAGTTGATAGTTGAATTGTGAAGCCTATTACTTTTTTGAAAGACAACCAGCTTCTGTTACAGATACAAGAATGGTCATATTACTTGTTATTTGGAGTTTTCTCATTGCTAATTACATGTTATTTGGACTATTGTTTTAAATACACTGTTACTGTGGCCACTTTAGCTGTCAGTTGTATAATATGTGAATCTTATTTCAGCGGCCGAGCATCCTTTCAAAGAGATTCTTGTAGTGCTTTTTTATTGAGAGTAAAGCTAGTAAAGCTGTTATCTTTTGCAGCTCACCTTCTTCACAGCTAGAGCAGGTAGAAAAGAATAGAACAAACATGAGCAGAATTGGTGAGTGTATATCCTGTAAAATTCAGTTTCTGACAAGTTTGTAGACTTTCTGTATAATTTTGCAATTTAAACTTTTGTTCTTGCAATTATAGGAACCTTCTTAAATAGTTGTCTTCTACCTTGTTTGACAGGAAGAGGAATTGGTGGAGAAGACTGAAAAAGTACTCTTTAAGTAACTATATTTTTTAAATTAGACAATGATTCATTGCTGCAATTAGTGATTTTTGATGACTGGAATTCATCACAGAGAAGCTAACTACTTAAGAAACTTTTCAATATATTAACAAGTTACTAATTTGTAGTTTATTCTAAAACTGAACACATATGCTGTTGTTTTTGAAGACAAAGCGTCAGGAATTGGAGCTTGCATTAGAGACGAAAAGGGGCTGCTACGGGGGGCCTGCACAGAACAATTCCTAGCCTGTTATGACCCGTTGACAGCAGAAACAAAAGCACTAGTCAGGGGAATGCAAATGGCGGTCGAGCTCGGGGTCAAGAAACTGGAAGTGGAAGGAGACTGCATCAACCTCAGTAATATTTTCAGATTTGGTAAAAAAGATTGGCCTGCAAATATATTGGTTTTTTGATAGATGATGTAATTAGTTTAGAAAAGTATTGTGAGGAGATTAGATGGAGTTATATTCCTAGAGAGGCAAATACTTTAGCCCATGCTTTAGCTTGGTGTGAGCCATGGGAAATAGGATTGAGAAAATGGGACACTTCACTTCCTACGTCTGTAAGTTATAACTAGTGCCTTGGCACTTTTCCCTATAAAAAACGAGCTTTGGCTGCTTTTGAGAGTAGTAATTATATACGAGCTTTGGTCAAAGTAAATTCATCTTGGTGGGCATGATGTGCATCAGTGCATGTGCTTATGGGGTTAAGAGTTTTAATTATATATGGTGGAATGTAAATTGATCGATATCAAAATTTCATTTGTAGATTTAATAATGGAGGTCAGGCAGCATGGGTTGTAGGCGGTGTTATTGATAATCATTGAACTGTCATCAAGTAGTGATAATAATTGATGATAATCGACCAGTCATCAAATAGCGATGATGATTGATGACAACTATTTTTATGTGGTGATGGGATTTAATGACAACTATTTTTTTATGAAGATGATAAAGACGAACAAACTTTAATTGATGACGGTTGCTTGTCTTCAAGATCCTTTGATGACACTTGTTTGTCATCAAGGTCCTTTTGATGACAAATTAATCGAACCGTCATCAAGTAGTGATGATAGTTGATGACAATCGAACCGTCATCAAATAGCAATGGCGATTGATGAGAATCGAACCGTCATCAAGTAGAGATGACATTTATGATGATAGTTGATGACAATCAAACCGTCATCAAGTAGTGATGACAGTTATGATAGTGATGACACATATTTGATGACGCTTAAGTGATGATAGTTTGATGACACTTGTTTGTCATCAAGGCCCTTTTGATGACAAATTAATCGAACCGTCATCAAGTAGTGATGATAATTGATGACAATCGAACCGCCATCAAATAGCGATGACGATTGATGAGAATCGAACCGTCATCAAGTAGAGATGACATTTATGATGATAGTTGATGACAATCAAACCGTCATCAAGTAGTGATGACACATATTTGATGACACTTGTTTGTCATCAAGGCCCTTTTGATGACAAATTAATCGAACCGTCATCAAGTAGAGATGATAGATGATGACAATCAAACCGTTATCAAGTAACGATGACAAGTGATGACACTTGATGACGGTTCGAACCGTATGATGACGGTTGTTTTTATATGGTAGAATGCCTTTGATGATACTTTTTGTTATCAAAAAGTTGTCATCGAGACATTTTGATGACACTTTTTGCCTTTTATTACACTTTTTGTCATCAAAAAATTTTGATGAGGGTGAAATAAATTGTGATGATAGTGATGATGGTTGTTTTTATGTGGTTGAATGCCTTTGATGATACTTTTTGTCATAAAAAAGTATCATTAAGACATTTTGATGACACTTTTTACCTTTTATTACGCTTTTTGTCATCAAAAAATTGCGATGACGATGAAAAAAATTGTGATGACGGGGGATGACGATTTTTTTATGTAGTTGAATGCCTTTAAGGATTCTTTTTGTCATAAAAAAATGTCATCAAGACATTTTGATGACACTTTTTTACCTTTCGTTACACTTTTTGTCATTAAAAAATTGTGATGACAATGAAATAAATTGTGATGACGGTGAAAAAATTGTGATGACGGTTTTGAAAATGATGATAGTGATGATTGTGATGATGGTCAACGCCGGTCAACGTTCGGTCAACGCCGGTCAACAGTCGGTCAACGACCGAGTCAACTCGGTCAACGGGCGAGTCAACCCGGTCAACGACCGAGTCAACTCGGTGGGAGTGGGGTGGGGATGGGGGATGGAGAATTTTACCATTTACCTAATTTTTGCACACTCCTTAATATCCACCTAATTAGGCTCTTTTTTTTGCTATTTAATTAATTCATCATATTTTAGAGCGTCAAATTTAAGCTAAGAAAAAAAATAAAAAGAGGAGGCGAAAATGGGATTTCAATTCATTGAGGGAAATCCAAATTGCAGATTCGTTGTCGGCGTGCCCAAGCTTACACTTTTATAACCACTCCGCTGAAAAAATTCCTTCGCTCTCCGCCACCGGCGCCGGAACGAACACCCTCCGAGTACCTACCGGCGCCGCCAAATAACCAACGCAACCTTCGCGTCTTTCTTTTCCTCCTCTCAATTCTCCGAACAACGAGCTTTCTGTTAACACCATGCCGCCCAAGAAAGAACTCTGTAGGAACTTTCAGCGTGGCAGGTTAGGTTACTCTTTCTCCAGTTCTCGTTTCTTTTATTTGCAATCTTAGCTCAAAAGTAATCAATTTTTACTGTCTAGCATTTTCTTTGTGGATTAGACTAGTTCCTTGTTTCTTTGTTTTTGATTAGTGTTCACTGATCAAATTTAAGATTCTATGAAACACGTTCAGTTAAGAAAACCGGCAAGAATTCTGGTAATTTCATCCCTATTTTATCAAGCTTATGCAAGAAGATTAAATCTGTGTCTATTCAATAGTACCTCACTTGGATTTTGTAGATTACATCATTCTATGTCTTTTAGCTGATCTGAATGTGTAGTAGATGCAATGTTTTGCACAGAGTTTTCTAAAGCTCTTGGAACATGTAGATAGGGGTGATTGAAGTAGTTTTGTCACTTTCTTGACAGTTTTAAGGTCACCATGGTTGATAAATTTGTAATGTCTGGAAAATCAACTTCCGTTGGAATTTGGAGACAATATTGCCAGAAGCTTTTTCAGCATCTTCAAAATAAACAATAATGCCTTGCTATAGAATCTGCAAAATAGAAGCTTGCATGAGTTTTGTATAAATCCTTTTCAAGTGAATGGAAAAAGGCTCCTGTTTTGATGAAGGCATTGTCTTGTCAATGACTCGGGGTCAAATCAACAATAATTGCTTGTTATAGGAAATGGGGCCTTCTTCAACTGTGAACAAATATGGATGTCTCATATTGAGACCTCTTGTTGCAGGAGCTTAGTAGTTCCATGTTTTATGTTTTTCTCAGAGCACATATTTAGCAAATTCCTTTCTGTTCCATGTTTTATGTTAATTTTTTTTTTACAATAACTGAATTGGTGCCGGGATATAGGTGCTTGATGTGTATGCAACCTTGACAATTTGTTTATCATCACTCTAGGAATGAGGATTGATTTGGTTGCTCTGGAAATCTGTCCTTAGTTCTAGATTTCATTGAGTAAATAAATTCTGTTTTGCTGCATACTACTTCAAATTAACATACATGCACAAATTACAATATAGGAATGGATCTTAGTGCTGGGCCTCTATTCTCTTCCTCCTGATACACCTTTAGCTGGGGATCAACTATGGCTTTTACGCATTGTTTAGATTGCCAGATATTTCTCCTTGATTTGCAAGGTTTTTAGGGTTTATATATATAATAGTTTAATTCATAAACACCTCTAGAAATGCGTTAGTTATATATCATGTGATGGAAAAGGTAATATTACTTGCACATGTGGTGTTAATATGACTTGTCACTCAAGTACTACGGTATTTCAGCATTTCCTGTGTATTGCTTGTACATATGTTGTTAGTATGATCAATATGTAAAAACTGTTGTGTTTCATTCATGTTTTTGATGTAAAAATAAATAAATTGCTTTCTAGTGTAACTTACTTTTAGTTTGTCTTTCAGCTGTCGGTATGGTGACAAATGCAAATTCTTACACAACACTCAGCAGCAATCAAAACCTAATCCCTTTGGATTTGGTGTTCAAAGTAGCTCCAATTTTCATTCAACAAATCTTCAACAGCCTAACACCAATCCCTTTGGTTTTGGTGTTCAAAATGTGTCTCAACAAAATGGCAGTGCTAACTTTGGAGCTTCCAGACAATCTAATGCCTTCAAGGTTATTATACTCTTTGTTTGTACATTCTTTGATTAATAGCCTCATACCTAACAGAAATTTCCACACATCTTTATTTTTCTTGTTGTATTGCAACATTTCATTCTTCTACTTGTTCATAGATCTTATATATATGCATTATGCAAGTATAGCTTACTACTTACTAGTGATATATTTTTATCCTGTTCACTAACATAATCATAGTCATGAAATTTATTACTCTGTGAAATTTACAGCCGTTTGAAAATAAGTGGACCCGTCCAACTTCTGCAACTGGTGGAAGCTCCAATACATCTCAACAAAATCAAAACCAGTCACAGGCCTCAAGTCACAAGTAATTTAAAATACTATATTTATTACCATTGTGTATGTACTGATCAAATGGAAGATTCTATAAATGGCTACATATTTGTTCTTTATGCAGCAACCTTTCTTCATTATTATTCTGCTGTAAGATTTATGAGCTTCATATGATGCAGGTGCACAGACCCTAACGAATGCAAAAAGATAATTGCTGAAGATTTTAAGCAAGAGCAACCACTTTGGAAGCTTACATGCTATGGTCACTTCAAGCAGTATGTACAATAACCCACTGTATTTTCTGTTACTGATAACCTTTTCCTTTACTGTACTACTTGATGACTTAATTTTCATAGATGCCTACTAGGGTGCTGTTGGTGGTGATGATTTTGTTAACAAGTTGGAATGAAGTTTATCACTACTCATTATCCATTTTAATTTGCACGGACGGAATTTCTACTATATGCGCAACCTTGAGTCAAGGTGCTAACAAGCTCTATTGAGGAGAAAACCCACTCTTGACTGATACGCTGTTATATTAATAGTGTTCTGTCTAGCTCTCTGTGAAAGTGATCAGCTATACCAATATTTGATCAGAATAAAATTTTGTTATGCTTTTTTCCCTATGGGTAGTCTCCTTTCACGAACTAGTCTAGGGTATCTCAAACACTAAATAGTCCTAGTTTCTGATATTGTAAATATAATAGAGTCCAAGTAAATCATGGAGTGATGTGTCGAAGAGGTCAATCTATATCATGCTTCTAATGGACATTTCTTTTTGATTCCAAATATCCAAGTTTGATCTAGGATTATCTGGTTGGTACACTTCCCATCCCCATCCATTTGGAGAAGCTAACTATTTCCACACTCTTCCCCCTTTGTGTCTGTCTTTTTTTTGGCTATAAATCAAGGAGACAGGTTTAATTCTCATGAAGACTATATTGATAGAAAATTTTACGATCTCTATTACTTTTATACTTGAGTGCATTGTCTTTACAGTCAAAATTTCTCTTCCTACAGTTGTAACTTCTATAACTGGATGGATGCAGAAAGTGAGGAAACTTATGATGCTTATATCTCGTGTCTTTCACTTAATGACAATGTTGCAGCTTGCCGTGTGATGTCTCGGGTGATACTAGCTATGAAGAACTACGAGCTGCAGCATATGATGATGCAAAACGTGGAATGCCTTTGCAGTCTATTGTAAGATTTTTATTTACTGTCTCCACAGTTGTCTTATGTGTAGTTACAAATGCTTACATCCTTTTACTGTTCATGTGGAGATGAATTTTAATCAAGCTTTTTGGTTTACAGAAAAGGAGACTGTAGATTATCATGTATAAATGATAACAGTCTGTGAACCATTACGGTAGTAACCATAATGGCATTCACCATAGGCATCTATTTCTCTAATACTAACATAACCCAAAAATTATTTATTTGGATTAATTAGCTCGCTTACCAAGCTTCCTGTTTCCATTAACGGAATTAGGTGCTCTCCTTTATTTCTAATATAATGAGAACCTTTAAAAAGTAGCAATTGTTCTTAGAAGCACGACCTGGCCCCTTAGTATGCCATATCTAGAGGAAAAGTTCATATACATCTATAGATGATAATGTATTCCTTATGGACCTCACCAAGCACAATACATTGCCCTTGATGCAGGTTGAAAGAGAGAGAAATTTGCAGCAATCCAAACTCGTTGAGTTTGAAAATCTCTTACGCAATCCATATGCTAAACAAGAAAATTCAGCTCAGCCCCTCCCGAATCCATTTCCATCACTTGCTCCAAATCCATTTGCATCAATTGCACCAAATCCGTCTTCGCTGACAACACAAAATCAAAGTCCATCTCCCTTCTCAAGTTTTGGTCAACCAGCGACGTCATTTGGCATGAGTTCTTCTATGAGGCAAGTTTTCTTGTCGCATCTCAAATTTGGTCACAAATTATCATGTATGTTAAGGAACATTAAGGCACAACTGCTTAATGTTCCCAAGGAATGTATACACAAAACTCTGATAAGAACTATTTTTTTTTTCATGCTCCCAGCCTTCTGTTTCGCTTTTCCTGACTTAGTTGATTATGTGCAGCTCTTCCAAAGCATCAAGTAATCCTTTTGGCTTTGGGCAGATTAACAATCCTAGTCAGAATTCCACTATGTTTGGGCCTGTTAGTATGGCTTCAGGAAATCCAGGTGCTTGTTTAAACCTTCTGGATAGTTGGATTTGCATAACCCATCAATTTTTTCCTGTGCCCTCAACACAAAACAATTAAACCAGTAGATTTTAACAGAAATGTGATTTTTTTCCTGAATTCTGATGTTTTCTCTATGCAGCTCCACTTGGTGGCCAAATATCCATGACAGGAGGTGGGGGTCCTTTTGCCACCTTTTCAACACAGACATCAAGCTTGAGCAACACTGGGATGAGCAACCAAAACAACTCACAACCTCCTACCTCATTTTTATCTCAAAATATGAGTACGACAAACAATCTGCAGCCTGGGCTTTCCAATGCGTTTGGTGCTCAATTGAATGGTTTTGGTCAGCCTGCAACCAATAGTCAACCATCGTAAGTTCATGAAGAAATATGATATAGTTGAGCTTTATTTAAAAAGTCTGAAACTTGAAGTTAAATACTGTTCTCATGTGAATATAATCTGAACTTCTTTCTGCCTGAATGAATTCATGAGATTTTGCTCTCTTACTCTTTCTAGTCTAGTTCCTATCTTTGAATCTTTTTTTTTCATAATTTTTGACATGCTGGGACTTCATTGGAAAAGAGTGACTTTTTTTAGTTCACAAACTGTGCAGATCAAATAATAATTCACCTTAAGACATGATAAATACTCATCTAGCTTTTCAACACCGAGTTCTGAAAATTAATTGAACTCTATCTATGTGCTTGATTACTCCAAATAGTCCAACTGTAAGTTATTTCTTTCCATTTTCAAATACACTAGTGTAGTTCTGGTGCCATGCACCGGATGTTTTCTCTAATTGTGATATAAAATAAACTTATAAAGCTAATATATGAGACAATATTTTATGAAAATACTTTTTTGAGAAGTGATAAACCACCTTTAATTTATTTCAAAAAAGACGATATTATGCTTTATGTTCTATTAAGGTAGATGTAATCAAGTAAATTGCAAAAATTTGATGGAGTTGCTGGAACATGTGTCTAGTGCCGAATGTGCTACAAATCCGAACTGGTACCTCTTGCTACAGAAATCCTGAACACGATTGAGTCTGTTCTAGCATAGTTCTGGTAGATCTACAGATAGACGACGAAATGGGCGGTGCAAAAAAAGAAGAGGAGCGAGTTTACGAGCTCGTGCTTCTATAAATGTTTCAGCTTTAGACGTGCACGATTTTATGCTGAAATATGTACTATATTTGTGCATTCTATAGGGAGAACATGCCAAAGGCAAATTCTACAGGGGATGCAAGTATTTGGTTGAAAGAGGAGTGGAAACTTGGAGAGGTAAAATCACTGTCCTTGAATTCTTTGTTAATAATCTCATGGTCTTTCCAATATTGTTTATTTTGCATATATATAGTAGTAAGACCTTCAATATTAATGATGGTTCCCCTGACGTCGGTGCATGTACATCAGACATGCATCTTGCATAACGTACTCAAGAGTAAGACTATAATAATGGATTTCTGTGAGTTTATCTTTAATTTCATTGTGATGAAATCTGGGGAGACCAAGTTCTGTTCAACTTTCTTCTGTTGTGAAACACTAGATTTGAAGTGATAAAGGTTTGTTCCTTTACCCAGAAAGTTTCACTGTAGTCAGACGTTGGATCACACTATTTTGAGCCTGCACTAAAGAAAGCTCCCTGTTTTGATTTTTGCTCTTTCAACAAGAGGCAGCAGTATATCCTGAAGCCAATCTCTTATACATCAGAGACTGCCCAATTTGAATTAAAGAAACTCTTCTGACTTTGTCATGCCACATCTGAAAATGCTTCTTGTACTAGAAGTCTAGAATATATAAATTGATTCTTTACACTGAGAATAGTATACAGGGATGCACAACTGTACCGTAGTTGAGTTTTCAACCAACCCTTCTATGATTTTGGATGACATAACACCAAAGCATACGTCTAAATATCCGCCAATTCACTAATTTCCTCCATACCCAATCACCACTGTCAGAAAGTGAACGAAGAAAATTATCTTTGGCCTGTTGACTTACAAGAATATTTGTATTCTTCATTCAGCATACTTGAATAAGAACTTTGTCTTCATTACCAGTCAAGTTGATGATGCACAGCAAAATTCCTGATGTTAGCTTCTTCTTGTCTATGCTCTATCACTGGACAAAATGATTGAAATAGTGCTTATTAGTCTGGAATTGTATGCTAATGATTAATGAAAAGTTAAATATTCTTTTTTTTCTGTGTCTACAGATACCAGAAGATGTTCCTCCAAGTGAATACATTAGATAGAAATCTGCTGCTGAAGAGATAAGACCGACATTGACAGACAGGAAACCAACCCCTGAAAATAGACACATAGTGGCGCATCCTGTCATTTTCTAAGTGAACAAACTAGCTGGGCTATTTGAAGTATTCAACTGAATTCAGGTTCCTACAAACCGGTTTCTTCGTCGTTAACCTAAAGCTCAAGGTTAATCATCTTCTCTGTAATCTCTCTCAGATCACTGAGTACACAAGGATAACCATACTTACTTTTCTACTATTCAGAAGATACAAGGTGATACAGAAGCTTGTGATAGTGGACAGTTATAACTAATAGGTGAGGGTCTTCAGAGGATTGATTCTAGGATTTCAAGCCCCTGTTTTTGTTCTACTTTACCTGAATACCGAAATACTTACTGGTTCATATCATTCATTTGGGTTCAATCATTTAATGGGATGAATACCATCTAATTTCATCGAGTTTAGGCAATTGGGATCCACATAGATAGGTAAAGGCACCTTCTTAAAAGCATGTCCATTGAGAGTTGTATTTGTACACCTGCGTTATAATGCACGATGCATCAACATTCTGTGGTTCTGTTTACTGTTTGGATTGATGAGAAGTAGATTTTGACAGTGGAGGGTTGATTGCCTTTGGGTGACAGTATTCAGATCATCTTTGGAAATGTTGGGCTCGGCCAACTTCATTCAAATCATGTGGATTTTTTTTCCAATTAAAATTATGGGTGGTAAGTTTGACCGCGCGTATATTAATCAAGTTTTCACTCTACTTGTTCAAACGATGATATGAATGGAAGACACTTTACTGTATATAAAGCAAACTGTGTGAATGAAATATATTGTCTTGTCGGTGTGAAGCTAACGATGCTATGAATCCTACAATATATCCTCGTCAACTAGTTTGAAAGGGCACAATTTCGTACCCATTAAATCATATATATTGTCATTATTTCTCCTCGCAAGAATATTATTTTTAAGATTCGACATGTAACCCTCTTTTCTACGCTACCCCAATACAATTATCAAAACAAGACCAGACCATATGATACTTCCAGTTCCAGGCGCAAGAAAGAAAACCCTACTAAATGAAAAATCTACTAAAAGTCCATGCAGAGAAGAACATTGTCACTACATGAATGAAATATCATCCTCAAACCATGGAAGCGTCAAGCGACAACACAAGTCATAACACAACTTAATTATGTCCACAAGTCCTTTGACGAGTGGCAAGTGATGTCCAACCATATCATATTTTGGTAGAAAAGGTTAGGCTTGCATACGAAGCCTCTGGTCCTAGATTAAATGTAAAACTAGAATACAACAACCAGATTTCAGTGCATGGCTTTGGCCCAATCGTCTTTACCTGTCCCTAAGTTCTTGTTCAAATTGAAGAAGCTTTTCACGTACAGGCTGCAGAAACTGCTTCAAGTCGTGGCAGATACTCTGTTTGTCCTGATGCTTCATATCCTTATCCTCGCTTAAGTTTACAGTCATCTACAAAAGAAGCATCTCAAATAGAGTTGGCATCAAGATGCATTTATTAATATACATTTATGTCTATCAATTACAGTAACAATGTTCAAACAGAAAATTGACAAGGGATTTAGAGTCCAAAATAAAAGAGGGATTATAGGAGACGGTAACATCCTCCCCAACATAATCTCAGACACAGGAACTTGTGTAGGGAGCAAAGATAATAGTAGCAACCAAATGCAATAAGGATCATCCACCAAACATCAACTAAATCAAAATGAACACGCTTTGACTAAGCAAGTTTATGGCAAGGCAAGACAATCTTATCATGGGGAAAGAAAGAATAAGAGGAAAGAGAGATAGTGAAAGAGATGAAAACCTAGAATAAAAGCACAGTTGAACTATCACATTGTAGTCCATACCAAACATATACTCAAGTAGAGTAGAACTTGTCAATTTTTATTGTATTTTACATCTTGACATTGAAGTTTTTATCACATTGTAGTCCTTAGTCAAGGCTAGATAACAAGAACACAGAGTTCCATGGGCAGGCGTCAATGATCTCAGGACTCGTTCAGGAGTTGACATATTATGTAGTATAATGTATTATTTTCAAAAAGACATTTTCTAAACCAAACAACACACATGAAAGCGTGGAGCCTTTTTGTGTACTTTGAAAGTTGTTATGATGAAAGTTTTGATCTAGAAAATTCTTTTCAAAAATAATATATTATAAAGAAAATGAACATTGCACCTAACAAAGCCTCAATGCCAAAACTAGCACTCCATATTAAGTCTCATAATGTTAGTTATATGTTGTCAAATACACCCCAAATGTTTAGGCTATGTTGGCAAGTAGGATTTTTTTTCGAGCTTCAGCATTTTTTTGGAGTGTATTTAGGGTACCCTGAACATCTCATCCTAAACTCCTGATTCTGCTTGTTATCCAGACAAGTTCTAAAGCTCCTATTTCCACTTTGTTTTCCAAACAAAGCCCGAAATAAATCCTCAAAAGTGAAGTATACACCACTCTTTGATGGTAATATTTCCTCATTTACACATAAAATAGGGTGAGGATATCTACAGTGTTAGGCGTTCAAGTCAACAGAATGCTGAAGCTCAGAGACTCGGAGCTTACCTGCAAATCATCCACTTCACCATAAGAGAACTCGTCAAAGTCTAAATGTCCCTTGAATATCCTCTTCTCACCTCCGATAAGCCATTCACCTGATTTATTTCTACACTGTCAGCTTATTATCTAGGGGAAAAAAACTAATCAAATAATATATTGATTTGGATGTACCAAAATTTTTTAAAAAGAAACTGGTAATGAGCTTGTAATGGTATAAAAACTGACCTTTGACCTTAATTCTTAACTCATAAGTGTACCCAACCCGTTTTTTATTGCGCACTATAACTACAGAGGCCTGCATAATGAATTATGAAAGAGACTGGTAAGGAAGCAATTATCACACGGTTAGACAATCCAAACATTCTACTATGATCTACCAAAGGGCTTCTAAATTTTTCAAAGATAATCAATCATATCTATCTCCTACAGATCCTTGACCACTCTAGGCCTTGAATGCTAGATTAGAAAAGTGCATCAAATGACAATGTTATTTTTAGATAGAACTAGGCAAAACAATGTTATTTTTTCTGCCTTCTCTACCCCGCTAGTGTGAAAATGGATAATTAAATTCCAGCATCAAATATTCAACAAGATGACATCTGCCATAGTTTGCTTGGTCATCTGAAACAAGAATAGGATATATACCCAGGTGTGGAATACTGCAATAATTTAAGAAATCTGAGAAATGACAAATGATGATCCTAGCACTAAAGGAACCGAATTCGATTGTTTCAACAGATTGGGGAGTTTGGTTAGAACCACATTGCCCTAAACTAAGGCTTGGAATGTGTATCAAGAGGGGAGTGGCCCTTAATTTGATATCATCTAAGAGTGATGTAAGCAAAAGGCATTAGCCTCTGTTTTGTGGCCACAGAGAGTCTAGTCACTCTGCTGGTACTTCATAAATCTAGCCTTGGGTTATCTTTGAAAACCATGTTTCCCCAAGTAATCTGAGTGTTACTCGTGTTATTTCTGATTACGTTCGCCTGTTCTCTTAAAGCTCCATCAGATGACTCCTAAAGACATTCATAATTTTCTTCCTACTGCATCAGCAATAGGCAAGGCATGGAAGAAATGGTGTCCAGACAATAACAAAGACGAAATCCATCAACATGTAGCATAACCGTATATTAAGGAGTAGGAGTGAAACAAACTCAAAGCTACTTTTCTCAATTATCTTGACTTAAGAAGTATGTAAGAGGTGCAACAACTTATACAGTTACAGATAGAGAATCATTATGGAAGTATCATTTTGAGCAATAATTATCAAAGTGGAAATGGAAGTTGAAGTCCAGTAGAGAGGAAAGCAATTGAGAAAAAACAAGAACTTCAATATATTGTTAAGGGCTAAGAAAAATCACAACCAGAGTAGTTATATATAAAGTTCAAATCTCTGTCAAACAAGTGACCGTGAACTCACATCGCCTTCACATCTTGACACTTCTGTGATTTCTGCTTTGCCATTGGGAAAATCCAACGAATTGATAGATGTAAGCAAATCCTGCCATTTAGAGGAATAAATATACATATAAATTGGAGAAATAGGCAATATAATACGGAGACTTGGAGAGAAGTTCTGGCATTTAACATCAATTGCAAGGATCTTTTCAATAATAATGCATCAAACTCAATATTAGGTCAAAGACAACCAATATTCAGCAGTTCCTGTTAGGCTCTGCTCACAACTATGCCTTTTTGTTCCACTTTATGTGCTATAATGTAGAATTGAGTTCAAAGATGGCCGTTTCAGTTTTGAAGATGAAAATTGCGCTAAATAATATCAATTGATGGCCAATATTTTGATCAACTAGCTTATGCCTGCATTAAAGAAAAAAATATCAGCAGGTAAAGAGCTTCTTCCAACTGAGCTAGAGGGACTTAGCTGATTTCTGTTTCATTGATCTTTGAAGTGAAACAGTGGAAGACTATCTGTTTTCATATGAAAATACTTCTGGTTCATATATTTTATGACGGAAGATCCATCAAAATTATTAGTTAGTCCTTCCTAAGTTCTGTTTTATTCATTCTTTATCACTAAAAGGGCCAGCCAGTCATATCTCCACAAGCATAAATCAGAGAATCACTTCTAATCATGGATAGAAAACCTAATGCTAACATGAATTCAATTCAAAGATCTTCTGACTGAGCAATAAAAAACAGGTAGCAGGAAGATATAATCGGAGGACATTATGGTTAGGTTCCATTTGTATACTTGGCAGTTTTTCGAAATTCTCAATAGAGAATCCAGATTTTTAGGCAGCATGCATAAGGTTAGAATTTTCACAAATGTGCAGCTTCAGTGCTTAATTACTCGAAGCATGAAAAGGTCAAACAGGTCAAAACTACCAATTCCCAATCAAGAATATCCTTGTACTTGAAACTTAAAACACACCAATTTCAAAACCAAAATATTCTATCCAAGTTGAATATAGAAATCACATTCAATTCTGAAGATGAAAACAACAATCTTGAATTCTAGAGAATGAATGTCATAACACGTCCAAAACTTTATCATAGTATGGTGGTCCCATGTCCAAACTATGTCACATGTATCCAGCACAGAGTGATACAATGGCCAAAAAAAGTGTCAGGGTTGAGGGTTCCATAGATTAATATGCTTCTCACTTTTATCATAGCTAAGCAATAAGACATTTGCTCTAGAAGTAGCTAAGTATGAAATCAGAAAGCTCAAGTTCATCCGGAACAAACCTTTATCCTTTCTGCTGCCCATTTATTAATATTCTTCTCCTCCCAAGTTCCAGCCTGAGAGGAAGCATAGAGCATAAGATTTAGAATAAAGCAGTAAGATAACTTGTATCAAGCACATGTAAAGTCAGTCAACAGATACATTTGCCTATCAAGCCAATGATACAGTTACATCTACATCACTTTCCAAATGATCTGTGTTTATCTTTTCTTAGTTAGAATATAGCATAGTTCAACTTAATAAAGACCTATATGCAACCTGCACAAATAACAAATTGGCCATAGCCGCCTAAATGGACTTCGCAGGAAGGCAAGTCAACTTTCAACTATGAATATGTTTAAAGAAAACTTCACCATCAACAATGCAAAGCAATCAGAAATAAAAGGGAACGTAACAAAAATATGAATCTCTAAGAATGGTAATTCGTAATAGATTTGATGCACGGAAATCAGATTACACAATGTAAAGAGATAAGAACAAAACAAAAATTGAATGAAGTACCGCGTTCCAGGCGGAGCCGAGATTAGCAGAAGGACGGTGGTTGGAGAGATCCGCGGGAGAGAGCTTCTTTGGCACAGGCAATGGCGCCGCGTCGACCGTTGCCTCTCTAACCCAGTAGGTGTAAGACGCCGCCTCTGGCTGCTGATTATCCGATACAGCTCCTCCCTCCATTCTCTCTCTCACCGCCGACGAGGAAATCAAGCTCAGATCAGCAACACCACCCTCCGTATGATCAGATTTTGGATGTGATTTGTTGGAAGAAAGGGAGAAAGGTATTAGATTTGGTTTGTTTTTGAAGGAGGGGATGACTCCGAACTCGGGAAGTTTCCAGAGGATTTGGGAGGGCGCGGCTGGGGTTTTATTTGTTTTTTTTTTCCAATAGAACACGGCAAACTCGATCTAGGCACGGCACTAGCGGAATTACTAGTGTTTTCAGCTAGGAGCGGAATATTGGGCGGATTGAAGAAGCTCCTCCTCACGAGCTTCTTCAATTTTCGCTAGATGAAGCGGAAAAAAAAGCTCCCTCTAGTGTCAGCCGAACGGACCCCTATACGGCTAAAAAGCCTAGGGCCCATTCGGCACCAGCGTTCCGGTTGTTTTGGGAGCGGAATGGAGAAGCTCCAGTTTCGCGAGCTCCATTCGGCAAGTGGCGTTCTCACTAGCTGAAGTGGAGACGCTAGATGGTCCACTTTTTCCATGGTCTTTTGACACCCGATATCCCCGAGCTCCCAAAATTCATCACAGAAAGCTTTGGGGTTTCTCCCCTTTTGGGCGACGACAAGGCGACGTCCACCCTGGAGAATGGAGATGAGGATGTGTGACGGCGACGACGACATTCTCAGGCACATGTATCTTTACCAAATTCAGACATTAAAGATTTGTGTGTGTGCGCTTGTTGGAGGTTGATGAAATAGAGGTTGGGATTGGAAGTTTCCATCCCACATTGGAAAAACCACAAGAAAAAATATCAATATATAAATAGGGTGAAGCTCTTACCCATTGGCTTAAGCTTTTGGGTAAAAAGTGTAGATCCCCGACTTTATATAAAAATAATAATACGGTCTTTCTAACTTAGGGCATAGGATAAGCTTCCCGATTTTAGAAACTAAAACCCTAAAAAGGAAACGAATAAACCCGTCGTAAAAAAGATTTAAATCTCTAAATAAATAAAATTACCAAATCTTTTTATAACAAGATGCTTATCCTGTGCCCTTGGGTTAGAAAATCCGAAAATAATAATAAATAATCAATGAAACCTTTAACGCCCCCCGAGTACTAACGGCCCACCGGAGAATTCAATAGAGGTGCAGCGAGAATCACAGTGTTTGTTGTCAACAGATATGTGTGTGTGCTTGTTGGAGCTGAGACGAGAGCAGCAACAACATTTCACTGACTACCCTAGATCTTGAGCGACTCGGCATAATAGGTAATTGCTCGAAAAACCCAAATTCTAGCTAGATTACCTAATTGATTCGAGTTTGATCGGATCTTGAAAGCCCTAATTGTTCACTAGGTGCTTGAGCTTGAAAAACCCCAATTCCAACTAGCTTAACTCTAATTGCTCGATAACCCTACAATTGAGATTGCTCACTAGGTGTTTGAGCTTGAAAACCCCCAATTCCAGCTAGCTTATCCCTAATTGCTCAATAATCCTACAATTGAGCTTGAGCTTGAGTTCTTCCCATGGGTTAGTGTGATTTTGATTGTAATTGGAAAGTTTCATATTATATGTTTGAGTTCCAGATGCACACTAGGTGCTTTTATAATGAACCTATAGAAAATTTCACTCTCTTGATTTCCATACTAATAGTATCTTGTTGCAATTGGAGAGTTCCAGATTATATCTTGTTTTGAAAATTCGATATAATTAGTGGAAAAGTTGTAATATCCGCAATTTCCGTTAAATAAATAAATTTCATTTCTTAATATTTGATTATTTTATTAAAGAAAATAATCTCATAAAAATTTCTTTCATTCAAACTCTAATTCTAAAATGAAAGAAATAGAACCAGGAAAAGCCCATTGGAAAAGCCCATAATTCATAAAAAGGGGTTTTTATAAAAAAAATAAAATGAAAGAAATAGAACCAGGAAAAGCCCATTGGAAAAGCCCATAATTCATAAAAAGGGGTTTTTATAAAAAAAATAAAGACAAGGGTGGGATTTGAACCTTTTATCTCTTAACCCTTCCCCCATTCCTCTACCATTTATGCTAGTTAGTCTTTTTGATATTTTAATACAACCAGTGGTATATAAACCCATTCTTTCTTGTCGTATTTTGCCAAACCGATTTTCAATCCGGTTGAAGCTCGAATTGGGGCATTAAAGAGAGGAGATTGAGTAGGATTTTATACAGACATTATTCCCCCTTACACTCTTTATTTTATGTATTTATAAATTCAATTCTCCTACTCACCATTGAAGGGGGATGTGAGCAATGATGAACTTGATTCCCTTCCCTTCTCTATCTACCACTTCATTGCCTATTTAAAGGCCTCTTTAACATCAGAAAATCACCCACTACTCTCCAATACTCCCAATTGATCACCAAAACCCCATTAAAACACAAGCTGATTTTTCCAAAAAATCAAAAAAAATTAGGTTCATCTCTTTTGGGAGCAACTACCACCTCCGACCACCCCTGACGGCCCCACCTAGCCGCGCCACCACTCGCGCCACCTAGAAGCCGTCGGAGCCGCCCTCCCCTGGTGCCTGTGCGTCGTCGTCCGTCCTGTTGCTCTCACTGGTTCCTTCATGCGTGTTTTCAGAACAAGGAGAAGAAGAGGGGTATTTCACTTTGGGCCTTTTATTTACATTCTTTTGAGCTATTTTACTTGTTATGTATTTTTAATGAGCCCATTCTACCTTTTAATCTCTAAAAATCACACTATTTAAAATACTACTCTTGTACATGTTTTTATAAAAAAAAATAACTTGCATGCAATGATTTTTAAAGTGGATTTATTGTTACAAATTGTGAAATAAATTCTAATAAATCCTAGAATTATAAAAGTGGCTTTTAACTTGAGAAAATTCTGATTTTACTTATTTTTAGAAGTCTAAGACTTATTTCTCTTTTTATACCAAAAAAATGTTTAGACTTTTTAATTTTATAATATAAAGTTTCATGCATGCAATCTTCATACATACATGCTCTATATGAACATTTGGATTGTTTTTATATAAATTTTTAATATAGATAAGTCTAGTAAAGACAAGTTTCATCAATTAATTTAAAAGTATCTTTTCATGTACTTTTAAAGAAATTTTTTATAAATTAAATTCTCTTGCATGTATTTATAAACCTAAGAATAATCTTTTCTATGAACTTTTGACCAAATAAGAGTAATAGGAACAAGGATATTGGTTTGGTAAAGAACGACGAAAAATGCTCCCTTTTCCCCTCACCCCTTGCCCCTGCGAAAACCAAAAACCGATCAAAAAATACCCTAGATCCCTCAGTCTCACTCTCTTTTTCATCCTTTTTGGTCTGATTTCTCCTCAAATCCCTTATAGAATATATAACCTGCGAGCTTTTATGGTTCGCCTCTCATCCCGATCTATGGAATACAAACAACGGAGTGAACCCTAATAGGCGAAATCAAGCAATCCGATCGGCAAAACTACAGAAGCGTCGATTGAAGTGCAAATCAAATACACAACACAATAGGAGGCATGGGAATCGGTGGGCTTGGTGGCTTAAGAGGAGAACTACTGTTGCTCGCATTTTTCAATGCTCGAGTTGTCACGGTTCCAGTTCAAATCGAAGTGGAAAAGGGGGGACAAATAAGGGGCGGTTTGGTGGGCTTTCTCTACACCCTTCTTGCAAGGCCGAGGTTGGGATCGACGTTTGTTGGCTCCCCCTTGGTAATCTGATTGATACAGATCTCTCTTCACAACTAATGAGGTGCTTTCCTTGTTATTATCCTTTCTTGAATTTTTTAGTAATTGAAGGGCTATCTAGGAGTATGATTGAAGGTCAGAAATTGAACCATTGGAGGTCTGGAAAGGGCACTTACATGCTCTTTTCTATGCCTCTTACTGAAGAACTTACATGTGAATGGTGCCTCTGGTACACCTCTATGGAGCACGGCTCCATGGGGAAGGAACTTTGTTCCAAAAAGAATCGTTCTTTTGAACAACTTGAACAAACGAACCCAACTAAAGAACACGAATCCACGCCTACTACGGTCGAGGAGACCCAAAATAGTAGTGCTCTACACAACAAAACTGAATCTGGTCCTATGAGGACCAAATTAGAAAAGGGCTATGGAAAAGTCACATTTGACATGATCTTTGACTTTGGTGAAAAAATGGGAAAACCAAGGAGTCAACCTCCTATAACAATGAAAGAAACAGAGGAAAAGAAATGCATATCCAATGTGTTTTGTATGTGTGTAACTATGATGAATATACCTCCTTCATTGCTTTTGCTCCTTATATATGATGAGTGCGAAACTATTAAGAACTTTGACGACCCTTTCGTGAATTGTTTTGACTGCATTTAGGTGTTCATAACTAAGCTTGAAAATAAATGGGAAGTGATGAATGCTAAAGTTTGCAAACCTGTAAGTTTGGTGAATATAAAGGAAAATGAAAAATGTACAATTCAGACTCTCATGGTTAGTTGTAAGCTTTTATTTTCTGATATGAATTATGCTGCGATGTTTTCACTGGCTATGATGTGCCTTTGGCTGGTTGTTTTGTATAAAAATGATATGTCTAAGCAACTAGCTTATATGACTATGAATAAGGATTCTGGAACTAGTGATGCAAATTTAAGTAAAGGCAATTGGTTGTCTTGCCTCCTCCTGTTCTATTTCTCTGGCAGGTGGTGGTTTTTAACTGATTGTTATATTGAAAATTTGTTATTTGCATACAGTCTTTGCAATTGGATAAACTCTTGTGCTCAACTGAACAACCTTGGTGCCAGTTCGTTTGGCTCCAAAAAGAACAAAGGGAAGGAAAAATTGAAGCTTGAACAAGAGCCCATTACGGTCGAGAAGACCACACGCAATGATGAATATTATACTCTTGAATATCGTTGGAGAACTAAGACATACCTGGGAGTTGATTTTGATTTGGAATACGCCCCCCCCCCCCCCCCCCCCCCCCCCCCCCGGTATGAGAAAAATGAGGATAAAATGCCCAAACAACAAGTTACTTTGATTTACTGCAGAAATGAGAACAAAATGCAAATTATTATATGGACCCATCTGTATCCCTGCATTGCAAATGCTCTTTTACATTGTAAATTTTGGATCTGTATGTTTGTTTTCCAGTGCCTTGATGGTATTAAGAGAACTCATCTTGCTGATAGGAAGTTTAAAACCATTGATAGTGAAATGCAAGCACTAAGTTTGATCAATAGGTCTAAAACTCAAAACTCCTGGTGGTTAACTAAGATTAATCCTAGGCCCTTTAATAGCTTATGGAAAATGTGGGAAATTAACTTAGTGGCACGCAAAACCACTATTGTAATGCAAACGAGGAGCCGCTGGGGCGATAAACCTGGTACTTGTAATTTGAAAATTCTGAAATTTAATCATATGATAGGACTGTTAATTTTTGAACAGATGATCAAACTAAGCCCCAGTAGAAGAGACCCTTGGAAGGTCAACCTTGAAATTCTTGATCATTATCTAATCAGATGGGTTAGTCGACCAAGGCTACTAATATTTATAAAAATGTTTTATGAAGATATGCCTATGGAATAGTAGAGTTATTGGCCGGAAATCCTTTTGGTCGGAAATTGACTCATATTGTAAGATAGAACGAATCCAAATCATGGTTGTGGTTGAAATGAAAACTGAAACCCCTCCCGATGACCAAGCCTGGAGAAGGTCAGGGTTCGACAATATGGTTTGGTCCCCAGCAGTTGGGCGATCAGGGGGTATACTTGTCACGTGGAAAGACCACCAAGTACACAATGAAACATTGAAATACTAACTCAAGAAGCGAGATTCATTATACTAAAATACAGTAACCTAACAACTAATTATGTGATTGCAATATGCTTTGTATACGCCCCACCGCAAGAGAACCAAAAATCCTCCTTTTGGGAACAACTCACTCGATGCGTACAAAATATTAATCTGCCAACGATAGTTATGGGTGATCTTAATGAGATCCAAGACCCAAATGAGAAAAAAGGTGGACCTCCTTCTGATCGTGCTAGATTTGAACGATTAATTAAATTTAAAAATGAATGCGAGCTTATAGATATACCAACTACGGGGAATAAGTTCACTTGGAGGAAAAATAAGATTGAAGACGACAATGTCTATGAAAAACTAGATCGTACGTTTGTAACTAACCAAATACTTCAATGGTTCCCTGATCTGATAACAAAACACTCTGCTTTCTCTTCCTCGGACCATTGTAAAATCACCATAGAACTAACCAATGGACAAATTTTCAAAGTGCAACCATTTAAATTTGAAAAAATGTGGATCCAGAGAAATGACTTCAAAAATATAGTTAAACAATCATGGAGGGTAGACTTTATTGGCTCCCATATGTTTCAACTAATCAAAAAGACACAACTATTTAAAAACCACGCTAAACAATGGAATAAACGGACTTTCGGAAACACCTTCGAACAATTACGAGTGATTGAAGAAGACTTGCTCCGACTTCAGGAACAAATCCACATAACACCTTCTCCAGAGATTATTCAAAAACAACTGCGCCTGATTGGGAAAAAAGAAAAGATATTAAATTTTCACAAAACATACTGGAAGCAGAGAGCGAAAACGAAACATATTAAACTAACAGACACAAATTCTGGATACTTTCACAAAGTAGCAAACGGACGACGAAATAGGAAAATAATTCGAGAAATTAGAACTCATGATGGAACACAAATCTATGGGGAAACAAATATAAGGAATGAGATTCAGAGTGATTTCAAGAAAAGATATACAAAAGAATCAACCAACAGGAGACTTAAAGAGGATTATTTGAACCTAATATCTAAGGAGGTAACGGATAATGTGAATGATGAACTTATCAAAGCAGTAACAAATGAAGAAATTAAAACTGCGCTCATGAACATTGGGTCAGATAAATCACCAGGACCTGATGGAATGACTGCAGAATTTTACAAAACTTATTGGGATGTGGTTGGACCTTCTGTCATAAAAGCGATGAAAAGCTTTTTCCACTCTGGAAGAATGCTAAAACAAATAAACCACACTTTCATTACATTAATCCCTAAGAGGGACAACCCAAACTTAACAAACCATTATAGACCAATTAGTCTCTGATCCACGATCTATAAGATCATAGCAAAGATCATTACAGAACGACTAAAAAGGTCATGGAAAACCTCATCCACCCTTTACAAGGTGCCTTTGTTGCTAACAGAGCCATTCAAGATAACATACTAATTGCTCATGAAATATTTCACTCGTTTAAAACCAGGAAAAATAAAGAAGGCTGGGCTGCCATTAAATTAGACATGGAAAAAGCATATGATCGGGTGGATTGGGACTATCTTTTATGTGTTCTTGAAAAGTTTGGATTTAATAATAAATTTATAGGATGGGTAAAGGAATGTGTCAAAACAGTATCCTTCTTGGTGTTGGTTAATAATGGACCGACAGATCCTTTCTTTCCTGAAAGAGGCTTAAGGAAGGGGGGTCCCCTCTCTCCTTACCTGTTCATTTTAGGCACAGAAGTATTAGCAAGAAAACTACAACAAATAAGTAATGAATCCAACAAATCCGTTGGCTTTGCTCTTGCTCGAGCAGGAACTAAAATACTATTCCTATCATTTGCAGATGACATCATCATCTTCTCAAAGGCAACCCAGTCAGCCTGTCTCTAAGTGAAGAAAATAATTGACGAATACTGTGACATTTCACGACAAAATGTAAACTACCATAAGTCTGCATTCCAAACATCTAGAATTGTTCCAAACTCTAAAAAACAACGAATTCAACATGCCCTAAATATTACAACAATGACGGGCTTAGATAAATATTTGGGTTGCCCAATTGTTAGTGGAGTGGTAAATAAAGAAACTTTCAAGGACACTGTTGGAAAAACAAAAGACCAATTAAGTAAATGGAAAGCTAACTCCCTTTCGCAAGAAGGAAGAACAATACTGATACGGTCTAATTTAGCGGCTAAGCTAGTGTATTTGATGCAAAGCTTTATGTTGCCTGCAAGCGTACATAATGAACTTGATAAAACAAACAGAGGATTTTTTTGGAACAAGAGCCAAAACTATAAACCCCTTATTGGGTGGGATAGAATTTGTAAACCTAAGACCCATGGTGGGTTAGGAATAAGAAAATCAGAACACTTGAACAAAGCTTTGCAAATGAAGCTATTATGGAAATCATTGTTGAACCTAATAATATTTGGGTACGCATAATAAAAGAAAAATACCTCAGGAACAATGACATCTTCTCGTACCAAATTAAAAGAACACCTCTTGGCAGTGGAGAAATTTAATAAAACTAAAACCATCTTTTGAAAAAGGAATTGTCTGGCAGGTTGAAGATGGAAAAACCATAAAATTTTGGAAAGACCGTTGGGTCATGAAGGAACCTCTAATAAACTATGTTGACCATACTGTAATATCCACTAAATTCTAAATAAAATAAAATGAATAAATATCCCACTAATTTTTTTCTCTAAAATAGAGAACTTAATAAACTTTATAATTTCATACTATGTTATGAAAGGATACAAAAGTTTACTACAATTACAATTAAGAATTTTATTAAGTATATTATGCAAGTCGGATACCTATCTAAATATTTTGTCTTGAATAAAGAGTTTAATTAATTATATAATTGTCTCAATAAAAATATAAAAGTATTATAATGTAATATCCGCAATATTCCAAGACGTTAAATCCAATAGAATATAATTTTATAATTCTTTCTCTTATAAAGGAGAATCTTTAAATATATTTTATATATAACCCTTTTTCTCTTTAAAAAGAGATTCGTACGTAAATTAAAATTAAATAAATTGCAAGAAGGCATTATAAGGGTTATGAATAAATAAAAGCATTTAAAAATGCATCATAATTTCGGTTTTTAATAAACAAAAAGAGGTACAACAAGCTAGTAAAAGTACAATGAAAATTCAATAAAAAGAATGCAAGAGCCGGGACTTGAACCCGAGACCTCTTGCAATTCCGTCTCACACGCCCCTCCCTCTTTCCGCTAGACCAATGTGACTTTCTTGCCATTTACCCCACTCTTTTAATTTTATATCAATTTTTAAGTCTTCTTCTCCAAACAAGTCAAATTGATTTGACATGGGAGCTATGCATGCCTTCCACCTTCTCCCTTGGCTTGCAAGACCAACTTTGTTGCATCATCCTCTCATCACCATCAAACTAGCACACTCTTGACCAATCTACTTCCATCTCCTTCTTCTCCATTGGTTGATGGCCATTTCCATGGATCACCAAGTTGCACTCCTTTGCCTATTTAAAGGAGCTCCAACCTCCTCCAAACTCACACCATTCTTCCATCCTCCTCTCTACTAGCAAATTCTCTCATTCAAGATCATAAAAATCAGCCCCTTTCAAGCTTCAATTCTCCATCCAAAGCACCATCAAAAAGCCTTCTCTTTTACCCTTGGAGTCCGCCGGCGACGCCCCTGCCCCGCCTGCCACCGCGCGCCGCCCGACGCCCTCGCCGGAGCACCGCCGAGCCACCGTCGTCCCTGCCTGGTTGTGCCGCCGCCCCCTTGGCCTCCTCCTCTGTGTACAGAACTTTGTTCTGTAGAAGAAAGGTCCAAAATCTATCTTATAATATAAAATATTTGATTTAGTTTGCCTTAATAAAATAAATAAGTCCATTAATAATTAGTAGCATATGAATATTTTTAATAAGAAATATTAATAGAAATCTTGTTAGTTGTAGAGAAGAAATAAATCAATTAGGAAAAAGTTATAATTACTTTAGTAAATTTTGATCCTACTAGAATATTTAATTCATATCATATTTTAATATTGTAAGACATGATTATTGTAAATAGATTTTAAGAAGCTCTTATAAAAGTATTGTTATGAAATTTGTAGTATATGGATTATAGTTTTATATAGAATATTATTTTTATAAAGGGATGATATTATTTATACAAAACTTATGTTACTTATCTCTAAGTATAGAGAATAACAAGTTAATGAATATAATTATATTAATGATAGTTATATTAATAAAGTTATCATTTAATAAAAATATTATTTGAAGATCTTGATTAGTTGAAAAGAGAAGATAAGTAAATTAAATAAAGTATTGAGAATTTTATTATATAATATTAAAGTATATTATGCAAGACATGTTATATTCATAATACTAAAGGATTCTTATAAAAAGTTATTTTATAAAATTACTAGCATATGAAATGTAGTTTTAATATTAAAAATATCACCTTTATAAAGAAATAAGATTTATATAAGGTAATAATATTGCATGTCTCTAGTTATAGAGAAGTTGAAGATATATGAAACTATTTCTAATAATAATAATAATAAACATATTATTTAAAGTTGTCATGTCTCTAAAAGTATAGAGAATTGCCATAGATATAGTTTTAATAATAAAATATGGTAATAGGTGATAAAGTTCTTATGACATATTGTAATAATAATTATTCTAAATAATTTGTAGGGTACTCATATAAAAATATTGTTACAAAAGTTGTAGCCATGGACTATAGTTTGACATTAGATATTGATTTCTATAGAAGAATAATATTATTAGTAATTATATTACTAAAGTCATCATATGTGAAAAATATTAATTTAATGACCTCTAAGTGTAGAGATTGGTCACAAGACATAAGTTCCAAACTAAATATAAAGAATTATGACTTTATATTGATCCTAGGATATTATATAGAATATGGATGACTTGTATGGAAAGAAACCATTTAGATATGGAAAAGATATTATTTTATAACCTAAAATGTTATAATAATGGACTATAAATATGAAGAAGGATATTTATAAACCATGATTATATTTTATAAGCCATGAGTATATTTTTATAAGCCATGATCATATATTATAATCTATGATCATATAATGTGAAAAGAATTATATGAATAAAATAAATAAGATTAATATAATATATTAATTTTGGTAAGTTACTTTATAAAGAAAATAGAACTTCCTAATTATGGAAATTTCCAAGAAAATATATTATAAGTCTATTAGCTTTATTTAATGTGAATTATATAATTAAAAAAATTCGAGTAAGGAGATATTATTAATAAAGTATTTTTGATAAGGGAAATAATATTATGAAGTTCACTAAGGAATATTTGGAAGTTTAAAAGTAAGATTTTAATTAATAGAAATGAGTCAAAAGGTTAAAATAGATTCTTTAAAGCTTAATAAGAATTGTACATTTTAAAAGAAAAATACCTTTTAGATAAAGAATGATATTTTGTGAAATTATACTTGCTTAAATTATATAAAAAGGAATTAGCAAGTGAAGTTAAAAAGGTTTATTTTTAATAATATTGAACAAAGATTTTTAGGGAATAAAAAGGATATTACAAAGCCAAAATAATAATAAAGGAATATTATTATTTTAAGAAAATAACTTTCTAAATTATTATCTTAATAATTTAGAATTCCAATTCTCTTATAAAGTATTATAAGAGGTAATCCAAACTTTAGGAAGAATTCAGAATTAAAGTTCGCTCGTAAATTCCATGTCGATAGGTCGGGATTCTCGCTCGAAGTCGCGAATCACATATTTCCGTCAAAGCTCGATTGTTAGAACTCGCAAAAGCTAAGGCAAGTGGAATTTCCCCTTGTGACCTTTATATCTCATTTCCTTAAAAATCTCGATGTTGGGAACAACTTGTGTGCTTAAGTACAAATGAACCTAGGAAATATCGAATGCTAGATATAACGACCCATTGTTAGCATAGTTGTTTTATATTCTCGTAATAGGATTATATATGCTAGTGTGGTTATTATCTTGATTACTTGTGGTCTCGCTCAGAGATTTACTTTGAATGAACTAGAAAGGGGCGTGGAATAGCCAGCGCCTCTATATAACCTTACTAAGTTGTATGTCCATACGACTTTCGGGATCATGATCCCATCCGCTCCGATTGCAAGGAGGGATGTGCGCACTCTAGCTAAGCGCCGGGAAACTGAAGTTCTCCCCCCGGATGGCTCGGATTATCCGTGTCCCACCACTCTCTATTAAAAATCATTAACAAAGTCGAATATCTTTCGTCACTATATAAGATAAGTGCCAATGCACATTTAAGATACCAAAACCGGACCGGTCTCAAATGATCGATCCGGCTCTCGGTCCGCTCAGGGCGCGAGAGGTTTTACTTGTATGAATTAATAAACGTTCCCAACATACTTTCGAAATCCTAAAGAAGTCTACAATCTAGTAGCTCTTCTATCGCTTATCGAGTTATCTTCGTCTAAGATATACTCTCCTTTGAACCATTAAAGCTCCACATAAACAAGCCCTATCGTATAGCCCATCATAAACACAACCTTAGTATCTCTTTCGACAATAATTGAAATTACCGAAATACCCTCGGGAAGTTCCATTCCCACTTGCTTAGTCTCTTAGACTAATTCTTCTTTTCCGCATGTTTGCCTGGCATTCTCTCGCCCCTCGCGAATTATGTCAGAATCTAGGAATCCCATCAAGGCGTGAAGTGAAGACGAAGGAAGGACGAGGATTTTCAAGATGTACTTCTCATATCATTTTGTTTTACTTCCGTTATGTTTCAAGGACAAGTTGGTTTTGCGTTTCATTTCCGAACAGCATTATGTTTAAAGCACTGTAAGATGTTTTGTACAAACCAAGTCTCTTTCGAGAGCACCCTTTTATTTTATGAATTATGTTTATTTCCGCATTTAATAATGTTCTATATCATTCTAAAAGCCTTGGGTGACTTTGGACGGTAAAGTCCGAGGTCACTGGCGGTAATACCCAATGTTGTAAAATAGGGGTGTTACACATACCCACATATATAACCAGGAGGCGCTTGTTGCTGATTTCTTAGTGGACCGAAAAAGATGGAACATAGCTGCACTCCAACAACAACTACCAAATGATATAATCAATAAGATTACCAATATTGTCATCCCTATGAATGATATTAAAGACCGACTGTACTGGGCAACTAGTAAAAATGGCTGGTTTTCGACCGCATCTGCTATAGACCACATTACGAATATAGACGAATACAACCCAAATGTAAATAGTTGGATTTGGAAACTAGACATATTTCCAAAAGTCAAGAACTTTCTTTGGAAAATAGATAACAACGGACTGCCAACCAAATCTCGACTCCAAGCAAACCATGTACCAGTCCCGGGTGGGTGTCTAATGTGTCATTGCTCATATGAAGATATTGGGAACTTACTAACTAAATGCCCCCACACACAAACAATTTGTCATAAAATAAACCCGAAGCTTGACCAAGTCCTACAACAAATAGACATAAGGAATAAATCACCTCGCCAAATACTAAGTGAAATAAGACAACAAGTTGATACAAAAGATTTCATTGAATTAGCAGTCTGTTGGTGGGGTATTTGGTATCAACGCAATAAACTAGTTTTCCAGCAAGCTCCTAATGATTTTATTTTGGATTTAGCACAATACATTAAAATGCATCTACTTAACTAGGCAACAACAAAACAATGGAACGAAGATGAGCCAAAACAAATGAACCCAATTAACGCAAGACGTAAACCGAAACAAAAAAAACTGGAAAAAACCGGATTTTGGCTTTCATAAGCTTAACTTTGATGGTTCTAAATTACAAAATGGAAATACCTCCACTGGCATTGTAATCCGGTATTCAAATGCTGAAGTTGTTGGCATCTCAACGACAAAATTTGGCGAAATGAAAATAGAAGCTCTTGCGCTTAGGGAAGGAATACATTGTGCAATTAATAAAGGTATTAGGAAACTTGAAATTGAAGGGGATAATCTCACAATAATAAAAGCTATATGTAAACAAGGACAATGCCCATGGGATTGAGACTTGGTAATTTTTGATATCTCGCTTTCTCTTGCATGGTTTGACTCGGTGCGAATCAACCATGTTAACCGGAATTGTAATGTTGTGGCCGATAAAATCGTCAGTTTGGGACACAGCTGTCCTTTGGACACAACTACGAATCACCAAGAACTTCTAGTTCTCATCCGCAAGGATGCTCTAGGGCGTCCTCCGTAAGGAGGATCCCCTAATTCTTACCTTTCTCAAAAAAAAAAAGAGTAATAGGAACAAAATATGTTAATTAATTTAAAAGTGTCGTGCATGTATTTTTAAAAGGGTTTTTATAACTTAAAACTCTTTTGCATGTCAATTTTAGCTAAAATGAATATTGACAAAATATTTTGAACCATCTAGAGTTAAAAATGAACTTATAAGGTTTTTATTCACTTAAGAAAATTAAAATAGTTGTGCATGGATTTTTATAAAAATCTTTGGGAAAAATCCTTTCTTGCATGCAACCTAGTTTTATTCACTAGGTAGAAATAAATATGTATATATTCCTCTTGATAAAAGAAAAAGGATTTTTCATAATCATATTTTATTTAATTAGTATATTGTTTTACATGTGGGAAATAAAGTATTTTATATGGTAATATATACATGTTTACCAATTATAGACTCTATTACATTTTTATAATAAATAAATCATGACATTTGATATTAATGTTGATAATAATAATAATTTTTACTAAGTAGTTTGTATAAAAATATTGATAGTTGGAAAAAGGGTTTATTCATAGTTAAAATATGCTTGCATGTCAAAATTAGCTTTGTCACATAAACTTTAGGATTAAAATAAAGTTTGACTTTAGAAATAATAAAATACATGCAAATCATATTTTAAGTAGGTTTTAATTATTGCACATGGTTTAAAAAAGAATTTCCTTTATATTTAAATAAGGCCTTACATGTTTCTTTTAAATAAATATTTCAAAATCATAAAGAGTACTATCTTGAAAATAATAATAAAGATTATTATTTTATATCTTATATCTAAATTATTAACTAAAATAATTTAGATTTAACTTTCGTTCTCTTAGAAGAGGAAAATAAGAGAAAAGTGTAGTTAAGTTTAAAATAAGGATTTTAATACGAATTCGTTCGTTTTTCCTTTCGGTCAAATAGGGCGAAGCACTCGAAGTCTCTAAGAGCTTATATTTCCGAGTTACGTATATTTCCGAAAGAAATCCAAGGCAAGTGGACATTCTACTTGAACCTTTCGATAAATTCGATTCCGTTATCTTGTTCAATGTTGGGAACACCTTGTTTGCTAAATAAAACGAACTTAGGAAATATCGATTGTTAGAAATAATGACCTTTGTTAGCATTATTACTATTACTATTGTTAATAGGATTATTGCTAGACTTGTTGTGTGGTCTTGCTTGTTTAAAAATCTCGTTTCGAGATTTGTTATGAAAAATTGTAAGTAGCATAATGAAGGGTGCGGGCTAGGCCCAACACCTCCATATAACATATTAAGTCGTATCGCGAAATGTCTATCTTCCTACGAATTTAAGGATCATGATCTAAGTCTGCTCCTACTCGGAGGAGGGACGTGTGCACCCTAGCTCGGTGTCAGAACTCAGTTCCCATAAGTGGTACGTCGGCCCATTCATGGCCCTCCACACTCTTAAAAATCGTTAACTAATGTGAAAGTTTTTTTATCACGAAAGAAAGTAAGTGCTAATGCACCTTAAAAGAAACCAAAACCGGATTGGTCTCAAATGATCGATCCGACTCTCGGTCCGCAAGGGCGCGAGAGGTTTTCTAGAAACTTGTGTGTAATTAACGTTTCCAACATTTATTCTATTCTAAGACGTCCTACAATCTCGTAGTTCGTTCTTTCGGTTTAAGAGTTATCCCATCTCGAGATTCACTCATTTCCGTTTTTAATAAACTCCACTTAAAGTATACACTTCTCAAAATACATCTTGAATACCTCGTAATAAGTTCGATACTTTACCAAGCTACCTTAAAGATGTCCGTTCTCGCTTGCTTAGTCTCTTTAGACTAATTCCGTTTTTCCGCATTTCTGCCTGGCATTTTCCGCCCTTCGCACCAAATGCCAGAATCCAAGAAACCTCCACCAAAGGCGTAAAGGACGAAGATCAATCAAGTGAAGGAAGGAAGGTCGGTTTTAAACCAAGTATGGTGTTTTGCTCACTTTGGATGGTAAAATCCGAGGTCACTGGCGGTAAGTCGGTAACACCTATCGTTGCAAAATAGGGGTGTTACAAAAGCATTTGTTCCAATTGAAAATTTTATAACTGTATCTCAATCTTAATATGAACTGTTATATGAGAAATTTGGACAAATAGGCATGTAGTACATTGTCATTATATGCATGCAAAATATGTGTGTAGTACATTACAATTATATGCATGACAAATAGGTGTTTAGTACATTACGAACAGCCGAATACATACATGGACCCCTAAAAACCTGTTTTTACAACCCCCCCCCCCCCCCCCCCCGACTTGATACTTTTGTCCTATTAAGCCCCTTTTTGTTGACTTGGCCTGTCGCGTACTCCTCACTCTCTCTTGGGCAAGTAGAATGATAAAAATTGCATGAGTGGGATTTTTTGAAAAGAAATTAAATAAAGAAATTTTAATTAAATTAGTAAATAATCCTTCTTCTTCCTCACTCTCCCTTGTCTCTCAGTGCATATGTCCAGATCCGAACAAAATACTCGTATCGAGGTGCAGCCGCAGGCCAAGGCCTGCTGGCGACGATTCCGCTCCAGCGATTGGATAACAAAGGTGGCGCTCCAGCGATCCGAATGAGACCGGATGAAAATCAATTTCGTCCTTGAGGCCTTTAATGGTGAAAATCAATTCGGGGCGAATTGAGACGGGAATTTAAGGGCTTTTGATAGATTTGGTGCTAAACAATTCAAATCTAGTTTCAATTTGAGGATTGGATTAAGGAATTGAGAGAGGGAGAACAAATTCAATTTGACCCAATTTAAATTGTAGGGTTTGTTGGACGCTCCTCCTCTGCGCCAAGCCAGGGGGGCCCTATCTTGACCCCCCTAGATTTCCCGCTAGGGAAGGTCCACTGGGTAATTTTTGTTGTTGTTGTTGTGTAAATTTTAGGGTTTTCTTTGATCTTCCGTTCATAATTAAGGGTAGTACGAAGGGGATTTGAGTGGAGCGGAGGTGGAGTGCGGATCTAGATTTGAGTCCATGTGTCGGCGTTGAAGAATCCGAGACCGTCGTTCCCTCCTTCCCCGGTTTTGGTTCCTTCAATATAAAAAGAGAGGAAGAATATATGTCGGAAGTGAAGAAATGGCTTTTTTTGGAGAGTTCCTTCAAAATTTTGGTGTCCTGGGCGAGAGAGAGGAGACGAGGCAAGATATGCCGATGAAGAATTCCTTGATGAGGCAGAGAAGATATGCTTGGTGAAGATATGTCCGCCGTTCTTTGATGAGGCAAGAGAAGATTTGCCTTTTTTAATTGTGGTATATTATTACGTGGCGCTCACGTGGCTAATGAGTCATAAAACACGAGCTTATATGGCATCCAGTCATTGAGCGTGTATATCACGTTAAGAAAAAAGGGCTTAATGGAACAAAAGTATCAAGTTGGGGGTGTAAAAATAGGTTTTTTAGTACAGGGGTCTGAGTGAACAAAAGTTTCAAGTTCGGGAGTCCATGTATGTATTCGGCCCATTACAAACCATGAGCTGCTTCTAAGATATGCTATGCATGAGTTCAACATAATATTCATGATAATGTTTAAATAAGGAAATATACTTTTAGACCCTATATAAACGTCTAATTCTTGGTAGGAAACTTTAGATGTGCCACTTGTTGTATATAAGGACGAATATTAACATGTAGGTTTTTAGGTGGGAAATCTAAGAGCTCCAGATTACTACATAAACAAAACCTAAATATATTGTCATTCTCTAAGCTCCCTACTTTCAGCTTCTTGTCTTAGCTAAGCTTATATCCTTGCAACAAAAATGACTTGCCCATAATTCTGGATTTGATTACATAAACTAAAATGAGCTTGAGCTTGAAAGTAGTGATTGAATTACTGTAATCTTGCAATAAAAATTGTTCTTTGAATTGCAAAAGTATCATCTCATGACTACTTGAAAGTAACTACTACAAAATCTTTGATGTATGGCAAGGATAGGAACAATGGTTTCTCAAGGATCTTTGTATGAAGAAGATGGTATTTTGCCTTTTTCCCTATTCAGTGGGACTCCGATCATGCAATGTCACGATCACCTGAGCCTGAAGAAGAATTCTCTCTTTGGCGAGGTTATGACAGTTTAATTTTAGGTTTCATTATCTATATGATTGCATACTTATTAGTATTTTTTTTTTTCAACAGGAATCGAGTGATGATGAAGACCTCATGCACCAGATTTCTCAAGTCCCATGCTTTACACGTCTACAGAAAGTAGTTGTTTGTCATAAGCATCGAGCTGATGAAGCTGAGAGGTATGTGGCGCCACCGCTCTCTTGGCTACCTTATTTGCTGCCTTGAGCTCTGCCAACCTCGCCTCCCTCTCTGGTTGAATGATACCGCCCTTTTGTTGCAAGAAAAGCCTCTCAACATACCCAACACTCCACACCCCGCTTTGCGAATGCACTCTGCCATCTTGCTCCACATCTCGTTGGCGTCATCGCTCCTCTCTTCCCAAGCTCCCTTTGTGTTGGCTTCTTGAAAGATCCTTTCTTCAGGCCTTGTATGTTAGATTTTGAGATGTTCAACCACCTAATTCTCGGTTGAGGTACCGTGTTTACCTTTTTCTTTTCAAACGACCCCTTTAAAAACCAAGATCAGCAACTTGTTTTGCGTCGACATGCCCTCAAAAGGAATGATTTTGCAGTTCTTACACCTTCCCTTGTCTTACCTTCTAGTCACAAAGAAGTCAATTTGTGTCTTTCCCAAAGGGCTCTGAAAAGTAACCAACTGGTCATCTCTCTTACTGAACCAAGAGTTGACCAGCAAACAATTAAAGGTTGTTGCGAAATCCAAGAGTGCTCGACCTCCATCATTTCTGTCGCCAATTGATCATCTCTCTTACTGAACCAAGAGTTGACCACCAAACAATTAAAGGCTGCTGCGAAATCCAAGAGTGCTCGACCTCCATCATTTCTGTCGCCAATCCCCCAGCCTTCATGTATCTCCCCGAACCTAACTCTATCTTTCCCGATATGCCCATTGAAGTCCCCTTCAATCACCAACTGCTCTGTCGACGGAATGTTTCTCGTCAAACTATCTAAGTCTTCCCAGAACCTTCTATTTTCTTTTGAACTCAAGCCCCCGTGTGACACGTAAGCACTGACGACATTCAAGATTTTCTCCCTTAAGATGATCTTCAGCAGCATCAGATGATCACTTGTCCGTTCCACCTGCACCATCTAATCTCTCAGCTTTTTGTCCACTAAGATCCCACCCCCTTTTTGGTACTAGCGTCGCCTGAGTACCATAACTTCCATCCATCAATATCCCAAGCCTTCCTTTCCTTCCTCTTTGTCTCCTGAATACAAGAAACATGTACTCTGTAATGCTGAAAAATCTTGATCAGTTCGATTGATTTCTCAGTCAAAGTACCCACATTTCAAGAACCTATCCTCAAACTGGTAGACTGTTTATGCTGAACAACACTGCTCTACAGTTTGCTTTAGTTTTTGTTTCTGTTTACCACTTTCGAGTATTTTGGTAGTTGATAAAGAAGGTATATTTATGATTTAATATAAAACGAAGAGGTATATTTTTATTCTACTTGTCTTTTTAGATTTTTTCACATATATTAAGAAACTCATTGAAAATATAAAAAATATCATTGAAAATCCAAAATTTTCTAAATGTAATCACAAATTAATTACTAACTAACCTTTATAGCCAATAGATAGAGAGAAAAAAGTCAATAGGAACACTTTCCAACATATTAATTAAAGAAAAATTCTAAATGGTTAAGTTTTGTTGAATAAAATTTTGAAGTTAAAAAGACAAGTAGAATAGAACGGAGGGAGTATAAGTGAATTGGGATAATGGTAAAATAAATATGGAATGTTTGAATGATGCGAATAAAAGTATTAAAAAGGTGGAATGTTTGAGTGCTATTATAAACTTGCTCTAACTATTCATGACCAATTGTGACGGTTTTAATTAAAAAAATGGAAAATACTTTAAAAAAAAACTATGGGCCATTGCTGAATAAATTTAAGTGTGGTGATTTGGTTGGGCCAACAGTCGGTACAATAAAAATGATTTGACTTTTGTACATTGACCATTGTTTGCTCTGTTATTAGAAAATTAAAAGCCTTCTATGTTCGATATAAGTGTATACGTCGGTACTTTCTCTAGGCACTTAACAATTCTTCTGCACACTGCACAATTAATTACGAGTCGAGATTAATGTTCAATCGTGTCAATCTAGGACTTGGTGATTTAATTTTGTCTGAATTGAAAAGTTTTATCTTTGTGAGTGCTCTTAAAAATTGCAGAACTGAATTTAGCATAGCACAGAAAACACAGTAATCCATTAAAGACCAAGAGAACAAGTCCAAAATAACAAACATCAACAGAGAGAAGTTCAGAAACCAAACAGAGAAACAACAACAGCAAAGATAACAATCAACTTATTCAGAAAAAGATAATAAATCATTCAAGCTCAGCATCAGGAGTGTCAACCTGAGCCACCTCCCTCTCAGCTTCCTCCACTTCCTTGAGAGTCTTCCTCCCCTTCTTACTCTTGTAATACACTCCCATGAAAGTCCCAACAGCTCCATACTTGCTCCTACATTTCTCATACAACTCTCGATCAAACATCGTCCAGAAACTCTCCTCGCTCAGCTCATTCACCGTGTACTGAGGCTGGAAACACCGGTTCTCAATCATCCACGCCTCCATTTTCTTAACAGCTTCTACACCATCGAACACCTCCCCCCTCAGAACGGCAGCTGGCGCGTAGTAGACTCCTACGTCCGTGTACATCTGAGCGTACGACGTGTCCCCTTGCCTTTGGTGAAGATCGAAGCCCGGCTCGGGGTAAATCATTGTCTTCACTGGGAGCTTGAAAATCCTATGTGGGCAGAGCCAAAGCGGATACACCTAAAACAACAACATTTGAATTAATGTTACATATAAGCTATTATTCAACACTATATGAGTACGTACATGAAAGCATAAAAAGTAGTGTACCTCCATATTGTTGTGGACCCACTCAATGGCGTCAGGGACCTTATACAAGGGCACAAGCATGTCCTGAATGACATGATTATCATGGTAATAGTTTCTAATGGCCTCACCCTGAGTCGCCTTCAAAAGCGACACCTTCGGAGGCATCAGCCACCCGAAAAGCACCCGAAACCAAAGCTGATCCGCAAAGGGAAGTATAAGCTTGCCTTCCCAATACAAGGACCTCGTGTGCCGATGATAATACTCCCTCGTAGGAATATACTCCTCAAACTCACCATCACTAAGCGCCTTCTCACAATGCTGGTAAAACCAAGTCTTGAACCACCAACCAATGTTATTAACCACATTCCCTTTCTCCCTCGCCTCCCTTTTCGAGGCGTACCTCCCCGTCATCACAACCCCTTCATTCGGGTTATAAATCATGGTCTCCACGAAATCAGGCACTTTACTCGGATTATCCTGATCTCCGTCCTTTGGTGCAAAGGAATCGATATAAGCCTGAGCAATCTCCCTTAGATTACCCCTAACGGGCTTGTAAGTCACTTTCATGTACTCCTTTATAGGAATAAGCTTGATCTCGGCCGCCACAAGAAGCCCAAGCGTCCCTTGAGACCAAGGGATCGCATAGAAGAGATCCGAGAACTCCTTATCCTTGGTCGCTCGAACAAGCCGGCCATCCGCAAGAACAATCTCATATGCCACAACGGTATCAGAAAAGAGCCCGTATATATGAGAGCTCCCTTCAATCCCGTACCCATTGATCAACCCGCCGACGGTGAGATCATCGAGCTCAGCCACCACAGCAAGGGAGAGGTTCATAGGAACGGTGACCCTAGAGATTTGGCCCATGTTCACAAGAGGCTCCACTCTGGCGACCATTCTCTCCTTGTCGATATCGAGGATGTTGCGGAACGAAGAGAGGTCGACCTCGAAGTGGCGGGCTCTTTTGTAGTCGACGTTCCGGACGCCGACTGCGATCCATGGCTTTCTGGCGGTGCAGACGAGGCCGTCTTTGGCAGGGTTGCGCTGCTTGAGGCGCTTGATGACTCTGAGGACGTTGTCGTCGTGTTCCTTCTGGCGTTGCTTGTAGGATTTGAGCTCGGATTTGAGGTCGCCGAGGTAGGTGAGGAAGTAGTATAGGAAGGACGCCGGGAGGACGATGAGTAGAACGGGGATCCATCGGAATTGGACCAGGAAATCCGCCCATGACATCTTCCTCTTTTGACCCGTTGGAGTGTTGTTGTTGGAGCCGGACATTATATTGCTCGATCGAAGAAATTCGTTTGAGCTTAATTCTGCAAGGAAAACAACATATATAGAAGATGTTAGGAGAGAACATAAACAAGAGAGGATCATCAAATGAAATGAGGTAGGTTAGGTAGAACGAATGGATTTACATAGACTACAAGAGTAGACGACATGCACCTAATGCAAATGAAAAGGTGAAGCATTGCAAGTATTTATATACGAATGTGAACTAGAAGAGTTTAGAGATTTGAATAGCTTGAAAATTGGTGACACGTACTTATTAAAGGATGCGGTTTATGGGAGGCGTAAAGGCACACATATTAATAATTTGGATACATTTATTTTTAGTAAACATGAAAAATTAAAAAGTAATAATAAAGATTAATACTACTTCGTAAATGAGTATTAGGTGAAGGAGGGAATTAAATTGGACAAATCAGATCTTACTCTTTATTGATTAGAAATTTTGTAATAAAATATAATCAAAATTTCAAGTTCACAACATATATGATGATATAATAATAAAAAATCTTAAAACTTTGATTTTTTTTTCTTTGATAAACTAAAACTTACGAAATTTACTTATATTTGATATAGTAAATTCAAGATTGTACATTGGAATAAAACTAAACCCCGAGTATAAAACTTGAAAGACCGACCCGGTTCGGAATAGTACAACTTGGAAGACCGATCCGGCTCTCGGTTTTTGAAAGATCGTCTTTCCAATCTGAATGCTTATTCGGGCTTGTCAAGGTGGGTTTGGTACTTGAGTGCCTTCGGGCCACCTCCCCGATCTGGAGCACCGAATAAGATGAGGTTGGTTGAAGTCCGACAAGTGCGCGAGAGGTTTTAAAAACTTGTGTGTAATTGTGTATTAATAATGTCCCCAACATAATTCCTATTCTAAGAAGTTCTACAATCTTATAGTTCTTCCTTTCGGTTTAAAAGTTATCTCTCTCTTCGAGATCGACTATTTTCCGTCCTTAAAAGTTTGCTTAGTCTCCTTAGACTAATTTCACTATTTTCCGCTGTCTTGGGGAAATCATAACTATAACCTAAAGCGGAGGTTAAAAAAATTATTAAACGACACATGTCACTTTTAGATTGGACCACACCACCCCTTTTTTATAAAAGTAATCTTTTATTTTTGGATATAATAAATTCTTATCCATGTCTTTAGAATATAGGATAGAAAATATCATTATTAAATAATTTTTTATTTTTGGATATAATAGACAAGAAAATCATTAGGATATTTTTTCATGCTATCATACAAATTTTAGAATATTTATGTTAAAATTGCCTTATCTTTTTACCTAGATCATAAAAAAATTTATATTTAAGCATTTACATAATTAGTTTTCTCGGATAATAAATATATTTGAAAATATTTTTATTATTAATATTTTATTTAAGAAAAACCCATACAAGGTACGGGAATACATACTAGTATACTTGTATTTTCAGTGCGTCTTTTCAACACTTTTAATATGGGCGTTATTTTCCGCTGCAACATCATTTGTAAAACGACTCTCAATGTAGTGAACGAATGTTCTTATCGATGAATAAAATTTCGCTTTTAGTCAATTCTTTTTTAATTATATTCTCATTAACTTATTTAAAGCCTTGGGTGACTTTGGACGGTAAAATCCGAGGTCACTGGCAGTAATACCCAATGTTACAAAATAGGGGTCTTACACTAAAGGTTAAAGTTTCAAAACATATCTCCTAAACCCTAAAACTCTATACTTACTTGAAATATTAAACCCTAGACCCTATAACTTAATTAAATCATATACCTTAAATCCTAGACCCTAAAACCCTAGGTCCATACCTCAAAATTCTAGACCTTAAACCAATTGGTAATAGGAGTAACTCATAAAGATATATACTAGTATATTTACTTTTCATGTGGGAAGGCATATCCCAACATATTTAAAAGATGGTTTCAAGTTTAGTATATTCTAATGGAGCACCGACTAAACTACCCTATGAATCTATGATTGTATAATTACATATCTACATCTACACTACTATAAATGTATGGGAAGTGGATGGCTCATATGTGTTTATTTTTACTATTTTATTGACTTTTGAGCTTGACTTGCATCGTGCGGTTGTTATTCCTCTCTTCATCTTCGCTTCTCTCCCCTGTTACTCCTCCTCCACCTCCTATTTATTTTCACTCTTATCTTCCCATATGTCCTCCTCCCTTATCTCTTCTTCTGCCGCCTCTATTACTTCTCCTCATACTTTCTGTTTTCCTATCTAGCCTCCTCCCTCTTATACTGCATCTAGATACAGATATGATGATTGGCGACATCGGATGGTGATTGAAGCAAGAGTAGCAGTCGACGACGAGGCTAGAGGGCTGAGGGATATAAGTGAATCACGCTCAATTGTAAGTTCCTTGATTTACTAGGGTTTTGCTTTGATGCTGCCCAATTTATTTGGATTTTGATTTCTCAATCACACCCCTAACTATTCTTTCTCCTTGCTAATCCTCTGATTAGGGTTAACAATTTGTGTAATTTTACTTATTTGATTTTGCATATTGTTGTTCGACTCTAGCCCAAAGCGAGAACCTCACCCAAACTAACAGCCCTAGGAAGGGAACAGAACCAGAAAGAATCACGGTGGAACGATGGACTCGGAAATAAATCTTCATCGTCAGCATATCTCCTCTCCCTCGTCAAGGTCTACCAATTTGTATTCAGAATTGCTCGGTTTGAACGACGGACTCGGGAGAAAGTCTCCAGCTTGGTCAACAAGGTAATAAGAACCACATAATTTTTAATCGGTGATGATTTCTGAGTATTCAGGGTTGTACGAGTGTTTGTTTTAAATTTTGTATAGGTTTGTTTTCTGATGATCAAATATTTGTATAAACAATGAAAACAAAGTGACCAAGTTGGAATTGTATAGCAAGTTGCACCATAAATTATGCAACAAACAACCACTAATTTACCCCGCCTCCATAATGTTTTGGGAGTTCAATGAATTAAGCAACAAAGAGCCATCAACAAACAGTGAGTTCAATGAATGATCATAAGATAATGCCTTAATGTTTTGGGATTTCTGTAACTGGGATATATTCGCTTATACAAAGTATGTCTTCTGGTGTGACAATCATTTTTCTTTAATGATCCAAAGAACTTCGCTGATGTTGGGGGTGGAGTTCTAGGCTGCAAGGATTTCCACCATTTTTTGAGGGATTCAAGATGGCTTGTCTTTGAACATTGGTGAGTTTTATTCTTCATACTTACATTTGATCTTTTCCTCTAATTCAACCTAATGCAACAAAATGGATTCAAATTTTTAAAAAATCTGCTTAGCTGTATAAAAAAAATGCATTTCAGCTTTTATTTTTTGGGTCTTATCTTTTAAGGCAATACCTTTGCTTGTAGGTTGCCCTGCGTGCTTGAGGAACTTTCTAAATCTTTTTTGTGAGATGTCATGCTCTCCAGATCAGAGTTTATTCATCAATTTTACTTCTACTAAGAAGCTCAGATTAAAATTCCACCATTGACTATGTAAGAGCTGTGTGCAGGTTATTCATCTGTTGTGCATGAACTGATGCACATCTCAGAAAAGCTTATCTATACATTGTTAATTGAATTGATATCTTTGATTAATAGTAGGAAGTAGTAGTGCCATAAGGCATTGTACGAATTCACCATCATAATGTGGACATCTGTCCAATTCTAGAATGCTCCAATCCCTAGACACTTGTCATGTAATGGTGTGCTCACCCACTCAATATAATTCTGTAATCTCTTACATAATGAATTGAGAAATTCTCCACAACTTTTCCCTTGTCTAAGCATGGTATCAGAGCGTGCAAAGGGCCAACGCCCACCAACCACGATCCCCTAAAAGCAAAAACAAACCCCTTTCTTCAACCCTTTTCCTCCTCCTTTTTTCTACAACCCTAAATCAAACAAACCCTTTTTTTTCATGGCTTCCACCACTCATCTACCTTCCTTTGCCCACTTTATAACAGTCAAATTGACCCAAGAGAATTTTCCCCTCTGGAAACTACAAGTTTCCCCGTATCTCAAGGCTAATAGCCTTTTCTCGCTGGTTGATGGCTCTCTCCCTCAACCGTCGGCGCTTGTTGATGGCAAACCAAACCCGACGCTCGTCGACTGGACCACCAAAGACCAGCTTGTCATGTACATCCTCACCGCCTCCCTCTCCGAGTCCGTACTCGCGCAAGTCATCGACTGCTCTTCTGCGGCAGAGATCTGGGACACTGTCCACCGCCTCTTCGCCGCCCGCTCAAGTGCGCAGATCGTTCACACCCGGCTGCAGCTTGCATCTCTGAAAAAGGGGGACGAGTCAGTAACCGAGTATTTCAACAAGGCCAAAAGCTTGGTCTCCCTTCTCGCCGGTGCTGGGCAAAGCATGACTGATGAGGACTTCAACACTTTCCTTCTAGCCGGTTTGGGCAGTGATTACGACTCCGTTGTCACCTCTTTATCCACCCAACCAACCCTTCCCAACTCCACCCATATACTCTCCTTCTTGCTTGTTCACGAGTCCCGTCTCCAACGACAGACAAATGCCCTCCAAACCACCATCTCTGTAAACTCTACAGAAAAACCAGAAGCCCATTTCACACAAGGAAAAGGAAGAGGCTCCAACTCCTCTCGTGGCAACAGTAAAAATAGAGGAGGTCGTGGCAATGGTCGAGGCAACCACAACAACAACAACAATGGCTATGGTAACAACAACCACGACCACAATGGCTATGGGCGAGGCTACTCCACCTTCACCGGCGCACCGGACTCGCGCCCTACCTGCCAAGTCTGTCACAAACCGAGTCACACGGCACTAGAGTGTTGGCACCGTTTTGATCACTCCTATCAACCTCCGCCACCACCAAATTTCCAGGAGAACTTCACGGCGAATACTCTGTGGTTCCCGAACACAGCGGCCACCCATCATTTTACACCAGATCTCTCAAACCTTCGGCTGGATAATTACAACTATGACGGTACCCACCAAGTCTCTCTTGGCGATGGATCTCAAGTGCCCATCCTTAATCACGGTTCATCTTTTCTTCATTCTTCTAATTGCTCTCTCAAATTATCCAATGTGCTTCATACACCCTCTCTTCTAAAAAATCTCCTCTTTGTTCAACGTCTTTGTTCTGATAATAATGTTTATTTTGAGTTTCATGCCTCTCACTTTGTTTTGAAGGACGAACAGACTCACAGACGTCTTCTTCAAGGTCCCGCTAGAAATGGATTGTACGAACTCCCGGCTGCCACCCTTTCGTCGTCTCCAACTCTACAATACACCGCCCTCTCCACCGCCGTTACTCCTTCTGTCCGTCTACATCGTCGCTTGGGCCACCCCTCCTCTAGGGTTACAAATTTTGTCTTCCGCTCCTTTGCTCCAAGATCCAAGACCGGCCCAACTTGTCCTCTTCAATGTGAAATGTGCTCTTGGGCTAAGGCCCATGCCCTTCCACATAAGACAAGCCCAAGCCTATCTACCAAACTTTTTCAGTTATTATTTTTAGATGTTTGGGGCCCAGCCCACACAAAATCCGAAAAAGGCAATTTGTATTATCTTTCCATAGTTGATGACTACTCTAAGTTTATTTGGTTATTCCCTTTTACTACAAAATCCCAAGTTGCACAAATTGTCTCTACGTTTATTTCCTTTGCTACCAAATTTTTCTCCATAAAAATTTCTTTCATACAAACCGATGGCGGTACCGAATTTAAACTGCTTTCACCTCTTTTCCAAAAATTGGGCATTGCCCATCGTCTTACTTGCCCTTACTCCCATCAACAAAACGGTAGTGTTGAAACTCGTCATCAACGAATTGTTGATATGGACCTCACCCTACTTAAGCAAGCCTCTTTACCCCTTCGGTTTTGGGATTACGCGTTCGAAACCGCCACCTATCTCATAAACCGTCTTCCCACTCCCATTCTACACCAAAAATCCCCTTTTGAAATTGTCTTCCACACCAAACCCGATTACGATTTTCTTCGGGTCTTCGGATGTCTTTGCTTCCCAAATCTTCGACCCTACCACAACCACAAACTTTCCTTTCGCTCCTCACCCTCCATATTTCTTGGTTATGTAAGCAATTATAAGGGATATATTTGCTATAATTGGCTTGCCAAACGCTCCTACATATCCCGGGATGTAATATTTCACGAAGACACTTTTCCACATCCTCAAAATTCCACCTCCCAAACCTCTAAATTTCATGACACACATACTGTTCTTCCCCCACTTTTACCAAACCCGTCTCCCTCTCGGCCCAATACGCCTACCAGCCCAAACTCTTCTTCTTGGCCCAATTCGCCATCTATGCCCAACTCCCCTCCTAATTCTCAAACTTCAACTTTATCCTCATCCTCTATTGGGCCGACTCCTCCACCCAAGCCTACAACACCATCAGACCCACCAAATCCCCCCGAACCATCAGGAGCCCAATTGCCCTTGCCCACTACTCCTCACCCTATGACCACTCGCTCAAAATCACAGATTTTCCGCCCTCTACATCGCACCGACGGCACCGTACCGTGGCCACCGCGCAAACCTCCAGCCTGCTCCTCCACACAAGTCATCCCCGATGAACCTACCACATATTCCGAGGCTAATAAATTCCCGGAATGGCACCAAGCCATGGCAACCGAAATTCAAGCCTTACTCCTCAATCAAACATGGAAACTTGTTCCCGCCACCACATCTCCCAATGTCTTAGGCATTAAATGGGTCTTCAAAACAAAGCGCCATGCGGATGGCACCATCGAGCGGCGTAAGGCGCGCCTTGTCGCCAAGGGCTACCATCAAGTCCATGGCTTGGATTACCAAGAAACTTTTAGCCCCGTCGCCAAACCCTCTACCATTAGACTTCTCCTATCCCTCGCCGCTACGAATGGGTGGTCGGTCCGGCAGCTCGATATCCACAATGCATTTCTACACGGGCACTTAGACGAGGACGTCTACATCCAACAACCCACAGGTTTTGTAAACTCCCTCTTTCCCTCTCACATTTGCAAACTCCAAAAATCTCTATACGGCCTCAAACAAGCCCTCCGGGCTTGGTTTGCTCGCCTTAGTGACGCCCTCGTCACTATGGGTTTCCTTCCCTCCCAAGCCGACTCATCACTTTTTATCTATCGTCAGGGCACTCGATCGGTATTTGTCTTAGTATATGTTGACGATTTATTAGTCGTCTCCAGTGACACCAGTTACTCTGATATGTTTGTGTCATCTTTGTCCCGACAATTTCCTGTCAAAGATTTAGGACCTCTCAAATTTTTTCTTGGCATTGAAGTTCACAGGAATGCTAATGGCTTCAATCTCTCTCAAACTCGCTACATCAAAGATCTGGTCCTCCGCGCCGAGATGGCACAATCCAAACCCGTCAGCACCCCCATGGCCACCACCTTTATCTCCACAGTTGCTGACTCCCCGCCCTACTCCGATGCACTCAAATACCGCATCATCGTTGGCGGTCTTCAATACTTGGCATTTACGCGTCCCGACATTGCCTTCGCGGTAAATTGCCTATGCCAACATATGCACAACCCTTCGGAGATGCACTGGCAAGAAGTCAAACGAGTTCTTCGCTACCTTAATGCTACAGCTGACATGCAATTTCTCATCTCCTCTGCTCCTGGAAATTCCCTATCCGCCTTCACTGATGCCGATTGGGCAAGAGATCCCTTGGATAGACGGTCTACGAGCGCCTACTGTATTTTCCATGGCCACAATCTTGTCTCATGGCAATCCAAGAAGCAGCAAACTGTTGCTCGATCGTCAACGGAAGCCGAATATCGCGCCCTCGCCGTTGCCACCTGTGAGATATTGCACCTTCAATCCTTGCTGGCTGAATTAGGCATTCGACTGCAGCAACCTCCTGTCCTATGGTGTGACAACTTGGGCGCAACGTATCTCGTAGTCAATCCAGTCCAGCACCATCGCATTAAGCACCTCAGTCTGGACTTTCATTTTGTCCGTGAACGAGTAAAGAACCATTCCCTTCAGGTGGCCTTCATTGCTTCTCAAGATCAAAAAGCTGACTTGCTTACCAAGGCACTTCCCACAGCCCGCTTCATCACGATGCGCTCCAAACTCGGGTTGCACCCAGCTCGGATCGAGGGGGGATAGTAGTGCCATAAGGCATTGTACGAATTCACCATCATAATGTGGACATCTGTCCAATTCTAGAATGCTCCAATCCCTAGACACTTGTCATGTAATGGTGTGCTCACCCGCCCTATATAATTCTGTAATCTCTTACATAATGAATTGAGAAATTCTCCACAACTTTTCCCTTGTCTAAGCAGGAAGCCTTTCTTTTATATCTCAGGTTAGTGGCAATCTGACCGTGGAAGCTATTGATTTTCATGTACTGATGCTTTTGGTGAAGGGCTGTATTACTCCTGCAAGGAAGTCAAGTTTGGTACGATGAACACCCTAGCCAAAAATTTCGTTGCTGGCGGTGCTCAAAATTTTACTGGTAGGATGCCTACTTATAATAAATTTGTTTATTAAATCAATGCAAAGCACAATTATGTGCAAATCACAGCAATTAAATTAATATTCTGAGAATACCAATAAGTCTTGCAGCTTGACCAACTAAAGGATTTGATGGAGGAATTTAGAGGTGGCACTTCAGAAATTCAACCTTCCCAAAGGTCCCAAATTGAGCTGGAGAAACATTTGGATTTGTTTTTAGCATTTTAGTAACTACAAATATAATCTAATGGACTGCTGAGCTTAAGAATCCATCATTACATCATGATCATTTGCTTAATTCAAGATTCGGTTTCATTCATTATGTCCTCTAATTGTGAGTTTGCTTCTTCTTTTTTGCTGATCTTGGATCATTAAGAAGATCATGTGAATTTCTTCATCTAAACAATTCTTTGTGTTTCATGTATCATAGACTTGCATGTCTTCTTGATCATCCAAATGTTGTTTGTTTGAAACACTGTTTCTTTTCTACAGCTGATAAGAAGGAGCTCTATCTGAATTTGGTACTTGAATATGTCCCTGAGACTGTTCATCGGGTAATCAGACACTACAACAAGATGAACCAAAGTATGCCTATGATTTATGTAAAGCTTTATGCTTACCAGGTATATCTCTAGACCTTGTTGTTTGCAGTGCTGTTCAATTCAAGGACAAAAATCTCATGGCCTTTTATGAACAACTTTGCAGATCATTGGCTTACATCCATGGAACTATTGGGGTGTGTCATACGGATATAAAGCCACAAAATATACTGGTATGAATTGGTTCCTCTCATACTTGGACATTTTTTTTGCTTTTTTTGATTTATTTTCTTGCCATAACTTCTCTTTTTTGTGTTGGTGCAGGTCAATCCACATACTCACCAGTTAAAAATATGTGATTTTGGAAGTGCCAAAGTTCTGGTATGCTACAAGCTTTGTGGCATTTTTCTCTAGTGTGTGTGTTTGTCCATCCACCTTGGACCTTCTATTTCACTTAATTTTTATTTTATTTTAATTGATAGGTTAAAGGAGAACCAAATTATCATATATCTGTTCCAGGTACTATCGAGCACCAGAACTCATAATGGTGCAACTGAGTACACTAGTGCAATTGATGTTTGGTCTGCTGGCTGTGTGCTTGCAGAACTAATGTTTGGACAGGTTCTTACTTGGTTTCTTTATTAATGTTGCATTAATGTTCTCCCCTTCTTAAATACCAAGTAATTTGACAAATTATTGTTTTTATATTCTGCAGCCGCTTTTTACTGGTGAGAGTGGAGTAGATCAACTTGTGGAGATTATAAAGGTAAACTTCTTTAATTGTTTCTTTTTTTGTCCAATTCTTTTGAACTATAACATCTTTGGACTATGATAAAAGTGTAATTTATTTAGGGAATGTATGTGATTTTTATAGTGACGATATCTTTCTAAATTTGGCATTGAATGTTTTCATTAGGGCTCTTTAGGATTCGACATGCTCTTCTTAGTCACATATTTTCAGTATGAACCTATAATATATATGTCTTTTTATCATTGATTCTTTGTTGCAGGTTCTGGGTACTCCAACAAGAGAAGAAATCAAGTGCATTAATCCAAACTACACCGAGTTTAAGTTCCCTTATATGAAAGCTCACCCTTGGCACAAGTTATTGCAGCGAACCTTATGTTCCTTTTTTTATGGTGCTCCATTTAGCTATTTTGCAGTAGTGGGAATAAATCTATCCCTGACTTCAGGTATTCCACAAATGCAAGCAGTCTTAGTCTTTGCTGATACACAAAGTTTTGTGATCAAATATCTGATATTTGATGAGTTTTACAATCAATTTGTTGTTTCTCATAAGGTATCTCAAAATTCCCTACTGAAGCATAATGTTGATATTGACATTCCTGTGGTGTGGGATTAACCAAAATATTAGTACAGCGTTTTCCTAACTAACCCAATTTTGAATAGACTATCTAAGATTGTATAAAGTTAGTACTTTTAGGTTTTTTTTATAGGCTTTGTCTTTTCTTAAGGAGTCTTAATCGTATTCGGTTTGAACTTGTCGTTCTTAATGGTTTTATTCCCCTAATGTCTTTATGTCAACCGTGGTTCTCATTTCTCAAATGATTATATTTTGAGGATGTTTTGTGACTGTATGTTTTGACTTTGTATACAAGGCTGCTGGAAATGGAGGTCCTCATGTGCTAAGACCTATAGAAGGTAATTTTTTTGTATTAGATTTCATATACTGTCCAAAAATTGTAGTAATCCCGTTTTGGAATTTGAAGGTAATTCTTTCAAACGTGCATTCTCTTTTGATGGGAGCTCTGCGGAATCATACAAATCAAAGCACTTAGGATTTGTAACTCTGCATCTCTTGGAGAGCGACATGTCTTCTTTGCCTCGTAAAAGTCTACAGATTCCTCTTCAAAATTGATCAATTTGATTCTGTCATTCTCATTTGAATTTGGTTTCCTAATGTCTTTATGTCAATTGTGGTTCTCGCTTCTCAATTGAGAGAGATCCGAATTTTCACTTTTTTCTGTCGTTGGCGCTAGCTGAGAACTCTAGCCTCTGGTGGCTGAGAAAGGTCCAAATTAGATTGTTGATTCGACCATTAGTATCTAGGCATCAGGCGATCTAGATCCTAATATACAATTGTGTTTCATTAGACTCTAATTTCTGTTTGATGATCTTTTTTTTCTTGCTCTTTTCCTAAGATACGTAGAGGGAGTATCCCCTAACTATGATCATGTCCTACTTTTTTTCAGTTATTTTTACATTTAGTTGGACGTTATTATTACTCAGTATATGCCAACAATAATATTATAAAATAGGTAATTTTTATGTATTCAAATGTTCAACTACATGGCAGGCAGTCTAAGCATTGAGAAACATTGCTGCTGACTCACCTTTGCATTCACTCACAAAAGTATCATGACCTTGTCCTACATGATGGTGCCTTAGCGCCATTTTTGGCTCAAATCATTGAGTACGCAAAGATCTCCTATGTTGAGAAATGCAACCTGTACGTTATCAAACTTCTCCAGAGGCAAATCACAGCCTGCATTTGAACCAGGTTTATATGTGATACCTCTGTTGTCAGTTTTTTCTTGACATTTTTTGGTCCATTGTCTTAATTACTAAAACCATGTGGCCTTAATTGATCATGTTGGACAGACAAAGCTGAGTCTTCTAACTATCGAGCGCCTCATTCATTCGATTGATGATGAAATCTTGACAGATGCTTGATGGGTATTGTGATACCTATCTGATTGTACTAATGCTATGAACAACAAGGGAAAGATGATGCTTTATTGTACTACGGTTTTTTAGCAAGGATTTTGCATGTCAAGTACCATGTACTGAGACCTTTGAATTTGTCTTAGTACTTAAAAATTGATTTTGGCTTGTTTGGTTTTTTACAACTAGGTCTGTTTTCAACTAATCATTTTGTTATTGCTAATTATACCTAAAATTACTCAGGTGGCTTATTGGGTTGAAATTGGAATTCTTCTCATTTGTGGTTGATATGAGGACTCAAAACTAAAGTTCAAGGTCACCTTTGTTTGGATTTTAGGTCATTTGGGGCTTCTTTTTTCTGCAGGCGATACTGACACAAATACATTAGGGAGTCCTTATTATGTTGCTCTAGAAGTTCTGAGAAAGAGCTATGGCTCTAAAGATGATATCTGGAGTGCTGCAGTTATACTCTATATCTTGCTTTGTGCAATTCCACCCTTTAGGCAAGTAAACTTGGATTGGTCACTTTTCTTGCATTCTTGTCAACTACAAATCTGTAATTTTAAGGATGTTGTTTATGAAGCATTTGCATTTGTTCTTCATTGGTAAACTTTAGATACAAATAGGGGATTTTTTCGGAAGCTTTTGGGGGGAGCACTAGATCTCGTGTCTCGATTGTGGCAAGGTGTCTCAAACAGTGCTAAAGATTTGACTGAAAATATATTAGACAGAGATCCAAAGGAGAGGTTCACAGCATGTCAAACAGTTCTCGGCCACGAGTAAACTCAAGAAGATGGCATGCCGTGCAATTTCTCTTGCCTTTTTTGCATTGGACCAATGTCTTCTCCTTTCCTTTCTCACTTGTTGACTATGATCAGAATTTATGTTGACTTTGCCTTTTTTTATTTCATTTCTTTTTGTGATTGCAGAGAGGCTCTTTGAAGAAGAAATAGGCGGTTTAAAAGAGCTGTTCAAGAATATTGTTGCAGACAACATTGGAACTGTAACATGTGATGAGCTGAAACAGAGCTTAAAATTAGTTGATTATAAGCTTCTTGAGTCTAACATTGAAGGTCTCATGAATGCAGTAAGCATCAAAAGGCTTTGTCAAATGGAGCTACTTTGGGTTTAAAAGATGGGATGGATCTAATAACTATAAGGTGGTGTCTGGATCTAGAAAAGGAGTGAAATTTACTCTTTGCAAATGCTGGTGAGATACGGGTTAGGACAGCTAACTTGCATTACTCTTGAATATCTTTAGCAAAATGGTTAGATTATGGTCTAGGGATTTATCTGCATGTAGAGAGACTATTTTGATAGTCTTTAAATTTTGTCTTAACATCAATAGGATTTCAGGCCGTGATGTTTACTTTGTTACTGTATAAGGCTTTTGTCTTTTCCGCTGTAGGGATTATGGTACATGATGCTTGAACAGAGTTCCTGTTGTTATTCTAAATGATTTTTTTTCTTTTACAAAACAATATTGAAACAGCTTTTGGGTATAATTTCTCAAAATAGCACTGGCCTATGTTATCGCAAAATATTCAGTTCAGCTAAATATCAATTGCGTTTAGTATGAATAGGAGACAATACAGATTGATATTCTCTTGTTACATTAAAATAGTACACTTAGTTTGTGGTCTACCTATTCTGAAAAATTATCCCACCAAACAATGGTATTAAAATGAAAGATCTATCTCTTTGTAATAATCGCCGCGCAAGGCGCGGCTCCATCGCTAGTTGTATTAAAATACGTACCTCTCTTTCTACCTAACAAATACAAACCTCCCTTTCTACCTAAAAAATAGGTACCTCCCTTTCACATATACTAGCTTCTCCGATTAAATACGATCACTAAGTACTATAATTATTTATATAGTTCAATTGCATATATAACATAACATATAATATATACAACTATATAGCTAGCTAGCTACACATCTCCCATTTACTATTCATTAAAAAAAGTATATAAAATAAATAAAACATATAATATTATTTTCCAAAATTTATAATTTTATATAGTATAATCAAATAATCCTAACCATTTTAGTTATGTTATAATTAACCAAAACTACTTAAATTAGGTAGTATAATAAATACTTTAATATTCATCTAAATTTTTTATTAAAAAAAGGGAAAAAAACAAGTAAAAAAATTACTACTATTCTACTAGAGAATATGGCATCGCATGTTATGATCATAAAGAACAAATATGAAATGAGAGAGGGGTTGGGGTGCTCCATTGAAACAATAGAGGGGAGGCCATCGTTTCGACCCCCACCGACGACGAAGACATGTTATTAATTTTTCTAAAACTGTTCATAATTCTCACCCGTTCATGGGTGCTCTAGGCTAGTCTAAGTAGTATTTGGGCTATTCTAATTCTTACTTGATTAAAAAAAATAGAGGGGAGGTGATGAGGTATTTTTCAGTCGTTTTACCTATCAAAGAATCCTAACTTAACCAATCTGAGTAGAATGGTAAGCAAGGGTCGATCACACAGAGACTCGTGTATTAATGTTATTACTTATGTGCCAAGTAACTAAAGGGGGGTTTTCAGAATGATTATCTAAACTAATATGCAAGAATAAAACTAACTATGAATGCAAAGATGATTTGAATATATGTAAGACAAACGTGTTCAACTAGTTAAATCCATCATGATATTGATTCATTGATCATCGATTCTCTTGATTCTCTTCTCACTTGAATAATCTATTGTGGATAGTGATCCTACTAAGGACTAAAACCCGAACTTCATATATAGTTGATAGAACAACCAGTCTAACAACCCTAATTAAATAATAACCTAGAAGACCTTCTAGATTCAATTAAATAACAACATGACGATTCAAGTTATCAATAGAAACAAACAACTTAGATCAACCAGACATCTAAGTGACTTGTGAATTTATTCCCTACTTTAATCAACTTGTCCAACCGGTACTAAATTAATTAAAGTATACTCTTGATCAAATTAACTCCGACCGGTAATTAATCAGATTCAGTTGTAAATTAACCTAGGAATTCAATTAGGTGATCAATCTAACAAAACCCTAAAATAATTCTGATTCAATTAAGCACAGGGAATAATTTCTATTCAAGTTTGTTGAGAATCAATCAAACCTCACAACTACATACAAATCATGACTTCAATAACTAGCCAAACACAAGAGAAATTAGCAATGCATAATGAAATTAAAATCAAACTTACAAAGGTTTCAAAGTCTTCCTTCAGATAAAACCCTAGCCTCCAAAAATATGATCAAAGTTATGAAAATAAAACTAACATAAAGTATTTATATGCTCCTAAAAATATCCCTAAAAAGATATATCAATCCACCTACTCGGCCAAAATACAAGCCCATAAGTCAAGATATCAAAGCCCAAAACCAAAGCTCGGCCCAAAACACGCGTCCGCTAAAACTCCCGAATGCGTGGCTTCGTCCCCGAAATGCGCGGCCGCGCTTTCCTAGCCATCCCGCGCTTTCCCCATTCAGTTGGGATTGCGCGGGTTCGTTGCTCGGCTTCAACCCGAGCTTTTGACTTGGCTTCTTTGGCTTGTCTTCCTTGCCTTGGCTCTTCTCCTAGCATGTCCTAGCTTCCTTAGCTCCTTTGCCTCGTCCATCACCACCATGATCCATCTGTACTCGCCCCGCTGTTGCTCCTGAACCTAAAAACCTGTAAAACCGAGCAAACCAGCGCATAATACCCGATAACACAAAAACCTAAAAACTACATAAAAACTAACCTAAAACTAACTAAAACATATATAAAACATGCATCTTAACTACTCCTATATGCAAGCTATCAAATTCCCCCATGCTTAACCCTTGCTTGTCCTCAAGCAAGACATAAATCCAAATCACACCATAGAAATGCAATCATACATCCATCTCAAGTCAAACAAGCATTTCACACATAATCAAAAACCCGACCAAGACTTCTCAACATGCATTATGGTAAGCAAAAAGTAAAGACCATCCATTCATTCTAGACCTCACCAAGGTAATTGTGTTTGCACTCAAACTCTCAAGTGTTTAAGGGTATGTGTTTCACTCAAAATCAACCATGAAAACTAGACTACCATATGCTTGCATCAGAGTTCTAAATCTCCACCGCTGGGGATCAAATACATAACAAAAATCAAGAGGTCTTTTTAAGGGTTGTAATGGGGCCAAGGTAAAGAGAAATCTGGAAGGGATCATATTTTTGGCTTGTGGTGCTAAATCCGGGATAAAGAACTAATCCTAAACCCAAACTTCAACACCTTCTTCGCTTACTTCTCCCAAACTTTCTTTTTCAACTCCATACACACATTTAAACTCTTTGTTTCTTCTCTTTTTTCTTTCATGCCTCTTCTTCAACTCTTTTTTTTTCACACTAATGAAGACTACTTACAATTAAACTGAATTTTTCTTTTGCTTTGCAACATATTTTTCATCTCCATTTTTTTCACTTTACACACAAGAGTTTTATTTCCTCTTTTCCTCCTTTTCTTCCAACTCCCCCATACTTGTACATAACTCACACAAAACAAAAACACAACCTAAAGTCCTAAATCCCGGATCCTGGGTCAAGCTTATTAGGCTAGGAAAATTTTGTGGAGCTATCAAAAATAGGCTTAAAGCTTAAAAGAAATGGGGCATCAAGAACATGGATCTTGTAAGGTAGGAAGGGAAATCATAGGCTTATAAGAAACATTGCCTCAATCATTGTAATGTCATGCATTCAATCATATAAGCAGTCTTGACAAAGGGTCATAACGCAAGTTCTAGAGCTAGATAATCATGGTGATACACTCAAGAATGTAGAGAACAAATATAATCATGAAAGGCCAAAAATATCTCACAAGGCAAATTGTTGTCTAGAACTTCAGAATGAATCAAATACTCAAGCTAAATACATGCTCAGTCCTATAATCAAGGTAAATAATCAATGCTCATGCTCATATCATATCAACTTCAGCATATCATGCAAATCATGGGTTAGAATTCATACTCAACTTAGAGAAACAAGAGGAATCAAACAATGGGGAAATAAGAACTTAAATGCAATATTTTTGTATTTTTTTTAATTTTTTCTGATTTTTTTTTTGTAATTTCTTCAGGATTTTAATCAATGCATGCAAAAATTTTAAATATGACCTAAACTAATGCAACTACATGCAATGCAAACAAGTAATTCCCTTCCCCCATGCTTAAAACATACTTTGTCCCCAAAGTATAGTCAAAAGGTAAAGGAAAGAGAAAAACTCACAAAATTTAGTTGTGTGGCGGGTAATAGGGCGGAAAATCCTGCGGTGGCTGTGGCTGGTAATCCGGTGGATACTCTGGCTGTGGATGGTACGGTGGGATCTCCTGTGCTGGGGGTGGCTGATATGGCGGGAACTGAGGATACGACTGATGAGGCGGATAGCCTGCTGAGCTCCATCCATCCAATCTGGTGTTGAGCAGTCTGAACTGCTCATCCTGGCGGGCCTGAAAAGCAGCAAGCTGCTGATCCTGATGAGTCTGATATGATGTGAACCTCTGATCCACATAGCCTCTCATGCCCTGAAAGCTCTGATCGATGTGAGAAGACATATCATTGTATCGCTGCGTGTTGTCAAGCTGCATCTGTCTCATCATCTCCATCATCTGGTTATACTGAGCATCAGAGTAATGTACACCTCCAGCAGGTATAGACGGATCAAACTGTCTCTGCTGATCTTCCTCCTCAGACTCATCATCCTCATCAGTGTCAACATCTTCAGCAGATTCTTCCTCTTCTTCTTCTTCTTCAGCCATGGTGAAATCCTCATCCATCTCCTCTTCATCAGAATCCACCACAATAGGAACTGAAACCGTCTTTTTACCCCTAACTAGGCCCTTAACGGTAGCTACAACCAAATCGTCAGCCTGAACTTCAATGAACCAGTTCGCTGGACTGTTCCCAATTTGCACTCGGTGTCCATCAGGAAGCTTCATTACTCTCCCAGAATCACCAATCATCCAGAAGTAAGAGTTTCTGTACTTGTAGAGAGCGCCCATTTTCTTCAACATGATGAAGTCAATAGGTGAAGGCGAGATGTCAATATGTAGCCTGCTAAGATCGATACCAAAATGCTTGGCTAAGAAAGTCACAATCCCGCCAATACAAATGGCTCCACCGCCTTTGTTCCCAACATGGGCCATGTGGTGCATCAGCATAGCACCCATATTCAACGGCTTCCTCTTCAAACTCGTAGCCAATACAGTGACATCTTTCTTTGGACAATTGTTTCCCCCATCACCTCTCCCATTCAGAGTACTTGCAATAAACCGCTGGAAGACTTTAATAGCGGGATGAGTGATGGGAGAAGCCTTTTCTCTAGACGGCTCATACTTGGGTCTCCCTATGATGGCTTTCCAGAAGTGCTTGTCAGCCCATGTAGCACCTGCCTCTGTAAGCACTAAATCTCTACTAATAGGGAAATTGCAGAACCCAAACACTCGGTTGACCTCTTTCAAGGTCATCTTTCTCCTAACACCTCCTAACCAAAACTTTATCTCCCCTTCACCCTTGAAATCGGTAGACAAAGTGCTCAGAAACTCCAAAGTTAACCCCTTAAAGGTCGGTTCACACAGCTTCAAAAACTCACCCATGTGCAAATAAGCTCCTATTTCATTCAATAGATGAGTTATCCCAATCTCATTCATTAGATCCCAGTCAATGAACCGAGTTGCTTTCCACTCTCTGTCTTTCAGAAGCTCAAACCGGACTATGTGACTGTTCTTTGTCAGGTTAATTCCAAAAGTTTCTTGGGTGGTCTCCCCCACCACAGCAGGTGGAACCAGATGTACTCCCTGACTAGCAGACTGTGATGATGATGCACCATCCCTTCTACTTCTCTTTGGAGCCATTAATTCAGAATTTCAGAAAACAACCTGCACAACACCACAAAACAAACAAACAAGCGCAATTCCGTTGTCCCGGCAAGGACAACCACAACAATATTTCACAGAAAAGCTCTCAAACGCTCTCTTCCCCCACTACCTAGAACAATTTAATCAAAATTAATCAAATTTTAATCAAATTTCTAAGTGACTTTCGGATTTGTATGCAAAGTTGAAATAAAACACGAATCTAGACTAGAATCATGCAATAAACAAACTTTTGTAAAGAACTTAAGCCTAAATCCGAGCCTAAAGGGGTCAAATTCGGGTTTTTCTAGTTAAACCTAGATCTAGATTCAAGCTATCAAAAACCGAAATTTAAGAAGAGATTGTGAAAAACTTACTTGAATTCCGCTTGAATGTGAGTTCCTTGCTTGAATTTACTTGAAAATCCAACTTGAATGGCTTGGGTGAAGCTTGAGCTCTTGAGCTTTAATGGAGATAGAGGAGAGGTTGAAGAAGGGGGCTGTCGAATTAAAGCTGTAAAAATAGGGCTTCGGGCTTTTATTAAAAGAGTCTCCCGAAAAATTACCGAAAGCGCGGGATCGCACAGGAATGCGCAGCCGCGCAATTGCGAATCCGCGCTTTCGGCTCTCAGTCGAGATTGCTCGACTTCGGGCTGGTAATGCGCGGCCGCGCAATTAGTAGCCCAAATCGCGCTTTCTCCTCTGAGCCTGCATTGCTCGGGATCGTTCCAGATTCTTGACCACGCAATTCTCGTCCCAATCCCGAGTTTTTAGCCCCTTTTACTTCTAAGCTTGCCCGAGTTATCTGATGTTTTGAGGAGTATTTCTAACTAAACTAACTAATAAAAACAAAAAAATTGCAAAACAGAAAACAGAAATCAAAGCAAATCTATCCTAAAACATGGGTTGCCTCCCAAGAAGCGCTTGTTTAACGTCTTTAGCTTGACGTAAAAAAGATATCAAGAAGGATACGAGCTATGGAATTCGATCTCCTTCCCATCGAATCCCATCTTCAGTGTGCCTTGCGGTATGTCAATCCTTGTATTTGCAGTCTTCAAGAATGGTCGTCCTAGCAACATAGACATCTTTCCAGCTCCCGATCCCATGTCCATTACTAGAAAGTCAGCCGGAAATTGCAAGGAATCCACTGTAACCCATACATCTTCAATTTTTCCTTTGGGTCTCACAGTGGAATGGTCAGCCAACTCCACTATGGTTCGGGTCTCTTGCAATTTCCAACACCTACAATCCAAGGCCTGGATTGTAGGTGTTGGAAAAGGGGTCATACCTCGGCCTAGGTGGTCCATATCCTCCCACTGCATTCACCTCAGCATTCTGATCTTGAAGTGTAGGGCAGGAATCAATGGGATGCATGTTATCAAAGCAAATTTCACAGGACTTCACCTGTTGTCTACCACCTTGCTGCAAGAGCTGCTTCATCATCATTTTCAACTCAGTGACTTCATCTTGGATCCTTGTATTAGCCACCACAGAATTTACAGCTTTCGAGCTAGTCTCTCTTTTGAACTGTCTTGTGCCCTCTGACAGTTGTGTGAACAGGTCAAACGCAGCAGCATGAGTTTTGTTGAGAATGTGACCTTGACAGGCTGCATTGACCATTCTTCTCTCATCATTCAAGAGGCCATTAAACAGATATAAGATCAGGTCTTGGTCAGTGTAGCCATGGAAAGGACAATTGTCTATCAACCTCTTGAATCTCTCATAGTATTCGTACAAGGACTCACTTGCTTCTTGTTCAATATTACTGATTCGCTTCTTTAGATCATTGAGCCTTGTAGCAGGGAAGTACTTCCCGGAGCTAAGTAGTAAAACCAGTCTTTAGCCTGATCCTTGAGAGAAAAAGGAAAGGCTCTCAGCGCGATCTGGTCATGAGTCACAACAGCAAGCTTCATGCTTGAGCACACAGCATGAAATTCAGAAAGATGCTTGTTGGGGTCTTCACCACTATGCCCATGGAATGAAGGCAAAAGATGGATCAACCCGGATTTGAGTTCAAACTTGACTCCTTCAGCAAGAGCAGGGAATTGCACCGCCAACGGTTGTTGTGCCAGATTTGGTGCAGTCAACTCTCTCAATGTTCGGTCACCCATCTCGACGGATTCAGCAGATTCAGATTCCGAGTCAGATTCTTCAAGAAAGAATGGCAATGCCTGAAAGTGATTCCGGATTTCCTTCCTTAGCTTGAAGAGTGTCCTATCAATATCTGGATCAAACAACAGGAGAGATGAGTTAGTAGCACGGGTATGAACCATATAACAGGTTCACACCCAAAAATAGCACGAAAGTAATAAACACAAATAACGACGAGTCCCCGGCAACGGCGCCAAATTTGATGAGGTATTTTTCAGTCGTTTTACCTATCAAAGAATCCTAACTTAACCAATCTGAGTAGAATGGTAAGCAAGGGTCGATCCCACAGAGACTCGTGTATTAATGTTATTACTTATGTGCCAAGTAACTAAAGGGGGGTTTTCAGAATGATTATCTAAACTAATATGCAAGAATAAAACTAACTATGAATGCAAAGATGATTTGAATATATGTAAGACAAACGTGTTCAACTAGTTAAATCCATCATGATATTGATTCATTGATCATCGATTCTCTTGATTCTCTTCTCACTTGAATAATCTATTGTGGATAGTGATCCTACTAAGGACTAAAACCCGGACTTCATATATAGTTGATAGAACAACCAGTCTAACAACCCTAATTAAATAATAACCTAGAAGACCTTCTAGATTCAATTAAATAACAACATGACGATTCAAGTTATCAATAGAAACAAACAGCTTAGAGCAACCAGACATCTAAGTGACTTGTGAATTTATTCCCTACTTTAATCAACTTGTCCAACCGGTACTAAATTAATTAAAGTATACTCTTGATCAAATTAACTCCGACCGGTAATTAATCAGATTCAGTTGTAAATTAACCTAGGAATTCAATTAGGTGATCAATCTAACAAAACCCTAGAATAATTCTGATTTAATTAAGCACAGGGAATAATTTCTATTCAAGTTTGTTGAGAATCAATCAAACCTCACAACTACATACAAATCATGACTTCAATAACTAGCCAAACACAAGAGAAATTAGCAATGCATAATGAAATTAAAATCAAACTTACAAAGGTTTCAAAGTCTTCCTTCAGATAAAACCCTAGCCTCCAAAAGTATGATCAAAGTTATGAAAATAAAACTAACATAAAGTATTTATATGCTCCTAAAAATATCCCTCAAAAGATATATCAATCCACCTACTCGGCCAAAATACAAGCCCATAAGTCAAGATATCAAAGCCCAAAACCAAAGCTCGGCCCAAAACACGCGTCCGCTGAAACTCCCGAATGCGCGGCTTCGTCCCCGAAATGCGGGGCCGCGCTTTCCTAGCCATCCCGTGCTTTCCCCATTCAGTTGGGATTGCGCGGGTTCGTTGCTCGGCTTCAACCCGAGCTTTTGACTTGGCTTCTTTGGCTTGTCTTCCTTGCCTTGGCTCTTCTCCTAGCATGTCCTAGCTTCCTTAGCTCCTTTGCCTCGTCCATCACCACCATGATCCATCTGTACTCGCCCCGCTGTTGCTCCTGAACCTAAAAACCTGTAAAACCGAGCAAACCAGCGCATAATACCCGATAACACAAAAACCTAAAAACTACATAAAAACTAACCTAAAACTAACTAAAACTAACTAAAACATATATAAAACATGCATCTTAACTACTCCTATATGCAAGCTATCAGGAGGCCACATTTTTAACCCTAGCGGTAGCGTGGACTACCACCTCTACTGAAATAATTCTGGTCATATCACTAGTACAAAAGTGAGATTAAAATACGCACTATAGACAATGGTTAATTGAACAATGTTGTCTATCTTGATAATTTCTGGTCTCACCAACCCGCCCTTTTAATGCTTTTGCCCTAAAAGCAACAATGAAAGGGGCATGAAAACTTAAAGGTGGTTTTCTCTTCAAAGAATTACATACGAATCTCTTTCTCTTCTAGTTTGTAAATGGTCATGAGAAGGAAAAGGTTATGAAAGACGGACGATGGTCTTTTGACAAATCCTTATTGGCCTTAAAGGAACCAAGACTCAAACAATCGTCAAAGATTTTAGAGGAAAGAGTTCCATTATGGGTGAGGATATATGATCTTCCTTTAGAATCAATGATAATTGTTACAACGGAAGACATAGGAAGAGCATACATGGGATTTGAGGAGTTTGATGGAACAAAAATTCTGGTTTGTGCAAGATTCCTTAGGGTTCGATGGATATATCAAAACCTTTGAGGGGAATAATGATGAAGATATTGATAGATTGCATTTAGGTATAGCTTAGGATGCATATTTATGTTTGTTTTGCTTGGGTTCTAGCTTAGTTTCTATGTTCTAGTGTTTTTGGGTAGTTGTGCTTGTTTTGCTCGGTTTTGCAGGTTATTAGGTGATAGAGCAAGGCGGGACGTGATTCGAGCTAACTATGGTGGATTTTGATGAAGCTTAGAGTGGTGCAAGTGAAGATTGGAAGAGCTAAGGCCCAAGAGGTTGTGGGAAAAGAACGCTTAAATTCGGGTTGTGCATTGTAGTTGTTGTTTCGACACCTCTATCTTGCAAGGCTTCGTTTGGGGAGCTATAATAGACTGATGGAGCTGAATTTGTTATCATTGAAAATATAATTCAAAAAGCTAAAATTCATATTTTTACTCCGAGTCCAAATTCCAACTCCAAGGGGGTCAAAACAACCTATGAAGTGTCACTTAAATCCTGAACCGAGTGGAAAAGCGCGGGATACAAAGGCGGAGGCAGGGGTTTGCGGGCAGGGGCGGCCGCCCCCGGTGACGGCCGAAGTAGCGGAGCTTCGAAGAAGACCGCCCTTGGGGCGAGGGCGAGGTTGGGGGCAGAGAAGAATCGATCTGGGGTCCAGCGTGTTGTCGGAGCCCGGAGAACCGAAGAAGCCGCCAACGTTCATCATCATTGAAGTTCATCGCTCTGCAAGGAGATTTGTGCGTATTTGGGAAGAAGAGTCATATTAGAAATTGTGCCTTTTTAATATTTGAGCCTTTAAACAAATTTATCAATTGGGCCTAACTTTAAAAAAAGAAGATTTTTTTTAATTTTTTAAGTTATCAAAATCAGATATTAGGCAATGGTAATTCTCAATCTAAATTCACAGTTTTAGGTAATGTCTAGATCCGACGAATCCGACCGTGGGTAGTGAGCGGCGAGTAGGGACGGACACATGATTTAACATTAGGGTGGGCTAATTGTCACTAAATTTTTTGGGTGGGCTAAATTACCTTAATTTAACTATTTAGCACTAAATTTACATTTTTTATTTTTATTATTATTAAATTTACCTTATTCTTATTATTTTTTATTTTTTTAGGGTGGAATGGAGCGTACCCCAGCCCGCCCTTCGGTCCGTCCTTGGCGGCAAGCCAACGACGATCGGTGAAGAATCCAAGATTGTCCGCCCCTCCCTTCGGACATTCCTGGCGCCGCCACTGGCGGGATAGGTAGGAAAAGCGCGGCCGCGCTTTTCAGGGACCAAGCCGAGCAATTCCAACAGAATCTAAAAGCTCGGGGTAGACACTAATTACGCGGGAACGCTTTTATGGGACAAGCCGCGCTTTCTGGTTTTACGCGGAGATTATTGGGCCGACTTGTGGGTTGAGTTTCGGGACTAGATCTTTGAATTTCCGACTTGTTGCCTTGTTTGTAGGCTTGTGAGGATTTTTTCCTTTGTTATCTTTAGTAGTCTTAAGAGATACTTTAAAAACTCTTGTTAGTTTATCTTTTTCATAACTTTGGATTACAACTTGGAGGCTAGGGTTTCTAGAGAGGTTTCTCAAGAGCTCTTTGAACCTAATTATAACTTTTTCTTAATCTAGTTATGAATTGCGAAATTTCCTTTGTGTTAGGCTAGTTAATTGAAGTCACGATTTGCATGAGTTGTGATGTTTGATTGATTCTCAACAAACTTGAATAGAGTTTATTCCTTGTGCTGAATTGAATCTAAACTAGGGTTGTTAGATTGATCACCTAATTGAATTTCTAGTTATAACAAAATCTTTTTAATTACCGGTCCGAGTTAATTTGATTAAGAGTAGAACTTTAATCAACTTAGGACCAGTTGGACTAGTTGGTTAAAGAAGGGAATAAATTTACAAGTCACTTAGATGTCCGGTTGCTCTAAGTGCTTGTTTTTATTGATAACTTGAATCGTTATGCTGTTTTCTAATTAAATCTAGAAGGTCTTCTAGGTTGTTGCAATGTTCTAAAAACCGCTAGGCGGACGCTGGGCGGAGAGAGACTGCCTAGCGCCTAGACGGCCTGAACGGTGGCCTAGGCGGTCCTAAACGGGTGCCTAGGCGGTCTGGACGGCTAGGCGGGCTAGGACCTTCCAGCGCCTAGGCGGGGCCTAGACGGGGCCTAGAAGGGATTTTTAGAATAGTGGTTGTTAGATAATTAGGGTTGTTAGACTGGTAGTTCTATCAACTAAATCTAAAGCTAAGGTCATAATCCTTAGTAGGGTCATAATTCACAATAGATTATTCAAGTGAGTAGAGAATCAAGAGAATCAATTATCAACAAAGCAATGTTATGATGGATTTAACTAGTTGAACACACTTTCCTCATATTTGTTTAACACAATCATATTTGCATTCATATTTAGTTTTTAATTTGCATATTAGAAGTAGATAATCATTAAAAAAACCTCTTGGTTACTTGGCATTTAAGTAAGAGTAAATTACACAAAACCATCCTTAAATTATACTACTTTTCAAAAAACCACCCATAAAAAACTAATTTTCACAAAACCACCCATAAACACAAAAAGCTTTCAATTGACCACCCCTAAAAAGCTAATTTTCACAAAACCACCCATAAACACAAAAAGCTTTCAATTAACCACCCAAATCCTAAATTTTTAATTTTCCATTAATATTTTAACATGTAAAGAAATTTATACCCTTATCATCATTCTTTTTTTTCTTCTAATTATCATTTTATAGTTGATAAAAGGAGAAGAATAATAGCTCGTTAACCTCTTTTATGTATTGTTCAAGCTTAAATTTATCAATAATGACAAATTGTCGAGATTGAAGTCGACGACTTGAAACTTCCAAAACCCACGTTGATGCAAGTTCTCTTCTTTTCGCATTACTTTATATAAATAAAACTCTAATAAATGAGTAAACATAAGGATATAAAGGTCTTTTTTTTTACAAAAATAGGATTGAGTGGTTATTTAAAAGTTTTTTATTTTTAAGGGTGGTTTTATAAAAATTAGCTTTTTAGGGGTGGTTAATTGAAAGCTTTTTTTGTTTATGGGTGATTTTGTGAAATTTAGCTTTTTATGGGTGGTTTTCTGAAAAGTAGCATAATTTAAGGGTGGTTTTGTGTAATTTACTCTTTAAGTAATAACACAAATACACGAGTCTCTGTGGGATCGACCTTTACTTACCGCTCTACTAAGTTTGGTAAAGTTAAGGATTCTTTGATAGGTAAACGACTGAAAAATACCTCATTAGATATCAGGGAAGTGAATGTAGGTATGTAACACCCTTACTTTTTTCGGGGCGCTACTCGTTGGTAGACCTCTCCGGGTACTACTCGGATTAGCTTGACAATGGACTCATTCGGATCTTGCAACGCAGGCACAATGAGAAAACAAATAAAACATCTAACTTTTATTTTTGAAACTGAATGTAGAAAACATGCAAGTATGTCCAAGTTGAAAAACATAAATAACAACTAGATCATTCTGCAATTTCAAACCATCCTACAACAGTTCTATCCAAACTACCAACAAAAATAATTCAACAAACGATAATAGCAACAACATAATCAACCAAATCCCAAAGACCCGGACATGACACGTGCGTCAAGATCCATTCCACCACGTCGTAGACTGAAATGTACTTGAAACTGTAAAAATATCCCTGAAGGGTCATCTACAATTCCAATTCAAGCTAGAAAGCGCGAGATGCATATAGAACATTCTAAAAACCACACAGAACTCTAACAACCAACATTCACACATGAATCGATAATTTTCAATTCATACCAATTCAACACTTAACGTTAAATAATCACACACACATACATGCGAACACACAAACTCATACAGACAACATCACAACTATAACCACAATAGAAATACAATAGTAATAACATAGTATAATTAATAATGACACATTAATTATAATAACGACAAGGATAATAGTAACTTTTATAAGGATATTACCAACAACTTAGATAACCACAAACATACATTCTGTTAGATCAACACCCATGAATACTAGACCATTCAAACAAAATCCAACAACTCACATAACAATCAACATACTCCTCAAAGATATGGCACTATCCGACCTCTCTTCCATGTCGCACAGTCAGCGCGCGTAGCTATACACGTGCCCACTTCCCGCATTCTCCCTTCTTTCATCGGCTAAACCTCTACTTGAACATTTTCCAAAACAATTTATTTTATTTTTAGAAGGGGGATCCTTCCAGCCATATGACCATGCCCGAGGGCCTCTTCCTCTCCAACGTACCCGCACCCATGATCATGCCGGTGGAACCCAGTGCACGCATATCGAAAATGTTTAAAGACGATTTTTCATAATTTCAAATCTATCTATCTATCTATATAACATATAAAGAAAAAAATTTGGCCCATTTATGACTAGCCATCTAATGAAAATAAAAAGTAAATGTCTTTTGAAATTCTATAAACTAATTGGCTATTTATGAGAAAGGGACAATTAGAAATTGGAATTTTTTAAAATACGCCCTTCAAATTCTATAGTAATTGGCAATTTATGATAAAGAACTAAAAACTAGAAAATTATTCCCTTTGAAATTCTATATTCAATTCATGTTATTAAATTTTATGTCTTTTCAAATTCTATAAAGCAATTGGCTATTTATGAAAAAGGGAATAAGTAGAAATTGGAATTTTTACAAATATGTCCTTTCAAATTATGTAAAGTAATTGGCAATTTATGACAAGAAATTAAATAGTAGAAAATTATGCCCTTTGAAATTCTAAATTCAATTCAACTTATTAAAATTTTTCACTATATATACAGTCGTACATTCTCCCTCACCCTCTGTCTCATAGTGCCCACTTCCAAATCTTACTTTCACATCTAACAAGAGTAATACATACGTAGTGTCGCTCTTCAATCTCAATGGTAATTGTTTACATTTTTAGCAACTTTGTTTGTATAGCATTTCCATTCTCGCAAAAATACAAATAGTCTTTATTTTTCTATTCTGCTTCAGAAATCAACAACAAAGCCATGCTCATCGAAAACTCATGACAAAGGAGACAACCATTGCGACCTTGATCAATTATGTGAAAGTGTTTACAAATATTTTTCTATTTTTACATGTATTATGCACTTTTCTTAAGAGGATTGTCTCGTGTACAACCATTTTATGCATAAACAAGTATTGAAGGAGAAAGATTTTTTACCCAAATAGATGTTGAATGGTGTAATAGGTTTAGAGAAATCAAGTATCTCTTCATATACATAATTGAATAAGGTGCCACATAGCAAAACTAAAATCATACAAGAAAACATTATTGCATCAGACACTTGAAATATGCATTTTGTCTTTCTCTTTCTTATATGTAATCCTTACAACTCATTCTCATATGAGTTTATGTAATGAACTCATATGAGAATGAGTTGACATAAAATATTAAATTACTAGTATAAATATTTTTTTATAATAAACGTAGCCCCGTTGTTACCCGGTAATCGATGAGAATTTCCCATCCCTTTTTCCGCGGGGATTAAACGAAGACGGGGTAAAGATTAGGGACATAATAGTGGCTCTATCCTTTGCTATTGTTGAACTCGTTTGGCTAAGACAACTGCTCGTTGTGATCGACCATCCCACTCCTCTCCTCTTATGTGATAACCTCTCAACCACATTCTTGGCCAATAATCCATCCATCGCAAATAAATCCAAGCATATTAAATTAGATTTTCATTTTGTCCGCGAGCGTGTGGATTTAAAGGAGTTGGTTGTCTGACGTATCTCTGTTGATGCTCAAATCACCGATCTATTCACTAAGGCTGTCATCGGTCGTCCATTTGTTGTCAATCGGTCCAAGCTAATGGCCGTCTCTCGCGCATCAACTTGTGGGGGGTATTAGTGAATGGATAGGATTATGGAAATCATATTGTACAATTATGGAAATTATATCTTGTATAGCATATTGTTATCTTATCTTGAGCCTATTGAATGAGGGTTTCTTGACAACAAATAAATTTATAAGTCAACACCCCGCTGTGTATAGCGAAGTCAAGATCGTCCACGAGAAGCAAGACTGTCTGTTTATCAATTAAAAAAACAAGAAAACAAAACAAAACAAAGCAAAACAACTACGAAGGACCTCGTTAACGACCTTGTTAGAGTCGTCAACGAACCTGGAATTCTACTGAAAACAAAGCAACTAACGATGCAAGTGCAGGTTCGGTACCGATCCAAGGTGCCTCGGTAACGAGTGAATACGAATGCAAAACTGGAGAAATTCAATGGATAAAAAGCTCTAGGACAAGGGTTACCACGACATAGCTATGCATATAAACTCATATAAGATAAATATCATGCCTTTGAAGATAAATCTATCAACTTTCGCTGACTAAACAAGCAACTCAATCAACTTTCATAAATCAATTCACTTTATTACTTGTTTTGAATCCAAAGCTCGAAACATTTGTTATTGAACAATATCAACATTCAAGTTCACAACTTTTCTCTTTCGATAAAGCAACAAACTCAAATTACTTCGACTCTCGTCTAAGCATAAGCACAACAAGCAATTCATAGGATAAAAGGCAATCAAAAACTCAACACATTCATTCAAACATGCACAACTATGTCGGGTTTTAACCCCGACCCTAGATAAGAAAACTACTCACTATTCATTGAATCAAAGCAAACAACTTTAATCAAAGAAAACATTGAAAAGCAAAACTTACTTGAAATTGAAACAAATATCGTCTTACGTACTTGCGGAATATTCGAAACCGAAGAACAACGAACAAGAGTTAATCACTGAACCACTCCTCTCTCTCGATCGAACCAGTCCGACTTCTCTCTCTCGATCTCTCCTAAACTTACTCGAACCCCCCCTCTAGGCTTAGAACAAGGGTATTTATACTAAGAAACTATCTAATAAAAAACCTAAAAGATAAAAACTTACCAAACTTAAAAGATAACAAGATAAAAGATATTAATTCCCGAAAGTCAGTTGCGCTCTACCGACACAGGTCACCTCGTTAACGACCTGCACAGAGTCGGTAGACACTTGCTGAACTCCTTTGAAAAACTCTGATTTACAGATCGGTAACGACCCTCACAGGTCGTTAATGAGCCTCTGTTTTGGCTTATTACGAACTCTTCCTTGGCTTCAACTTGGACTTTAACTTGATTTTTCCATGTAATCTTCCTTCTCATCTTCTATGCATTCCACCTTCTGCCACTTGACTGCAGCTCAGCTTGAAAAGTACTCCTTTCCGCTCAAAAACCTAAAAAAAGACACAAAACGGAGTAGCTTCCATACTTTTCACAAAATATGCAAACTTATCCAAAAACACACAAAACTAACTCTAAAACCTACTAAAGCTAAACTAAACAACCTAAGAAAAGACACCTAAAACTAGACCAAAAACACGAACATCAAAATACCCCATACTTAAGCTTGCTTGTCCTCAAGCAATCACTATACAATAACCAAAACCAAACAATCATGCTCATCAAGCAATAGCCATCATCTCAAAAGCAACTTCAAAACATAATAGAAAATAGCAAATGACTATTAACGTCATCACACATATATAAGCACTAATAGACATAAGCAAATACAATCCAACCTCACCAAGGATATAAGTGTTTCACTCAACTCTCAAGTGTTTGGGCTTATAAATTCAATCTCTCAACTCAATCTTATATGCAAAAACTGATAGAAATTGGAAGTTATATCACCAAACTCTCCACCTAAGATGTGTCAAAACAAGCAAAAATCATCAAGGAAACTTAGGCTCAATGAAAAACTTCATAGAAGTTTCCATTCGGCCGGGTTGTAATGGGGCTTGGTAATAACAAATAGGCGTGGAAAATTTTGGTCATGTGGTGCTAAAAATATCTGGGAATAAAGACTCCTAAAAAAACTCACACATAAGAACAAAAACTCTCATAAAATATAAACCAAACTCACTAAAACATTATGCTCTTTCTCACTCACTTTTTACCCTAGAAAGCCTCATATAAACATAAAAGAATCTCCGGTTTAACTTTAAACACAATGTCCATCTGCTTATCTTTTTTTTCCTTCTTTTTTTCTGCATTTTTCTCTTCCTTTTTTTCTTCCCCCTTTTTTTCTTTACTCTCGACTAGCCTCGTTAAAGACCCAATAGGGTCGTTACCGAGCTACACTTTCTCCTCATTTTCTTCTTCTTCTCATCAATACTTCTTATTTTTGTGCATCTTTTCTACCAAGCGATCTTTTTTACAAAATAAAACAAGAGACTTCCAATCTACCCTTCCCAAAACCCTTATTTTGAACATAACATTTTCACTCTACAAAACATACATCTCCAATCTAAGTCTAAATCCCCGGATAGGGTCAAGCTTATCTCGGCTAAGGAAAAATTTTGTGGAGCTAAAAATAAAAGGCTAAAGCTCAAATTGGCTATCAAAAAGAAGGATCATGTAAAGGGTGGATAGGGATAAATAAGGCTTATAAAAATAAGTTCTCTATCATATGACTTTCACAAGTAATGAACTAAAAATCTCATATAGGTCTCAAGAAATAGATAACCATCACAATTCCAAGAAATAATATACATAAAGAGAGCAAATCACACAAGAAAAGAAGATGAATTTTTTATGTTCTCCCTATAAGGCCAAAAATAACTCACAAGGTAGCAATTTTTGTTGGATTGCACTACTTATGCTAAAAGTTATACATGCTCAATTTCATCAAAATGCTATTCCACTAAAAAAACAATTTCATACCAAGAATCAGGCTATACCATCAAAAACATGCTTGAAAGGAAATTACATGATCATGCTAGCAATTAACTATTATAGAACCAAAAGACAAGGCATTTATCCATTCTAAAAACTCTTTTTTGAAATTTTCCAATTTTCAATTTTTTTTGGTGTGATTTTTTATTTTTTATAAAAACAAAGACAACTAAAAGACAAAACAAACAAATAAGCAAAACACACAAACAACTAAACAAACAAACAAACAAACAAGCAACCAAGTAAGTTTTCTTTCCTCCCCTACCCCATACTTAAAATTATAGTGTCCCCACTGTAATAAAACTAAGCAGTAGAAAAGAATAAGGAAAAAGAAAGAAACTCACAAGATAAACAGAAGCGGAAAAGAACATCCTTTTGAAAGTTGAATCATCGTCATGATGGTGGTGGAAACTGACGCTCAAAGTTGCCCATGAACTCATACATGGTCCTCCAGCGCTCCTCATCAACCGTCACCCTTTGCTCCATCGTCCTCCAAAGAGCATCCGTTTGCTGATGCCTCGCATCATCCAAAGCCATGCGAGCTGAATAGACACCCTCCCACCGATCCATCCTCTGGTGGAGCTGTGTCTGCTGCAGGTTTAGTTGTTGTATGTGAAAAGATAAATCATCGGCCCATGGAGGTGGAACACTCTATCTAGAATAGGTGGGCTGATGAGGTGGTTGGTATTGATCCTGTGGCTGGAAGTGATCTTGGTAGATTACCGGATTATAGGGCATCATCTCATATGATGGGGGCACGGTAGGCGGTGGCGGCGGATCGTTACCGAAGTTGAATGCCTCGTTACTAGCCTCGAAGTAGTCGTTAACGAGCCCAGGTGGGTTGTTACCGAGGCTGTTCTCATCGCCCAGGACCTCGGTATCGAGGTCCTCATCCTCGATATCGAGCTCCTCCGTGGTTGCTTCTGTTGCTGCCTCCGTGGCAGCGTCATCTTCATCCATGTCATTGCCTTCCCTATCATACCTTGACTCACATGCCCTCAACGACGGCTCATCCTGTGGCTTATTCTCCAACGGAAATGCACGTCTTGTCCAAGTCTCATACCAATTTGGCACATAAAGCAACTCAAACTTGTCTCGGGTAAGAAGCACATTTTGGCCAAGAACCTTGGTGGCGTACCCTCTCTCGGTCATCACAAAGATGCTGGGGGCGAACCAATACGTCTTGTCGAGCTTCTGGGCACGGTTTGGCGTATAAAGTGTGAGAAACTCCAAGCTTCGCCGCTAAAAGACTCACCAGATTCCCGCACCACACTTCCTTTGACTTGATCCCGTGCTTCTCGATGTACTGCAACCATTCATACCCTAAATTCAAGGGGGCGGGATTCTCGAAAAGAATGGTACAAAGGCATGCAACCTCCATCCTTGTCGGCCTTGAAAGCTCTCTCTTGGGCCAAAAGGTGGCGCCCAAGACTCGGAGAATAATCCGGAAGATGGGGTTGATGATGCTTGCCCCTAGAAGTGCCGTTGCGGAAGGTTCAACTTCCCCAGAAATGTAACTCCAAGTGTCGGTGACCTTGAAGTCCTTGATCTTGTAATCCCGAGAGTGGTGAGGAAGCTCAAGAAGTGCATTGAATTGAGCCATTGTGCACTCATGATTAACATTGCCTAGCCGGAACTTGATCCTTCCGACTGAAGTCTTGGTCTTGAAGCTTGTTTGGAGAGTGGCCAAGAACTCGGATGTAAGGGCCGGGTAATGTGGCGTCTCTTCCTGTTTCAACAGCTGAGGTACTCCAAGAATTGCAAAGGCGTGCTTGACGTCCTCATAGATCCCCAACGGCTTAGCGCTTTTTCTCGAGAACCACCTAGTGAAGTGGTCCTTTTCAAGGACGGCGTCAAAGATCCTAGCTTGCTCTTGAGTAGCCAATATGACATGATCCATGCGTGGAGGAGACGGGGACCGTTGAGTCCTCTTCTTCTTTCCGGCTCTAGTGTTAGCTCGACTAGTGCTTGCCATTTGTACGTGCAAAGACCATGAAATCCCAAGATAAGATCCACACAAACAACCAAAAGAAGACCCTATACTTGCTCTCGGAAATGCTCTCGACATGCCTCAGTACAGACCCAATTGGGTCGTTAACGAGGTAGCTGGGTTTGATTTCGAACCGAGCATATCACAGGTCGTTAACGAACCTGGGCGAGAACAATCTTGCCGTCTATTCCGAGTACCAAAGCTCAAAAATTTCCAACAATTCTAGAACGATTCAACCACAAATCCATATAAAACACACAATCTAGCACATGCAACCCCATACTTGATCGAAACCCTATCTAAACATGCCAATAAGTGCCAAAAATTCATGGTGAAGATCAATCAATTTCAGAATGAGTTACTCCATGCTTTTCGTATCAAAATTTCAGTGCAAATCAAGCAAGAATAACCAAGTATAAATCAAGATCGATCAACCATAATAGAAGCAATAGAAGCACAATGCAACATAGACATGCAATCCAATTACTGAATTAAGATCTAGATATGAATTTTACCCCAAATATCATGAAATTTGCAAGAAAAGAGTTAGGGTTTAGAAATCATACCGTAGGTTGAAGAGTTGAAGAACAAAGATTGAATTTGAAAAGGGTAACGAGGGCTTGTGGTGCGCCGGTAACGAACTCAAGAGGTGAGGCTCGTTATCGTGGGATGCGGTTGGGGTTAGGGTGCGGTGGTGCTCCTCATCGGTGGGGATTGGAGAACTCGGTGGGATTTGATTGAAAACTTGAAGATTTAGCTTGAGATTTGGGTGTGGGATTTGGAGTTTTTAGAGGGTTTAAATAGGAAGTGGCAAGAGGAAGAGGCGGCGTGGGGGAGGTAAAAAGATAGAAGATAGATTAAGGTACTTACCTTGCCCGCGTCGCCGTTTTTTCGCGTGCCGTCACAGGTCGTTAACGACCTTCGCAAGTCGTTAACGAGCCTGGTCGACTCGTATTTCAGTGTTGTTCCGAGCTCGACTTCCTATGCCATGTTAGTTTTGAAAAATTATATCTTGCAAACTTAAAGACTACTTAAAACTCAAAAGAAAGCTATGAAAAAGATCTAAAAAGAAAAAGCGAAAACTAAAAACTAAAAATCGGGTTGCCTCCCGTAAGCGCTATTTTTAACGTCGTTATCCCGACGTACTTACCTTGGCTAATCCGACGTTGTGAGAGCCATGGTGACTCTAATCTCTTCATCCGGGTCGGGTTGCTAATAGAACCTCTTCAATCGGTGGTCATTGACTTTAAAGATGGCGCCATGGTTATCGATCAACTCTACCGCTTCGTGAGGATAGATGTGGTGAACCACGAATGGCCCACTCCGTATTGTCCTTAGTTTCCCTGGAAATAAACGGAGTCTAGAGTTGAAGAGAAGTACCTGATAGGCTATTTTCCTACACCGCAAGTATACGGTTCGGTTGTAGTATCAAGGTGTCGAACTCAGGGAACTTTGTAGTACCAATTAGTATTCGAACTAGTAGATCAAGCCAAATAAATAAGTAAAAGAGTTTATGCTTGAATTGAAATGTAAACAAGTAATTGAAAATTATAAGGAAATATCAGCGGAGAAAAGCTTCCAAGATTAGGATTCCCACAATGATGTTTCAGCAGATTTTAAGCGATGTCTATTTGGATTTCAACTTGAATGTTGTTTGAAGGAACTCACTATCTAAAACCAACACAAATCTCTTTTCAGAAAATATGTGAATGTGCCTAGACTCAACTAATAATCGCTATCGCGTAAGATTAATCAGTTTTAGACCCTTTAAGCTCTTTAGAGACTAGGGGCAAACAACCTAGCATTCGCTGTCGCGTTCCGCTAGAATTATTCAACCCTAGAACTACTATGATAGTTGAAATTCACACAAGAGAAATTAAGTTGATGTCGCATAAATAACTCTCTAGTTTAATACCTAGGGATCTCATTCAGAACCAATTTTTGCTACTTATCAAATCAATATCCTGTTACGATTATCTCTTGTCGGTCTCAAATTATAACAAGAATCCTATATGCAAAGCAAATAGGGCATAAAGCAACCTAGGATTAAATCAAACTTCAATCAAGTTTCCATTCAACCAAACATCACAATTCAAATCTACCTACTTCATCATTGGATTCACCCAACCTCAGAATAAGAGAATTAGCTAGACATGAGAAGAGAGGAAAGCAAATCAAATTTAATAAACAACATACCAAATTGTCTTCAAATTGATTCAAAACTCCAATCCAACAGATCTAGAAAAGTCTCCAATAATCTCCAACTAGGGTTCTCTCCAGAGAGGCTAGAAACAATAAAAACCTAAATAATCATAAAACTAAGGTTATAGTGTTTTAAGAGACAAAACAAAGTGCAAACTCGGCCTAAATACCGACACGGGCAACTACCCGGTCAAGTACCCGGGGAAGTACCCGGTCGGGTAAGTCCCTGCAGCCTCAACGATGTAATTCTAAAGTACCCGGTATTAAACCCGGGCAAAAACCCGGTCACATACTTGGTCGGGTAGTTGAGTACGTGACCACGTACTTGATCACGTACTTGGCTGGGCTGTATTTTCTTCATTTTTCCGCTCTTTCTCCGTCTTGGCACCCGAGCAACAACTTGTAAGCTCCGTCCTTCATCACTTAGGGTCCATAAAACACTCCTCTTAGCTTTGATCCTTGAAATGCTTGAATCTCCATCCAGAATAGCCTGAAATCCACAAAACACAAGAGTAGATACCGAACGAAGAAAACAAAAAAAACAAACATAAAACAAACTCAAAACTAAGCTAAAAAGACTCAAAATATGAAAGTAAACATGTCCTAAACTATGTCTAAATGCATGCTATCAGTACCTTGTCACCAACTTCATAAGTTTTGGGCACCAATTTCTGATCATGCCACCGTTTGGTGCGCTCTTTGTAGATCTCGGCATTCTCGTACGCCTTTAACCTCAACCCCTCTAGTGCTTGCAAGTCCATGAATCTTTTCGCTCCGACTGCGTCGAGATTCATGTTGAGCTCTTTGAGAGCCCATAATGCCTTATGCTCCATCTCGACTGGCAAATGGCATGCCTTGCCATACACTAAATTGTAAGGAGTGGTGCGTAGGGGCGCCTTGTATGCCGTCCTGTAAGCCCATAGAGCGTCATCCAATTTAGATGACCAATCCTTCCTTGAGCGGGACACCGTCTTTTCCAATATGCTCTCAATCTGCATATTTGAAACTTCAACTTGGCCACTAGTTTGGGGATAATATGGTGTTGCCACACGGTGTGATACCCCATACTTAGCCAAAAGTGCTTCAAAACTCCGCTCTATGAAGTGAGATCCACCATCACTAATGAGAACCCTTGGAACACCAAACCTAAGAAAAATGTTAGTTTTAATAAATTTAGCCACGGTTTTAGCATCATTGGTCCTTGTAGCGACGACCTCCACCCACTTAGAGACATAATCAACCGCAACCAGGATATATTTGTAGGGGCCCGATGCAAGGAATGGTCCCATGAAGTCTATGCCCCATACGTCGAATAGTTCGACCTCTAGTATTCCGGTCAGCGGGTTTTCATGTCTCCAAGTCATGTTACCCGAGTGTTGGAATTCATCACATGCTGTGACATAAGCTTGTACGTCCTTAAAAATGGTTGGCCAATAGAGACCACTTTGAAGAATCTTCGTCGTGGTTTTGAATCATTTTGCATGGCCACCGGTAGGAAGCGTGTGACATTGACGGATCACACTCTCTATTTCCTCTTTTGGAATACAACGCCTAAAGAGGTGATCACTTCCTTGCTTGAACAAGTAAGGATCATCCCAATAGTACTGTTTGACATCATGAAGAAACTTCTTTTTCTTTTGTGGGGTTATTCCCTCGGGAATTATGCCACCTACAAGGTAGTTAGCAAAATCCGCAAACCAAGGGGCTTTTGACCCTTTAATAGCATGAATTGATTGAAAAGAAGTAGAAGCAAGAGATGAGGAAGGAATTGAATCGAAAGGAATGAGTTCGGTTTGAGAAAACGTACCTGACTAGGTCGTTACCGACCCTGGAGTTGTTGTATTCCCGTCGGTAACGACCTCGTGTGGCTCGGTATTGAGCCTCCCGATTATGGTATCGATGCGCCTAGATTTATTGCCGATTTGATCAACGCTCTCCAGCCTCGGTGGGTCGGTAACGAGGGTCTTGCCGTGTCCAACCTCGTTCAGCATGAGGTGTTCGTCCGGTCTGGAGTCGTTAATTGGCACTTTTTTGTTGGATTCGGTGATGTGTTGAACTGGTAACCTGTATAAGTGATCTGCCACTAAGTTTTCTGCTCCCTTTTTATCTCTGATTTCATGATCAAATTCATGCAATAAGAGCATCCAACGAAGCAGCCTAGGCTTGGCATCCTTTTTGGCCATTAGATATCTAACAGCCTCATGGTCAGTATAAACAATCACTTTTGAACCAACAAGATAGGAACGGAATTTTTCAAAAGCAACTACTACAACGAGGAATTCCTTCTCCGTTGTAGTATACTTACTCTGCGCCTCATCTAGCGTCTTACTTGCATAATAGATGGCGTGGAGCTTCTTGTCCTTCCATTGTCCCAAAACTGTGCCAACAACATAATCACTGGCATCGCACATAATCTCAAACGGCAGGGTTCAATCCGGGGACTGCATAATAGGAGCGGAAACGAGGGCTGCTCTTAACTTGTAAAATGCTTCAAGACACACCGGAGACAGCTCAAACACTACATCTTTCATTAGTAGGTTAGTCAATGGTTTAGCTATCTTAGAAAAATCCTTGATAAAGCGTCTGTAAAAGCCAGCATGCCCTAGAAAACTCCTAATGTCTTTTATAGAAGAGTGAGGAGGTAATTTCTCAATAAGCTCAATTTTTGCTTTATCTACTTCTATCCCTCTTTTAGAGACAAGGTGTCCTAGTACTATCCCCTCTTGGACCATGAAATGACATTTTTCCCAATTAAGCACAAGGTTGGTTTCTTCACATCTTTTAAGAACACAAGCAAGGTTAGCAAGACAGATATCAAAAGAAGAACCATACACAGAGAAATCATCCATAAAGACCTCTACAATATTGTTGGAACGATGTTGGGACCTCTGGTTCTAAACATCGGAACAACGATACAGTTCTCCGAGTTTTGATAATGACAAACGCTATAAGGGAACTAATGTGCTTCGATCAAGTATTTCTAAGGAACACAGGTTGAGCAAAGAACTTCCACGAATGACCAAAGATCACAGGAGCACACAATGAAGAGTCCTCATCAAGGGAACTCTGAAGAGAAAAGTTCCCATGAAATGAGAACTCCCAGGAATGACCAGATCACACAGGCTTACACGATGAAGAGTTTCTCTCAAAGGAACTCAGAAGAGGACAGTTCCCACGACATGGGAACTCACATGTGAGGACAAGGACCGATCAGCGCATATCACGGGATCCTGTCTTGGACAGGATGAAGGCACAGTCTGAGGAGCAGACTGTCACGATTGATCCAACGGTCCGATCAATTCAAGAAGTTGACCTAGTTCAAATTGAAGTCACATGTGAAGAAAGTACAACTTGGGCATCAAGCAAAGGGCATTTCGGACACAAATGAAAGATACGATTGAAGCCCAAGTTCACTCGAGTATAAATCCAAATGAATAGTGCTCGGATTGAGCACTTCTCCCAGAACTCACAAATACCCACAACAGAGAAAGAGAAAGAAGAAGAGAAGTCCCCGGCGGCGAGTGTCTGATCTCGACGACGGTGAAGCCGAGTTCCCAGGAGCAAGGGAACCGCGATTCGGTGTAAGGTTTGAGTTACTTATTTAGTGATTGTTGTTCGCTTAGGAACTCAGTTGAGAAGATTCATTAGTGTTGCTAGAGTTAGGTAGAACTCGTAGGAACAGAGAAGTTTGAATCTGGCTGTTTGTAACTAAGGAACAAATCAATAATATAAGTAAGTCATTCAAAATCCTCCAAGCGGAGGTAGAGGTTTACCCATACAACTAGTTGGTTGTAGTGGGGTTCCTCTATAAGGAACTGTGTTCTTTCAGCATTTTAATTACTTGCGATATTATTGCTTCCGCTGCCTTGGGAACAGCTTAACAGCCAGTTCCCAAGCTCTTGCTAACTCGTTCACGATCCAACAATTGGTATCAGAGCAAGGCTGCTCTAGATTTGTGTTAGCATCGCAGGTATCAAACATGGCTCACGAACTCACCCAAGTCGGTCACAACAACAGCAAGCCACCAAGGCTCATCACTGGTAGATTCGAAGTCTGGCAACGCGACATGAAGAACTGGATGTGCAGCCAGGACTACCAAGCTTGGTGCGTCATAGAGAAAGGGAACTTCAAAATTGATCCAGCGATTGAGAATGACCTTTCAAAATGGGGACCCAATGAGTACAAGTGCATGGAGGCCAACTTCAAAGCCATTCAGTACCTCAAGAATGCCATGTCGGTGCAAGACTGCGACAGAGTGGCAAACCTAGACACGGCAAAGGATGTGTGGGAAGCCATTCAACAAATGCACATTGGGAACTCAGACCTCCGAGAAGATCTTCAGATGAACGCAAGGAGGGAGTTCTTCACCTTCCAAATGGAGATAGGAGAATCCGTTGATAGCTACCAATCCCGTTTCGAGGGACTTTGCACCAAGATGACTGGCCTTGGGATCACTAAAGAGGAAGTCACCGAAAAAATGAAGGTTCAACAACTCTTCAATGGGTTGACTGGAGAATGGAAAAATGAAAGAACGATGTTCAAAGAGAATCCCGAAAACAGAGCTCTTATGCTCCACCAAGTCTTTGGGAAACTGGTGGGATATGAGAAGAGAAAGATAGACGACAGGGAGCAAAAGCGAGCACATCAGGGGATAGCTCTCAAGCTTGAAAAGGTGATCAAGGCAGTACAAGAGCAACATGAAGAATCTGAAGAAGATGAGGACGAAGAGCTAGTCCTTGTAACAAAGGCTCTTCGATCTTTCTACAAAGGGAAGTTCAAGAAGAACTATGGGAACTCAGGAAAAGGACAGAGTTCCCAAAGAAAATCTGCTGAAAAGGACCTCTCGGATGTGACATGCTACAAGTGTTACAAGAAGGGACACTTTGCCAAGGAGTGCCCTCAGGGAACGGACAACCGAGGAAAAGGGAAAAAGGCCTACATAGCCACATGGAGTGATGATGAAGATGAGGAGCCTGAATCATGGGCTCAACCTGACATGTGCGCCATGGCCTTAGGAGAAACCACTGGGGAACAACCCAGTGAGGTAACCCCCGAATCCGTTCTTTCTTCTTTGTCAAATTATGAGAAACCTGAACTGCTTAAAATTCTCTCAAGTCTGGTCAAAGATAACATTAAATTGCAAAGGAAGCTAGAAAAATCAGAACAAACTAATGCTGAGTTAGTCGGTCTTGAGCCATGTCCCACCTGTGTGCCCTTATTGGACAAGGTTCAATCTTGTGTGTCCCACATCGTAAAGTTAGAGGATGAGATTAGGACCCTAGAAAGTGACAAGAATATCTTTCTGCAAAAACTAAGTGAAAAGGTTGAAAGCCCTAAAGCTTCTTGTTCCCAGACCAAATTTGTGCCAGCCAAACACGGCATAGGGTATGAGTCAGAGAGCCCTAATAAAGGGAAGTCCCCCTTGAGTGAACAAGAGATTAATGAATGTAGGGCCTTAGAACTTCAGTGCGAGAAAAGGAAAAATGCTCACTTAGAAGAAAAAATACGTGTTCTGGAAAGTGGAGTGAATGGAGAAGTAGAATACTACACTGGGAACACTGGACACAAGCTATATGTCCAGATAGCCAAAGGGAACGGGTCTAGAGTGGTTAACAAAGAAACTATGGATAGGAACAGGATACAGAGACCGCATCCTAAGTACTACCTAGGAGAATACTACAAGACCTGCTGGAACTGTGGTGCTCATGGGCACTACAAGGAAAGATGTCCCAAAGCTAGGGCCCAAACTCAAAAGAACAACGAATACTGGAAAAGGCAAAGTCACAGATCCAACCCTGCTAGAGTTCCCAGTCGTAGAAACACACATAGGAACTCTGCCCTTAACTCTAGGGATCCTTGTGACGTTAATATTGCTGATTACATGTTGTTCGAGAATATCTTTCCTTGTAAGGAACCAGGCAAGAGTCATCTTGCCTGGGTCATCAAAAACTAACTTTTCTTGCAGGTGGCAGTGAGGGGGAACACCACATGGGTCATCGACAGTGGATGTTCAAATCATATGACCGGACATAAAGAAAACCTCACCTCACTCCACCCAAAGGCCGAAGGAGGTCACGTATCCTTTGGCAACAAAAACAAAGGGGAGATTATAGGAACAGGGGAAGTGCTACTCAACAAATCAATCAAGATCAGCAACGTTAACCTGGTGAAAGATCTGGGTTTCAATCTCTTAAGTGTGTCTCAAATATGTGATCAAGGGAACAACATTGTCACCTTTGATTCAAAAGAGTGTATGGTGATCAACAAGAAGACCAACAAAACTATCCTAAAGGGAAGAAGGTCCAACAACATTTATGTGGTGGATACAGAATTTGAGCCGCCAAGGAAACTGTGCTTGGCAAGTTCCCTTGATGAAACGGAACTTTGGCACCGAAGGTTAGGACACACAGGTATGAACCAAATCTTGAAGCTCTATCTACAAGATCTCGTCGTCGGTCTCCCATGAATCAACCTTGAAGGAGTCAAGATGTGTAAAGCCTGTGTTCGAGGAAAGCAAACAAGGACCTCCTTCAAGCCCAAAAGGATGGTGAGCACGACCAGGCCCTTAGAGCTAATTCATATGGATCTTTGCGGTCCCATGCACACCGAAAGCTATGGAGGAAAGAGGTACATGTATGTTTTAATCGATGATTTTTCACGATTCACATGGGTGCTATTCTTGAGATCAAAATCAGATACCTTCAAGGAATTCGAAGTCCTAATCACAAGAATGGAGGTCAGCATGGGACTCAAACTCAAGGCTCTCAGATCTGATCACGGAACAGAGTTTGAAAACTCACAGTTCCTAAGATACTGTGACAAACATGGGATCTCTCATAACTTCTCGGCCCCTCGCACTCCTCAGCAAAACGGAGTTGTCGAAAGGAAGAACAGGACCTTGGAAGACATGGCTAGAACTATGTTGTTTGAAAGTGGAGTTCCAGAGTACTTTTGGGCTGAAGCTATCTCCACAGCTACTTACATCTTGAATCGAGCCATGATCAGACCCTTGATCAAGAAGACATCCTATGAGCTCATCAAAGGGAGAAAGCCAAATATCGCTCATCTAAGGACCTTCGGATGCAAATGCTTCGTCCACAACAATGGGAAAGACAACCTTGGCAAATTTGATCCCAGGAGCGATGAAGGGATATTCCTGGGATACTCTTCCCATAGCAAGGCGTACAGGGTCTATAACAAGAGGACCAAGAAGATAGAGGAAAGCATCCACGTCATCTTCGACGAGAAATCTGTAAAGATGGGAACAGAGGTTCAAGGAAAGGGAACTCTGTTCAAGCTGGTCAGACAAGAAGAAGACGACGACGAGGATGAACCAAGAAAGAGAGATGAAGACTATCCAAGTGGGAACAATGCCCCACAATCAGGGAACAATGAAGGAGATCAAAACTCCACAGATCAAAGCTCCTTTGAAGTTCCCTCCTCAACAGAAGAACCACAAGATGCTTCGAACTCTCTTGTTCCCCAGAATGAAAACGTACCAGAATCAAGTGTTCAGGGGGAACAAAGAGAGAACATAACAGCACAACCAGAAGAGACACTTAACGAGGAAGCTGAAGACGGGTGTCCCCATGAAGAAGAAGCCTCAAACGGAGGTGAAACGAGTCCAAGGGAACCCACTCGTACAAGAAATTTCCAACAAAGGAAAGACCATCCCATTGAGAACATCATCACTCCTTATGACAAAGGTGTGCTAACTCGCTCTTCTCTCAATAATTTTTGTGCTTTTAATGCGTTTGTCTCTTTGGTGGAACCCAAGAACATTAAGGAAGCCCTAAAAGACCCAGACTGGATCCAAGCCATGCAAAAGGAACTACACCAATTCGAGAGGAACAAAGTGTGGAAACTGGTTCCTAGGCCCAAAAACAAAAACATCATAGGAACTCGGTGCGTCTTCAGAAACAAGCTGGATGACACTGGTGCAGTGGCTAGGAAGAAGGCACGACTGGTTGCACAAGGATACAGACAAGAGGAAGGAATCGACTACGATGAAACCTTCGCACCAGTGGCAAGAATTGAAGCAATTCGTCTTCTCATAGCCTATGCAGCCCACAAAGGATTCAAGTTATACTAGATGGATGTGAAGACGGCATTTCTAAATGGGCACCTCAAAGAAGAAGTATACGTAGCTCAACCCCCAGGATTCGAAGATGAGAAGCTACCCAACCACGTCTACTTCCTGGAGAGGGCCCTCTACGGACTCAAACAAGCTCCTCGAGCATGGTATGACAGGTTTGCTCAGTTCCTTCTGTCTCATGGATACCTTCGAGGTTCCATAGACAAAACTCTTTTCCTTAAGAAAGAGTCTAAGGATATCTTGATTGTTCAAGTTTATGTTGATGACATTGTTTTGGAGCAACTAACGAAACTCTTGTAGAGAAGTTTAAGGACCTCATGAGCAGTGAGTTTGAGATGAGTCTCATAGGGGAACTCATGTTCTTCCTAGGACTCCAGATATCTCAGACAAAAGAGGGAACAAGGATTCATCAACAAAAATACATCAGAGAAATGCTAGTCAAGTATGGGATGGACCACTCAAGGCCCATCGACACTCCCATCTCACCAAACTCCAGGCTAAATGCTGATGAAACAGGGGTAAGTGTCGATCAAAGGAACTTCAGAGGTATGATTGGCTCTCTCCTATACTTAACTGCTAGTAGGCCTGACATCATGTTCTCAGTATGCTTATGTGCACGTTTTCAAGCTAACCCCAAAGAATCACACCTGAAAGAGGTGAAGAGGATTTTCAGGTACCTCAAAGGGAACGACAACTTGTGCCTCTGGTATCCAAGGAACAGTTCCCTTGAGCTCATTGCTTATACAGATGCAGATTTTGCTGGGCACCTAGTTGATCGAAAGAGCACATCAGGAATGGCCCAGTTCCTTGGGTCATGCCTAGTCTCATGGGGATCCAAGAAGCAAAATTCAGTGGCACTCTCCACAGCTGAAGCAGAATACGTGGTTGCCGCATCATGCTGTTCCCAAGTACTATGGCTCAAGTCCCAACTTCAGGATTACGATATGTCATTTGGCACAGTTCCTATACTCTGTGATAATACTAGTGCCATTAACATTTCCAAAAATCCTGTGCATCATTCTAGGACTAAGCACATAGACATTAGGCATCATTTTCTACGTGACAATGTTGAAAATGGGAACATCTCTATGCAACACTGTAGAACGGAAGAGCAAATTGCGGACATTCTCACCAAAGCTTTAGACAGACGTCCCTACCAGCGTTTTCGAATGCTTCTAGGGATGATAACTCTAAACTAAACGAGTCCCTGTTTGTCTCTCCCTCAATGCTTGATTAGTCTAACTAGAAATGCATGATAGGGAACTGTAGGACTCAATGCTTTCATTTTGCCATATTACTAGTCTAGAGCTTGATATGTATAGAGGAACATTATCTCTTTTGGCCCAAAATGATCAACCAGAGTTCCCTTTAACCTTCTCTACAAGCTACTATGACGGTTGATCATAAAACCTACCCTAAGCTAAGGACCAGACAAACGTTTCTCATGAGCCAAACTCTTTATCCCAAAATCGAGTTGCAATTGTCTGGTTCTCTTTTGAGTTCCTCAGCCTCACAAAGAAAATTGAGTGTGAGTTCCCTTAACCTCTCCACTCAATATGACCTTTCCAAGGATCATGGGAACTGATAGGCAAAAGCAAGGGAACACTGGATCTAAAAAGATGACACTTCACTAGGGAAACGGGAAATTGTGTCAGACTCTGAAGCGTTTTGGGCCAAGTATTCAAAAATCAAAAGGACTTCCCAGGAAAGAAAACGACGCGTGTCAGAGGCGTGCTAAAGAAGTTGAAACGGCTCTCCGCTCTTATTGGCCAACGGTTATCGAGGCCTTTCTCAACTTCCCTTTTTACCCTCGTCTCCTTTCCTCACATAAAACACCATTTGCTATTTCTGGGCACTTCTTCATCTCTGACCCTCTGCAAATCATCTTCTCCGCATCCCTCTCACCCCCTCTTTCGAGAAAAGCTCCAAACTTCTTTCCTTCCCCAGAAAATTCACAATGGCTCCAGCCCATTCTTATGACGAGATGAAGGCATGGATTCAAAACAACCCTAAAGCCCTTTTCCTCACCATGATGGCAGACGTCGAGAAGGAGCAAAAGGAAGCTCTTCGCGATGTTCTCATCGAGGGACTTTACAATTATGTAAGTCCCTTTCTTCCTCTTCCCTCGGCGACGCAACCTCCAGCACCGCCGACCTCCACTCTTCCACCTCCCTCTTCCTCCGAAATTCGCATCGTCGACAGTTTCGGATCCGAACCCCCTTCCAAATACGAAAAACCCAAACAATCCAAACACAAACACTCTTCCAAAGACCCCTCCAAATCCAAACACCACTCCTCAAAATCCAAACACAAGTCCTCCAAACGCAAACACTCACAAATCTCCACTTCTTCATCCCCCTCTCTTCCCATGCCAAAGAAGAAATCCCTCCTCAACATGGAGGAGGTCCTTAATCTATCCAAACCCGACGCCTATGCCGTCGTTCACCCATCCGAGGTCGAGAAGCTCTTTCTCCCTCGTCCCCAACCAATCTCTGAGACCTCTGGTCCCAGGGACTCCACGATAATCTCCTCCTCCTCCCCTGTTCCCATGGTTGAGGGAACCACTAACCCTCCTCCATCCTCTTCCTCCCCCAGAGTTCCCCCACCCACCTCACCCATTCCCAAATCCCCCATCACTTCAAAATCTGCCTCTGGGACCTCAAGTCCCAAGGCTCGCACTCCTACTCCTCCTCCTTCCACCCCCAAGGTCCCAACTCCACAAAATTCTCCTCTACCTCCCTCTTCTCCCACCACACTAAAACTCCCTTCCCCACCTTCTTCGGCCCAGATTACAATCGACCTTGACTCTGACGAGGATGATCTCCCCATTGGAGTCATCGTTCGCAAAAAGGCCAAGGAACTGCCACCCATCTTCGTGGGAACTGCTGCCGAGGAAGCCCAACTCAAGGCCCTCGAGGAAGAATTCGAAGGCGCACTCAAAGGGCCTTCCGAGAACCAAGGGGACAAGCTCCCCGAACAAGGGAACCCAGCACCAACTGACAGTGCTGAGACAAGCAGTCGTCATCAGGAAGACGACGAGGAGGAAACAGGGCTGACCTCCTCCGATGATGAAGGGACCTCTAGTGATGACACTGAAGAGGACGAAGAGGCCACCACTGACAAAGAGCCTGCCGGCATACCAGCTCCTGAACACCAAATGGTGGTGTCGGCACAGGTCCTAGAGGAAAGGACCTGTCCACTGATGCTCGAAGCGGCTGCTCCCCCTCAGCAAAAAGGAAAGACTTCGGTCTCCAGGGGGAACACAAAGAAGAAAGGGAAAGGAACTGTGCCCAAGAAAGTCTACATCTCTGAGAATCGCAAGCTCCTTCCCCCCCTCATCCTCTCAGAAAAACAGCTCACCGATGAAGGGCTAGGGCAACTATGGGACCTGATCAAGGCCCAAGGATGGGAACACATGTGTAGTGAGGCCGTGAGTGCCGATCCCTCTCAGGTGCGCCGATTCTACAACAACTTTGTGGTCCAAGACAACGACACCAAGGGAACTCTCTCCCTCGAAGGCGACGACTTCATCTTCACAACCTCCACAATCCGCCTTCAAGTACAGGTCCCTGTCAAGGGCCTCCAGGAACTGCCCGCCAAAAGCTGGGGCGACTTCAACAGTGAGGAGATTTACAACACAATCTACGAGGGCCGTGTTCCCACCACTGGCACCTCTACTCATCACTTGTCCCTCATTGCAAAACTGGCCCATCAATTCATCATCAACATGGTGATCCCTCGCCAGGAGAAGTGCCTTGTCATCAACATCCCTGATGCCATCATCCTCTACCACTTCCTTCTCAAAAATCCCATAAATCTTCCTCGCATAATTCTGGGGCACATGGAGAAGTGTATGGCTTCCAAATCCCACTCCCTCCCTTATGCTGGCCTCATCAAAAAACTCTTGCTCAGAGAGGGCCTCTACGACACATCCAAGGAAGAGGTCACCATAGGTAGGGAACTGGACATCTCTGTGGTCCACAAAATGTGGCACTCTGAGCCCGTGGAGGAACAAGAAAGGCTGCCATCTGGTGAAGGCACTCAGGGTGGGAACACTCAAGTGTTGGTGCACATTGCCAACACTCTCGACAAGATAGCCAGGAAACAAGAAAAGATGGCAAGGGACCAAGAAGAAATTGCTAAAGGCCAGGAAAAGCTTGTAAAAGTCTTGACACGGCTTTGTGATGCCCTGTTCCCACCAAGCCCAAGATCTTTTCCTTCTTTTTCCTAGCCTCAATGTTCCCACAAATATTCTCTTGTGTTCCTATGTACATTTTTTTGCTTAAGTAATGAATGGTTTTTAGTATGATTGCGTGTTCTTTTCCTTCCTTATCTATGCGTTTACTTGTTTTCGATGATGTCAAAAGGGGGAAAGACAAAAAATGCGAGATGAGTTAAGTTGAAAAGATATCACAGAATACGATATAGCTAAGGGGGAACAATTGCATAAAAAGCTAAGTACGAACTCAGTTATTCACAAGAAGTGGCTCCCTAGGAACACGCGTAGGAACTCATTTGCATATCATGCTTTGAAATACTTGCTGATTTTTGTGATAGGTTTGTCATCATCAAAAAGGGGGAAATTGTTGGAACGATGTTGGGACCTCTGTTTCTAAACATCGGAACAACGATACAGTTCTCCGAGTTTTGATAATGACAAACGCTATAAGGGAACTAATGTGCTTCGATCAAGTATTTCTAAGGAACACAGGTTGAGCAAAGAACTTCCACGAATGACCAAAGATCACAGGAGCACACAATGAAGAGTTCCCATCAAGGGAACTCTGAAGAGAAAAGTTCCCATGAAATGAGAACTCCCAGGAATGACCAGATCACACAGGCTTACACGATGAAGAGTTTCTCTCAAAGGAACTCAGAAGAGGACAGTTCCCACGACATGGGAACTCACATGTGAGGACAAGGACCGATCAGCGCATATCACGGGATCCTGTCTTGGACAGGATGAAGGCACAGTCTGAGGAGCAGACTGTCACGATTGATCCAACGGTCCGATCAATTCAAGAAGTTGACCTAGTTCAAATTGAAGTCATATGTGAAGAAAGTACAACTTGGGCATCAAGCAAAGGGCATTTCGGACACAAATGAAAGATACGATTGAAGCCCAAGTTCACTCGAGTATAAAGCCAAATGAATAGTGCTCGGATTGAGCACTTCTCCCAGAACTCACAAATACCCACAACAGAGAAAGAGAAAGAAGAAGAGAAGTCCCAGGCGGCGAGTGTCTGATCTCGACGACGGTGAATCCGAGTTCCCAGGAGCAAGGGAACCGCGATTCAGTGTAAGGTTTGAGTTACTTATTTAGTGATTATTGTTCGCTTAGGAACTCAGTTGAGAAGACTCATTAGTGTTGCTAGAGTTAGGTAGAACTCGTAGGAACAGAGAAGTTTGAATCTGGCTGTTTGTAACTAAGGAACAAATCAATAATATAAGTAAGTCATTCAAAATCCTCCAAGCGGAGGTAGAGGTTTACCCATACAACTAGTTGGTTGTAGTGGGGTTCCTCTATAAGGAACTGTGTTCTTTCAACGTTTTAATTACTTGCGATATTATTCCTTCTGCTGCCTTGGGAACAGCTTAACAGCCAATTCCCAAGCTGTTGCTAACTCATTCACGATCCAACAAATATCCTCTATCATATCGGAAAAAATGGTCATCATACACCTTTGGAAGGTGGCGGGGGCATTGCAAAGCCCGAATGGCATTCTGTTATAAGCAAAAGTCCCATAGGGACATGTAAAGGTAGTCTTTTCCTGATCATCAGGATGAATGGGAATCTGCCAAAATCCGCTATAGCCATCTAAATAACAGAAATAATCATGCTGGGCTAAGAGTTCTAACACTTGATCAACGAAAGGAAGCGGAAAATGATCTTTTCTAGTTGCACGATTGAGCTTCCTATAATCAATGCACATCCTCCAACTAGTTGTGGTCCTAGTGGGGATTATCGCTCCCTTCTCATTTTCAATTACGGTCATTCCCCCTTTTTTAGGAACTACATGGACCAGACTAACCCATTGGTTGTCCGATATAGGAAATATGATCCCTACTTCAAGTAGTTTAATAATTTCCTTTTTAACCACTTCCTTCATGTTAGGATTTAACCTACGTTGATGCTCTATGGTGGGTTTGTGATTATCCTCCATGTATATCCTATGCATGCAAAGTGAAGGGGATATGCCGGTTATATCATCTAGGGAGTAGCCTATAGCTTTTCTATATGTCCTAAGCACAGTAAGAAGCTTCTCTACTTCCTCGTATTTTAATTTAGCATTGATGATGACAGGAAAAGTAGAATTAGGACCAAGAAATTCATACCTAAGAGAGTCTAGAAGAGGCTTGAGCGTTGGAGAAGGATCAGCTGGAATAAGAATAGGGTCTTCTGGCTCCGTCTTCAAGACTTCTTCACGGTATTCAAACGCCGAGATTTCGTTATCCTCGGCCAGGGTCGATACCGATGCAGTAGGGGTCGGTACCAAGCTATCTTCATCCGCCAGAAGACTCGGTACCGAGGTAGGTGGACTCGGTACCGAGACCGCAGAATCTATCTCGGTCCATCTTCGACCTGAGAATACATCACTCGCCAACAGTCTTCCGACAGGGTCCTCACATTCGATGAATTCATTGTGGGTGTAGAGCATCTTATCTTCGACTCTATCTGTCTCCTTCGTTGTCGGGTTGAACCTAAATTCCACCACCTCATCCCCAATTTCGAAAGTTAGGAGTCCCCTCCTAACATCAATTATGGCTCCTGTTGTGGCGAGGAACGGTCTCCCTAAGATAATAGGAACCACCGGATCTTCGGGCATCTCCATAACTATAAAATCATTGGGAACAAAGAATTTGCCTACTTGAACCGGATAATCTTCTACAACCCCTGTTGGCCTGACGCATGAGCCATCTGCCATGTATAGTCGCATGTTGATTGGCTCCAATGGTCCCATGTTGGCTTTCGACCAGATTGACAAAGGTAGGAGACTTGCACTAGCACTGAGATCACATAAGGCTTTGAATCGGTGGGTGCCTATGCCAGATGTGATAGCAAATCTCCCTGGATCGCCTAGCTTTTCTGGAAGAGTAATAGATCAGACCTCATCTTGAAGCTCTGTTATGGATCGTTTCCTGCTAAGAATATCTTTCAAAAACTTTGTGTAAGCCGGCATTTCGCTTAGGGCCTCAGCGAATGGTATAGAAATATTTAAGCCCTGGAGAATCTTAACGAAACGCTTGAACTTGCCTTCAGTTGAGTCTTGAGACTTCTTAGTAGGAAAGGGAAGAGACTTCACCAATCTCGGAGCCAAAGCGGGCTCGAGAGGTGATACTACCGGGTCGACATTAGGATCGATTGGTGCATTTGAAGGGTCGGTACCGACCCTGGTGGGGTCGGTAACGAGCCTGGGATTAAGAGAGGAGCTCAGTGTAGGGAACTTACCTGGGTTGGGGTCGGTAACGACCCTGGGGGTATCGGTACCGCGTTGTTCAGGCTCGGTAACGACCCTCTTTGGCTCGTTGTCGATCTGTGTCGTGGCGTCCTCTTCAGATTCGGGGCTCTTCTCCTTGGCTTTGGCACGCTCCGGTAGTGTCTTTCCGCTCCTAAGGTGCATGACCGTTATTTGTCCTCTAGGGTTCTCCTCGGGACGGCCCGGGAGCTGCCCTTGCGGCCTCGGAATCTATGCGGCCAGGTCTCCTTGCTGTGAGTCGACACTCTTTTTCCATGCATCGAATACTCCCCATCTTTTCATTTGATTGTTAAGGTTGGTTGGGACTCCATTAACGCCTTCTTGTAAACCTTGTACCCAAGATGATGGCTCTTGGTAGCCTGGAGGTCTATACGGCTGTTGAGAGGGTTTCTTGACAACAAATAAATTTATATCAAGACCCCGCTGTGGTATAGCAGAGTCAGGTTCGTCCGCAGGGAGAAAGTCAGTATCAAGTTTTGTTACTTGTCACGCAAGCAAGAGGAAAAGCAAGGATTTTTATATCAAGGAAGAGAAATTCTAAGGTTTAGGTATCCCCACAACAACAATTATGCATGCCAAACGCTATGAAACATAAAGATCATGCTTTTATCACATAAAGGTGTCAACTTTCGTCAACCAGAGCAAGTAAATCAATCAACTTTCGTCCTATCAATAAACTTACTATCTAATCTCTTCTACTTCAACTAGGATAAATCTACTTTCGCTTCAAAACCCTAAATTGACTATTCTGATTCAAGGTTTCTGCTTTCGCTTCAACTATGAATGAGAAATTCCCTTCAACTTTCGTTTTAAGGATTAAGAACAAGAGAATAGATTCATGCAATAAAAACAATCAAGACATGATCATAAACAAGCATGCACAACCATTGTTGGATTTAACCCCAACCTTAGAGAGAAGGACTACTCACAAAGAATGATTAAAACAAACAATTGCATTAATAAAGAAAGCTTACAACTTGAATCTAAAACGATAGTTCTTCCCCACAAAAACTCGTCTCCTTCTGTCACCTCCTCTCAATCGACTCTCCTCCTCCTCCTCTAACTTGAATGATAAGAAAACTAAAGAGGGGACAAGTGTATTTATAGAGAAACTATTCTATCTTAAATCTATCTTTAAGGAAATAAATCTATCTTAAATCTAACTCTAAGGAAATAATATCTTCTAATAAAATATATCCCTTCTATCTATCTAATAACATAAAAGGAAATAGGATAAAAGCCCATTAATTGCACCGACTCGGATCTCTGCTGCGTCTCGGGACCTCGTTAACGACCTTGTCAGGGTCGTTAACGACCCTGTTCAGCACTTTGAACAGCCTTGAGTAAAACTTGCGTAGAGGATTCGTTACAACTCCGTTTGACTCGATTTTTTTTCCTATGTTCTTGTAACGAATTTCTCTATCTCTTTCCAAGCTCAAACTTGATCTTCAATGAATTTACTTGAGCTCTAAATCTTCATCTTCTCTTCATTCTTGAGTGCTATCTTTCACCGGTTTTACTCCTTTCTTCAAAAAGTGCTCCAAATAGCTTCTAAAAACCTACAAAACACCACCAAAGCTTATGTAGACTCCATATCTCAAGAAAATATGAAAACTTACACAAACGACTCAAAACAAAACATAAAACTAAAGAAAAAGACTCAAACACACTAAAAACACACCCTAAAAACATGACTAAAAAGGCGGACATCAAAATACCCCATACTTAGACTTGCTTGTCCTCAAGCAATCAACAAGACATCAACCAAAACCATCAAGACATATATCAAGTCAATGCCCTTATCAAAAAGCAACATCAAAGCACAAGAGTAGAAATAGATAGACAAGTGAATCTAACGTCATCACACATACATGAGCAACCTCAAGCAAAAGCAACCAAAAATCCAACCTCACAAGGGATATTGTGTTTCTCTCAACTCTCAAGTGTTTGGGCTTTAAATAACAACTCTCAACTCAATCCAATATGCAAAAATCAACATAGTCATTGTTACTTATATCACCAAACTCTTCACCCAAGATTTGTCAAAACAAGCAAAAATCATCAAGAGAACTTAGGCTCAATGAAAAACTTCATAGAAGCTTCCATTCGGCTGGGTTGTAATGGGGCTTGGTAAAAACAATAAGGCGTGGAAATATTTGGTTATGTGGTGCTAATAATATCCGGGAATCAAAGACTCCTAAAAACTCACACATCTAAAAAAATCTCAAAAGATAATATACCAAACTCACTCTTCATTATGCACTTATTCTTCACTCACCCAATATATCCTAACTAATCTTGTTTACAAACAACAAGGAAATTTGGCTCATGCACACTTTTCACTATTCAACTCTTTTTTTCTTTCTTCCCTTCTGATCTTCATTTTTTTCTTATGAGAGGTCGACGTCGAACTTGCATTATTATTTTTTTTCAACTCTTTTGTAAGTGCATTCAGGGAACCAAACTCCTTTTACATGACAAACTGCAAGACTTTCACTGTACCCAACCCAATATTACCCCACACTTGAACCAAACAATCTTACTCAACAAAAACAATTCCTCTCCAACTAAGTCCTAATCCCCGAATAGGGTCAAGCTTATCTCGGCTAGGGAATAATTTTGTGGAGCTAAAAATAAAAGCTTTAAGGCTCAACTTGGCTGTCAAAAGAGGATAATGCATAAGGTAGGTAAAAAGAGGATAAAAAGTGGCTAAAACAAATAAGTTCTCCATCATATGATTTCACATGCAATGAACTAATATGTCATAAAGGTCTCAAGAAATAGATAACCATATCAATGACAAGAGATAATATGCATAAGGAGAGTAAATCACACAAGAAAAGAAGATGGATTTCTGATGTTCTCCCTATAAGGCCAAAAATAACTCACAAGGTAATTTTTTGTTGGATTCAAGTCACTTCTACCTAAGATCATATGTGCTCAATTTCATCACATGCTACATATCCACATAAAAACAAATTTTTAACATGATTCATGCAAAGCTCTCCAAACATGCTCGGTAACTACCTGGGTTGGGGTCGGTAACGACCCTGGGGGTATCGGTACCGAGTTGTTCAGGCTCGGTAACGACCCTCTTTGGCTCGTTGTCGATCTGTGTCGTGGCGTCCTCTTCAGATTCGGGGCTCTTCTCCTTGGCTTTGGCACGCTCCGGTAGTGTCTTTCCGCTCCTAAGGTGCATGACCGTTATTTGTCCTCTAGGGTTCTCCTCGGGACGGCCCGACAGCTGCCCTTGCGGCCTCGGAATCTGTGCGGCCAGGTTTCCTAGCTGTGAGTCGACACTCTTTTTCCATGCATCGAACACTCCCCATCTTTTCATTTGGTTGTTAAGGTTGGTTTGGACTCCATTAACGCCTTCTTGTAAACCTTGTACCCAAGATGATGGCTCTTGGTAGCCTGGAGGTCTATACGGCGCAGGCCGTCTATCCGGTGGGGGTGCTGCATAGCTTGGATTCGGATTTTGATTGCCCCATGCCGCAAAGTTATTAGGCTGGTTCCTGCATTGACCTCTCATGTAATTCATCTTAGCATAAGTCTCAGCGGCTTTAACCTGCTCGATGTTAGTGCAAGCAGAAGTACTATGGACAAAAGAGCCACATTCTTGAAAAGGTTGAGAGGTTTTCAGAAGACTTACCTGTTTCTTAAGACGGTTGATCTCATCCTGTAGATATTGATTTTTGTCATCGGGATCAACTTCGTCCTTGTTAGGCATGTAGAGACGCTTCTGTGGCTGGGGTGACTGCTGGGTACCATACATCGCATCGTAGTTAGACAGCTTGTCTAGCAGTTCCCATGCAGCAGTGGGATCCATCTCTATAAAATCGCACGCAGTGTGTGTGTTGATGCGGTTCTTCGTTTCTGCATTGATCCCTTGGAAAAAGATTTCTTGGAGCACATATAGGGGTTGCGCATGAGTGGGGCACTGTCTGAGCATCTCCTTAAACCTTTTCCATGTCTCTACAAAGGTCTCATTAGGTAGCTGGTGATAGGAGGTGATGCGTTTTCTCAATTCCGTTGTCTTGGCAGGAGGGAAGAACTTTGTAAGAAATTGATCATACAAAGCCTTCCAAGTCCTGATAGACTTAGGAGGTAAGCTCGCCAACCAGCTCAAGGCCTTTCCAGTAAGAGACCACCTGAAAGCTTTTAATAGAACACATTCAACTGAGACACCTTCAGTAGCAATAGTGTCACATAAATCAAGAAAATTTCTAATATGTTCCATAGGGCACTCAGTAGGTTTCCCTTCAAACTGAGCCCATTTTATTAAGAATATGAATTGAGACTTGATCTCAAATATCTTCTCTATCTCTGGAAGCACAATTGCAGACTCCAGCACCCTCAGTTCTGGATGCATATGATGCTTAGCATTCCTTGGATAGGCATTCAGCTCCTCTTGTAAACGAGCATTATTCGCTTGTTCCCGTTCAGCGGTGGCAGTAGCAGCGTCTCGATCAGCTTGTAACGCCTCCATCTGCCTCTGGAGGGCTATCACCTATTGTGCCATCTCTTCAGGTGTAGCCATGGCTTGGTGTTCTCTCCGTCTGCGGTGAAAGGTGCGTTCAGGTTCAGAATAATAACCGGTGTTGTCAAATTCGAGCCTGCGACGTCCTGTTGGCATGCGCTGAGAAAACAAACAAAGAAAATAGAATTAAAAACAAAAACGGGGTCAGGCTATTCCCAGACCCACTGATAAACAAACAAATACTGTTGCTTCCCCGGCAACGGCGCCAATTTGTTGAATGAGGGTTTCTTGACAACAAATAAATTTATAAGTCAAGACCCCGCTGTGTATAGCGAAGTCAGGATCGTCCATGGGAAGCAAGGTTGTCTGTTTATCAACTAAAAAAACAAGAAAACAAAACAAAACAAAGCAAAACAGCTACGAAGGACCTCATTAACGACCTTGTCAGGGTCATTAACGAACCTGGAATTCTACTGAAAACAGAGCAACTAACGATGCAAGTGCAGGTTCGGTACCGATCCAAGGTGCCTCGGTAACGAGTGAATACGAATGCAAAACTGGAGAAATTCAATGGATAAAAAGCTTTAGGACAAGGGTTACCACGACATAGCAATGCATATAAACTCATGTGAAGATAAAGATCATGCCTTTGAAGATAAATCTATCAACTTTCGCTGACTAAACAAGCAAATCAATCAACTTTCATAAATCAATTCACTTTATTACTTGTTTTGAATCCAAAGCTCGAAACTTTCGTTATCGAACAATATCAACATTCAAGTTCACAAGTTTTCTCTTTCGATAAAGCAACAAACTCAAATTACTTCGACTCTCGTCTAAGCATAAGCACAACAAGCAATTCAAAGGATAAAAGGCAATCAAAAACTCAACACATTCATTCAAACATGCACAACTATGTCGGGTTTCAACCCCGACCCTAGATAAGAAAACTACTCACTATTCATTGAATCAAAGCAAACAACTTTAATCAAAGAAAACATTGAAAAGCAAAACTTACTTGAAATTGAAACAAATATCGTCTTACGTACTTGCGGAATATTCGAAACCGAAGAACAACGAACAAGAGTTAATCACCGAACCACTCCTCTCTCTCGATCTCTCCTAAACTTACTCGAAAAATCCCCCCTTCTAGGCTTAGAACAAGGGTATTTATACTAAGAAACTATCTAATAAAAAACCTAAAAGATATAAACTTACCAAACTTAAAAGATAACAAGATAAAAGATATTAATTCCCGAAAGTCGGTTGCGCTCTACCGACACAGGTCACCTCGTTAACGACCTGCACAGGGTCGGTAGACACTTGCTGAACTCCTTTGAAAAACTCTGATTTACAGCTCGGTAACGACCCTCACATGTCGTTAACGAGCCTCTGTTTTGGCTTATTACGAACTCTTCCTTGGCTTCAACTTGGACTTTAACTTGATTTTTCCATGCAATCTTCCTTCTCATCTTCTATGCATTCCACCTTCTACCACTTGACTGCAACTCGGGTTGAAAAGTACTCCTTTCCGCTCAAAAACCTACAAAAAGACACAAAACGGAGTAGCTTCCATACTTTTCACAAAATATGCAAACTTATCCAAAAACACACAAAACTAACTCTAAAACCTACTAAAACTAAACTAAACAACCTAAGAAAAGACACCTACAACTAGACCAAAAACATGAACATCAGAGCCTTCCTTAGAGCCCAAGTATTGTACTCTATATATTGTAATCTCTCTCTAAATAAAGAATCAATCAAGTCTTTATCAAATCCAAATATTCCTCGTTTAGAGCATCTCATTAAGCCAAACACAAAGTTTATCTTAAAGGCTTCTCTCAAGTTCAGAAGCAGAGAATGGCCCAATAAGAAGTCAAGCAAGACACACGACCCAAGTCACTCACAAACCGGCCCAAATCAACCAAACAACAATCACAAGAGCCATACTTGATCATGACTAGATCAAGCGGCTCAAGTGGTCGAGTCATGGTCCGATCAAGATGGCTCATGGCATCTCTAGCATGTGTTAACCCTGTTCTAGCCTCTACCTAGATTCATGCATGCATATGCTAAATAACGTTTGTATGTTCTTACATATTACAACATAGGATTAACAACATTACAGTCTCAACCTTTTCCTTGAAGCATATATAAAGCTAAATACGAGGCTACATCGCTAGAACTTTAATAAACAAACAAGGGGCAAATGCCTTTAACACTTACTTACATTGAAACTAAATCTTGGCCAAAGACCTCACGGCTAGCCTCGTAGTTAACCATAAAATCGTTTATGCCTAGGTTTTTGTAGTTGATTAACCGCAACCTCACAATTACTGGCTATACTTTGTGGCTACATTTAGCCACATGCTTTTTAGCTGGAAAATATGGCTCATGGTTAATTTTCTGGCTACATTTATCCACAATTCTTTTCGAGGTTAATATTAGGAAATTCAACACACTATAGTAAGGGTAGGACTCACAAATTCACAAGAGTAGAATTGGAACAAATAGGAACAAAGAACAAGAGAAATTTGTTGACCTAGTTTGTCAGAATGACTACGTGTAGGGCACTAACAAGCCAGTGATTTTCACTAGATCTGAGGATTCCAAAGATTACAAGACTTGATCTTCCTAATCTACACTGATCTTGATCAATCTAACCTAACCTCTCAAGCTCTCTAGAGTTTTCCCTCTTTGACTCTTTCAGGATTTCAAGCACACATTACAAAATTACAATAATCATAGATGGGTAATTTATGGAGAAAAAGGATTAAAGATAGAAAATATTACGTTCCAAAGATAGAAGAAAAACATATCATCAGCGACGCGGGGCAAAGTGCGGGCGCGTCCGGGAAGGCGCGGTTGTGTCATGCGCTTCCCAACCTGCGCTCCATCTCCCGTGCTCTTTGTCGGCAAGACGCGGTCTTGTCTTCCAGACCGCGGTCGCGCCCTTGTTTCCCCGCCCGCACTTACGTTGCGAGCTTTCCAAGGCACGGGTCCATCCTTCTAGATGCGGTCACGCTTCTTCTGCTCTGGCCCGCGCTTCTCCTTCTGAAACCTGAACTCCTAATCAGGCTCCATAACCCAACAATCTCCCATTTGGAGATTGATTCCAGTTGTGATTGGCTTCTTCTTAGCAATCATTCAGTCTTGGTAGTGTCAGGCCTTCAACTTACATAATCCCGTCTGAAGCCTTGCCAGACTTCAATTGCTCAAGCTTGTCAGCAAGGTTTTTCCCCACCACTCTCGACACTTGTCGTGTGGACTTCTCCTTTCAAGCTTCCTCCTCCCCCATGTTAGCCCACTTGACTTTCATGCCCTCTGAAAAGTCTTCTAGCTCAACCAATTCAGCAAACCTCAAATAGAAATCAAAAGGTGAATCCCTATCCAGTTCTCCAATAATCTTCTAACCATCAATCCGTGGCACTTCCTTCAAGGCCTCCTGCCTACTAGGAACCACTTTCATACTCCCACCTGATCTTGAGGTACTCGGAATCAACACATTTGTAACAAACTCTACTGTTGCATCTTCTGACTCCTCTTCCGATGATTGACACTCACTTTTGTAGTGACCAAATTCACCACAATTTCAGCACTTGATCTTACTCTTGTCCTTGGTGGCCTTCTCCTTCTCTTTGGACTTTTTACCCACCATGACCAGACCTGCCCTTGTTCCCTACATTCAAAGGTGTTCCAGATGTAGAACCCGACTCCTTCCTGCGAATCACCTCGCTAATCATCACATCCCTCAAATCATCAAAATTAAGTTTCCCTTTCTCAATTAAAGCATTGACAGTCGTGACAGTTCCGCTCCAACTCTCAAGCAAAGAAGAAAGTAGAATTAGGGCTTGTACCTCATCATCAAACTCAATCTTCACCGACTGCATATGTAATCTTCAATCTGCATCTTCCGAAAACCGTAATTAGTTCCATCTAACTTCTCTAGTAGAATCTTCTTGTCTCCCATTGCAACTGTAGAAACCAAGCTCTGATACCAGTTGTTAGGAAATTGGACACCCTACAATAAGGGTATGACTCACAAATTCACAAGAGAAGAATTGGAACAAATAAGAACAAAGAACAAGAGAAATTTGTTGACCTAGTTTGTCAAAATGACTATGTTTGGGGGCACTATCAAGTTAGGGACTTTCACTAGATCTGATGATTCCAAGGATTAAAAGAATTGATTTTCCTGATCTAAACTAATCTTGATCAATCAAACCTAACCTCTCAAGCTCTCTAGAGTTTTCCCTCTCCGACTCTTTCAGGATTTCAATCACGCAATACACAATCACAATAATCATAGATGAATATTTATGGAGAAAAGGCCTTAAAGATAGAAAATATTATCTTCCAAAGATAGAAGACACAATCTACCAAAAAACATTTTGTCATCCTTGCCCGACAAGAAAAACATGTCTTCAGCGACGTGGGGCAAAGTGCGGGCACGTCCGGGAAGGCGCGGTCGCGTCATGCCCTTCCCAGCCCGCGCTCCATCTCCTGTGCTATCTGTCGGCAAGACGCAATCTGGTCCGCCAGACCGCAGTCGCGCCCTTTTTTCCCCGCCCGCGCTTACCTTACGAGCTTCCCAAGGCGCGGGTACGTCCTTCGGGACGCGGTCACGCTTCTTCTGCTATGGCTCACGCTTCTCCTTGTGAAACCCAAACTCCTAATCAAGCTCCATACCCCAACAGTTAAATCATAAATACTGAAATCATTAAAAAAAAAAGGATACAAAATCTTTCACAACCTTTAACAAAATAACTAATTATAGTAATATTTTTTTATTTTAGGCAAATCTCGAACAAAACCAAGGTTATTATCTACAAGACTACAAACAAGTACATGTAACTCAAGCAAACCCTCCAAAAAAGCATAATTTATAGTTCAAGTGATGAAGATTGGGTTTTTAAAAATGTGGGATGGTCTTCAACAACGGGCTCTGACTGAGTTGTAGATGCTTATGTAGTTCCCTGCCGTCTTGTTCCAACTGTTGTCTACTTGCATATTCTTCTTCACTAGCTTCGTCCATTCGTCTGGCTCTGACAGGGTACAATTCAATGTCATTAATATCATTGTCGACATACATACATGTACAAAATTTATAATGACGTACGTGCTTTATATTCCAAAAGTATAATGCAATTCTGGGACTTACTCTCACTATAGTATGAAAATGCACGATCTAGAGCCCGGTTTAGAGATTGTTCGTCAATTCCTTCAAAAACAAACCTTAAAAATAGCAAGAACAAAATCATTAATATTGTCACACAAGCCATTAGAGATCTTGTAATTAACAAGAGCAAATATGTGTAAAGATTAATGAATTTTTCATCACAAGATGGATCAACTATTAACTGGAAAATTTTGCTTACCCATTAGAGAGTTCCTGGTTCGAGTGATCGTCAACATCAAAAACAGTATCAGCAAGACCACCAGTTTTCCTAACAATCGGAACCTGCAAAACCCAATTCGATTAATTGTACATTAAAAGACATGATTCTATGCCACAATTAACATCCAAACTCTATACACTCTTCTCCCAATATGTTGTACACAATAAACGAAACTATGAACGGAAAGTACGTTGAGGCATAAAAGAATACTACTAAGCATCTGATGTAGCTATTAAATAATTGTTTTGATTCTCAATTAGAAGGTTAGATATGGTTGTTAATTACATACCGCTCCATAACGCATTCCAATCATTTGAGCAAGACCACAAGGCTCGTAAATGGAAGGAATCAAGACCAAGTCTGCTGCAGCATAGAGCATGTGGGAAAGCTCTTCGCTGATGATTACGTCAATAGTAAACAAGACAACTCTCAGTAACGAAGAGTGGATAAATATGAAAGGAAAAAGGATTGAAATAAATAAGAGTTCAATGTTTCTTCTATTCCTTATAGTACCTGTACATAAGAAGAATGCGAATGTTTTGCCCTTCATTATGCTACAGATTGAGGAAAGAATAATTTCAATTAGCTCACAATGTTAACTGTCAAAGATAACAGATATAAAAGCTATGATACTTACCTCATCTGCAAGAGTTTTAAATTCTCTCTGAAAGCGAGTATCCGAAGCTGTTCCTAACAAAACCATTTGCCCACCCTACATGACGAGTAAGAAGCAAGCAATTTAATTTCTTTTTCTTTTTTAAATATCAGCATACATATATGACTAGTTTAATGCAAGAAAGAGCAAAAAATCAATCCTAGTAAATTAAACCATTCAATGTAAGTGAAATATATTTAACTTTTTTGGGGAGTCTTACAAGCTTCTCAACATGCTTAATTGCATGGGTGATCAGATGGAGACCTTTTTGAGGAACTAATCTTGTAATGCAAACAACCAAGGGCGCGCTTTCAGATGTTTCCATACCAAGACCCTTTTGTACATACTTTTTGCAGGTGATTTTTCCTTCAAGATCATGAGCTACAAAAAAAAAAAAAAAGTCAAGGCCAATTAAAAATGTGAAACACCAAATCTTACAAAAGAAGAGAATGGGAATTGTTTCCATGGCATCACAACATTAAAAGGCACCATTAGAAGTCATGAAGCATGGCAAACTGATAGTGGATAAAGTATAATGGCCGGTCTCATATTGTATGTGTGCATACAAGCTAAAACGACAAAAAAATGGGATAATCAAAGAAGTAATGGGAGGATAAGACAGATAGATGGAGGAATGTTACCATTGAATCTAGCAGGCAGAAAGATGTCAGTTTCAGGATTCCAAACTGAAATATCTATACCATTCAGAATGCCCATATACCTATAAGAATAAAGTATCCATTTAGAGAAGTATATATTTAAAATATAATTGTATATAAGGGACAAGGTTGAGATTGGAAAATGAGACTAATTAAGAATCATTCACTTTAGTATTTCTTACTAAATGACAGTAATTGACGGTTGACTGTAATTCTAAAAGTTTAGTTCAGTACTTCACTATGTTCATGTCCAATATAACCATTGTTGTTATACATCAAGTTTAGATTTGTACTTTTTAGACCCTTAGAATGTTACAGAAAGCATCTTACTTGTCCTTGTTGTTAATCAGAGTGCTTGAAAGCCATCCTGAGCAAAGAGTTTCCTTTAGATATGTAGGAGACACTGTGCTGTAAAAGAAAAAGAAAATCATAAAATTTAGAAATGAAATTACAAAGTAGTTGTACAAAGTTGTAAAAAGAATAGACATAAAAGCACATAATAGTGATATATTTTCGTTAATGCAACAAAACAACAATATGAGACTATGAGAGAGTAATACATTAGTTCCTACAGCAATTAATCCTAATGGCATTTCCTTAAATCTAAACCGATGTAATCGGTTTCTAGCTTTTGATATCAACTTTATATTATAGTTGGTTTCATTCAATGGATTCCTTTTATACATGAGATTTGTGAAAAATAAGATTCCTAAAATTAATAATACTTCAGTTTAAGCAAGTATTGCATAAATGACTACTTACACAACTGCATTACTGTAGACAATGCCTCCTTTCAATAAGCTCAATCTCTCTGGATTATGGCCAATAGTTCTATCATCAATTGCCTACAATAATGAAGATGAGATGAAAAGTGGACATAAGAGATGATGAACGTTATGCTATGACAATTATTATATAACTTCATTTTCAAATAAAAAGACAAAATTCTGTTCACTAGCGCCAGCGAAGGTGACCTAATTCTCTTGGATACATTTTTCTGGTTAGGACTGTTAATTTATATATTAAACTGGAAAAGATGTTTAACTGTCCCAGGATAGTTAATAATATGTGAACTTCTCAGAAATTCACCTATTAACGTCTTAAGAAAACTTTCTCTGTTTTAATCATTAGCCGGTCTTAGTCGCAAAATTATTGTTCGGCATGATTAAATTTCATGAGTTCATGAATTTCAAGAGAGAAGCTCAATTTAATTATTTTTTTACCTTCTTTATTCGGCATTTTCTAGTGAAAATGCCTTTGTGTGCTAGGAATGACTGTTCTTTAATGTATCTTCAAATCATTTTGCATCCATGATTTTTTGTAATTTGTGCTTAATTAATTGATTAAAGATTTTAAGATTTTTGTGGATACAATGCATAGTATTTTGTACATACGGCATATGTTCAAATGAATGCCTATTTATCAAGCATACAAAAGGACAAGAACTACTAACCTTATCAGGAACTGCATAAATTTCTCCATCAAGACCACTCTTAATGAGCTGTTCTTTCCTATCAAAACAAAGAACAAAAGTAAAACAGACTTTCATTGAACATAAAATTGAGCCATTATTAAATTTCCCATGCTACTACAACCTTGAACCAGTATTAGTTTTAGAGCAAATGAGCCATATTGAGGTGAGAATAATGTGAAAATGTGTCACTAGGTGATATGTTCTAGAATGCTAAACAGCTGTCACACCTGAATCTCTCATTGAACATGAAATTGGTTCAACTTAACTTTTGTCATCCCATATATATGCAAGGTTCATATGCAGTTAAACTATTACAACTGGAGTTTGGACCTAATTAGGTTGCTCCTACATCATATTTGCAATGAGAATTTTAGAATGATCTGTCTAAGACAAAACTTTCTTGAATATATTTACTGTTTCCAGTACTTGCTTATCAAGATAAAGCAATCCTAGAAAAGATGGCAACAAAGGCAAGTAAACTGAGCCTTATACCAAGTAATTATACCAGGTGATTCTCTAAAATATACCACAAACACAATGACTTAATAATTAGGAACAAGAAAATACCAAGGCCAGGTTTTTAATCGAAGAAACTTACCGACACTCCCCATGGTGTTCCATATTGTGTATAGTCAAAACTAGTCTTGGTTTCTGAAAAAGAAAACTACATCATTTAGCATCATTCTGAAATGATAGTATAATATGGATGCTCCAGACTGATGCATATGAAAGTCACACCTTTAGTGAAAGATTATGATACATATCCCAATATAGTAAGGGCAATGCACTTGTCTGCCATTCATGAACATGAATAATATCTGGATGTGTTCCAGTTACCTGTATAAAGAGAAGCACATTTGAATAAGAATCAACAACAAAAATCTTGAAAATAAATGCAATATCAAATATCAATAATCACATTTTGGCTAATTTAGACTTTCAATGGCAAAAGAAGTAAGGCAGAGTGACATGCTCCATCTTAGGTACATAATATTTTAGTGGGATCCTGACTCAAGCCAATCTAACTATATGTGATCAGAAAGACTGATTAGTTTATCTAATCATAATTGTTTCTGTTTGGAAGAAAGAATTTCCAAATTACATAAAATTCCTTGCTAATACCTGTCATCTAGGATTGACCAAATGTAGCAAATCATAAGTAAACTCTCATAAACTCATGACCATAAAGGGTTCTGTTTGGATCGCTAAGGATAATGCATTATCAGATTTAATGCAATATAAAGCAGGATAATGCATCAACCTCGGCAATCCATACGGACCCTAACTTATGCTGCGTTTATGAACATGATGGCTCAAAATGGAATCAAGAAAACTACAATATGCCAGCAGATACTTGTACAAAAAATTACAATCAACGTTTCACTAATTACCTGCATCCATTCGAGGCAAGCACGAGAGAAAAACAAATATGCCTCCAACTCATTATAAGAGCCTCCATAAATAGTCTTGCCTTTAAAGAAATGGTTGGCCGGCTCAAGTAATACCACCGGTATTCCTGAAGCCTTTGCAGAGTAAGCATTCGTTGGAACCCACTTTCCATCATGGTAAGAGTCGAACGTGGACAACAGTTTAAGCTCGGTTAGTTGCTTCTTTGGAATACACTCATAAAAAGGAAGCATTACATTCACAACATGACCACGGGATATGCAAGCCCGAGCGAGTCCAGACACGACGTCTCCAAGGCCACCTACTTTAGCAACAGGCGCCATTTCAGCAGTGACGTGGATTACGTGCAGAGGATTGTTATCCTTGTGGGTATCCACAGGAAAATTCAGATTAGAATCAGATAAAGGGAAGTCTTGATTCCAGAAAGGGATGGGATCATCAGGAGAAGGCCATGTGATATTCTCTGAGACTAGATCAGTTGATGTTGCCTCTTTTGTTGCGAATACTCGGAGATCAACCTAGACATATGAGTGGTATTAACAAGAGAATTAATCATGTAAGACATTTGGTATCATATAACATAAAAACATACAGAAGAAAAGATGTCTATTTCGGAAAGTTATTTATTTTCCACAATGCATACAAAAGAGGAATTTCCAAGCTTTGATATGAAAGTGAATGATCAATTCCAATATAATGATTTTCAATTTTTTACCCATTTTTGTAACAGCATGATCATATGTTTCTCTACAAGAACTTATAAGAAATTTGAACTGACAAGATAACCTATTTAAGAAAATTTTGACAGAAATGATTCAAATTAAAACCGGTTTAACTAGCTTGAACACTGTCCATGGGGGAGCTGCCCTGATCAAATTCAGTAGTGTTCAATTTCAATACTTTCTTAAACCTGACTCTAATTGTTCATATCTCAATCTGTAGAGTCCAAATTTCCATTTAGGTGATTTAAACGCTGACAAGTTGCTTCTCAAAGTGGATATACTATAGGCTAACTCAGTGATTGAACATATAATTAAAATAACTTTTCCGTTGTATTTTTCTTTAAAATAAAATTTAAATCGAACAAGCAAGTTATCACTCAAAAACAATTTAAAATGAGAGAAAGAGATTACAATTCAGCTCTCTCTTCAATTGACGCTCAAAATGCAGAAACTCGCCATCAAAGATCACACAAGCGAAACCAAAAGAAAAACAAGCAGAAAAATTCGTCAAATTCCGAGAGAGAGAGAGACTGAGAGAGTACCTGTGGAGCGAGGAAGGTAGAGCAGCAAGAGAAGGAATTATGAGTAAACAAGGAGTGGCGTTTGATCTTCTGTGAATCGAGTGAGCTAGAAGAAGAGAGCGGAGGACAAAGCGAACTGCTTTGAATGAAGAAGCTCGCCATTGTTATTTGATTGAGCTTCCAATTCTGTTCTTCTCTCTCGATGAATTGAGAATTGAATGATTGTTGATGAAAGAGACTGGAATAAAAAAAGAACTCGTTCCGAGGAATACAATACAGGCGGTGCTTATAGGAGTCTGTTTCGATTTGTCGGGATTTGTGATGATAGAGAGAGCGGCTTGCCAGCTTATTGCATTTTGCATTTTGCATTTTGCATTTTGCAACGCTGATTTTTATTGTAGTACTTTCTCTGGATATAATAATAATAATAATAAATATTAAAATAAAGAAATACGGAGTATGCAATTGCAACGGTTGGAGTTGGAGTTGGAGTTAGCGTGGGTTGAACGGGTTGAACGTGAGATTGCTTGGTTAGCATTTACGGTGGATATTCTTCATGCTTTAGTTTCGGAAGAATGAACATAAAGAATTCATTCAATGAGTATTCCACATTTAGTATACTCCTTGTCAAAACAACTTTAGATGTTGTATATTATTTACCAAATTAGTAATTTGAATTTTGTGTTTTATTTTGTCCAAAGTCGTTTTGGAAGAGCTTACCTTAAGACGTACGTCTACTGGCTTGGTTGGATCAAAGTCGTCTGTTTTTCTGACACTCGCCATTTCGCCAAGAGATGAGGAGGATAAAGGCGTTCATGAATTAGAGCGAAAACCGAATTCGGTATTTTTAGGGTTAGGCCAAATAAAACTGATTCTATCTGATTTGTCAGGTACTCGCATAAATCAACTGCTTCTTTTAGAAAACTGAAAAAATTAGTCGGGAAAAAATTAGACCGGTATCGGAAAAAATCTTTTAAAAGTGTAACCACTTGATTTCGCCCGTGTTCTCAATTTGCACCGACTTTTTAACAACCTCAACAGACAATGTAAAGAGTCGTTTTCTCTGATATCGAGGATGGAAAATATAAAGTTGTCTTGGAAATTAATGTACATTGCAAATTAAAATTGCATTAAATTTATAATTGACATAAGAGTATCTTTTCTTTTGAGAGATCATTAGAGAATACCTTATTCACATTTTTAGATTTGTTGATATATGCAAGAGATCAGGCTATCTCCCCCATATGAATTTTATCGAGCCTATTTCTTTTACAATTAGAATGTCATCCCTCTTTCGACCGAAAAAAACTATAATTTGAATTCTTGATATAGTAGATTGATTTTTCTAACCTATGTTCCAAGGGCATAGGCTAAGAATTTTAAAATGAAAATTACTTGTTGAATTATATTATTTATGGAAATAATAATAATAAAATAAAGAAATATGCTATTGCAACGTTTGGAGTTGGAGTTAGCGTGGGTATTAGCATTATGGCCTACTAGGAAGTAATGGCTTCACGGGTTCAACGTGAGATTGCTTGGTTAGCATTTACGGTGGATATTCTTCATGCTTGAGTTTTGGAAGAATGAACATAAAGAATTCATTCAATGAGTATCCACATTTAGGGCCCGTTTGGTTATTGAAATTTATGACTTGAAAACGGAATGTTAGAGCCCAGCAATGTTTGACCGTAATTTTTTTGGTGATTCACTCCCGTCCTCGATAGAATGAAATGCCCAATTTGTTTCCCTTAAAAAATGGTGAAGAAACAAATCTGGGGAATCAAAAGCTCGTCTTCCTCATTTCATCCTTTGTACCGCTCCACCGTCCTTCCATCGCTTCCAACTTCGACATCAAGAGCTCGACGTCGGTGTCCCGCCAATCCACCCCAAAATCACTCCCTTGTATTCCCATCGTCAGATCGACATCACTTCCGCCAAGGAACGAGATTCCTCGACAAGCGGTGAAGGAGCAGCCTGTCACACCGTCGTCGAGTGGCTTGTTCGTTCATACCATCGTCGAGCAGCGGCAATGGAGGGCTAGATCTACTGGAAATTTGGAGTAGAGATGACGAGCCAAACTTGTAACTAGAAGATGTGTTAGAACAATCGACACATACATCGACCAGAGATGGGACAAATAACCACTACCTGGTGACATCAATTGGGGGAAGACAAGATCGGAATTTGAAGGATGAGGGTGGAAAGATTGATTTGCAAATTAACGATAAAACCCTAGAAAATTGGGAAATTTTTGGGGTCTTTCTAATACCTTTCTTTTAAATTAAAACCAAACATTATTGAGATGTAACGGTATCACATACCTTTTCCTTTATTTTTCAAACCGTTTACGTTTACGTTTACCCTTCTCAAACCAAACGGGCCCTTAGTATACTCCTCCTTGTCAAAACAACTTTAGATATTGTATACTCCGTATTATTTACCAAATTAGTAATTTGGTTTTTGTGTTTTATTTTGTCCAAAGTTGTTTCGGAAGAGCTTACCTTAAGACGTACGTCTACTGGCTCGGTTGGATCAAAGCCGTTTTGTTTTTCTGACACTCGCCAAGAGATGAGGAGGATAAAGGTGTTCATGAATTAGAGCGAAAACCGAATTCGGTATTCTAAGGGTTAGGCCAAATAAAACTGATTCTATTTGATTTGTCAGGCACACGCATAAATCAACTACTTTTAAAAAACTAACAAAATTAGTTGAGAATAAATTAGACCAGACTCGGAAAAAATCTTTTAAAAGTGTAACCACTTGATTCGGCCCGTGTTCTCAATTTGCACCGACTTTTTAACAACCTCAACGGACAATATAAAGAGTCGTTTTCTCTAATATCGAGGAAAGAAACTATAAAGTTGTCTTGGAAATTAATGTACATTGCAAATTAAAATTGCATCAAATTTTAAATTGACATAAGAGTACCTTTTGCTTTTGAGAGATCATTAGAGAATACCTTATTCACATTTTTAGATTTTTTGATGCAAAAGACCAGGCTATCTCCACCATATGAATTTTATCGAGCCTATTTCTTTTGCTACTAGAATGTCATCCCTCTTTCGATAAAAAAAAACTATAATTTGAATTATTGATATAGTAAATTGATTTTTCTAACCTATGTCCCAAGGACATAGGTTAAGAATCTTAAAATGGAAGTTACTTGTTAAATTATATTATTTATGGAAATTACATGTCAGTATATAATAAAGTGAAAATTTTCAAAAGATGACAACACATTATCCGCTATAAGACGCCCCAACACAAAAACACTTTGAGACTTGGAAATGACTTTCTGAAGCACCACCTTCAACCTCTTGGCAATCAATTTAGGACAACCTTATAAAGGACGTTACACAAACTTATAGGTCTCAAGTCTTTTATACGAAAAGGACCAAGAACTTTAGGGATTAGAAAAATAAAAGTGTGATTAAATTTAGGAGGAAAGTCGGATTAAATTTAGGAGGAAAGTCGGCTCCATTCAAAATGTCAAGAACAAAGGAAATGATTTTGTTCCCAATAATATGTCAATATTGTTGAAATAAAAACATCTACATACCATTAACAAGGCCAGAAGTCTTTGTAGGCTGCATATGTAACATCCATATTTTGCAACCGAGAGTTTTAATGCCAATGGCCTCGGACTTGTCCATCCAAATTCACCCGAGACTTATAGGTAATGTAACGCAATTTATAATAGAAAATTCTCAAAGAAATTACATTACATCAAAAGTGCTCAAGATTCGAGACTAGGGATGCACATTTAACCTGTAGGGACGGGGATTCGCGAGGGCTTGCCTCTAATCGGACGGGGAGCGAGGTGGGGATGGAAAACGGGTTTTTATCCCCAAGCGGGGACGGAGAATGTAATATTCGCCATGATATCCTCCTAATATATATCCAAATAAATTATTTTATATTATTTATATGAAAAAGTATATGAGATATAAAAATATGTATTACGGAGTATATTTTAATTTTAACAAGGGGAGCTCATCTTCAAGTACGTCTCCTCCACCTATCACTCACCATAGTACTCAACTTAATACTCCATCAGTTTTACTCCATGATTATGTCTACAACAATATACTTCTGAGCAACGCTGCCCCCACTTCACTATTGTTGCCCACATCCACGTCGTCCTTAGGTAAACCATATCCCATTGCCGCTCATATGTCTGATGGGTCGATTGAGCACTACAAAGCGCACCTCGTTATTCTTAGTAATCGCCAAGTTGAGGGTGTTGATTTTAATGAAACATTTGCACCGGTCGCCAAGATGGTGTCGATTCGGGTTTTCCGCTCAATCACCGCTATTAAGGGATGGGAATTGCATCAAATGGTCATTCATAACGCGTTCTTACATGGCGATCTTGATGAGGTTGTCTATATGTTTCCGCTTTCTAGTTACTTATGAGCCATCCAGGACAAGTTTATCGCTTACGGAAAGCCTTCCAGGACAAGTTCTTACCAAGATGGTGTCGATTCGGAACTAAGTCTCAAAATTAGCGACGTCTCTTCGAGCGATTGGATTTAGCAAAGCTATGCCAACTATTCGCTCTTCTCATTGACTCATCACGACATGATTCTTCACGTGCTTATTTATGTGGAAGATTTGATTATTGCAGGTAACAATTGTCCTCTATATCTAGTCTTAAGAAATATTTGAGTTCGTGTTTCTATATGAAGGTTCTTGGTTCTCAAAAGTATTTTCTTGGCTTGGAAATCGCTTGTAATTCCTCCAACACTTTTATCAATCAACGCAAGTACGTCCTAGAGATCCTTTCTGAGTCCGATCTTCTAGGGGCTAAATCTTGTGACTCGCCTATGGACCCCACAGCTTCAGCTTGTCACTGTTTCGGGCTCGGTTTTTGCGCAACTGGACAGATATCACCACCTAGTCGGATGCCTAATCTATTTAACGATCATGAGGCCGAAGTTGAGTTTTGATGTGCACTCATTATCTCAGTTCATGTCTCAACCAAAAGATGCTCATTGGAGTACCGCATTAAGGGTTCTTCGGTATCTTAAAAATCATTCGGGTCAAGGTTTGCATCTCTCGAGTTCTACTAATCTCCGATTAACGACATTTTGTGACTTTGATTGGGTTACTTGTCCTCTTAATTGTCGCTCTATTATGGGGTATTTTATTACTTTGGGTCAATCTCCGTGATTGTGGAAAACAAAGAAGCATCCTACAGTTTCTAGATTTTTCCCAGAGGCTGAATATTGGTCTATGGCCAACACCTATTGTTAGGGCCTTTGGCTACAATCCCTTCTTCGCTCTCTTGGCATACATAATTCTTTGCATGTTCGTTTATATTGCGACAGTCAAACCAATTTGCATATTGCGGCGAACCAAATTTTCCATGAGCGTATCAAACACATTGAGATCGATTGTCATCTAGTTCGTGATTTGGTTCTTGTTGGTCATATAGCTACTTCTCTTATTTTTACTGCCGATCAACCTGCTGATATGTTCACTAAGGTGTTTGGTCGACACTATTTTTCCATTTACTTCCTAAGTTTGATATTTGTGGTCTCCATGCACCAACTTGAGAAAGAATAATAATGATAGAATTATATCTTACCCAGCTTTGTATTATCTTGTTAATAATTACATGAAATATGGAGTATATATTATTACTACTAAATATTTCTTCTTTCTTAAAAAAATATCTTATTTTATACTCGGTAATAACGTGAAAATCGGGATGGAAATCTTAAAGAGGTTGAGTTGTTGTTCTGTTTTTTTTTTTTAAATATGGTGAATTTCAGGGGGATATAAATTACTGTGATGATATCATATGAAATTTTATAAATCGAAAGCTTAAATGTGAATCCGAACAAAGCAAAAGAGCCAATAGCTTTTCCTCTCTTAAATTACTTTAAAATCTATATAAATTATCTGTCATTAATAGATACGAAGTATATGGAAAACTGTATTTAAAATGATAACTAATTTGCCTTGAGAGGGTTGGTCACCGTTTAGCTCACCCACACCACTCCGGAAAAATCTTTGTTTACCTATGGGTAATATTACCCACTGACATGGCAATCTGAGGTGGAATACATGTCATTGTTTTATTTTTTTAAATTTTATAACATTAAATGTCAATATGTCATACAAACAAAGGAGAACCAAATCTAAATCTATCTTCCTACCCTGTACCTCCCCGCCTCCATTGATTTACATACTAAATCCTTCATCTCTTCTCAAATGTTAAAAAATCCTTTCTTTCTTCTCAAATTTGTCCCAAATTATTTTTCAAATCTCTTCCGTCACTCTCCCGAAAATTGAAGCATTGATTTACAGATCTTTTCCGTCGCTCCGCCGGATCTCCTCCTCTACTCCCACCTCGCTCCGATCGCGTCCTCCTGCCACGACTACCCCGACCTCCTCCTATGTTCATCATTTCCGAATTAAAAAAAAAAAATTGCATCTTAATTTGTATTAGTTACCAAAAAAAGTCTTTTGAACTAAGATCTGTTAAATTAATATGAATCCCTTAATATTCTCTAACCAACTACGGAGTACTCACTAAAAATTATTTAAAACATTATTTAATCTCTATTAATCCATTTACTTAAAGAATGTATCTATTTTATGTTATAAATTTTTTCTCTTTGCCAAACTATAAACTTTATTCATCTTAAATTATCATGTATCTATTTTATGTTATTTAAAAAATTATTTATTCACCATTAATTTCAAAGATATTTACACTAGTTGGGTTTTACATCTATTAATCAAAATTATTCTTAAGTTTTGATAGTTTTTTTGGTTGAAAAAAATATTAGTAGCTATCATTATTATATAAGAGAAAAAATTAGTTTAGTTTGTTTGATTTGTTAATACTAAGTACGGAGTATAATTTTAGGGAACAATTTGGTATAAAATTATATTAAAAAACTTTTTAAATAATTTTATTGAGTGATTCATAGTAGGGGTGTTTAAAAATATCTGATCCGTTCAATTCGATCCGCTGATCCGACGATTCGATCTGCGAAAATCCGAATCCGTTGGAAAATTATCCGAATCCAATCCTAGAAAATTAGCCGGATCACCGGATCGGATACGGATCGGGTCGTCAAACCCCCCGGATATCCGAGGGTATAATACTATACATATATATTTTGTGCAATAACAAAAAGTTTAATAGTCCAAGTAGTTTTATGTGATTCGACTTCCTAGTACTACCCCTTTTTTGTTTGTTTTTCTCATTATTTTTAATATATTTCACCCCACAAATAAAATTAACGATAAATAAAACCTAAATTTATATTTAACACCCCATTTTTATTTTTATTGAAATTATTTTTTTTCTTTCTTTTATGCGGATAATTATTTGGATCATGATTTTTGGGTGAAATTTACCAACTGAATAAATTATTTGGAACTTAATTCCGGTTATGAACACCCCTAATTCGTAGTTCGATTTTTCTAACCTATGCCCCAAGGGCATAGGTTAAGAGCCCCAATTTTAGAAATAAAGCAATAATTTTATTTTTAGATAATTTTAATTATTTTTCAAAAGGATTCATCCTTTCCTAAATAGGGTTTTAGTTTCTACATTTGGAATCTTATCATATGCCCTAATGGCATCGGATAGAAAAACCGTTCATACTTAGTTAGGAAAACATATTGTTAGATATAATTAAAAAGATTGAGTTTAAAGATTACAAATCTTATCTATCAATTTCTATTTTAGGAATCTTATTTATCGCCCGGGAAACCAATAGCAAAACCCAAACTAATAAAATGACCTAAATACAAATAATCTAAACTTGTTCAAATAAACCTAAAATTTTCTTAATACAAATTTAAGTATTATATAATATTTTAATAATCGTAAAAAAGTCGTCACTATTGACCTGTTTGATCGACTTGACCACGAAAAAAAATCATGCAATGGCCCTATCCAATTGACCTATAAATTTTAATAATCTAAACTTGTATTCAATCCAAATTTGAAATGACAAAAATTGGATGAATAATAATTTATAATATTTATTAATTACGGTTCGACAAAAATTAGGGAGTTTAAGTTTAGGGTTTATAGGGTTAGGGTTTATGGTTTAGGGGGTTTAATGTTATGGTTTAGGGTTTGTATGATTAGGGTTTGGGGTTTATAGGGTTAGGGTTTAGGGATCCATTCACATTTTCTTGTTTTTTAGTAACGAGTCATATCATTTTAGTTTGTATGGTTTTGGTTTAATTTCGGTTTGCTTCGAACTTCTTAAAGCATAAACTTGTACGCATCTCAACCCTGCAAAACAAAAATCGAACCATTGGTTTAAGGGGAACCCAATGCCAATATTTGGTTTTCTTACGATTCGATTTTGAACTGAAGCTTATCTAGGGTTTAGGGGGTTTAAGGTCAGGGTTTATAGGGTTAGGGTTTAGGGATCCATTCACATTTTCTTGTTTTTGAGTAACGAGTCATATCATTTTAGTTTGTATGGTTTTGGTTTAATTTCGGTTTGGTTCGAACTTCTTAAAGTATAAACTTGTACCCATCTCAACCCTGCAAAACAAAAATTCGAACCATTGGTTTAAGGCGAACCCAATGCCAATATTTGGTTTTCTTACGATTCGGTTTTGAACTGAAGCTTATCTAGGGTTTAGGGTTTAGGGGGTTTAAGGTTAGGGTTTATAGGGTTAGGGTTTGGGGATCAATTCACATTTTATTGGTTTTGAGTAACGAGTCATATCACTTTAGTTTGTATGGTTGTATGATTTTGGTTTAAGGCGAACCCAATGCCAATATTTGGTTTTCTTACGATTCGGTTTTGAACTGAAGCTTATCTAGGGTTTAGGGTTTAGGGGGGTTAAGGTTAGGGTTTATAGGGTTAGGGTTTGGGGATCAATTCACATTTTATTGGTTTTGAGTAACGAGTCATATCACTTTAGTTTGTATAGTTGTATGATTTTGGTTTATTTCGGTTTGATTCAAACTTCTTAAAGCATAAACTTATATCCATCTCAACCTGGCTAAACCAAAATTGAACCATTAGCTATGAGCCCAACATCAATATTTGGTTTTCTTATGGTTCGGTTTTGAACTGATGATTAGCTAGGGTTTAGGGTTTATGATTTATAGGGTTAGGGTTTAGCGATACATTCACATTTTCGTATTCTCGAGTAACGAGTCATATCATTTTAGTTTGTATGGTTTGTATGATTTTGATTTAATTTCGGTTTGGTTCTACTTCTTAAAGCATAACCTTCTATTCATCTAAACCCGAGAAAACCAAAATCGAACCACTGGTTTGATCATTATAGGATATGTTAATACATGATCTCAACCTTAGGATTTGATAAAGAATTTACGATATAATTTTTTTTAATAAATATTTGTATGTATCATTAGGGACAATTATCTTATTTTTAAGATATTAACGTTGTTTTTTTGAGCATATTAGTAATGTTTTTGAAGTAGATAGGTACTTAAAGATAATATTTTTGAATGTAAATGCAATTTTAACGCCTCAATTGATATTATTAATATTTTCTGGGAGAGTGGAGCGTAATAAATTGGAACGGCGCGCATGGGAAGGAGATTCCGATAAGCGAGGCGTCTGGTTCAGAGACAAAAAAGGGAACGGCGCAACTTAATTGGGCGTTCTGGTTCACCGATTGCATAGAGCATTGAATGGGGGTAGGTAATCCATGGCATTGGCACTTTCAATCGGCCTTCTCGTTTCCTCCTATCTGCTCTACTTCCTCTTCATTGCTATACCAAAAATTCAAATCGGCACCGTCATCGGATGTTTATCGGAATCTACTTCGTGATCAATTTCGGCTTCATTGTAAGGTAGTCCCTCATCCAAGACTCTTTATTGGCACTGAGGCTCTGAGCCACAATCTCCCACGTCGACTCTGAAATCCTCAGCAAGGTTTGTCAAATTCCGCATTATTTTTCTTGTATAATGGAAGATATCTCATCTGTCTTCTTTTTTCTTTCCTTTTTTTCAGTTCCGAGGTCCAGAATTCTTCTCCAAAACCCACTTCCGAATTGCTATTGAGATTGATAGATGAACAAGAAGTAATTGCTTATCTTCACTGTTGTATTTCATCTATTAGGTATGTCATTCTATACACTTCTGCTCTTTGAATCGTTCGAAATTTGTCAACTAGATAGTTTGGAATGTAACGTTTTGAACTTGGTCAGGTAAATTCGATATGGAATCTCATTACAGCACTGTCATCTAAATTAGATATGGAATGGACGTTTGAACTTGGTAAGGTAAAAAAGATGTAGAATCAATAAAACTTCTTTGTGTTTCTCTCTAACAGAAATGAGATATTAGTTATTTTTTTCTATGCTTTATATCAAGTTGATTACAATTTGGTCCAGACTAACCTTAATTCTTACTATCTGCAGAAGCAGAAGAAAGAAATTTTCAGATCCTTTGGTTCTGCAGAAGAAAGAACTCACCAGCAACTACTGGAAGCTATAAAATTGTGTCTAAAGTCATTTTGTGTAAGAAATTCATCAATGCAATGGAGAAAATGAAGAAACAACGTCCAAAAAGCATTCATTTAAAGCTACAAAAGGAGAATGAGATGAACAATGATCAGTGGATGCGTACATAGCCTTCAGCAAGATTTGAATTCTATTTATTACACAAAATGTACATAGCCTTCAGTGGATGCTTGAATTTAAAGTGTACATAGCCTTCTCATGTTTACAAGCTCTCAGGCGAATTGCATATGCAACATGGAAGCAACTTTTTTTAAATAAAAATAAAAAATTTGTGCATAATCGGATCTAGTAGTAAAATGTGTGATAAGTAGTTCAAAATCTTGGTTTGCTCTCTTGAAAGTCTGAAAGGGCGATTGACATTTCATTTTCACCAACACAAACAGAATTGGTATCATGGACCCCTACAATCACGTGTTCCAACAACACAAAAGTTGAGATCCACAACTGTTTCTTTACCTTCCACTAAAGAAACTAACTTGGCAAGATCAAAGCACAAGAACTAATTTATGCATAAAATTGAAAGCTTTGGAGATATATAGTAATTCATACTGATTTTTACTAAAAACCCAGTTGCAATTGCTACTGCACTGCAACTTCAAAGAGTTTTTACATAGAAAGGCTTACAGAGGAGAAAGAGCTAAAACAAAACTCACAACATTCTTCCACTCAGCTTTCATGTTTTTTGTTTCTATTTTCCTTAGTTTTCTCTCTACAAAATCTACAAAGGGGATGCCCAACACAAGAGCAAAGTTTACATTCAGATCCTCTCATTCAAAGATAACCAAACACCAAAATTTACTACTCACTACTGTCCTCTCATACCGGAAATCAGGTTGGACCAAAATTTGAAGTTGGAATATAGATGCAGCAAGTAGCATAAGTGCCTTTCAAGTTTTTTAGTATCTACCTTCACATAAGCAGCTATTAATTGACCAGCTTGTAATACCTCCCGGTTTTGTAAGGAATCACTGGATTAATGGATCGGTATTGGTTTGACCCACGAAACAAAAAACCTCAGGTTTTGCAAGGAATCACTAGAATAATGGATCGGTTTTGGTCGAGAATGGACCCTGTTTTGTTTACCCATGGGTAAACTTACCCATTGACATGGCAATCTGAGATGGAAATAAAATTAAAAAAAATTATCTATGTGGCAAAAGGTAATGAATTTATTAGGGGCAAATAATTCTCCATTAAAAGAAGCAATATGCGATCTTTTTCTGTCTTCCTCCTCAGCAGAATTTACTGCGTTCAATACAACACAAAAGTTTAGCAATGAATTACCATCTTCATCAAAGACTCCATTCATCAACCATTCTCTAAAGATAGTAAAAATCCGAGTTTTGTTTCCTACAATATAACAAAATGTCGCTTTTAATTAATGTACTTTGGGTTATCCCACAACTCCCTAACTTGCTTCTGAATTCTGATAATCTGATCCCATTATGAATCTTATCAATTTTCATGAAAACTGCTCCCAAAATCGTTAATACGTGTGCCCTTACACATTCCCACAACCGCCTTTAATAAGTGTCACCTCTCTAAACTCAACTCTTCAACTTCACATCATATATAAATAGCATGCATGCCTCCCTTTTCATTTGCATCACTACAACACTATTCTTTCCTCCCCGGTTCCGGTTGGTGTCTACGTCATTTCACTTTAATAATCCTCTCCGATTTATCTTCTTCTCTCCTAACATCTTCTATGTTTTCATTGCAGAACTAAGATAAAAAGGATTTCAAAGCTCAAATCATGGGTCAAAAGAGGAAGATGTCATGGGCGGATTTCCTGGTCCAATTCCGATGGATCCCCGTTCTACTCATCGTCCTCCCGGCGTCCTTCCTATACTACTTCCTCACCTACCTCGGCGACCTCAAATCCGAGCTCAAATCCTACAAGCAACGCCAGAAGGAACACGACGACAACGTCCTCAGAGTCATCAAGCGCCTCAAGCAGCGCAACCCTGCCAAAGACGGCCTCGTCTGCACCGCCAGAAAGCCATGGATCGCAGTCGGCGTCCGGAACGTCGACTACAAAAGAGCCCGCCACTTCGAGGTCGACCTCTCTTCGTTCCGCAACATCCTCGATATCGACAAGGAGAGAATGGTCGCCAGAGTGGAGCCTCTTGTGAACATGGGCCAAATCTCTAGGGTCACCGTTCCTATGAACCTCTCCCTTGCTGTGGTGGCTGAGCTCGATGATCTCACCGTCGGCGGGTTGATCAATGGGTACGGGATTGAAGGGAGCTCTCATATATACGGGCTCTTTTCTGATACCGTTGTGGCATATGAGATTGTTCTTGCGGATGGCCGGCTTGTTCGAGCGACCAAGGATAAGGAGTTCTCGGATCTCTTCTATGCGATCCCTTGGTCTCAAGGGACGCTTGGGCTTCTTGTGGCGGCCGAGATCAAGCTTATTCCTATAAAGGAGTACATGAAAGTGACTTACAAGCCCGTTAGGGGTAATCTAAGGGAGATTGCTCAGGCTTATATCGATTCCTTTGCACCAAAGGACGGAGATCAGGATAATCCGAGTAAAGTGCCTGATTTCGTGGAGACCATGATTTATAACCCGAATGAAGGGGTTGTGATGACGGGGAGGTACGCCTCGAAAAGGGAGGCGAGGGAGAAAGGGAATGTGGTTAATAACATTGGTTGGTGGTTCAAGACTTGGTTTTACCAGCATTGTGAGAAGGCGCTTAGTGATGGTGAGTTTGAGGAGTATATTCCTACGAGGGAGTATTATCATCGGCACACGAGGTCCTTGTATTGGGAAGGCAAGCTTATACTTCCCTTTGCGGATCAGCTTTGGTTTCGGGTGCTTTTCGGGTGGCTGATGCCTCCGAAGGTGTCGCTTTTGAAGGCGACTCAGGGTGAGGCCATTAGAAACTATTACCATGATAATCATGTCATTCAGGACATGCTTGTGCCCTTGTATAAGGTCCCTGACGCCATTGAGTGGGTCCACAACAATATGGAGGTACACTACTTTTTATGCTTTCATGTACGTACTCATATAGTGTTGAATAATAGCTTATATGTAACATTAATTCAAATGTTGTTGTTTTAGGTGTATCCGCTTTGGCTCTGCCCACATAGGATTTTCAAGCTCCCAGTGAAGACAATGATTTACCCCGAGCCGGGCTTCGATCTTCACCAAAGGCAAGGGGACACGTCGTACGCTCAGATGTACACGGACGTAGGAGTCTACTACGCGCCAGCTGCCGTTCTGAGGGGGGAGGTGTTCGATGGTGTAGAAGCTGTTAAGAAAATGGAGGCGTGGATGATTGAGAACCGGTGTTTCCAGCCTCAGTACACGGTGAATGAGCTGAGCGAGGAGAGTTTCTGGACGATGTTTGATCGAGAGTTGTATGAGAAATGTAGGAGCAAGTATGGAGCTGTTGGGACTTTCATGGGAGTGTATTACAAGAGTAAGAAGGGGAGGAAGACTCTCAAGGAAGTGGAGGAAGCTGAGAGGGAGGTGGCTCAGGTTGACACTCCTGATGCTGAGCTTGAATGATTTATTATCTTTTTCTGAATAAGTTGATTGTTATCTTTGCTGTTGTTGTTTCTCTGTTTGGTTTCTGAACTTCTCTCTGTTGATGTTTGTTATTTTGGACTTGTTCTCTTGGTCTTTAATGGATTACTGTGTTTTCTGTGCTATGCTAAATTCAGTTCTGCAATTTTTAAGAGCACTCACAAAGATAAAACTTTTCAATTCAGACAAAATTAAATCACCAAGTCCTAGATTGACACGATTGAACATTAATCTCGACTCGTAATTAATTGTGCAGTGTGCAGAAGAATTGTTAAGTGCCTAGAGAAAGTACCGACGTATACACTTATATCGAACATAGAAGGCTTTTAATTTTCTAATAACAGAGCAAACAATGGTCAATGTACAAAAGTCAAATCATTTTTATTGTACCGACTGTTGGCCCAACCAAATCACCACACTTAAATTTATTCAGCAATGGCCCATAGTTTTTTTTTAAAGTATTTTCCATTTTTTTAATTAAAACCGTCACAATTGGTCATGAATAGTTAGAGCAAGTTTATAATAGCACTCAAACATTCCACCTTTTTAATACTTTTATTCGCATCATTCAAACATTCCATATTTATTTTACCATTATCCCAATTCACTTATACTCCCTCCGTTCTATTCTACTTGTCTTTTTAACTTCAAAATTTTATTCAACAAAACTTAACCATTTAGAATTTTTCTTTAATTAATATGTTGGAAAGTGTTCCTATTGACTTTTTTCTCTCTATCTATTGGCTATAAAGGTTAGTTAGTAATTAATTTGTGATTACATTTAGAAAATTTTGGATTTTCAATGATATTTTTTATATTTTCAATGAGTTTCTTAATATATGTGAAAAAATCTAAAAAGACAAGTAGAATAAAAATATACCTCTTCGTTTTATATTAAATCATAAATATACCTTCTTTATCAACTACCAAAATACTCGAAAGTGGTAAACAGAAACAAAAACTAAAGCAAACTGTAGAGCAGTGTTGTTCAGCATAAACAGTCTACCAGTTTGAGGATAGGTTCTTGAAATGTGGGTACTTTGACTGAGAAATCAATCGAACTGATCAAGATTTTTCAGCATTACAGAGTACATGTTTCTTGTATTCAGGAGACAAAGAGGAAGGAAAGGAAGGCTTGGGATATTGATGGATGGAAGTTATGGTACTCAGGCGACGCTAGTACCAAAAAGGGGGTGGGATCTTAGTGGACAGAAAGCTGAGAGATTAGATGGTGCAGGTGGAACGGACAAGTGATCATCTGATGCTGCTGAAGATCATCTTAAGGGAGAAAATCTTGAATGTCGTCAGTGCTTACGTGTCACACGGGGGCTTGAGTTCAAAAGAAAATAGAAGGTTATGGGAAGACTTAGATAGTTTGACGAGAAACATTCCGTCGACAGAGCAGTTGGTGATTGAAGGGGACTTCAATGAGCATATCGGGAAAGATAGAGTTAGGTTCGGGGAGATACATGAAGGCTGGGGGATTGGCGACAGAAATGATGGAGGTCGAGCACTCTTGGATTTCGCAGCAGCCTTTAATTTTTTGGTGGTCAACTCTTGGTTCAGTAAGAGAGATGATCAATTGGCGACATAAATGATGGAGGTCGAGCACTCTTGGATTTCGCAACAACCTTTAATTGTTTGCTGGTCAACTCTTGGTTCAGTAAGAGAGATGATCAGTTGGTTACTTTTCAGAGCCCTTTGGGAAAGACACAAATTGACTTCTTTGTGACTAGAAGGTAAGACAAGGGAAGGTGTAAGAACTGCAAAATCATTCCTTTCGAGGGCATGTCGACGCAAAACAAGTTGCTGATCTTGGTTTTTAAAGGGGTCGTTTGAAAAGAAAAAAGGTAAACACGGTACCTCAACCGAGAATTAGGTGGTTGAACCTCTCAAAATCTAACATACAAGGCCTGAAGAAAGGATCTTTCAAGAAGCAAACACAAAGGGAGCTTGGGAAGAGAGGAGCGATGACGCCAACGAGATGTGGAGCAAGATGGCAGAGTGCATTCGCAAAGCGGGGTGTGGAGTGTTGGGTATGTTGAGAGGCTTTTCTTGCAACAAAAGGGCGGTATCATTCAACCAGAGAGGGAGGCGAGGTTGGCAGAGCTCAAGGCAGCAAATAAGGTAGCCAAGACAGCGGTGGCGCCACATACCTCTCAGCTTCATCAGCTCGATGCTTATGACAAACAACTACTTTCTGTAGACGTGTAAAGCATGGGACTTGAGAAATCTGGTGCATGAGGTCTTCATCATCACTCGATTCCTGTTGAAAAAAATAAATACTAATAAGTATGCAATCATATAGATAATGAAACCTAAAATTAAAGTGTCATAACCTCGCCAAAGAGAGAATTCTTCTTCAGGCTCAGGTGATCGTGACATTGCATGATCGGAGTCCCACTGAATAGGGAAAAAGGCAAAATACCATCTTCTTCATACAAAGATCCTTGAGAAACCATTGTTCCTATCCTTGCCATACATCAAATATTTTGTAGTAGTTACTTTCAAGTAGTCATGAGATGATACTTTTGCAATTCAAAGAACAATTTTTATTGCAAGATTACAGTAATTCAATCACTACTTTCAAGCTCAAGCTCATTTTAGTTTATGTAATCAAATCCAGAATTATGGGCAAGTCATTTTTGTTGCAAGGATATAAGCTTAGCTAAGACAAGAAGCTGAAAGTATGGAGCTTAGAGAATGACAATATATTTAGGTTTTGTTTATGTAGTAATCTGGAGCTCTTAGATTTCCCACCTAAAAACCTACAAGTTAATTTTCGTCCCTATATACAACAAGTGGCACATCTAAAGTTTCCTACCAAGAATAAGACGTTTATATAGGGTCTAAAAGTATATTTCCTTATTTAAACATTATCATGAATATTATGTTGAACTCATGCATAGCATATCTTAGAAGCAGCTCATGGTTTGTAATGGGCCGAATACATACATGGACTCCCGAACTTGAAACTTTTGTTCGCTCAGACCCTTGTACTAAAAAACCTATTTTTACACCCCCAACTTGATACTTTTGTTCCATTAAGCCCTTTTTTCTTAACGTGATATACACACTCAATGACTGGATGCCATATAAGCTTTGTTCATTAGTATACTATTATTTGTTCATTAGTATACTATTATTTGTTCATTAGTATACTTCTTTTTTGTTCATTGGTATACCATTATTTGTTCATTGATATACCATATTTGTTCATGGATATACCCTTATTTGTTCATTAATATAACCTTATTTGTTCATTATTATATCCTTATTTGTGAATTGAAAAAAACTTATGTTTTATGTGTCAATGCTATCAACTTGTACATTTAGGACTATTAATACCATTGTACATTTAGGACTATCTATTTGTGCATTTTTTGCATTTATTTTGTGCTTTAAGGCTATCTTGAATTCAAAGTATAATACGAATGAAGTGCTTTAAGGCTAACTTGTCAGTACGAATGAAGTGCTCAATATAGTACCAAAATAAGATAAGTTTGATGTAGAAACTTGAATGCAAAAGATAATAGAGATAAAGAATTTGACTTTGCAATAATATGGTGTATGCTAAGAGAACGAGATAGCAACAAATCGAAGATGTGTGCTTGTGCCTTATTTAGCTATGAACAAATTGATGTTATTAATGAACAAATATGCATATAGTAATGAACAAATTGAGGTTACTAGTGAACAAATATGCATCTAGTAATGAACAATTATATGAAAAAGGCAATGAACAAATATGCACAAACCAGTGAACAAATTGATTTTACTAATGAACAAATATGCACAAACCGATGAACAAATATGCACAAACCGATGAACAAATATTTTCGTTTTTTTATGAACAAAATCACAATGTTGATGAACATATTGCATGTAATTTTGATACACATTTGTTCATTTTTTATGTACAAACAATAGATTTTTGATGCACAAACAATAGTTTATTTATGCACAAAATCACAGTTTTGATGAACAAAATCACAGTTTTGATGAACAAATCCACATTATTGATGAACAAATCCACAATACTGATGAACAATCTGGGCGCGTGTCCTATTTCCGTTTTTTTTAAAAATGCGCGAATAATTCGCCAATAATTCGCCCGATCCGTTTTTTTCCCCTTTTTAAGTGAAATGATCTGCGCCTTTGATTTTTCTTGATCCAACGACTCCTGTTTTTTCTTATTTCGCACCTAGGCGCCCATTCGCACCTGAAGCGGACTCATTATTTACTGATATTATAAATTCAAATGATTGTTTAATACATAGTCACGGACCAAAAACTGAAAAATGGCCTATCACTGCATTATTTCATACTAAAAATCGCACTAATTATTTTTTATTTCATACTAAAAATCACACTAATTTCTAACAGTTCTCATTATATTAGAAATAAAGGAGAGTACCTAATTCTGTTTAATGGAAACAGGAGGCTTGCAGTAAGCCGGCTAGTTAATCCAAATAAACAATTTTTTGGGTATATTAGTATTAGAGAAATAGATGCATATGGTGAATGCCATTATGGTTCCTACCGTAATGTTTCACATACTGTTATCGCTTATACATGATAATCTACAGTCCTTTTCCGTCAACCAAAAAGCTTGATTAAAATTCATCTCCACATGAACAGTAAAAGGATGTAAGCATCTGTAACTACACATAAGACAAATGTGCAGACAGTAAATAAAATCTTACAATAGACTGCAAAGGCATTCCACGTTTTGCATCATCATATGCTGCAGCTTGTAGTTCTTCATAGCTAGTATCACCCGAGACATCACACGGCAAGCTGCAACATTGTTGTTAAGTGAAAGACATGAGAAATAAGCATCATAAGTTTGCTCACTTTCTGCATCCATCCAGTTATAGAAGTTGCAACAGTAGAAAGAGCAATTTCGACTGTAAAGAGAATGCACTCAAAGTTTAAAAGTAATAGAGATCCCCTGCAGTAAAATTTTCTATCACTATAGTCCATGAGAATTAAACCTGTCTCCTTGATGTATAGCCAAAAAAAGACAGAAAGGGTTCTCCAAAGGGATGGGGATGGGAAGTGTACCCACCAGATAATCAAGAGAAATATCCATTAAAAGCATGGTATAGAGTGACCTCTTCGACACATCACACTTTGATTTACTTGGACTCTCTTATATTTATAAAATCAGAAACTAGGACAATTTAGTATTTGAGATATCCTAGACTAGTTCATGAAGGAAACTACCCATAGGGAAAAAAGCATAACAGAATTTTATTCTTATTAAATATTGGTATAGCTGATTACTTTCACAAAGAGCTAGACAGAACACAATTAATATACACATCCCAAATTTTCAAGGAGATGGATTTGAATAGAAATTCCCAAAATATCTTCGAGAATTAAAAATCCATGGTCAAATCCAACAAAGAAAATAAATCATGGACGACTTTACAATGGTCAAATGACGAGCATCAATGGACCTCTGGTTCTATACATCGGATCAACGATACAGTTCTCCGAGTTTTGATAATGACAAACGCTATAAGGGAACTAATGTGCTTTGATCAAGTATTTCTAAGGAACACAGGTTTAGCAAAGAACTTCCATGAATGAGCACACAATGAAGAGTTCCCATCAAGGGAACTCTGAAGAGGAAAGTTCCCATGAAATGAGAACTCCCAGGAATGCCCAGAGAACACAGGCTTATACAATGAAGAGTTTCTCTCAAAGGAACTCAGCAGAGGACAGTTCCCACGATATGGGAACCCACATGTGAAGACAAGGACCGATCAGCGCATATCACGGGATCCTGTCTTGGACAGGATGAAGGCACAGTCTGAGGAGCAGACTGTCACGATTGATCCAACGGTCCGATCATCTCAAGAAGTTGACCTAGTTCAAATCGAAGTCACATGTGAAGAAAGTACAACTTGGGCATCAAGCAAAGGGCATTTCGGACACAAATGAAAGATGCGATTGAAGTCCAAGTTCACCCGAGTATAAAGCCAAATGAATAGTGCTCGGATTGAGCACTTCTCCCAGAACCCACAAATACCCACAACAGAAGAAAGAGAAAAGAAGAAGAGAAGTCCCCGGCGGCGAGTGTCTGATCTCGACGACGGTGAAGCCAAGTTCCCAGGAGCAAGGGAACTGCGATTTGGTGTAAGGTTTGAGTTACTTATTTAGTGATTGTTGTTCGCTTAGGAACTCTGTTGAGAAGATTCATTAGTGTTGCTAGAGTTAGGTAGAACTCGTAGGGACAGAGAAATTTGAATCTGGCTGTTTGTAACTAAGGAACAAATCAATAATATAAGTAAGTCATTCAAAATCCTCCAAGCGGAGGTAGAGGTTTACCCATACAACTAGTTGGTTGTAGTGGGGTTCCTCTATAAGGAACTGTGTTTCTTCAATGTCTTAACTACTTGCGATTATTTCTTCCGCTGCCTTGGAAACAGCTCAACAGCCAGTTCCCAAGCTCTTGCTAACTCGTTTACGATCCAACAAATACCATCTGGAACATTCCAGGTGCAATTTATTCATTACAGAAATATCTCTAGTACTACACTAATACAATACACAGAGACACACCAAAACAAGAACATCAAAAAAAAAATCAATTTCATGATCAAGGAATTAATAACCAAGGATACAGTGCATACCCAAGGCTGTTACCTAAACGAAAGATGATGATGCATAACATGTGAAAAAGGTACTTGTGTTTGTAGCAAGCTCAATAACTGGGCCAGATTCTTCATGCTGAAGTTTCTAACACCCCGACCCCCACACCCCCCAATACACCCACACCCACAAGCACTACAATTCACACAGCTTGGATGCTGCACCCCCTACCGAAGGTTGGCACGACGGATTTTTGGGGGTTGAATCAGTCAAGAGTGGGTTTTCTCCTTAATAGAGCTTGTTAGCACCTTGACTCAAGGTTGCACATATAGTAGAAAAGCCGTTCATGCAAATTAAAATGGATAATAAGTAGTGATGAACTTCATTCCAATCCTAGTCGGCTTATATGAAAATTAAGTCAAAAAGTAGTACAGTAAAGGAAAACGTTATAAGTAACAGAAAATACAGTGGGTTATTGTACAATGTACATACTGCTTGAAGTGACCATAGCATGTAAGCTTCCAAAGTGGACGGGTCCACTTATTTTCAAACCGCTGTAAATTTCACAGAGTAACAAATTTCATGATTATGATTATGTTAGTGACCAGGATAAAAATACATCACTAGTAAGTAGTAAGCTATACTTGCATATATATAAGATCTATGAACAAGTAGAAGAATGAAATGTTGCAATACAACAAGAAAAAAAAAAAGATGTGTGGAAATTTCTGTTAGGTATGAGGGTATTAATCAAAGAATGTACAAACAAAGAGTATAATAACCTTGAAGACATTAGATTGTCTGGAAGCTCCAAAGTTAGCACCAAAAACTTTGCTGAGACACATTTTGAACACCAAAACCAAAGGGATTGGTGTTAGGCTGTTGAAGATTTGTTGAATGAAAATTGGAGCTACTTTGAACACCAAATCCAAAGGGATTAGGTTTTGATTGCTGCTGAGTGCTGTGTAAGAATTTGCATTTGTCACCATACCGACAGCTGAAAGACAAACTAAAAGTTAGTTACACTAAAAAGCAGTTTTTTTTACATCAAAAACATGAATGAAACACAATAGTTTTCACATATTGATCATACTAACAACATATGTACAAGCAATACACAGGAAATGCTGAAATACCGTACTACTTGAGTGACAAGTCATATTAACACCACATGTGAAAGTAATATTATCTTTTCCATCACATGATATATATATATATATATATATATATATAAACCCTAAAAACCTTGCAAATCAAGGAGAAATATCTGGCAAACTAAACAATGCGTAAAAGCCATAATTGATCCCCATCTATAGGTGCATCAGGAGGAATAGAATAGAGGCCCAACACTAAGATCCGTTCCTATATTGTAATTTGTGCATGTATGCAGCAAATGCATACAGAATTTATTTACTCAATGGAATCTAGAACTAAGGACAGATTTCCAGAGCAACCAAATCAATCCTCAGTCCTAGAGTGATGATAAACAAATTGTCAAGGTTGCATACACATCAAGCACCTATCCCGGCACCGATTCAGTTATTGTAAAAAAAAAAAAAAAAAATTAACATAAAACATGGAACAGAAAGGAATTTGCTAAATTATGTGCTCTGAGAAAAACATAAAACATGGAACTACTAAGCTCCTGCTACAAGAGGTCTCAATATGAGACATCCATATTTGTTCACATCTGAAGAAGGCCCCATTTCCTATAACAAGCCATTATTGTTGATTTGACCCCAAGTCATTGACAATGACAAGCGAATGCCTTCATCAAAACAGGAGCTTTTTTCCATTCACTTGAAAAGGATTTATACAAAACTCATGCGAGCTTCTATTTTGCAGATTCTATAGCAAGGCATTATTGTTTATTTTGCAGATGCTGAAAAAGCTTCTGGCTGGTAATAGGTAAATTTGGAAGACAAGTTTGAATGATCACAAATTCAATAGCGTATCAAATTTTTCAACCATGGTGACCTTAAATCTGTCAAGAAAGTGACAAAACTACATCAATCACCCCCTATCTTCATGTTCCAAGATCTTTAGAAAACTCTGTGCAAAACATTGCATCTACTACACATTCAGATCAGCTAAAAGACGTAGAATGATGTAGGCTCCGTTCGGCAACACTTATCTGGATACTTATAAGTACCCGGTTACTTATATGGAAAAAATAAACTTCGTTTTTTGCGTTCGGCAAAATTTGATTATTTGAAATAAGTTACTTATATCCGATACTTATCTGCTGAAAAAATAATTAGCACCCCCTAACCTTATGTCAAATAAGCTAACTTATCCACCAAAATATAAGTAAGCGGGACCCACGTGATTTACAATTAAATTTTATTTTTTATTTTTTTACTCTTCATTAATCCATTTTTGGTAATTTTACACATCTTGCTTAAATTATCAGCAATTCAGTTTACCGAACACATTCCGGATTATTTGGAAAATAAACAACTCATATAAATATCTCATATCAGTATTCACGATCAACATCAACAACCATAAGTATCAGCATCAACATCAACATCAGTATCAACACCGATAAGTACCGATTTACCGAACGGAGCCGTAATCTACAAAATCCAAGTGAAGTACTATTGAATAGACACTTATTTAATCTTCTTGCATAAGCTTGATAAAAAGAGGAATGAATTTACCAGAATTCTTTCCGGTTTTCTTAACTTAAAAGTAAAGAATTATGTGGCCTCAAAAACCTGATTTGATATTGAACATAAAAAGCGTTTATATACAGGCTACAGCTAACCCTAATCTAATAAACAAGGAAACTCAAATATACATATATTACATAAAAGGCAGCCTAATATATACAATATATTCCAATACTACGCCTCAAGTTGGAGCATGGGCATCACGAATGCCCAACTTGCCCAAAAGAAGTTGAAACTGTTGTAAACCGAGGGCTTTAGTGAGGAGGTCAGCTGGCTAGGAATGAGTACGGATATGAGAAGTAGCAACCGTCCCAGCAAGAAGAAGATCCCGAATAAAGTGACAATCAACCTCTATGTGCTTTGTCCGATCATGAAAAACCGGATTAGCAACGATATGAAGAGCAGCTTGACTATCACAAAACAAGCGCATATGAGCAGAATGAGAGATGCCAAGCGAACGAAGCAACTCTTTCAACCACAGAAGCTCACAGCAAGCGCTAGCCATGACACGATATTCAGGTTCAACAGAAGACCTGGAGACAATATGTTGCTTCTTTGTCTTCCAAGAAACCGGTGAAGAACCAAGCTGAACAAAGTACCCAGTAACAGAACGACGCGTAAGAGGACACGTCGCATAATCAGAATCACAATAAGCAGTAAGATCTAAACTGCCAGTAGAGGGCAAGAAAACTCCCTGACCAAGGTGCCCCTTAAGAAACCGAAGAACCCGAACGGCAGCATCCCAGTGATCAATAGTAGGCTATTGCATAAACTGGGCAAGAGTATGAACAGCAAAACAAATCTCAGGATGCGTAATCGTAAGATAAATAAGACGCCCGACTAACCCCCTGTAACGATCAGGTGCCTCAAACAACGGCGCAGAAGAAAGTGCAAGCTTGTGATTCTGCTCCATAGGGAACTCACACGGCTTGCTGCCAAGCAAACCAGCCTCAGTCAGAATATCAAGAGTATACTTCCGTTGAGTCAAAAACAAACCCTCAGCAGAACGGGCTATCTCAATACCAAGAAAGTACTTAAGCAAACCGAGATCCTTCATGTGAAAACAGGAACTCAATTGTGCTTTAAACTTAGCGATGGCAGCAGAATCATTCCCAACAATAATAAGGTCGTCCACATAAACCAGAACATAAAGGCAAACACCAGATCGAGAATAGGAGAACAACAAATAATCAGCACGAGATTGAGTAAAACCAAACCTGCGAAGAGCAGTAGCAAGTTTGGCAAACCAGTTACGAGGAGCCTGACGAAGTCCATACAGAGAACGATTAAGCCGACAAAACTTGCCAGAAGCACTCGAAAAACCTGGAAGAGGACGCATATACACCTCCTCATGCAGATCACCATGAAGAAAAGCGTTATGCACAACCATCTGATGCAACTCCCAATTGCGAATAGCAGCAACTGCAAGAAAAGTACGAACAGAAACCATCTTGGCGACAGGAGCAAAAGTCTCCTTGTAGTCAATACCGACTTTCTGATTATCACCCAGAACAACCAGTCTAGCCTTGTACCTCTCAACGGTACCATCAGACTTGTACTTGACCTTATAAACCCATTTACAGCCAATAGGTTTCTTTCCGGCAGGCAAATAAGTAAGTGTCCTAGTACCATTCCGCTTCAAAGCATCAATCTCAGCTTGCATAGCGGCCTGCCATAACGGATCAGAAGCAACAACAACAAAAGAAGCAGGCTCTGGAATAGACTGAACAGCAGCAATAAAAGCAACATGTCCAGGCGAAAAACGTGAGCAATTAACATAATTAGATATGGGATAGGATGTACCTGACAACCCGGACGGTTGAGATGAAAGAGACGTTGGGGTTACAGAACAACGCACAATGTTACAAATATAGCCTCTCAACTTCACAGATGGAGTCCGATCTCGGGTAGAACGGCGAATTTCTTGAACAACAACAGGAGAGGATTGAACCCCACCTCCCCCATTAGCTGTCTGCGATGGGGCCGCTGTGGTGCTAGGATCGGAGTTGACTTGAACAGAGTCAGAAGGAGATTGAACCCCACTCCCCCTGACGCCTGTCTGCAGTGGGGCATTTGTAGGGCTAAGTGATGTTCACCTTTTTAGTTGATGTTCATGTTTTTAGTATAGTTTTTAGTAGGTTTTCTTTGTTTATTAGGTTTAGTTTTAATTAGTTAAGGTTTAGTTTAGTGTGTTTTTGGATAGTTTTGCATATTTTCATAAGAAGTATGGAAGCTACTCTATTTTGTGTATTTTGTAGGTTTTAGCAAGGAAAAGTGCTATATGGAGCTGAATTTGGAGCGCTACAGTGAAAGACAAAGGAATACAAGTTTGAAGAAGTCAATGTCCAAGGATTTACGAGATGAAGTGTGGAAGAAATCAAGCTCAGGTTCGTTAACGAGGCTGTAAGGGCTCGTTAACGAGGCCACGTGATAGGAATTTCGAGGGCTGATTTTGTAACTCACCGACCCTGTGCGGGAAATTATTTCGGTGTCGGTAGAGTATCTTTTTATAATTTTTAGGGTTATTATATTATATTTTAGGTCTTGTTATCTTCTTAGATTTTGTTTCTATCTTTTTAGAGTTTTATTTTCTATCTTTTAGGAAAGTTTTTATCTTCTAGCCTTATTAGTTTTAGCCTTCTTTTTAGTATAAATAGCCCTCTTATTTAGCTTATGAGGTGGGGGATCGGTGATAGAGAGATAGAGGAGGAGCCGAGAGAGCCAAGGAGAAGATCGGAGTTGAGTCGTCGGGTCGGTGGACGAGAGTTACCGAGTTCGTTGATCAAAGTATTTCGGTTCGGTATTTGTTTGTTTTCGGTTTTCTTCTGATTTTTCTGTAAGACAATATTTTCTATTTAATTTGAGTAGTAGTTTATTTTCAATGATTTCTTTTATAGAGTTTATTTGTTTTGTAGTTATGATTAGTGAGTAGTTTTCTTTTCTAGGATCGGGGTTAAGCCCGGCATAGTTGAGCATGTTTGATTAGTAAGATTGTGTATTGAATGCCTTTTATCTATTATTGAGATTGTTTGTCGTGTTTATACCGAGATGAAAGTTGAGGTAATTTGAGTTTTTAACTTGATTGAAAGAGAAAGTTAGTAACTTGAAGGTTGATATTGTTTGAATACGAAAGTTTCAAGCTTTAGATCCAAAACAAACAATTAAGTGAGTTAAGTTGCGAAAGTAGGTTAATTTGCTTCGTGATTAACGAAAGTTGATAAATCTATCTATTTAAAGGCATGATCTATTCTTCTTACGAGTTTATATGCTTGGCTATGTTGAGGTGTCCCTAGTCCTAGATCTTTGTTTTTATTTGATTATTCTTAAGTGAATTTCGTTGCTGAGTTACTTGGCTCGGTACCGAACTAGTTTAGGTCGTTAGTTTGAGTCTTTTATTTACGGTGGTTCGTTAACGACCCTGACAACGTCGTTAACGAGGCTGCTTGTGTGTTTTTGTTTGAATGTGTTTTCTTTTTAGTAGTCGATAAACGAACAACCTTGCTTCCTGTGGAACGATCTTGACTTCGCTATACACAGCGGGGTCTTGACTTATAAATTTATTTGTTGTCAAGAAACCCTCTCAACATTAGTCATGTTTTTAGGTTGTGTTTTTAGTGTGTTTGAGTCTTTTTCTTAAGTTTTGTGTTTTGTTTTGAGTCGTTTGTGTATGTTTTCATATTTGCTTGAGATATGGAGTCTACATAAGCTTTGATGGTGTTTTATAGGTTTTTAGAAGCTATTTGGAGCACTTTTGAAGAAAGGAGCCAAAATTGGTGAAAGATAGCACTCAAGATTGAAGAGAAGATGAAGATTAAGCGCTCAAGTAAAGTCATTGAAGATCAAGTTTGAGCTTGGAAAGAGATAGATAAATTCGTTACAAGAACATAGGAAAAAGAATCGAGTCAAACGGAGTTGTAACGAATCCTCTACGCAATTTTTACTCAAGGTTGTTCGAGGTGCTGAATGAGGTCGGTGACGACCCACTTTGGGTCGGTACCGAGGCACCCCGTGACGCAGCGAGATCTGAGTCGGCGTGTTTAATTGGGCTTTTATCTTATTTCCTTTTATGTTATTAGATAGATAGAAGGGATATATCTTAATAGAAGATTTATTTCCTTAGAGATAGATTTAAGATAGAATAGTTTCTCTATAAATACACTTGTCCCCTCTTTAGTTTGGGGGGGTCCCACAATCATTCAAGTTAGAAGAGAGGAGGAGGAGAGGCGAGAGAAGGAGACGAGTAGGGTTTGTGGAGAAGAACTATCGTTTGGATTCAAAGTTGTAAGCTTTTCCTTTTTAATTCAGTTTTGTTTTCAATTATTATGCTAAGTGAGTAGTTTTCCTCTCTAAGGTTGGGGTTGAACCCAACAATGGTTGTGCATGCTTGTTCATGATCATGTTTTGATTGTTTTTATTGCATGAATCTTCCCTCTTGTTCTTAACTCCTTGAAACGAAAGTGGATTGGAATTTCTCATTCATAGTTGAAGTGAAAGCGGAAACTTTGAATCAGAAAAGTCAATTTAGGGTTTTGAAGCGAAAGCGGATCTATCCTAGTTGAAGTAGAAGAGATTAGATAGTAAGTTTATTAATTGAACGAAAGTTAGTTGATTTACTTGCTTAGGTTGACGAAAGTTGACATCTTTATGTGATAAAAGCATGATCTATGTGTTTCATGAGCGTTTGTATGCACGATTGTTGTTGTGGGGATATTTCTCTTCCTTGTTAAAAACTCCTTGCTTTTGATTGATTGCTTGCGTGAAAAGTAGCAAAACTTGATACTGACTATCTCCCGTGGACAAACCTGACCTCCCTGTACTCAGCGGGGTCTTGATATAAATTTATTTGTTGTCAAGAAACCCTTTCAACAAATTGGCGCCGTTGCCGGGGAGATTTCAATAGTGCCAAGTTTTGTTCTTTTTTACGTTTTTCGGGACTCCGCCGAGTTGGTAACGACCCCCCTAGGGTCGGTACCGACCCTGCTGGGCAACCCAATTTTCTGTGCTTTTTCTGTTTATTTTCTAGGTCACTGTCAGGTCGGTACCAACCCTATCCAGGTCGGTACCGACCCTGTCGACAGGTAGTTGCTTCTTTCTTTTCAGTTTCTATTTCACGGGATCACTCCAGGCTCGGTACCAAACCTCTAGGCATCGGTACCGACCCTCTCCGAGACCCCGTTTTGCTTTTTAATTTTGTTTTTTTTTTGCTTTCAGTATATAAAAGCCATGGCCATGACAATTTAAGAGATGAAACAACAGATGGCTGAACTCCGCTTACAGATAGAGGAGATCTGGAGAGAAAGAGACACCATAGCCGCGAACAATGCCCGTCTACGAGAGCAGTTGGATGCTATTTCAAGAAGCGAAGTGGCTAGTTGTAGTACTGAGGAGCCTACTGACCCACCATGGCTCGGTAATAACCCCTCCCTGAGTACAAAAACGGGCAAATTCAATGGAGACACATATATCGAGGAGCCTACCGACCCACCATGGGTCGGTACCGACCCCTTTCCGAAGGAGTCCAAGGAATTAGATGAATTCAGGCACGGTACCGAGGCCTTTCCTGACCCAGTGGGGTCGGTAACGACCCATTTTGCCTTGGTAACGAGCCCTTTTCTAAGTGGCCTAGGTGAGTTTTCTTGTTCCTATCCTATTAATTCTGGTCATGATCCCTTCTCCCATTTTTATTCTATATTATATCCTACTGTTAGTCCTATGAAGGAGCCAAAACCTCCTTGGTTTTTGTATTTTACTAACCCTGTTGTAGGATTACCAAGTATTCTTGTGGATGACAGAGAGCCAAATATCTTGGAGAATGTTGTTTCGGCTAAGTATGGGATCCCTCTTGATCCTAACATATTTGGATGGAAACCGCCTTGATCTGCCAAGGTAAGTTCGTCGGGCCAACGACGTTAAAAATAGCGCTTACGGGAGGCAACCCGCTTTTTGTTTTTTCTTTTTAGTTTTTGCTTTCCTAGTTCTTTTTGCTAGCTTTCTTTTGACTTGTTTTTAGGTTAGATTAGTGTAGTAGGATAGAAGTTTTTCTAAAGTGACTCAGGTATAAAGTTAAGAAGTGCTAAGAAGAAGAAAATCAAGACGAATCGGTACAAGAGCAAGCAAGGATCATTTCGGTGGAAAAGCATAGTTAGTTCGATAACGATCTCCTCAGGGTCGGTACCGACCTCTACCGAATCGAAGAAAAATTCAGCAATGCTCCTCAAGTGATCAATGATTTCAAACAGCTTCAGTTTTATTTTGTGAGTTCCCTTTTCTTTTCCCTCTTTATCTTTCTGTCTATTTTTAAACAGTGAGGACACTGTTTGGTTTAAGTATGGGGTATGGGAAAAGGTAACTCAGTTTTGTGTCAGTCTTTGTTTGTGTTTTTAGGATTGATAATATTCCACTTAGATGTCCTATGATATGCTATAACTTGCTTGATCATATAATTCCTTTAGCATGTTTGGAGAGCTTTGCCTGAATCATGTTGAAAATTTGTTTTTATGTGGATATTTAGCATGTGATGAAATTGAGCACATATGATCTTAGGTAGAAGTGACTAAAATCCAACAAAAATTGCTACCTTGTGAGATATTTTTGGCCTTATAGGGAGAACATAAAAAATCCCTCTTCTTTTCTTGTGTGATTTACTCTCCTTATGCATATTATCTCTTGTCATTGATATGGTTATCTATTTCTTGAGACCTATATGAGATATTAGTTCATTGCATGTGAGAATCATATGATGGAGAACTTTTTTGTTTTTAGCCACTTTTTATCCTTTCTTTTTACCTACCTTATCATTATCCTCTTTTTGAAGCCAATTTGAGCCTTGAAGCCTTTTATTTTTAGCTCCACAAAAATATTCCCTAGCCGATGAAAGCTTGACCCTATCCGGGGAGTAGGAATTAGTGTTGGTTATTGTGATGGTTTGTTGAGTGAGTTGTTTGGTTCAAAGTGTGGGGTAATATGGGTTGGGTATTTGAAAGTCTTGCAGTTTATCATGTAATAGGAGTTTGGTTCCCTGAATGCACTTACAAAAGAAGTGGAAAGAAGTGAAAGAAAGAAAGAAAAAAGAATGAGCAGACATCGTTACCGACCCCAGAAGGGTCGGTACCGAGCTTCCCAGTAGAGAAAAGAAAATCAAAAGTAAAGCAAAGATCATGGAAAAAGAAGAGAAAAAGATGGAGGAGTAAATGTGAAAGTGTGCATGAGCCAAATTTTCTTTGTTGTTTTTGTAAGCAAGATTAGATGGGATTTAAAAGGGTTGAAAGAGATAAGTTTGAGCATAATAATGAAGAATGAGTTTGGTGTGTTTTGATGAGAGTTTTGGTAAGTATGTGTGAGTTTTTAGGAGTCTTTGATTCCCGGATATTTTTAGCACCACATGACCAAAAACTTTCCACGCCTTATTTGTCTTTACCAAGCCCCATTACAACCTGGCCGAATGGAAGCTTCTATGAAGTTTTTCATTGAGCCTAAGTTTTCTTAATGATTTTATGTGTTTTGACATCTCTGGTGGAGAGTTTGGTGATATAAGTAACAATGGCTATGTTGATTTTTGTATATTGGATTGAATTGAGAATTGTTATTCAAAGCTAAACACTTGAGAGTTGAGAGAAACACATTTCCCTGGTGAGGTTGGATTTTTAGTTGCTTTTGCTTGAGGTTGCATATATGTGTGATGATGTTAGATTCACTTGTCTATTTATTTCTACTTGTGCTTTGATGTTGTTTTTGATGAAGGCATTGACTTGATATATGTGTTGTTGGTTTTGGTTCATGTCTTGTTTATTGCTTGAGGACAAGCAAGTCTAAGTATGGGGTATTTTGATGTCCGCCTTTTTAGTCATGTTTTTAGGTGTGTTTTTAGTGTGTTTGAGTCTTTTTCTTTAGTTTTGTGTTTTGTTTTGAGTTGTTTGTGTAAGTTTTCATATTTTCTTGAGATATGGAGTCTACATAAGCTTTGGTGGTGTTTTATAGGTTTTTAGAAGCTATTTGGAGCACTTTTGAAGAAAGGAGCCAAAATTGGTGAAAGATAGCACTCAAGATTGAAGAGAAGATGAAGATTAAGTACTCAAGTAAAGTCATTGAAGATCAAGTTTGAGCTTGGAAAGAGATAGATAAATTCGTTACAAGAACATAGGAAAAAGAATCGAGTCAAACGGAGTTGTAACGAATCCTCTACGCAATTTTTACTCAAGGTTGTTCGAGGTGCTGAATGAGGTCGGTGACGACCCACTTTGGGTCGGTACCGAGGCACCCCGTGACGCAGCGAGATCTGAGTCGGCGTGTTTAATTGGGATTTTATCCTATTTCCTTTTATGTTATTAGATAGATAGAAGGGATATATCTTATTAGAAGATTTATTTCCTTAGAGATAGATTTAAGATAGAATAGTTTCTCTATAAATACACTTGTCCCCTCTTTAGATTGGGGGATCCCACAATCATTCAAGTTAGAAGAGAGGAGGAGGAGAGGAGAGAGAAGGAGACGAGTAGGGTTTGTGGAGAAGAACTATCGTTTGGATTCAAAGTTGTAAGCTTTTCCTTTTTAATTCAGTTTTGTTTTCAATTATTATGCTTAGTGAGTAGTTTTCCTCTCTAAGGTTGGGGTTGAACCCAATAATGGTTGTGCATTCTTGTTCATGATCATGTTTTGATTGTTTTTATTGCATGAATCTTCCCTCTTGTTCTTAACTCCTTGAAACGAAAGTGGATTGGAATTTCTCATTCATAGTTGAAGTGAAAGCAGAAACTTTGAATCAGAAAAGTCAATTTAGGGTTTTGAAGCGAAAGCGGATCTATCCTAGTTGAAGTAGAAGAGATTAGATAGTAAGTTTATTAATTGAATGAAAGTTAGTTGATTTACTTGCTTAGGTTGACGAAAGTTGACATCTTTATGTGATAAAAGCATGATCTATGTGTTTCATGAGCGTTTGTATGCATGATTGTTGTTGTGGGGATACCCTAAACCTTAGAATTTCTCTTCCTTGTTAAAAAATCCTTGCTTTTGATTGATTGCTTGCGTGAAAAGTAGCAAAACTTGATACTGACTATCTCCCGTGGACGAACCTGACCTCCCTGTACTCAGCGGGGCCTTGATATAAATTTATTTGTTGTCAAGAAACCCTTTCAACAAATTGGCGCCGTTGCCAACCTGACCTCCCTGTACTCAGCGGGGTCGATTACTACATGGAAGGCTCTACATGATCAGTTTCTGACGAAATTCTTTCCACCGGCTAAGACTACAGAGCTAAGAAAGCGCATCACTTCTTAGCATCAACTTCCCAATGAGACTTCTGTGGAAACTTGGGAGCGGTTTAAGGAACTTCTTCGGCAATGTCCGACTCATGGACAACCTCCCTATGTGCTTCAAGAGATTTTCTTTCAAGGGATAAATGCCGCTACAAAGGACCGAATCAACCTCCACACCGACTACGGATTCATTGAGATGGATCCCGATCGAGCTTGGGCTTTGTTGGACAAACTCACCAACTATGATGCAATGTATGGCACCCAACAAGCCGTCAGAGTTCAACGGAAGAAGCTTTATGATCCTAATGCCGAACCAATTGATCAAGATGTGAGGTTTCAATTTATGCAAGATGAGATAAACCGGCTTAAGAAGCAAGTGAACCACTTCAAATCCACCGCTCAATCTTGTCAAGAATGTGGTTCCCAAGCTCACAACACCGCTTCTTGCACGAACGTGGAACAAGTCAGAGCCGCCGAGGCTTTTGCGGAGGCGAATTATATGAGAGGGCCCTATCGAGGTCAAAACAATGCTTATCTAGGGAGGAACAACAACAACAATTATCCTCAATGGAACAACAATGGCCATGGTCAAGGTTCCAACCACAAGAGCAAAGAGCCCCTCCTTATAGACCTCCCGGTTACCAAGAGCAACCCGCTTGGGCACAGGGACTCCTAGAGGGAATGATTGGCGTTCGCAGTGATCTAAAAGGGGTTCAAAACCAATTAGGAGACTTTGAAGCATGGAGGAAGAATGTGAACTCCCAACTTGGTGATCTAGCAGCTCAAATTCCAAGACCCCAAGGGCGATTACCGGGCCACTCCGATGAGAACCCGAGAGGTCAAATTGTTGCGGTCCACCTGAGAAGCGGAAAGAAGCTGTCGAATCAAAGTATAAACAAGAAAGCAACGGAGGAAGACGACCTGCCTAGGTCAGGAGAGGTCGTTACCGACCCATCCAAGGTCGTAACCGACCCTCTCCCTACTACAGACAAGGTCGTCACCGACCCTCCCCAGGTCGTGACCGACCCCCTTCCCGGTGTTCTTACATCCGTCCCTTCTACATCAACAACGAAGGTGCTTCCCTTCCCATCCAAGAAGGCTAAGGATTCCACGGAAGGCAAATTCAAGCGTTTTGTGCAGGTTCTTCAAGGGCTTAACATCACTATTCCTTTTTCCGAAGCTTTGAATTAAATGCTCATGTATACTAAATTTCTTAAAGAAATCTTGTCAAAAAAACGGTCCATGTCCGAGTTGACCGATGAGGTGCGATCTCTAGAGCTCCCGGAGAAACTCGACGATGTGGGTAAATTTGCAATAACTATTGGTATAGGTGCTCATCGCTTTAAAGCTTTATGTGACCTTGGTGCAAGCGCTAGTCTTCTTCCTCTCTCTATATGGTCCAAAACCAACATGGGCCCTTTGGTCCTGGTGAATATGAAGCTCTATATGGCAGACGATTCCTGTGTAAAACCAACCGGTGTTGTCGACGATTTCCCTATTCAGGTTGGCAAATTCTTTGTGCCTAATGATTTTATTGTTATGGAGATGCCAGAGGATCCTGTCGTCCCGATCATTCTTGGGCGACCTTTTCTTGCAACCGTCGGAGCCATTATTGATGTGAAGAAAGGCCTCCTTACTTTTGAAATCGGCAATGAGGTGGTTGAGTTCCGGTTCAATCCAAAGATGAAGGAAACCGGTGAAGCTATGGAAGTGAAAATGTTGTACACTCATTCGGATTACATAGACTGTGAAGATCCGATCGAACGCTTGCTTGGAGCATACACAAGTGAAGATGACGACGAGGAAGAAACTGTAGGGTCGGCACCGACCACACTCAGGTCGACACCCACCCCCATTCCGATCGTTTCTGAGGATTTTGCTATTGCCTCTGGCTCGGTACCGACCCCTTTATGGTCGGAGCCGACCCTTCTGGAGGTAGATGACGAAGCGCACCTCATCACCACCAATGCTTACTTTGAAGAGCTTTCCAAAATGGAGAAAGTTGATGACATTGTTACACCACCACCACCTACTCCAGAGCTTAAGACTCTCCCCGAGTCTTTGAGGTATGAGTTTCTTGGCCCAAATTCCACTTTTCCTGTAATTATTAATGCTAACCTTAATGCGGAAGAAGTTGGAAAGTTGTTGAATGCTCTTAAGACTCATAGGAAGGCCATTGGATACTCACTTGAGGATTTAAGTGGCCTCTCACCTTCTTTATGTATGCATCGAATTTTTCTTGAGGAAGGAAACAAGCCAACTATAGAGCACCAACGGAGGCTCAACCCAAATATGAAGGAAGTGGTAAAGAAAGAGATCTTAAGAATGCTCGATGCAGGTATCATCTTCCCAATTTCGGATAGTAAGTGGGTAAGCCCCGTTCATGTTGTGCCTAAAAAGAGTGGTCTTACTGTTGTTGAAAATGAAAAAGGTGAGTTGGTTCCCACTAGGACTACCACTAGTTGGCACATGTGCATAGACTATAGAAAGCTTAATAGTGCCACTAGAAAGGATCACTTCCCCTTGCCTTTTATTGACCAAGTGCTAGAGAGATTAGCTTTGCATGACTATTTTTGTTATCTCGATGGCTATAGTGGTTTTTGGTAGGTTCCGATACATCCCGATGATCAAGAAAAGACCACCTTCACATGTCCTTATGGCACATTTGCTTATAGGAGGATGCCATTCGGGCTTTGCAATGCCCCGACCACCTTTCAACGGTGTATGATGGCCATCTTTTCCGACATGATTGAGGATATCGTGGAGGTATTTATGGATGATTTCTCGGTTTACGGTACTACTTTCGACTCTTGTCTTGCTAACCTTGTTAGAGTCCTTAGGAGATGTGAAGAGACAAAACTTGTGCTTAATTGGGAAAAGTGTCACTTTATGGTACAAGAAGGGATTGTCCTAGGTCATGTAGTGTCAAAAAGGGCGATTGAAGTTGACAAAGCTAAAATTGAATTAATTGAAAAATTGTCACCCCCTTCTTCCGTGAAAGATGTTCGGAGTTTCCTCGGCCATGCCGGGTTTTATAGGAGGTTCATTCAAGATTTCTCTAAGATTACCAAACCATTAACTAACCTATTAATGAAGGATGTTGTGTTTGAGTTTTCTTCCGAGTGTCTTGAAGCTTTTTACAGGATCCGGGATGCGCTTGTGTCGGCCCCTATCATGCAACCTCCGGATTGGACACTCTCCTTCAAAATCATGTGCGACGCTAGTGACTACGCCGTGGGCGCGGTTCTTGGGCAAAGAAGAGAGAAGAAGCTTCATGTTATCTACTATGTGAGCAAGACGCTCGATGAGGTCCAAAGCAAGTACACGACCACGGAGAAGGAGTTTCTAGCCGTTGTGTTTGCTTTTGAGAAGTTCCGGTCATACTTGGTGGGTTCCAAGGTAATCGTCTACACCGATCCTGCAGCTATTCGTTACCTTATGGATAAGAAGGACACCAAACCGAGATTACTCCGATGGATGCTTCTATTGCAAGAATTTGACCTTGAGATAAGGGATAAGAAAGGAGTGGAGAATCTTGTGGCGGATCACCTTTCTCGGTTGCCCATTGAGCACATCAAGGAGTCTGAAGACACAGTACCCATCAATGACTCTCGCCCGGACGAACTTCTCTTGAGCAATGAAGTCTTACGGATCGAGTTTGACCATTCTAGGTTGGAGACAACCACTTTTGGGTCGAGGACGACCACTGCTGGGTCGGAGACGACCACCCTTGGAGCGGTGACAACCTCTTATGTGCAAAATCCGGTCGACTCTGAGCAAGACGGCACGACCCCAACCCTATCCGGGGTCGATCCAGGTTACTTTTCTCCCTCTTCTTGTGTACTTACTAGTATTCCTCACTCTTCTCTTCCCATTCTTTCTTGCCATGCTTTATATGCTATACGAGGGGCGAAAACCCCTTGGTTTGCGGATTTTGCTAACTATATTGTAGGAGGCATTATCCCCGATGGATTAACTTCCCAAGCTAAAAAGAAGTTCCTCCACGATGCCAAGCAATACTATTGGGACGATCCCTACCTATTCAAGCAAGGGAGTAATCATATCTTTAGGCGTTGTGTGCCAGACGATGAGATAGAGGGAGTAATCTGACATTGTCATACTCTTCCAAGAGGCGGCCATGCTAAGGGATTCAAAACCACTGCAAAAATTCATCAAAGTGGATTCTATTGGCCCACCCTCTTCAAAGATGTTCAAGCTTATGTCACGGCGTGTGATGAGTGCCAACGCGCTGGAAATATTACATGGAGGAATGAGAACCCACTCACAGGAATACTAGAGGTCGAGCTCTTCGACGTATGGGGTATTGACTTCATGGGACCCTTTCCCTCGTCGAGCCCCTACAAGTACATCCTCGTCGCGGTTGATTACGTGTCTAAGTGGGTCGAGGCCATAGCCACAAGAACTAATGATGCACGAGTGGTGGCCAAGTTCATGAAGTCCAACATTTTTCCTCACTTCGGTGTTCCCCGAGCCCTTATTAGTGATGGCGGATCTCATTTCATTGAGCGAAGCTTCAAAGCACTTTTGACTAAGTATGGGGTATTACACAGAGTGGCAACTCCTTACCATCCCCAAACAAGTGGTCAAGTGGAGATCTCCAACCGGCAAATTAAAAGCATCTTGGAGAAAACGGTTTCCCGCTCAAGGAAGGATTGGGCCTCCAAGTTGGATGATGCACTTTGGGCATATCGCACCGCATATAAAACGCCGCTCTGCACTACTCCCTACAATCTTGTGTATGGCAAATCATGTCACTTTCCCGTCGAGCTTGAACACAAGGCTTTATGGACTCTCAAGGAGCTCAACATGGACCTTGATGCAGCTGGAGCAAAGAGATTTATGGACTTGCAAGAATTAGAGGAGTTAAGGCTCAAGGCGTATGAGAATGCCAAGATTTACAAAGAGAGAACCAAGAAATGGCATGATAAGAAGCTCATCCCAAAGACCTTCAACACTGGTGATCAAGTACTCCTTTTCAACTCTAGACTTCGACTTTTCCCCGGAAAATTACCATCACGATGGAGTGGACCATTCGTTGTTCACCACATGGAGCGGTCGATCTCATAGACGAGAAAGGAGGGATTTTTAAGGTCAACAGGCATCTGTTGAAGAAATACTATGAAAGGGCCGAACCCGATGAGGAAATCAGAGCCACATGGGCTCTCACATCTTCTGATTAAGCTGAGGTACTTCTCGTCTAGCTAAAGACGTTAAATTAAGCGCTTAGGGGAGGCAACCCGCTTTGCTTTTGTTTATTTTTGGATCTTCTTTTTAGCTTAGTTTATTTTGTTTTTAATAGTTTAGAGTAGCTAGGATTCTTGTCTTGCATCTCCACTAAGGTTTTGTAGGGACCCGAGGCGGCGGATGAGGAACAAGAGGGTCGAAATGCTCGACAACGAGAGGGAACAATGTAAGGGCAGGTCGTCACCGACCCACTTTGGGTCGGTACCGACCCCCTCCAAGCAAAAACGGTAAAAATTTCAGAAAATTCGGAAATTGCAGGTAAGTCCCTGAACTTTTAACCCTTTTAACCCTACTCCTCCCCTCTCTTTCTCCCCCACACCGCTGACCCTCATTCCTCTCAAATCCCATTGCCTCCATTAATCTCCAAACCTCACAAATCCATCATCCCCATCTCAAATCTACCAAAATCCATCCTTGTGCTACATATATCCTCCAATTACTCTACCAAAAACCAGAAAATTCGGCCCTTTCCCCACAATTTTTCAATTTTGGAACCCCGCTAGTGCTCGTTTACGACCCTTCTTCTACTTTCGTTCTTCTTATTTCACTCATCTTTGGTATGTTTTTCTACTCCTTTGATCTTAAATTCAAGATAACTTGGTTTATTTTGAGGGATTAGTTGAAAATCTAGGGTTTGGGTGTTCTTAAGTTTGAATATGGAAGTTTGGGTTGTTTGGATGCTTTAGTGGTTAGATCTACATGATATCATGATGAATTGTGGGTTGTATGTGGATTTCTTGATACATACTTGGTAGTTTGGTTGATTGTGAGTAAATATGATTTTTTTTGGATTTTTGGTAGCCATTCCAAGGTACCTATGTTGAAATTCCCGGTCGGTTTATTGTTAGCCCGATATTCAGGATTATCCTAAGCATCCTCGGCTCCACAATTTGGCCAAGGTACGAGCTCTCACGCCCCCACAAGCAAGAGATTGCGTGCTTATCTACTATGCTCTTTGAGACGCCCATTCACATGAATTTGGGGTATGAGTTTGCTAATGCCATCATAAGCCACCAAGCCCAAAAGACCCACACTAGTACTTACTTTGGTTGGCTAGTAGCTCTCCTTGCCAAGTCCTTAAAAATCAACCTTTCCGCCTATTCTTCAAAAAGGGTCATTGCTATGGATGTGAGGTACTACTTGAATGCTAAGGTTATTGCCCAATCCTCTGCCGGTTTCGTCAACAAGTATAAACTCGATGAGGAGACGACACATGATGTGGTGCTCACCAAAGAAAACCTTGAGCTTTTCTACCACCCTAATTGGTATGATGTATGGGCCCTCACTCCTTATCCTTTGGTGCCAAATGTCCGAATTGATGAAAGGATTAGACGACAGCCCAACAGGTTTCCGAGAGCCGAACCTAACCCACCGCCGAGAGAGGCGGTCTTCGAGTGGGAATCACCAAGAGGCCATTCTGGGGGGGTCGGAGACGACCAACATGGGGTCGGAGACGACCAACATGGGGTCGGTGACGACCCACCAGAGGGCGGTCACTACCAAAATCAGCATGGTGTCGACCCTATGGACTTCACGATGGGACCTCAAACTGACATGGTCCCCTACTACTCCCATCCTTATGGCTTTGATGGGTCCGACGGGTCTCATTTTCAAGGACAAGGCACATATCATACCGGTTCAAGTTCGGGTGGCAACCCCGATATCTCCCTTCTCTCCGCTAAGATGGATGCCCTCATGCTTCACCAACACCAACTCTATGGGGCGCTTAACCACCACCACAACCAGTTTGTTGATCATCAAAAAGAGCTTAAGGATTTCCATATTGAGTATTATGAAGATCACAAGCAAGATGTTGAGCGGTGGAATGCTCAAGCGGATTACAATCATTGGTTGGCGCAACAACTCTTCCAAGCATCACCACCTCCTCACCCTCCTCAAGAATGATTCTCCTCCTTTTCCAACGCTTCAAGGTGTCCAAGGTAGTTTCTCTTTCCTTTCTCTTTACTTTCTAATCAATGGGGACATTGATGTTTAAGTATGGGGTGGTTTGGGGAAATTACTTATTTGAGTCTTGTGTTGTTTTGTGTTTTGATTGTTTATGTCTAGTGTTGTTTGAGTTTTTTTCCTTTTGATTTTAGATGGATAAATGCCCTTTTTCTTAGATCTCCTAGGATGGAAATTGCTTGCATTATCATGTAAATCCTATAACATGCTTTAAGAATTTCCTAAATCATGATCTTGCTTTTTGAATTTTGAGCTTATAATGGATATTAAGCATGCATATTTTTAAGTGAAAGCAATCCAACAAAATTGAACCTAAGTGAGATATTTTTGGCCTATAAAGGATATATGTCTTATTCCTTTTTCTTTCATGTGTGAATTACTCTTCCAAATGCAATTTACCACTTGACAATGGCATGGTTATTTTAAACTTGAGACCAATGGAGATATGTTCATTACTTGATTGAATCAAATGATTTTGAACTTATTTTTTATAAGCCTATTATATTCCTTTTCCTACCTATACATGATCCCTCTGTTTGTAGCCCCTTGTTTTGAGCTTAAAGCCTATTTCTAGCTCCACAAAAATTTCCCGAGCCATGATAAGCTTGACCCTTTGATCCGGGAATTAGGACTTAGAATGGATTGTTGAAGATTGTTATGGATTGATTGGGTGAAAACAAAGTGATTGTGGAAGGTAGATAAAGAATGTTGTCATTGGAAAATTAAAAGTATGAAGTGTTTTGGGCTCGAAGTGCACATATATAGCTCGATACCGACCCAAAAGAGGGTCGGTACCGACCCCCCCTGAAGAAAAAAAGAAAGAAAGAAGAGAAAACGGGGTTAATCATATAATAAGTGCAAGAGTCCAAAGCCTTCAAGGTATGAGAAAGACAATGATGATAGGTGAAAAAGGAGGTGCATTGAAAAGTTTTAAGTGTTTGGTGATTTTAAGAAGAAAGAATGTTGGGTGAGTGATGTGTAGTCTAGGAGTCTTGATTCCCGGATTACTTAGCACCACAAGGCCAAAATATTTCCACACCCTTTGAATTACCAAGCCCCAGTACAACCCGGCCGAATGGAGACTTCTTTGAAGTTTTCATTGAGCCCCCTAAGTTCATTTGATGATTTGACTTGTTTTGACTTCTTCGGTGGAGAGTTTGTTGATATAAGTTCCATTGACTATGAGGTTTTGTGTTTGGAATTTGAGTCGAGTGCTTATTGTTATACCCTAAACACTTTGAGAGTTGAGTGAGACACATTCCTTGGTGAGGTTGGATTGTGATTGCTTAGAATGTTCATGTGTGTTATGATGTGGAAGTTGTTTGCTCATTATTCTACTTATGATTTTTTTTCTATAAAGGTAATTCTTGAAGTTTTGTTTATTGGTATTGATGCATGTTAAGTGATTGCTTGAGGACAAGCAAGTCTAAGTATGGGGTATTTTGATGTCGCACTTTTTAGTTGGTTTTTGTGGGTAGTTTTATAGCTAGGTTGAGTCGTTTTTAGGTTTATTGTGTTTGTTTTGCATATAACTCCGTCCCTCTTTGGAGAGTTGGAGTCGTTTGTTATTTTTGTAGGTATTTGAAGCGTTGAGGAGGAGATATCCTGGTTTTTCAAGCTTTCTAGGAGGTGGTGTTAGAGTTGATTTGTGGTGATGTTGATAGAAGGCCGAGAGTCGTTGCAATTGAAGGTTTTATGATTCTAAGGTGAAGTTTGAAAGATGAAGATGCTTTAAAAGGAGCTAAAGGAAGTCTTAGAAGACCTAGAGCGATTAAAGAAGGAACATTGAAGAAGAACCAAGCTTTGGAGCATGTTTCGGACAAAGAAGTGAAGAAACCAAGTGCTGATGAGGTCGGTGACGACCCACTCTGGGTCGGTACCGAGCGCCTCCGTGTCTAGCGGAAATAAAACTTGCGTCTTAAGTTAGGTTGTAGTAAATGTTTTATTTATGGGCTTTTTAAGATAGAATTTAGTTTCCTTATGAAGACATTCCTACCACTATATAAGGTTCTTTTAGGGTTAGTTTTGGAGGGGACGCTTTTGGAGAGACGTTTTTAGGGAGCAAGAGACGGAACGAGTTTGCAAGTTGGTTTTCTAGGATTAACTCTTATTCCAAGCTCTTGGACAATCTTAAGAGAGACTTGGAGGTTTGCTTGAGATTTGTAAGTTGTCTTTTCAATTGAAGTTTGTTTGGTTTTTGAATTATGTCTTTTCTTTTATTTATGATTGTTGATTGCGTTATGGATCGTGAGTAGTCTATTTTTCTAGGGTTGGGGTGAAACCCGACGAGTTGTGCATGATTAAAGCATGAATCTTTGATTAAACCATTCTTTTGAATCTCTATCCTTTATTCTCTTGTTTGTTATCGATTCCTTGATGAAAATTGAGGCATGTTCATGTTCGTAATTGAATTGAAAGATTGAATTGTGAATTTGAATAATATTCGGGTTGTAGCGAAAGTTAAAACCTTTAGAAAACAAGTAGGGTTGCAAGTTTAGATCCTTTACGAAAGTTGAGATTTATGCTTGGTTATTCATGGCGAAAGTCATTCATGGGATTATTTTTGGTTGATTTTGATTAATGATTGCATGCATAGCTTGTTGTGGTGAATCCTTTACTCTAGATCTCTTTTATTTTGATTTTTCGGAGTTTATTTGTTACCCGGATAGGTCGGTGACGACCCCCCTTTAGGTCGGTACCGTGCTCCCAGTCCTTCCTAGTTTTTTTTCCGGTGTTTTTGTGTCGTGTGTTGATCGGAGACGACCTGTTGTGGGTCGGTGTCGAGCACTTGCTGCGTGTGTTTTGCTTTGTTTTGTTTATTTTTACTAGGATTAATTGCTAGACTTAGATTCTTCTAATTCCCGGGGACGAACCTGACCTCCCTGTACTCAGCGGGGTCTTGATATAAATTTATTTGTTGTCAAGAAACCCTTTCAACACTAAGGACAGGCTCTTGAACAGAGTTAGAAGGAGATTGAACCCCACTCCCCCTGACGTCTGTCTGCGAAATGGAAGTCAGGTCATGGGTATCATCAAAAACGGACGGGGGTAATTCTGCTAGAAAGTGCATTATCAGTAGGCTGTAATAAGGCTTGAAAGGGAAATTGTGTTTCATAGAATGTAACATCAGCAGATACAAAGCGATCTTTTGTTTCTAAATCATAAAGTTTCCAACCTTTTTGACCTTTGGGATATCCTAAAAAAATACATTTCCTAGCTCTAGACGCAAATTTATCAGAATTACAAGGTACAGTTGAAACATAACATAAACAACCAAAAACACGCAAACGGCCATAAGGAGGCCGACCGTTCAGAATTTCGAACGGAGTTTTGTTGTGAAGTAAAGGAGTTGGAGTCCGATTTATTAAATAAGCAGCTGTCAAAATGCAGTCGCCCCAAAATTCCAATGGTAAGTAAGCATGAAAACGTAATGCTCTAGCAACATTTAAAATGTGTCTATGCTTACGTTCAACCCTGCCATTCTGTTGAGGGGTCCCAACACAAGAAGTTTGAAATTCGATCCCATTTTGTTCAAAAAACGAGCGCATGCAAGTAAATTCAGTCCCATTATCACTACGAAAACATTTAACTTGCCGATTAAATTGACGAAGTGTCATGGCACAAAAATTTGCAAGTAAAGAACCAACTTCACTTTTATTAACCATAAGATGAATCCAAACTCCTCAAGAAAAGTCATCAACTAAAGTCAAAAAATAACGTGCACCAGTAGCAGTAGGAGTCCGATAAGGACCCCATACATCACAATGATCAATATCAAAACAGTTTTCAGAATACGACTGACTAATCGGAAAAACAGAACGAGTTTGCTTAGCCCTATGGCAACTATCACAAGGATCTAAGTGACCATTTATTTTGACACTAGGTAAATGCTGAAGTACAAAAAGAGAAGGATGACCAATACGGGAATGCCAATGGGCTGCAGAGTCGGCCTCAATCCGTGAAGCAAGCGCTGATGAGATTGCCACACGTAGCCAGTAGACCCCGTTTCGCTCTTCACCCGCTCCAATCAAGGTCATCGTAGTGCGATCCTGTAAAATGCATAGCTTATCAGTTATTGTCACTACACAATTCTGATGTCTCAACAATTGAGCACATGAAATCAAATTACACGTCAACTGAGGCACATATAAAACATCATGAAGAATAAGACGATCACTGAAACGGACAATGCCAGCCCGGCAAGCCGTAGTAGAGGCACCATTAGGCAACAAAATAGTCGAACTATTAACTTTCCTCAAATCAGTAAGCAATGACGAGTCTCCCTTCATATGAAAAGAAGCACCAGTATCTAAAATCCAAGTAGAAAACATACCCGAAATATTACCCGACGTACCAGATTGAGGTTGTATTAAACTAACCAACCTCTCAAATTGAGAATCACTGAGACCCGTACCAGCCTTGTCATCGGCTGTGAAGTGACCCAAACTGCCACTTGAAGCCGAATTTGACTCGCCTCTTTGCACAGCGTAGGCCTGACCGCGCCCGAGGTTCCTGTCCGCGCCTGCGGGTCCTGTCCGCGCTCAGCAACAGCGTCCACACCAGCAGCAATCTTCGCCTTGTACGACGCGATCCGATCAGCGCTCCACCACGTGGGATAAACGATAATCTTATAACAATTTCGAGCCTCATGCCCAATTTCCTTGCATTGGGTACATTGGGGGCTATTTTGTCGCCTGAAATCACCTCGCCCCATCCCTGATTCATGTGAACCAGTACTTGCGCCAGACCCTTCAAACCGCCGATCCTGGTGTTGATTTTTACCGGCCTGCGCAGCAAAGGCGTTGCCATCTACTCGTGTATCACGGTCGGCGATCATCGTCCGCTATCGCTCTTCAGCAACCACCATCGCGTAGGCCCGACTTAATTTGGGCAATGGATCCTGCGCGAGAATGTGTGAGCGCACCGTAGAATATGCCTCATCAAGACCCATCAGAAAATTAGGAATGCGCTCCTCCTCGCGCTCTTTCGTGATCTCGTCAGCCCATTTACACTCGCATTTGCCGCAAGTGCATCTCCTCAAGCTCTCGTAATTGGACAATTCGTCCCAGATTCGCTTCAAACAACCCCAATAATCAACGACGCTCTTGCCACTTTGAACGTAACGGGCAAGATCGGTTCTCAATTGATGAACCCTAGGTCCATTACCGACCGAAAAACGTTGCTTCAAGTCCTCCCACAACTCCTTAGCGGTCTCATAATACGTGATTGTAGATCGTATGGATTCCTCGATGGATTGAATTATCCATCCGACAAGCATGGAGTTGACGCTCCACCAATCTTCCATACCGTCCAAGTCATCGGGCCTCATAATGCTCCCATCAATAAACTCGAGTTTCCGCTTTGCCCTAAACGCATTACGGATGCACAACTCCACTCTTGGTAGTTGTCTCCTTGAGAACTACGGGACATATCTTCATCCGGATGATCCAACGGATGAAGGTAAAAAGGCGAATTAGGTTTTAGATTTTCCTCCTTTCCTGGCATGATTGCAACTGACGAAAGGATAACGAAGAATGGATCGAAAAAGAAAACAGAGGAACCGTGGAATTCCGGTCGAGATAGGGCGGCGTGAATGTGGCGGCCCGGTTTAAGGTTTGGATCGGAAAATTCTCCATCGCTCTGATACCATAAAGAATTATGTGGCCTCAAAAACCTGATTTGATATTGAACGTAAAAGCGTTTATATACAAGCTACATCTAACCCTAATCTAATAAACAGGGAACTCAAATATACATATTTACATAAAAGGGCAGCCTAATATATACAATATATTCCAATATAACGTGTTTCATAGAATAGTAAATTTGGCCAGTGAACACTAATCAAAAACAAAGAAACAAGGAACTTGTCAAATCACAAAGAAAAGGCCAGACAGTAAAAATTGATTACGTGTGAGCTGAGATTGCAAATAAAAGAAACGAGAACTGGAGAAAGAGTAAGCTAACCTGCCACGCTGAAAGTTCCTAAGGGCCCGTTTGGTATCCATATCAGGATATCAGATATGGGGTATGGATATGA